>JAFJYI010000195.1:0-1466929 GCA_019022655.1 Acacia acuminata | reverse complement strand
CCATGCCCCCAATAATGCATGATCAACAAGTTCGATTTGGGAGCTCATATTTGATTCCCCACCAGAGGTTCCCGCCACTGCCATGCCTGGGACACTAGTGGACGGCTCTTTAAACTCAGCTGGAGATTCTTTGACTAGAGTCTGCACCCATGATAAGTCAGGCTCCTCGCCATTGTTCCCAAGCTCAAATGAAGATGATCTATGGAATTTACCCAAATCATCGCTACTGACAGCCCAATCCAACTTACCGTTGGGGGAACCCCATTTAGACCAAGAATTGACTGACGCTCCAGCAACAGCAGCCGCAGCGCTGGAACCAAGTTCCCGAGAGCTAAGGCTACGGAATTGTTCCATCTTCTCACATTGAGCTAGCATAGAAATTCTGGAGCTCATCGGCGAAATAGGTTCCACTTTACGTGGTGACATCCTTCCTGGTGACTGAACGGCAAAAGAATGATCAACATTCTTGGAAGGAAATTTTGTATTCACAGGTGATAGCAAGCTTTGCTGCTGCTGAAATTGATTAAGAACAGCAGATTTGTGCGTTGGGGAGTAAACACTTGAGGCCATTGCTGGATCAGCAAATCGAGGGGAAGAGTTCTCAGCAGAAAATAGATCATCAAGGTTTGGATGGGTCAAGGTCTTCATACGAACTACCTGATTCATGCTATTAGAATTCATTGGTTGTTGAGGAAGACAAGACAACTCATTAAAGAGCTGCTGTTGCTGAACTTCATATTCTGGCAACAAATCCAAGTCTTCCACAGGAATATCTCTGGCATTATGTGACAATCTCAAATGACTGCAATGAAGATTACTTCCTGGCAGATGCGAAGATGGGACATTGGCTTGCGACCAAGCAGTTGAAGAGTGTGACATGCCATTGGCAGATGGAGACATAGGCGGAGTGAATGGTGATGGGGAGATGACAGACATAGAGGAAGGGGAGCCAGGCAACAGGCTCATAGCTGCAGCAAAATCCATGGCAGATGTGCTTGAACGAGGAGAGGGAACAGCAGAACCAGTTGAAACATATAAAGGCCGAAGCTCCTCAGCAGTGTGGGCAAAGAAACAAACTCTTCTAGAGCAATGTGTCCCATCCTTGCAGAGACGGGTTCGATATTGAGCAGGATGCAGCCAACACTCAAAAACTCCATGCGCATACTCACACATATCACCACGTCGGCAAGCCCCCTTCCGAAAATCAGGACAAGGAACACAGCTATAGTGAAACTTCCTTGGGTCCCTTCTTCGGGCATTTTCTCCAGGATGGACAAAAGGACATTCAGTCCAATCATGGGAATAAGCACGTGAACAAGGCCGGACCTTGAAAGAATACATTCGGAATTCATCAGTTGAATATATGCTGTTCTTGATGTCTGGAAGGGATGGATCAACAGGATACTCTTTCTTCTCTGATGCATGAGAAACAGGTGCATCATTTGACTTTGACTTCAAGTGGACATCTGGTGCAGAAGATGGAAACTCATTCTCTGGTGAAGCTGATAAAGGAGGAGAATCAGCTTTTGGTGTGGTTGTGTTAACCCTAAGATTAAATCCCGCCATGGAGTCATCAGTTTGAAGAAGTTCTTCAAGACTGTTTTTGACATGATCAAGCATGGGAGGAACAACAATAATGTCAACTGGATGGTGACCATTGGCATCCACGGAACTTGGATCAGCACCTGCTGATAAGAGCAGCTTTACAACATCAACCGCAGTAGCAGCTCCACCAGATGCAGCGCAATGAAGTGCAGTGCTCTTGTCAAGGCCACAAGGATGATTTACGTTAGCATTGGATAGTGATAGAATTAGCTTCATGACATCAATGCTACCATAAGTGGCAGCAACCATCAAAGGAGTTCTCTGCTCATTGACCATTAGTTTTGAACCCTTTCTGCGACCATACCATAGTCCAACCTCATCAACACAGGATGGATCACGCTCAATCAGTCGTTCAAAACCCTCAACATCATTATTAGCTGCAAGCTCAAGCAAGCTTGCAAAATCATCATCAGTCTCATTAGTTAAGTGATTCATTTTGCAACTTCTAAGTTCCGTGGGGCTTAACAAAATATAAGACACTGATTGGAGACATTGTAAGCTTTTACCGCTCAAATCCACAGCACATGCTCTTATTTGCAGGATATTCAGCTGTAGTTAAGGAGAAAAAACGCATACATTTAAACGAGCATTCCATGATATGAAAGAATTATATTATATGAACCAAAAGGAATAATGACGAAGCGCACAAATGAAAAGATGCCGAGCCAGATATGAGCACAAACAACCATCCCATGAGCAACTCGTAAGTGCTCCACAATATTAGTTAACAAGGCAAGTAGAGGCATAAAATTGGATATTAAATTATCTCCTCCAGTTAGTCTATGCTAAAAATTGCTACCTTGCCGTAAAAGATAACCAAAAATAAAAAAAATAAAGCCTCCTCCGATAACCAAACATCTACCTTTGCTCTCGTTAGCAATACACAGGAACCAAACACCATATGAACAGATTGAGAACAAGCCAGTAACTGGAAACACTTCAATGGGCTTGGAAACTTTCAAACGAGTGAAATCGTTCATCAACGCAGGGACAAAATAATCAAACAGTCAATGAGACAAGAACTTGCATGGAACAGTTTCACTTAGAAAAAATCGAGAACAGGCTAACGACGAAATTTAAGCATGCTTGCGACTTGTTTTAAACCCACCTCGAAATATGTGCATTAAAAATAGGGTGCAGCAGTCGAGGGGAAAACGCAAATCCAACATACGTTTCATAAGAAACTAATCTTTAGCTTTTAAGAACGCGAAGAAAGTGGGAGAAGAAAAACCAAATTAACGTCACTGACTGACGCTAAATGGAAAAAGAATACCAAAACACAGCAAGAAAAACAAGGCCCACAGTTTCCTTTCACTATAAAAACACCATTGCACCGAAGACAGGTGTAAAAGCAAGAATTTAACATGATCCAAACTGAGACAAGCTTTGATCAAAGTGAATCTCATCTTACCGGCTCTCAAAATTAGAGAAAGTTGAAGCTAGAAAATCCAGAGAGTCAAGAAAGTCGTCGATCTCAACGGGGAGTGAAGCCGCCGAAAAGAGCATCGAACTGAGGATGTTTGATTCCGAGAAGTCTAGAAAAAGGAACAAGCAAGGAAAATGTCGAAACCAATTCTTCATTTCTTATGCTGGCTCTCATCCATGGACAGAGAGAAGACTACAAATTCTTTTATTGATAAAATCGCCAATTGGGGAAAAAAAAAAGGTTGAGGGGGCACATTAAAAAATAATAATAATAAGACGCACTGAGAGGTACGCCTTTTATGATTCGTTGAAAGGGCACCTGAGCCCCTTTTATTGGCCAATGGTATCACGCTTCCGTGCCAGAGGGATACGATCGTCAATTTATGAAATGATGAGGGGCAAAAGGGTACTTTAAGAGAGAGTTCTGTGTTCTCCTGTTGTGTCTGACGTGGATATTATTGATCCGAGTGCGACAAAACACTGCAGTAATAATTTAATGACAAGCATTTGGATATGGTTGGATTCGAATTCTCTGAAATTCAACTCCAAATGAACAAGTCGACATTGATGGCAAGTTCGACTTTTTGCAAAGGCGGTGAAGGAGGATCTAGTGCGCCTGATTTCCCTCCCTATTGTTGGAATAGTAATAATTAAGAAACCATCGTACTTGTCCTTTTTCATTTTGTTTAGCCGAAAGCGTGAAGATTTAGACTATTCATAGTGTCATCTCTCTTTTTTTTTTTTTTTTTTCGGCCATGCTATTCATAATGTCATCACTTAACCTTGTTACATATATTTCGGAACGGTCTATTCAAAATAGAAAAATGATGAATATATATTGCTAACTCAACCAAGCAATTTAGGATCTAATATTTCTATTTTTGCATAAATATTTTCTTCCGGTCACACACTCACATAAAAGTAATTACCTCATTATAAAGTTATAGGAGAGATAAAAAATATTAAATGAGACCTATTCACTTTTATGTAAATATAGTAAAGAAAATATTTTAAAAGTAAAAACAAAACATTAAAAATTAATACCGAGAAATAGAAGCTGCAGAACACCATACGGGTCAGTGGCTATTTGATTATAACTGCATCTCTTCCTACTGAGGAAGATTGGCATTTGCATCACATGCTGGAAGCTTTGGAATGTGCGTAACAGCAGAATTTTTACCACTGAGCTCTTTACTGCGGGGATTGTGGCACATATCGTGATTCCTTATTGTACGGACTCAACATTGTTTTGCTAGGTTTATTTCTCAATAATACCCTAAAATTTATATTTATCATAAATATTATATTTTAATAAATAATACCTATTAAAAAATAGGTGAATATATGTCTCAAAATTTGTAATTTGTAATTATAATTTTTGGGCAATTTTTCCCTTGAAATTAAATTAATCAAGGGCCAATTTTAAGATTATAATTAGGGATCATAAAATACAACAAGATTATTATAGTAAAACCTAATTCTTGTTTAAACAAAATAAGCAAGAAAATGCTATGAAAACACTTAAACAAATTAATGGAAATTAGCAACAATAAATGAACAATTTAACTTGCACTAATTGAGATTAGTTGCAAAATGCTTCAAGATTATTAAAGGCAAGTTAGAATCATCAAAAGAGGGCTAATTATACTTGAACATAATTAAGCCAATGAGGGTGAAATAATACTTGTCTAATTAAACACTAATTTTCATGATTAATTAATAAATCAATTAACTAATAACAAATTCAATTAAGGGTAAAGATTGGATTTAAACAAACACAATTGAATCCAATGGTCCTAAATTAATCCTATAGTAAGCTTAATCCTTTATAATTGAATTAGCCAATGAAAAAATCAAGAAAATGAGCTTAATCCTTGTGAAAATAATTAGGCCAAGAATGTGTGATAAAGCTAGATGATTAACACTTGATTAGGAAATTAATTAAGCTTAACAAATCAGCCCTAAAAGTCATCAATGACATCATCAACTTGTCAAAAAAGAAGTAGGAGAAGCCTTGTTGAGGAAGGGAAAACTTGTTGAAGAAGGGAGACAACTTGTTGAAGAAGGGAGAAAAACTTGTTGAAGAAGGAGGCAACTCATGAATAAGTGGGAGGCAACTTGTTGAGAAGTAGAGACAACTTGCAAGTTAAGTAAAAGGCTTGAGATTTTCCTATAAATGAGGCTCTCCTCTTCAATTCTTCACACCAAAATCAATAGCAACATCTAATTATAAAGAGTAGAGAGTGAGTATGGAGTAGCTTGAGGAGGTCAAGCAAGAGCAATGTATGTTCTTGAAGTTTTAGCTTTCAAGTTCATAGTTAAATTGTGTTTTGATCTTTAATCTTCCAATATAGTTTTGTTTCCATGTTTTTATGGTTAAAATGTCTATATTTCGAAAATATAATAAAGAATATGATAGAGCAAAATTCTTGAAAGTTGAAGATCAAAAGTAGCGAAATTCTTGCAAAATTTTCTATGAAAATTCCTCGCAAACAACATAGAAATACTAATATTTTATTTGAAAATGAAGCCCATCAGTAACACCCCCAATTTTTAAATGATATAATAACAAAATTTAAATGATTTTCATAAATAAATACCGAAATTTGAAATAAACTACCACGGAGAGTAGCTATCACCGCACTTGACCGGGACAAGTGCAGTGCTACTTATTACAAAAATGTAAAACCAAACTTAAGCAACAAAAATGTGTTTTCATTAGAATAAAATAAAATAAAAATAAACAAAGCTACTGATTGGCTTCCTCACTTCTCACCGCTAGCCCCAACCTTCGTACCGCTTTCACCGGGAATTTCGCTCCCCGAAGGATCATCGCGTTCCATGAACACACACATCAACAAAGTTGGTAATCCTAATTAAAACACAACTTATATGGCTCAAATATATTAATAAAACCAAATATATAATCACATAGTAATTTAATCAAATAACAAATCCACTATTCATCATATATATACATATACATACATATATTCACACCGAATCAAATATCATTCATTATATTTATTAAATTCGTATAATTTAAAACCCGCGCCTATATTTAGTTTACTGGGAAGTTACTACTACAGACTTAAACCTCGCCGAATACATAATCATCAATCGGCCATAAACATATCTTCCTAAATAAGACACCTCTTCTCAAAGCTTTACTAGTGTCCCTTAAACCTCGCGTACACCACTTTGGGAAGAACGGATACTATCTTTTCACATCGCTGACATAAAGCCCAAAAGTTGTGTTCATCACTTTGGGAGGTACCATCCCAAAGCTATCCTCCCACTCTTAAATTGTTTTAAAACACACACATAATAAACTCCTAAAATTATCTCTATTATTCACTTATCTTATATATATTTTTATATTATTTTAATTAAATATAAATACAAGGATAAGTTGACTTAAAAATCTGTTCATGTCTTATTTTATCATGCGTGAGTATTATATAAAGAAAAATAATAATAAATAAGTAAATGAATAAAAGAGACGTAAGCAATTATACTAAATTTCAAAAAAGAATATGACGCACAAAGACGTATGCGCATGTAATTCACGCACGCAAAGGCCAAGACGATGCAATGGGTAATTAATCACCAGTGAAATGACGCACAGGAAAATTTAATGCACATGAGGCAATTTGCTCAATCACAAAAAAGCACAAGTCGCACGGGTATACATATATAATCGAAGTACTAGCCGAGGCGAAATAATTATATTCGATTGATAAAGAAGGAATTCGACAAATTGATCACAAGTTATATTGTTCTAGGATTTCATATATAATGTCAAATCTATTGAAGTCTATATAAACTAACCTATTTGCTTCATGATTAGATTACCCTGGGTCTCCGTTGCTAACCTCCTAGAGCAACAATCGACAAGAGTACGGAACGAGCGTGTAGTAGTAGAGAAAAGTTTAATGCTTAAAGAAATAAAATATCGAGCCTTTTTAAGTTTTAGCGCACTAATTTTTATAATTAAAACTGGTTTTAAATATTGATTGGGCTCTTTACTTATTCCCGATAAATGAATTAAAACAAATTGTAAAGTTTTATTATTAGATATATTTTGAGTCCCATGATGAATTCAAAAAATTGAAAATATCATCTGATCTAGCTAACTCCTAGATTCTAGATCTAATCTTTTGACTAATCTCATAATACCTATTTACAAAATAATATGATTACCACAAAAAAATACAACATTATTAATTTTTAGATTTTTTTATTATTACTATTATTTTATTATTATTATTATTATTATTATTATTATTATTCTAATCTATTATTATTATTTTATTATTATCATCATCATCATCATCATTATTAATAACCAATAATAATAATATAAGTATTACATTATTATTAATAAAATTCAATAATAAAATCTGGGGTATTACACCCATAAATCACGAAACTTTCCAAAAATAAATTAGATATGTAGGGCTTTCTGAATATATATAATATGTAGTGTTTTGATTCCCTACAAAAGAGATACAAACCAATTGAAGTTAGGCTATTTTTCCTAAATTTCGCAACGTTGAAAAAAATGAAACTGGGAATTTTTAGTGGAATCTGGGTAAATGAAATTATTTTTCCTTGAAAATAGACATCCTAAGGATTCCGAGAATTGTACGGATCCTCGCTTTCGATTTTTGTAGATTTAATTATGATTTTTTAAAGTTAACCGAAAATTCGCCTTAAAACTCAAAGATAGCGTTTAAGAAAATTTAAGGGCAAAAAAGTTGTAATAATTAATCCACCAAGAGTAGAAAGGTAAATTCAACCTTTAGATATTATTCTAAGCAATATGATATTTATCAAATATTATATAATAATCCGACAATAATGCATGATATCCAAAGTAGCCTGAAATGCGTTCAAAGGTTGTTATTAAATGATGCGCTTAGAAAGCGTACGCTCACAGACACAAGAATCCTTTAATCGCCTATATCTTGTATGATTATATATGATTAATTGATTCATGAAGCTGACGACAAGACCAGCTCCTGTCACGACCGACTAAGTTTATGGGCTTAGATCACCTATTTATATATTTAGCTTTTATACTGCTTATACCTTTGATAATGCCGCTGAGTTTTCCTAATACCGAGGACACGAGGGGCTATGATCGCGTAGACCGTTAGTGCAAACATTGCAAACTTTACATTTGTCAGAAGCTATATACTGGTTGGTGGTTGGACATTACATCTCACAGGGCGCTTATGTATTGTCAGGTGTAACCTTACATCCGTTGTGTGCTATGTATGGTTGATGCTGATATAAACGGATATCTGTCATATATTGTTATATCTCGTTTACAGGTTAACCGCTAATCGATTGAATCTCGCATTCACTAAAGTTCAGAAAGGAACCTGGAACAGAAAGGCACCTAGATGATGAGCCGCAAAAAGGCACTGATGGACAGCCGTGGAAGAGTAAAGCACCTGCAAAGCAAATGCTCCGGCGAAGTTTAATCAGCCTATCTTCGCATGAATCTAATAAGGTTACCGCAAACCATTTGGTGTCTAGAAAGGGTTTGTCTACGTGGTTCACCAACAGTCGTCAAAGTGGAATTCGGAGACTTCCACTAAACACCGCTGCCCGGCCAAATTGTTTGTTTAACTAAGTTAGATTCATTGCCCCCAAGTCTAGTTAAGGCTTAGTTTAAGGTTGTATAGTTACCATGTAAGAATTGTAATTATACAAGCTCGTATTGTTGTATCACACGAATATTCCTTCGAAATTTTAATATATCACTTTTATATCGACATTATCAGATATGTCTCGGGCATTTTATATCATTACTATCATTGTCCAAATATAAGCGCATGCTCTCTCCTCGTTTACTCGAAAAGTGGTAGCACCTCAAACTCGTATGATTTTCTTAAACTAAGTGTCAACCGACAATACTTTGAAGTATGGAATTTGGGGTGTTGCTACCTTGCTAATAAGCCTCAGCATATTTTTGTTTGCTCACTTTTTGGCTTCCTCATATTTTTTTGGCTTATTTCTCATTAGCAATTGTATTATCCGATTTTTCATTAATGAAAGGGTTAAGGAGCAATTTTACCAATCAACTATGTCCCAGAGCGCCCAACACAATAAACTCTTCACTAGACCATAAATACAAATTAACTCTTGAAACATTAAATGGGCACAAAAACCTACAGCAGCAAACGCCCGCTTCAAAGGAGCTCTCCCCCGCTCTTGTTCGAAAGTGAACTCCGCTTCCGGACGCACAACTCCTCCCTCTCTTGAGTGCCCTCTCCTCCGTCTCCGGCAAGCCAAGGTCCCGACGCCTACGTGATGGTGGAGGTAGCAAGGGAGAAAATGCCGATGTGATGGTGGCGCTGGAGGATCTGAGGGAGTGGGAGCTTCGCGTTAACGGGGGAGACGCGACACCTCCAGCCGAGGGAAGGAGTTTTTAAACCGAGTTGTTTATAGAACCATCGCCAATTTTAGTTTTGCAATTTCAATCAATCATGCTTGCTTACATCGCACCGCACCGCCGCAACACCTCCATAAATTCCTTGGTCCTGACCTTTGACGGTACTCCAAATTGTTAACCATCTGCTTTTATCCCGATACCACGCCGATAATGGGATGAGTCTTGTTTACCTTGTCGTGCACAGTCTAATAAAGATCTCCGCTGAGCATCGAGTTTACTCTTGCCGGGCTTAAACCCTCAAATCGAATTTTATACAGCATCGAGGTATTGCTATTATCGAGCTCACGAAGGAAAATTTCCTTTGTCGCTGAGAATGTCATTTAACCACAAAGCACAATGATGGAGGAATATAAGTAATAGACAAACAAGCAAACAGACCTTTTGGATGAGCATCTCTGGGGTGTAGATTGAAGAAGGATTAGGTTCAGAAAGTTGAGAAAGACGCCCAAAAGCGGAAGTGAAGGAGAGCGACGGAGGGAGGCAGAGGTTGGTTAGGGATGAAAGTGGTGAATGCTTGAGACTCAGTGGCCTTGTGGCTTTGGGACAATCAGCGACTTTAAGAAGAAGAAGAAGAGAGAAACGAGGTGGATGGAGGAAGCATGTATGCATGCACAGACGCTTGCTCTCATCAAGTAGGTTTTGTGCCCATTTAATGTTTTCAAGAGTTAAGGATTTGTATTTATGGTCCAGTTGAAGAGTTTATTATGTTGGACGATTTCGAACCTATATTGACAGAAATTGCTCCTTAACCCTTAATGAAATCCTTCCACTAAAAAAAAGTATAAAAATAACAATGATATAGTTATAAACTTTGAATCGCTTCAAAATGAAATAGTCAAATCGCTAAATTTAATAATCTATCAACATTCACATTTTATTGTTTTCAATAAAAAAAATTATGAAATTTATTTATGAAGTCGTTGAACATATTTTAAATCTAAAAGGTAGCATGAGTCTAATAAAAGTGAATATACAAGATTTTGTAAATTAAAATGTAAAATTGTAAGAAAACGAAAATTTAACGCGTGAATTAGTAAGTTTAGCTTAGTTTACAACTAGCATGTATAAGTTTAAGAACAATTACAACTAAGATGTATAAGTTTAAGAACAATGTGACATAATTTTATAAACTAAAAACGTACAAATAGTTAACTTAAGAAATCAAATCACAAATGAAGCTCACAAACAATACACATTCAAAAACCCTTTGGTTAGTTGAGATAAAACTTTTTTTTTTTTTAAATGTCATTGAAAATAATAATTTATGATCTCATGACACTTTTTTTTTTCAAAACTTACTCACCTGTATTCATATAGAACTTGAGATCACGGCTACATGTTTGAGAAATACTTATATAATCGATACGTGGATTTCAATGTTGTGGCATACTACCCCCCCTAACTCAAGCCGTAGAAATCCATGCTATCCACGGGCTACTACCTGCATACTGACTAAGTAGGGATCAAGCTTTATACCGATTTTTTGGAAGAATACATTTGCTTCGATTGATCAGAGGCGCGTACATCCATCGGGCAGGATGACGCATTCAAGAAGTACAATCACTTATCCTATCAAATTCAATCTTGAGATCATTCATGTTTAAGGGGTATGATTAATACGCTGCAGTAGACTATCTGTACTCACTTACTCGCAGAAAAACAACCAGGATTTGGAGGTCCTTAACACACAACCTTTTGTTTGTTTAGAATTACTCTAGGCTAGAATGGGCGTGAAGTTTCTAACCACACTAATAGATTGTCTAATTAGTAGACGCTTTCTACTTTTTCAAGCTTATTGCTTGCCTTTTGTATTTTAAAAAAAGAGAGAGAGAAATACTTATAATGGGAATTTGATACCCAAAAAAAAAAAAAAAAAAAAAAAAAAAAAATTTAAAACTAGCTTCATGACAAATGTTGCTTACTCATTCTTAGTTGTCATTATTTTAAATCATAACAAGTTTTTTGATTCTAACATTATTTAAGCCTTTTTCTTCCTCGTATTAAAAGTCACTGTATTAACCTTTTTCCCTCAATGAAAGTATACCTAAAATTGAACTATAAGGCATTCTCAAAACTTGCAGTGTTAGTTTTCACAAAAAGTTTAAGAGCATCGATGGTTTTTTTAGTAACTACTACTATTTAAAAGTGGCCTATAATACGAGTTTTTAAAATGTTTTGAGCTACTGTTCAAAAGATATTCATACAAGTTTCGGATAAAATTTCTATCACATACTTACTAGATACCGCATATTACATTAGAAAAAACAAATTTTCTTTACCGCTAACCAAAATGGCATTAACGCATATATCTAATTATATCCAACCCAATAATCAACATCACATGTGATGTTCAACAGTGAGAATCAATTAGTCACCATAAGTAGAGTTAAGAAATAGGATCAACCCTTTAGGTCTAAGATAAGAAAAACACTTGTTTTTCGAGGCCTCGGATTGAGTCCTACAGGGCTTGAAGTCATTTTTTAAAATTTTAACTATCTTTGTTTCCCAAAGAATACGACATTAGTAAATTACAACAATTAAAATTAAAATGAACAAATAAAAATTATCAACATTAAAGTTTAAACAAAACGATCATACAACAAACAAAACAGAAGGGCCAAGCAAGCATAATCAAAAAGGTAAACTATTATCCACATACTAGAATTACAAATAACTAATGAGAAGACTTAACAAAATTTAAAAATACTTTATAAATATATCTTGAAAAAAGTTTTAAGTAGTCAACAAAACAAGAAATTAACAAAACAATCATTAAAAATAAGTCAAAAAATATAAAATATAAAAATAGTTATGAAATAAGAAACATCTTTTATAGGTTTTAAATTTTAAGATTACTCTTATGAAACTTAATTATAAAAAGATCATAACAACTAAATATTTGTAACATTATTAACAAAGTATAAAAAATCAATAATATTTTTATTGTATACATAATTTTTTTTTTTTAAAAAAAAAAAAGACCTAAAAGGCGGGCCGCCCTACAAATGCACTTTTAAGCTATCGCTCTCATAAAATTCACCTTTTTAAATCCATCTTCACTTTTAAAGAAAATTTTAAACATGATCTTGTAAATTCATGGCCTAAACCTATGGGCTCCACGGATTCAAATATTTTCTCGACTTTAATCAATGGTGGAACTACCTTATGGCTACCTGGGCATGGGCGCCTTCTTTTATCTTAATATTATATAATATTTTATTTCGCCAATAATCTCTATCTCCAAATAATCTCTCATCTTCTCTATAATTACACTTCTTTTTTTATTAGACAATGTTTGATTCATTGTTCATCGCCGTGAAAAAAAAGTAAAATTTTTGTCCGAGATACCTACAAAGGTTAATATCATCTTATATCTGCTTTTTTATTTTTTATTTTTTTAAAAACCGTGGTGTATTAAATAAATGAATGATAATAATAATTGAAGGGGTGTTTTTCTTTGAAGGGGTCCGCGGGTCTTTTAGCTTGCATCGATTCACATTCCTTTGAAAGTCATTTTCTTCACGCCACTTAAACTACCCGTATATGGCCAAACTTTTTCCACTGTGCTTCTGCCAAGTTGTTCATGTTTATTTTAAGGACTAAATAGGTATTCAAAATCACTTCTTTTCACCTCACTTTTATAGTAAAATTATTCTACGTGATTTTCCTCTTCTAACGAGGGTAATATTATCCTAATTAGTGAAAATTTTGGGCTATGATTTTAGAAGAGTCTTGAGTTTTGACATGACTATATATGTAGAAAATGATTAATGGCTAATTTTTATCAGCTTTCGGAGCAAAATTGCTTATATACCTACTAAAATGTCACAAGATCATCTTAGATCCCGTTATGATTTATAATTCTTTGCTATTATTTATTTGTATTTTCAATGCTACACAATATTATTTAGTAAATAGTTTAATATATTTATTTTTTGACCGACTAATTAAAAAAATTCCGTGTTCCCAGACCGACTTAATCAACTATTATGTTGAAGTCTTCTTTTTTTGGGTAAAAACATTGAAGAGCGTTATAATTAAGTTCAAAAAACCAAGCCTCCTATGTAGCTTTATGGCGTCCCCACCGCAAGGCTAATTATATGCTTATTAAAGTGTTTATAACTCTAATTAGAGTAAGATATTTTTTTATTTTTTTTATATATTGTTTATTTATATTTAAATTATATTTATGCTTTTTCTAGAATTTTTTTGACCTAGTATCTCAAATTAATTAATTTCTAGTTTTGTATTTGTCTATAACACCAAGAGATGAAAATTAATTATTTTGAGATACCGAATGCAAAAAACATCACATAAAAACAACATATAATTTAAATCTAAATTAATACAATATATAAAAAAATTAAAAAATGCTTATACTTCTAATTAGAAGTATAAATTTTGTAAGGAAATTTTTAGATGCATTAAAAAAACAAAAAAATATAAACAAGAAAAAAATATATCGAAAAATATTTACTTTAAATCAAAAATACGACGTATTTAATAAGATTAGTAAAATTATTTTACAAACCTGGCCATTTGTGAAAGTAGCGCTTAAATAATGTTAGAAATGCACATAAAAATTACAAAGACATATTTTTATAAGAAAGGTATATTACAATAAAAATAATTACAATATCATTTTTCTGTTTTTATTTTAATTCCATCATAGCCGCCTTATTATCACGCTTATCAAATACATATTTTTCAATATAAAGACTAAATAATCATTCAACTATTCATCTCCCATCCAATTACTATATAATCGATGTATTAAATAAGCGATAATTTAATTACGCGACAATCATTCAAACACGTATTAATTCAAAAAAAGTAGACAAATAATGCTAATGCTAATATAAATTTCAAAACCATTATATCAAGTTATTAATTCAAACTCTTTTAACTCAATTTATTAAAAAAACTTCCTAAATTTTTAAAAAAGTACTATTAACCTAAATCCACAATACTATTAAGTATATAATTCTAAGCACATAATGTACGGTTAATGCCACGTTCTTTAACGTTGCGGGTTTGATACGTGGTTTTAGGGACACGCGCATTGACACGTTTTGAATTACAAAATTATTCCAACACACGATTCGATCGGTGTCATGATTTGGACAAGGTAGAGGAAGTTGAAGACATAAACCACGTACTTCTTAAATGCCTTTAAAATAGTGCTGGTTAGGTTGTCACCTAACAACTTGACACACTCCTCGTGTTAATCTGCCCCTCTAATTTTTTTTTTTTCTTTTTTTTTTTCTATAAACATTATCTAGCAGCAAAGAGAGTGCATGATATAAAATGTCATTTCGACCAATTGGATAGCGATGTAGAGGGGTTGTCTCTTGATCCTGTTAACGTTAAAGAGCATCAATGTCAATATTTTACACATAACTAGCTAATATCCTAATCTATGTTTCGTTGAGTCAAGAATCGAAGCTGATCCTTGATTTAAACTTCTTTCAATCATTATGTGCTTGAAGCATAATTAATGGAGTCAGTGTATTATATTGTAGACATTTTCATTTTGGGGTGGGATTTGGGGGACCATTATTGAATTTGAACCATTTGGAAAAATAAAGCAAAAGTATGGCTTTAATATAATTTCACATAATATTTTATTTTAATTCCCTAGTTTTGTAAAATTTCTTTTTAGTCGTTTAACTATATGCTGGCAACAAAAAATATTGATATTGAAATTTTAAACGTTGAAAAGAATATTTTTAAAAACTGACATATTAAATTTTAACTTTCAAAATGACAACGATCGTTATAAAAAAAAGAAACTCATGAGCACACACGTTAAAAGCATTTTGGAATTTGTATTGGATAATAATCAAGAGTGGTAAAAACGATATAACATGAATCATGATTTTCGAGTCGGAGATTTGAGAAATACTACTATATTATGTAGTATTTGAATTTAGTTTAGTATTCTCGAGAATCAAACAAGGCATTCTCGAGAATTGCTTGAGGAAGAATATTGTGGAAGAAGTATTCTCGAGAATTGCATTGGACATTCTTGAGAATTGCTTGAAGTGGCTGAACACTTTGATCTTTGCAATACTCGAGAGCCATCTTGTGATACTCAAGAATTACATTGCTGGATGAACATGTATTCTCGAGAATTATTAATCTTATTCCTGAGAATTGTATGATTGTGAACTATTCATTGAATTTCTCAAGAGCATTCTCGAGAATTATACTGTTGTTCCCGAGATTCATTAGATGGCTTAGCACGTAGTATTCTCGAGAATCATCTTTATTCTCGAGAATTGTTTGTGGAGAGAATAAGTGAATTATGCGCTTCTTATTCTCGAGAGTTATGTTTGCCTACTCGAGAATTGAGTTTCTGTGGACTATTCTCGAGTGCCATTCTTCATACTCGAGAATTGCACTTGTGATTTCAGTGAAATAGAGAATCTATATTCTCGAGAATTAAATTGACATTCTCAAGAATATGGATGAGCTATACTCGAGAATTATACAACCATATTCGAGAATTGTGAATTTACCAATATGCACTAAAAAATTTTAAAACCTATTCAAGTAATCAGTTGTTGTTATCATCAAAACATTTGCAGCCAACAAAAAGCTCTGCCCTGGTTTCATTATCAGCTGAAGATGATGATCTCCTTGTGAGGAGTTCCAAGAAACCTAAAAATGAATATAATAGTAACTTAGGAAGTGAATGGCCTAGGCTGGGTTCGAATGAGAAGACTGGGAAGACAAGAGTGTCATTTGCAGATATGCTTCAGGGTATTAACCATGAAGCTACGATGGCCAAGGTCAATGTAAACGACACTGTGCTTGCTGATGGAACTCTATCTAACGATTCTATTGAATCGGATAAAGAGGACTTTAAGCCCCTTTGTCTGACTACTGAGGAAATGCATAGGAATTTCCCTACATTTTCTTTCTTTGAGAGAAAGAAAAAATGTCTTCACAGAGCATGGAACAAGGCTATGACAGTGAAGCTGCTTGGCAGGAATATTGGCTCCATGCAGTTATTATCAATTTTACTTAAGCTTTGGGCAAAATGAGGGGTGATAAGGCTGATAAATATTGGTAACGGCTTCTTTGTTGTTAAACTCACCAACAAGGAAGATTATCTTCATGCGTTAACTGGAGGTCCCTAGATGTTGTTCGATCATTACCTAACTGTTAGACATTGAGAGCCATCTTTTAGACCAATGTCTGCAACCATTGATAAGGTGGCAGTTTGGGTTAGAATGCCCAATGTTTCTTTGGACTATTATGACAAAGAAGCCTTAACTTGGATTGGTAATAAAATAGGCGAGACTATTAAAATTGATATCAATACCTCTTCTCAACTTAGAGGTCATTACGCTAGGATTTGTGTTCTAATTGATTTAAGCACGCAGTTGATGGCTGGCTTTACTCTGGATGGGCAAGAATACTTTGTGGAGTATGAGATACTCCATTGGTTATGTACGACCTATGGTGTATATGGACACCATGCAGAACAATGTAAATCAAGGGCTGGAAATGTGAAAATAGGGGTTAAATCTGGTGATGCTCAGGTGGAAAATTACTCAGAAGATAACCATTCGAAGGAGGCTAAACGATTTTGATGTATGATGGATAGTGCATAAGAAAGGTCAGAGGAAGAAGGAGGGAAAGACAAAAAGGCCGATGATCCACGAAAAGCAAGTAGCTCAAGATTCAAGGAGTTAATTAAGGAAAAGACGGAATCAGGTGAAGTGGGGGAAGGGGAAGGATTTGGCAGTGACGGTAGATGTTGGGAAAATCGGCGGGACTAAGATACTGGAGGAACCGAGGCGTGATTTGCTCGTATGGAGCTCTAAGGGGAAGACTAATGGGATAAAGAAGAAGCATGCAAAGGGTAAAAAAACTGTCAGGTAATAATGACAGGGAGATCGTAGGCTATCTGGGGCAGCGATCTGAAAAAGGAACAGGGACAGAGTGCATAGAAAGGAGGAAGGAAAGGATTTGTTGCACATCACATTTGGAGACGTCAATACTGTGAGTGACGAGGTGGTGAAATTGTCAAGCATTGACTTGTCGAGGAAGGTCAATGTAGGCAATGGTGGTTAATGACAATCCCATCCCCGGTCCACCCTAGGATCCACCTCTTGACCTGGTTGATGTTCACCTAGGTTTTGGAATTATGGGCCGCTTTTGGGCCCAACCAAATTCCTTAGAGGATGAGGATGAAATGGTGGCTGAAATGTTGGATTTAATCTCCTATTGCTTTAGGCTTTTTTGTTTATTATGGGTGAAATAAGTATTTGATATTGGAATGTTATAGGTGCTGGTGGGAAAAATCTAGCCCAACAATTTCTCTTAGCTTGTTCCTAGAAACATCAAAGCATGAATTTTTTAGCGAGACTAAATGTGAGACTCTTGATCGACTTCGATGCATGAATAAATTGGGCTTCGACAACTTTATTTGTGTTCGAATGTGGGCGTGTCCGGAGAGATTTTAGCATCCCGGAAATATGATAAAATTGACACGGTTGTGATTAAATCAACGACAACCGGTTCATCTTCTCTTGTTATCCGTAAGGCAGTCCTTCTACGTAACTGCGATCTATGCGATTCTTGATAATGCCCATAAGCAGCTACTTTGGTCCGAATTAAGTGGTATTGCATCTTCTATAGTGGCACCTTGGACCGTTCTTAGCGACTTTAATGATATTTCTTCGTCTTCGGAAAGAACGGGTGGGGTCGGGTTTAATGAAGCGAGGTGCACTTTGTTCTAAGATCGAATGCGGGGCTTCCATTTATTTGATTTGGGATTGACGGTTCCAAGTTTACCCTGAAAGGGTCAAAATTAAGAGGGGGTAGAAGGCTATATGAGACATTGGATCGGGTATTAGCTAATGAAGCCTTTGTCTCGATTTTCTCTGAATGCGCAATTCAGGTATTGACTAGGACTCGCTTCTCTTATCATAATCCTATTTGTTTGAATTGTGTGGAATATTCTAGTTTTCATACAGGGATAGTCATTTTAGATTCGAGGCTATGTGGACCTGTCATGATAATTATTCTGATTTTCTTGCTAATGCTTGGGTTTTTTATTGGGATATTTATCAGTCCCTTGATAATCTCCAACCTTTGTTGGGTGTTTAGAATAAGGAGGTGTTTGGTATGATTGAATAGAAGAAACAAATCCTTTTAAATAGGCTTCATGGTATTCAATGTGCTAGAGGGTATCCCCATTCGGACTTTCTATGCAATCTTGAGATTGAGTTAAATGGGGAGTTGGAAAGACTATTGAAATTAGAAGAAATTAAATGGTTTCAAAAGTCTAGGGATGAGTGGGTTGCTAAGGGTGATAGAAACACTAAATTCTATAACTTGACGACTAAGATGCACAACATGAGGAATAAAATTGTGGCAATCAAGGATGAGCATGGGAATTGGGTTGACAATAAAGATGAGCTTAAGGTGATGGTCACGATCATTTCAAGACTCTTTTCTGCTTCGAGCCTCAAGACTCAGGGGAGTTGGTCACAAGAGCTAGTTTTTCAGTCATTGATCCTTAAATTCTAGCTAATATTTCTACTCTACAGGATAGTGTGGAGATTCGTGCAGCATTGTTCTCCATGGGAAGCTATAAGGCTCCAGGTATTGATGGGTTTGTTAACCCTTAGAAATTGACAACATTCCAACACATTTTCTCTCTCTTTTTATCTATTTTTGGTTCAAAATGTGTATAGGAAATGAAGTGTATAGAAGAAAATGTGCATATCAAAGTATCAAGTAAAAATCAAAGAAATTCTTATTATATCCTATAGAGTTTGTGATTCAATTGAGAATTTATAATTCTTCCCTCTTGTAGGAAGATGGAGACAAGTTTTGAAGCTCTATAAGAACCAAGAAATAAGGAAAGAAATAAAGGAGGTGAAGTAGTGTAAAGTTAGAAGGAATCTAGGGAACTGGCCGCGACAAGTCGACAAACTGGCCGTAGCTAGTCGTGAAAAAGTACAGAAAATAGAGCTACACATTTTTTATTTCAAAAGCAGAAAAACCCTTTTTAACCTAAAGGGAAGGGCCGAAAAACACATTCTTGGCACAAGGAAACAATGGGCACACAAAGGAGGAGCTTGGGAGAGAGATCTTGGTAACTTTGGAGGCTTGGGCGTTCATCCTAATAGAGATTTTGGGGTGTTTCACCTTGGTTCTTCCTCTTTTCTCCTCTTTTCTTCTTAGCTTCTTCATGTATTCAATAGCTTTGTTTAGAATCTCTTTGTATTTGAACATGGGTAGCTAAATATTTCATTCTAGGATTCTTTTGACCCTTTTATGGATTAATACTTGAATATTCCTCTCTTTTGGGAAATAAATATATATGTGTGTTGATTTCAACCCTTGCTTAATGCTTCTAAGTAATTGGCCTCCATTTAGATGATTTATTCACTTAGGTTTGACTTGAGAGAGCTAATCTAGGTGTAGAACTTGATTGAAATCATGCTTGTCTTGAAGTTTACTTGATAAATAGATAGTTTGTTGGTAAAATAGAGATATATTTACTATTCTTGCATTGTCACATTAAGGTTGTTGCTTAAAGATTGATTTTCATTAATTGTAGCAAGAGATTGTGCATTTTAATGAGAAGAGAAACTTGATTTTGACTTGAAAGAGTGTGTCAAGTGATTTTGAATCTTAGACTAACACATATATGTATTGAAATACTACTAGAGAGGAAATTAACCAAGTTTTATGAAATGCAAAAGGGGAAAAAGAATCCTAGCCTCCATTATCCTTGAAGTCAAAGAATCATTTGTCTTTATCAATTTTTAGTTTTAGAAATAGTCTTTAAAAAATTCTCATTCCACATCAAAACTTTGTTCTAGCTCAACTTGATTAAATTCACTAAGCCTCTTGCTTGACCAATTTATTGAACAAATCCTCGTGGAAACAATACTTTACTTATCACTTTTTACTTGTGTGACTCGTACACTTGCGAGGCAAACAGGGTTCCCACCTCTTTTTATAATTCAAATTGGAATATTGTGGGGGCGTCTTTTTGTAACTTTGTTACTAAGGATTTTAGTGAGGAAGTTTCCCATTCTAAGGCTAATGAGACTCTTTTTCATTGATTCCAACGAGAGAACACATTGAATTGGTGTCTTACTTTAGACCAATTTCACTATGTACGTCGCATTCCAAATGTATCACCAAGCTAATTGTTATGTGATCAAGGGAGTTATGAATGATTTGGTTTCCCCTTTCTAATCTAGCTTTATCAAAGGAAGATGTATTCAGGATAACATTATCGTGGGTCAAGAAATTCTTCACATCATGGAGAAGAATAGAAGCAGGAAAGGATTAATGGCGATCAAGATCGATCTTGAGAAAGCATATGATAGAATCACCGGGCTTTCCAACCAGGTATTACTTGATGTAGGCTTTGATAAAGGCTTTGTGGATTTCATTATTGATTGTGTCTTCGGTGATGTATAATGTTCTTTGGAATGGATCCAAAACTGAATTTTTCAAACCTAAGAGAGGCCTTCGTCAAGAAAACATCAGAATAACGAACAAATCCACTGTAAGAACCTAATACTCGTGAACCATCAGGTAGATTAACAGAGATTGGTGATATACGCTTATATGAAGCAAAGAAAGACAAATTAGCATAAACATGATCGGAGGCTCCTGAATCAATGATCCAGGAGTTAGAAAATGAGTGAATTGAACATATAAAATGTGTACCACCAGTAGAAATGTGATTCACAGAAACAGGATTTGGAGACTGAGAGTTGAGCAGAGAAGTTTCAGTCCGTACTAAGGCCATCAACTTTTGATATTGCTCAAGTGTGAATCCATAAGAAGAATTAGCGACCCAAACCGGTTCAAAGGTGTAAGAGCTAATCATATTCTCGAAGAGACCGCATTAACCGTGGAGCTTCGAATTTGAATCCCTAAGTGGAAATCCATGTTTCCTATAGCATGTTGCTTCAAGTGTGTTTATACTTGTCACAATAGGTACATTGCTTAGTAGGGCCTAGTGGAATCGACTTAGATGGTAGAGAGGCAAAGGATCGTTGATTAACTGACTTAGAGAATAGGGCAGTAGCGTCACCAGTCAGAAAGCCCATTTCACGTTCTTGTTGCTGGACTAATGCAAACACACGATTAATAGACGGTAAGGGATCAATGAGCATGATTTGAGATTTGACCAAAGAAAGTCGATCACTTAACCTTTGAAAAACTGAATATTGTAATCCTGCTCCAGATGCATCTTATAGGTCTCAACCATACCACAAGCACATTTTGGATTACAAGAACAAGAAATAGGTGGTCATAAAGCCAGTAATTCATCCCAAAGAATCTTAAGTTTGGTAAAGAAATCACTCACAGACAGATCACCCTGCTTTAAACTTTGAATATCTTCTTACAAATCAACCAATCTGAAGATATCGTTCTGAGAAGACCGTGAATGAAGATCCTCCCAAACATCGCTAGCTCGGTTGATCCATAAGATGCTCTAAGCAAGGGATGGTGAAATCGATCTCGTTAGCCAAGAAAGCACCATCATATTGCATCTCTCCCAAGCCTAAAAGAGTGGATCGATAAAATCGGTACGGATTGATTGAGGACCGAAGCTTAGTCTTTAACAATAAAGCCATTCACATAGCCCTAGCCTATGAATGACAATTTCCACCAGAAAGGATCGGAGACACAAGAATCAAAGAAGGATTCTCGTTAGGTTGAAGATAAATGGATTAGAAATATCTTGGAGAGCATTAATCGGTGTCCGTGTGGAAGAAATACCACCGGTAGAATTTTCAAAGAAGTCGCGCCATCATGAAAGATGAAGCTGAGATGAAGTGAAAAGTTGAAATGGGAAGAAACAGTAGCTCAGGAAAAATGAGATGAAGTGAAAAGTTGAAATGAAAAAAATAGGTAGTAGGTACAACAATAAACCCACTGGACCAAGAATCACGTGAAGGAGAGCGAGAAAGTGACGGAATAATCTCCAATTTTGTCGAGAATAGTAATGGTGGAAGCAAGAAAGAGAAAAAAAATTTGAGAAGAAACACATGATGTCAAATACTATCCCGTTCTGATGTCAATATTGAAGAATGATCAAGAAAGTAGATTGAAGAAAGAAGTTCTTGCACACAATATAATGAGAATATCAGAATGTAAAGGAAACAAGAATTTATCAACGGATTTTGGGAATAGTTAAGAAGAAGAGGAAATATTGAAGAAGGTAGACCTTGCGAGAGAATGATGAGTCCAAGTTTAATGACGGAGAACGATCAACAAGAAGATAAATAAAGAAGTATTGAATTAGAGAAAGAAATTGAAACAAAGAAGAAAAGAATGATCAAGAGAAGAGAAGAAAGAAAGAGTTGAGTTATGGAGAATGATCAAGAGAAGAAGAAAGAAAGAAGAACTTGTTTAATGGAATGATTATATCATTATACAAGTTCTTAGATTGATATTAGAAGTCTCCAAGATCATATGGAAGTTGGAATGGCTCAATTCGAGTTAAAGTCAGCAAAAATCAGTTTAAGGAAGAGAAAACTCGAGTTCACATCTCAAAACTTGAGTTTCCTACTTCGCTACAATGATTTGCTCCTCCGGTACAAGAAAACTCAAGTTAAGAACTCAAAACTTGAGTTTAGGACTCAAAACTCGAGTTTAGAACTCAAAACTCGAGTTTGTAGTGTCTTCGCACCTCGCATCTTTGGACTAGGAAAATTCGAGTTTACAAGTGAAAACTCGAGTTTACAAATCAAGAACTCCTCGTTCCCTCTGTTTCACATTCAAGACAAAGGCGATGTCCGGACTTCGATGATATCTCCCAAACCGTAGATCCGATTGAGGTGAAACTAGTGGAATATGAAACTAGACTCCCAATGCGTCATTTGGATATAAAATTCAAGCCCAAAGGAGTTCAGATCAAGGAGCTATAAATTGTTGAAATTGACAAGGAAATCTACGCCACTTTGAAAACCAAGCTTCAATATTTTGAGTGTATCTCACAAACTACAAATCCGGTGGAGCTGAAATTAGTGGCATATGAAAGTAAATTCGAAGGGCTTTCCATAAAGATTTGAATAGACCAAAATGGAGGTCAGAACAAGGAGATATGGCCTTTGAAATTTGACAGTCAATTCAATAAAGCTCAACAAAGTCAAAACTCGAGTTTATTAGTTGGAAACTCGAGTTTCCCTCAGACAGAGAGCAACGAAGTTCAGAGCATCTTCCAAACTCGAGTTTGTGAGACCAAAACTCGAGTTTTGATCAGACAGAGAGCAATCTAGAGTAATGCAACAACCTCCAAACTCGAGTTTTCAATTGCAAACTCGAGTTTTCATCTCAATTTCAGAAAATCATCGTTTCGAAAATCCTGATTCTTCTTATAAACATCCAGATGATTACCCAAATGATTTATAACACTTCTTAACATTATTTATATCATTTGTGTACATGTTTCAGATGATCAAAGGTTGTTAAACCGAAGATCAAGAGTAAAGTAAATGCTTGATGTCATAGTGGTTCGAAAACAAAGTTCTAACGGCTAGTTCCATCTGAGTCTAACGGCTATATTTCTTTATCCAATAGTCATTGAATCTTCTCAACGGTCGTATGGCTATATTTCTTTGTCTAACAGTCTTTGAATCTTCTCAACGGTCATATATTGATCTCTACCTATAAAAGAAGAAGCATTTAAGGTTGATAAGAGAGAACTTGCACTATCAAGATGCCAACATTCTAAATCCAACATTTTTCTTATACACACTGTTTTCAATGCTTACATAGTTCATCATAGAGAGTGAAATTATTTGTAATGTACTTCAGTGTTTATTCATTCACTTCTAAGAGAGAAGATTTATTGAAATCATTTTATCATTCTATTTAAGAGTTACTCAAGATTGGGTGATCTTGAGTGGGAAACCCATTATATTGATTACAGCTTGTAAGGGGAGTAAGTTCTAGTGAGAGAATTACTTCGAGTACAGAGTTTGTAATTAAGTGGGTGTATTGATTACGTTTGTAAGGGGAGTGAATCCTAGTGAGAGGATTACTCCAAGTACGTAACGTGTAATCAAGTTGAAAGAAGATAGTGGATTGAAAATCTCAAGTGGAGCTTGGGACCGGACGTAGGTCAAGGATTGGGCCGAACCGATAAATCTCGCTTTCATATTCTCCTCCCTTATCTCTTAAATTCCCGATATATGTTTGAATGAATGTTTATTGTTTTATAAATCATTATCATTGTCACACAAACTACTTTCAA
Source organism: Acacia acuminata (assembly GCA_019022655.1). Taxonomy (NCBI): domain Eukaryota; kingdom Viridiplantae; phylum Streptophyta; class Magnoliopsida; order Fabales; family Fabaceae; genus Acacia; species Acacia acuminata. The sequence goes on along the minus strand of JAFJYI010000195.1, from coordinate 1,442,180 downwards.
GTAAGTTACGAACAGATTTTTAAAGTTCCAAAGTTTTTATCAAACACCCAATTCACCCCCTCTTGAGTGATAGCCAGATCTAACAATTTCTAACTAATATATATACACTAATAATTAAGCATGTCAATTCTTTGAGTCATGTTGTTCATTCTGATAATTCTGTATTGTCAAAGTCTGCTTCCTTGTCTGAACATTCTATTGCTTTGAAATTGCTACAAAACAGATTGGGTCATGTTTCCTTCTCTGTTATGAGACATTTAAGCATTGTACATGAGAGGAGCATGGTTCCTACTAAACATTATGATGTTTGCATTCGCTCTAAACATACCAAACTTCTCTTCCCTTCTAGTTGTATTAAAACTCGCGTATGCTTTGAATTACTGCATATGGATGTATGGGGCCTTATAAGACACCCCCTATATTCTAGACATCATATTTCTTGACAATCGTTGATGATTTCTCATGAGCAACAAGGATATTTCTAATGAAACATAAATATGATTTTATGTTGTATATTCAGAATTTTGAGGCATATGTTTTTACTCAATTTTCTTCCTTTGTTAGTGTGTAAGGAGTGATAATGGAAGGGAGTTTATGAGTCAAGAACTAAAGCATTATTTTGCCTCTAAAGGGATAATCCATGAAACTTCATGTCTATACCCGTGATTAAAATGGAGTGGTAGTGAAGAAATATAGAACATTGATGCAAGTAGCTAGAGCGTTGATCCTCCAATCTAATATACCTGTTGAGTATTGGGGGAATGTGTTAAAATGGCCACTCATGCAGTCAATAGGATCCCTTCCAAAATCTTAGGATTCAAGACACTGTTGAGATTGTCTATGGGAGAGAACCTGAATATGACCATTTAAGGGTTTTTGGATCATTCGCCTACGTGACAGATTTGACAAACACGGATAAGTTGAAACCTAAATCCGTACCATGTGTCTTCCAAGGCTACTTGGATAACCAGAAAGGATTTGTTTTACTTGACCTAAGAACCAATAATGTAATGGTAAGCATACATGCCTGCTTTAATGAAGAGGAATTCCCATTTAAAACTAGTTATAAGGCCATTTGGGGAGTGTCTCAAGGAATAAGAGACATTTTTTTGTTTGATATTGATGCAGCACCCATATAGGTCTAGCACTACACACCCACAATTAGCACCATTATATTCTTCGTCTAGCTTCCCACTTCAACAACGCATCGACATTCTTAACCCAATGTGGGAGAACAACATCCTTCACCTATTGGGCATTCCTTGGGAGACCAAGTAGAGAAAGGAGACCGCCCATATGGGTTAAGGACTATGTATGTGGAGCCGTGATGAATGAAAAAACCAACCGTAAGTATCCTGATGAGCAATATATCTTTTATGGAAAGGTTTGTCCTTCTTATTTGGTTTCTGATGTGATATTGATTCTTCTCCTGAACCACAATCTCTTTTTGTGGCTGTAAAGGATCCTAATTGGGTAAAGGCCATGAAAGTAGAAATAAATGCCGGCCTAGTATACCCTATGGACCGGGCTCCAAGCGCCCTACCCTTGGACTATGGGTGAGCCCAACCCCTTTTGCTAAAGTTTTTTTTTATAAAAAAAAAAGAAGAAGAAATAAATGCCTTATAAAACATTGGTAGTTGGGATATAGTGCCGTTACCTAAAAGAAAGAAAGCAATAGGGTGTAATTGGGTTTTTAAAATCAAATATACTCTAAAAGAAGAGGTAGATAAATACAAATCTAGGTTGGTTACAAAAGCATATAGCTAAAAAGAGAAGATTGACTACCATGAGACATATGCTCCTATGGTCAAAATGATAACGATAAGAAGAGTTCTTAAGTTGGCATCCTTATATAACTAGAATGTATATAAAATGGATGTGTATAACACTTTCCTGAAGGGTTATTTAAATGAGAAGGTATATATAAAACCTCAAGTGCTTAATAGCCAATGGGAGCATATGGTGTATATGCTTAAAAAGTCCCTATACAGACTCAAACAAGACACTCGTCAATAGAATTTGAAGCTGTGTATGCCCCTAATTAGTGGTGGCTTCACATGGAGTAAGCATGACTGTTCGTTGTATATTAAAAGATGACTTGCTGATTACTGGAAATTTTGAGCATATAATTAAGTGAAGTAATTTCTTCATATAGTTTTAAAATCAAGGATTTGGGGTTAATGACATACTTCTTAGGTCTTGAGGTAGCAAGATCCCAAAAGGGGATTCTCAAAGGAAATATGTTTTGGACTTACTTGCAAATACATGTTTAAGTGGATGTAATCCACTATCAATGCCTATGCATCAGCATCTTAAACTTCAAGCTTATGAGAATGGAAGAGATGAGAGAGGACTTGGTGAAAGACTGGAGAGATACTCACCGATGCTTGGTGGGTAGGTTAATATATTTGATAGTGATGAGGCCTGATATGTTGTTTGTGGTGCAGGCATTAAGTCAATTCATGCAAATCCCATTGAAGATTCATATGGCTATAGCCTATGGAGTTGTAAGATATTTGAAGCAATTGCCGTCTTGGAATTTTGCTCGTGCGAGAAAGGGACCGGAGCTGATATGCTTCGATGCAAATTAGGGTTCCCGTCCTACCAATAGGGGTAAATAACATGGTGTCTTCTCAAGCTAGGAGGTTCACTTGTTGCTTGGAAGACAAAGAAGCAAAGATACTTGTCTCAAGGTCCTCGCTAAGTGTCATGGCCTTAGACAAAGTCCTCCCAAAACCATCCCTACCTTAGCTTGATCACTCCCTTGATCCCGGCTAAGTCGCCTGAACCCTCACAAGTAGGAAAAGAGCACAAAGACAAAGAGAACTTTTAGAGAGAGAATAAGAGTTCTAGAGAGAGAAGCTCTTGGAAGTAAATAACTTGTATTGCTTTCGATAGTTATAAATAAGGGTGGCACCTCCTATTTATAGGCATCCACCTCCTCAATGGACGGCTAAGATTTAATACATCTAACGGTGGAGATTGGTTCTCCAACCTTCTCCCAAAATATCTAGATATTTATCCTTTACAAAAGAGTTTCTAGAATTCTTTATACAATTCTAGTTTTATGTACAAGTATCTACAAGCAATATGGAATTCTCTAGAAACCTCATTTGGTGTATCTTTATCCCAAAATATCTTGTGTTCCTTACGATGCGTGACACTCTCCCCCACCTAATCCAGTGACGTCCTCGTCACTGACTTGTCTCTGTACCGGTGTAGGTGGTCTTCGAATTGCCAAAGATCCTCCTGAGGTTCCCATGTGGCTTCACTATTTGGCAATCCTTTCCATTTGATTAAGTATTGGGTACTTGGGGGGTACCCCTCATCGCCGTACCACTCGATCAGCTAGCAACTTTTCTATCTTTCGATCAAATGAATTTGTCATGGTCGGAGGCGCTCTCGTCGAAATGGCTTGATCAGGATTATCCATGTCTTCATGAAATGAATTGAGCATACTAACATGGAAGACGTGATGAATCTTCAAGTTTGGGGGTAGATCCAGCTTGTAGGAAACCTTTCCTACCTTCCTCACAATCTTGTACAGGCCTTCATATTTGTGAATGAGACCCTTGTGCACCTTTCGTAACACTTTGAATTTTTGAGGGAGAAGCTTCACCATAACCATGTCTCCCACTTGGTACTCGAACCTCGCCTTTTCCTATCTACAAACTTTTTCATTCGTTTGGCCACCTTGACAAGAAAAGATCTCGTTACCTTGGCTTGCTCTTGCCAAGATTTGGCCAGGTGATAGGCTCCTGGCCTCTTGCCCTTGTAAGTAGTGGCAAGGGCTTGAGGAGTGAGTGGTTGTTGTCCCATCACCACTTCAAAGGGACTCCTTGCTGTTGTTTCACTCTTTTGCAAGTTATAAGAGAATTGAGCCACATCGAGAAGCTTGGCCCAATCCTTTTGGTTGGCACTTACAAAGTGCCGTAAGTAACATTCGAACAAAGAATTCATCCTTTCTGTTTGTCCTTGGTCTGCAGGAGAAAACTTGTGGACAAGTATGACTCAGTGCCCAGGAGCTTGAACAATTTGTTCCATGGTTTACCAGTGAAACAGGGGTCTCTGTCACTGATGATTATCTTAGGTAGCCCCCAATATTTCACCACATTCTTAAAAAATAGCCTGGCCGTTTCTTTTGCTGTGCAATCCGTAGGGGCAGGTATAAATGTTGCATATTTTGAGAATCGGTCTACTACCACCATGATAGAGCCACACCCCTCATACTTTGGTAAAGGAGAAATAAAGTCCATGGAAACACTTTCTCATGGTTGCCCTGGTATATGGAGGGGCTCCAACAATCCTGCAGGTTGTTGGTTCACTATCTTGTCTTGTTGGCATACAAGACAAGTCCTCACATAAAGTTCTACCTCGTCCCTCATTTGCGGCTAGTAGTAAGCTGCTTCCAATAGAGCAAGTGTGCGTCTTTGTCCCGGATGACCGGCCCACTTGGAGTCATGGCACTCCTTAATGAGCTCTTTTCGTAAGTTCTCCCATTTTGGAACAAAGACTCGTCTCCCAGCAGTATAGAGAAGGCCATCTTCTAACCAAAACCTCTTGGTTTTCCATTCCTTGGCCATCTCTACTAGTTGTCGAGCAACGAGATCATGGTTCATACCTTCAATGATTTTTGTGATCAAGTCGCGCTCATTGATGCCAACTTTGCTTTTCGGCTTAATGCATTCGCCATTACATTAGCTGTGCCAGGTTTGTACTCCATCACATAGTCAAACTCAGCTAGAAAGTCTTGCCAACGGGCTTGCTTGGGTGTCAACTTCTTTTGAGATTGAAAATATCTCGTAGCCACATTATCAGTCTTGATCACAAACCTGGATCCCAGCAGATAATGCCTCTAAGTGCGTAAGCAATGCACTATGGCTGTCATCTCCTTCTCTTGGACTGTGTAATGCTACTCAGCATCATTAAGCTTGTGACTTTCAAATGTTATTGGATGCCTCTCTTGCATTAGTACCCCTCCAATAGCAAAGTCGAAAGCATCTGTATGAACTTCAAAAGTTTTGGAGAAATCTGGGAGAGCTAGTATAGGTTCCTCTATTACAGCTACCTTGAGATCTTCAAAGGCATCATGGCACTCTTTAGTCCATTCCCAGGGCTTGTTTTTCTTCAACAAATCCGTCAAAGGGGCTGCCTTGGCGAATAGCCCTTGATAAACCGCTTCGTAATAATTCACCAACCCAAGAAAAGATCGTAACTCGATACTCGGGTGGGTGGCTCCCATTCCTTAATAGCATGAATCTTCTCCTTATCCATCATAAGGGTCCCCTGGCGAATGATGTGTCCAAGGAAGTGCACCTTCTCCTTGGCAAAAGAACATTTCTCTTTCTTAACATATAGCTCGTTCTCACGCAAAGTCTGGAACACAGCTCGTAGGTGTTCTACATGGGCTTCTAAGGTGTCACTGTAAATGACTATATCATCCAAGTATACTACCACGAATTGGTCGAGAAAAGGATGAAAGAATTCATTCATCAATGTGCAAAATGTTGCCGGTGCGTTGGTTAGTCTAAAAGGCATCACCAACCACTCAAAGGACCCGTACCTTATTACACAAGCGGTCTTGGGTTCATTTCCTTCAAATGATGCAAATTTGATGGTACCTTGACCTTAAGTCCAACTTGGAGAAGTACTTTGCTTTGCCAAGCTCCGTCAAACAAATATGCTATTAAAGGAATAGGGTATTTATTCTTAATAGTTACCTTATTAAGGGCTCGATAGTCGATGCAAAGTTGTAACGATCCATCATGCTTGCGTTGGGACAAGACAGGTGCCCTATAAGGTGCTTTGAAGGCCGTGTATGCCCAAAGATCGAGCAAATGCTTCAACTGCTGTCTTCTTAGCTCTTCCAAATCAAGCGGTCCCATACGATAAGATGCTATGGTGGACGTGCTCCGGTTCCAACTCGATCTTATGGTTTACCTCCCATCTAGGTGGCAACCTCTTAGGAAGTTCTGGCGGTATGATGTCCTCGTTCTCTTTAAGGACGTTCTGGATGATAGGGGAAGACTTCCACTATCGTCTTCATTAGAGTTCACCTCCTTCAAAGCTGCAAGGTAGGTGACTTCCCTCTCCTAAGTCCTTTTTCTACCCATGGCTGACAAGTGAGCAACTCGATCATTGCTCGTTGCAGCTATTGTGCAAGTGAACCCCTTTTCCATGATACACACTGAGTCATAACATGGCATGAGGAATGTTTTTCTTTGCACAAAAAGTCAATCCCAAATACCACATCAAAATCATCTATAGGGGCCACTGTCAGATCCACTGTCCCCTTCCATGTGCCAAGGCATAGCTCTACTCTAGTTGCTACGCCATTGAGGGGTTTGGTAGGAGCATTCACAATCTTCAACCATCCTCCTCGTGGCTGAGTAACCGAGAAGCCAACCCGCTTAGCCTCCTCTGGAGTAATGACGTTATGGGTTGCTCCAGTGCCCACCATCACCTTCACGGGCTTCCCGTTCAATTTTGCCTCCACATACATCAGTCTGTTACTCTTTGGAGCAGGTTGCACAAGTTTAGCCTTCAAAGCATTCAAGAGTTTGAGAGACCCTATTTGTGAACTAGGACCTTCCTCCCTGGGTTCATCTCGCCCTTCAACAATGGCTGACAAGGTACCAAGATTAGGACAATTGCTCATGCGATGTGGCCCTTTGCACACGAAACAGCTTATCGTATAGTTCTTCTTCTTCTTCTTCTTCTTCTTCTCCTCACATTGATTCTTGTTGAAGGATTTTCCAGTTCCTCCCTTGGCGGTCCCCTTGCCTTTGTCCCCCCCCACCTTTTTCTTGATTAGGTTTAGAAGACTTAAGCTTAGAAGACTCACCTTTCTCTCCCTTTGAATACTCAGTAAGGCTTTCAGCGAAGGTAATAGCTTCATCCACATTCATCACACCACGCCTTTGAAGCTTGTGTTTCGCCAAGTTCTGAAGACCGTCTATGAAGTAGAACAATGTTTCTTCACCGGTCAGGTTGGGGATTTGCAATATGAGGGTAGTGAAATCCCTTACATAGTCGATAATTATGGTCTTGTGTTTGAGTTCCCTTAACTTCTTTCGAGCCTCATAGACCACATTTTTAGGATAGAACTTCTTCTTTAATTCTTTCTTAAAATCTTCCCATGTTGTAATAACGCAAAGGCCTTTTTCCATGTCTGCATGCTTCCTATGCCACCATAACATAGCATTATCAGTAAGGGATAAGGAAGCAGTACGTACCTTGTTGGTGTCGTTGGCCAAGTTCATGCTCTCAGCATATCACTCCATTTCCTACAAGAAGTTCTTGACCTCCTTGGCATCACAGACACCCTTGAATTCCTTTGGCTTAGGGAGGTCCAGCCTCACCTCCCTTGCTCCACTGGTACCGACTACCAATGGAGTTCTGGCTTGACTCTCCAAAGAAGCCTTAAGAGAGTTAAGCTGATCTTGCATGGCAGTAATGGCATCCATCACCTTAGCCTCGAGTCGCCTCATAGACTAGGATCATTCCTCCTTGACATTGAGGTGCGAATCAAGATCCGACCTCACATTGTCTAATTGCTCTAGGGTGTGAGTTTCAAGAGTAGCAAATTCACTTTCCACTTTGTCTACCCTAGTAACCATCTCTTGTAAGGCCTCCTCTAGAGCCTCCACCTTTACCGTTAAGGTGGCTGCATCCGCCGCTTGGCGAGACTTGCTCGTGCCTCGAACCTTCTTACGTTGGTGAGGAGGTTGAGTCTCCCTACCTATCTCTTCTCAAGCAACCACAATGTCTGCAGTTGTGCCCAACATCCTTGCCTACACAATGGCTCCCACGAACTACGCTTAAAGTTTTGATTCAAAGCTCTGATACCATGTTGTCACTGTCTCAGACAAAGTCCTCCCAAAACGTGCCGGCCTTAGCTTGATCACTCCTTGATCTTGGCTAAGTTAGTCGAACCCTCACAAGTAGGCAAAGAGGACAAAGACAAAGAGAACTTTTAGAGAGAGAATAAGAGTTCTAGAGAGAGAAGCTCTTGGAAGTAAATAACTTGTATTGCTTTCGATGGTTACAAATGAGGGTGGCACCTCCTCAATGGACACTAAGATTTAATACATCCAACGGTGGGGATTGGTTCTCCGTAACCTTCTCCCAAAATATCTAGATATTTATCCTTTACAAAAGAGTTTCTAGAATTCTCTATACAATTCTAGTTTTATGTACAAGTATCTACAACAATGTGGAATTCTCTAGAAACCTCATTTGGAGTGTCTTGAGCCTAAAACATCTTGCCTTCCCTATGATGCGTGACATAAGGCTATGTATAGGGCTCTTATAGCTGTAGTTTCTACAGTTTTTTAGGAGATTGGTTTGCTAGTAGATTTGAGTGCCAAACAATCTTAACCTATACAAGTATATTGTGATAGTCATGCAGCTATTCATAGTGTTAAATCCAATTTATCATGAGCAAACAAAGCATATTGAGATTGATTGTCAATTTGTTAGCGAAAAGGTGGCTAGAGGTATAGTTACATTACAACATGTGAGATCAGCTAACCAAGAAGCAACCCTTTTGATGAAGGCAATGAGTAGAGAAACACGTAGACACAATTATTGAGGAAGTTAGGAAATGTTGATGCGTTTAGATTCCAACTTGAGAGGGAGTATCGATACATAGTTGTAATATAAATAGATATAACCCCTCGTCCTTAGGTTCAACTAGTGAAGGGGCCGGACTTCCTCACCCAAAGGGAGGGTTCGATCCTCGGAGTTGGTCAAGGCACCGGGGAGGCGGAGGCATCTTAGGGGTCTATGAAGTAGTGGAAACGCTGGTGGAGGTGGAGGCATGTGTACTCTCCGGCCAGTATGCCCTGTGGATTGGGCTCCAAGCGCCCTGCCCTTGGATTGTGGGTGAGCCCAACCCCTTTCCTAAAATTTTTATATAAAAAAAATATATATATATATATATATATATATATATATATAAAGGATTTTGTTTGGGTACTGTTGTAGTTATTAGTTAATATACTTCGTAGCATTATAGGACCGTGAGGTTGCTTACCATCATTGGGCTTTAGGTCATTGGGCCCAATGTTTCTTATTATGTTTTATAGATAGTATAAATTGGATCCCTAATTCAATTAGATGTATGAATCTTTCTCGTTAACGATAATATTCGATATTTTCTCCCTGGGCCTCTATGCAACTTATAAAAAAGAAATAAATATATGATGCAGATTAGATAACAATTAAAGTGATACAAAAATTTCAAAACATTTTTATTCATCTTATTTTTTACATACCTCTATTTTTACCTCAAGTAATATAGATAAAAGAATATTGCACCCCGAAGCAGCGTGAAGATGGATGATTTTCTGTGGAGAATTGAATGCATGAGGCAGATGAAATACACAGAAAACGGTGAAAAATCTTCAACAAAATAGTGATCTCTCAATTATATGTGATATGTTATGCAGGACAGGGGCCCATGTAGTCATTGTATTGTTTATATCAAGGCAATTAAAACTAGATGGTCAGGTCGGAGTATTAGGTCAAGGGTCAATGAGTCAGACTGAAGTTAAACTGAAGCTAATTAGGTTCCAAACCGATGAGAAAGTGAAGATTTTAAGGTTATTAATATGAAATTGTGAAAATTTTTTAAAAAATCAATTAGAAAAAAGATCAAGGTTAATGCCCATACCATATCGCTTTATTGATCGGCTTGCCGCTTCTGGGCCTAACAGCCTTTCTTGTTTGGTTGAGGTTTAATAACCTTGGTTTATGCTCCTATATAGTTCTACAAAAAGCATAAATTTCAACCTTGATAAAATTGGGACATGATAAAAGGGGGAAAAAAACATAGCGACCTAATTAAAAATTGGTTGAAACTATAAGGACTTTAAGATTAATTATCCTTATAATTAATATATGAAGAATAATATAATAAAGAAATAACAAAAATTCGCAAGTATCGTGATGCAATTACGTTGTAATGGAGGCAGAAGATAACAAAAATAACAAGAGAGTCTCATAAAAACTGCAATCGTTCAACTGCCACGAGCTAGCAACAACCAACCAAAATTTCGTGCAAAAATGCTTGTTTGGGTTCTTTCAAACTTAAATTAATTAGTTTAGGATTTGATTTAAGGAAAATCCTATTAAAAGCCCTTTTGAAATACTCAAATCATGAATCGACATTCTAAATTTGAAAAATTCTAAGTCATGACAAACAGTTCAATTTAGAATTTCACAATTGAGCGAGGATTACCCATGCACCCTCTTGCTCATTCTCTCGTTGGACTTCTATCAAATGTGCACATGATACCATATACATTTCTTAGGTACAAAAATAAATATAAAGATTACAAAAAGTTATAAAAATGCCAACTTTGTTTGTTTGAGCTAACCTCTATTACTTTTTAGTGGTAGACCCCACGTTGTTTTACAAATGTCAATCTATTAAGGAGCAAAAATGCCTATATACTTTTATCAAATATGCGTTTTGCATCATATACATTTCTTTGGTGGAAAAATACACACCAAAACTTATCCACGTTTCAATCCCTCCTTCCATGTTTTCTCATCTCTATCAATTCTCTCTCTTCTTACCCACTATTCCTCTCTCTGTTTGCCCTCTCTCTCTCTCTCTCTCACCTAATGCCACCAAATTATTATTTTGGTTCTTGCTTTAGTAATCGAAGGATTATTGTTGAATTGGATTTCCATTATTTAAGCCAACACTCTAGTGGACCATCTAGTTCACCAAACTCTAAAATCAAAACACAGTTTGAATGTGATATTGACTCGTGGTGAGGATTTATAAGCTATAATGTAAGCTGATTGTAATGATATAGGCATGTATTATGGTTATAGTTTGTTATCATTGAATATTTAAAAAAGAAAGGAAATTAACGGGAAGAGATAATATCTGGATTTCTTATAGTGTTCTTCTTCATTTCTTCCCTCAATTGTTGAATGGGAAAATGGATCAATTATAGTTAACAAGTATGTTCGGTGGTACTTCGATATGACATTTTTGCTCTATTTGAAGGAGTTGATGAATATATTTGCAGAAAAGAAATATATAAGGTATCATATGCACATTTGAAAAAAAGTATATGGGTATTTTTGCACATTTACCCTTAAAATTAATTACTGTTAGGCTCACAATCAAAAGTTACACTAGACGATTGACTTAGTTAACAGAGTTGGCATTTTCGCCCCATTTAGAGATGTTCATGGACATTTTTGTACCCATATAATATATATGTTGCCACATGCACATATGAAAAAAGTGTATGAGTAATTTTTAGTCCTAACCCTTAAAAAATGTTTAGTCATTCACTTATTCTCACCGATTTTGTTAAAACTTTATTTGAACTTATCATTTTAGTTGGTTTGACTTGTCAATTTATTGTACAGCTCGCATTCTTTAATATTGATTGATAGTATATTGAAACGAAACAAGATTATATATATATATATATATATATTGTTATGGACCTCGAAATGGGCCGACCAGTCAAGCCCATTAGAAGACCAGCCTATCCCACGATTACCCCCACTACCATAGTAGTGCAGGGAGTGGGGACACAGAATGTGACATAATGGGAGCAGATTACCGAGAGAGTCGGACCAACCCGGCCTCACTATAAATAGGGGCATACCCCGGTGAATGGTACACAGATTCATTCTCCTACTCTTTTAGATACCGTCCCACTGTGCACACACCCCACACCTTTGTCAGTGGTACAAAGTGATCATCTTATCCATTGTTATCTGCTCCATAAATAGCATTGGATAAGCCCTACCAGATCCTATATTGAACATTAACCAGCCTCAAGGCTTGGACATTTGTGTTCCACATCGGAACATTGGTGCCGACCGTGGGGAACGAGTAAACTTCGAATCCCAAACCACAAAGCTACGAGCTTACCATAGCAAATGGCGAACAGCAGAGGACGTGGTTCAACAACTCGGCAGAACCAATTGCCAGAACGACAACTCGATGGAAAAATGTCACAACAGGAGGGCCCGATGAACCCAGACGCAGAACAAGTGGTGGTGGAGACCGAAGCGGAGACGTCGGACACAGCGAATTCTGCACCCCCTGAGAATGTCGTTATCCAAAAGCTGAACCCAAAGGTATACCGACAATCGGACGTCAGAATTTCAAGTGGTCAATCCCGATATTCAAATATTATGAACCACCCTTGGTTCCGTATTGGATCGAATAGACGAGATGGAAACACGTAATCGGTTACAAAGGGAGGAAGACGTCCGGGTTATGAGAGAGGAGATGTACCGCCGCAATGAAGAATTGAGGAAACTAGTCGGGTGTCATGTTGGACGAACTGAGGATCATGATGACAATGTAGGAAAAAGCAATGTGGACCCAAGCCAAAATGGCGTCCCGACATCTCAAAATATTGGGATGTCACAGACAGATCACGACGAAGACACGCCTGAGATGAGGAATGATACACGGGAAGCTAGAAGCAAGAAAAGACAAGATCGGATAGTGGCTACTCGCGACAACACGGATAACCCCGGAAAGGAACGAGCGGTCGGGACATCGAAAAGACAAAGAACTGGTCCGGATCAAAACCTTTCTAAAAAGATGCTTTGCGTCCGCCGTCATCGAAAGCAAGCTCGATGATGAAGAGAAAGTCGCGACTCCTTTTACGGCCAAAATAATGGTCGCGCCTTATCCAAAAGGCCTAGACACCAAAGATTTCCCGAAGTATGATGGAACCCAGGACCCACAGGTGCACGTGGGAAATTTCAAAATGGAGATCATGGTGAAAGGATATACGGGGCCCGTGGTACCCCGGTTGTTTGCGGAACGCTACGTGGACCAGCCCAAATCTGTTCAATACCTTGCCGAGAACTCGATCTCGACTTGAAGGATTTGGAGAAGACATTCTTGCTCAACTTCGCCACAAGTAGGAAGCAACCCAAAACCGAGTTCCAGCTTAGATCGTGTGAAGCAATCACCCGGGAAACTTTACAAAAGTATCTCGAACGCTTTAAAGATACGGCGATACAAGTGCCGGGTTAAAGGAAGACGTACATCTGCATTGCATCATAGCTCGGCCTGGACAAATCCTCACATCCGAAGAAGTCGGCCGTGAAGCGGCGTCCCAAAAACGTTGGCGGAATTTCGAGATCGATCAAAGACGTACATAGAGCCGAACAGATGGATATTATGAGCCATGCACCACGGACAAATGGAAGAGTCCATCTCCCGAGGGAAGGAACGATACAACCCGAACAGTGCAAGAATCTCGAGGACAAAGGGATACTAAGCCTCGCGGAGGAAGAGCAGAAGGAAGGTATGACCGATATGCCCTACTGAAAGTATCTCAAGCTCAAGTTTGGAAGGAAGTCTCCTTGACCAAGATGAAAAAAGTGGACCGACCACGCCCATTGCGGAATGAACACACCCTGGATAAGTCCCGATATTGTGAATTTCATGATCAACACGGACACACAACGGATGTTTGTTAGGACTTGAGGGACGCTATCGAAAAGTTCATTCAAGAGGGGAAGCTCTGTAAGTATCTAATCCAAACGCAAGGGCGGTAGGGCAAACGCGGAGGAGACCAAAGTAAAAGTCCGCCAGCCGAAAAGAAAAGGCGAGGACAGAAGAAAGGAAGAGACGCAGATGACGAGTTTCCTGATTCAAAATACGACTGCAATGGAATTGTTGGAGGTTTCGACGGAGGAGGAGATTCCGCCAGCCAGAGAAAGAAATACTTAAAGGAGGTTCTCTCTGTAATTGACCGTTCGAGGTTTAAGAGAGAACACACAAAAACCGACCGCAATGCTCGGGTTTACCGAAGAAGACTTAGAGGATGTAATGTCGGGCACCATGACGGGCTCGTCATAACAGAATAGTCGAAACTCGCCGAGTTAAGAAGATGTTTATAGACAATGGAAGCGCGGTGGACATAATCCTTTGGGATGCGTTTAAACGCATGTGGTTCGATTCGGAGGACCCGAAACTGTGTAGGACCACCTTAACAGGTTTTAATGGAGAAGACACCCATCCAAAGGGATACATCGACCTCAAATTAACATTGGGGATGAAGGAGGCATTCAAGTCGGGAGTAGTTCGTTTTGTTGTGGCCGATTTTCCGTCTCCATACAACATTATCCTCGGACGACCAACTATCCATGACTGGAACATGTTGGGATCTTCTAATCACCAAAAGTTGAAATTTTACGACAGGAAGAATCAGGTCGTTACCATTAAAGGTGATCAAAGAGACTCTCGGCAATGTTACTTTGAAGCGGTAAAGGAAAGTAAAACCCCGAAGATGGAACATTCCAAGGGGTGTGAAGGGAAGACGGATAATAAGTCTGTTTATATAGTAGAGTTAGACTTGAGGGAAGAAGACAAGATGCAAAGGGCCGAACCTAATAAAGAAACAAGATTTTGTCCCGGGAGTTGAACCAACAAACTACCAAAGTCGGAAAGACGTTGGATTCCGAGATGCGAGCGAAATTGGAAAAGTTTTTGTGGGAAAACAAAGGCGTGTTTGCATGGACGCCATCTGAAATTCCTGGATAGACCCCCGAGTTTTGTTGTCACAAGTTGGCCATCCACCCTGGGTCAACCCCGGTGGCTCAAAAGAAGAGGAAACAAGGTGCGGACCGAGGTAAAGCCTTGGAAGCACATGTCCAGGAGTTGATCGCGGCTGGATTCATTAGGGAGGTGCAATACACGACGTGGTTGTCCAATGTGGTCATGGTTAAAAAGCCGAACGGAAAATGGCGCGTGTGTATGGACTACAAAGACTTGAACAAGGTATGTCCAAAGGATGCATTTCTCATGCCCAACATTGACCAATTGGTTGACCAGTCTTCCGGCTTTCAACTTTTATCATTCATGGATGCATACTCGGGATACAACCAGATTGCCATGCATCCCGATGATCAAGAGAAAACAGCCTTTATCACGGACAATGCAAATTATCAAGCTAAATGTGATGCCATTTGGCCTCAAGAATGCAGGGGCGACTTATCAGAGAATGATGACAAAGGTCTTTGCGGATCAGCTGGGAAAGAATGTGGAAGTATACATCGACGATATGATAGTAAAATCTAAAAAGCAGGATGACCATGTTCATGATCTGCAGCAGACATTTAAAAAGTTGAGAAGGCATCAAATTCGTTTGAATCCGGCGAAATGTGCTTTTGGAGTACCGTCAGGAAAGTTCTTGGGTTTTCTCCTGACTAACTGAGGCATTGAAGCTAACCCAGAAAAGTGCAGGGCCGTGATGGAAATGAAAGCCCCGACAAACAAGAAAGAAGTGCAACAGTTGACCGGGAGATTGGCGGCTTTGACAAGGTTCTTGCCCAAGTCGGCAGAGAAATCCCTCCCGTTCTTTACACTCTTGAAGAAGGAAGCTCAGGAAGAATGGAACTCGGAATGTGAAGAAGCGTTTAACAGAATAAAGCAGTGCTTGGCATCTCCACCGGTACTATCCCGGCTAATTGGGGAAAATTTGTTTCGTATTTGTCGGTTGGGGAAAAGGCGGTAAGTGCGCTTTAGTTCGAGATACCGACGACATACGTAAACCAAGGTACTTCGTGAGAGTCGGCTCGCAAGGTTCCAAGTTGAGGTATCGAAACCGGAGAAAATGGCTTTTGCGTTGTTGACGGCGGCGAGACGACTTCGCCACTATTTCCTTGGCCATTCGATCGTTGTAAGAACGAATCAACCCATACGACAAGTTTTGCATAAGCCGACTTAGCCGGTGATGATAGGTTGGGCCATTGAATTGTCCGAGTTTGATATCACTTATGAGGCCCGACAGTAATCAAGTCACAGCTTTGGCCGACTTCTTAGTGGAGCTAACCTCGACTCAAGCCGGGAAAGCTGTCCGAACCATGGAAAGTGTTCGTGGACGGTTCGTCGAACATAAAGGGGGTGGTGCAGGAGTTATTGTGGAAAGCCCCGAAGGCGTGGCAATGGAATTTTCTCTCCGACTTGACTTCCCGACGTCGAATAATCAGACCGAATATGAGGCCCTTATTGCCGGATTGCTGCAGGCGAAGGAAAACGGAGATCGGCAAGTGCACGTGTCCACGGGACTCCTCGCTGGTCGCTTCCCTGCATTCAAGGGACCTATCAAGCGAAGGGGCCGTTGTTGGCTAAGTATTTAACAAAGGTCAAAGACATTATGGCAAATTTTGACGAGGTGACAAAGGGCGCACATTCCTCGAGCGTAAAATACGAGCCGACATTCTCTCCAAGCTAGCTAGCACGAAGTGCCCGGAAATCTCTCGCACAATTGTCCAAAGAACCTACCGAGCCAAGTTGCGTGATGCCGATATCGGATTCGAGTGATTGGAGAAAACCGATTGCTGATTATTTAGAGAGGGGGTCACCCCAAAGGATACCGCCGAGTCCAGAATCTAGTCGAACAGCGGCGCCTATGTAATGGTCGATGATCAATCAGTATCGCAAAGGCGTACATTCTCCCATGGCTAAATGTCTCAACAAAGATCAGGCTCAATACGTCTTGGCAGAAATCCACGAAGGCATAAATGGGCAACACATGGGGGAAAAAGTGTTGGCCCGGAAATCAGTTCGGGCGGGGTACTATTGGCCTACCATGGCGCAAGACGCCAAAGACCATGTTCAGAGATGCAGTAACTGCCAGAAGCACGGCAAAATAATGTGGGTTCCACCAACCGACTTGACGCAGATCACGGCTCCGTGGCCATTCTACAAATGGGGCATGGACTTGTTGGGACCGCTTAAGGCAGCTCCAGGGCAGCAAGTGGTCGATCGTCGCGGCGATTACTTTACCAAGTGGATCGGTTGAACCTCCGGCAACCATCACCTCGGCAAGAGTGCAGAAAATTCCTACAAAGGAATATTATATCACGATTCGAATCCCGGCGAAATAGTCACGGACAATGGAACACAATTCATGGACAAAGGCTTCCGTGAGGATGATGTTCGACCTTAATATAAAGCATCATTTCGCTTCCGTGGAACACCCACAATCCAACGCAAGCCGAGGCAAACAAACAAGGTTATCGTCAACGGGCTTAAAAAGCGAATGGCCAAGGAACGGAAAGTTGGGTGGAGCATCTCTATGTAGTCTTGTGGGGTTATCGGACCACAAGCTGAAAACATCCATGGGAGAGACGCCTTTCACCGACGTGGGCCGCAGGCCATGATTCCAGCTTGAAATCGGCGAGCCCTCATGGAGAAAAGTGAGAACTTCGGCAGAAGAAGGACAAAAATGATGAGGCTGTCACTTGGCCGAGCTAGATCTGATTGACGGTTAGAACCACGGCTCACTTGCGAGATTTAGCCATAAAGCAACTCGTCGCAGCTCGGTACAATAGGAAAATAAACCCACGTTCCTTCAAAAAGGATGATTTGGTGCTGCGAAGGGCCGATATAGGCAACAAGAATGCCCGAGATGGGAAGCTCGCTGCAAATTGGGAAGGTCCTTACCGCATCCGAGATGAACTCGGAAAGGGTGCTTACCTTTTAGAATCACTGAAAGGAGAAGCAATCAAAAGAACTTGGAATGCGGACAAACTTAAGGCTTACTATAGCTGATAGTCAAAGTTGATATAGTTGTTTGTTTTTAATGCTTTGTTTTCGTTTGATTTCAGTATTTCTCTTTATTAACTTTACTTTCAGGATTACTTGATCGTGAATATGTATCAAATTCCTACGGGAATCGAATCTTTGATGTAAGGCCGCGCATTGAATGAATCAAAAGGACGGGCGAGTACCCGTATTTCGCAATTTGTTCAAAAGGAGTCGGGCATAACATGTATGAATCAAAGTTCATAAATCATGTAAAAGAAAAACGGCCGAATATGCATCTTAGTAAAGAACTCACATTTACGGATCATGGCGGCAAAAAGCCGATGATAGGATTGATGAAACTCGGATTACTTAATTCGTGTTTATCGTGTTATCCACAATGGCCAAAATAAACATGTGCGAATCGGCAAACGTCGCTTTCGTGAATCATGTAATGGCATAGCCGCCCAGTTCAGTGTATACACCATTTAAACGCCGAGTCTACCAGGACAAGGCATACTAGAAAGGAGTGTTTCCTTGACCTTGATCACGCGCTATGGAACCTTCAACTTGCAAGACGCTAAATAAAAAATAAGCGCATACGATTTAAGCCGTTAAATCGGGTCTTCACAAATGAAAGCCCTACACGGCAAAGCAAAGTTGTCTACAATAAAGGTACAAAACCTACAGAGACTAAAGGAAAAATAAACCAAAAGCCGTAAAGTTGCAAAATGGCACAATGCCAACTATTGTTGGTCGGGCGGAGATTGGCCGTCAACTTCTTCCTCCCGAACCGCCTTGGCAATATCTCGCATCATCGCCGCGGACGGAGCCGGATAAACTTCCCGTCTTCAACGTACGCGTCATGTGCACTCCTTCTAGATTCAAGGCGATCGAGGGATTCAGAATTGGACTTGTTCCATGCGTTCTCAAAGGCATCCTTAACACCAGCCTTTAACTTGAAGATATCAACTTGAGCGACATCAAGGGCTTGTTGGTAGGATTTGAGATCGACCTGAGCGGCAGCGAGGGCTTGCTTATAAGAGTTGAGCTCCGTCTCCTGTTCGTCAATCAAGTTTTTAAACTTGGCAATGGACTTCATGTCATTCTCATGAATCTGCGCCCTTCGAGTAACCTCGTACTGGACAGTGCAGCTTTCTCACGAACCTTAACCAGCTTTGTCGAGAGGCTCTCCTTCTCGACCCGCCACTTGCAGTCCTCCCGGGCTTGGGCTAATGCCTCATCGGCCTTTTTCTTCTCATCCTCAAAGAAGTCCAAATCTTTTTCACTCTGTCCGACTTTCTCTTTGAGGTATGCCACAAGTTGACATAAGCCGGCATTCTTCAGGTTGGCATGCTCAATCTCCTTCAACTCTTGCATCTCCACCTCCGACAATGTCTGCCCGTCAAACCAATTCTCAGGCGAACGAATGGCCCTGTGGAGGGAGTTGGGTACTTTATGTCCCCAAAAATAGGAAAGAGGAAGCCGGATCATGGGGTGGGAATCAGATGCTAAAGCCTCAGGCTCTTGATTCCCCGAATCTTGAACTGGAGGAGTCGACGTAGGAATATCCTTGCTTGTTGGTGAATTGTCGGCCTTTTTCTTCTTCGGAGCTTTGGTTTTCTTGGCGGTAGTAGGTCGGTCAGCTCTCCGCCTCGGCGCCTTTCGCTTTGGACCCATAGTTGTAGGATCTGCGCAAGAATCGTCACGCGTCAAGATACTCGGCCTTTTACCCATCGATGTACCCGAAAAGCACAATCAAGGAGTCAAATTCTCGACACGACACAAATGCACAAAAGAACAAAAAGTGGGGAGTGGAGGCCCTACAAGCACCTACGGGGTGTAATGTAATCACCGAATCCACCAAGTTGTCTTTCTAGACTAATGCAATAAGGGCACCGATGGTTTCCTTCTCGCAATGATAATTGGGATTTAGCCGGCAAAAATCTTTTGCTTCGAATTTATGATGTTCCTCGACCAAGATAAAGGGAAACGTTCATCAAGTTCCCGGATATCCGGTTTGAAGGAACTACGGTGTATCCCCGGTTTCGCAACAACTTTAAAGTATGAAGTTTTAAAGCCTTTCCAGGAATCTTTGAAAGGCTTAAGAAACTTGCGGCCGTGAGAAGCCCGAAGTGATGTCCAACAAAACCATTTCTTTTCCCCCTCCGTGGTGGTTTTAATATCTAAAGGAGTAAAAAAGCTACAAAACACGGAGACGGAACACTCGAGTTTGTGCATGTGGCAATACTTTTCAAAAGCAACTGCAGCGGCCCAACCGTTGGGGTGTAACTTAGAAGGTGCGAGATGTAAATGGCAGAGAAGGCGCATTTGGAAGTCGGAAAAGGGGAATTCAATGCCGAGGTAGGTGATCAGATCCTTATAAAAATAAAAGAAGTGGCAGGCCTCATCGTTTGGTCGACCAGAAGCCACGGACTCGTTCGCCGGGGGCAAGCATACATCATACCCCTCTCCACCTCGGACTATCCGCAAAAAGCGCTTTCTCGGACATCTTGTTCTTGACGTCAATTACTATGTTGCTCACAAGATAGTCTTTGATGGAAGGCGTTCGTGAAGATCCTCCGTAAGGGACGGACTCTCCAGCCTCGAATTGAGTGGTTTGGTGTGAAGACATTTAAACCTAAAATAAAAACAAAGGCCGAATCGAACTATGAAATATACCCGACAGAATGAATTTCGTGGCGAGTTTGGACAAGCAATGGCCCAATGGCCTAGGTATTCGGCGCCTATTGCAGCGGCATTTATCCAAAAGCGACTCGGCTTCTCCATGGCCATGACGGCAAGCTCAATCGCCTTGTGACAACATTCCTCACAAGGACCGAATGGTCCACGTTTGAAGCCGGGGCAACCCTGAGCCGGGGGAGAAGCCGACAATCTTGGTGAAGGAGAATTAGAGAGTCCGGATCGGGTGAAGGAGGAGCTCGACGCTAGCCCTACTCCCACTTCCCCGAGATCGAAGCAAGTCTTCCATCTTCTCTTCTTTCGTAGGAAGGATGGACCATAGCCAAAGTTTAGTTCGGCTACGCTCAAGAATCTTCTATCTTTCCTCTCGGGAATAGGCGGCACGCGTTCAAGAATCTCTCTATCTTCCTCCTCGAATAGGCCTACCATACATATCTACTAGCGGGGTTTTGGATCCATCTTGGGAACAAATCATACAGCATGTTAAAACGAGAACGAAGTTATGCATATCAAACCCAAGTTGCCCAGATTGTGAAGAACCCAACAAAGTAAAATCGCTCAAATGCAGAGTGGCAGGCCACAAAACATTGAAAAAATTCAGGCCAGAAGGAATAAATGTGAAAGAAAACTGGTGTTGAAACAACTCAGACGGGTAAAGTTCACAATGGCGTTCAACATTTTTCGTTCGGAGAGGAATTCACAATGGTCATCACAATCATCACAGTCGTTCAACACCCAGTCCAAAGAGCAAAAATTACCAAAATGCAGAACGACGCTAGGTACGAATTACAACATGCATGTTTTAATTAAATTGAAACTAGGAGAAAGAACAAGAACAACTAAAAAAGCAATAACCCAGAAGTTCAAGGAATACCTGAAGCGAGAGAACAATGAGAGAGCGTAGAGACAAAGTTCAAAAGAAAGAGCTCGGGTGCGTTCTTCACAAAGTGTGAGGACGGAGTAGAGTGATGATGAAAGGTGTGAGGAGCACTTATAGAAAGGCTAGAGATGTAACGTTTGGAAGCCGAGTTGTTTCATCGTTTACGAGGAGGTAAAAGGAAAACCCTAAAAAGCTATAATGGCGATGTGACGTGGGACATTAATGGGCGCGGTAACCGAAGGCGGCTCTTGAAGGCGCGCGACATTAAAATCGGAAGCGACGGTTATACGATGCGACGCGAGTAAACAAAGAGACATCTTGCTAGACGAGCGGTCATGTTTGCTGGTATGTCGGCGTTCGCCGATACCTCGGTAGGATACCAAGACGCATAATGGCCGAGATAACTTGGCAAACTCGAACGGACGTCCTGAAGTGACGAGGCCAAGACGTTTTACGGAAACAAACGAGGCCAGGTTCTAATAGGTAAGTTGGCGGCAAGGCTCGCGCAAGTCGTTGTTTAGCACAGATGTGGGATGCAATTACGGCCAATCGAGATTAAAGCCCGAGAAGGGTCTAAGAAAATACGGGCCTGGAAAGTCGGGGTCTTATACCGAATAAACTCGCAGTTCGGAAGCCCGAGCAGCCAACTTTGGGGCAACTGTTATGGACCTCGGAAATGGGCCGCACGAGTCAAGCCCATTAGAAGACCAGCCTATCCCATGATTACCCCCACTACCATAGTAGTGCAAGGAGTGGGGACACAGAACGTGACATAATGGGAGCAGATTACCGAGAGAATCGGACCAACCCGGCCTCACTATAAATAGGGGCATACCCCTATGAACGGTATTACGCATTCATTCTCCTACTCTTTTAGATACAGTCCCACCGTGCACACACCCCACACCTTTGCAGTGTAGACGGTGATCATCTTATCCATTGTTATCCGCTCCATAGATAGCATTGGATAAGCCCTACCAAATCCTATATTGAACATTAACCACCCTCAAGGGCTTGGACATTTGTGTTCCACATCGGAACATATATATATATATATATATATATATTCATATTTCACATTCTATGAAGTTTCTTTCTTTTTCTTTGCTACAGCTGATAAAAATCGTTGCTTTGGACTACATATATGTGTGTATGTATGTGTGTGTATACTTTTTTTTTCCCTTCTAGTATTTATTAGCGGATTTTCTCTTTCTTTTCTTTTTTCTTTCTATAGTGGAGATAGTCTCATGTAATGACAGATCGCACATGGTTGTAATGGATGGATTTTTGTAAAAAAAGAAAAAAAAAAGAAAAAGAAAAAGAGAGAGAGAAGGATAATTTAGTAATTGAGCACAAAATATAATTGACGTAACATATTGAATTGGAACATCTCTAAATGAGTTTTTGCACTAAAAATTAACTAAAATCCTAAACACACATAGCATGTATAATTAAAGCTTGACTATTGCAAATCCAAGTTGATCACCGAGTCTTCTAAATGACCATAACTGCACCACATCACCAACTTGAAAATTATTGCACTTCACAACATCATACCAACGGTGAGTCAAATTATAAGTAATGGAATTTGGCATTTCCCACCTTTTCAAAACTAAGTTGAACTCTTTAAGATTTGGATCCAACACTAACACATGAATACCTTTGAACTTATTAGTTTTTGCATCTTTTGTCATTAATAAATCAAGCTCTTCGTGTTTAAGAAAATCTTCACTTTTCAGCAAAATCTTCTTCTCTCGGAATTGATAAACGATCCTTGTTTTTACGCAAATCACTCTCATAAACCTTCTTTTCTATGATCTTTATGATATTACACCTCCCAACCTCATCAATCTTCTTCTTCGTCATCCCTGGCAATGTTAATGAGACATGATCAGATGATGATTCTTTTGATGAAGAAATATTTTTATCATTGATCTTTCCCTTTTTGTTTGTCCTCCTTCTTTTTACTGATGGTTCTTCTTCTTTTTTAGCTGCCTCTCTTGATATTTGATTGATCTCTGTACTAAGTAGTGTTTCTTGATCATGATCTTTATTTTCTTGAATCTCATCTCTTCTTCTATTTTTATTGGATGCACTCCTCTTTTGATCCACAACCTCTTCTGATATTTGGTCCTTTACAGGAAGCATTATTGTAACACCAAAAAGTTTAAATTCTCTTATTTGAGACGTGGCTAATCTCTCTACCAGCATCTGATCATGGTGATCTTTATTTTCTTGAATCTCATTTCCCTTTCTCTCATCGTTGGTTGTCCTCCTTTCTTGATCCACAGCTTCTTTTGATATTTGATTCTCAGCGGGAAGCACTATAGTCGCACCAAAAAGTTTAAATTCTCTTATTTGAGACGTGGCTAATCTCTCTACCAGTATCTGATCATGGTGATCTTTATTTTCTTGAATCTCATTTCCCTTTCTCTCATCATTGGTTGTCCTCCTTTCTTGATCCACAGCTTCTTCTGATATTTGATTCTCAGCGGGAAGCACTATCGTTGCACCAAAGAGTTTAAATTCCTTTATTTGAGACATCGCTGATCTCTTTATCAGTTGATGGCTTAAAACTTTCTCCTTTCTTTCAGACTTAATGAATTATCTTTTATCTCAAGAAAATGTGAAATAGAATGACGAGACTTCACTAATATATATAGCGAAAGCAAGTTTCATTCGGGGTAGGATAAAAGATTCATTTTGAAATAAATCTACGATAGATCATTCAGTTTATCTAAAAAGTTTGAAGTGATTAATTTTTATCTTATACTTCGACTAATATATATATATATATATATATATATAAAGATTCAGTTAGGTAAAACCATGAATATATATATATATAGCTTTCCAGATAAAAAAAATTTAAGTTTTCTCTATCTACATTTTAAATTAAATCAAAGTAAATTTAAGTTTTCTATCTACAACTTAAAAATTAGGTAGTTATTTTCGATCACCTATAAAATTATAGTATTTAAATAAGATGTATTACATAGTACATAAAGGTCAATTAATATCTTAAATTTGGAGAATTTGAAATTAGTTTAGTTTAGTTTAATATATTTTTTTCGATATATTATTTTAGGATCACAAACTTCGTGTGTATTTTCTTCTTCATATTTTTCTCTGAACTTTATTAAAAATTGATTGAAAAATTGATTTTTTTTTTAAAAAATTTATCAGATAATTCTAAATAATGTTAATGATATTTAATTGAGGCTAAATTAACATATTTCTTGCATCTATCTTGTATATAAACTAAATGATTTTGTAAAATATTAGATTACATGGTGGGAAGTGAAGTTCTCTTTATATATTAAACTATATATCTGAACAAACCTGGCACGCTTTGACAACTAAAAAATATTCAATTTATTTTATTAATATATGAAAAATAATATAATAGAGAAATAACAAAAGAGTCGCACAAGATCATGATGCATTTACGTTGTGGTAGAGGCAGATAACGGAAATAAAAAAAGAGCCTCACATCAAGAATTTCCAGCTGGAATGATTGTCTGGATTCTTTTAAACTTAAAGTAGTCAGTTTAAGTTATCCAAAATTCATTAATTTACGATTTGATTTAAAGTATTAATTTGAATTATTGTTATTTTAATTTTAGGGCTCTTTTTTCTTGCGTTTTCCATTTTCTTCCTTTCTCTTTCTCTTTCCATTTGACAGTACATTTTCTTGGTAAATTATTATCGAATTGCTCTTCACTAATTAAAAGATGTTGTTCAGCCCCCATCGTTGAATTTGTTCAAACCTCAATTTTTTTTTGTTTTTTTTTTTTTTTTTTGTTTTGGGTGCAAGCAAATCTCAATTGAACTTATCTACAGGTTCGGAGGTTTGATTTGTCAATTTCTTGCAAGGACTCTATTGTCTATGATAAAGCTTGTTTGAAATTTTAAAAATATATAATATATAATAATGTCGTCTTTCAACCTAACCATTAATTCTTTTTTTTTTTTTTTTTTTTAATGGTATGCCTATGTGTAATACCTGAAAATTTATAATTATCATAAATACAAAATTTAGGTGAATAAGTGCTATAAAAACACCCAGATCAATTATAGAAAGTTATCAACAATTATTTGACAATTAAATTTGCAATAATTAAAATACTTACATTAATTTTTGAAATTAATTAATGATTAAGTTTAAATGGCATAATTAAGAATATATCTACATAATTAAAGGCTTAATGCTATCAAAGGTCCAAGATTAGCACAAAGGAGATTATTATTATTCATACTTAATATAGTAATCAACAAATTAAGCCTAAAAACATCTAAAATACCATATTATGGATTTTTTTTCCAAGATTAATTTAACTCCCCCTATTTTAATTAAAGTGGCGAAAATTCCTTTCTAATGAGCCAAGATAATTGCACAATTATTAAATCCTACTAGCACATAATATATGAACAAATATCATCAATAGTAGTAAGATATTTCCAACACAAATTAAAGGCTTGGATTAAATCTAATAAAGCTAAATCCTAAGGCTAACCCTCATAAAGTGTAATCCATGTGAATTAAACATCAACCAATAAGAAACTTTATTTTAGATGATTGTGAGGTAATTAAAACACAAATTTGAAGATCAAAAAAGGAGTACATACGGTTTGCACACTTAGCTTGCTGGCTAAGAATTGTGTCATCTAATGATAAAGCAAAATGGAATCTTTGCACATGTTAGAGCAATCAATGAAGAAGATAAGATTGGAGAGAGTGTGTGTATACAAGAGTTGTGTGTGTACGTATGAGATGTGTGTGTACTGGAATTGTGTTTAATTCAATTTCATTTTAAATCCACCAATGAGAGAATTTAATAAATAAATACCTTAATCCTATGAAAATAGGATGGACCAATGGGAACCATTTCCTTCATATTTTGTGTCTTTAAGAAGAACAAGAAGCATGAGCCATTGATAAGCAAGTAGGATCCAATGGTTTAGAATCATGGGAACTCACTATAAATAGAGACCTTGGGTCTCTTCATTCTTACACCTTCACAAGCAATAGCAAGCATAGCATCTAATTATAGAGAGTAGAGAGTGAGAGTGGGAAGCAAGAAGGAGTAGCAAGGTTCTTTAAGAGTAAGTTCTCTAGTTCTTAAGTTATAGCTTTTATATTCATAGTTTAGATGTTGTTTTGATCTTTAATCTTCAAATATATTTTTGTTATCATGTTTTTATGATTGAAAATGAGTTTGTTTCGAAAAATAATGAAGGAAGTGATATAGCAAAATTTTTGGAAGATTAGGATCAAAGTAGTGAAGCTATGGTGAAATTGTCGGGGGAAATTTACGGGCAAACAGAAATTTAAACGTTATTATTTTATATTTAAGATCAACCCAGAAAATTATGAAATTTTCCAGAATTGAAGATAAGATTTAGGGCTTTCCAAATATATAAAATATGTAGCATTTCGATTCCTGTACAAGGAAATACAATCGTTTAAAGTTAGGCTATTTTGCTGGGCAAAATTCTGAGCAACAAGCGCAAAAATGGAAACTGGGAATTTTTGGTGAATTCTGGGAAAGTTTTGGTATTTTTCCTAGAACGTAGACGTCCTAAGGATTCCGAGGAATTTTAGGGGTCCTCGTTTCGATTTTTGTAGGATTAATTATAATTTTTCAAAGTTAGGCGAAAATCTGTCCCAAATTCTGACTTCAGCGTTTTTTCTGAAAATTAAATGGGAATAAATTGTAAAATAATTCCACCAAGGGAAAAATGGTCATTTATGACAGAGATATCTATTAGGATATTATTTAGGAATTAATAAATGCGATGGTACTAATATAGGCTGTCCAAGAACACGAATTGACAGACAAACGTACCACTATCTACACAAATTAAGGTACGTTCGCGTACTGTAACACTAGCTCTGATGCTTATTGTATGATTATATATGATTGTTGTGCTCATCCACTAAGACTTACATTCGTGGTTATGTCACATACGAGGTTATGTTCTAATTATTGTTGTAGCATACGTGTTTATGTTACATACGCTGTTATTATCTTACATACGTGGTTATGTATTTCTAATCGTACATCTGTTATGGGCTTTTGTATTGATTATTATGTTATGAATATTTGTCATACATATATTGTTTACATAAGCAAAAGGTTAACCGTTACCTGAGGTCCGATGGGCATTGGACCTCGGCTCTTATAGCTTCGGGTCTAGAGGACCGAGGACCAAGACAAGAGACAAGAGCAAACGAGAACATGTGAGGACTCAACTAGAGCCTCGTTTAGAAACGTATAGTGTATTCTCGAGTAAATGTATCTATATTATTAAGATACGCTACAAACAATGATGTACCACAGATTTATCAGTTACTCAATATTTTAAATTGCTCCGATGCTCAACTCTGATCAAAACGCTATGAAAATGCTTTCGAAAATTGGGGTGTTACACTATGCACCTTCAAATTAATTAATTTTTTTATAACGTAAATACAACTTCGTTTTACTTTTATTATATAAAAATGAAATCATTTGTAAATATTATACTGTCAATCTAAATTTAATGCTTAATCTTAAAAATTTTGAGTAACTTATGATTCATATTCTAGGTTAAGGCTTATTTTATTTCATGTAACCCAGCAAAATGTTACGATTACCCTAGAATTTGTCAACACAAGAAGGAAAAAATAGGGAAGAAAACTACTGAATACACACACACATAGCACTCCCTCTCATCCTATTCATAAGATCTCAATTTTTGAATTAGTTTGGTCCTTTTCTTTCTAAGATCCAACATTTTGTTATACCAACTTTGCCCCTAATTAATTATATTCTCTTTCTTTATCTTTTTTCTAATACATTCTTTTTCATCATTTTTTTACCATTATTTCTCTCTTTTACTTAAATAACATATTTAGGAAAAAAATCATTTATGACTTTTAAATAATTTTAACTGACTTTTTAAATCACATGATTCACCATGCTCTATAATCAAAATACGGTTTGAATGTGATATTGACTCCCAGTGAGGATTTACAAGTTGATTGTAATGATTTAAAAATGTATTGTGGTTATAATTTGTTACCTTTGATTTTTATTTTTATTTTTTTAAAAGGAAGTTAACTGAAAGAGACATTATCTGATTTATTATAGTAGTACAAAGTTAAAAATATCTTCCTTGTTTCTTCCCAAATTTAGAAAATGAATCAATTAGTGTTAACAGGTTTGTACAGTGGTACCTCCGATATGGTATTTTTGCACCCAAGAAATATATAAGGTATCAGATGCACATTTGGAAAAAATATATATATGGACATTTTTTCAACTTAACCCTCAAAATTAATTAGCGTGAGGCCCATAGAACCAAAAATTATAATGGAAGTTTGACTTAGTTAACGGAATTGAAATTTTTGCCCTATTTAGAGATGTTGATGGGCATTTTGCATCTATATAATGTATATGGTGCCAGACGCATATATAGAAAAAATGCATGGATATTTTAACAACTTAATCGTTAAAAAATATTTAGTGATTCACCCATTCCCGCTTTGTTAAAACTTTAATTGAACTTTTCATTTTAGTAGGTTTGACTTGTCATTTCTTATAAAGACTCACATTCTTTATGGTAAATCTTGTTGTCAAATACACTATAAGTTATACAGATTCACATCGTATTCTAGCTATTAAATTTATTGAAAATTTTGTTCCAGTAATTTGATAAATAATTATTGGTAAAATGAAAAATTTACCTAATATTTTGATTTGATCAGTACACTTCGTTTAACAAAATTATTTCTATATATTTCACTTTGTTAACAAAATTTCTTTGATATTGATTGGTAAGTACTCTCTCGGTCCTAAGTATAGGACAACATTTGTGAGTTTGTTTTGATCCTAATTATAGGACAACATTTTAATTTTTGTCAATTTCTTCATAAGATATCCCTATTGATATGAATGAGGGAATATGTGAAATCAATATGGTAGTTGAAGTGTAAAATTTATATAAAGACATTTTAGAAAAATGAGTAAAATACACTAATTTAACCTTTATCCTTAATCCTTCCAAAATCGGTTAAATATGTCTTATAATTAGGACCAGGAAGAGTATATTGAATCGAGGCAAAATTTATGTACCCCATGGCGGTGGTAATGGATGGATTTTTGTAAAAAAAAAAATAAAATAAAATAGAGAAGGATAATTTAGTAATTGATCACAAAATATAATGGCAAGTCAGTTCCTTCTTTGGTCATTCCGTGAACTTTGAGAATTTAAATTGGATCCAAATTGTAATGATATACTTTTAATGGTTTCTTTTTTTTTTTTTTTTCTTTTTTTTTTTGAAAATGAGAAATTATCTTGAATGTGAACTTCTGTTACACTCGGCTTATAATATATTTGTTCATTGCCTAGCTCAAAGGTATTATTTGAAACGATTATGTATCTGTATTCATGTTTAGAGCTTAACGGGAAGAAAGTTGGATTTATTTTTTCTGATGTTTGTGACATACAGGATCCCTCATAGGTCATACAGTTGTAACCCGTGTGAGTTCTTTCATTATTGGAGGAAGATCGAAGATAAATTTAATTAAAGAAAGTACCAGGAGTAAGATGCGAAGGTTTGTGACGATAATTTCTACTCTAAAGTCTTAAATAAAGTTGGTGAAAGTCTACTTAAAAAAGTAAATAATATATTTTCCAATCCAAAATATAAGAACCAATATAAATGACATAACATTAAACTGGAACATCTCTAAATGAGTTTTTGCATTAAAAAATAATTAAAATCCTAAAACATATAACATATATTAATTAACTAAAGCTTGACTAATGCAAATCCAAGTTGATGATCGAGTCTTCTAAATGACCATAATTGCACCACATCGCCAACTTGAAAATTGTTGCACTTCACAACATCATACCAACGGTGAGTCAGATTATAAGTAATGGAATTTGTCATTTGCCACCTTTTCAAAACTAAGTTGAACTCTTTAAGATTTGGATCCAACACCAACACAGGAATACCCTTAAGCTTATTAGTTTTTGCATCTTTTGCCATTAATAAATCAAGCTCTTTAGGTTTAAGAAAATCTTCAACTTTCAGCAAAATCTTCTTCTCTCGAATTGATAAACGATCGTTGGTTTTACACAAATCACTCTCATAAACCTTCTTTTCTAATATCTTTATGATATTATAGCCTCCAATATCTTCGATCTTCTTCTTCGTGATCCCTGGCAACATTAACGAGATAGGATCAGATGATGATTCTTTTGATGAAGAAGTATTTTTATCATTGATCTTTCTCTTTTTGTTGGTCCTCCTTTTTTTACTGCTGCTGGTTCTTCTTCTTCTTTGGCCGCCTCTTTGATATTTGATTGATCTTTGTACTAAGTAGTGTTTCTTGATCATGATCTTTATTTTCTTGAATCTCATCTCTTCTTCCATTATTGTTGGATGTACTCTTTTCTTGATCTACAACCTCTTCTCGCTATTTGGTCCTTAGCAGAAGCGTCATTATGACACCAAAAAGTTTAAATTCGCTTATTTGAGAAGTGGTTGATCTTTCTACCCGTATCGATCATGATGATCTTTATTTTCTTGAATTTTATTTTCCTTCCTTTCATTGTTGGTTGTCCTCCTTTCTTGATCCGAGCCTCTTCGATATTTGATTCCGCTGTATAGTTACACCAAAAAGTTTAAATTCCTTTATTTGAGACATCATCACTTACTTTCAGACTTAATGAATTCTCTTTTATCTCAAGAAAATGTGAAGTAGAATCATGAGACTTCACTAATATATATAGAGAAAACCTGTTTTATTCCGGATAGGATAAAAGATTCAATTTGAAATAAATCTATGATAGATTTTTCAATTTATCTAAAATGTTTTAAGTGATTAAATTTTATCTTATACTTCGACATATATATATATATATATCTTTCCGGGTAAAAAATAATATCAAATAGAAAAAGATAAAATAATTGAAGTTTGCTCTATATATCTACATTTTAAATTAACTCAAATTCAATTTAAGTTTTTAATCAACATCGAAAAAATTAGATAGTTAACTTCGTTTACCTATAAAATTATAGATGGATAAATAAGATGTAGTACATAGTACATAAAGGCCAATTAATATCTTATATTTTGATAATTTGAAATTAGTTTAGTTTAATTTAATATTTTTTCGATATATTATTTTAGGATATCAAACCTCCCGTCTTTTTTTTAATTAATATTCTCGATATATATATATATATATATATGGAACTAGCCTGGAAAGCTTTAGGAACTAAAAAATATTCAATTAATTTGGTCAATATATGGAAAATAATACAATAGAGAAATAACAAAAGAGTGTCACAAATATCATGATGCGGTTACGTTGTCGGAGAGGCAATAACGGAAATAACAGTAGATAGTCTCACAACCAAGGTTCTTAAAAACAAGTTTTTACCTAAAAACGGAAGGAGAATGAAAAATCGTAAAACGTAAAATCGTAAAAACTAAAAAAAAAAACGTTTGGAAAGTTAGTAAAATCGTTTTAATGAAAAAAATTGTAAAAACGTAAAATCACAGTGATAAATCCAGTTTTTACGAACCATGCTCACAACAACCGCAATCGTTAACGCTAAGCATTAAGAATTTCCAATTGGAATGCCTATTTGGATTCTTTTAAATTTAAATTAATTAGTTTAACTTATCCAAAAAAAAAAAAAAAAATCATTAGTTTACAGTTTGATTTAAAGTATTAATTTGAATTATTATTCTTTTACTTGGGCTCTTTTTCCTTTTTTTGGTTTTTCCTGTCTCTTTATAGTTTACGATTTGATTTAAAGTATTCATTTGAATTATTATTATTTTAGTTTTCGGAATCTTTTTCCTTGGGTTTTCCTGTCTCTTCCTTTCCCTTTCTCACCCTTATCTTTTAGTTCTTCTTCCAGTTTCTAAGAGACCTATTTGACCGTACATTTTCATGGTCAATTATTATCGAATTACTCTTTACTAATTAAAAATTGTTGTCATTCAGCACCCATCTATGAATTTGTTCAAACCTCGATATTTTTTGCCAGCAAACCTGAATTGAACATATCAGGTTAGGAGGTTTGATTTGTCAATTTCTTGTAATGACTCATATTCTCTATGATATATCTTGTTTGCAAATTCTATCAAGTAAATAGAGACAAGCATGCCTTAATAAAATAACAAGTTCACGTTTTTATTTTGGCAAATAAAATTCAAGTTATAAAGAATCCATTCTACATAATCTATCAGATCCTCAACATAGCACATTTTTTTAATTTGATTAGATTAAGAATTTTAGTTAAGTTAATTAATATGACATGTATTTTCTAAAACGCCTTAGAATGTGTAAGTGAGCAGTATTTTCTGAAAATATTTTTTGGAATTTTAATATGAAAGTTGACAGGAACTCTGCAAGTATAGTAACCCCATTTGAATGCAAAGTATCCGTATAATAACAGCGTTTATTTTGTGAAAAAAAAAAAAAAAAAAAAAAAAAAAAAAAAAAAAGCTTTGTTCTTGCAAACAATCATCATAAGAGATTGTACACATCAAAAAAATTCGTAAATGATGCTCTTTTAAAATTTTCATTGAGATGACAAATACTAGCCTATAACACCCTATTGCGATTCAATGAAGGGAAAAATTAAAAGATCGCACATTTTTATCTAAAGTCTTGAAATTAACTCTCAATAATCAATTATCAACTTTATTTATTCTTAAAAACTTGAAATACCTATTCATAAGAAACGGGTTGGTTCGGATCCATTAATCAATAAATACAATTTATTAGTGCTTATTTCATAATTTTTTTAAAAAATATTTCTCCATAATTCTATGATTAATTAATCATATTTCCTTCCAATAGCATATTCCTAAATTTCAAGGGAGGTAATTTATTCATATCTTTGACTATATACATTACATTCTTTATGTGCTTTTTTTAGAGATGGGAGGGTTACAAAATGTTCTTCCAATTTTACTATTATTGAATTATATTTATCTCGTACATCGTACAAAGCTTAAACGCTGGTTAGATGCGT
This sequence comes from Acacia acuminata, assembly GCA_019022655.1. Taxonomy (NCBI): domain Eukaryota; kingdom Viridiplantae; phylum Streptophyta; class Magnoliopsida; order Fabales; family Fabaceae; genus Acacia; species Acacia acuminata. The sequence goes on along the minus strand of JAFJYI010000195.1, from coordinate 1,409,006 downwards.
GGAGAGTAAAGGCTTGTTGCTTCTTAAAGTTTGTGAAATTAGTTAATTTAGTCCTACATTTAGGATATCACTTCTAAAAATCTTGAAATTATTAATTAATTTAATCATATAATTTGTGCAGAAGACATTAGGATATCTTAATGAAGAAGTTGGTTGCGTTTAGTTACCGGATTGTGAATTAGAAAACACCTCAATGAATGGGCTATCAGCATGAGCTTGTGTTTAGTTCCCGGATTGTGACAGTCTTACAGAGAGGTTACAAACGCCCATATTGTTGTGACTTGTGATGGGTGTGACATTGATTTCCAACAAAAACGTGAAATACCAACAACAAAAAAATAAAGAAGAGGGGGTGGGTTTGTGATTTAGAAGGAAGCTCTAAAACCTAAATAAGAGTGAAGATAGATGCTTTGTTGAAATTGTCTCAAATGCGTGTATTTCAAAATATGTATAATAATGTGTTTGCTGATAAAAAAACATATATAATATGATATGTTGGATTTTTATATTGTAATATTTGTTTAATCTATTTTATTGTGGTATGGGAAGCGTGGCGGAGCCGATTTTAAGTTTGTATGTGTATAATTAGTGAGGGTATTCGGGGATTTGCCCCGATTTTTTTTTTAAGGGAAGTTTTAAATGCATTAAAAAATAAAATAATATGACAAGAAAAGAAAAGAAAACTTCAATTAGTTAAATGGAAGGTGGGGCGAGAACAATTGAACTCGGGATGTTTTAATTTTAGTGCATCAAAATACAACAAAATCAGTTGGCATTTACCATTGAACATAGGTCGAGAAACTACCTTTGACTTGAAAGTCCTTGCAACATCTTGAAGAGGCTCAACAAGAGTCTTGAAGTCATTAGTGTCCAAGAAGACATAAACCTAGATAATAACATACAATTAATTTTAACTATTCTTAAGCTTGAACAACAACATTATGATTAAACATAACAAGCAAAGCAGCCGATATAGATTGTGCTTATAATACATTCTTGGGAAAATCCATCTTAGGGCCCATATTGGCAAAAAAATTCAAAAAAATGCCCAAGAAAAAGTCATATTTCAAAAAAGGCCTAGGGCCTTTTAAATATTATTTCATAAAACGTTAGTTGTTAACGCCTCTTGATATAGTTGTTAATGGGTGCGATTTAGTTGTTAATGTGACTGATTTAGTTATTAGAATATTGTTGTTAATGCTGCTGATTTAGTTGTTAACGATATTCGATTTAGTTGTTAATAGGACGATTTAATTGTTCACGATTATGAAATAATACCAAAAAAGGCCCTCGAGATCTTTTTTGACATGTGACTTTTTTTTGGGCCTATTTTGACATTATTTTGCCAATATGAGCCCTGAGATGGATTTTCCTATATTCTTTCATTGCCTAGCTCAAAGGTATTATTTTAAACAATTGTGCATGTGTATTCATGTTTAGAGCTTAATGGGAAGAAAGTTGGTTTTACTTTTGTGATGTTTGTGACGAACAGGATCCCTTCGTATAGGTCACACGCATAGGTGGATTTAGAGGGGTTAGGGTGGGCCCTCAACTTTTTTAATATATATATATATATATATATATATGAATAAATACATAAATAAATAAGGAGATATTTTTCTTTGTCTGTAGCTTATTTTAGTATTTTAACTATACAAAAACAAATTCATGCGCAAGAGAAACATATTTTAATATTTTTCTTTGTTTGTGGCTTATATTTAGGATAAAAATCAACTTCCTAAATATGTTTATATTATGGATTGGATGGAGTAATTTGTTAGAATATACATAGTCCATTCTTAGTAGATTAGAGTCGCTTAAGCCCAATGCAAGTGAGACTATTATATGATAGATTTCTTTCAACTTTTTTATATATTATGTGATAGGTTTTTATTTTTCCTCCATTATTGGAGAGAAGAAATCTAATTAAAGAATACCAGAAGAAATAAGATGCGTAGGTTTGTGATGGTAATTTCTGCTCTAAAGTCTAAATAAGAGTGTAGATGGTTCGTTGCATTCAAGTTGACGAAATTCTATTTTAAAAAAAAAAAAGTAAATAATATATTTTCCAATCCAAAATATAAGAAACAATGTAACATTAAACTAGAACATTCCTAAATGAGTTTTTGCACTAAAAAATAATTAAAATCCTAAATACATATAATATATATAACTAAACCCTGACTAATGCAAATCCAAGTTGATCATCCAGTCCTCTAAATGACCATAATTGCAGCACATCGCCAACTTGAAAATTATTGCACTTCACAACATCATACCAACGACGAGTCAAATTATAAGTAATGGAAGTTGTCATTTGCCACCTTTTCAAAACTAAGTTGAACTCTTTAAGATTTGGATCCAACACCAACACAGTAATACCGTTGAGCTTATTAGTTTTTGGATCTTTTGTCATTAATAAATTAAGTTCTTCAGGTTTAAGAAAATCTTCAGCTTTCAGCAAAATCATCTTCTCTGGAATTGATAAACGATTGTTGGTTTTACACAAATCACTCTGATAAACCTTCTTTTCTAGGATCTTTATGATATTATAGCCTCCAACATCATCGATCTTCTTCTTCGTCATCCCGGCAACATTAACGAGATAGGATCGATGATGGTTCTTTATTGATCTTTCTCTTTTTGTTGGTCCTCCTTCTTTTTCTTGATGGTTCTTCTTCTTCTCTTTGGCCGCGTCTCTTGATATTTGATTGATCTCTATACTAAGTAGTGCTTCTTGATCATGATCTTTATTTTCTTGAATCTCATCTCTTCTTCTATTACTGTTGGATGTACTCCTTTCTTGATCCACAACCTCTTGTGATATTTTGTCCTTAGCAGGAAGTGCCATTATAACACCAAAAAGTTTAAATTCGCTTATTTGAGATGTGGTTGATCTTTCTACCTGTATCTGATGATGATGATCTTTATTTTCTTGAATCTCATTGTTGGTTGTCCTCCTTTCTTGATCCATAGCCTCTTCTGATATTTGATTCCACTGTATAGTTACACCAAAAAGTTTAAATTCCTTTATTTGAGACATCATCACTTACTTCCAGACTTAATGAATTCTCTTTTTTTCTCAAGAAAATGTGAAGTAGAATCATGAGACTTCACTAATATATATAGAGAAAACCTATTTTATTCTGGATAGGATAAAAGATTCAATTTGAAATAGATCTCTGATAGATTATTCAATTTATCTAAAATCTTTTAAGTGATTAAATTTTATCTTATACTTCGACTAATATAATATATATATATATATATATATATATATATCTTTTTCCGGGTAAAAAATAATATCAAATAGAAAAGATAAAATAATTGAAGTTTGCTCTATCTACATTTTAAATTAACTCAAATTCAATTTAAGTTTTTAATCTACATCGAAAAAATTAGATTGTTATTTTCGTTTACCTATAAAATTATAGTATTTAAATAAGATGTATTACATAGTACATACAGGTCAATTAATATCTTATATTTTGATAATTTGAAATTAGTTTAGTTTAATTTAATATTTTCTCGATATATTATTTTAGGATATCAAACTTCCCGTCTTTTTTTTTTCATATTTTTCTCTAAACTCCATTACAAAATTCTTGAAAAATTGATTTTTTTTTTTAAAAAAAAAAAATTATCCGATAATTTGAAATAATTTTAGTGACATTTAATTGAGGCTAAATTAACATATTTCTTGCATCTATCTTGTATATAAACTAAATTATTTAGTAAAATATTAGATTACATGATGGGAAGTGAAGTTATATATATATATATATATATATATATGAACTAACCTGGAAGGCTTTGGCAACTGAAAAATATTCAATTAATTTGGTCAATATATGGAAAATAATACAATAAAGAACAAAAGAGTGTCAAAAATATCATGATGCGGTTACGTTGTGGTAGAGGCAATAACGGAAATAACAATAGAGTCTCACAACAACCGCAATTGTTAACGCGAATTAAGAATTTCCAACTGGAATGCCTGTTTGGATTCTTTTAAATTTAAATTAATTAGTTTAACTTATCCAAAAAAATTCATTAGTTTAAACTATTAATTTGAATTATTATTCTTTTACTTGGGCTCCTTCTTTTTTTTTTTTTTTTTTTTGAGTTTTTCCTGTCTCTTCCTTTCTCTTTCTCACTCTTCCCTTTTAGTTCTTCTTCCAGTTACTAAGAAACCTATTTGACAGTACATTTTCATGGTCAATTATTATCGAATTACTCTTCACTAATTAAAATTTTTTGTCATTCAGCACCCATCAATGAATTTGTTCAAACATCAATGAATTTGAACTTATCAGGTTAGGAGGTTTGATTTGTTGTAATGACTCATATTCCTCTCTATGATAAATCTTGTTTGCAAATTCTCTTAAGTAAATAAAGACAAGCATGCCTTAATAAAATAACAAGTTCACGTTTTTATTTTGGCAAATAAAATGCAAGTTATAAAGAATCCATTCTACATAATCCATCAGATCCTTAACATAACACATTTTTCTAATTTGATTAGATTAAGAATGATAGTTAAGTTGATTAACATGACATGCATTTTCTAAAATGCCTTAGAATGTGTAGGTGAGCAGTATTTTCTGGAAATATTTTTTGGAATTTTAGTTGAAAGTTTACGGTGTTTATTTTCTAATAACAGTGTTTATTTTGCTAAAAAAAAAAAAAAAAAAAAAAAAAAAAGCTTTGTTCTTGCAAACAATCATCATAAGAGATGGTACCCATAAAAACAATTCGTAAATGATGCTCTTTTAAAATAATTATAAAAAATGAGGCTCTTTTGAAAATTTCATTGAGATGACAAATACTAGCCTATAACGCCCTATTGCTGGTCAATGAAGGGAAAAATTAAAAGATCGCACATTTTTATATAAAATTTTGAAATTAACCCTCAATAATCAATTATCAACTTTATTTATTCTTAAAAAACTTATAATACCTGTTCATAAGAAACGCGTTGGTTCAGATCCATTAATCAATAAATATAATTTATTATTGATTATTTCATAATTTTCATTTTTAAATATTTCTCCATAATTCTATGATTAATTAATCATATTTCCTTCCAACAGTATATCCTAAATTTTAGGGGAGGTAATTTAGTCAAATCTTTGACTATGTATGTTACTTTCTTTATGTAATTTTTCTTTAGAAATGGGAGGGTTACAAAATGTTCTTCCAATTTTACTATTATTGAATTTTATTCATCTCGCACATTGTACAAAGAGTAAACACTGGTTGGATGTGTGGAGATTAAAGGCTTGATGCCTCTTAAAGTTTATGAAATTAGTTAATTTAGTCCGACATTTAGGATATCACTTCTTAAAAATATTGAAATTATTAATTAATTTTATCATATAATTAGTGAAGAAGACATAAGGATATCTCAGTGAAGAAGTTGGGTGGCGTTTAGTTGCCGGATTGTGAAATTAGTAAACACCTCAATGAATGGATTATCGGCATGAGCTTATGTTTAGTCACTGGATTGTGAAGATTGTGACGAAGAGGGTCACAATGTGAGGGGTGTGACATTGATTTCCACCAAAAATATGAAATACCAGCAAAAAAAAAAAGAATATGGGTGGGTCTGTGATTTAGAAGTAAGCTCTAAAACCTAAATAAGAATGAAGATAGATGTTTTGTTGAAGTTGATTCAAGTGCGTGTATTTCAAAATATGTATAATAATGTGGTTGCTGATAAAAAAACATATATAATATGATATGTTGGATTTTTATATTGTACTATTTTTTAAAAATTCTATTTTATTGTGTTATGGGAAGTACCTTTTTTTCATAATTATCCCGGCATGATCTCTGCATTAAACTTATTATATATTTACTCTATGATATCTCTAATATTCTGTAAAAATCATATATATAATAAGTCATATTTAAATGGGAGAAAACTTAGGGTAAGTTTCTTATATATACTAAGTAAACTTTTTGAATTACACTTATTATTTTATCATGGTTTAGTGTTCAAATGTGTATGCAAACTTGTACATTCGCGTATGAGACACTTGTAAATTATGATTCACCGTGCTCTAGAATCAAAATACGGTTTGAATGTGATATCGACTCTCAGTGAGGATTTACAAGTTGATTGTAAGGATCTAGGCATGTATTGTGGTTATAATTTGTAACCTTCAAAAAAAAATTTTAAGAAAAAGGAAGTTTACAGGAAGAGAAATTATCTGGGTTTATTATAGTAGTAACAAGCTGAAAATATCTTCCTTGTTTCTTCCCACATTTAGAAAATGAATCAATTAGTGTTAACAGGCTAGGCTTGTATGGTGGTACCTTCAATATGGTATTTTTGTACCCTATAAATATATAAGATGCACATTTGGAAAAAAAAAATATATATTATATATATATATATATGGACATTTTTGAACCTTAACCCTAAAAAATTAATTAGTGTGAAGCCCACGGAACCAAAAAGTTATAATGGAAATTTGACTTGGTTTTTTTTGTCCCATTTAGAGATGTTGATGGGCATTTTGCACCTATGTAATGTATATGGTATTAGACGCATATATAGGAAAAATGCATGGATATCTTAACAATTTAATCCTTAAAAGATTTAGCGATTCACCCATTCTCGCTTTGTTAAAACTTTAATTGAACTTTGGTTAAAGTATACATTTGGTCCTTTTTGTTTGTCTCTAATATCATTTTAGTCCCTTAAGTTTGTAAAATGCACATTTGGTCCCTTAATCCTAACACCGCTAGTTGAGAACTTAACGGAAAATACTCGACTCAACAATTTTAAGCGATGATCACATGCAATTAAATGCTAACTAAGCATGCTTATATGTTAGTATTTTAATAAATTAATATTTTAAATCCTATTAATTGAAAATTATTTAATTTTCTTTGACAAAAAAAATATATTTAATCTTCACAAATTGTGAAAAAACCACAAAATAGTCTGTAAATTTTTTAATTAATAGGATTTAAAATATTAATTTATTAAAATACTAACATATAAGCATGTTTGGTTAGCATTTAATTGCATAGTCATCGCTTAAAACGTAACCCGTGTGAGTTCTTCCATTATTGGAGGAAGATCGAAGAGAAATCTAATTAAAGGAAGTACCAGAAGAAGTAAGATGCGAAGGTCTGTGACGATAATTTCTACTCTATAGTCTAAATAGGAGTGTTGATTGTTCGTTGCATTCAAGTTGGCGAAAGTCTACTTAAAAAAAGTAAATAATATATTTTTCAATCCAAAATATAAGAACCAATATAAATGACATAACATTAAACCGGAACATCTCTAAATGTGTTTTTGCACTAAAAAATAATTAAAATCCTAAAACAAATAACATAGATAACTAAAGCTTGACTAATGCAAATCCAAGTTGATTATCGAAGTCTTCTAAATGACCATAATTGCACCACATCGCCAACTTGAAAATTGTTGCACTTCACAACATCATACCAACGGTGAGTTAGATTATAAGTAATGGAAGTTGTCATTTGCCACCTTTTCAAAACTAAGTTGAACTCTTTAAGATTTGGATCCAACACCAACACAGGAATACCCTTAAGCTTATTAGTTTTTGCATCTTTTGCCATTAATAAATCAAGCTCTTCAGGTTTAAGAAAATCTTCAACTTTCAGCAAAATCTTCTTCTCTGGAATTGATAAACGATCGTTGGTTTTACACAAATCACTCTCATAAACCTTCTTTTCTAGGATCTTTATGATATTATAGCCTCCAATATCTTCGATCTTCTTCTTCGTCATCCTCGACAACATTAACGAGATAGGATCAGATGATGATTCTTTTGATGAAGAAGTATTTTTATGATCATTGATCTTTCTCTTTTGTTGGTCCTCCTTCTTTTTACTGCTGGTTCTTCTTCTTCTTTGGCCGCCTCTCTTGATATTTGATTGATCTCTCGTACTAATTAGTGTTTCTTGATCATGATCTTTATTTTCTTGAATCTCATCTCTTCTTCCATTATTGTTGGATGTACTCTTTTCTTGATCTACAACCTCTTCTGCTATTTGGTCCTTAGCAGGAAGCGCCATTATAACACCAAAAAATTTAAATTCGCTTATTTGAGACGTGGTTGATCTTTCTACCCGTATCTGATCATGATCATCTTTATTTTCTTGAATTTTATTTTCCTTCCTTTCATTGTTGGTTGTCCTCCTTTCTTGATCCAGAGCCTCTTCTGATATTTGATTCCGCTGTATAGTTACACCAAAAAGTTTAAATTCCTTTATTTGAGACATCATCACTTACTTTCAGACTTAATGAATTCTCTTTTATCTCAAGAAAATGTGAAGTAGAATCATGAGACTTCACTAACATATATAGAAAAAACCTGTTTTATTCCGGATAGGATAAAAGATTCAATTTGAAATAAATCTATGATAGATTTTTCAATTAATCTAAAATGTTTTAAGTGATTAAATTTTATCTTATACTTCGACTAATATATATATATATATATATATATATTTCAGGGTAAAAAATTAATATCAAATAGAAAAAGATAAAATAATTGAAGTTTGCTCTATATATCTACATTTTAAATTAACTCAAATTCAATTTAAGTTTTTAATCAACATCGAAAAATTTAGATAGTTAACTTCGTTTACCTATAAAATTATAGTGTATTTAAATAAGATGTATTACATAGTACATAAAGGCCAATTAATATCTTATATTTTGATAATTTGAAATTAGTTTAGTTTAATTTAATATTTTTTCGATATATTATTTTAGGATATCAAACGTCCCGTCTTTTTTTAATTAATATTTTTGATATATATATATATATATATATTTTGGAACTAGCTTGGAAAGCTTTAGGAACTAAAAAATATTCAATTAATTTGGTCAATATATGGAAAATAATACAATAGAGAAATAACAAAAGAGTGTCACAAATATCATGATGCAGTTACGTTGTCGGAGAGGCAATAACGGAAATAACAATAGATAGTCTCACAATCAAGGTTCTTAAAAACGAGTTTTTACCTAAAAACGGGAAGGAGAATAAAAAAATCGTAAAAACGTTTGGAAAATTAGTAAAATCGTTTTAATGAAAAAAATCGTAAAAACGTAAAATTGCAGTGATAAATCGAGTTTTTACGAACCATGCTCACAACAACCGCAATCGTTAACGCACATTAAGAATTTCCAATTGGAATGCCTATTTGGATTCTTTTAAATTTAAATTAATTAGTTTAACTTATCCAAAAAAAAAAAAAATCATTAGTTTACAGTTTGATTTAAAGTATTAATTTGAATTATTATTCTTTTACTTGGGCTCTTTTTCCTTTTTTGGTTTTTCCTGTCTCTTTATAGTTTACGATTTGATTTAAAGTATTCATTTGAATTATTATTATTTTAGTTTTCGAATCTTTTTCCTTGGGTTTTCCTGTCTCTTCCTTTCCCTTTCTCACCCTTATCTTTTAGTTCTTCTTCCAGTTACTAAGAGAACTATTTGACCGTACATTTTCAAGGTCAATTATTATCGAATTACTCTTTACTAATTAAACATTTTTGTCATTCAGCACCCATCTATGAATTTGTTCAAACCTCGATATTTTTTGCCAGCAAACCTGAATTGAACTTATCAGGTTAGGAGGTTTGATTTGTCAATTTCTTGTAATGACTCATATTCTCTATGATATATCTTGTTTGCAAATTCTATCAAGTAAATAAAGACAAGCATGCAGACGTGTCATGGGAAATGTGTATGGGTGAATCTAGGGTATTCGAGGCAACATATATACTATTTGCAAGTACATCCAGGGTGTCCTTGCATGCTAATCCCACAAAAGGGACTTCTAGTACACAAGCACCCGATTTGAGGATGTCATGCCCACGAGGACACGGCAGACACTATGTATGAAGCAAGAAAGATGTAATAATCATGTGATGGCTAGCCTATCAAGTGTGAATGGGAGATGTTGGAATTTTTAGATTTGAATTCACCCTTAATGGGCTGGATTAATTAATTGGGAAATTAGAGTAAATTCTAATTAATTAAGAGATAATTGATCAATAAATCGATGAGAAAATTGTGGCTTGTTGACTAAATCGTAAGTAAGCTAAATAACCGAATGAGATCGTTATATATATTTAAAGGGAAAAACACTTTTCATGTTGTAGGAGAATGTTTTCATGTCACACACACATAAAATGATGGGACCCACACATATATATAATTAGCATTATATGTATATGTGGGTCCCATTATTTGATGCGTGTGTAGGAATCTTCTTCTTCTCATGCAACATGAGAAGTTTAAACCCCATATTTAACTTCCTCTCTATTCATTTTTGTGTGGTGTTCAATTGTGTCACATCGTTTGGATTTTAGTTATCTAGCGGTTCAAACTAGTTTAATGTTTTGCATGGGTTACTCGCAAGATCGACTCATGAAGCTTCGAAGGTTTGACCCAAATCCGAACATGGATCCATTGGGTATGCATTCCCCCTAATAAATTTTGCAACACAAACCCATAAAAAGGATTTACACTTTTGAGGAACAACTAGTCTCCATATTCTTCGACAAACACCATGACCAGGGGCACAATTACTCAATAAAGAATAAGTCGATCGACTTAACAAAAAAGTCACCATTCGAGCTCATCAATCTCCAAACAGGAATGTCTTCAAATCCCCCATGTATAACTGGAAAAGTTTTCTCAATAAATCTAATTATAGCCCTCCCACCCTTGATCCCCAACCTTGATCCCCTCCCACCCTCCCGATGCCGCATTTTTTTTTAATTCTTCCTCTACTCTTTTCTTTCTTCTTTTCCCTCATTTTTTACATAGAAAACTTCAATTTTTCTTAAACTCATATCTTGGTATTGAAAATTTCTGAATTTTTCAAGATTCCCTAAAATCTAAATAATTAAACTCTATTTAAATATATCTTAATCAAAAAAATTTTTATAATGTATAAATAATTATAATTTTTGATGATCTCTTTGCTAGAAAATTATTCTTAATGCTTTTATTTAATCCTACTAAATCTCACTAAATTTTTCCTCTATTCAAATAATTGTACAATAATCGGAATTTACTATAAAATAATGCTACTAAATACAACTCAACATTAATAACATATGCTATCTTCAATTTCTAATCTTATTTCATTTATTTTCCATATTTCTAACTTTCAAATAATGCATTTGATCTCCTCCAAACTTCAAATTAATTAACAAAATCACATTTGTAATAGTACTTAAATATTAGAAATAAAATTGGGATGTTATTTTTTTAGGACGGATATTGTCACTACTAATTTTATGTCACTACCAAGTCACTACCACTTTTTCATCCGTTAGATTAAATCTCATCTACTTTTATCATTTCTCTCTCCTATTGAGATTCTCGATCTAACGGTGAAAAAATGGTAGTGACTTGGTATTAACATAAAATTGGTAGTGACAATATTCTACCCCATTTTTTTAATACAAAATTGGGATGTTATAGAAATATCAATCAATTATAAAACTCTAAACCTCTAAGCCACTCGCTTATTGGTCCACTTGGCCTCGCCAACTATGCGTTTTATAACATAGTTATTGGTCCACTAAACCTCAATCAATCAATTATCATCAATAAGAAATTAGTCATCAATTATCATCAATAAGAAATTCGTCATCAATTATCATCAATTATTGTGATTACCATTATGCTGACTTTTTCTATACATCATCATAATAATAGAAATTAAATCATCAATTATCATCAATTTAAAATTTTCACCATGAAAAAAATTAATGACGAATTTATTGTGATTACCATTATGTCAATTTTTCTATACATCATAATAATAATAGAAATTCGCCATCAATTATCATCAATTATCATCAATTCAAATTTTCACCAGGAAAAAAAAATTAATGATGAATTTATTGTGATTACCATTATCTAACTTTTTCTATTCAATTTCTGGCGCCAATCAATCAATTTGTTACTATTAGTCTCCATTTCAAGTCTTTTTGGTACTAATATATACGTGCATCGATCCAGATCCCTTTTCCACTTAAAATTAATGTTTATATACTAATATTATGGTCATGAAGCAACAGATCATACAAGGACTCGCAATACCGTTTTTGGGCCAAAGATATCTCCCACAACATTTTGCAAAAGCATCCTTACGTAAGCAAATACAATTTCAATTCTTTGAAACCTGATCCTATATTTTTCTAAAGTGTATCAACATCCTATTTTATATGTGTCAGGAGATGAATAAGACTTTCTTCTCTGATGTCAACGATACTAAGGACACATGGTCAATTCTCGCTAAAGTTCTCTATTTTTCATACCACAATTTTTAAGTGGAGTGTCAAAAGAAAGGCTACCCGTATGCGGTGTGGAAAGTTGGCATGTTAGAAAGAAAATGAATTGTGAGTTTATACATTAGCCATCTCAAGAATCTATCTATGGTAAAATTTTGAAATTAATTAATTTTTATTTTAATTATTTAAAATGTTTTATTTTTAACTTAGGAATGAATAAAATAATTTTAGTTATGAATTGAAATTTGTAATAATCGAAACTTTAAAAAAAAAAAAAAAAATCAGCATGTTATTCAAATTATATTTAATTAGTCTAGAAAATTCAACTAAGCAATACTGGCTAAAACAAACTAAGAAATATTTTTTTTAAAGAAAAATCTCTTAAGATTCCGTTTCCAGGATTTTTTTTTTTTTTTTTTTTTTTTTTTTTTTTTTTTTTTTTGAATCCGTTTCCAGGATTCTGGATTAGCACTATTACTCATCACATAAAAATTTGATATAAGATTATTTAGAGACATAATTAAGATTTTAAAATAGCAAGCTATTGGTTGATTTCAAAGGGCCTCACTTATAAAGAGAATAACACAAGTTTGAATATCGAAACGTATTTGTTAGGAGATCTGAGAACTCTTTACCTTTTAAACTTTGATAGGAAAACCCCTGATAAAAAAAAAAAAAAAAAAAGAAAATCCTTTTACAATAAATTCGGGCAGCAATTAACTGAAATTAAACCTCTCATTAGAAGACATTAAATTTCAGATAAAACAATATTCTTTGGCTCATCTTCCTCAATACATTCAAAGTTTTTTTGGCCGGTCAATCAATCAATATCTTCAAAGTTTAATATTGCTCCAATGCTTTTCTTCTTTGTATTAATGTAGTATAACTATTCCCTCCGGTCCTTATTATAAGGCACCAATTAAAGTTTATTTGGTCCTTTTTATAAAGCACTTGCTTGTTTCCAATGAGCATTAATTATTTGTTTCCATGTCTTATTTGTTTCCATAATTAATAAGGGTAGTGTGTGTGAGTAATAATTAATATAATATTAGAGTTTAGTGCAATTAATAGGGGTAATATTGGAAGTTACTTAAATTGTAGGGCAACTTTATTGACTTTAACTGTTTTTATTGGTTTGTGAAAATAAGTTAGTTGGTTTAGTCGCTTATAATAAGGACTGGAGAATACTAGCTATGAGCCGGCAAAGGAAACACATAGAGCTTCTAGACAAGTCAATTTTTTTTTTTCTTATGTTTTGAAAAATAATGTTTCGGGCCAAAACGCAATTACATATTTATTATACAGTAATTGACTTATTGAAGCTAAGTCAAACTTTTGTTCTTTTTTTCCCATTTTGTTCTTTTTTTAAAAAAAAAAAAAAAAAAATCCTTTGGGCACATGTCCAACGCCTTTTTCGAATCCTATTACTAAATCCAAGCAATCGATTGATCTGGGCAATCACATTGGAAATCAAAAATGATATTTTCCTTTTACAAACCTTTGACCTATCTCCTAATTTTCCCACCAAATCTCATGAAAATAATTCCCTATTCAGTTATATATACACAGACTAGGAAGATTTCATTCCATTGAGAAAATAATTCGATCATAGCAATATTCATCATGTTTTCTCTTCATCATCCTCATCACCATTTTTTCTCATGCTTAATGTTTTTGATGTGTTTGGGTTTATTGGGACCAGAATTAGCACATGCCCAATTTTATCAGAAAGTCGGAGGTAAACTAGTCCCTTACAGAAAGATTATTGTCGACCCTGCCGGCACCGACAACTTCACCACCATCCAAGAAGCCATAAACTCAGTCCCTTCCAACAACAACTATTGGGTTTCCATCTATATAAAGGCCGGCATATATAGGTAATGCGTGTGTGTAATGTCTTTATATATATCACATCACATCATTTAGGGTTTCAAACTTTGGATCGTTCTATCTCTTAGAGATGATTCATTACCCACACACACAAAATCGCATTGATCCTAAATTGTTGTCTATGTACTTCTTTAGTAATCTTTTTTCTGGAAATATATGTGTTTGTTTGTAGGGAAAAAGTGAGGATTCCTGATGATAAGCCTTATATAATGTTGAAAGGAGCAGGGGAGAAGAGTACTATTGTTGTTTGGGATGATCGTGAACCAGAGGTAGAGAGTTCTACGTTTTCGTTGCTGGCCGATAATGTCGTCGTCAAATGTTTGAGCTTTCGGGTAAGAGCAAAAAAGTAAAAAAACAAAACAAAAGGGTCTCAATGTAAAAGTGAAAAGAGAGAAAAAAAATTAGTGGGACCCACTCACTTTTATATGAATGTGGCAGAAAAAAATTTCTGCAGCAAAAAAAAAAAACCTAATAAAAAAGTACACGAAGTTGCAATTATAAAAAATTCTTGAACAATGTGGCCTGCACAAACACAAAATCTAGTTTAAATATAAAAATTTTTGAATTAATTTAAAAATGAAATTGGTTAGGAGACTTTGCAGTTGTAATGATGATAATATTTTGTTTTCCCTCTTTATTCTGAAACAGAATTCATACAATAATCCAATTAATGGCAATCCAAGGAAAGCAGCGGGGGCAGTGATGGTGGCCGGAGACCAGGCTTCCTTCTACAGTGTTGGGTTCTATGGTTTACAAGACACATTGTGGGATGTTCAAGGAAGGCATTACTTCAAAGATTGCACCATTCAAGGTGCTGTTGATTTTATTTTTGGTGCAGGTCAATCTATGTTTGAGGTAAAATTCTTCCACTTGTTGTGAACATTGTTTAAAACATTATCTTTTTGTCACACAAAAATTAACTAACAAATTTGCATTAAGCTTAGTTGTGATTGTATGTACTTTTATTTTTATTTTTCCAATTTTATAGACTTTCCCTAAAGATATAATTACAATTAGTTTTTATGTGAATCTCTGATATTAACAAAGTACAATTAGAAAACACTTGTGTACTATAATAATATTTATACATAAGTCATATTCTGAGTAAATTTATTCCAAAACTTCAATAATTGACAAGGAATTAAATATCTATTTGTGCATAGAATGTTTAAATAAATAAGTAACTGCTAGAACTCGGGAGCTAGCTTTGAGAGAATATTTAGGGTTAGGTTTCTCTCATGGTCATTTTTCTCATTTTCTTCCCATAATCTTATATCCACAGTTATATTAAAACAATATATGATTTAGATTCAATCTTTTATAAATTATTTCTATAAACATAAATAAATAAATTTAAACTTTTAAAATTTGATATATATCATTCATATCTGCAATCCGTAAAAAATTAATATATTTTATTTTATAAAATATAATAATAATAATTTTATAAAATATTAAATCTAAACCATTCATTTTATGACCTAAGGGTGGAGATAAGATTATGAGAAAATAATGAGAAAGAGAACAATGAGACTATCCTCTTCTTAATATTTAACTAAACACCTAGCCTTGTTTTTTACATTGAATTTAAGAAATAAATTGCACATGACTTGTATATAGTGGGATTGCTATGAATTTTATATTTAGTTTATATTAATATAGATCTTTTTTTTTTTTTTTTTTTTTTTTAATGTTCGTTGATATTTATATTATGTTTTAAAAAAACATTTTTGCTTTTAATATATTCTCACATGGCACTGAGTATTCCAAACTATTAATCAATAGTAACATTGCAGCACTTGATTGTTTAGGATACCTTATGCTCCAGTGAGAATAGTTTAGAAGCAAAAGATGCACGAAACCTTATATTATTATATTGATATACTTAAATCAAGTATAATATGAGTATTTATATGTATTTAAATGTGTGTTTGTGGTGTAGAGATGTTCGATATCAGTGATTGCAGGAGCCCTAGATGGGCTTCCAGGGTTTATAACAGCACAAGGAAGAACAAATCCAAATGATGCAAATGGGTTTGTGTTTAAAGACTGTCATGTGTTTGGGAATGGCACAACTTACTTGGGAAGGCCTTGGAGAAGCTATTCAAGAGTTTTCTTCTACAAAACCTATATGTCCCAAGTTGTTGAACCTGAGGGCTGGAAGCCTTGGAATTTTTCTACTAATGTGTAAGTTCCCAATTTCATAGTATATTTTTGAGTAAATACCCTTTTTCTGTTCTCGACAAAAACACGGAATCCCTTTTGGTCTCATACAAAAAAATCGACCCTTATTCGTCCTTTTTATGGACTAAAAAGGGTCTTTTTGGAAATTTGGGATCAAAATGTCAACCAATCGATCCTTATTTATCCTTTTTATGGACTAAAAATGACTTTTTTTTAAGGAACCAAAATGGGGATCGCCTTTTTTGTCGTGGATCGAAAGGGTATTTACTCTTTTTTTTTTCCATTGAAAGTATAGCAGTTAAAAAAATTGAGAAAATTCATGAATCATCCTTGAAAGTTATAGTGTATTATAGAGGTTTTCCTTGAATTTTGTTATAAAATATACAAATTTAGTACTATATGCTTATATATATAGACGTCTCTTACAATGTCTCTTTAACCTTTTTTCTAACAACTACATAAACCTTCATTGTAATTTATGAAATTATACAGATGCTTTCTCAAAAGAAATCATAAATTGCAGTTGCTCTTTTTTATTTTTCGAAGAGAAATTTGTGTATATTCTGAAAAATAAAGTAAGGTATATATAATTTTTAAAGGAAAAAACAAAACTTATTTTTTAAGTACATTTGTGTAGGTTAGTGGAAGTAATATTTTCAATATAAATTGGAAAATACTTTTATTAATATTCAAATAAAATTGAGAAAAATATTATTTTATGAAAATTCTTGGAATTTGTTTGTAAGGCTGTGAAAATCATAAAGTTTGAAGTTTTGATAATTATTTTGAATTAAAATGTGCAGGAAACAAGTAACATTTGCAGAGTATGAGTGTTTTGGGCCTGGGTCCAACACTTCCCAACGAGTGAGCTGGTCCAAGAATAATCTTGATTCCATGTTTGTGGAGCAAATGGCTAATCTGAGCTTCATTGATTCTGAAGGATGGCTTCAGAATCAACTTTTTGATTCTGTTTCATTCGTAATTACGAACTATTTATAATTAATTAGGAGTTTCAACGTTCTATTGGCATTTCATAGATTTGTTTTTGGTTATTTTCTTTTTGGTGACGATTGGTTGGCCATTTTCATGAAACATATCACTTCCTGTACATTTTCGTATATTGCATTGAGCTTAAGAAATAACCTGTACTATTCACAGCTTATAAATAGTACTCATTCTAAATATAGAACTTATAGTTTGTACGTGGTGTAATAAATTATACTACAAACTAAATTCTACATTTATAAAGTTTCTATTACTGATAAATAGAATGAGTACAACATTATATAGAACTTATAGTTTGACGTGTATATTACACTTAACAAAACCCTCTAAATCTGAATTCAGTAGCTCACACTCTATTTTCAACTTCTATGAAACTTTCTGATAAAGAAATAAGACTCAAGTTCAATATTATTTTATGAATCCAAAACACTCACTAACAACATTAAACTTTCACTTAACTCTTCAAGTTATAAGCTCTTATTTCGAAGGCAAAGAATGAAAAGGTCATAAGGTCTTATTTCATATAATCATAACTATCAATTTACTCAATAATGAGTTCTAAACTAACTATTATTTCTAAAGATTAAAACCGGTAGTTTCGGCATGTAAATCATCAAGGCTTAAATTGTACACTTGCCTTGATTTTAAACAGAATTATATATGCAAATTAATCAAATAATAACATCTACTACTATTATATCACCATGAATATATAATACACTTGCCATCTCTACTAAAACCACTTACCTCTAGGCTGATATAGCCTTAATTCTCCTCCTTATAGAGGTTATTTACATGTCCAAATATATAATTTGTACAAATCTAACTTTACTATCAAAATAAATATAAGAAACCATATACCGGAGCTAATATACAACAAAATATATAATGATATTATGTCCATGTAACAGTCTTGTTATTAACCTCACTTTGTGGTACCTTATGCTTCTTCTGAATTTGAAGGCACATTTCATTGGATCCCAGATTTGCCTTCATTAAAAATTTCAGATGCTAATATTCAAACTGCAATGCAGAATTCAAAAGTGGCTGATGTTATTATTAGGGGTACTTGTGTGGCAGTTTGTGAAAGGGAAGAATTGAACAATATTATTGATGGGATAGTGTGCTTATATATACAATCAGATGCTAAGTGTATGGTTGCATCTCAATCAGAATAGTTACAATAGAATGAATAACAATACAACTGAACTAATAACAAACTAACTATGTTAGTCCTATCACCCCCCTCGGCCTTGCTGCACAAAGCTGGAGCGTGAATGTTTTTAAGACCCATCTTGGATGTGAGCTCATGGAACCAAGCTAGATGGAGAGGCTATGTAAAAATGTCAACAACTTGGTCAACGGCCGTACGGGCGAGAATATGAATGATGACCTTTGCTTGAACCTTTTCACGAGACTAGATGACAATTTAATTCTATGTGTTTAGTCCTTTCATGAAAAGTGGGGTTAGCAACAATTTGTATGACAGATTGATTATCACAATAAAGAAGAGCGATCAAGATGAGATATGTGAAAATCATTCAAAAGACAAACTAGCCATTGTAATTCACAAGTAGTAAAGGCCAAAGCTCTGTATTCGACCTCGGAAGAAGACTTGGAAACTATAGCTTGTTTCTTGGCTTTCCAAGAGATCAAAGAACCAAGAAAAATGGAAAAAAAAAAAAAAAAAAAAAAAAAAAAGTTATAGAATGACATGTATGTTAGTTCTCTATGCATTTTGATGATAACCGACAATTGTAAACACAAGTTGAAGTTTGTCTATGTAAAGGTGAAAAACTTAATGTTAAAGACAAACTCAAGTTTTGGTTTGAAAACTCGAGTTTGGACTTGACAGAGAGTAGCTCAATTTTAATTAACTATGAAAACTCCAGTTTGCGTAGGCAAACTCAAGTTTGTGAGACACAGAGAGCACTCCAAGTTTTTCACACTTAAAGTAAACTCGAGTTTAGGTTTACAAACTCGAGTTTGCACCATACAAAGACTCTCCAATATTTTCCAAAGTAAACAAAACTCCAGTTTGCAATTGTAAACTCGAGTTTTGGGCATACAGAGCCTCCAATGCTTTAAGCCTAAACAAACTCCAGTTTTTGATATGAAAACTCCAGTTACACTTAAACCAAAAGTTTTCTAAGTTTTGAGAAAACTCGAGTTTGTATTTGTAAACTCAAGTTTTGACTTGGCAGAGAGCTTTCATGTTTTACCCACTTTGAGAAAACTCCGGTTTGTTTAGAAAACT
Source organism: Acacia acuminata (assembly GCA_019022655.1). Classification (NCBI taxonomy): domain Eukaryota; kingdom Viridiplantae; phylum Streptophyta; class Magnoliopsida; order Fabales; family Fabaceae; genus Acacia; species Acacia acuminata. The sequence goes on along the minus strand of JAFJYI010000195.1, from coordinate 1,389,360 downwards.
CCAGTTTTCACTTGGCATGGATTTTTTTTCAAGGTTTTCGATTCAAGGAAACTCGAGTTTAGTTTGACTAACTTGAGTTTGTGTCAAGCGAAGAGCTTCGCTCTATTTCAATGTTTTTGAAAACTTCAGTTTACATTGGAAACTCCAGTTTTGAGCTTTTGAACTTAAACATGTTTTCATTATAAAAGTCCAAAACTTGAGTTTGTCATTAATCAACTCGAGTTTTGCTCTATGATTCAAAATGTGCTTTTAAACTCAAAACGCGACATTCTTCTCTGGAAGAAGGAAACTCAAGTTAGGATTTGGAAACTCGAGTTTATCTTCTGAGCAAAGTTTGAAACTCGAGTTTGTGTCGCAAAGTTTGAAAATCAAATTGCTCGAATTTGAGAAATCTTCATGTTTGATCTTAATACTTCTCATCATCACTCATTACTATTCCTAACTATGTTTAATTAGTTTGTTAGTGAGTTTCGAGATGTTTTAGAGGATATTAAATGAAGATTTGAATAAAGCAAAAAAGTGATGTCAGCACATTAAATGCAAAGTTTAGAAAACTTGCATCCTTTTGGACAATCATTCTACACACGTTGCAAAGGGATTGATGTTTCCTTTCCACATCCGATGTTGCTCTTCCAACGGATTAAAAGTCAAAAAGTCAACCATAAACTTATGTGCAACTGGATTAACCAAAGAGTAGAGAGAGAAGAAGACCAAAGTTTAACCTAATCCTTCCTTAATGCAAGCGGTCACATTGAAGATTACAATAGTCATTTAATGCTCTCTTCATATAAATAGAGCTGCATTCAATTCTTCTCAACAACCAATCTGATCTGAAAACGAAAATCATTCAAGTTTCCAACTACTCTTTGAGTTTTCTTGTGTAAAGTATCTTTTGATACATTTGTACTTCGGTCTTATCTTTATCCACTCTTAGAGAGAGTTTCATTTATTGAAATCATTCATTGTAAGTATCTCAAGTCGTGGGACTTGGAGATTGGGATATTTGATTACAACTTATAAGGGGGAGTAAGTTCTAGTGAGAGAATTACTCTAAGAGTTACAAAGTGTGTAATCATCTGAGTTAGTGAAATCCCAGAGTGTTTGGGGACTGGACGTAGGTCAAGAAGTTGGACCGAACCAGTATAAATTCATTGTGTCTTGCTTCTTCTTCTCCTCTTACTCTGTTATACCCTGTTTTTAGTATTCAAAAATAGAGCATTTAGAAAAGAATTTTAAAATCCCCAATTCACCCCCCTCTTGGTGATTTGCTCCACTTTCAGTGTATCCATACAACCCGCCCAGTCAGAATCACTATAACTATGTAATTTCAAATTAGAATCAGCAAAAAAGAAAATGCTATCACTAGGAGAAGTCTTAAGATAATGAAAAACACATTGGCTTGCTGCCAAATGAGTATCACAAGGTCTAGACATGAATTGACTAAGTTGCTGGGTAACAAAACTTAAATCAGGCCTAGTTGTGGTAAGATACTGCAAATGACCAATAAGTTTGCAATAAGAGAGAGGATCAAGGCAAGGCATACCACAATCTTGAGAAAGCTTCAAATGAGGGTCCATAGGACATTTGGCATACTTACAAGCCAAATAACCAAGAGTTATCAAGCAATTCCAAGGCAAATTTGCATTGAGAGAAAAAATATATCGCTTTCGAACGAGCAAGCTCAAGACCAAGAAAATACCAAAGTTCGCTAAGATCCTTAATAGTATATGCAGAGTGTAATTGTTGTTTAACTAATTGAATTTCAGCCAAATCATTTCCAAAAGAAGCACCACATCATCAACATAAACCGTAATAACAAAATGCAATGGAAGATGCCTTAAAAATAGAGAATGATCATATGCTGACTGAGAATAACCATAGGATAACAGAGCAACAGAAAGCTTGAATACCATTGGCGACTAGCTTGTTTCAATCCATAAAGAGATTTTTGTAACTTACACATGAGAATGTCTAAAACCAGGAGGGAGATCTATATAAACTTCTTCATGCAAATCCCCATGTAAGAAAGCATTATTAACATCTAATTGATGAAAATGCCAATGTTTGGCAGCAGCAATTCATAGTAATAAACGAAGAGTAGTCATTTTTACAACATGGTAAAAGGTGTCAAAGTAGTCAATACCTTCAGTTTGAGTATATCCTTTGGCCACAAGCCTAGCTTTATACCTTTCTATATCACCGTTAGCCTTAAATTTGGTATGGAAAACCCATTTACAGCTAATAGTACTCTTACCCGGTGGTAATGAAGTGAACCCAAGTCTGGTTTTGTTCAAGAGCATTAATTTCTGCAGTCATAGCCTCTCTACACACAGAATGTTTCACAACTTGCTTAAAAGGAGTAGGATCAAGAGAAATAGTGACAAAATTGACAAAAGCTATATAAAAAGAAGAAAGAGAATACTAGGAAAGAACAGATGATAAGGGATATCTAGGACTACCTTTGCATGATGATTGTGTAGTAGAAGATAAGAAGGCATAGTGATAACCTGCAGATATGAAGGAGGATGGTGAGGTCTATGGGAACAATGAAGGGAAGGAGGTGAGGATGAGGGGGTGAAGAGTGAGGAGATAAAGGTGGTGAAGTAGGAGGAGGGGAATCATCCAGTAAAGTAGAACAAGGTTGAGGTTCTGGTAAGGGAAAGAAAGGGAGGAGATGCTGCCATTTGGAAAAGGAAACACATGTTCATGAAAAATGACATCGCGAGAAAGAAAAATCTGGTTGGTAGATATATCTAGTAAAGTAAAAGCCTTTGAACCATGTGGTATGCCCAAGAAAACACATTTTCGTGCTCTAGGATCAAATTTAGAACGATGAGAGGATCAAGTGGAGGCAAAGCAAAGTGAACCAAAAACTTTAAAATTTGACTAAGTGGGGGGAAAACCATGTCGATGTACAATTTTGAATGAAAGGAGAAGGTAAGCAATTAATTATGTGAGTGGCATGCAAAACGAGAAAAGACCAATAAGAAAGAGGGATATGAGATTGAAAAAACAATGCACGTGCAACGTTTAAAATGTGTTGGTGTTTGCATTCTACTAAACCATTTTGTTGAGGGGTAGCAACACAAGATGTTTGATGAATGACACCTTTAGAAGCATAAATTGAGGTAAATGAAATTTAAGACCATTATCGAACACAATTTTAATGGAATAAGAAAATTGAGTTTCCACAAGAGAAAAAAATGGAAAATGTGAGTACGGGCATCATACTTATTTTTCATGAGAAATCTCCAGGTATATCTAGAATAATCATCAACAAAATGAGAAAATAGCGATGTCTTTGCACAAAAGGAATTGAAAAAGGGCCCCAAATATCAACATGAAGTATATCAAAAATTTTATTACATAAAACTTGTGCTTACGAAAAGGTAAACGTTTTTGTTTTGCAAAATGACAAGCATCACAAGTAAGAGATTGAGATACACATGAAATATCGTATTTGTTTATATAAAACAAATAAAGTTGAGGCAAAGGGATGACCCAATCAAGGTGCCAAAGAGAAGCAGTGAAATGGAAGAAGCATTGGCCGTGATAATCGAGAGGATGGTTTGGATATTCATATCTGCAGTAAGTATGTATAGCCCTTCAAATAGTCTAGCTGAACCAATCATCAGTAAAGGATGAATTTGGTGTACTAACAAGCATTGAAATAAAAAGTGAGAAAACAATGGTGAGAAGAGGTTAAATGTGAGACTAATACAATATTAAAAGAGAAATTAGGAAGATAAAGAACATTCAATAAGATTAATGAATCAGAGAGTTGAACCGTGCCTGTGTGGGAGTCTTATAGAAATTGGAGAAATAGACTTATATGAATCAAACAAGGCCAGCGATGAACAAACATGATCTGTTGCCTTAGAATCAATGATCCATGAAACAGAAATAGGATAAAATTGAAAAGAGATATACCTTCAATAGGAACCGAAGGAGAGGCGTATAGGTTATTAATTATAGGTTGAGATGGTGAAGACGAATTGAGAAGAGTAAGAAGCTTATTATACTAATCAGCAAACAACTGAGGTAAAATAGAAGGCTGTGAAGAAGGAATCGGAAGAGAGGCCTGAGCAGATGAAGATTGTTGAACAATGCCAAACGCCGGTGTTGCAATATGATTAACCGAGTTTGAGGAACCAAAGGACCGGAATTTGAAGCTAGGGAGAAATCATGTTTCCAGTAACAAGTAGCTTCAATATGCCTTGGTTTACCACAGAAGGAACACTACTTGACCTTAGAACTAGGGGAAACATCATGGAGCTATCGTGCGAAGAACCTTAGAGTCAGTCGATATATGAAGTTCTCATTCTTGTTGAAGAATTAGAGAAAAAAACTCGAGTAATTGGAGGTAAAGGATCAAGAAGCATGATCAGAGATTTGACAGAGGCAAATTGATCATTCAAACCTTTTAAAAAACGAATAATTCAATCTTCTTCTCTATGAGTAAGGATAGTAGTCACAGATCCACAGAGCAGGTTTCAGAGGATAAAAATTGGCAAGTTCATCCCAAAGAATTTTCAAGCGAGTAAAGTAATCACTTACGGTCAAGTCGCCTTGGTGGAGATTGCATATTTCCACTTGCAGATCCGCGATACGAAACAAATCAGACTGAGAAAATCTTGAGCGAAGATCAAACAAAATCTCTTGAGCAGAGTCAAAACAAAGAATACTCACGGCAATTATCGAAGAAATAGACCAAGTAAGCCAACCTTGAACCAAAGTGTTGCAACGCTCCCAAATCGGAAAAAACAGGGTCGATTCTTAGTGGCGGAAGAAGAGAGCCATCAACAAATTTCAACTTGTTCTTGGAAAGAACAGACCATGCGCATGGCTATAGCCCAACCGTGATAATTGGAATTGTCGAGAGGAGGAGCGACTAAAATGAGCACGGGATTCTCATTAGGATAAATGTAGAAAGGGCTGGCGGATCGACAACCTAGTAGACACATAAGACGGTAGACGACGTGGCGGTGATGAGGTTGAATCGGAAGCGATGGCAAGGTTGAAGTGGAAGCCATGGGAAAGGGCAAAGAATATTGAGGAAGGGAATTGGGTAGGGAAAATTGACAGTAAAAAGAAAGGAGAAAGAGACGAAGATTGGAGAGGTAGAATGGGGGAAAAAATGTCAAAAAGCTCTAGTACCATGTGACACAGTTTTTGAAAGGGAAGAATTGAATAATATTATTGATGGGATGGTGTGCTTATATATACAATCAGATGCTAAGTGTATGGTTGCATCTCAATCAAAATAGTTACAATAGAATGAATAACAATACAACTGAACTAATAACAAAATAACAAACAAACTAATTATGTTACTCCTGTCAACTTGGAATTTGGAAAAACTTATGTGGATTGGCTGTTCCAATGTCACTTATTCTGTTCAAATGGGTTATAAATGGCTAAATAGAACCTTTGCTGAGCAAGTATTGAATATATGTCCTTCAACTCTCTAATAGCCCGTTTGGTACCGGAGATTTGGAGGGGAGGAGAAATTTTTATAAGGGACATTTAAACAAATTGAAGAATTTGTTTTATAAAATTTTAATAGAGAGAAAATGAAAGATAAAGGAACAAGAAAAATTAATGAAACATTTTAACCCCTAAAAGATGTAAGATAAGGGTAAGAAAAAATAATTAAAAAAAATTTAACCTCACTTCTCTAATTCTTTTTCTTTTAAAATCCAGCTAAAAAAAAAAAAAAAAAAAATTTACCTCCCCCTCTTTCCCTCACCTGCCCTTATACCAAACAAGCCACATAGGTTCAATTAGAGATAGAGCATTTTCCCTCTGGAGAGCCTTTGATAGAGCATTAGAGGAACTTAGGAAGGAGGGCCTTGTTAGTCCCCATTCTGTAGCCTTTTGTGGTCAACATGTGGAATCTGTTGAACATGTTCTCTTGTTGTGGTTTGATTACCCTTTGAGTCTAACGGTGTCTGAATTTAATGTTTGCATATTTGGAACCTTGATATGTATAACTTTCTCCTCTTTGAAATTTGCTTATGTATGTTGGTATGCTTGGAAAATCATGAGCAAATAAGCATCGAATTTGACTCAATCAGATAGTCCAAAAATCATACCAACATGATCTCCTCATGCCGATGGCACTTTCAAGTTATGCAGTGAACAAAGGACTAAGAAAATATAGAATTATACCATTTTATGATTGCATGATATCTAGTTGTCTCCCATTTTACCTACAAGCTAATGATAAAAAGAGAGAGAAAAGAAAAGGGAAGGGAGACATAATAAAGAGTATTAGAAGTCAACAAGATGAAGGATTGAGAATTGGGTGTTGTAGTAGTTGAACCTAACTTTTTTCTTTAACATGATAATTGTCAAGATTGAAGAGCTCGTTCTCTTGTTTCTGATATGAAAGAATTTGATTAGTAGAAATCCTCTATTTAGTTTGCTTTATGTTTCGATGATCTTTAATTTTCATTTTGTAACTAGCTGAACAATTAAAGTTGGTAATAAGGTGATATGCCCCTTTGATTGGTACCTTTGCTTAGAGTCAAGAAAACGAGTTGACCCCTTAAGCCTGAGAATTGATAAGATTAGGGTTGAGATTTAGACCTCTAAATAGCAAACAAATTTATAATGGTTGGCCAAATTGATTGACGGCTTGAATGGGCTGGCCCATTGGGGTTGAGGGCTAGCCTATTTACACCTTTTTTTCCTTCTAAATATTGATAATGTTAATATTATTGAAATTTTTAGGAAACATTCTAAATAAAGCTGCCTGAAATATGAAAATTTTAAATCGATTGGTAAATTTAATAAATCCTTAATTAAGTTATCCACCCAATTTAGGATTTCAAAATGTGAGTTAAATGATTTTATTACCCTTTCCTTGTTTTCTCCTTCCTATTTAAAGGTTCTTAATGGTTGTAACTTGTTTTTTTTTTCTCAATAAGTATGTATACAACATCAATATCAAAAAAAAAAAAAATTATACTATATAATAAAATAAAATATGGTTAGCTTAAATCAAATAATTTTTGTATCGTGGAAGGATCATTAAGAATAATTCAAGCAAAACAAAAACAAAAAACAAAAAGGAAAGCATAACCCCAAGATTAATTAAATTATTTTCAGTTGAATATTAAGAATAACATTTTTTTATTTTTGACTAAATTTTTTTCGATGAAAATAAAAAAAATTTCGATGAAAATAAAATTAGACTATGTTAATAAAAAAATCTGACTATATTTTTTTCTTAAAAAATAGTTTCATCAACGTATAAATATATATATATATATATATATATATATATTACAATATTCAAATACAAATGTAATGAAGTATGAATTTTTTTATTGACAAAAAAATCTTACGTCGAGTTTTTCTAAAAATTATAATTCCTTATTACGATACTCAAATGAAAATATTTTAATCAATATTTGGTTAATGCTTTTCTTCTTATTTTTTACTTAAATTATTCTTGTTGATTCTTCTCAATTAAAGGAAACCCATTTTATTTTATTACATATTAATGTTAATATATATATATATATATATATAAATATATATATATATTATATAGAAAAATTAACTAAGTAATAAAATCCTTTTAAAAGGAAAGAGGATAAAACAGACCAATAAAAGTGCAATAAAATCATTTCACCCAAATTTTGAAATCTTTAACTAGGTCAATAACTTAATTAGGGATTTGTTGAGTTTAACAATCTGATTTAGAATTTTTTCTAGTTCGGCAACTTTATATGGAAATCTCCCTATTTTTTACATTGTATATGATGCAAATATTTACTTGTTATCGATTTTTAGAATTAAATTTCATAGAATAGTTTGGTTTTGTTTGGTGCTGAACAATAGTTTCTTCATATGAGCTTTAAGAAATTGGTTGGCTTAGAATTTAAATAATGATATGATTTATGCTGTGTGTTAATATTTTGTACAAGAAAGTATGTTCATACTTATATAACTTGTTATTTTATGATTTGAATCAGAATTTGACTTTTAAGTTATTATTCTTTTATTACTAGAAAAAAATTAAACAAAATTATATATATTGTAAAGCCAGAGAGAGAGAGGGGAAAATGTATTCTCTAAATATGTTTATTCATGTATACAAGAAGGGTATTTATACACAATAGAGGAGCCTCAGAATTAAGGCCCATTATAATGATTTATTTCATAATCGTAAGCATAAACCTTGATTATGTGTAATACTAATTAATTCTAATATATGTACATTAATATACTTTCTTACGCTCCCCCTCAAGTTGGAGCATAAACACTAATCAAGCCAAACTTTTTACAAAGATAGTCAATCCGAGTCTCATTTGAGGCCTTAGTTAGAAGATCACCAAATTGGTCATTTGATCGCACATGCTCTAAAGAGATAAAGTTCTCCTTGATCTTATTACATACAAAGCGATAGTCAATCTCAACGTGTTTCGTATGTTCATGAAACACGGAGTTAGAGATTATGCATAGAACAACTTTATTATCACATCACAGTTTGTGCGGCAATGACGTGCCAATACCAACATCCTTAATTGAATCCACACAATTTCCTATATTGATCGGGTCATGGCTCTATACTCTACTTCTTCTCGCACTAGACCAAGAAATCACATCTTGCTTCTTGCTCCTCTAGGACGCTAAATTTCCAACAACAAACACGCAATATCTTTTGGTGGAACTCTTGGTAGCCTCCCGACCCCGCATGATCTGCATTACAAAAGCATTCAATCTTAGTGTGGCCATGATTCATATAGAATATACCACGACCAAGTGAGCCCTTCAAGTAATGTAAGACATGCTCCAACGCTTCCCATTGAGCAACAATCAGTGTTGTTATGAATTGGCTAAACACACTAACTAGAAAATTCACATCAGGGCAAGTCATCGTAAGATAGTTCAATTTCCCAATCAATCTACGGTATCTCTCAGGATATGCAAACGATTTAATCTTCTCAGGATCAGCCATGTTTTCACATCCTCAGGTAGCTTTCCAAATGGTACACTATCATCAATATCCAAAAAAAGGATTAGGAATCATGGGAAAGCTACTTGGTGCTTACCAAGTTTCTCGATTTCTTTTAGTAGATCAAGAACATATTCCTTTGTGTAAAGAGGATGCCTTTCTTGCTTCTCATAACCTTAATACCAAGAAAGTACTTTAACATACTCAAATCCTTCGTTTGGAAATAAAAATTCAAAAAGGCCTTGAGTGATGAGATTCCTAAAGTATTGTTACCCGTAATAATAATATTATCAACATATACCACTAAGAGAACCATGTCAATGCAAAATGGTCACACTTACTCTAGTTTAGACCAAGCTTCTTAACCATAGAGCTAAACCTATTAAACCAAGCACGAGGGCTCTGTTCCAAACCATAAAAGACTTTTGAAGGTAGCATACCGTCCCACACTCCCCGAGCACCAAAACCAAGTGGTTGCTCCATTTAAACTTTCTCAAGAAAATCACCATTCTTTTAACATCCAACCGATGAAGATCCTAACCATAAGTAGGCCAAAGAAATGAAGAGGTGAATAGAGGACAACTTTGCCCGAGGTGAAGTGGCAAAGATATGAACCACGCTTATACGTAGTAAGAGCACTTGATGTGGACAGAGCAAACCCAAGTGTGATTTGATTATCAAGAGGAATAGTTTCAATAGTGACACCCGGTCTTGTGAACGAAACACAAAGATGCCAAGTCACACTACTTGAAGGTCTCACAAATGACCAAGTTTCACCACCAAACTATCAAAAACATATCTAAACCTAAAAGGAATAATGCACAGGCTTCAAAAATCCTCAAGATACAGTAGCAACAATCATAATAGGAACCACAGAACACAGCCGCACAACCAGATTCCAACCCAACAATTTGAAAAACCGACGATCATCAACCAGACGGATATATACCAAACGAGGCTTCAAGATCCTCAAAATACAATAGCAAACGTCACATTAGTGACCAAATGGAAGCAACAGTCAACCCAGTGACCAAATAGCACACTTTCACAACTAGAAAGTAAGAAACCAACAAGTCAGAGCCAAATTGATCAAAAAACGTGTTGAAGCAGCACAGGGACGAAGACAAACAAGCAACCCAGTCATGTAACACACTCGTTTCAACCCCAAACAAGCCTGTACACACAGAAATAGGAAGTTGACGCCGAAAAAGTTGATCGTTGTAAAGCATGAACTCACCTTATGTCATTGTTCACGAATGTTCACGATGCACTTTTCACGCACATAACAATGGTGACCAAAATCAAATCGGCCAGGATCGAACCTTAATGATACCATGTAAAGCTAGAGAGAGAGAGAGAAGAGGCAAAGAGGGGAAATGTATTTTGAGTTTATTCGTGTATACAAGAGGGGTATTTTATACACAAGAGAGGAGCCTCAAAATTAATGGCTCTTATAATGATATATCTCATAATAATAATTATAATCCCCCTGATATTGTGCAATACTAATTAATTCTAATATATTTACATTAATATACTTCCTAACATATGTAAAAAGAACTAAAGCCCGCAAGGTCAAGAGCCGAGCTTTACAAATAAGGCCTTTTATTATAAGTAGTTCTCTTAGACCCGAGCCCATAAAGGGCTTAGCCCTAGGTTAGGCCATATTCTTGACTTCACTTTTTCCCTATATCCCTTATCTCTTCTCTGTCGGCTTTTTATAAGCGATCGAGCCCATAAAGGGCTTGGCCCTAGGTTAGCTCGTCCTCTTGGCTTCACTTTTATATCCCCTATCTCTGCTCTTTTGGCTAATGACGTGGTTGGTTGTCATTGACTGCTACTTTTATATTCTACTTTTGCTTTGAATGATTTTCATGTCTGGGGAAAAAATATATTTGAAGGCACTATTTTATAACTCAAGCATTGATGTAGCCATCATTAATACCAAAGCTCATATTCAACTCTTGCAACTTTTTATCAAGTTAATATTTATGTTTGCATGGAAAACGGAGTTTAAAGTTTTAAACAAGTTTGCAAATTAAAGGAAGAGTGACCTTCCTGAATCATCTTTGAAAGGTATCATTTCAGTTCAATTAATCTAAATATTTATTATCAACAATTTAATCCTTAAGTTTTGAGTAGGGCTGAGTAAGAAACCCATAACCCGGTGAGCCCCCCACAACCCTGTAATTGGGCCACTTTTAGCCCGCCCAAAAGATTCATAATGGGTTGGGTTAAAACCCGCTCATTTAAGAATTAAATGGGCGGGCTATGGGCACACCTTCTGGGTTGCCCATACCCGCCTATTAAGTGTTTTTATTTTATTTTATTAACTACCCTAATCCTAATAGCTACTAACTCTCACTCTCTTTCTCTCTATATATACCTATTCAATTGGCGAGTCGTCATGGCTGACCAGAACAAGAAAATCTGAGTTTGTAATCTTCGTGGGTCAGCATTTGTACTCGCCCATTTAGGTTCTTGTGTGAATTATTATTATTGAACTTTGAAGATTTAGATTTTAATTTAGAATGATGAATTTGGATGTATGTTTAATGCTTATATAGGTTTTTTTTTCAAAAAAATAAACAAGTTAAATGTAAATGGGTTACCCAAAACCGGTGAAACTCGCCCATTTATATGCTAGCCCATTTACATGGGTTTAAATGAGTTGGGGTACTCATTTAAAGTTAAATGGGCGGGCTATGGAGATTAGGGCATGGGTACGCCCAACCCGCCCATTGCTCGCCTAGTTTTGAGGGCTCATCTTGTTCGCTCTCTCTCTACGCTAACTCGTCTCCAACATTAGGGTTTCTCTCTCGCGGTGGCAAGCCCCAACTTAAGCCACAAACACGTTAGATTTGGTGACTGGTGCTCAAAGAACTAGAAGAAGGTAGCACCGGAGTATTTTGGAGTTGCAATTCTCGACGGCCGTGAGACGCTCGGCGACCAACCTCCATCTTCTTCGACGCCAACCCTCCTATGTTCTCTGCCTGATCTCGATATGCGATGGTATCCCTCTCTCGCCCTTCCTCTCCCTCTCCCTCTCCAGATCCTTCTTGAGGCGGTAGGAGTCTTTTTCCTCACCGTGAGAGCTGTGATAACGGGCTTTTTCTCCCCGACAATCTCTGGCGGTGGAGGGGGACGATCTTTTTCTAAGTTATTTGTGTTTTTGGTTTTTAGTGCTAGTGTATTCTGTTGTGGTTCGGATTCACATTTTTGGGGAAAGGGTTGTGTTGATGGTCTTTGCTGCCATACATTTTACCTCTCAAAAGGTCATTGTTAGGATTGTTCGATGGTGGCAAATCCAAATCGCTAGTGTTAGCCTAGTTTGTTTGGTAGGTGTTTGCCGATTTGCTTGATTGAAGGAGAAGAAGTATTCTTCTAGAATTCATTTGTCTTTTTTACGAGGTTGGGTTTTTTCGATTCTTGTCCCAAATTAAGGCAATTGTGTAGATGATTAACTTGCAACTTATCCTTATAAGTTGTGCACTATAAAATGGGTTTTGCAACCAACACCTTCTTTATTGTCACTTCTAACCTTAGATGTTTAGGAAGCTGGTACAATCACTGACACGACTTTTATTCAGTAATTTTGGTGGTTAGTTTCTCTTTCATTTGGTTTGTACTATTCTATTTGTTTGTGTTCCTATTGTTCTTGTTCATTTATAATTGCTATGTTTTGATCTACCTTTTGATTTAAGTATTAATATAAGTACGTTTTGACCCCCAAAAAAAAAAAAAAATCAAAATCTTAAGTTTTGAGAAAACACTATTTCAATGCTTACTAGCTCTCAGTTAGGGATTGCATTTCCAATTGAAAAGTGAATGGTCAATATGATGATATGCTTGAAATTTGTTACTTTCCCCTCAATATTCACATCATGAGATTCTAAGATTGAGTGCCATTCTGGACGAGAATATTCCACATGTTCAATTTTGCACTATAAATTATATCTTATATTTAGAACTAGAGGTAATACTATTTATGTTCTCAGTTTCCATCAGCATTAAATTAATGAGAATAACCATAAAGTTTTCAATGATAAATTGATAACAATAAAATATTTATAGATACTAATTATCTAATTGTGGGCACACACATTTTAAAAGTCATATTTTTAATAGATACTATTCCTCCGGTCCTAAATATAAGACAAAATTTGTAGTGCGATTATTATCTCGATAACAATATAAAAGAAAATAAAATAAAATAAATCTAACAAGCCACCTAATGTATGATTCATTAACAATGTGGCTCATTTCTCACACTCTGTACTGAGACCACACTGTCTTTTCTTGAAAAAAAATCAATATAAATACTATTATACTAAGCAAGCTAAAGCAAAATTAAGGGGGCATGTAAATTTCTTTATCTTATTACAACATGAAAAGCAAAAATAAATAACTAGTAAAAAATTGGAAGAACTAGGGTTACATAATATTAATCATCTAGCTTCAGCTTCTCTAACTAAGAAATTCATTTGATTCCTGAAGAATCTCGTATATCGATATAACATTTTCGATAAACAAAAGGAAAATAATGCACCACTCCAAGAAATCTGACTTTCTGTTTTGTAACACTTCTTGGAGAAAATGAATATTATGCTGCCAACAACCAAATCAAAAAGAAAAAAAAAAAATCATAAACCTTTATAAAGGAGGGGGAAAAAACACACACTTATCTTCTTCAAATGTTAAAGTGTTGCAGAATCAGTAGTAATTGCTGAATCAAATATCATAGTTCTATTGAGAAACTCCATAGGAAAAGCAAAAAAATCCTTAGGTAGGCTCATTGTAAGAGATAGATAAACTAAATCAATCATGAAATGAACACACGAACGGTTAGAAATCCCCACGCCCCCTAAAAAAAAGCTAAAGTCTACGTTTAGTCCTTTATATTTGTCTTTGGTATCATTTTACCCTTAAGTTTGTAAAGTATACATTTAGTCGCTTTAATGTTGATACCGTTAGTCCGACTTAATGAAAAATACCGACTCAACAATTTTAAGTGATGATTGTGCAATTAAATACTGATTAAACATGATTAGATGTTAGTATTTTAATAAATTAATATTTTAAAGCTTATTAATTAAAAAATATTTAATCTTCTTCAACAACAACAACAACAAAAATTAATCCTCACAAACCGTGGAAAACCGTAAAACGATCTGTAAAGATCAAATATTTTTCAATGAATAGGATTTAAAATATTAATTTAGTAAAATACTAACATATAAGGATGCTTGGTCAGCATTTAAAAATGGACTAAAATAATACTAGAGGTAAATATGAAGGACTAAACGTATACTTTAGCTCCAAAAAAAATGATCTGAGTATCTTGAAATGCAATGTTTAAATGAAGTGTCTGATACTTCCAGAAAATTAAAATGGATATAAGAACAGAAATACCTCTACAAATTTCAATTTGAAATCCAGGTTTCCAAAACGTTGTGCAACTTCATACTCTTCCCTAAGATACTCATATATCTCAGCGTACTTTGCATCCCTCCAAGCAATTTCTGATCTGATGCTCACCAAAAAATACACATTAATGAGAAAGCTGAGAGAAGAAATCTGCGAGTTACACTCACTCAAATGCTAGCAAAAGATGAAGAGTTTTTCATTTTCTGTTTTATGGGTGACGATGAAGAATACTATTAACATATCTTCAAAAATTAGATTCTACAAATCCTCACAAGAGAAGAGGCAGAATTGCAGATTTTTCTACTCTCTAGATATTAAGATGACAGTACCTCTCAAAAAGACCAACTTTAAGAATCACATCAGCCAAATTTGAATTGGCCTTTCCAACGAGCTGAAGGAGCTTCTTCTTATCCATTGTGAAAGTTCCTGTTTTCTCCATTCCACGATTTATATCTGCAAACTCTTCAACTAAACTATCCACCTAACCAAAGAAAAGAAACAAGTTTTCAACCGCTTGAATCTAGTAGCTATCATTTTCTTTTACCTTGAATAGCTTGGGTGGACACAACATAATTTTCAAACTTATGGTGCCATTTAGCTCTCATTTGAGGATTAACTGACATATTACCAAAGCATCATAATATGAACTACTTTCACTACTTTAAGGCTTGCAACTAAACCAGTTCAACAGATGCATGCCAAGAGTGCAAAAGAATACAGGGAAAGCAGAAGTCGGAAACACATTTTCTACATGTTAGAATATTATGAATTATTTAGATTAATCATTATCTTATTATTTTGATATTTATTATATCTTAGGGTTAGATATGGATATATTGTATATTGGGATATTATATCTTAATTATTTTGATTTGATTTATTTTAATTAATTAGATTAGATTAGATTCTAAGGTTAGCTCTAGGTTTGCCTATATAAAGGCCCATATCTACTCTCTTTGATTTACTGGATGAACAGTACGCTTTATCCCTCTAAATTCAAAATGGTATCAAAGCTCGAGTCTTCTATTTGAAGGCATAGAGGCAACAAAACAGCAACTCTCTTACATCCGGAGATGCGAGCCTGAGCGAGGGGTGGGGGACATGAGGAACATGACAGAGAGAGACGAAGGGCACAAAACGGCAGAAACGACTTTCAAATCTAAGGTAAGGGGCGCACATGGAACTTCATCACCCCATAGACGGCATCGTGCGTCGATCAGCAAAACCCGGAAGAGCGACGGCAATTTGCTTGGCACGTGACCACCATGCGGCACCACCTTGCCGGCAACGTGAGTGACCACCGACGAGCAAGAAAAATCTAGTGCCATGGATCCCTCTCAATTTCCTCCTATGTTCGGATCAATTCCTAAAAATTCAACTAGAATGACTCCCATCGCTTTTATGACCGGTACAAATTCTCAAACTCAAGACTCTTCATCTTCAAAACTACCAAACCAAACAACACCCTTCAGAACCACAGAGATGGTACCAGGTTTCTCAGAAAATCACAGTATGGTTATTAACCATAGTTTTGATGATTAAAACTATCTCTAATGGTCACAATGTTCTGAGGTATATTCGTGGAAAGAAAAAAGAAATACAAGCCCAAGCAAAAATAACAGGCCTCTCAAACTTAAAAAGAAGTACAAGCCCAAGCAAAAATAACGGGCCTTTGATACTCAAAGAAATACAAGCCCAGGCAAAAATAACGAGCCTCTGAGACTCAAAAAAAAAAAGTACAAGCCCAGGAAAAAATAAGGGGCCTCTGAGACTTAACAAATAAGTACAAGCCCATAATACTAGATCACAAACCATCCCAAAAATGAAAGGAGTAACGAGCCGCAGGTGATACATACCACCGTCTTACTCTGTCACCACCGTTGTTGATCCGAGAGCCGTAGAAAGAGACGAGACGCAAAGGAAGTCTAAGTTTGAAGGATTTCGAGGCAAGCTAGGAGTAGTCAACATATACTCTCTAGCTTGAGGGGGAGTGTTGGAATATTATGGATTATTTAGATTAATCATTATCTTATTATTTTGATATTTATTATATCTTAGGATTACATATAGATATATTATATCTTAATTATTTTGATTTGATTTATTTTAATTAATTAGATTAGATTAGATTCTAGGGTTAGCTCTAGATTTGCCTATATAAAGGCCCATATGTACTATCTTTGATTTACAGATGAATAGAGTATGCTTTATCCCTCTAAATTCAACACTCTAAAAAGAAATGCAAAAAACATACAAGATGCTAACATGAAAAGAGGGAGTGAACAAAAACCTGAGAAACAAAATAATCCAGTGCTATGCTTTGCCCCAAAACACTACCAATGATGCGGATACCATCAGTGTCCAAAGATTTCAGAACTATATAATCCGGCCCTCCCCGCATGTCCTTAACTAAGTGTGGCTTCTCTTTGACCGCATAATCTAATCCAAGAAAACATGTTAAAGATAAACACTAAAATAAGTGAATGATGGATTAGTTCCTCCTGAATGAAAATTACCATCTTTTCTCATCTCTAAAAGCAAGCCAGAAGCATGCCTTCTAACTAGTTCCAGTTAATTGTCCACTTCATGTTCCTCAATATTAAACAGAACAGCAGACCCATACTGGAATACAACCATGTATTGGTAACTGCTTGCCTTCTCGTGCATTCTAGGTCGTCCCTGAATCAAAATTCCTCATGCCGATCAAAGTCTGTTATATCACTGATGTCATGTAATTAATATACTTAAAAATTTATAATTATTTTTAAATGGTTTATCACTTAATAACTGTATAAACCCTGCTATCATAATGAAGCTCAGCCCTTCCCCTCCTTCCCCACAAGAAAGAAATTTGCATAAACACTCAATATCCAGTCTGAATTCCCTCTAAACACAACCTTGACGTTCAAAACACACATGCACAGATATTGGTGTATTAACTACGATAAAAACAAACATAGTATGAAGTGATGCAAATGATATTTTAGGGAAAACCATTTAAAAGCTACAATATAGAAGTTTTCACACAATCTTACATTAGTGTCTGAATTGAAGTTACGGAATCGGAGGGCAAGCGAGTTTGATGAGCGAGAGGATGGAGGAATTATGTTTCCTAAATTCTCAGCTTGAATGTTCTTCAAGTTTATACTGCCAAAATGAAGAATCTGAGACAGCCAAATCATAAAGAACGAGAACAGGACAAGTGAACAAAGATAGTGATAAAAAGAGAAAATAAAATCATGAAAGTAATTTAGTTGCAACCTATAGGGTAACCACTAATGAATTTATTCATTGTCCATGGATGAGAATACTCTACGTAAAAAACGAATTCACAACATTGCCACATGATGATCTAGATAGATTGAACCATAAATTTGACATTTGACAAATCAACCATGAAAATCATTACTAAAGTGAATCTATATCCATTCGTCATTTCGTCTCCTCACATAACAAAGTCATGTAAGCTTCTCACATGAGGACGAAAGGATAAAAAATGATCATCCGCCCACTCTTGAAAGATTAAAAATGAGTACAGCAACAAATTCAATACATAATTATAACTTACACTTCAGCCCTTCAACTTATTTCCTACAACATTAGTTCCATCATTAAATCAGCCAGATAAACATGCAATTTTTCCCAGTGAAAGGAAACTCCCTTGAAGAAATAAAATCTAACGACGAAAGGTGTTGAAAGGTATGCCTTTCATGACTAAATTATTAATTTGCTCAAGGGGACACATCTTTTACTAAACGTAATATTCTAAATCCAACAGTAAAGAGCAACCACGGATTTCGAATGCCAAATGAACATAGAGATAAAGCAAGACGACAATCAGACTCCGAACAGAAGTCAATCAGATTAATTGAATTAGAAGTGGGACGAACCTGGTAGAAAGAAAGTAAGCTTTGACGGGAATTTTCACGCACTCGTCGTCTTCCTGAGCTCCCAATTCATAGTTGTGGTCCAAATTAGGAGGAACCGTAGAATCAAAATCGTCGGAATCAACTGGAACCCGATAAGGGATCGCAGAAGAAGCGCCGAAACCGAGGAAGCGGCGCGTGAGATTAAAAGGAGGAGGAGGGAGAAAGCAAGATTCGGGAGGGCGAGAGAGATGATGAGTGGTGGTTTTGGAGGCGGCGGCTATGCGGTGGAGGAAAAGCGAGACAGTTCTCCATCTGCCATTCATTTGCTGCTTTTCTTTCTGCGATTTGATTTCTCAGAGGCGAGCCTTCTTCCTCTGTAATTGTTTTGCTCGCCCTTCCAACACAGTGGGACTCATTCGATTTACAATTAATATTTATTTTTATAAAAATAATGGGAAAAAAAGATAAATAAATATGCTAAATTTTAATAATTTAAAAAGGATTTAAAATTTTAAAATATTGTAAAATTTGAGATATTACCTTACTAACCTTACTTTTTTTAATTAAAAATCCTCAACCCCTTGTCGATTCGACAATAATAGTCCTAATTAGAGCTCCAGGGACCGACTGGAAGAGCTTCCTCCAACTCAAGAATTCACCCCCACCTTCCATGTTTCTCTCAAGAAGTTGTGTCATGATCCTAAGGCTTTGCATGGTTGGGGGAGGGGAGAGAGAAAAATGGAGGATAAATATTAAAATGATAGTTAAGCTATTTTCTTAGACCAAATTACACTCACGCCGCAAATGAACCTTAGGCTCTGTTTGGGGAAGGGTGGGGGAAAAGGAGGAGCCTAAGGTTCATTTGAGCGTAATTTGGTCTAAAAATTTCTTGTAATCCTCTTTTTTCCTCCCCAATGATATAAAATGTTAGCTTGTTTGAAAACACTCACTCTGGTAAATATAGAATAAAATTTGTGATGTAAATTATATTTAAAATCAGAGGTAATACCTTTTATTAGCTTAAGAAAATGTAGTTGTCTGGAATTTTGCAATCACCCACTAACACTTACCAAAATATTGTTTTCATAGTTGAATGGGGGTTGGATCTGAATTGGGCCGGAACTTGGAATAATGTTAACAACTTGAATGATATTCAGGAACAAAAAAATTAATTAATTACGGGCCTAACAAAGAAAATACTGAATTTTTTTAAATAAAAAAAAAAAAAAAAAGCAAATTGGCACTAAAAAATATCAATATTTTTATTTCCGTATGGTGTTTTTTCATTAAAAACTTTAAATATTGTGCGCAGGTAAGTGCGTGCTGTGGCATACAATTATTTTTCTATTAAATTTTTATAGAATTGTTATGTTATCAGTTTTTTTTTTATATATAACAAAATGGTGGCAAGTATGCAACCATTCCGGGTTCTACCGTGGTAAGGACGACCCTCCCAACAGTGATAGCTTCATACAAGGCGGATTACGAGTGATTTTACCGCAGCTCGAACCCTATACCTCTTAAGGAAATCCAGCATGGTTGGTGTTATGTTATCAGTTAGGCCGACATTCTAACGCCCATTGATCTTTTTAGTTTGGCATCCGATTACTTGCAATATGCAATTTCCTATATCAGTGCATTACCACCGACTTTTTCTTTTTCTCTTGAATTTGGTTAATAGTATAATCCCTTTCAAGACAATGTAAGGGAAAGGTTTTCATGTAGTTTTTCTTTTCGAATCTAAATACAACCGGATATCATAGTTTATGTTTGATGATGGCATTCAGCCTTTTGCTACTTTCTTTTTTTCCGCCAAACACAAGTGATATCTTCCTATTGGACCCTCTTGTTGAACATAGGAGCGTAACAAATTCACATACATGCATGTGGTTTTTCCTTGGCCTTCATAGTCTTATTTTAACAAAATCACTATACAAAACTTGGATGTCAAATATCTCTTGGGAAAATCCTTTTCAAGGCCCACATTACAAAGAAAAATACCAAAAAAGGCCCCAAAATTCTGAAATTTCCCAAAAAGGCCCTAAGATTCTGAAAATACCCAAAAAGACCCCAAGATTCTGAAAATTCCCAAAAAGGCCCAACGTGAGTTGTTAATGGGATATAGTTGTTACGGGGCGATATAGTTGTTAAATGGGCTGATTTAGTTGTTAAAAAATTTAACAACTAAATCGGCCCATTTAACAACTATATCGTCCCCTCAACTATATCACCTCATTAACAACTCCATAATTTCCGGGGCCTTTTTTGAAATTTTCAGAATCAAAATTTGGATGTCAAACATCTCTTCATGCGTGTGTGTGTGGTGGTGGTGGTGGTGGTGTGGGGGGTTGGAAAAACCATACTTTTAGTCCATATAGTTTAATTCTTTAGCATATGATCATCATCGTTGTTTTCATAAACATCAAGGTGCTGAGTTCAGTATGGATCTCCTGATTTTCAAAATTTTCTCAGCTCTTTCATTCTAGTTGGTTCAAGATGAAAAAAAGACAAAAGGTTCAATACAACAATAACAAATCTTATCCCATAATATGGGTCATATGCCCACAATAACAAACCTTGTCCCATAACACGGGGCGGAGGCCATCCATGACCCCTCAGCTACCACCATTACACTAGGACTCACAATCACAAGGGAAGATAAACGTACCCATTTACAAGATATAGGCTAAATTATTCCAGGACAAACTTCTATTTGACGCTTATTTATTGAAGTTTTCATTATTCCGACGAAAATACCTGACATAGGAACAATCCTTGAAAATGGAACATCCATTTCCCTGTGAGAGGAGCCACACAATCAATTGTAACATTGACCATGGAGAACTATGAATATGGATGCAAATGCAATTGTAACAATCAGAACGACAAATAAAAAGTACCATAATTCATTACATTGTTGATTTTATGCCACTAATCCAGATACATAAATTATATATATCATGGTTCTTCAGAGCATTATGGCTCCTTCAGGGGAAACATGAAAACAAGTATTCCAAGCAAATGAGTTCAGAAAATCTAACTTCCAATAAAGCAAATGAGTTGATTTTGTTATTCCTTCAAAATGTGCCTCAAACCAACAATTCATCATAATTGTCTAGAGATGTCACTGTGATTTATAATTAACAAGGTACATATGGTGATGCAAAATTCGATGGCTGTTAAGTAAATAAATGTGATAAGTTGGAGTTCCAAATCAGCTTATCGTGATCATTTGGTGACTCTGTAAGCCTGCACACCAAAGAACGATTCTGTTAAAAATGCTGCGCAAAAATTGACAGAGGATGAACAAGACCCCAAGCAAGGGGGAAATCTCAAACTAGTCAAATAGCTAGGCAGCATCTAAAACACTGTTTAACCTATTTCTAAACTTTCTATGTCGAACCAATATAAAAAAGAAAATACATGTACCAGTATAACGTTTGTATAAATATATTGTACTTCACAATACATGTAAACATATTCTAACATTTATATCATTGACTTATTTGTTTGAAATACAATAATTCAATAGTTTTATACATAATCCTAATGGCACGAATAAAGATGAAGATTGAATTCAGTTTAAACTGAAAATTATAATTTTCACTAATTTATACTTTCATTGAAAACTTACCATGAACATATTTATACTACATTTGACACTTGGTTATAACTCAACTTTCTTCATGGCATCCATATGCTAGAATTGTAAGAAATTTTGTATACGTCATGTATTCCCAATATTCGTGCAACATAGATTTCAATCCAAATGAATATAGCCTCAACAGTCCAGATAAGCGTACAGGCTACACATCATGTGCAGCAACTATATTCTCCAAATTGAATAAGGCTAGAATACACTCTGGCATATTTATGTTAATTGGAATTCCATATTTGAGTGGTTCCATCACTCACCTTGACCCTTTTTAGTAGATCTTTGGCATTGCTGTCCTTTTTGAAGTGTTCCCTGACAGGCTGCACACACAAACAAAGAAGGATTTAGCCTGCACCAAATGCTAAAAGGAGAAAAAGTAAGAACCATACAATTGCACAAACTATCAAACAGTAAATGTGAAATGTCTTCTTGCCAACCAAGTTCTGTGCTGATGCTGAAGCTACTACTATGATAAGCACCCAAGGCGAATTCAGACTTATTCAAGGAAACAAAAAAGGAGAGCAACGCCTAACTTATTTATGAACCTGAGTGTTCTTGCACATGGGTGTTTAGTTGAGAATATAGCAATAAGCTTGTGCCATTGTGTTGTCAGTTAAGATTTATCTGATTTTCAGCTTTTATTTAATTATTTTTAAATTTTAAATGTCTATTTTTTAATTTTAAATAATATAGTATTTTGTAGTCTTAGGAAGCAAAGTTATTTGAGAGTTATTCTTTTGGGAGATACTCCTTGCCTACTAAAAAGCTTGAGTGTGAGATTCTTGCTCTTTTATTCTCAATAGATCATTATTCAATAAAAATTCCTTTTAATTCTTTGAGATCCTTACACCCCTACTCTTGCTCGTTCTAATGCTATCTCCATTCTGAACACATTCTCTAAATGGGAAGTGTCTTCTTGCAAAAGTTTTTTTTTTTTGACAAGTAAAAGACACCATCTAAGGCCATATAGTTAATACAAACTATTTGTCCCAGGTTAGCAGACCATACAGGGCTCTCCCTCTCTCTCTCTCTCTATATGCACAGGGACATGCAATCAAATATGATTGCAAAATTTTTCTGAATAACTCCTAACAATTTGAACATTTTTTTTGAAACATGGAGTTAAAATATAATATGCACAAACTTAAGTAACAAAATTACCTCCAGAATTTTGTTCAATGACTTTGCTAAAGCTGGTTTCAAATCAGCTGGATGTAGCTCCCCATTTTCATAGTCAGCAATAAGCTCCTCAAAGGTCTTAAATGTCCTATATTAGGGGGGAACATGAACACAGATAATAAATCAAAAGAATCATTCAACACCCGGGCAGTGAGAAAACAAACTCATGCAAACCAAAGAGGTCAAAGAAAGCAGTATTTCACAGGAGGGAGAGTTCACAACTTCACATTAGGAGAAATAATAGAAGTCCATTCATTCACAAATGGAACCACCAACTATCTCAACAAAAGGCAGCAAAACTTACTTATTACCACCATTCTCTGCATTGCGCTCCACCGAGAACTCCTTAAACCACGGCATTATAAGATAATTAATGTACTCCAAGCATGGATTTCCTTCCACAATCTTTGGTGGACAATAAGCCTTCTTTATCTTCAGGTTCACTTCAGCCTATGTTATCCAAACAAGTTGAGATGTCAGAATGCCGAGTGCTAAATGAATAATTCAAATTAAAGTAATTTATTTTATTACAAAATGCAAGCATGGGACAATTCATCTTCACTTTTTCTATATGACAAATTTAACACCCTTCAGCCGCTTACCTCCTCATCTTCCATGAATATGGAAGATGATGGGTCACTTTTTGACATCTTCTCTTGACCTTGCTGTAAGCCAGGTAACATATCTGCAAACCAACTATCAAGAGATAATCCAACCAGAATATAAAACAGAACAAGGAAAAGAAAGGGATTATACGGTGTGACAAGATGATAGGCTTGTTCTTCCTCTTAATGTCATCACAATACTCTCTAGCGAGTACATTCACTTTCCGCTGATCCATTCCCAATTGGCAAATGTCAGCCTATAGTAAGAGAAGAAATTAATAGCATGTTCATTAGTGTTTCAAGCAAATTGGGAAATGTCATTTCAGGAGGAAAAAAAAAAAAACCACAAGCAACATCATAGATGAATGATTCTTCAAATGTACCAATATCCATGAGCTTAAACAAAACCACTAAAGCAAAATCAGAGAAAAACAAGATAGGAAAAATTAAGGAACATGGACCACGAAGTATATGCTACTGCCACAAAAAATACATCACATTTTTAGATTTGAAAGAAGAAACCATTCACACAGTCATAACTCATAACAACTAAGAAAAAGAATCAAATTAAGAACTACAACAGAAAAATGGAGATAACAAAGTACAATTTAAGCATGCTTTAAGAATTGACATTTTAACTTAAATAGGTACACAAATGCCCACACATTCACCCGATTAGATTCCAAAATAACCATTGTAGCTCAATATTATACAACCAGAGGTTCACTATTCCACTCTGTTTTTTTTTTCCATTTTCTCTCCCTCTTTTGCTTTTGAATTATTTTCCACTAAGATGATCGGTTCAAAAAATTATAATTTAAAACAAGATAAATGTCTAAAACATTGATGAAAAAGTGTCAGACTCTTGATTCAGAAAAGAAGCAACATACCAAATAACCTGCATCTCATTGGAACCCGTTTAGTATCTAGAAATTTCCATTTTTCTCATTCAAGAATCATGACAAGACAAAAATTACTAATATATAGAATAATTGAACACGAGGCATTTAAGGATCTGAGACCACTATGATGATCTTGAAATGCCATGATCACTTCTAAAACTGTAATGGTTAGGAAATAAATCATGGGAGCGGCTCTTTTCATAAAAATCAACATCCATACACAATATTTTAACAGGAGCAGGCACCTTAAAGTGTTTACTTAAAATTAAAAAGTTCACCTTGAGAAAAAATATGTCAGCACACTGCATGCATGGATAAAAGATCTGGGCTGCAGTTAATTCATCTTGCTCAGTTCGGCCCATGATTTGACTACATCTGTAGTTCAGAAGATAGGAATAAAGAATAACATTAGACGTCAGACACCAAATACACCATTTACTTTAGCATCTGAACGCACCAACATCACCTGATTATCCTTTTAAGGTTGTTCTTTTGAGCTATATCCAATACAAGAGGCCAGTATTCATCAGCTCTCGCATTAATCTCCTTTGACGACCATAAAAACTCTACCTTTCCTCCTTCT
Organism: Acacia acuminata; assembly: GCA_019022655.1. NCBI lineage: Eukaryota > Viridiplantae > Streptophyta > Magnoliopsida > Fabales > Fabaceae > Acacia > Acacia acuminata. The sequence continues at coordinate 1,364,172 of JAFJYI010000195.1, read as the reverse complement.
AGATCCATCCCAACAGCTTTCCAAATTTCAATCAAATAACGGCCTACTACCTCAATTTTTTTCAAATCTCCCCCCATTTTATTGTTTAGCTTTGCAAACCAATCAGCAATCCATATCTTAACTCTACATCCAGCAGATGTCAGCTTGTTCACATTTATAGTCTTCATGACTCCCTGGACAAGTGATAGAATGTCAGCTAAACCGCCTTCAAGAGACTTAATTATACTAAAAAGCAAAAAATGGCATCAGTGTCAAGAGGTGCTCTTCCCATTGCCATTCAATTTATCAAACAGCTCGAAAGTGTCAGAAGCAAGATCATGTCCTAATAGATTTTTCCTAACTACGTCGTCAGATTATGGATCAATAAAAGTAAAGAAAACAGCAGACTAATTGGAAAATCTGGGTACCTGAGCAATGTGCATCCTGCCGGAGGGTTCAAACCCATCATAGCAAACAGGCTCAGGCTTCTTATCCAGCAAATTGCGGAGCTCTTCTTCCTGAATACACTCTGCTCCAACACTCTTCACGATCTGAAACCTCTGTTCCAAACTCAATCTGTGGAGAACACTAAAAAATTGAGAACAAGTAACAACTCCATGGAAATTGAAACCCAAAAGTGGTCTAGGAAATTTACTGATTAGTTGGATTTGGATTTGAAGTGCCAGATGATTCCGCTTTCTCAGAAGAATTGGACAGAGACAAGGATTCCACAGCTTCGGCAGGCGGTTCTGAGGAGGTAGCCTCCATTTCTAGTGTTGAGATCAAGGAAAAAGTAAGTTAAATCACCAAAGGAGATCATAGTTATTTTAGAAGACTTTAAAACTATAATTGTTTAGAAGGACCATATACAAAAAATTTTAAAGCCCAGATAATAATTTGCTTGTGAATTGCAATACACATATTCTTATCCCACAGCAACATCAATGGTTTTTTTTTTTTTTTTTTTTTTTGGGGGGGGGGGGGGGTAACGAGGCGAAACTAACAGTGACTAAGAAAAATAAGAAACCTTATCGATTCAGGGGGGAAAGCAGCCCATAAAGCATAAGATACAAATCGATGTTCGCACTAATGCTTCTCAATGAGGATTACATTAGGATCAAACATTGCCCAGAAAACTGAAGCATTGTCATTACCACATCATATTAGGCCCCAAAGCATTAAAAAATAAAAAGATAAGGAGTGAAGAATCAACAGCTGAAATGCAATTATGCGGTCTAGCTTACCCGACATTATTCTTTATCTTTTTGGCTAGCTTACCGGAATGAATTCAATGTAAAGTTAGGCAAATGAAACAACTATATGCATGGATGGACATTGGCAATGAAGAAATCAAATGATTAACATTTCAAAATCTAACAGAATGATACTTGCGCTCTAGATTTGAGCAGTAACAAAAAATGAAGACTACCAGATCTTTCGGTGTCTACGACTCGCACAAGAAAAACGAGAAGGGCAGAGTAATTGAAACTAGAGGAAAACCGAATAGGGTTCCCTTCGGTGTCGGTGTGTCTAGAGACGAGAGGGAAAGACTTCGGAAGCTTGTGGCGAGAGTCTGACACTGAGGTCTGAGCTAATGTGTCTCGTGTGTTTCGACTTGGTTGAAAGAAAATATACCTAGAGGTTGTAGTTTGACAGAAGGGAATGCTCTGCAGTCTGCTCTCTGTTCGTATCGTAACCCTTTCGACCGCCGATACAAACAATGAACAGAGTCCTTCACGGAATCTTCTATTTAGGGGTGGGAATAGGTCAGGCCTCTTATCAGGCGGCTTTTTTACTTATTTAGAAATTTTTTCTATTTCTTTATTTAGAAGCGATTTGATGCAGCGCTGTTTATTAAAAAGGCCGACCAAGGTCTATTTAAAGGCCTAAATGTATAAATAGGCCAATTTTTGTTAAGGCGCAACTGTAGCCCTTTAGCGCTTTTAAGCCTATTTACACATTAAATAAATATAATAATATTTATATCATATAAATAATATAATATTTATTGTTTTTCATTTTTATATTCTACTAAAAGTCTAAATTTATATGGGTTTTGATAGGCTTTAAATGTATAAAGCTTATTTATGGCCTCGAAAGCACTCTGATATGATGCTTTTTTTAAATCTTTCACAGTAAGTAGGCCTTTAAAAGGCTTTAGGCCCAGGACCTTATAAAGACTGGTCTGAGCCTAAAAAAGCGCAGACCCAGCGACTCGAACCTTTTTAGCCTTTAGCAAAGTGGCTTTGACCTTTATTTCCATCGCTACTTCTATTCAAGATTTGTTCCAAGGAAGTCTAGTTTTCTTTTTTTTTTTTTTTTAAGAAAAATGATTTTAATTTTGTCCAGAGAAATAGAAATTTTTTATTTCTTTTTTTATTGGGAAAATCCTTTTCAAGGCCTATATTACCAAAAGAATACCAAAAAAAGGCCCTAACATTCCGAAAATACCCAAAAAGGCCCTAAGATTCTGAAAATTCCCAAAAAGGCCCCAAGATTCTGAAAATTCCTAAAAGGCCCAAGGTGAGTTGTTAATGGGAAAAATTTTAACAACTAAATCAAATTTCATCTAACAACTAAATCACTACCGCTAACAACGATCAGCCCCATTAACAACTTTAAATTAAGAAGGGCCTTTTCTGAATTGTCTAAATCCTTGGGCTTTTTTGGGTATTTTCATAATGTTAGGCCTTTTTTATTCTTTTGGTAATATGGGCCTTAAAAAGGATTTTCCTTTTTTTATTTGTCAGCACAAAAAACAAAACAGTTCATCCAAAAAAAATCGAATTTACTCAACATTATTTCTATCTAATTTTTAAATTTAGGAAAAAAAAAACTATTTTTGATAGCTTTACATACACACCGGAAGCAAGATGGGTATGTTTCGTTAGTATTTGAAAACCTTTTAAAATCTATGTAAGTCGAAATAAAACTCATTTCATATATACGTATTTTAACTAACGCAAAATCTAAATTTTAGAAGGTTTCCAATGGCTACGTTGTGGTGCCCACAAAAGTCAAAACGAAAACCCTAGAGACAACCTTCACTTATCATTTCTAATTTTAATCAGCTCCGCCGCACAAAGGAATTGATAACTAATAATTTCTTTGACCAATAATTTTTCCAAACAAACAAATTGAGAAAATTGCATTAGAAAAAAGAAAAATTAATATGTCAATGCTATAAATTTCGTCTCATTTTTTAATTCGATCTTGTAATTTTTTATTTTTACCATGCCCTTGTAATTTTTTTTCCTACAATGTCTTTATAATTTTCTCACTTAGAAGTTAGAAGTATTGATCATAATTTGATTTGGTAAAAGAAAAAAATACTCATAATTTGTTAATTTATAAGAGAGAGGACATTAATATTTAATGATATAACCTTATTTTTCCATCAATGTTGTAACTCTTCCTTTGGTATATAGTTGTACAAGTATTAATTTCGCCACGTGAATATGAATACAATTAAAAGGGAAAATTTTAATAAAAGAACTTTAAAAATATTAAAATAAACAAATGTGTTCCAAATTCATAATGCTATAGAAGTGTTGGGCTCAATTTGTTCATTTTTAAAATTAAAAAGAAATGACAAAAATGTCCTTACACATTTTTTTTTTTTTTTTTAAAAAAGCCCCACCGTCGCTTGCGCCAGCTACCCATCACTGAAGCTTCGGTAGGAATAAATATTCTCAAAGTGGTGGGGGTGGGATTTGAACCCCAACCACTTGCTTTGCCTATGTATTGTGGAAACAAAGCTAATTATTTAATTTTGATCCAAGCTTATGTTGGTTAATTTTGTCTATTACATGACTTTCATGCAAACTTTCATGAGGTTGAAAACAAGAAAATTTGTTTAATCATTGCGGAAACTCATAACTCCTTACAGTCCTCATGAATTATTAACCTTAACTCATTACACTAATTAGTTAATATTTATTAATCCGTAACTCTTTACGGTACTCATGAGAATTCATAACAATTTATAATATTCATGAGTTTGAGGATTGCTCGTTAAAACAACTATTGGGGTTTAGGATAATTTAATAAAACAATTATTAGAGATTAGATTTACCTAAGATCACTCGAAGACTTCAAAGTTCTTGATGTCCTCTAACGTTGATCCACACGACTATCTCCCAATTGCAATGAGAACTCCTTCTCTTGAAACCTCTCACTCCTTGAATGCTTGCTAGGCGAAGACAAGGTTGAGTTTTGGTTTCTTTGGGTTTTTGATCTTTACAAGAAGATGAAGGTTTCTTAGGATTAGCTTAAAAATAGAATGAACAAGGTTGGAACCTTACCCTTTAATGAGTGGCGCCTTTTTCTCTCTGAACCTTTGGTAAAGACCTAAATTTAGAGAGTATAAGGATCTTGTTTTTTTCTCAGAAAAACGTGCAGGAAAAAGGCACACCAAAAATCAGCGCTTTATAAGAGTCTAACCTTAATTTAAGTGCTCACAAGAAAGGCCCAATCCAAGTTTGAATTGGACAATCCAAATCACAATGAATTGAATTCATATCTTGATTGATTGATTGAATTTAAGATGATGAATCACATTCATATTTTGATTGATTGTTTGAATCAATCATTTAAGATGATGGATTGCATTTATTTCTTTTCTTCTTCAAAAAACGTCTATAAAAAGGGCGTAAAAAATCGCACTTTATAAGAGTCTAACCCTAATTTAAGTGCTCATAAGAAAGGCCCAATCCAAACTTGATTTGGAAAATCCAAATCATAATAAATTAAATCCATATCTTGATTGAATAATAATTTAAGATGATGAATCACATTCATCTCTTAAACTAAAATTCAAAATCATTACAATCAATCCTAATTTATTATTTCTCCTATCTTCATCCAATCATTATATTGGATCTTAGATAATTCAGAATTATCTTTTATAACCTAACCTTTTAAATCAAAATTCAAATTCAAATTTTAAACTTAAATTCCAAATTCAACTTGGCTTAAGACCCTGTTGGGTCTTCCAACACATTTGGGCCTTTTGTAGAGAAATTGATTTCCCACTGGGGACACCATATATGACGTCATTTTCTCCTCATTAGGCTTGGAGTCCTACTCCAACCCAATTACACTTTTACTCTTGATAACGCCCAATAACAATTATTGGCCCAAGTTTGCTAAATTTAAACAATCGGGAATAACCTTTTGTGTGTGACCCATTAGGCCCAATTAGTCACCGACATAAATAAACTTGGACCAATTAAAACCCCTTTAACGGGCCCAATTTATTTAATGACCTCATAAGACACTAGCAATGCTCTGCGGCCCCAGAACTAATTGAGTTGATCAAGTGATCTACCTTTCGCATTTGGATACCGTCAAGCATCATCCCTCATATCGTCATTCACATTTAGTCGAGAGCAAAGATAGAGTATCATCTCTCTTAATTGACTAAATGTAGCTATTTCACGAACTAGGAATCTTCTTATATTAACTCAGAACGGATCATGACTCTTCATGATCATTTGTCAGCAGCACGACTCCTGAGTTAATTAGAAGCTATCCAAGCTCTACCGGTCTTGTGAATGACTAATCCCTTGTAGGGGACTGTGAGTCCTCTCAGCATGTCCATCTATACTCATGTATTCAAGTTACACCCAAGAGTGCATTGTTCTCCCCATTTTCAGGTGGATAGAGTTTTACAATCAAAGTATAACCCTAGGACATAGTGTTCGATGACATCCTTAAGTCTAGGACGATCTGTACTACCAAACGATGAGAGACTTTACATATCCAATGATACTCTCTACAATGAATCTTTGTGGAGTCTCTCGACGGGTCTGTTCGGTACTATCTGTTTTCTAACAAATCTACCCACGACATTAGCTAAGGCATCTCTATGCCTGCATTTCATGAGGTCCCTACCTTGTAACTGTATACAAGTAGATGATGTCGTACTAGTCTTATTGAGATCATCAATGCCCTTTCTTGGTGATTCAAGACTAGGAACAAGTTTTTAGGTAATAGATATATACAGTGTTCTCGAGTCCTCATGATCATGATCTCTATCATTGATCCTCGAGATTAACACATATTCTATTCCTAGGCTTTTATCTTCAAACACATATTTACTTTAAAATAAAGGTGAGACATAAATATGATAAAGATAAAATATGCTCATTTATTAATAATGAAATACTACAACGTAGAAAGAGGTCTTGATCTGTCCTTAAATACTAGGGTTAAGGAGCGCCCGGCAGATTTTTTTTGGAACAAAAGTACTCACAAAGTGATACCTAAATACTAACAACTTTGGACCCACAAGTATTGTTAAAAAATTCACAACATTTTATTACGTTTTAAACAATTTTTGTTTACCCAATAAAAAAATTTATACTATCAAATCATTCATTCACAAATTTTGTAAGAAATTAATAACATTTTATTAAGTTTTAACAACTTTTATTCCCCAATAAAACATTTACATAATGAGGTCATTCACATGTTCTATTAAGGAATTCAAAATTTCATTAGGTTTTAAAAACTTTCATTTTCTAAGTAAAAAAAAGTCACACTATCAAGTTATTTACGAGTTTTGTTAAAAAATTAAAGACATTTCATTAAGTTTTAATAACTTTTGTTTGCCAAATAAGAAAGTTACACTATCAAGCCATTCACAATTTTTATTAAGGAATTTACGACATTTGATTAGATTTTAACAATTTTCGTTAAAAAAGCTTTAACAACTTGTGGGTTTTCTTATTGGAAAAAAAAAATTGTTAAAACTTAATAAAACATGATGAATTCCTTAACAAAAACTTATAAATGACCTAATAGTATGAAGTTTTTACTTAGTAAAAAAAAATAGAAGTCTTGTCAAAACCTAATTAAATACTTATGAGTTTCTTAACAAAACTTATAAATGACCTAATAATGTGAATTTTTTACTTGGCAAACTAATATTGTTAAAACCTAAATGTCATAAATTTCTTAACAAAACTTGTGAATAATATGATAGTTTAAAATTTTTACTGGGTAAAATAAGTTTTTTTAAACCTAATGAAATATCAAGAATGTCTGAACAAAAATTGACTTGTAAATAGGCTTAGATTAAAAATCAAAAGTCAATAAATATATATATATATTTTTTTTTACATATTATGTCATGAAACCAATTTTTTTGACAAACTAAGTAGTGGAGGTTCCTATTTCACACCCCACCAAATATTCATTCCCGACTGAATATTCCTTCCAACCGGAGCTCCGTGGCTGGTTGGACTCCAACCATAGGTAAGGGGTGGTCACCAGCCACCCACCAAAGCTCTAGGGGTGACAACCAATGAGGATAATTTTTTCAAAAAATATATATACAAGGGTATTTATGTCATTTTATTTAAGTTTCAAAATTAACAAATCAGGTACTAACATCTCTCGAATATTATAAATATTCAAAACATCATTTTATCATTTCCTACTTTTAAAAGTTTTTTTATGGGATTTTCCCAAATTAAAATCAATCAGATTACATATTATCTACATGTGTAAGAATACGGTCACGTGTATAATAAATTTCTTATATTGATAATAAATAAATTTCATTCTATCACCTTTTTTTTATGAAAAATCTATTTTTTTTTTTAATAACTAGACCACTAAAGTATATTTTGGTCGTTTAAATTAGAGAAGGTTACTTGCTACAAAAAATAAGTTTAAGCAAAGTTCTACAAAAATAACCTAGTGACTTTGTCATAACTTTTTTGTCACTGGATCCTCTGAAGCAGCTTATCAACCATTATTCTCTGCTGGACGCCACTCAATGATTCCGAGTTCAAAATTGCATTAGCGACAACAATCGTCAAAGACGGAGATGTTGTGTTAACCTAAACAAGAATAAAAAGAACAAAACCATGCAATTAGCAGAGATCATCAACAAGCATATATATATATAGCAAATAGGGACGGGCAAAAATATTAAACAGGGAATAGAGTTTGATAGTGCATACCCAAACACGACCGTTTAAGCCAACCGCTATCTCAAATGACAACTTCTTCCCTAAAGCGTCAAGGACTGGACATGTCGGCGAGCTGAGCAGCCTATAGACGACGGAGGACGTCAGTACGGTTAATGATGCATGCAAATGACAAACAAAAATGAAAATACTTACGTCCTTGATAGACCGGTTGTGCATTCAAACATATAGCCATCCTTCAGCACACCATATTCTGCTGCTTTCCCACTCGCTAAGCACAGCAAAAGGCACAAGCCAAAAATACATCCGAAAGAAAATTAACAGAAAAACACAACTTCATAATTTTAGGTGTAAACCAGAAGGGATGAGAAATGAGAATGCCAGGAATTGGATAGTTACCATCAGTGCAAGAAAGTTCAGGATTTATTCCAGGGTTCGCTTTCACAACCCGGACATAAAGCAGAGTGCCCACCTGCAAGAAGTCGGTGTAAGGCAAAAGAAAGCACAAAGGCTGCAGAAACACAATGGACTAACCAAGAAAAGTTTGGATAATAAATGAAAAGAATTGCCAAATCAAGGGCTGGTTTACCACTATATTTAAGAAAAGAAACATAGAGGCAAGCAACACATTTTTCATTCTTTCATATTTTATGCTCTTTCGTAAACATACAATATATTTTTAGAGAAAGCAGTTCCGTTGTAATCTCTATATACAATAAATACATACAAAAAAAAACCAAACCTAATAGCAAACAGTAGTATTATGTTTTGTTGAGAGTCATTCTCACATATAATCTTGATCGCATCCCAAGGTATAATTTTCTGACAAAAATACTCGGTTAATTCATTCTTCTAAACTGGATAAATCAGAGTTTGGAGCTGATAAATTAATTTACCCACCAAGCATATGGTTCCATACGACAGTTAATACATAGCTCCCTACCGGAAAAGTAGATCAATTGATTTACACACCAACAAAGCATAAAGCTCCACACGAACAACATAATCAATCTCTACAAACCTCAAATTTAGGTATATTTCTTCTAGTTCCTCCTTCAAATGCAAGCACAGGCAAATATGCTATAGAAGGTCCTTTTATGTCCACAAGAAAATTCTGCAAAATAACCAATTGATTATTATTTTATTCGGAAAAAAAAAAAAAAAAAATCTTTGAAGTTGAGATTTTCTGGAACGAGGTCAACTTTCATGTATATATATAAGAATGTGAAAGATGACACAGAACTATCTCAATTTTAAGAGGAGAGAAATTCCTTACATCTGATCTGACGTCTACAACAATTCCAAGAACAGAATCTCCTACATGGGGCACATACTGTTCACAAAGCATAATCACAAATCAGAATATTGAAAAGAAGATTGAACTTTTTCCCCTTGAAGAAAAAGAAAGAGCTGAATGCCAGTTACAAGTAAAAGAAAGGGTTTATAATACATAATATAATATAGCCTTATATGGAAATAATCAAAATGAAATTCAGAATAGGAGCTAGTTTTCTGGCAGGATGAAAGCTATTACTACCATGGATGTAAAAGTTTAGCACCCCTACGTTATAGACATATATATAAACAGTTGTGCATGTTATTTGCACACAGATATATAAATAAACCTTTAACCTGATTTATAGCTTGTGAAATTCAGATTGACTTCCTAATGTAATGATATTCAACCTTTGACACTTATAAAATCATCTATATTCCCAATCAAGTTGAAATTTTGAAAGTATTCCATTAAGAAAATATCTTCCACCACGCTCAGGTTTTGCACAGTTTGGTCATGGTTATTTCACAATATACAAATAAGCCTTTTTCTCAAGTGTTACAGCAAAATTCATATCAAAGCAAAATACACTTGACATTTTGGCACAAGTTGATAGCTTTAGAACAATAAAGAAAATAATTTTGTGCAAAGTCACCATGGAGTTGTATGATCACTATAGCACCAGACATGCAAGTCAGAAAACATGCCTTCGCAGTTCAACATTAAATTAAATTAAATTCAATACATAGATACAACTACAATAACATACTCTTTTCTGAGAACTTTCAACCCAATATTTGTTGGGCTTTGAGAATCTGAGCCTCCCAGCCTTCATTACTGAAATTGCATCACAATCCTAGAAAATAGATACCAGTAAGAATCAGTTATACCAAGAACCAGGTAATGTCAATGTATGTGCGCGCATGTCTAAGTAGTTTAAAAAGTGACGACCAAGTCCAAAGCAAACTTCTCATCCTCATAATTGCATTAAGTGTTAAAAAAAACCAAAGACTTACCTGGTATAGACCACCTCCAAGCTTAATTGTTTGGTTTGACAAGCTGGAAAGATCAAGAACCATATCTCCAGGAACCTAGAAAACAATCAACAGGAAATATAGAGAACCGTGAAAAATGTGTTGAGTTGTTTTTATTACCCAAGAGGTCGCTTAGATCATTATTAAAATGAAGGTAGAAGAAGTTGGGCAGCACCAAGGACTCACCACTGATTGGTCTATCAAGCTAGTAGATGAAGTAGATGATTTATTTTCCATCGAATCAACTAAACGAAAGATGCAAACTGGCTCTTCAGAAGTTCCAACTTTTATTTGAACTGTAAACAGCAAAAAGTAGGCTTCTTGTTACCACATAACTTAAACATGTTCATGTAGTATTATTCTGTCAAGGACCAACTCTAATGCACCGAAAATACTGAATAATGCTGGATTAAAACTGATAGAGTCAAAGATTACAATAATCTGAAGAGTGCTACTCACACCCTCCAGCCAAGATGGTCTCGGGTTCACAGCAGAACCTGATTCCCTCTCCTCAAAATATTCACTCAAAAACTGCCTAACACCCTACTGCCCTTCAACGGTTAAGATACCCTAAAAAAAGTACCTTTCACAGTACCCAAAAAGCCACCCTAGGAATCAGCTATCTATCCTATTCTTACTCCAAAACAGATAAAACATACAAGGGTCAACTCTGCAACCTTAAACAACGTCTAGCCTATTTGGTGTATCTTTCCTGGATGTTTGTGCATGCCTTGGTCTTCTTTTGTATGTCTGACCAGCAAAGGGGGTTCTTTCATATTCTTCATATTCTTCCTGGGTGAACAAAATATTATTTCTATATTGAAAGTGTTAGAGGGCGTCAAGTGTGTTGATCGCATGGATCTCATGCACCAAGGGGACCCACAAGTCACAGAATCAAAACTTAACTCTGTGAAGCTGGAAGGGAAGGGGAGAGAGGGAAGCTGAGAAAATACAAATCCTTTGTTCAACACTCAAAAGATAAATACAACAAAGAAACCCTAACTCTATTCAGAGCTCTAGGAATAATAAAATAATAACAATAGTAATTCAAATTCAAATCTAAATCCTAAATCAAATCATAATCCTAACTATTAGTTGCCGATTATCTGATATTACAATGCAAATTTATTAGGCTGGGAAGGTTTAGCTAGTTCGCTTAAAAAGTTAGACCTAATATTTCTTAGAGTTCGTTAATTAGCTTAGTGTAAGCAGATAAACTCATCACCCTTAATGGTTAATTTAGAGTGGCGCTTGATTGAGCTAAGATTCTAAATAACTAGCTTGACACTTTTTTGAGTTAAATAATCAGCGATTGAGCTAAAATTCTAAATAACTAGAATCCTCATGAGTTAGGCCAAAATTTGGTTACTGCAGAGCTAGCCCCTCCAACAAGACTAATCAAACATTCATAATGAAATCAAATCTAGAAATCAAATCTAGAAATCAATACATTAGCCCATAGTCAATATTAGAGTAGTTAAGCTTAGTTCGAGTAGATAAACTCATTTAATTCAAGTAGATAAACTCATCTCACTCTTAATGGTCAATTTACCTTAGCGCATGATTGAGCTAAGATTCTAAATAACTAGAATCCTCATGACTTCGGCCTAAATTGAGCTTAATTCTAGACCCTCCAACAAGACTAATCAAACTTTCATCGCACCTGTAACAAGGAGATCCTGTTGAAAACTGGAAGGGAGGAAAACCGAGGAAATAGGAACCCTTTATTCAACACTCAAAAGCTAACAACTAAGAAACCCTAACTCTATTTATAGAGTTCTAGGAATAATAAAATAATAATAATTTGAATTTGAATAGAATTCTAAATACTAAATCAAATCCTAATCCTAATCCTAAGATAAGGATAATAATTATAGGATAACCTCGGTCACTGAGATACTACAAATATTAAGAGAATAAATTCTCATTCTAATGGATAACCCTAGATATGTTAACTGTAACACCTCATCCAAAACAATATATATACTTAAAGTTCAATCCCTAAATGAGAGTCTACAATTTTATTTTATTTTTCATATAAGCATTTATCAATAATTTACTACAAAATTATCTTAGAGTTACTCTAAGCATATTCTAAGCCTACTCTATAATCTTAAAGCTACCCTCTAGCATTCAATTCTTAGACAAATATAAATTTATGATATAATATGCGCATATATTTTTATACATATGAGTGAGAGCAATTTGACAAATTTCCACTTCTCTTTTTCGTTTTTTTAAAATTCTGTAGGTTCAAATTTAAGGTCTGAAACTTGGAATTAAGATAACACTGGTAGCCATACAGACTTCAACTCTAAAGTTATTACCAGACTTAATAGATATTCACAAATGTTTTGCCTTTGACATTTTTTTTTTCCAACAGCAACCACAAGTTTCAGAACCTAATAACCTTTTTCAATTCTCATGATAGCCAATACATATACAAAGTGAGCCAGGAAATTAAGAGATAAAACTGTTTCATTTCAGAGGCTACCAAGGCAAGCAAGGCAAAATACTAATCCTCATATCCCACCATATCAGTTCAAGCCTGAGTTCATAATGCGTCAATGCAAAGTCACAACCACAGAACCTTATTAACGCCACCGTAAGCAGAATCTCTACTGTAATCTAACCAGAACTCAACCCAGAAATGGAGAAAAGCATGACATTTACCTCAGAGAACAGCAACGAGAATACGAATTGAAAATGACAGAGAGACGGAGTGCGGAAAATTGGATACGGCACCACAAAGAGGGCAGCTTTTAGACAGCGCAGCACGAGCTCTACGCAACGGTGAGGTGAGCAGAGAAGAGAGCTCGAAATCAACCCCAAATCGACTGTGGCTGAGAACCGAAGAGTGAAAGAGCTGGAATACAGAGATGGAGGATGAAGGGAATGATGATGAGGGTGACGATGGAGAGTGGTGGATGGCGAGAAACGATGGTGAGGGCAGAGTGGGCTGGGGTTGAGTCGAGAGCGAGATGGAGTTCTGAAGGCAGAGCGCGCTGGGGTTTTAGGAGTTGAAGGCCTTTAGGTTTTTTTTTTAGAAGGTTGGGAGAGATCTTCTCTTTATCTTATTTTTTATTGGCTTCATCTACACCTTTGATTTGAGAAAAGTAAAAATAGTATTGTATTGATTAGATGTGATTTAAAGATTATGAGGAATAATAAAAAAGTTGGTTGTCTTGGGCATAGGATATTTATGAGAGAGATAGAATCAGGTTTTACTCCCTTATAAAAGTGTTATTTTTTTTTCTTGGAATAACATTTATTTATTCTTTCTTTCTTTTATGTATCGATTAGATTATTTAATTAAGATATTTTTTCTATATATTTCTTTATTATTTTTATCAATATCATTTATTATTATTAATTAATCAATTTTAATAAAAAAAATTGTAGTAATATATTTATTATTATCATCATCATCATCATTATTTCTTTTACATCATAAATCACAACTCCTTCTCTAAGTTACAAAAATCAAGGATGTTAAATTAACCCTAATTATCTCTTATCTTAGGAAGGTTATTTCTTAGGGTTAACTAACAAAATTACCTATCAACTTATACATAATGCGCCCCACACTACAAACTACTCCTCCGGCCTTAATTATAGGAGCAAATTTTAGAGTTGGTTTTGGTCCTAATTATGAGAGCAAGTTTTAACTTTTGTCAATTTTTTCCTATAATATCCATATTTATACTTTCTCAATAATAATTAAAGACAATAATAATTTAATAATACACTTATATATTAAAGAAGTTAATTTAATAAACAACTTATAACATATGTGGCATGGTTTTTCTAAAATAATTATGTGTAACATTATATTAATTATATACCAATTTATAAGTTAGATAAATTTATTTTTTTTAAAAAATGTAGATATAAAAGATAAAATGAAAAAATATCCTACATTTAGGACCAAATTCACTCCCCAAGCTATGTCCCACTTTTAGGAGGGTAGAGTACGTCTGTTATTTTCTACCCAACTCTAATTGAAGTTCAATTTTTTTGCTCATGGAATACATAATCAGCTACCAAATAAATTATGTGCTCTTTGTTTTGTCGTGATAATTTAATAAATATTACATTTATTTTTCCCTACATTTATCGCTATTATTTGTCCTGGGAATGCTAGTCTAATATCAATATCAAGAGTTTTTTTTACACTTGTTCGCTCACAAGTGGCTAACAGTTCGACTGGGTTTCTTACTGTTTACAAAAATAACTTAATAGATAAGGGTATTTTAGGAAAATATACATTATTAACTAATTTAACTTCCTTCCTTAATTCCTCCAAATTCTGATAAATAGCTCTTATAATTAGACCGGAAGGAGTATTTATTAGGTGTAAGAATATTCATAAACCTTTAGAAAGAGTGAAAAATATCCATAAACGCTTAAAAAGAGTGCAAAAATGACATCTTCGTGTCTGTTTATTTGGATTGGCTAGAAGCTCCTTTCCTAATGGAATTTAGAGCATACAAAATAAGAAAAATAAAGTTTTGTCGGCGTGATGAATAAGGTGGAAAGGAATAAGGTGCCGACTGATGGTGGTTCCGTGTGGGGAGTCGGTCGCCGTTGCAGGCTGAGGGAGGAAGAGATTGCGGCTGTGGGATGGTCCACGATTTTGCAGTAGGGTAGGTTAAGGATATTGATTTCTTTTTCCATAATAAGTTAAATATTAGTAGTCTTATTTTTATTTTTTACTTCATTGCCACTTTGGATCTTATTATGGCCACGTTTACCGTCATGGCAATGTTAATAGGTCTTTTTGCATAAAAAATAAGGAAGAAGGAGACGAGAGTCACAGAGGTTAAGAAAGAAGAAGGGAGAAAATGATCAATCAAAATAACTTACCTGTGAGTGAGAGACCATGCAAAGAAGGCAAGCAGTTGCAGGCGAGGAAACAGAGTGAGCAGGAGCGGGAACACCGACGGCAAAGGTGAGAGCGCTAGGGGGTGAGCGACTGATTTTTGAAATTAGCCAGAGACAGAGAAACCGGAATCGGTTCCCTTACGAGAGCTCACCGTCTAGATCTTTCATTTTTCTTAGGGTAAAGGAGCAAAAATACACATATGCTTTACCTCCAGGAGCGCCCAGCACCATATGCTTTTTTTTGGAGCAAAAATACACATGAACTTTCAAAATCAGAGCAAAAATACCATTACGGTTAAAAAAGGCTTCCTCTATTAACTCCTATTTAAAAATACCAAAATACCCCAAGACAAAAAGAAAATACCCGCTCATCTCCCGAAATTGGTTACCCCGTTCAAACTCATCATGCTTAGTTTAATGGATCAATCCAAGGCCCCGAGATTCACTACCAAAGAACATCTACACCCACAAAATGATCAAACATTTTACCGATTGGCTAGAAAACGGAACCTCCAAATCCATTTGAATTTAACACCCAAACGTGAACAATTTGTAAATCAATAATAAGAGAACAAATTATCGCAATGCCCTCTTTTCATGCCAAGCACGCCTTTATTCTTTCGGCCCCCCTCTGATCAAACAATCACCCCGGAACCTACACCAAATAAACGAAAGATGCATGCCCGTTAACAAATTCACGGGGAATAATTTTCAATACCAGCTCTAAAAATTGTTTATAATTTTGATTCACCTTTCAGGACAAATGCTCAAAGGCTTACCATATAAAAAGATTTCCGACTATTATTTCCGAAAAGAATAGGAAAAAAAATTATTTTCTTATAACAGGCAGAAAAAGAGATCGAAGATTCACCTTGGAAAAGAAAATTAACTTTGAGGAATCAAGAGGAGCCGGCGAAGTCGAAGAGAAGACGACCGCAAACACCTAAACCTCAACGGCATATCACCCTTGTCCATGAGGCTGTCAAGGGTACGGTCGATCCGGTTGATCCTCTCCCTCACATCTCGCATCTCCGCTTGAAAAGGAAGCATCGGATCTGGGCGCCATGGGTGATCTGAGAAGGAAATGGGGTGAAGGGCGTCAGAAATTCAAAACACCTAGGTTTTTTTTTTTTTTAAATAGGGTGGGGCCCACCTAAAAACTAACAACAGTTTCACTCCTTTAACGGAAATGGCATTTTTGCTCTGATTTTGAAAGTTCATGTGTATTTTTGCTCCCAAAAAAAGCATATGGTGCTGGGCGCTCCTGAAGGTAAAGCATATGTGTATTTTTACACCTTAATCCTTTTTCTTATCTTTTTTATTTTTAAATAAAAAAATCATTTTTAAAAAAAATATTAATTAGAAGATTATCTTTATTTTAGATTCTTTAGACATTAAAATTGGTTTTTATAAAAAAGAAAAAAAAATAGATCTGGATGATATGGACAAGCACAATAAGCAGTCTGAATCATACATCATAGAATACAGGATTTACTTAAATATTTCTAATTCTTATGTTCTTTATTTAAAAGGGAATTTGATAAAACTAATAATGGCCAAATGAATAGCTTCTACATCTAAGTTAAGCCATAGAGACATGGTTGGACCTATGTGCATGCTAACTTGCAGTTTTTTACATAGATTACAAAGATGGTTGGACGTCCACAGCATCTAAGAATTTTTTAAATGCTTAAACCCATTCAGTATGATTACATACATGCAGTGACGGACCCAGGAATTTTAATGATGGGGGGCGAAAATAAGTAATGGCGGATGAGCAGTGGCAATGATAATGGAGGACGACTGATGGGCTGCCACTGACAGAGGGAAGCTCACTTAAAGGGAGAATTATTAGGGCAATATTATTCATAGGCGTTTACTTCTGGGGTAGATTTGCTTTTTAATTCTATTTTTAAATACAAGTAAAGTTGAAAAAGGTTTCATTTTCAAATAAAGTTAATGAGTTTTGTAGTTAACCTTGTTTCCTTGATGTTGATGAGATCTTTAGAGGTAACTACTGACAGTTGAAGAGAGCACACTCCTCATAGTCTGAATTTAAGAATATCTGGACAGTTTCATACAGAATATAATCTAGGATAGTACGATTTTAATTTTTGAAGAGAAAAAATGGAATCTAAAAAGAGTAAGGCCGATATTCTGATGGATCGAATGTGAGAAGGTAGTGAAATTGGGCTTCGTTTTTGTGATGCAAATTAACATAATAAAAGGACATAGAGCCTTGTACCAAAAAATAAATAAATTAAACAAACACACACAGAGCCACATCTACACCCACATTACATATATTCTTTCGGGAATTCTAGGGGGGGCGGGGGCCACCCCTAGCCCCCCTTGTGGGTCCGTCCCTGCATACATGTTTGCAGTACCTTCATGGACAATGCCTTGATCTAATTATAGTACTGATAAGTTGTTTTGAGAAAACAAAAGAGTGTAGGCACAATTTTTGAACCAAAATAAAAAAACAACCCTGCACTACATCCCTCACTGCATCCACAGTTGGTCAAACAGATGGGAAAAAAATTTTAAAAAAAAAAGGAAAGAAAGAGGAGTTCATAAACTCTGTGTACATGTTCTGCAAAGATTCCTCATTAACTGCAAAATGGAAAGATTTGTTCACAAACCAACAATCTGTGTTTCGTCAGCAAAAGAATAGTGCCATGAACTCAAGTAATTAAAAAATAATTAAAGACCTGTTTGTTAGGAAGAAGATTGGAGAAGGGAAGGGAAGATTCCAATCTTCCCTTGGTTTTAGGTGTTTGTTACACGGAATTCATCTTCCAGTGAGGCACCATCTTCCTTCACCCATGGGAAGATTCCTTCCTTAATCTTCCCTCACATATTGGATGGAAGATGAAATCTTCCCTAAGATTGTGAGCAAATTCTCATTAGGTCCCTTTCTTCTTCCTCTTTTCTCACCATCTCCGACTTCACCTTCTTCCTCTCACCTTCATCTCTCTTCGTCGCCGGCGAAGACTTCCTCCTTCACCGTCGGAACATGACGACCACCACCGAACTCGCCTGGATTTGATTTTTTTTTTTATGGTCAGTCGTGGGGACGTGGGATGAAGAATGAGGGATTTTTTTTAATGTAAAGGGTATTTTGGGAATTTCAAGTTTTATATTTTAATTTTAATTTTTTAAAACTATCATATTCCATCCCACTTTCCATATCTACCAAACAGTTCAACTTTTTAAAAGTTCCCTCTTAATCTTCCTTTCCATTCTTTTCCCTCCTCTAAGTTCCTTTCCCTCCTTAAATATTCTCTCAGTAACAAATGGGGCCTAAAAAAGGGAGGAAGGCAAAGTAAACATACCTAAGAATTCCTTGAGTGTTGTCCCCTTGTATCACTATCAAGGCAATCCTTTTTTAGCCTAGGATAAAATCAATGAAACATAAATAAATAATTTGTTGCAAACACAGTGCAAGAAATCAAAACGAAGCAAATGAAAATGCTTGCCAATTTTTCCTGATTGATACCCAAGATCTGGTTTTCACTTTGACAATTTTTTGCAAACACAGAGCAAGAAATCACTTTGACGATGATGATTTTCTGAAATAATTAGCGAAGAGCAATTAGTGTTCAGTACCATATATCAAATTGCATTGCAGGGTAAGAAGGGGAATGAACCTCGTCTTATTTTTTTCGTCTCTTGTGTTCCTTGTGGATTGTCATCCTCCTCCTCTTCATCAAAGCCAACGATAAATCCATCATCTGCATCACCAAGTGAGGAAAAAAAGGAAGTCATTAGATAATTAAAAAAATTAGTGTATTAAGTTCTCTAGGGCTTATAAGTACACTAATATACACACTAAGATTTTTTTTTTTTTTTTTTTACAAAAAGGAACCCAAAAAAGCTATTCCTCCGAGTCCTAATTATAGGAACACTTTTGTAGTACAAATTGCACTATGAAAGTGCTTCTATAATTAGGATCGGAGGGAGTACATAGCAATAGCTTGAAAGAAGAAACTAAGAAATAGAAAGCAGAGGGAGGAAACGGGAGCTTGATCTACTTACACTACAGAGGGGAAAATAAAACCGATGATGTTAGAAATATAAGAGAATAGTTGGTTAGTTAGTTAAGGCCCATGCTATATAAAAAGCTTAATCGTTGTGGTTTGTGTGTATTAGATAGTGAGACCCTCATCATGTTAGAGAGAGGTTAATTTGAATCTATCTCTCTCTAGAGAAGGAAGTCCTCTTAGATCCCTAGAGTTAGGGTTCGGTTATCTCCCTTAAGTGAGGGTAAATTAGATATAATCCAAGGGGATTATAATTATATGAGCATTTGCTCATTGTTGTAAAGACAAGATTCTTCATCTTCTTTTTCCATATTATTTCTCTAATCACTTTTTTAACAGGGGGTATCAGAGTAGGTTTTATTGTGGGCCTATTATAAATCTTGCATCTTGTTCTTTATATTGGGATCCGTACACTCGGCGGAAGGATTTCGTCCATTAAAGTCTTACGAATCCTATAGGAGGATCTATCAACGACGTTTAAATCGAGTTAGAAAAGAATCGTACCTTTCAAACTCGTAAGCGTCTCGTTCAATTCAAACTCGTGTGCGTCCTACTCGATCAACAAGAGTTGACTCTGCGAATTCACTCCCTCTACCTAAGATCCACACCGAACAAGCACTTCAACACGGACGGCGTGCTAGCGCCTTCAAGCTTTGCGTTTCATGTCTCTCCTCTAGGTTTTCTCTTTTGCGGCTTTCCTAATACATCTTCCAAATTGTCTCTCGGGTTTTTCAAAACCCAATAGGCGTATTATATATTCAAAATTCATCCTTATTAATCTTGAAATTCGAATTTGGATTAAAATAATATATTAATTAAATATATCCAATAAATCTAATCTAATCATTTATTTAATATGAATTAAAAGCTTGCTAATTTAATTTATCTCTATAAATTAAATCGAGATATGATATCTATCTATTTAATTCAATCGAGATACTATATCTCAATTCTAATTAAATCGATATATGATATCTCTATTCGAAAATTAAATCGAGATACAATATCTTTATTTATTTTAGATATTTAATTTATCAAATAAATTAAATACAAAACAAATAATATATAATAATATTATAATCTATATTAATAATATCATTATTATTTAATTTCAAATTTATATTATATTATAATTATATATATATATATATATCCATCCTAGATTAAACGTTGTATTCATTAAATCTTAGACATATCTAAGATTAAATGAATTTGGGCATTATTGCTCGTGTTGGGCTATTCTTGTGTGCGACCCTGCAGGCCCACATGAGATTTGTAGCGGGCTAATACTATATATGCCCACAAGTCGCAAGCGGCCTCTAGCATGACATTGCGACTACCCAATTCATATGGGGATCGATGATACGATACAACCTATCATACAACCATGTCACGTCCCTTTTGTCACGCGACAATTTGGTCAAGAATGTGGCATGGATAATGTCAATCTCTTGTTCTTGACCATTACTTTCTCGATTCTTGAGTAGTCTAACAATTGAAATGGAAACTCCTTTCCATCGTAGTATGGCCATACATTTCTCACACTCACTCATCGAAGGACCCAGTATTATCTCTCTACAAATGTGAGGGACAAATTCCATCTTGACCATTCACATTCCTCTGCATGAAAACCACTGATCCCGATCAAAGCCTTTATCATCACCCGGTCAAAGGTAACTTTTGTAACGTTCTCCATTTTACTTAAGATAATGACTAATTAAGGGTTGATCAACAACTAAGTAATGCTTCATCACTTACCAAAATGTTCAAAAATAAATCAGAGTATGCAAAATGAGCCATAACTTGGCAATACACAATCATCCAACATATACCAAAAGATGGAAGCACTATTGTCAGAAAAAGTTGCCCAAGCTTCCAAAGTCTTCCCTGATGGACTCGTACGAGAACTATCACCTGAAAAATGTGGGTAACCATCAATCCAACTCATTACGAATACTAATATGTGCTAGTGAGGTGCCATGTGGAACAAATTATTAATAAAATATAATCCACCAATATCCACATCACAAAATCTCATATTATAAATTTCGTATCAGAAATTATGTATCATAGTTTTCATTAACACAATTCCCAAGATTCCTCCCATCAATCCAACCGAACCGCCTTGTTTCCTCCGACTAAACCTATGGGCTAAGTTCCCTTACTGGCTACTCAAAAGCTCACTGGTCAAGTGATGAGGACCGGCCAAAATCCCTAGAGCACATGTCCCAGACCATGGGTCTGTTCCCCTCATTAAACCAGTGGGGTGTCGTAAGCCCTCATTGAACTAGTGAGCCAGTCCCTCATAGAACAGGTGGGACAATAGAAAGCCAACCATCGTGCACCAATAGAGGCCTCACCACGTGGTGGAATAACTACTCCATTTCTTCCCAATTCAACCCTTACCATAATTATCACAATAAATAAATAGCTCAACAGGGATTTTCCAAGATTTTCCCGTTTATATCATGTAATTAAAATCATTCTCATATATATGTCATAGTATCGCAATTCTCAATTCTTATATATATATATAAATAAATAAATATATTCACAATTCAAATCATAAAGTTCCGCAAGACAATTTCAATTAAGATATTCATAATCATTTAACAAAATACTCACAAACAACATACTAATACACATAACAAGTGGAAAGTGGTTACCTCTCACTGAAGCTAACTATTATCATAATGCTCTTAATCCAAGAGCTCAAACACACGCCAAAAATCAATATCAACTTCACGAGCATAACTACAATCTCCTGTTAGAAATTCAAACTTCTTCAATGTCCTAAAGTAAGATCATCTAATTGTCAAATAATTTTTTCCAAAATCCTGCTTTCTTATATATGATGATGATTATTTTTAATAGTTAGTATTTAGAAATCATACTCTACGGTTACTTATTATGACCGTTATATTTTTGTTTTTGCTAATATAAGGTTAGAAGACAAATCATTTAAAAATACTACACGATGGTTGTTTCGTAAGAACTGTCATTTTTGTCAGTAAATATACGACAGTTAATAATTAGAACCATTATCTTTTTGTTTTCGGAAATTCCTTCTTTCAATACATGATAGTGCATATGTTTAACCGTTATATTTTAATATTATATATTCTTGCACGACCTTCGCCTTCACTTACATAACTGTTATTCGTTGTAACCGTTATTTATTAAGCATTTTATATGTGTGATTTTGTAAAATTGAGAGTTTAGATGAAGTGGTACTTTTTGAGTATGTAAGTATTTCTCCAACTTCGAATAATAATGTAAGTATTTATCCAACTTAAAATAATAATTTATTGATTGGATGAGGAAAATTTATTTTCCATCTAACCTTTTATTTTCGTCTCATCACTTCTTTGGGAGGAGAGATGGTAAGGAGAGGAAGGGTTATGTGGAGATAAAATGATAAGGTGGAAATAAAGTGTTAGATGAGAATTAATTTTCCTTACCCATTCAACAAATTCTTATTTTAGGTTGTTTTTTAATCAATCATGCCTTTCTCCATGTCACCATTTTCAGTCAAATTTCAAACAAATAGTCAATATGTATTTTGCACATATTTTGGAAGTTTATCGTTATTTCTCCCTTGAAAAAGCATTTATGTTGGACGCACCTTTGGAAAAATTTCATGTGTATTTGTGCCCCTTAATTTTTAAAAAAATTCAAACAAATGGTCAACTATGCTTAAGGTATGTTTGGATGGAGAGAAAAAGGAAGAGAAAATAGGGGGAAGGAAATACTAAGAAGGACGCCCTCCAAAAATGATAATTTTTTTTTTTTTACAATTTGTTGGAGTTTTCAAGTTTAATTTTCTCTATATCTAAACATAGGGTTAATGTATATATTTGCACCTATTTTGTAAGTTCATAATTACTTTTACCTTTTAAAAAATCATTTGGTATTAGTCGCATTTTTGAAAAATTTCATGTGTCATTTTACACCTTAATCTTATTTCAAAAATAAAATTTCTTTTCTATTAAAAATTTTATGACTTTATTCCACAAATTTGTAAATGTATAAATTATGCCTTAGAGCACCAAGCAGAAGTACAGAATCTATGCTTGCCATAAATATGAAAAAAAAAAAAAAAAAAAAAAAAAGGGAAATACAGAATCTATATAGAAGAAGGAACCATGGCCCGCCACGTGGTTCGGCTGTAGCGTTCTAATCACGCACCACCCCTAATTTGAATTGTTTAACATATAAATTTTGTATTTTTTTCCGTTGAAAATTTTGTACTTTTTAAAACGCAGAAAAATGTTGTAAAAGATATTTCTTGACCTGAAATCTTGTAAAAGATATTAAAGTAAATAAAATTAATTAGATATAATGATTTTGAAAATACGTTATAACTCCTACTTTTTAAGAGATTGAAATTCTATTCAAATTTCTTTTTTTATTTCTTGCCAGTGAAATTCTTTTCAAATTTCAGAACATAAATAATAGGATAACTTTTATATCTATATAGAAAATAATTATACTGTATATCATTTTCAATAAATATGTTTCAAATAATCAAAACCATATCCGATTTAATGTTTCATATAATATAGAAAACAATAATATTATCATCCCACAGAAACAATAATATTAAATATTTCATATTTTGCATTTCCGAGTTATCAGAAAAATATTAAATATTTCACCAAAAATATAATCTTTAGTTATGCTATATATTTATCATGATACAATTTTTGAAAAATAATTTTATAATATCATTTAGGGTACATGATAATTTAGTGAACAAAATTGTATTGTATCATTCATAATCAATATTTATTTTAAGTTTCAAATTCAAATGGAAAACAATATTACTTTTACCCCAAAAAAAAACATATCATATTCGATTATTTATCTTTAAACCAATTTTTTAAATATGAATTCTATTATTATATTTTAACTTTCTTCATTTCATTATAATTACTAAAATTTCACCTTGCTTTAATTTTATCGAATTTAATTAATTAGTTAAAGCTCTTAATTTTAAAATTCATATCTATTCTTTTTTATAAAGGATCAATTTTATTAAATTAAAGAGGTATAATTATATTAATATGGTCATCTTTAAATAATATAATCATGCTATTTTTTCCCCGATAATTCATATATAATCATACTATTTTGGTTTTTGAATGTAGGATTTGATTTTCTTTAATACAAATGTAGGCTGTGATAGAAACTATACATTAGTTATGATGGGTCAAAGTTGTTAATTAGTATGCCTGGACAGATTCTTTCAATTATTAGCCGTTTGGGATAGTGGCAAAAAGTGACTTTTGGCAACTATACATTATGTGATTATAAAAATATAAAATTTTTCTTTTGGCCAAATAAAAAAACATAAAAAAATTTAATAAAATATATTATTTATAAATCATAAATAACAAAATTTGTAATGTATTCCATGCATAAAAATCCATATCTAATTTATTAAGTGAATAGATTAGATATGAATATTTTGAAAATCACATTGGTAAAGCAAAATGGTAATTTCAGAAATGTAATATATATTTTTATCAGGTTTAAAATTTTTATTAGTTGCATCACAATATTATTAGAGATATCAAGTTGTTTATTTTTTATTTTGTTGTGAATTTCCTACTTTATTGTTATTATTAGTTTTTTAAAAGACTTAAAATTGTTGCCGTAAATTCAAATTAATAGTTTTATTTATCAGTGTGTTATCCATAGTTTTGGTTATTATTTACTTTGATGCTTTACAAAATTATTTAAATATTTTTTAGAAAAGATAAAAAATAAAAATGATGATAAAAATAATTTTTAATAATTTAAATAATAGTAATAATAAGAACAACAACAATAACGATGATACATGCAAAATCATTAAATCAATTTGAAAACTTTCACGATCAAATTATATATTTTTTTGCACAGGTCTCAGAATAAAAAACGATAGTTTTGGCCCTCTCAGAAATTCTGGACCTTTCCGGCTTCCCCCTCAAGGCATCTCTTCAAACTCCATCTCAACGTCGACTTGCCGCAGCAACCCTTTATCTTTATCTGCTTGTGGCCGTCGAACTTGACTCAATGGAGGACCACCGTATATGCCTTATCACATACATCTAAATTAGCAAAAAATTGTTAAAAAAAGGTCAAAAAAAAAGTTAAATGTCCAAAAAAAGCTCCAGTGTATTTTCTGATATCTTTAGTTGTTAATGTCTAATGATATAGTTATTCACGAGTACTGATTTTTAGTTGTTAGGATATTGTTATTAACGCTACTGATTTAGTTGTTAATGTTCTACTAATATTATTGTTAACGTTATGAAATAATATCAGAAAAGGGGGAGATGCACCAAAATAAGAATAAAAAAAAAAAATTTACCAGATTGGAACTGTTTCAAAATTATTTACCTATCTAATGCGATCAACGCCCATATGGCGTAAAGGTTTGGCACAGCGAATGGCGTGAGTCAAACTCACGCCAGCATTTGTAAATTTTAAAAAAAAAAAAAAAGATATATATTGAGTGGCGTGAGGCAACATTGAAAAAAAAAAAAAAAAGTGGGTGACACGTTAAAAAAAAAAAAATTAATATTATTATAATAATATATAATATAATAATAATAATAATAATAAATGATAAAAAACTTAAATAATTTAAAACTCTACTTCATTTAATCTGAAATCAAAAGAAAGAAAGTTCGGGGCTTAAATAACTTACTAAAAACGCCCTTTAAAAGATTACGTTGTATAATTTGGTTATAACAATAGATCCTAAATTGTACCACGTAATCTTTTAAAGCGTTTTTAAGTAAGTTATTTAAGCCCCGCATTTCTTTCTTTTCTTGATTCAGTTAAATGAAATAGGTTTTAAATTATTTAAATTTTTTATCATTTATTATTATTATTATTATTATATTATATATTATTATAATAATATTAATTTTTTTTTAAATATGGGGTGACACGGCCAGGGTGTCACCCACTTTTTTTTTTCAATGTATATTGAGTGGCGTGAGGCAAGCTCACGCCACTCAATATATATCTTTTTTTTTTTTTAAATTACACAGTGGCGTGAGTTTGACTCTCCACTGCATATTGTGCCATCGACCTTATGCCATTTACGGGCGTTGAACATTGCATTAGATAGGTAAATAATTTTGAAACGATTCCAATCTGGTAAAATTTTTTTTATTCTTATTTTGGTGCATCTCCCGAGAAAAGGTCATTAGATCTTTTTTGATATGTGACTTTTTTTGGGCTTTTTTTGATATATTTTTGTTAATTTGGGCTTTGAAATAGATTTTCCCTAATCTTATATGCCAAGCCAGATTTTTCGGGTCAAACTGTGGCTGAGTCATCATCGTTAACAGTCAAAGTAACGGTTCTATTAGATGATTGGATGAAATTGTACTATTTTAATTTCTTCAAGGGTGAAATTGCATCAATAATTACTTTAGGGCACTGGCATCAATAATTACTTTAGGGCGCTGGGTTCTCCTGACAAAGATAAGATTAGTTTAGAGTGTTGGGTGTAATTTAACCATTTAATAAATGTATTGGCAAAAAGAAGACTTTTCATAAATCCCAGAAAAATTGATTTTATATTACTGGATAAACATTGTTATATGTATTCGATAGGTTTTGTTTGGCCAACCTATTCGATTGGGTTTGAAGGATAATGGTAATTATAAAATTTATTTATTTGGTTAATTCGAGCCACTGTTGGGCACCAACTGTAAGCCCCTCTCTCAATAATAGGGATTCAAACTTTAGTTGGTTACATTGTGAATCATTAGTCAATTCCACTAAATCTAACTCTTACTAGTTATTATATAATTTATTTTAAATATTTGTACTCACTCCAGTCTTTTATGTAAGATATAATTGAGGAGTTGATTTTGATTTTAAATATAAGGCATAGTTTTCATATTAATCTTTTTTAATTTACGCCTATTGATACTCCTTCCACCATAATCAAGGAAGAAAGAGAGGGGAATTAAGGAAGATGTTTATGATGGTTTAGTAAATACATACCATATTAATTAACTCAACTAGCTTCTTTAATCTAATCAAATTAGATACATATATCCTATATTAAGGATTAAATGGAGCATTATTAATATTGCTATTTTTTTCTGGTGTTAATATTGCTATATTAATATTCTAAAAACTTTTCTGTTAGAGATTGATACCGTATAAAATTGATATTTTTACTTTTGCATTCAAAATATTTAAATAATGGGTTAAGGTGTAAAAACACATATTTGATTTTTTAAAAGTGTTTCAACACCAAATATTTTTTAGGTACAAAAGTGATATGTAGTTACAAAATAGAGCAAATGTCATATATTTCGTTACTTTATATTAGTAGAGCCCACGGTCACTTCAACAAAATATGTAACTTTTACTCTACTTTTATAATTATAATCATATTGATCACTTTTATTTTTATCATTAAAATGGTAGTATAATTGGTAGTGACAAAAAATAATAGTGACAATATCCTATCCTTTATAATCACATGCTCACTTTTACATTAAAATCACTTAGTGTTACACACTTCTAGAAAACTATATGTGTACTGGAGCAAAAAAAGAAAACTATATGTGTATTTTTCGCCATAACCCTAAATAATATATATTGTGAAAAATGCCTTACAAAACCGTCTTGGCCCTCACCTCATCACCCTCTGGTTTTCTATAAAAACATACTCTTACAAGCTCTCCGAATTCGCCGCTTCCTCGCTTACTCTCCCCCTCTTGCCCTCTCTACTCTCATCCTTCTACTCCTTCTCTTTCCCTGGTTTTGTTGGGAGCCATGTCCGACGAGGAGCATCACTTCGAGTCTAAAGCTGATGCTGGAGCTTCCAAGACCTATCCCCAGCAAGCTGGTACCATCCGCAAGAACGGTTACATTGTTATCAAAAACAGGCCTTGCAAGGTTTGCCTCGATTCTTCTATTCGATCTGTTTTATGTTTAGATCTCCAATTTGTTCGATTTAATTTGCATATAATTTTTTTGTGGTTTAGGTTTTGTCAACAATCTATGTTCGTTCTGGAGAGTTTTCGGATCTGAGTTAATTTTAAATTTTTCTGTCTTAAACCTATTTGTGTATGGATTTTTTCTTTTTCCTCTTAATTACATGTAAATCAGTGTTGTTGTTGTCGTCGTTAAATCTGTAATTAGTTAAACCACAAGAATTTTTTTTGGTTAGCTTGTCGCATATTTTCTTCGGGTTTTTTGTTCTTTTGTCGGCTTGTTTTGTGCTAAAATCGTCCTGTTAGGCTATAATATCTTCCAATTTTTCCTTTGGCTGGCTTTTATTGGAAAACAAAAAAAAGAGGGCAAAACGTGGGATTTCTTTCACTACTTTTTGACCACGCGGCGGAGGGTTATTACTACCCTCCAGTCCTTAAGGTCATAGTTTCTAGTGCAAATTTTGCACTACAAACTCTATCCTGTATTTAGGATGGGAGAAGTGTTAGATGAATTAAGGCACCAAGTTTGGTTTGGAGCCTCCATTCTAGGTTTTTGACAGTATTGCTTTAGTGATCGATTATTGGGTTAGATTTACTGCTTTCATTAATTAGGATTCACAGTTTACTTAGTCAGAAAACATATGATTTGACTATTTGGAGTTGACCCCATCCAGGAAGTGTTGTTGTATTGCTTATGGGTACAAGGTGTATTTCTATTTTCTGTTTAATTGGTAGGAACGCTTGGTACAATCGAGGAATTGTTGTTTGGTGGGTGCTATTCAATTGTGCTGTTGTGTTAAAATCTTCATGATGCTCATTGTGCTTGAATTTTTTGAGGGAAGATCTATTGATTATGCAGCCTAGTTATAAATTTTGCTTTTCATTATACAACAGGTTGTAGAAGTTTCAACCTCCAAAACTGGTAAGCACGGACATGCTAAGTGCCACTTTGTTGGTATTGACATCTTCACTGGGAAAAAGCTTGAAGATATTGTTCCATCTTCCCACAACTGTGATGTATGAGATTCTTTTTGCTTTATGTTAGCACCAACCCTTTCACATATAAATGGTTACCGTGATTTAAAATGTTTATTATTTGCAGGTCCCACATGTCAACCGTACTGACTACCAGCTGATTGACATCTCTGAGGATGGATTTGTATGATTATATTTGCCTCTTCTGTTCTGCCCATCTTCAAATTCATGTTGGAATTGTAATCTGTTTCTTTTAATGATAAATTAAGTATATCTATGTATTTGAAATCTATTAGGTGAGTCTGCTGACTGATTCTGGTGACACCAAGGATGATCTTAGGCTTCCAACCGATGAAAATCTGCTTAAGCAGGTGAGCATTTTTTTTTCCCACTCCTTTTGTCTATTAAGTTGTCTTTGCTTCACAAATTGATTCGTAGTAGTGCAACATTGTTGTAGACGTGAATATTGTTGTTTTCTGGATCAAATAACAAAGTCGTTTTCTGGATCAAATAACGAATTTCTGAATTGTTAGGCCTCAGAGGCTTTAGTTGCTAAAAATAACAAATTCATTGCATGTCCATCGTCCAGAATTCTTGGGTTTACTTTTAAGATCAAGTTAGGTTCAATATA
This sequence comes from Acacia acuminata, assembly GCA_019022655.1. Classification (NCBI taxonomy): domain Eukaryota; kingdom Viridiplantae; phylum Streptophyta; class Magnoliopsida; order Fabales; family Fabaceae; genus Acacia; species Acacia acuminata. The sequence goes on along the minus strand of JAFJYI010000195.1, from coordinate 1,334,453 downwards.
GGGTATTGTACCTCAAGTGAAATGAAATAGGTCATTTTTACCAACTTAATTTAATTTGAATCACGTGGGACTAACTTTTGGATCTGTGTTATGCAGATCAAGGATGGTTTTGGCGAGGGTAAAGACCTGGTTGTGAGTGTCATGTCTGCCATGGGAGAGGAGCAGATTTGTGCCCTGAAGGACATTGGCCCCAAGTAATTTGGCTAATTGCCATTTCAATTAAATGCTCTGAAAAGTGGAAGTTCGTTGAGATACTATAGTATTTTTATTTCTGGTTTTCTTACTATAAGGATTGTGTACTAAATCCACCTACCATTCTTAAAGATTTGGTCAAAACTACTAGATGACTTGATTTGGGAGTTACCATTCCGTGGTGTGATGAAGTTATAATGGCTAGTACTGCTATTTATACACTTAACATATGTTGTGGTATTCAGACCTTTTCTCGTTTGCTAATAGAATTTTCTGCTTCGTAATGCTTTTAGTTTGTATTTGAATCCTATTTGTTTTTTCCTTTTAATAACTAATTTTGGTTTCACAAATTATGTAGTCTGAAAAATGAACTATATTGATCCTGGTTCATGCAAATTTCTACCTAGTCTCACTTCTCCAGTTCTGAATTCAAGAGCTGATTGAGGAATTTGTTTTGGTACATTATCGAGGATTTCAATTTGTTATCATTTAAATTTGTTTTACGTGGTTCTTATGAATTTCACAAGAGGTTAAGTTTTGAAGCAGTGGTAAGGTTGCCTTCGTGCAATTGGTGGGTCATGGGTTTGTTCCATACACCTATCCATTTCCAGTCACCCCATGTTATTTCAAATTTCTATAAATTGATTAATTAGTTTTTACGTTTAGAATTGAAAGGTTTATTATATAATACGAAGAAATATCTAGCCTACCGAATTTTTGTCAAATTGTGTTCTGGAATTTTGGGCGAAAATATGTATTCCTGAACATGACTAAACTAGTTGGCAAATGGACTTTTCTTCAGAATCTTGTTAGAGATAGGTTGCGTAAAGCGACTTTTATACAACTTTAGATTTCAAAGTGCAGTCAGAATAGAAGTCAGCTTTACAAACGTTAATCCCATATGAGCGAGTGACCATAAGCACAATGTACCTGTGCAACCTTGTTCCAATAATGAAAATCACAAATTTTCTTGCACGCTATTACATTTTCCCATAGTGTCTGTACAATATAGTAAAGCAGCCACAAGTCCCATTTGCCCTTCTATCATGGACAAGGGCAGTTTCGTCATTTTACTCGGCTTCAACTATGGAAAAAATTTAAGGTCATTTATTACTTCAGTTATGGGAGAAGGAATCGGAAGCCTGCATGCCAAACCACGGTCCTCAGCTTCTTTATTGCCCATTTAGCTTGTTCGGCACCTGAAAGCTAACTATCATTTGGTACTTTGCAAATTTTTCATGGTTATTAATATCATTTGGACTTGTGTCCAAAAAAAAAAAAAAAAAAAAAAAAAAAAAAAACCTTTGAAGTTCAAAAAACCAGTTTAGGCCTAAAGTGTAAAATCACGTTCGGGATGGCTTTGGGAGAAAATATTTTTCGGGCCATCAGTTAAGTTTTGTTTTTTTGTTCTGCTTCCATCAATTAAGTTGAAATTGAAACTAGTGTTAATATTTGTTGGTTCGGTTGCTCACATTTTGATTTTGGTCATTTTATTTTTAAACTGTAAGTTTGGATCCTTTAAATTTACTCTGTTTGAAACATTGGTCCCTAAGGACCTAACATTGTTAAATTCGCTTATTGTGGCTGCATGTAATTGCTGAGCACGCTTATGATATGACATGTGATTTCTCTCTCTCTCTCTCTCTTTTTTAAAGAAACTTAAAAGGCTCTACATCCAAAAAATAATAATTAAATAACAATTAATGTTCGTTGTTATTTAGATTCCATGGTTTTTATATTTATTTTAGTCATATATAATTCAAAGTATTTAATCACATTTTTTTTTTTTTTTTTGCACTTCCTTTGGTCCTTAATATAAAATTTTTCTCAAGAGTTGATCATGATCCTAAATATAAGACCTTTTTTTTTTTTTTTTTTTTAATATTTGTCAATCTTTTCTTAATTTATCCCTATTGATACTCCATCAATAATAATCAACGAGGAGAGCGAATGCGAGAATTAAGGAAGATAACTAGAGTGTTTTAGAAAATATATGTCATATTAATGAATTTAATTAACATCATCAATCTACTCAAATTAGGTAAATATATTTTATATTAAAGATTAGACCGAGTAAACTTTTTTGAAAGAAACTATGAAAAATAAAGCATTAATCGAAATCATCAACACCAACAAACTAATCCAACATGTTATGAGCCTGGAGGCATGCCTATCTTTGGTTAGCTTCCAGGGTCTAACTCACTTGAATTTTTTGTTATTAAAAAAAAAAAAAAAATTTGGTCAAATGCAGAATAATATCACTGCACTATGACCTTCCCGGGAACCTCATGCATATCTGCAAAGAACTCGTGTCTAACCATTAATTATAAAACATTATAGCCATTTCTCATAATAAAACATCACATGCACTTCCTAGAAATATTCTTTCATCTGACATAATTCTACCAAGCAGTAACAAATTTAACAGGAAAAAAATGACAGTAATATATGCTTTAAGATGACACTAAATATTTTTCTGTTTACCAATATACTTACTATAAGTAATTGGAAACAAGAAGTGTGCTTCAAATATATGCTTAAGAAAAGGGAACTTGCAGTGCTATTTGAGAGACCGGACTACCGTGCCGAGCCAGTCGTCAGGAATGCTGCTTCTAAGATCTCCATTTAAAGCCTTCAATGAATGGCTTGTAGCTGCCTGAAAGGAAGTTAAATACTAGAAGCCCCAGAAAAATAAGATGAACTAAAAGCAATATATTAGAATACCTCATTGAATTTCTTATATGTTTATAATTTTATCCCTAATTTATTGTTCTTGGACTTGTCAGTTCTCACTCACTCCTAAATATTAAAAAGAGGTAAAGTTGGAAAACTAAACTTAAGAAAGGATTAATAATGAGATTTAAGCCTTTTCTTGGTTTTGGCGAAACATGTGAGAAGTTCCTTATTAATAGAACTAGAGGAGTAATGTTGAATTTTGTTACTTTGACAATGTAGACATCAATTCCAAGTTTTGCTATCGTTGCAGCTTCCGATATCTTTGTCGCCATCCCTCCAGTCGTGTCATGAGCTGCAACTGTGAGCTCAACTGCAGGCAACACAATAAGAGCTTGCATTGACCAAAATGTCTTACTACCCAAATCTTAGAAGCAAAAATAGAAATTAAAGAGGATACGATGCTGTTAAAAGTAACATTTTCTAGTGTTCTTTCTTTTATGTGTTGCCAGCGAAATAAAATGATTTTTCATCTTATTGTGGAACTTCAGCTACAAATTGTTAGGACTCACCCAAAATACCAGCGAAAGATGCTGATATAACAGATAATAATGATAACAAAAGGGTACAGCCAATCTGATAGAAGAAAACTACTCCCTATCAGCCCAGAAAAGGTTCAGGTCGTCCCTGGATAATCCTCTTCTCCTACACTCTCACAAAAATATTCGATGCCTTTCTCTTATGCTCCTAATGGCTAATATAGCAAAAGTAAAACAACTTTTACAGAACCCAATAGCCACCCTATTAGTGAGCTATTATCCTAGTATTACACCAAATTGGAAAGTCAACCTGGACCCCTTAAAAGCATGTTGGTCCTTGGCTGATGCTAATCTGTCTGCCTAAATTCCTAGCTTAGGTCTAGTAATTGAATAGGGTCCTTTCAGAAATCCATGTTATAAAGGGCTCTGTTCATTCAGCATATGATGTAAAACATAAGGCACAGACTTAGATTTAAGTTCTCAAGTATTTGCTACTAGGTTCTATGCTCAAATAATATTATGTGGATTAACTTATTTGAAGAACTCAATAATACACTCTGAGTTAAGATAAAAAAAGTTACTACTCTTCTCGTGTCCTTAATATAAGATCTAATTAGGGAAAAGATCTTGGTCCTAAGTATTTCTCATATTTGTCAAATTTTGTTCTTTCTAATTTACCCCTATTGGTGCTTCCTCAACAATAATCAAGTAAGAAAGAGATGGAGGGAGCTAAGGAAGATGATTATGGTGTTTTAGAAAAAACATGTCATATTAATTAACTTAACTAACTTTCTTAAGAACCAGAGGGAGTAGTATGTTTTTTCCCAGGAAGAATCTTGTATCAAATGCCAAAGTAACTGCATCTAAATCTAGTCCTAAGACCTAAAACATATTGCAGATGTTCTGATGCCCCTCCCCCTTTTGAATGTGATGATGAAAATAGAGAGTATCAGAGTAGAACATCTAAAGTTTAAGAAATATCTTGAAAGTGCTCATACTTAAAAACAAGATTTGGAGTAATAATAATTTTAGTATATGCCATGCCCAACCCAAAAATAAGAGATCTGGTAACTGGAAAGCATATGTGACCTTTCATTATTCAAGAAGCTGCAAAAGAACATAGAAAAAGAGAAGACAATTGAATCATAAACTGCTAACTCCTTCCGGTCCTAAATATAAGCCAAAGTTGACTTTTTTGGAGATATTAAGAAGACTAATTAAATTACTTTAAAAAATTTATATTGATAATTTTTTCTTCAAACTATTTTGTCTGACTTATAAATTGATATATAATCTAAATAATACACAATATATGATATGACTAAATAACTTATTTAACTTCCTTAATCTCTCCCAAAAAAAAAAAAAAAAAAAATCAACTATATCTTTGTGAGTTAGGACCAAAAGGAGTACTAACTCCACTTACTTGAATTCTGTAACTTTGGTTTCACAACGGACCAGCTTCCATCTTCTCCAACAGCTGCCATAGTTGAAAAAGCTTTTACTAATAAGAAACTTTTCACTTTAGACCAACCATGAAGGAAACAGGCCGTTCAGAAGATCTGGTTCTCACCTATCTCCTTTAGGAGTACTGCATCAGGTTCTGTTGGCGGACGGTCATACACCCCGTAGACATCGGTCTTTCATCATTGCTTAATGGAAAACATTTATGGAATGTCCACTCAAATTACAGATGTGAAATATTGAAATAGGCTTTTAAGTATTAGTGGCATAATTAAATATTTTGGGAAACCAATATTTCCTTGTCAATAACTTTAACAGCTAATAATTTAGCCAAATGGCTTGCCAAATTGGAATTTTGAAATGTGACAAGAGTAAAAGGAAGGAGAAAAAAACAATTCAGGATATCTCCAAGACCACTTGGAGTATCATCATAAAACCATCAGGTTTGGCATGCACAAAAAGAGTATTATATCATGAGCAATTCATCAAAATGTATGACATAAGAAGGATACAAGAAAAACAACAAAGTCTGGCTTTGCATGTGCTGCCAGATGACTTATGATGACATCTCCACTCAAAATAGTGCACCCCTGAAAAATATTATTCTCTAAAAGCTTCAAATTGCATTATTGGTTTATGGTTACTCTAAAAATTGAGTCTGCACCTGAATCTCATCAAGCACTGCATCTCCATGCAAAACCTAAACAAATTAGAATGTGCCGCAAATCATTACTAAAACATACTGGGACAGTGGAACCTTCGAAAAGGTGAAATGAAGCAGCCAGAGCTCTTCAAACACTGAAGAAGCATTTTATTATTGCTGCCAATATCTGAAATGGCTTTCTTAGGTGATAAAAAAAAATGATAAGTAGAAAGAGGTAAGGTTACAGGGATATAGGGAAGAAAATGCATTCAAAAGCTTTCAGTTATAGTACAGAACTACAGATTAAAGGATCCAATCTTACTGGTACAAAACCAGAGTCTAATGTTTTAGCCACAATGGAAAAATCTGCTGATGTCACCTGCAAGTATTGAAACATAAACAGGAGTGAGACACTAACTGAAAAGATAGTAAAAAAAGTGACAATTTCTAATACACACACACACACACACATATAGTTGATCTAACAAGACAAAGTATACTGTTTATTCAGATTTTCTAACATGTCTCTCACTGGTGACCCATCCACATGAAAATGGAGACATTCCAACTGAAGGAATACCCTCTGCAAGAAATGATAAAATTTATAAAATGGATTACAATTCTTTCCAAAAGCATGTACTGCAAAAAGAAAATGGGAAATAAAACAGATAAGAGCAAAGATTGAATGGCGAGATTATAATGAAACACAAGAATGAGGTAGGGCTCATGAAATGTTACAATATGATAGAGACCAGAAAATAAACAACAATATCACTGAATAATGCAGATTCTGATGAATAATATCGAAACCTTCCCCCAGTGGAAGAAGGAAGTTACAACCTGAGCAATAACTCAAAATACAGACCTAGCAATTTGACATGCTAGCACTCTCCTCGCCAGTCACACTCTACTCAAAACATGGTATCCTCCCCTCAAAGTATCTAATGGCTAAATAACCAAGGCAGAAGGAACAAAAAGGTCAGCACAAGACCCAACATTAACATGCTACAAAATACAAGCCTACCATGGCTAAAGTAAACTAGGTCTGCTAATATCACCAAAATAGCAATAAGTTGAAAGTTTCTGGTCACCAAAAACATCCTTGCCTTATGCGTGTTTCTGCCTGATCCTCCTTTTGTAAATATGTTTGACCATATCAGCTCTATCACAATATCTTCTGTGTCAATAATTTATTGTTGTTCTATTTATCGATGGCATTATCATCAAAGAGTTTAAAAGACGAAAATGGTATTTAATAACCATTTTCCTACTTAGAAAAAAAGAATTATGTTGGGCGAAAATGACAACCCTATGCAGAAAAGCTTGAATAAAAGAACAAGTATCGAGCATTATATCAATACAGCAACAGTAATTTGTGCAGTTTTTACTATAGCAGTCAATATATTACCTCTGGCCAGTGCTCTAACAATTTCAAGATTTAGGGTGGTTACCTGAAAATGTGAACAAATAAAGATATAAGCACAGAGAAAAAAGATTTAATTCATGTGTCAATGCATAATTTGTATTAAGATAATTTGTTTATCCAAAAAAAGAAGCCCTACAAATTAGTTTACACATTTAGATTTTTATAGCATAGATCATTTGGTGTTAAAAGTCAACTTATTTGAATTAATTTTAGAGCTTCAAACAGAAATTTCTGTCTTTGCTTCATCATAATTTGTGCGTGAAAAACATTAGCTATAAGGTGGTAGCTGTATCTGACTGCCAGTATAAGTATAATATTCAAACTGTCACATTTGTTGTCACAAACTCCCACCATAAAACTCTAGACATGACCTATAAATTTGCAAGATGAATTTTGAAAAAAATAAAGTGATATCTTACAGAAATCCGTGTAGCAACAAAACCACCCTTGACAAGTGGTTTATGCAATTGTCCTTTGTGGACGCCAGATTTACTAGCTTGAAAATGTCCAAAAGAACCTGGAAGCACCAAAGAATACAATTAAGTCTCATAACATCAATTAAAAAAGGTACCTTAAAACATCACATATAATTTATTGCATACTTCTTTTTATTATTCCACCTAATCTATAACAGCTCAAGAAGATAGAACGGCTATGACATTTAGTGCAGCTCTTCATATTATTAATCATAACATTAGCCCCGGTCTATGAAGCAATGGAGAACTCCCTATGGTTGTTAGAAGCTTAACGTGTTGCATGAAGTCTGAGTACCATATACCAACCTAGTTGCAAATATACCATATTTGGTTACCATTTAAATCCACTCCCTTTACCACACTCACTGTGCCCCTCAAATAGCTGAATCGAACTCACTGAATTATAGCATTCTCACTCATTACTTAATAAATTTCCATGCTTTCTAGTATTCTCAATTAATTGGAGTTCAAAAATGTCAAAAAATACATCAAATCAGAAGTTCATGCAGTTAAGTGAAGGCCAGGGAATAGTCTTCTTATAGCATAGCCATATATCATGGGAAAAAAATGAGCTTTGGTTCTAATTAGGCACCCATTCTGATCTCCAACACTTAATCTCTTAGATACGTAATACCAAATTGCATAAAAATACAATTTCACTTTTGTTAGTAATCTGAATAATTTTTTTCACTTCATGACAAGAACCAAGGCAAAGGAACCTGCTCCATGAACAACAATGAAACGTCTACAGTCAAGAACTGAATGGTCGCCAAACTCTTCAGAGTTACAAGAAATGTCTGGTTTTCCAGGTCTCTTGCTCCAATCCATCCCAGGAGGCTTCGCCGAAGACGCAACCATCGCTTGCCGAAGCTGTTCTGATACCTTCTGAAGAGTTTCCTCATTTATCATCTCTAATTCAGATTTGAGAGTAATAGCAGCTCCTCCTTAATGGCATTTAAACAAACAAAGAAATCGCATTACTAAAAGAAAACTTCCCAAGATCTCTATGTTAAGCTCAGAGTTCAATATTTTACATTAATCGACTTTCATCCCATAAAAGGTCTGTCTTATACAACAACTATCACAAACTGGAAAGTTTGCCACTATCACTACTCGGAAAATAGATCGAATTAAGAACGAATAGAACTTTACAATGAGAAAGAGAGGAAGAAAAAAAATCAGACCCACCAAGTTTTACTATACAGCGGATTGGTTGTGTGAACTGTGAAGTGAAGATTGGTTTTGCTTGCGGCATTGTGCTGAACAGTTTGCTTCTCACTCTCATATTCCGCCATTATTATGGACCTGGCTTACCTCCGCTGCGGTAAGCGTCCGCTCCCATCCTTTTCATTAAACTGCGCCGTTTTGGCGCAAAAGCTGGTCCTCTCCTTTGAAAAAAAAAAAAAAAAAAAAAAAAAAAAAAAAAATTTCTGGTACTAACGGATATCGAAAAGATATTTCGCGATATCTTGAAAAATACCACATGATATTGAAAATTATTTTAACATGTTAAAAAAATATTTCGATATTAACTAAGTATTAAAAAAGATACTTTAATATATTGAATCGGTCAGATCAAAAAATACCACATGATATTGAAAAATTATTTTAGCATAAATATTTTAGGGTAGTGACTTATATTAAAAAGGTCTTCAGGATCTTGAATAAGACTTGACAAAATACTACATGATCTTGAAAAGTTATTTTAAGATCTTAAAAAATATTTTAGGATAATTGACCAATTAAAAATATATTTGAAGATAATGAATGATCTTGAAAAAATACCTCGATAATTGATACTAAAAATATATTTCAGGATTTTTTTTTAAAATGTTAAAATAATTTTTCAAGATCATAACGTATTTTTTCAAATCAGTTGAGTATTTTGAAGATCTTTTTAGTATCTGGAATATTTTTTTTTAAAAAAAAAAAAGAAAGAAAAAGAAGCACAAGCTTTTAAGCCAAAACGACGGAAAAAAAAAAAAAAAAAAAAAAAGGAGGACCAGCTTTTGCGCCAAAACAGCGCAGTTTAATGAAAAGGATGGGAGCGGACGCTTACCGCAGCGGAGGTAAGCCAGGTCCCATTATTATGTGGAAGGCTTTCTCTGCTGCAACACAATCTACACCGAAGTTGACTAACAAGGAGAATATACTGACGAGGGCGATTCCAAAAATAAAATAAAATAAAATCAGAGGACCAACAACCAGAAAAGTCCAGTACTCCAGTACCATTAATTTTCTGCTTTTAAGCGTAAGAAAAACTCAAAGCATTTATGAATAGGAAAAATATATCCAATAACCGCAAAAGTTTTTGAAAACTCATTGCATCATCTCCAAAGGTGGGTAAAAAGATAATATTGCCCTAATTTTATTTTTGGGTTAAGGTGTGTCCAGCACAATAAACTATTGGCTTAGGAGCGTTCAACACAATTAACTGGACCGCCCACCACAACAAACTTTTAAAAAGGAGCTCCCAGCACAATAAACTTTTAAAAAGGAAATACTAAGATAACGCCAAGTAACAAAAAGTTAATGCCGTTAGCAAAAAGTTAACGTCATTATCTAAGGAAATAAAGACAACAAACTATTATTCCAAGAGCGCTACCAAGACAACAAACTATTATTCCAAGAAATGCGCCAAACACAAAATTATAAATTTTACTAAATTAAATAATTTTTTTCTCAATTGTTATTATTCAAAACTACTTGTATAAATATCAATGGACAAAAATTACTCATTCTTCAATTTTGTCAAAATTATAATTTGCTAAAATAAACAAAAGTTTTGATTAAAAATATAATTATATGATTTAAATGAAACTCAAGTGTTTTATAGTTTATTATATATGTTAAACAAAAAAATATATGATTTATATATTTAATTGTCTTTGAGCGGTCCCACTTAATAGTTATTGTCTTAAGCGCTCCTTTTTAAAAGTTTATTGTCTTTGGTCATTCCTTTTTAAAAGTTTGTTGTCTTTATGTCCCACTTAATAGTTAATTGTGCTGGACGCTCCTCAACCAATAGTTTATTGTGCTGGACGCACCTTAACCCTTTATTTTTTAACAAGTCTTATAAATAAAAATGTCCACATATAAATTAACAACTTAAATAAAGAAATTTACAAGGCCATTTATAAGAAACATAAGGTATTTAACAAGTTCCATAAATGAATTAACAATAAAAATGATATGTAAATAGTAGAATCTCCATTCTTGTTCTAAAAACCATAACAAAAAATAAGGTGATTTACAAGAAAGTAAGAATTAACACGGGATAAATGTAAGCTAAGTGTCCACATACGAATTAACAACTAAAATAAAGCAATCTATAACTAAATTTTCCTATAGCTGGCACTGGAGCTCCTGCCACTAGTGTTGCGATCTGGTTGTGGTGCTTTGGCCACTAGCCAACTATGGCCGGTGCTCCAGTGACCAGCCACTGAAGCTCTAGCAACTATTGACCTTTTTTTTTTTAATAAAAAAATAAAGTAAGGGCAAAATTTTCATTTCACCCACAAATTTGAATTTCAATTAGGCCCTTGTGGTAAAATAAGGTTTTATAAAGTTTTGGGGCTATCAATCTACAATATTAAAGGGATAAGCATTCTTAGGTCCCAAAGGACTAACAAAATCCCAAAAAAATCTGTAAGAAAAGTCATATGTTAGAAAAGTTTTAAAAAGATGTTAACAACTCTATCAGTGAGATTAATAACTTCGTGGGACTTTTCTAACATCAGATTTCCTTATGAGACTTTTTTTGAAATTTTGTTAGTTCCTTGGGACGTGAAAGGGATTTTTCCAATATTAACCTTATATAACTGGTCCAGTATTTTTGTGGCTATTCTCTGCTTTTACTGTTCATTCGAACAATAACGGCTCATGTTTGGCTCCGTGGCTCCTTTTCCATTTGTTGGGCTCTGTGAAGGCTGTTCTGTGTTCAGCTAATTTGTGCTGTGTGTTTAATTATTTGTCTCCAAAAATAATAAAGCATCTGGGTTCTTCTGTAGTTGTTCATTTCTTGCTTTCAACTAATGAAAGGTTCACAGCCATGTGTGGGTTTTTATTATGGCAATTCAACTTATCTGTTGTTTAGAAGATGAGAAGCGGACATCTGAATTTACTTTGGCGTTACCCAAATGCCGTGGGACAAAGATCTTCCCGTCTATTGAGGTACTTTTTTGTAATGTTGGTACTCTCGAATCTCATTATTCTTATTGTACCTCGGAATGCATCCCTTTTGTTGCTTATTTATGGTTTAGGAGTTATTTCGTTCCAGTGTGTCCATTTAATGCGGTGATTGTGGTTGGGTTAAGTTCATTAATGCTCTTTCTTTACATAATGCTTGAGCTCCCTTTGACATGAGTCACCATATTCTTTGCTTCGCTCTCCATACTTTGTTCTGTCTATAATGTACTGGCTTTTGCTTTACCTACGATTGAGAATATTTAATAATATTTGTCAAGGTTGAATATCCTGTGAGATATGACTTATTATTAAATATTGATTATTTTGGAGAAATTAGACAACAAACGCTGAAAAACAACCTAAACAATACATCCTCAAAAAACGTGCAACAAAACCGATAACGACAACCCACAACAAAACCCAAACACGCAAAACAAAGCAACAACAACAGAACCCAGAAACACAAATCAACTCAACAACAACAACACCATAACATGAACCTCAACCACAATATCATCACAACACAAATCTCAACAACAACCAATTCCAACAATAACCTCAACACAAAAAAATGTGTCTAGATGGGCATCTAGTTTAAATATATGGACTGTAGTCCAAAAATGAGGAAGAAAAACTAAGTAGAGCTTCTATGAAGGCCCAAGATTTTTGGCCCAAAAGTAAGGGTACAAAGAAAAAGGGCAATCGAGCTTTGTATCAGGCTAAGGCATTAGGCCCAGGTCAAAGAGGACTGAAAAATAATATGGACCCTTGGAGAAAGCCCAGTCATCATCGCCCAATAAGGAGTCATTGGTAAATAAGAAAGTGTTTTGGGACATGTGTCACCGAAGGAAGAGCTAAATTGACACTTGGCGTAAATTGGGGATTGACATGTGGCGTCATTATGTGTAAAGAGGTGACACATGGCACAATCTTCCTCGAGGCTTGACACTTGGCACCATATACATAACCCACACACGTAAACCAAGACTATAACACCGGAACCCAAACACGTAAACCGAGACAACACACTTACCTTAGGACACATGGCGCCATCTTAATACACCACACACGTCACTTTGCATGTGTAACACTTGTCACACACATGCAATAAATATGACACTTGGCAATGTTCTCTTCACACTACTTAACACGTGGCCTTTTGCATGATAAACACATGGCAACAGCTCATGAAATTGGAATTTTTTCACTCTTTTCTTCCTCTTGCCGTGGCTACATTCACACACACACACAATCACTAATTCCATTCAATCTCTCCCTCTCATTTCCCTCATTGCCGTGAACCTCTCTCAACACAAAACAAAAATCAATCTCACATCCTCTCAACTCCTCTCCTCCTCTTCATCCACAAATCCCTCTCCACGGCATCATCATCATCAACCTCAACATCATCTTGAATCACCACAGTTTGAAGAAAGAAGAAAGGAAGAAGAAGAAATCTAAGAGGGTAAGTGGTCAAACCTTCTTGTGTGTCAATTTTGTTGAGTTTAAAACTCACATGCATGTGATTTTTTCCAAGTCTAGGATGAAGGATAAGCAAGGAGTAGTGTGGTAAAAGAGACCACAAGCTCAAGAACAAGTCTAGTGGTAAGAACATCTATTTCTTCAAGTTTTTGAAGTTTTGGTTGAAACCCAGATTTCGTAATCTGAGGAAAACTCAAAGAAATAATTGGAATTTTTAAAATATGAGACCATTGTATTCTTCATGAAAAATTGTGTGGGAATAAAGTGTTTGATGAATTTTTAAAGAGGTTTTTGAACATAAAATAACAAGCTCAATGAAGATGTTAAAACTGCTAGTTTTGGATCACCGAGGTTAGTGAGTTTGTGAGAATGGTTTCATGGGGTAAAAGACCTATAAAAATTTTGAAACAATTCCAGAAGATAGAGGACATATATAGTTTTAAAATGATGGTATTTTGTATTTTTATGAGCTCTGGTCAAAGAGCAATAAATTGTATAAAATGACCCCGAGTTCTAAAACCAAAACTAGGTAAAGAGATTATGCGTGGTGTTTGTTTGGGTTAACGTGCCCATATAATTATGAAATTTTTAGCCATACAGAGAACTCTCAGATATCTGATTATATATGTAGTTGGTAATTTTTACAGCTCTGAGCAGTGAGATACAAATTTTTAAACTTGATATATTTTTATGGAAAACTCACTGGACAACCTGTATATTTTTGGAAACTGGGAATAATTGGTAATTGATAAAATCCTAAAAATTTCCAGATTGATATAGGATTGTCACAGTTTTAATTGGATATACAATTGGTAATTTTTGGAGCTTTGAACAATTAAATACGAATTTTCAAAGATAAGTCAAGTTTCTGGAAACCAATCTGGACAGTGAGCAAATTTTCGAAACATTGGGATTAATAAAGTGTGCAATGACCTATGGTATTATTTTTCCATGAAAGGAGATAAGTCAAAGAGCACATAAGAGTTGTAAGCACATAAAAAATAATTTTTTGAAATTAATTAAAAATGGTTGAAGTGACTGTATATTTCTGGACTGTCAAGGAAGAAGGTTGGAATTGACCAAGTTAATTATTGAACTAAACCCTAATATATCAAAGGTTAAAAAGGGGAAATAAGCATGATAATTAGGAGTACTTTATCATGTTTAAATATATGGATTAATTAATAACCAATTATCCCAAATTGTATAGGAATTCCCAAGCCCGCTCACACCACAAATTACTTGGATGCAGTTAAGGTTACTACGCACACAGGTAGTAACTCTAACATTCTATGTTTGTGTGTATGTTGTGTATGGATAAATGCCATGAATTGTGGAATGTGTTTTATAAACATATTTAATTGCATACAGTATGTCTGTTTTTGGCCATTCAACTATGTGCAAAGGAATTCGAGATCGGGTAGGTTCCACGCTTGTGGTTTCCTATGTGATGAGGACTCAGGGCCGGGTAGGCTCTGGACATATTTTCCTCGCGTAGGGGAATTCGGAACCGGGTAGGTTCTGCACATGTCTTCCCAGCATTGTGATTTTGAACTATGTTTAATACTGTCTGTATGCTGAGTTGTATTCTTGGTTGTGGTAGAGAATTTATTACATATATTTATACACCTTGCATAGAAGTTAACATGTTACTTTGAGATTCATTCGTGAATCTTAGACTTGAATAAAAGTATAGGTAGTGGATCAAGACGAAAGGGGAAGGCGGTGTTATAGGCGGTGGTGGAGGAAGGTTGGACTCAGGAGGAGTTCCTTTTTGTTTTGTATATATATTGTTGGATAATGCATAATGTTTTAATTTTGAAGTTTTCAATTTGGGATAATTGCATATATTTAATTATTCCGGAGGGATTAAGTTTTAAATTGCCACCAAGTTTAATTTGTTTAAAAATTTATCAGTTACTCAATCATCCAAACCAGATCCGCATGCTTTCTGTGTATTAACTTTGATAATGATTAGGAGATATAAGGGTGCGTTACACCGTACCTGTCATGCTTTATTCCTGAGCCTTTATGTTTCAACTTATAAGCTCTAATGGACATGCCATACATAATGCTTGATGGGATATCACCAGCATCTATTACATAGAGGGTGTTGGTTAAGGTTGACGTGGTTTTTCCTCAGACAAACTTCAACGTTTACGAGAGAGATTGTGGCTACCAAAAAAGGGTCTTTTTGCTTGATCTTATAGTCTTCAATGAGAAGATATTTGCTTGTTTTCTTTAACAAAAATCAGCTGGTTTTTCTTTTTTATGTTTTTTTTGTTGGGGTCAAAGCAGGGTACACAAATGATCATGAGGCTTGAGGGTGACCTTGTGATCACGACCACACCTGTTTCTTCAATGAGAAATCACGGCAAATGAAGAGCAAGTGTAGTAGCTAAACAACAAGCTCAGTTAGGAATAACACAAATCAAAACATCTTTAGCCAGTGAACCCAGAAATTGTGAATTGAATTGGTTGACCCACCTAATCGTAGTTGTTCAGGGAGGGTGAGGACAGGAGGTTGGGGCTGAAGTTTTAATCAAAATAGGAAAATACAAAGTTGTCGACGAACAAGTGTAAAGGAAAACAAATTTGCAATATCCCGCGACAAACAAACTTTGTGATTTTTATATAATTGTGCGAATGGTTTGATACAGAGAAGGAGAAGGAGGTTTACCTATAAGAGAGGAGAAGGAGAAGAAGACGGCGGGAACTAGGGCGAAGGAGAAGGAGTATTCACGGCGCGAACAAGCGATGGTGAAGGAGAGACTCATACGGTGCGAACAAGCAATGGCGAAGGAGAGACTCACATACGGCGTGAAAATTTTAGGGTATTTATGGTCATTTTGTCCACAAATCAAAATAACCGGTCAAATTTTCTCTCTCTCTCTCTCTCTCTCTTCTCTCTCTCTCTCTCTCTCTCTCATCTAGCGCATTAACTTTTTTTTCAAAGCTTCAGATTGGAGCTTCAAAGAAAAGGAGAAGTTTGGATTTTTTTGTGACTTTTGCTTTTCTTTTTTTTAAAGCCCCCATCCAAACACATAAAATAACAAAAAATGACTTTTTTTAATAAAAAAAAGCCTATCCAAATGCAGCCAAAGTCTAGTTGATATTGATTAAGGAGACACTTACACCTTTGCACTGTTGTAGATTTATGAAATCCACGACAGTTCCACCCTAAGAACTTTTTGTTTTCCTTGAAAGCTTTGGGGCAGCATCCTCAGCCCTATCAGGTGAAGGTGGATCAATACAAAATCTCTACTTCATTGTAGTAGGATGTCAAGACAGAATAGCACAAGGCTTATGTTTTTTTTAAAGGTAAGGGTGTATGATCTCCATTTGCATTAACATTGTTGAAAACAAACAATGCTTTTGGATGGATTAGAGTAGGAATTTGAAGCTTTCTCTTTGATGGGGTCATCATCAGGCGAATAAACCTTCTTTATCTTAGTCCTTGATTATTTAACCTTCTTTGCCTAAAGAGAGGAAGAGATACCACTCAAAAATTAGATCTACCTATTTCTTCAGATGTGGAATTAGTCTTTCCCCCCAAAAAAAAAAAAAAAAAAAATTGTCAAAATAAGGATCAAAAGTGCCACAAGATCATTTTTTTTTTTAAAAAAAAAGTTCGAATATGCATATCTAAGCTTCCTTTATCTTGAGAATCCTGCTTCAAATGTTGATGAGAATTATGGCCTGATCATAGATCTTGTTGGAAAAACAACACATGTGAAGTGCTCATTTTCATGTTTGCAATTTTTTTTAGCTTATCAGTAATCATCTCAGAAAAATTTGTAACCAAACATTCATGATTTTGAAAATCCACATCACTCCCAAATGATCGTGGCACCTTTTTAAGTTGATGACCACCTGAATCACCTTCCTTTATACCCACCTTCCACTCTCGATTCCAAGTGCTTCTTAAACGCTTTGAAACCAAATATCCAATATAGCCCGAATCTTGCGACATGCCTTCATTTAAACTATGCGTAAGCTTTTGCTTATTAGAACACTTCTCCATGTCCTCACTTGAAACTTTGCAAACCTAGAAAGCTAAGTCCAATACTCGATGACTAGGTACAGAGGAGGAAAACATCACATCTTCCTTCAAAAAATGCTGAATTTTTTCATATAACAAGATAGCAGAAGAGGGCTCTTGCTCAAACTTGTGCTTCCTATTATTAAAATTTTGTAAATGAGATCGTTTACTGATTGTACTAGCCAAATCAAAGTTTTCTGTCGTCCTTTTACAAATTCTCTTACCATATATACTCTCATAGTGAGCCCTAACTTGGCAAAAGACATATCCCTCTACTAAAAACTTTTCAGAGGAACTATAGGCATCAACTTTAAGTCGAGACCCTTGCACAATGTAGTTATAACAGCCAAAGAAGCCGTCATATTTAGTACTAACTGACTTAGTGCCCTCCACAGAAACCATAACTTGAGGCTGATTATAAGACAGAAATTTACAATAACGGGACACATGACCAATACTCAGACAATAGGGACACAATCTCCCTACTCCTTCCAAAAAAGGGATATTTCCAAGCTTCGACCATCAAGTTAATGAAAGTCACACAGTTTGAGAGAATTAAAACTCAATTCAGAAAGATAAATTTTGAAGACGCAAGCCATAGCCCTTGACATGACTTCTTTGACCATAACAAATGAACTTTCTTAATTGCTCATCAATAAACCTTGTTGTCCCTTCATTGAACAATTTTAAAGGTAATCCATGAACTTGAATCCATATAGAAAAGTAATGAATAGACAAATTTGCCAGAGTGATATTTGGTTTCCATGGAATTAAAGTAATGAAATAACCTTGTAAGAGCCATGAACCATGGGAAAGCATAAAAATTAAATCATCCTCATACTGAAAATGAAGTAAGAATGAATTTTTGAGCTGCTTAACTACCAATATCAACGTTGTAATTTCCAATGAATCATAATCAAATATTGCAATTTAGAAGCAGGAAGCTTGCGACTATCCACCACTTTAATAAATACTAAATGCCTCCTGTTGGAAGAAGGGCAATCACATCAAGAAGAAGGGAACATGATATAGCTCCCCAAAATATACAGTGCATTAGCAACTATAGGCATCAATTTTAAGTCTTATATTGAACCGTTTGGCCAATTTTTTTTTTTTACTTAAAAGCCACTTATAAGTATAAGCTAAAAAAAAAGAGCTTTTGGAAAAAAGCTAAAAATGTTTGGTGATTATATAAATGTTTTAGCTTAAAAGTTACTTAAAATTTGAAATTAAAAATAAAATCGTTTAACAAAATTTTTGTTATAAGCACTTTTTCTAATAAAAATTATCATGAAAGGTATATTACGCGGCGGGGGGCGGCGGCGGCGGCGGCGGAGGAGGAGGCGGTGGTGGGGGGAGGGGGCTGGCGGTGGTGGGCGGGCGGGTGGTGGTGGCGGGCGGTGGTGGTGGTGGTGACAATGACGTAGTGGTCAATTGAGAGATTACGAGTTTTCTTTTCATTCTTTTTTTTAAAAAAAAAAAAAAAAAAAAGAAAAGAGTTTATAAAAAAAGAGCTTAAAAATAAGCTCATGAGGAGCTTATTTTTAAGCTCTTTTTTCTTCATTATAAAATAAGCTCTTATAATTATAAGAGCTTATGTAAAATCCTGTTTGGCCTAGCTTATACTTATAAGTGGCTTTTAAGTAAAAAATAAGCTAGGCCAAACAGACACTAAGGACGAGATGGAGTATCATTTATTGCTTCCAGCCACTTATGCATTGTTTATCATGTTAGTTCTTGTGGAGGTCCCTTACAAGAGTATCATTTTTAACTTCAATTGCAACTCAAGTTCTAACGATGATGAGCATATTGGCGATAAGTCAGATTCATCCATGAGAAGGTACCTTAAAATTTTGTCCATTTTTCTGATCTGGGACGGACTCAGCACAGTTTACGTTTGATCCTAGGTGATGTCTTGATGATCTTCCATACGATTATGAATGCATCAAAGTGCTTGTTTGAAATTACATTTGGGACCTTCAAAAATATGCTTTTGAAATAAACATATGCTTTTATTCATGTAATGACGTAAATCGAAACAAAACTCCTCTCATATATTTACTTCATATATCGTAAATCACGATTAAAATATGCTTTTGAAAGCTTCATTCACTATTCCAAACAAGCACCAGTGATAGCGTTTGTTCTTTTATTTGTTCTTCTTTTTTTCTTTATTTTTCAGTTGATATTCATGTGGAAATGCTACCCGCGGCTCACGGAGAGGAAATGCTCGTTGGGTATAAATTCTCTACAGTGGGGTGCAGGGAAATTTTCTCTTATGATTAAAAACTCTTAAATTAAATACTAAGAAATAGCATATAAATTTTTTATTATATTAAAACTATGTTTTAAAATTTAAACTTGACACATTTCCATGTGTGTTGCACAAAACTAAATTCAATCCCATTATTCATTGTTTATGAGTAAAAACTTAATGAAGAAATTCAATTTTGCATTTCAAATAATGCTGCTTTTTTTTTTTCTTGTTTCCTTTTTACCCTCAGAAGTTTGTATCTCTTTCCCATAGTGATAACACAGATATGAGCACCGATTCTTCACACAGATAATTCCTCTCAATTGCATTTCAAATTAGGTTACAATGGTGGGAATTTGACCTCTGTTAACAAAATCAATCTTATTCAACCGCAAGCAGCACAAGACTTGCTCTGGTAGTTCCTCTGGCTTTTGTGCCTGTCAAACCATATAAATATAAAGGACATAAAAAAATCAATATTTAAATATATCTTAGACCATTATTTATAATCATCACATAGTAGTGTTTTTTTCTTTAGCTCATCATGGACTAACAGCAAATATGAATCTTCCTTGGGGGTATTGCAGATAAAGGATAGCATTTTTATAAAGGATAATTAATCTGTAAGTCCCTTCACTTGATTTTTAATAACTCTCTGTGACTTTTTTTCTTTTATCAAATCCTTATAATTTTGTTTTTTTGTTTTAATCAGGTCCTATAGTTTTATTTTTACCCTTTTATCACGTCCTTATAATTTTACATATTTTTAATTAGGTCCTTGTGGTTTTCTTTTTTTAATTTTTTTTATTAGTCACCTGAAACTTAGGGACTTGATTAGAAATTAGGTAAGAAAATAAGGACACGATTAAAGAAGAAGAATTATATAATTAAAAATTAGTTAAAATTATAAGAACTCACACATATTAATTATCCCTTTTTATAACTAAGTATACTCTATGCATAAAGGATGTGAATCAAATTCACAACCACTAATTGAAGGAACATGAATCTCTACCACTCCCGTCAAACTGAGTTGTTATAGTAGTACCTTTTAGTTTTTATTACCTTTTATTTGAGGTAAAATGACGATAAGAGCCTGTTTGAATAACTTCAAAATTTAGGTTTTGGAACAAGTTTGTTAAACACTCCAAAATTATTTAGAAGCTATTCTCGCATCAAAACCTAGATTTTGGATCCAAAACATAGGTTTTGGAAAAAACTATTTTTTTCAGATTTTTCTCTCTCCTATGCTATCATTAATATTTTTTTAGTACTAGTCAGTATTCTTAAGTATTTTTTTAGTACCCTTTAGTACCTTGAAATATTTTTTTAGATTAGTCATTACTCTGAAATATTTGTTCAATATCCTAAAATAAATTTTCAAGATCATGAAGTATTTTTTAGTATCCTTAAGTATTTTTTTCGTACTTGTCGGTCTCGAAATATTTTTTAATATCCTCAAATAAATTTTTAAAATCATGAAGTATTTTTTTCAGTGACAGATCAAGTACCCTTAAGTATTTTAATTTTATACACAAATTTATGTAATCTTTGGTATTTATTATGAATATAATGTTTATAATATTTAAAATACAACCTAACTATTTGCAAATACAATGCTCATATTTGCAACTATCTGAATAAATATTTTCAACTCATCTTCTTTCAAATGTTTTGAGACCTATCATTCTCCTCTGACATTAAATATATAGAATCAGCTTGACCTGTCAACTTTTCATAATTGGTTTTCCCTAAGAATCTAATTCTCAGTTAGCTTTGCTGTTGATTCAATTTGGTAATCAAAGCAGAAGATTGAAAAATGACTTCCAGCCAGGTAATCTTCCATTGATTCATTTAGTTTTATTCAAAAACATGAGATACTAGATAACATGCTAGAGGAAAACAGAGAAGGATTATGACCAATCCTGGCTTGATAATTAAAATATATATGCTAACATTTGTACCAAATATCATTAATTTCATCAGTATGATTAAGTGGTCAGAGTATGCTTACCTGGATGGTTAAGCCTACATTAAGTATCCCATTATGTACACGATCTCGCAGCGAATCGAGACCCTTCCTAGATATGTAGCTAAACCGATGAATATCCAGATCAATCTCAAAATAGCTAGGCCCCTGCAATTCATATGGATAGAATCTTACTGTATTAAAAAACTATAGTTGTGATGGAATGTGAAAGAATTCTGCTGTATTAATGAGCTTGATACTATAATCAGAGAAAAGCTTGGATAAATAAACAACACTTTGCTCTCTAAACAAGCACTCAGCAGAATTATTTTGGCATACATTCACACAAATATATTACCAAAAATGAAATTATATACAAAGATAAAAAGAAAAGAGAATGTGAATGCAAAAATGGGATGTAAACCCACCAACAAGTTGTTGGTTGAGGTGGTAAGCGGTGTCACCTCCATAAGGAGAAAAACATAAATTTGAATCCTAAGAAGCGCATTTGTTATGAGAGACAAAAACCCTTTGCACTCTAAGCCTTGAAAGGGATTATATTATACCCTTGACCAAATCAAGAAAAAAGAAAAAAAAGAGGGATGTGGATGCCATATAAAATTAAGAATGTAGAGGATCTAATTTAAAATATATTCTAGTTGTTCAATAACTATACTTATGAGTGAGATGGATAGATTCAAAGGTCTCTCTATTATATCAAAACATTTGAAATGATAACCAAGTTGTATAAAAAAACATCGATATCATGATGAGTTAAAAAGCTATAATCAAGTGAGATAAATATGCTAAGTATAAACATTTCCCAATTCCAACAGTCATTAATCTGAGAATTAGACAAGAATTTTACAAGAAGCCCTTGTATATACCTTAAAGAAAATGTGTTGAGGGCGAGAAAGCACGGGCTTGCCATTGTAGGCATTTATAAGCTTCTTCTCTGTTGAACTCAATTGAAGGTCCTCTGGGTTAACCACCTCAGCCAAAATTTTCAGTCTTTCCCTATAGGAAACCTCAATTTCTTTTGTATACCTTTTCACCTTCTCCATTTCACCATCCACTAGCCTCTGATACAAACCCATACTGTTATTTAACTAAACATATACGCTCAAGAAGAAGCAAAATGGATATTTCAGTTTCCAAAAGCTGTGCACGTGACATTTAGGAAGTGCCAGCATAAAGATTTAAAAGTTTTACGTAGTGCCAAAAGCCTTGTAGCCTAGTGGCATGAACCCTCCCAATAAATGGGAAGTCATAGGTTCAATCCCGTTTATAACCCCAGGCCGTTAGTGTCTGCCCCTCTAATCCCCCCCCCCACACACACACACACAAAAAAAAAAAAAAAAAAAAAACAGTACTACGGGGTAGCCATGGATGAAAAGGACATACCTTGATACTATCCTGAAAGTGAGAAGAGATATCTTTGTCAAAATTATCGGAGACTTTGAAATATAATACAAGGCTCATGCCTTCGCCGTCTCCTTCACTAAACATGGAAGCTGGGTATGTTGGCAACTGATACAACGACACAATAATTATATGACAAACATTTTAGGGGTTTTTTAACAGAAAAACATCTTAGGCAGATACGCTTCATCAAAGGACAAGGCACAGTTTATTAGCAAAAAGGCAAAAATGTAAGTTTTGAGTTTGAAAACCAAACCTGTATATTAACAATAAGAAGTGAGGGTACTTTCTGATGCCCTTTGACAGATGGAAGTTCAAGATGCTGAGCAATGTGATTGATCTTCCTTGGGCAAACAAACAAATCCACACCTATGGGTACATAAGCACTATGGATTGAAGCCGGACACTTTTGCTTATCACTGCATAATTAATTGCATACATAAATCCAAGCTTCTGAGGCATTTAAGTAAAATTCGACAGATAAAGTTATCTGACATGCCTGAAAAAGTTCTCTCCCCGGAGACTAAACACCGAGGGTGAGATTATAGACCAGGATACAGGCTGTGGCTTCTCTAGAGCTGAACACTGGATTTGAAGCCCCGTTCTGGGATGGTAAAGTAATCTCTCAGATGCACCTGCTCATCCCCTCATTCAGTATCATTACACTAAGTAATCTAGGTATCTATTTGAAAAAGTTATCTAAAACCAATAATTGAAAAATTTTCTATACTTACGTAATCCGGTCTTTTCATTTCCATCAACGGATTTTCTTGTGACAGAGACCATGATAACTGTTGATTGTGTTATTTGTGATGTTTGAGGACTCGCTGGGGAACGATTCATGTCATTAAAATTGACTGAAGGAATCAGAAGAGGCAAGGAAGGCTTTGAGTTCTTTTCTTGAAATTTCTCTCCATTCTTATAGTTACCCCCATCTATTTTGAGATAACTTTCATAGAACCCTTCATATGTATCACAACCTGAGTTTCCAAAACATGATCCACTTTCATATTGGAGTAGTTGAGTATTTGGGACATTCCCCAAAGTATTACCCAGAACAGGAAAACAATCTGTCGGCAACAGAACTTGAATCAGAAAGATCATCGTCACCAATCTAATTATAAGACGTGGATACATTACCTTCATGTACACTGCTGAAGTCATCATCTGAATCAGATTCAATCATGCTGACTGAGTCAAACCATAATTCCTCTTGGCACATTCCTGAAAAACATACAGTGCTCAGCATGATCATACAAGGTAGCTATCCCAGCCCAAGGAAATTAACAAATTCCTATGCCATAACAAAAGGACTAAAAATAATATGTAACCGAAGGATATGACAAAATACATGACAGATTGCTCATTAATAACTCTCTCTCTATCCTATAAGATATGGAATCCAAACAAAGAGAGAGAGAGAGAAGATACCGTTTACATCCATTTGACTATGGCTGTGGTATTGTAGTTGGGTGAGATGAAATGTCATGTTGGAAACCTCTGACCTCTGGCCCTTGTCAAAGTCCAAGTGAACAAAGTCACTGAAAGAAAAATCGCCGACATGATTTCCAGCACTGCTGAGTCTTTTCAAGGGCATATCAGCAACTCCGGTGGGCATGTTTCCAAGGACATTGCCATGTTTGTGCTTGTTTCTCTTATGAGTTTTGCCCTTCCGTTTTAATTTTGAGGCACAGCCCCCCATTGAAACTACCTTCTTCACAGCGGCTAACATCAAATTTTTGTTCATGTATAGTGTCAATTCAATTGAAATATCAGGCACTGTGTCTGTAATCTCCCAGAGAAGCAAGGACCTACCAACCATGTCAAGTTGCCAACAACGGAATTTTCATCAAGAAAAGGAAATGCAGAAGAATTGACCAAAACAAAGTTTAAATGGCTGAATTCAAATCTTTTGTTTTTTATGACTATTGCCCCATACAATTAGATAATGATTCAAAAAGAAGATTAAAATACATGATCCAATATCAGTTTGCCTTAAACTATCTGCTTCTAAATGAACATTCCAGTCGAAATATATTTTCGTTTATCCCGTGCTGCTAGAAAATCAACTTTCGTGATCTTTCTTTCCTCAAATTTCATATAAAACATTACACACGAACTCTCTTTCCCTCTCTCTCTCTCTCTCCATGTGTGTGTGTGTGTTTCCCTATTTCTCGAATGTAGCACGTACCTGTAACTAGAAGAAGCACATTCAGAGAGAAGCATCGTGTCTTGATTCTAGATCAATAGCCGATGGTGTACAATACCCTTCCTGTTCGTTTACATAAAGGCCATTTATGTACACCACCAACTATGAAGAAACCCTGAATGCAATAATGAATTCTTTTAAAAAAGCATCATAAGTTCTTTAAAAGGGATAAAATATTGACACATTTTTAATAAAAGCCAGTCTGAAAATTTCTGGGTTGAACGGCGTCAACATGTAGGCCCAACTTCAAGGATGAATCATATCAGCAATGGCAAAATAATAATAATAATAATAATAAATGAATATCCATTTCGTAGGCTGGCAGAGAATCCTTGTTCTGAACAGTAAAAAAATAAAAAATAAAATAAAATAAAACATATGGGGTCAAAACTGGAGAAGATGAATGATTCTGTTCAAGATTCCTTAACACAGACACATACAATTACTTAACAGAAGAAGTGGGCCATTCTGTGCTTTAATGTTTGATCAATGGGAACACAATACAAGCACTATGAGCAGCTCTCGTGAAATTAAAATAAACTTAGACTATAAAATAATGAGACTCCTTCATAGGCATATCATCAAATACAAACATGCATGAAGAAAAAATTGGACCACAAGAAAAACAACAGAGAGATAGCAAAAGCGTCTTTCAGATTCAAGATGAACAGAGAGAGAGAAGGACATGAGGGGAAGTTTCAGTATGAATGAGGAACCTCGTTCCCGGAAAGGAACGATTCGTCCTGTGTGAGTTGCTCTGTTTCAGACAATCTGGTTTGGTTTGGAAGGGCAAATTGAGAAAAATATAGAAGAAGAAGAAGAAGGAAAAAGTTTTTGGTCAAAATCTGATAGAGATGGAGACAGAAAAAGATTACAAAAGTTCACCAAACTCCGTTGTTTACGGATCCGACATGGTTGTCACTCTTGTTCATTTTCTCATATTCAATGCCTTCATGGCTCAATCTATCACTTGCATTCTCACTTTTCCTCTGTTTTTGGATTCTTACCAGAAATTACACTCTGTTTTTGCCTTTATTCTTTCTGCACAGGAAAAAACAGAAAAAAAGAAGATTTTGTTTAATGTGTACGGTGTTCACTTTTTCCCTTACAATTCGCCGGCAAAATGATGTTATCACGAGCTGCTTGTCCACGTGGCGTCGTTTTAGAGCCTCAACCTTGTGTAATGAAACACGTGGGAATTGGATTTACGTTCGTGGCGCAGGACGACGACAAAATTTGAAGATGGATGGCTAAAGCCATTATAAGCATGTTTGAAATACTTTTATTTAGGTAAAATCGAGATAAGTTTTTTTTTTTAAATATTATAAATTATAATTAAAAAACTATTTTTAAAGGCTTCATTTGCTATTTCAAACTATTCCAAACGAGCTGTATAATTTTAACTAAATTACTTTTCCAATCTCACCTTGTTGAATTCTAAGTTGTTGGCATGTTTTTAATTTGTAGACAACAATTTATTATAGTCGAAAGACAAAAGTAGAAAGTCAAATATATATATATATATATATATATAAAATATAATATAATATAAATTTAAAGATATTAATGACTTACTACTCTTTAAAAATTATAAAGTTCGCTGATTTTACTTGATAATCCCTACGGTAATTTTACTTTCGATCGCTAATTTACATATTACTCTGGTTCTATTTATAAGTCACATTTTGATCAAATTACACATACCAAGGAGGTAGGTAGCTCAATGATTATAGGGTAAAATTTCAAATTTACCCTTATTTATGATTGGGTACCTTTTAACTTTTTCTTCTCTCTCTATTTTCATTGGTACAATAATATGGGCAAAATTGTCACAATCTCATTTATTTGGTCAAAAGAGACTTATAAATAGGATCAAATTTTTTGATCAAAAGGACTTATAAATAGGACCAGAGTGGTATATTATAAAAATTTGTTAAATTAATTATTTACAACAAATTTGTGATAATTTTCATAAAATACCTTCTTTAATCATTACCCATTGATAAAAATCACATTTAATATTTGTAAGAAGTAGGTTTTACTAAAAGCTCTCCTCTCTTCTTCTTCTTCTTCTTCTTCTTCTCTTCTTCTTTTTTTTTTTTCTCTATTCCCTATTTTCTTTCATGGCATCTTTTCATTTCTTGAACCCAAAATTTGTGTTTGCTTTTTCTAGACTTGAGGATTTTTTGTTTTACTTTTAATTTTGAGTTTTGGGTTTATGATTTATGTTAGATATGATTAGTTTTGATGATGTTAAATATATATACAAGATGCCAAATAGTAAGAACAAAAAGTTTATATAGTATGTTTATTTTCTATATTGATTAATTCATATATTTAATATAGATTCAAAGATTAGAATATATCAAGTTCAATCATGGAGAATGATCAAGAAGAAGATTAAGAAAGAAGTTATTGAGTTGGATTGATCAAGAGGAAGAAGAAGAAAGAAATTAAAGATATTAGTCAAGAAAGCAAGAAGTTATTAAAAGATTTTGGAGAATAATCAATAAGAATAAAAGAAGAGATTGGAGAAAGAACTTACAAAATATAATAAGAATATCGATATTCAAGTTCTTACATTTGATATTAGAAGTCTCCATGATGAAATAGAAGTTGAATGACTTAATTCGGAGTTAAAATGAGTTATTTCAAGTTTCACCATGAACATAATTTGAGTGAGCTCTCCGAATGATTACATTATTCTAGCTACTCTATTCAACTATGTTCTTCTTTTAGCATGAACGAGGTTTAGTAATTTGGTTATATCTCACAAATCACAAATCCGATTGAGTAGAAACTTATTTCATATGAAACTAGACTCACAATACGACATACTGACACCAAGATCAAGCTCAAAGGAATTCAAATGAAAGAGATATGCTATTTAGAAGTTGAAACTTGAATTTCTTGAGTTAGTTTAGAACAGTTCGATACTTTAGATATATCTCACAAAATATACATCTAATTAAAGTGAAACTTGTTGCATATGAAACTAGATTCAAACACAATTTTAACAACATCAAAATCATGGTCAACGGAAAATATATGAATTTTGGAATTTTACAGTTGTATAAAGACAATGCAAAACGCTGCTCCAAACTAGCTATTATTAATGTGATCAAAACTTTCATAATAAAATGAATTTGGATATGATGCTTTTTGAATTGGAAATAAGACTTAAAGAGCTTCTGGAGATAGTTCATTTACCAAATTTGGAGTTATATTCCCACTGGAAGTTAACTTTTGTGAAAGGACATTCGAGTGATAGTGGATATACCAAGTGATGAAGCTTCACTCAAAGGAATTTACAAGTCACTCGCGATGTTTTTTTAAAGTGAGAACAAGCTCACTCAAGTGAGTAAGTTGCCATTCGAGTGATGGTGACCAACTCACGAGGTTTCAGCAAGTGACTCACACTGTCTTTGAAAGTTGGAAGAAAATCACTTGAGTGATGCTTTTGACACTCAAGTGATTCAACGTCACTTGCAAGAATTTTGCGAGTGACTCGTTAAGGCTCGCGAGTTGAGGCAGATCACTCGAGTATTGGTGATCACTCGAGTGATGGTGCAAAATTTCGGCGAGGCACTTTCAAAGGAACCAAGAGTGATGTGATCTTAACATAAGAGGATCACTCGAGTGATCTAAGATCACTTGCAAATGCATGCAAGTGATCCATAAAATCACTTGAGTCACGTTGAAACATCTTCCAAACAACAAAAGATCACTTGAGTTATATTTTATGCACTCGAGTGATATTGTTCACAGATTTTCTTAATCACCATCTTAGAGTTCTCCATAATCTTGAAAACTCATTTAAACCTTTATTATATTGCTTCTGATCATTCCTAATAATTGCTAATCAAGTTGACATGAGGATTATTGGTGATTAAACTTGAATTAGAGTTCAACGACCAAAAAGCAATTTGTATCAAAATCTCCAACAGTCATATTTCTATAAAGCAACACAATCACAATGGGAATACGAATATACCTAATGTACTTCATCATCTCCAACGATCATCAGAGCTACATCAACTATAAATTGAAAAGCATTCAAAGTTGAAGATATTAGCTTGCACCTTCACTATCAAAATGACAACACTATGACGTTTATCTCATTTGCTCTCTGTTTTCTCAGCGATCATACAATTTACCATAAAGAGTGAGATTATTTGTAATGTATTTCAGTGTTTATTTTATTCACTTCTGAGAGATAATATTGATAATAATCCTTCATCATAAAGTTGCATCCTTATAGTGTGTAAGGGGGAGTATGTTTGTAAGAGTTCGTGAATGGCTTTACAAGTGCCTGGTTAAATTTGTGGGTTGTAGAGGCTTTTCTTGTGTCCAGATTAAACAAGAAGATAATGAATTGAAAATCACAAATGGAGCTTGGGGATTGGACATAGGTTATCAAGGATTGAGCCGAACCAGTATAAATCTTAGTTTGCATATTCTCTTCCCTTATCTCTTATGTTTTCAGCACATACATTTTGAATAATTGACTATGAATTTATAATTCACTACTTTCATACGTATTGTGTTTAGAAAGATGTGAAAAGATTTTTAAAGTTCCTAAGTTTTAGAATACACTCAATTTACCCCCTTTTGGATGTCTAATAGTTTATGGGTTTCTCTACTCACTATAGATGTGCCTAATTAAAATCATTTTTTGCTTAGATAAATTGTTTTGCTAAGACATCTTACATAAGCAAAACAATCATGCAGATGTTATAGGTAGTGACCTCAATTCTTCATCCCCAATATCATAGCAGATTGTCCCTAAGAACTCATTAAGGATATTGATGGCCACAAGGATACCTGAGCTATTGTTACTCAGGTTATTAGGAAGTGAACGATAACTAAAAGGATATAACATTTTGATCTTTTTTCTATAGATGAATCTGCAGACAAGAGAGCTTTGAACTTTCTCAAAACATTTTCCTCGTGCAACGTACAGGTAGCCATACATGTTCTATGTATTTAGCAAAAATTAAAATACTTGAACTAATTTTTATTATAATATAAGGTGAGAGGGGAATCGTCTGAAAGATACTCTTAAACTTACGAAAGATTTGTTTGAATATTATGCAAAGATATTCCCTTTTTAATTTTAATTTCACATATTTATATATTCTCTTAGTTGGGTCAGTTATCATAAAGAATTCTTCTAGAAATAAAAATAGTATGCTTCTTTTACCAAAAAAATTAATTAAAACTAGTTGGTGTATCTAATTGTTTAATACACCAACCTATTTTGAAAAGGTATATTGGACCTAAATGATCCAAGTCAAACTACAAGTCTAATTTTATATAAATATAAATATATTTATATGTTTTTTTTATTTACAAATTTTGGATATATATAAGGTATTACTTAAAAGAATAAATACCAAATCATCTGAACTAACTGTAGCTGGCATTGCCTAATTTTTATTTATTTATGTGAACTAATTAATTAATTGCTTGAAAGAAAATTAAAAAGAAGCCAAAACAAAAGGTTGAAGTTCAAGATATTTTAATTTCAAAGTGGACAATTCAATCATTGTGTTTAGGCACTAAGCTGCTCTCATAACAATATTGTCTCCCATAAGACTCTTTCTCTTTGATTGATTTGCTAATTTATACACCAAATCCACTTCATTGATTAAAGAAAATATTATTTAAATGTGACTACTAACTCAACTAATTTATGACTCACTTTCCCACTATGATAATCTAAATATAATTCTTAATTTCATATTTAAGCAATCATTTTTTAGTGCACTGCCATTTTTAATTGTTAATAATATATTATTTTGAACTCGTCGTGAATCTCACCCAAGAAAGCTATAAGAAAAATATAATGATTAATTAAGAAGTTGTTAACACTGGGAGAAAAAAAAAAAAGTTGTTAACAAACTATCTATAAAATAATCATGGCACCAAAAACTTGACCACTTTAGGTTTAAAACAGATTTTGTATTAGGTTTATTCTGTAAATCTTGCACATGTACATTGTTGTCTTAATTCATTTGCAGATATTTTAATAAGAGAAGATCATGAGTTTATGACTAACTGCCTGTTTGGTACGGAAAGATATAAAGAAGGAATGAAACTTAAAGGAGGGAAAGGAATGTAAATAGTTATAGCAAAAGACTCAAATTCTAGGAATTAGGTTAGGAGACTTTTTCACTATAATTGGGTATTTCACTTGGAATAATATATATTTATAGCAGTGAGTCAAACTTCAGGAATTGAATTACAATCGAATCAAAACTATAAGGATTTAGATGCACTATGTCAAAATATAAGGATTGAGTTACGATGAAGTCAAAACTATAAACATACTCTCTCTGGTCCTTATTATAAGGCACCAACTAACAATTCTCACAAACCAATAATAACAGTTAAAGTCAATAAAGTTATCCTACAATTTAAGTAACTTTCAATATTACCCCTACTAATTGCACTAAACTCTAATATTATATTAATTATTACTCTCACCCACTATCTTTATTAATTAGGGGCATACATGGAAAAAAGTAATTAATGCTCCTTGGGAATAAGTAAGTGTCTTATAAAAAAGATTAAATACACTTATTAATTGGTATGCTTATAATAAGGACCGGATAGAGTAAAAGATGAATTACTTTGCTTAGCTTGTATTTTTGTCCTAGAATTTTCTGTACTATAGCTCGTTCTTCTGCTTTTTTAAATATCATTCTGTCTTTTATTTTGAATAACGCGCACACAACCTGGTAAAATTTGTAAGGTAGGAAATACTTCCCTTAGTGGGAGACCACTTACTTCTGACTATTTGGAATCTTCGGTGTAATTTCATTATCTTCTTTCTTCACTTGTTTATTCTTCCCCGTGCGGATCAGCGAATCTGATTTTCCTTTTAATTTTTTTGGACAAACTGCATTTAAATATCAAAATAAATATGATATTATTTGATTATTCATGCATAATCTCAATTGAACGAAGATGTGTGCAATGCAAAGATGCATACATCTTTAAAAGAAAAAAGAACAATAATTTAACCTCTTTGAGTAGGCAACCTGAATATCAATATACTGCACTGCAAAATAGAATACAACTTATGTCTCTTACTTCATAATACCTAGCCAAAGGGGAAAAAAAGAAAAAGAAAAATTGAAATATGTCAAGATTGTTTCTAAATACTAGCTTGATATTTAATATGAAAAATAAAATGACAATAGCAGTTTAATAAGTAATATCTTTAACTTATCAAATAACAATAGTTTAAGACAATGTCAACTTATTTTACCAAAAAACAAAATTTTCGAATATCATTGGCAACAATACTTTAACAAATTTAACTTATTAAATGGCGACAACAACTATGACAATAATGACAAATAATTTCATTGGGGGCAATAAGGTCATTTGACCAAAAAAAGAAAACTAAATTCCAGAATTGTTCCTAAGGACTTCATATGAGTTGAGTTATTTCAAGAGACTATTTTGATCTTATATGTCATGTACTCATGCTCCCTGATTTAGGGGGATGGGGATATCAAGATTTGGGCCTGTGTCTTAAAAAAAAATTATGATGAAATAGGCCTGTTGGTGGGTTTGTACAAGCCCACATGTATATGGGCCGCTTGATTGGGTTAATCTTAATTTAAAAACTAGGTTTACAACCCATTTTCATTTTGGCCGTATCAGGCCCCAAAACAAGTCGAACCAAATGGTCATGAAGTGGTAGTGAATGGGTGTAGTTTTTACGTAAAAACGGAAGGAGAATGAAAAATCGTAAAACGTAAAATCGTAAAATAAAACGGAGTTTTTACCTGCATATGTATATAAGGTGCCGACTTCATACACACATATACTTGATCAATGGAATATCAATCAAAATGCCTAACATCATTATTGATCAAGCCCATATTTTTTATATGATTTTACATGATTAAATTAGGATTTTTAATGCATTTTCTGGGACATTATTGTATGATTAAGTACTAAGTTGAGTTAGGAACATTTGTATTGAATTAAGTGTAATTAGGGGTAAAATGATCTTTTTTTATTAATTACAGAAAAGGACCCAGATGTTTTTGAAATTTCAGTTCTGCCCCAAAATAGTTTGAAAATTCTCACTTTAGTCCCTCTCCAGAACTTTTAAAACTTTCACTTAAGTCCCTTAGTAAACTCGGCGCTTTTTGCAAAAACGTTGCGCTTTTACGCTTTTACATTTTAAAGCGGCGCTTTTTACGCTTTTATCTCTGGTGCGTTTTTTCCACCACGTAACACGTTTTGCCCGAAAAAAAGCATAAAAGCGGCGTTTTTTGTGCTTTAAGCGCGATTTTGACTACCATGGTCATGAGTCATCCTTATTCCACATGGTAATGCAAAGAATCCTGGCATTACATTAATTTGACCAACTTGTCCAAAACATAAATTTGACTTTGAGAAATGTTCGTTTCAGAGCTTTATGGTTTTTTGTTGTTTTGTATTAGGAGAGTTTAAACAATACATATACACATGCTTAGTTGTTGTTGTTGTTTTTTTTAATTATTTTTTTTATGTGACTGGGTTAGATTCAAGTATTATTAGGTTTAATTAAGGATTTTATGTATTTACATGAACTCAAACTCGAGATCTAACGAACAAACTGTTTTCCATTATAATTTCAAAAGGAGGGATGGAATATGAGGACTTCCAGAATATCACCGCATGCTTTAGTTATTTTATTCATGGGCATTTGATATATGGCCACATTTGTTTCACCATTTTGTAATGAGAACAATAATTCTTTTGTTGGTAAGAAAAAATAGTTTTTAGAAATTTTATTATTTTTTCTATAGCTCTTTTAAATAATCTAAATTAAAATAATCATATTTTATTAAGTTCTTAATTTTATTATGTTTGTATTAGTGCCAACATTTTACTCAAGAAGGGGTGAATCGGGTGATATTAAAAATTTCATACAAATATCATTAATAACTAAATCGAAAGATAAGAGTTGGAGAAATATTAACGAAGTGTACACAAGAGTTTATACTAGTTTGACCTCAACCCTTGACCTACGTCCAGTTCTCGAGCGCCTTTGAGATTTTCACTATATTTCCAAGATTCGACGGATTCTTAGCACCACGAAGTACAAATAGAGTTCCTTAATATGACACTCACTCCCCTTCTACTTTGTAATTTGACAATCTCACTTAAGGTCCAACTACCTTGAGATTTTATAGAGTTGAATAAGGTTAGTAGACTCTCTCACAGAGTAAGTAGATAAACACTGAACTACAAATTGAATATAATAAAATATCAGAGAATAAACTGAGTAATAAATATACAGATAGTTTGTCATTGGCTTCGTTAACTTTTTTTTTTCCTACTTGAATGATTCGCTATTTATAGGCAATCGCCATTAATAGTCGTTGTGAGCATTCAAATTTGTTTGTTTGAGAAAAATTGTAGTCGTTGATGAAATTCAATGTTCTGTCCCTTTCTTCTTTGCTTCAACGAATGCTTCGGACGCAATCCTCTATTCTGCTCTACTTTGCATTTAATGCTCTGATTGATTTTTTGCTTTTGTAGCTTTCAAAGTTCATTCAAACTTTAATTATCTAAAACTTATACACAAACAAGATTAGTAACATTGAGAAATAGTATAAGTAATTATAGAGTGTAAACAAATGATAATCAAAGATGTCAAAATTATCGAGACGTTGATTTTCAAAAAAACGATGAACATGCACTCGAGTGTGATTCGAATCACTCAAGTGATGATTTGTCACTTGAGTGCTTGTAGTCAAACTCGAGTTTCTAGATGAATTTTGAATCTAGTAGTGAAGTGTTGTAGAAAACTTCATCACTCGAGTGCTTTAATGAGTAAATCAAGTGATCTTCTATTTGTTTGAAAAATACTATTTGGACTCGAGTGAATATTTGGATCACTTACACTTGTTTGCGAGTAATCTTGGATCATTCAAGTGATTCTCAAGATCACTTGATTGATATTATGAAGATCACTTTACTCTTGATCCATCTGCGAGTGTCTAGTTGAATTTTGCAAGTTGGCACCATCACTTGAGTAATCACTAATGCACTTTAGTGATCTTTGAACACATCACTCGAGTGCTGAAAACCATCACTTGAGAGATATGCTCCAACTTCCAGAAACTTTGTGAGTCACTTGTAAATTTCTGCAAGTGATGAGGAATCACTTGAGTGCTTATCACAATACTCTAGTGATTCTTCAGAACTTTTGAATTTTGGCGAGTGACTTGTAAAAATACTGGAAGTGAGGATGCATCACTCGAGTGCATTCACTGTAACTCGAGTGATCATCTTAGATCACTTTAAATGAATAGTATTCACTCGAGTGTCTTGTTGATTTAAGTTTATTTTAAATACAGTTTTATCACTTGAGTGTTTAGAAACACACTCGAGTGACTTAAATTATCATGTCCATTTTGTATATCAAGATTTGTTATAATCAAAATACAATAATATGATAACTAATAGTTTTTATACTCGTGAGCATTAAAAAAATAATATTTATGATAATTTTGAAAATTTATTTTGATTAAATTGTGAAAAATAATTGAAAGTGGAGCTTAATCACCAAGAGGGGGTGAATTGGGGATTTTAAAAACTTTAAAAATTAAGCTCTGTTTTGGGCAAAAAAAAGTAAACAGTAAAGTAGAAGAGGGAAAAAAACATAGGAGTTTATCTTGGTTCGGTCTAACTCCTTGACCTACGTCCAAATCCCCTCTCTGGGTTTTCACTATCACAATTGATTACACACTCTGCACTTAAGAGTAGTTCTCTCACTAGAACTCACTCCCCCTTACAAGTTGTAATCAATGCTCCCAATCACCAAGTCCCCTGACTTGTGATTCTTTACAATAAATGTTTTATAGATAGAAACTCTCTCTAAGAGTGGATAATGGTAAACACTGAAGCTTATAATGTCAAAAGACACAATACAAGTGAAAACAGAAAAGTAGTTGAAGAACTTGAATGCTATGCGTTTTTAGCAGATATGTTGGTAGAGAAGACTTGAATGCAGCTCTATTTATAGTAAGAGAGCATTAAATGACCGTTGTAATCTTCAATATAACCGTTGCCTTCATTACACAAGGATTAGCTTAAGCTTTGGTCTTCTTCTCTCTCTAATCTTCACTTAATCCAGCTATGCAGAAGTTCAGAGTTGACTCTCTGCGAATTAATCCGTTGGAGTGGCAGCTGCTGGATGTGGAAAACATTCTTTAATGCTTTGCAATTGTGTGCAGATGGATTAGCAAAAAGTATGCAACTTTTATGGGTTTTGCATTTAATGTGTTGACATCACTTTTGCTTTTGCTTTAAACCATCAATAAACAATCTCTAAACAATTTGAAACTCACGAATAGAGTTGTTAAACATAGCCAGGAATAGTAGAGATTAATACTTGGAAAGTATTAAGATCAAACAAGAAGGTTTTCCAAATTCGTCAGATTTGAATTTCTGAAACAGCGATGTAAACTCGAGTTTAGAGCTTTAGCATATAAAAGCATTTTAAGTTCAAAACATTTAAATCGGAGGTTTGCAATCTAAAACTGGAGGTTTTGATCACAATAAAACTTCTTTGTCTTTGTCGGGTTGGTTTAAACTCGAGTTTCCAATCGTAGAACTCGAGTTTCCTCCATCCAGAGAGAAGTCACGATTTTGAACTTTGGAACATCTTTGAGCACAGACACAAACTTGAGTCTATTAGTAGACAGGCTCGAGTTTGACACTGTTCAAGTCAAAACTTAGTTATAGCTTTCAGAACGTAAACCTGAGGTTTCAAGTGCAAACTCTAAAGTTTTCTCAAGTTGAAAAATGCATTGCTCTCTCGTAAGGTTTAAACTTGAGTTCACAAAGTTAACCTCGAGTTTGTTTTACTCAGAAAACTTTGAATGCTTTCGGCTGAAGTAACCGGAGGTTTTAGAAAAATAGTCTCGAGTTTGCTTTGGTTAAAATTCCCGAAAGCTCTCGGCCAAGCGTAAGCTCGAGTTTGCTATAATGAACTCGAGTTTACTTGTTTTGTAAACTCTTGTGAATTTTCAAACTGGAGAAAGACTTTGTTCTTAAAGAAGTAATGTCTAGTTTATGAAATTGAAAATTCTTCCCGCAGAGGCAAACTCGAGTTTGGCTTTACAAATTCAAGTTTACGCTTTTGTAAACTCCGAAGTACAAACTTGAGGTTTATAAGTAGAGGTCTGGAGTTTAAAAGTGTTTTTAAGTCAAAATGTTCTCGGCCTCTCGCAAACTCGAGTTTCCTCTTGTGAACTCGAGTTTACACAAAATATGAGAAAGCTTAGAAAGACTCTCAAAAGCAAACCTCGATTTAGTGTTACGTTCAAAGTGCCAACCGGCAAGTTTAGCTCTTTGTTAGTGGCGGACTCAAGTTTGTCAATCCAGGCTCGAGTTTGACGCTGACAGAGTGTTTTTGATTGAAATCCATAAGTTTTAATTTATCCAAACACATCCATACAATGTTTACAATTGTTAGTAATCATCAAAACACATAGAGAACTAACAATAATAAGATGTGGTATATGAGAACAAATGAGATCTAAAAAAAAAAATTAATAAATAATCATTTTCAGAAAAATATATATTACATTGACTACGGCTACGATTTACCTAAATCACATAAACCCCTTCTATTTGTTATTTGACTGTTAAGTTTGACTATTAAACATTTGCTTTAACCAAAATATCCATCTTTCAACAAATGAATAAGCATTTATGTTTGCCAAAAGATAATCTTTTAAACAAACAAAAGTAATTCTAATATATATATATATATATGTGTGTGTGTGTGTGTTCAAAATTTTCAATATATTATCAATTTTTAAATTTATTATCATGTTTATCGAAACTCATTTATTCAAATTCTTTTATTTGTCATATGTTATTAATAATGTAAATTTGAGATATTGTATAACTTATATTATTTTTAATCTTTTATTTGATTAAGTGTTTCCCCCTCGAGGCTTAGAAGATAAAGAGTTTTTATCTCTCCCAACAAGTGGGCTTCCCAATAGTCAAACTTATGGTTTCATCCTTAAAGAGTAAGGCCCCTTACCACCTCAACCAACTGGTTGTTGGTTTTAAATTTTAGTTTTTAAAATACATTTTTTGCGCAAACATTTATAAACACATTTATTTGAGTATGCATCTATTAAAAGAATTAATCATATTTTTAATTAGGTTTTCTATGTCTACATTAATTAAGCTAATTAAGTCTTTATCTCAATATGAAAAAAATTAACAGATAACTATTTGGAAAGATAAAAAATAATTACAAAAAAGAAAAAAATCTTAAATTACTTAAATTTTTTTAATCAAAACGTGGGAATTAGTAATGATGAAGGGTAAATTAGTAAATATAATATATTTAATATAATTTTTAATTAAAAATAAAAATTCTTAATGTAGTTAGCTGTTTGGACTTAAATTTATATTTTCAAAATAGTAGAGATGTCTCGTATAATTAAGATAAAATGTAAAGGAGGTTAGAATATTTTACCTATAAATTATTTTTTAAAAATATGTTTATGCTAAAACAAACAAGTTCAAAATCTCGTGACAATTCATAAACAACAAAATGATATGTGCTGCATGAGATGATTTAGAGCACTATTATTATATCAGTACTTTAATATTTTGATGACTTAAAAAATATAATTATAAAAAAATTGAACTGAAAAATATGCATATAAAATTATGTGTGTATCAAGTCAAACAACAAGTGACAGAATGCCTTGACAAAAAAGTAAGAGAATGGATAAACCTAATGATAAAATTATGGGAAAATTAATGTTTTATTCATTTAGCTTTAGCTTGTAACAAATTTGTGATTGTGTCCCTAAATTTTGACTAGGCGCGACTCGCCTCTAAATTTTTTATTTGTGTATGACTTAGTCCCTCATCTTTTCAATTTTTATATTATAATCCCCGTCAGTTTTAAGTCATCCTGTCATACCCCTTGTAATTACAACATTTATCAGAGTACTACAGCGATACATAGTGAGCAACA
Organism: Acacia acuminata; assembly: GCA_019022655.1. NCBI lineage: Eukaryota > Viridiplantae > Streptophyta > Magnoliopsida > Fabales > Fabaceae > Acacia > Acacia acuminata. Next base: position 1,295,445 of record JAFJYI010000195.1, on the reverse strand, counting down.
CAGATATATAATAGTAAACTGATAATAGTATACATCCTTAGACTTGTTCAGGAATAATTTACAGAGTTCATAATATAGTGATCCAAAGTAACATTAGTGTCGATATATACAATATGACCTAAAACCAGTTGAAACAAAACTACTGTAAACTTTATAGCTATATCAAATATCTAAGCAGCAACTATCATTACTCCATAATTGTAACATTTCCTTTATATATTCTTACTGCTTTGACCATGTTCGGGACCTATGCCCTTGGAAACGTCTGGGATTTCATTTGAACCCTAGAGTAACATGTTGTTAGTTCTCTACAGGTTTTGATGATAACTGCCATTTGTGAACACAAAATATGGTTTTTTCTTTGGTAAGTTGAAATTTTTACTGTCAATGACAAAACTCGAGTATTGGTCTCAATACTCGAGTATTGACTTGACAAAGAGTTGCTCAAATCAATTACACAAAGCAATACTCAAGTATTGGATACAATACTCGAGTATTGGACTTACGAAGCACTCCAAGTTTTTCACCCGAGCCAAACTCGAGTATTGATATGAATACTCGAGTATGGAAGACACAGAGACAATTTCAACATTGACTTAGGATCTCAATACTCAAGTATTCAACTGGATACTCAAGTATTGGTTATACAGAGAGTCATCAAGTTTTTCCATCGTATGGAAACTCGAGTATTGATTCTGCATACTCGAGTATTGGTTCTTCACAAAGCTTTCATAGCTAACACTCTTTTATGAAAACTCAAGTATTCAACTGGATACTCAAGTATTGGTCATATAGAAAGTCATCAAGTTTTTCCATCGTATGGAAACTCGAGTATTGATTCTGCATACTCGAGTATTGGTTCTTCACAAAGCTTTCATAGCTAACACTCTTTTATGAAAACTCAAGTATTCAACTGGATACTCAAGTATTGGTCATACAGAGAGTCATCAAGTTTTTCCATCGTATGGAAACTCGAGTATTGATTCTGCATACTTGAGTATTGGTTTTTCACAAAGCTTTCATAGCTAACACTCTTTTATGAAAACTCAAGTATTGACTTGACATCAATTTATCAAAGTTTTCAAACATCTTGAATACTCAAGTATTGATATACATACTCGAGTATTGGACTGACAGAAAGACTACAAGTTTTATGCATATATCGAATACTCAAGTATTCATTTCAATACTCAAGTATTGACCTGGGAAAGCCTTCACAAAGTTTTTCAAAATGAATACATACTCGAGTATTGAGCTAAAAACTCGAGTATTGGGCATACAGAAAGCTTTCCCCTTTGTCAATAACTTGGACACTCAAGTATTGGAATCAATACTCAAGTATTGAGGTTTTGACTCAAACTTATTTTCATATCAAAAGTTCAAAACTTGAGTATAGATTTGGATAATCAAGTATTGCCCCTATTTTAATATTAAGATCCAAAGTCAAATCTCGATGATTCTTCTCTGTAAGAAGAATACTCAAGTATCAGAAAGAATACTCAAGTATTGACTTAAGTGCACAGTGACAAACTCGAGTATTGATACACATACTTGAGTATTGAATGCTAAGTTTGAAAATCAAACCTGACGATTTTGCTATACCTTGTTGTTTGATCCTAATACTTCCTATGATTATTCTCTAATGTTCCTAGACATGTTTAATCACTTTATTGCTGAGTTTCAGACAGATTAGAGAATGTACATTGAAGGTTTAAAGCAAAAGCAAAAGTGATGTCAGCACATTAAATGCAAACCCAGAAAGTTGCATACTTTTGGGTAATCTATTTGCACACGCCTACAAGGGATTAAAGAATGATTTCTACTTCTAGTAGCTGCTATTCCAATGGACTAATTTGCAGAGAGTTAACTTTGATATTCTATCCAGCTGGATTAAGTGCAGATTAGAGAGAGAAGAAGACCTTACCTTGCCCAGAACTTTGGCTAATCAAGGCAACGGTAATAATGAAGATTACAACGGTCAATTAATGCTCTCTTAGTATAAATGGAGATGCATTCAAGTCTTCTCAACTACTACAACAACTAAAAATGAAATACATTCAAGTCTAGCATTTATTCTTTCAGTTTTCAACTATATTGTATCTTTTGATACTTTGTACTTCAGTGATTATTCTTATCTACTCTTAGAGAGAGTTTCTACTTGAAAAAAATTTATTGTAAAGAATCACAAGTCAGGGGACTTGGTGATTTGGGAGTTCATTGATTACAACTTGTAAGGGGGAGTGAGTTCTAGAGAGAGAACTACTCTTTGAGTATAGAGTGTGTAATCTTTGTGATAGTGGAAAATCCCAAAGAGTATGGGGATTGGATGTAGGTCAAGTTGTTAAGACCGAACCAGTATAAATTTCTGTGTCTAGCTGTTCTTCCCTTTACTCTATTCATCTCTATTTTTGTTGTCTGAAAACAGAGCAACTCCAAAAGTTTTTAAAATACCCAATTCACCCCCTCTTGGGTATATAGCTCCACTTTCACATGTTAATCTCACAGACATAGTATAAATAGTATATGAAGGTTAACCAAAATAAATAATCCACACATCATAAAACATTCAAATAATGTAGATCATATATGCATACCACACAACCCTTAGTGCTAGGTATAACGAATTGGCATGTATCGAGACGTCGAGTTCTCAATCGGACACCTAACTAGGAATATTCGGCTGTGGCCTACTGAGAGTCCTATCCGAAATCCACCAGCGTTCTCAATTGGAAGTGCCCCAAGTCATTCGAATGCAACTAGGATAGTCACCTAAGAATCACTGGTCCATTAGGTCTTATGCCTAGTTCTAACCACTGGGAAGGTACTCTGATAATTGAATATTTCATACACTACTTTTTGTCTCTTGATTTATAATTTAGGACTCTTTAGCTAATAAATAATGGCTTTTATACTTATTTGGGCTTTGGGCCTTTTATTATATTTTAGCCATTATTTAATAATAAATTCCAGTTTTACATTGCTTCACCATTTTTACCAGAACTCTTGAACCAGACATTGGATTTGCCTCATTTTTGTCTCATATTTTAGATGATTCAGAGAGCTACAATTGTTATGAAGACATGAAGAGCACATTCGGACAAGAGGGCGGTCTATTTTGGAGCCGAAGTCATATGTATTTTTGGGCTCGAATTTTATAATTAAAGCCCATTTTATTTTATTTTCCATTTTGGGCCTGAATTGTGGATTGGAGCCCCATTTCGTTTTGCCATTTTAGGTTAAGTGAGGAAGCAGCCATAAACACATTCTCATTCATGTTTTTAGATTTTAGTGGATCAAAATAGTAGTTTTCAAATTCTCTCGCAATGTTCTTCGTGTTCTTCATCTGTTTTTCGTCTCTCTTAATTATGTTCGGCTAAATTTCTGAGATTAACCCGACGATGAGGATTCCATCCACTATCCGGAGGATTTGCGCTTAATCGGTAACCGTCTAACTCGTTTCGCATTCTTTAATCGAGATTCGATTTTTGGATTTGGATTGGGGTTTTGATTAAAAACCCAGATCGACATTTCCCAAGGACGTAGTTCAAACTAGGTTAAAGTATCACCTGCGATCGTACGAGAGGTGCACCACCGATTCGAACAAATTTTGAATGATTGTTCTGTTGAGGAATTTCTGACAAACGCAGAGATTTCGATTTGTCCAGAGTCAATCACGAGTTCGGTTATAAATCTGTTTTCGTCCGAGGAAGGGAAGTGGTGGAATCCGAATCTTGGGTTAATCCTTTAATCCTTTGTTTCCTATTTAATCTGTGTTATTTCATTTTGTTTCTGCATATTTCTGTTTTCAATCTCTTCTGAATCAAAAACCCCGATTTTATCAAGTTTACTTTTTATTGCTTTGTTCAAATTAAACCGATCGAATTCATTGGGAAACGACCCAGGTTATATTATACCGCAAATCCTTTTCTAATCTGGTTATTTTGGGAGATTACGGCAAATCTCTAGTCAGCCATTCCACTCAATCGAGCCGCGAGTGGTGCTGGTCCTATACGGGACGAGACAATCACATATTTGATTCAAACAGTCATACACAGGTATACAGAGCATGTGAGATTAGAGTTACTACCTTAATGCTTTATCCAAGTAAACTTCGTGAACCTCGCTTGTTCTAGGAATTATGGGTTCCCATAAGAACACGTTACGAACAATGGTCAATAATAATCCCAACTCTTGACATTCCGAATGTCATATAATACATTATAAGGTTAAGGTGCAGATTTACCAATGAACTATTACCTGAGGATCAGTTGGCAAAAAAATAATTGAGGGTACCAAAATTACCAATCAACAATTAAAAAGTGAAAAAAACACACAATTAAGGTGCAAATTGGCCAATGAACTATTACTCATCCCTTTGTCTTGGTGTCTCCATCTTCCATTGATCGTCACAAATACGGTGACGTCGGCGTCTCCAAAGCTTCCATTGTTGCTTTGGTGTTCCACTCACCCTCTTGAAGTCATCAAGGTCCGTATGCAGCTTTAAGGCAAGAATCACGCGCCAAAATCAAACGCAGCATCCATAGATTTCAATCGGCACGCGCCTTGCACTTTAGTTCCATCCTCCGATGCCATGAGCGAGCAGCAGCCGGCCGCCACAGTCTCGCTCGCATGGGTCCCATCTCTGTTGGTGTTTGCCTTATCCAACAAGAAGGCTTAACCGGTCTTTTCTCCAGCATCTTTGCCACCATCCTACGCCAGTGCCTCATATTTTAACGTAATTGTGATAGTTGTTTTTTTTAATAGTTAATTGGTACTTTTTTTTTTCACTTTTTAATTGTTTATTGGTAATTTTGGTACCCTTAATTGTTTTTTGTGCCAGATGCTCCTCGGGTAATAGTTCGTTGGAAAATTTGCACCTTAACCCTACATTATAACTAAAGATGGAATTACTAGACTTAGGTTATGTCCAAGATTTCATTGTTTCCTTCATTTTCGCAAATTTGACCATATTTTCCAGAATTTTTGTTGTAACTTTGAAAAATCATATCTCTAGTACAAATGTCCAAATAAGGTGATTCCAAAGCCTATGGACTCCTTATTAAGTTAGTTTCAACTAAAAATAGTTCCAACATCTTTTCACATGTACATCCATCCCAGTTTAATAAAACAGTATTGTTGTCCAAATTCATTCTAGAATTGTAGACCATTTTTCAAAAATTCATAACTCGGTGTACACAAATCCAAATTTGACAATTACCCATCAAATTAAAGCTTATTATGTCTATTTTAATCACAAATTTTTTTATGGAAATTGGATATCATTTACTATTCCAAATATGCGTTATAAACATACTTTCCTAGACAAAATTTTGAGGGCGATTTTCAGCTTTGCAAAATTTGATCCCGGAGCTTTCAAAATTCCTACCTAACCTATGTTCCACAAAATTTCATGTTTTAAACACAATGGAGTCATCAAATTGATCAAAATCCAACTCCTTTAGTCTACCTTGTTCAAGCCAAACCCAAGCATAGTATGGCCGTCCAAAATTTCACGATTTTTGCTTCGTAAACACTCTAGTTTTGATTTCTAATAACATTTTATCTTGTATTTGAATCATAAACACATGTTAATCCCTTTTAGAATTTTGGACAAAACCTCCCCTATGTCATTCAACCATCCAAAATTCACAGAAACTAAAGAAATCACTAGTAATCTTCAGTACTCAGTCAATTGGCTTAGAATCGCTTATCTTAATCGTTGTTCGGTCATTTTTGTAAAAATATCTTATTCCCTTATCTCTTCAAGCTTTCGTCCAGACCACTAAGAATATGGAACAAGAGAGTTTTGTGAGCTAAATTAGTAGGAAGAGGAAAGGACTAGAGGTTATAGATCTATAGCGTGAAAGATTACCTCGATCATAAGTTTTCGCGTCTTCTTCTTCTTCCTTACAAGTTTTAGCACTTAGAGAACTTCGGAGAGTCAGAATAGAATGAAAAAGGAGTGATCAAGAAGGAAATATCCAAGATTAAAGAGTCATTGTCGGTGGAGAAGAAAGGGTGCCAATTTGCCCTTTAACTTTTTGCGTAATTACCATTTTGCCATTGGTTCCATTCTCTCTCTCTCTTTTTTTTTATTTTTTTTATTTTTTTAATTCTTCTTGGCCGAATAGAATGACCAATTGGCAAGTAAAATATCATATATTAAGAGTAAATGGCGGATTGAGGGCATTTTTACCATTTTACCCCCTCAATTGCCACATAATTACCAATTATGTCATTTTGTCTAATTTCAACTTTTCTTTTCTCTCTTTTTTGTTTTTGGATGAAAATTTGGGCTATTCTTAGGAAAGTTTTGACCCAATTTTATTGGCCTATAATCCATTCTCATTCTCATGTGTCCATAAATTTTAAATAATTATGAGACTTCCGGCACAAATTCATAAAAGGTGCAATTTTAACCTTTATTCAAATTTCTCAAAATCTCTAGTGGAACTCAATCAACTTCTTTTCAATCCTTTTTAGTTCAATTTAATGCTCCAAAATGGGACAAAGAAGTATTAATTCTTTATGTCCATTGGTGCCAACAATTGTCTCAAAATTTTCGGTTTTGGTGAAATCGGAAATTTCGGGTAAAATTAACATTTCGTCAAAATTTTACTATTTATTTTCTCCAAGAAAATACATCATACATGGAATTTTTTAGAGAAAATTTAGGATATTACACATCCTATGTGGCAAAATGCATGATAGCTCTTGCTTCCATCTAAGCTCCACCTAAATCCTTTTTATAAAATTTTCTTTTTCCTAGCTTCGATCTATCTCTAATCCTTCATTCTTTTATTTAATTCTATAAAAAGAATCAAGTGGAGCTTAGGTGGAACCAAGTGTTATCATCCATTTTTCCACATAGGATGACTCCCATCCTTCTTCTTCACAAACAGTACCGGAGCTCCTTAGGGTAACACATTGGGTCGAATGAATTCTTTCTCCGGTAACTCTTCGATTTGCTTCTTCAATTCTGCCATTTCACTAGGTTCCATTCTGTAGGGTTCTTTAGATATGGGTCCCGTGCCAGGCATCAACTCAATAGTAAACTCAACTTTCCTTACCGGTGGCAATATTCTAATGTCTTTCGGGAATACTTCAGGGAACTCGTTCACTACTGGTATATTCGACAATAATGGTTTTGTCTCTGCCTATACTGAGAAGAATACTATGTACCCTAGACAACTTTGATTCAGACATTTCTTCGCTGCTTAGGTAGTGAGAAGATTCAAATTGTTTGCTTCAGTATCCACTGTTGACTGTGAGTACAGGATTTGCTTGTTACCACAGTCGATCAAAGCATTGTTGGCCATCAACCAATTCAATCCCAGTATGACATCAATATCAACCAACGGTAGACAAATTAAATCTAATGTGGACCCATGTCCATTTACAATCAATACACAATTCAAACATGCATCAGATACTACAGACTTAACACCAAGTTGTGTATTTACAATCAGGTCATATGGTAATCTATGGGTGTTCATTCCTAGCCTTTCAGCACAATCACAAGTAATGAAAGAATGGCTAGCACCTGAATCAAATAATTCTTATAAAGATTTACTATTTAATAAGATTGTACATTGGATCATGTCAGGAGACTTTCTGGCCTCTTCACGGGTCAATGCAAAGACCCTTCCTTGATTTTGTGGCCTCTTTTCCCCGGCATTCTATGGCAATTAAAACTAAAGTGTCCCGACTAGTTACACTTGAAGAAGATCAGCTTCCCATCACATCTTGCCCCCAGGTGGCTTTTCTCGCACTTCTCACAAGGTCGGGGCACTGGTGGTCTTGAATTGTCCTGCCTGAAGTGATTGGGCTTCTTGTTCCCTGTTGGTTGATTTCCTTGATGGCAAGTGAACCAGTTGAACAAGTAATAAAGTGTGAGTAGAGTATCGTCCCACAGAGACTAAGATACCAAGGAGTGACGCGCGATTGCTATGATAGTTGTGCAAGTAGAAAATAAATATATTCGGGTTGAGGGGTTTTTGTAGTTATGCTACTAGCAGAAATAAACAGAGTGAAATAAACTTGAGAAGATATCAGTAAGAAGTTAGTCTGGACTTGGAATCACCCTTAAGTGCATCAATCCTCCGCTTGCTCTACCCAATGCTATAGCATCTATATCGCAAGACTTCCGCAATGCTACAAAGATTGCTACTAACTACAAAGCTATTTGGTTAACCCACCACGATAGTCTATCGAAGCTTCCGCGTTCGATACATATGATGCTAACTATACTCCTTCCATATTCCTATGGTAACTTTCTAGTTAGATCTGCTTTACGCTCAGGGTGTTATGGTTATGAGAGGTAGACCCATTCTTGAAGCCTAAAATAATAGGTCAAGCAGTGCACGGGCTGCCTAGGAAACACTGTTTCTTAGAGGTCTAACCTTAACTCCTTGCCAGTAAGCTGAGGCCACAAATCTAGCCGCTAGCTTCCACTAATCGACTAGTAATTAATGCATTGATAAGCAAACCAAATTTATTAAATTAAGAACTTGCAACTGGGTTCATTTAACACTTTAAGGAATCATCCTCGTCTAGCCATATGAAAATCAGTTCATGACTGACGAGGGAAACACAAAATCGATACTAACAGAATGACCCATGATCGAAAGACTAAAATAAAAAGGGAAAAACAGAAAGCTTTGACGGAGTTCCAACAGCGTGGATGCGGCCCTGTCACGTCACCACTCCATGTCTTCTTCTTTCCATCGTACTGTAGGGAAGGATGCTGGGTTGTCCTGGAAAGCTCGTGCTCTTGTGAAATCTCTCACTCTTTTCTTGAGTCTGCCGAAAATAGAATCTTGTTCTAGGGCTCTCCAACTCTCCTAGGGTTGGCTTTGTTGTCTCTTTATATAATCAGACTTTCTTGCGGCATAAGTTACAGCGAGTTGGGCCTTTCCTAATCTGTCGAGATCTATCATATCTCTCGATCCAAGTAGATTAATTCTGCTGATCCTGCAGGATTCTTCAAATCTTTCAGTTTCGATCTCCACATCTTCTATTCCGCCATGTCAGCAATCCACCTGTTATTATCACCCTTTTCTTTTATTCCTGAAATCACCTAGATAAAGGGTCAGAAAACATGCCGCATAGCATTGCGTCCTTTCCTTTACTATAGTTTTCGTGATGCCTTGTATTGCATTTCGACTTGCTGTTAGAATGCTATAGCATTGTATCAGCTCTGCTATACAGTATTCCTTAAAAACCATGTAAATTGTTTTTCTTAGCACATGCAAATGGTTTCTGCCCTTCAGTTCCCTATATCCTGAATGTATGCTTTTTTTGCTTAGATTATCTGCAGTCAAGCTTGTATTTATCGTTCAATTCAGTCATATAGTATAGGGAAAACATGGTACGATTTGTGCTCATCATTCTCGCCCTTGTAACCAGACCATTTCTGTTTTCCTTTATGAGTATTTGTGGGATTCCCATGGCTATTCCCACTGTGAGCTGTCTCCATCCTACTTGCATGTAACTCTTTCAAGTTACGTTCGATTATCCTATATTCTTCCTCAGCTTGATGGAATGTAAGAAATCGTCCAGAGATTAGTCTATCCCGTATCTCAAATTTCAATCCCTTGATAAGCATGTCTACCTTCCATCCCTCATCTTCATTCTTCTTTAGGTAGGAGGAGTATCGGGACAAATTGATGAACCTTGATAGATACTTGTCAAAAGACTCTCCTGGTTTTTGTTTAATGGTTATGAACTCAAACTCCATCTCTACTTGGACTGAGTGAGGAAAGTACTTCTCATTGAACTTTTCTTGGAACAGTTCCCAAGTAATTGTATGTACTGAGTACGCAGAGGCTTAGCCACGCTCTTCCACCAATAGTTTGCATCACCTTCTAGCTTGTATATGGCTGGTTGTGCCTTTCATTCTCCAGGGCATTCCATGACTTTGAAGATTTTCTCTAGTCTAAGTAGCCAATTCTCAGCAGCTTCCGCATTAAGCTCATTGGTAAATGATGGTGGGTTGTGCTTACATAATTGAATAGTCTAGAACTGTGACTCCCTAACAGATCTCTGTTGTTGCGGTTGGACAAGAGGTGGAGCCTTTACCTGAGGAGGGTTATCCTCTTCTTCTGTCTCCACTCTTTGGGCTAGCTATACTTCTGCAGCTTCAGCACGCTGTCTTTCTTCATTTCGTTCAGTCCTCAATAGGAATAACTCTTCCCTGAGTTCTCTCAATGAATCTCAATGTTCATCTAGTATCCCTAGTACTAGTTGCATGGGGTCCTAGACTGGAGGTTATTGTTGACTAAGTTTTCCCCTGCCTCGTCCTCGTCCTCAGCCTCTACCTCGACCTCGGCCTCTACCACGTATAGGTGGATTTAAGTCTTGTTGGGGCTCTGGTTTAGGTCTTGGCCTCTGGTTGGCTCTTGTTCTGGCCATCTTTATTACTTTAGTACTATACGTCAAGAAAATTAGTTGGTAATAATAGTGGTATGTTAATCATTCCTGACATTCATATGCTTTTAAAAACATACATTATATTTGTTACTAATATTTCATAAGACGTTAAGTACTTACTATTACAAAATGCCTTTCTTTAATATAACTTCCCTAGTACTTTAGGGATAGTTGATACATGTCTACTACACTTAGCCTAGTATTAGGTTGGATTTCCTTCTTCTCCTAACCCTTAGCTACATGTGATTAGCTACAAAGGTCTTCATGAAATCTATAAAGATTTCAAAGTCATTAAAAGCATACTCCTTAAAGATTCCCTCTATCTTATCACACCAAACTTCGGTGCAGGGAAAGAATAATAAGGTTGTCTGTATCCATGTGTTAAGATCATTATCCTCATACCCATGCCTTTTCGTGTTGGCATACAGGTTGTTGACCTTCTCTAGGTATAACTTATATAGGTTAGCTTGGATCTCTAGGTATTTGCATGTAAGTCAGCTTGCTCGGTTATTTCGCAATGAGCCTGTGAATGAAGGTCACTAATATGACCCCACAAATCAGTATCTACGATCTCAAACATTGTAAGCTTGGGAGGTTCAGCTTCTGGGTTCCCTATGGATGGATGATCCGCAAGTACGTCGGCCTTACACTTCTGGTATAGTTTTATAGGCTCGGGTACGGGTGGTACTCTTTTCCTAGTAGTTTGCACCCTTAGCGCTCCTTCGCATGTACGGTAGAACCCGTAAGGTATGTCAGGGGGTAATTCTCCCCTCGTAAATCCTCATCCTGTTTTCAAAATAACTAAGTTTTGTTAAATTCCTTTTCAAAAACTTTGTCCAAACCGATGCCCTGATACCAAACTATGACACTCGTCCTTAATGCGCCTTATTTATAAGAGTTATAGGCCACAGGCATTAAACTAGTTTGGACGACTTAATTGTGGAATAAAAACTTTCTTAAAATAACTTAGTTCGAAAACATGAGGATGAATTTTTCGCGATACAAATATATCCCATAAGGGAATCTTAATACAATAATCCAAAATGGACAAATGATAAACAAATTAGTACAGTCCAACTATTTATACTATCATAAAAATGCCTTTTGCTGTAATCCTTACAGCTGCATCTTTCCTTTTGATCCTGATCCACTACCTGTCTCTTTCATGCGATCTGGAGTTCAAATAAATGAACCCCAGGGGTAACAGTTAATCTTCTATGCAAGTATGAAATATAAATGACAACACAACACATAATAAGTATAGAATAATCCACAGTAAACAAGTCGCACCATAACCGCAGTTATCGGCCAAGGACCGCAGCCCTTTGGGACACGTGACCCTATTTTAGGACATGCAGCCCCAATCCATAGCTAGGATAAACATGCAAAATTTTCTAGCAATCATGGTTAGTTATTCATGAATATAGGCATACAAGCTAATAAGATATTACCCATCTCAAACTTGAATCCTTAATCTAGTCAAAGGTGATGGGATCAGTAGAGGTGTCAAGATGTGCCTATAAACGTTTATCATTGTCATTAGTCTCTGCTGGCGTTGCAAAGTACCTAACTACACGACTTGATAATAATACCCTTTTTATATGCATACTACTCAAGTTTTCCTTTCCTTATCATGCATATACTATGTTGATATATATATATATATATTGGAAACAAAATCTATCTTTCTTCAACACAGCCCCATATTTACGGTTTATGCATCAAAGAATTCTTATGGCTTGGTTCCTACGGTTCTTTTTAGCATAAACTTCTGGGGTTTATTCCTACGGTTTATTACTCAAAGCTACGCTGGAAACTGATAGAAACTAGAAGGAAGAAAGACTTGATGATTACCTTCAGTTTGCTAGCTCGCACGTTGTGATCTTCACTAGAATCGCACACCCCTGTTTTCGGTGCAAAACACAGAGGAAGATGAACAAGGATCTTTCACAACTGACTCTCTTTCTTTCTCGCTCTTGGTCTCGGTTTTTGATTGCAGAAAGGTGAATGAATGAAATTTCAGGAACAATACTTATATAAAGACTTAAGGGTCCGGTCCAATTGGAAATATTCAAAGATAAATGGTGCTGAATTCAAAATGTATGGTGGAGTTCTGGAGAAGCATGGTACCGCTGGCCTTGCGTGTTCAGAAGGTAAGTTAATCACACTGGTGAAGTATGGCTAATAGCTGATTTGCTAACTGTATTCAGCGTCTTTTACGTGTTCAAACCAAAGTGTGCAGTGAAGAAAGAGAAAACTGATTTAATGGATGTTGCTCCCCGTATTCTTTGTGTTTTGGTGCAAGTCAAATGGGCTAAAGTTTTGTTGTTGGGCTGATATGCATATATGGAAGTATTTGGGCTTTTGCGTTTTGGGGTAAAAATGCCACAATATAATTTTCCTCTCAAATTTATAATTTTTTTCTCAAATTATCCCCATTAATTACAAATCTCAATGGATTTCCTATCAAAGAGTAATAACTAATGTAAATAATTAAAAATTATATTTTAAGAAAACCAACACAGTTTTTTTTACCTAACTTTATTAATTTAAGGGCTGGAAATACTATCTTAAAAATATAAATGTGGAGGATCTTAGCTTCTACGAAGTTTGAGTGTTTGATTTTTTATTTAAGAAGAATTAAGTCATTTTCAATTGATTTAATTTAATTTTAGTGGAAGGCATATTATTTGATGCTTGAAGCAATACATAATTAGGGAAGGTGGCGATGATGGCAGATTGGCGTTTGCTTCTGCTTCCTAATGCGCGTCTCATGGGCGAGCACCTTATCACTACTGATTACGACTTTTCCCAAATTTCAAATTTTATTTAATTAATTGTGTCAACTTCATTTTTTTTGGGACTTAATTCTATTTTGTTTTCAAGCAAATTAAAAACATTTCTCATGCATTGAGTTCGGTAAGAGAAGGAAGCCTCATATATTATAAAATTAGACATCTTCAAATAACTTGTGCATTTTGAGGTTCTATATAATACTTTCATTTTTTTCCATCTATATACTTTCTATTACATGAGTTTTGTTTTGTTTAAATATAAAGTAAATATAGATGACCAAATTTTGTTCGCTCGATACCACTTGTTAGTTAATTTAGGCTATTGCAGAACTTTCATACAAAGTCTCATGAGGATGAAAACAAAATTTTTTGTTAATCATTGTGGAAACCCGCTATTCCTTACGATCCTTAAGATTTATTAACATTAACTTATTAGACTAATTATTCATTATTATTATATTTATTAATCCTTAACTTTTTACAAGTACTCATAAGAACTCGTAACACTTTATGCTACTCATGAGTCTTAGGATTCGTTAAAATAACTATTTGGGATTAGGATTACTTGTTAAAAACAACTATTAGGGATTAGGATTACTTTAGATCACTTAAAGACTTCAATGTTGTTGATGTCCACTAACTATAATCCACATGGCTAACCTCTAATTACAATGAGAACTGTAACATCCTAATTTTTAATTTTAGGATTTAATTATAATTATAAAATAATTATATTTGATAAATGTGTTTATTATGTAATTGTTGGAAAAAAGGGGAGAAAAGAAAGAAAGAAATCTAAAAAAAAAAGCTGCATATTTGCGGCGATCGATAGGGATGGGGGCAAGTGCCCCCTACCCATTTGCTTGATTATTGAAGGATTGGTTCAACCACTCCTTCCTACCACTTCCCTCCCCTTCTATTTAAACAAACCATACTCACACACATACACGATTAGCTGAAGAGAGGTGAGAGTGAGAGTGAGGAAGGAAGGAAAAAGAAAAGTTTGAAGGTTTTTCGGTGTATTTTAAGGTATGTCATTTATATTATAAGATTATTTAGGTAGCTAAAATAACTTCTTTTCACTAAACTTTATTCATGAAAGTTATTCTATATATTTTTCGCTTTCTAATGAGGGTAATATTATGTTGATTAGTGAAAATTTTAGGGTTAAGATTTTGGAAAAGTTTCAAATTTTGACAATAGAAGACTATATATATGTAGTGGATGATTAATAGTAAATTTTGATCGGTCTAGATTTATTGTTTGGTTGTTATAAGAATTTAAAATGAATTTTTCTATTTAAGAAGTTTAGGACTATATGTCTATAAAATGTTTTCACCGATTAAATGTTATGAAAATAATTTATTTGGATTAGCAAAGATATTACCGGAATTTTAATCGGTTTAGTTTTGATATATGAAAGACTAAATTGTAATTTTTGGAATTTTGGGACCAAACTATAATTTTTGGAATTCGGGACTAAACTGTAATTTTTGAAATTTGAAGGACTAGATGGCCATTTTCAAACCTAAACCCCAAAATTTCATTTTCAATTTTTTTTATAATAATATATCATTATTAGAATTTTTATTTTAAGTTATAGGAAATTATAAGTTATAATTGTGATAATGTAGAGCCTTATTTTGACCTATGATTATGCGGGTAGTGCTCTTCAAGCTAAGGTTAAGCTTGGAACCGAGGTAACAGGGTTAATTTTGTTAGTTCTCTATTGTTTTGATGATAACTGACAATTGTAAACATAAGTTGAAGTTTGTCTTTGGTAGGTTGAAAAACTTATTGTCAAAGGCAAACTCGAGTTTTGGTTAAGAAAACTCGAGTTTGGACTTGATAGAACAATAGCTTAATTTTTAATGAATTGAGAAAACTCCAGTTTGCGTAGGCAAACTCAAGTTATGACATACAGAGAGCACTCTATGTTTTTCATATTGAGACAAACTCAAGTTTAGTTTTACAAACTCGAGTTTGCACCAAACAGAGACTCTTCAATATTTTCCAAAGTAAACAAAACTCCGGTTGCGAGAGTAAACTCGAGTTTTGGGCATACGAAGAGCGTCCAATGTTTTAAGCCTAAGAAAACTCCAGTTTGCACTTAGCCAAGAGTTTTCTAAGTTTTGAGAAAACTTGAGCTTGTATTTGTAAACTCGAGTTTAGATTTGACAGAGCTTTCATGTTTTTAATTTGATAAAAACTCTAGTTTATTTAGAAAACTCCGGTTTTCACTTGGCATAGATTTTTTTTTAAAGGTTTTCAATTTTAAAAGAAAACTCGAGTTAACTCTTGGAAACTTCGAGTTTATGCCGTGCAGTGAGCTTTGCTCATTTCGTGATTTGAAAACTCAAGTTTACATTTGGAAACTCTAGTGTTGAGCTTTTGGACTTAAACATGTTTTCACTATAAAAGTCAAAAACTCGAGTTTGTCATTAATCAACTCGAGTTTTTCTCTATGATTCAAAATGTGCTTTTAAACTCAAAACACGACATTCTTCTCTCGGAAGAAGAAAACTCCAGTTAGGATTTGAAAACTCGAGTTCGTCTTCTAAGCATAGTTACAAACTCCAGTTTGGATAAACAAACTCAAGTTTGTGTCACTGGTTTTGAAAATCAAATTGCTCGAATTTGTGAAATCTTCTCATTTGATTTAATACTTCTTATCATCACTCATTACTATTCCTAGTTATGTTTAATCAGTTTGCTAATGAGTTTCAGATGGTTTAGAGAATATTAAATGAAGATTTAGACAAAAGCAAAAAGTGATGTTAGCACATTAAATGCAAAGTTGAGAAAACTTGCATCCTTTTGGACAATCATTCTACACACGTTGCAAAGGGATTAATGTTTCCTTTCCACATCCAGTAGCTGCTCTTCCAACGGATTAAAAGTCAAGAAGTCAACCATAAACTTTGTGCAATTGGATTAACCAAAGAGTAGAGAGAGAAGAAGACCAAAGCTCAACCTAATCCTTGCTTGATGAAGGCAACGGTCATATTGAATATTAAAACGGTCATTTAATGCTCTCTTTGTATAAATAGAGCTACATTCAATTCTTCTCAACAACCAATCTGCTGAAAACGAAAATCATTCAAGTTTCCAACTACTCTTTGAGTTTTCTTGTGTAAAGTATCTTTTGATACATTCTGTACTTCAGTGATTATTCTTATCCACTCTTAGAGAGAGTTCATTTATTGTAAATCATTTTATTGTAAGAATCTCAAGTCGTGGGACTTGGAGATTGGGATATTGATTGCAGCTTGTAAGGGGGAGTAAGTTCTAGTGAGAGAATTACTCTAGAGTTACAGAGTGTGTAATCAATTGAGATAGTGAAATCCCGAGTGTCCGGGACCTGGACGTAGGTCAAAAGGTTGGACCGAACCAAGATAAATTCCTTTTGTCTTGCTTTCCTTTCTTATACTCTGGTTAGCTCTATTTTAGTGTTAAAAAACAGAGTAACTAGAAAAGAATTTTAAAATCCCTAATTCACCCCCTCTTGGTGATTAGCTCAACTTTCATTTGATATCAGAGCCAGGTCTTCTCTAAAGAGCTTAAGATCTCGAGAAGGATCACTATGGAAGGTATTCTACCTGATGGAGCTTCGATCAACCGACCACCAGGATTCAATGGAGAACATTATTCTTTCTGGAAAGCCAAATTCAAAGTCTTTGTGTTGGCTACTGAATATGGTTTATGGAGAGTGTTCGAAAGAGGAGACTACAATCCAACCATTCTTGAAAATGGTCTCAGAATTCCAAAGCCTGAAGAAGACTATGGTGAGAATGACAGAAGGAATATCACACTCAACAGTAAAGTGGTTTTCATGTTGCAAAGTGCTCTGAGTCAACAAGAGTACTTTCGTGTATGCACATTGTCTTCTGCTAAGGCTATATGGGATGCACTGGAGATTGCTCATGAAAGAACAACTGGAGTCAAGCAGAATAGAGTCAATACCCTCATGACTGAGTACGATCTTCTTCGTATAAAGCCTGGGGAATCCATTAGCGAATTCCAATTGAGATTCACTCATCAGATCATTCAGCTTGCTGCATTAGGCAAAGAATATGAGCAACCTGTCCAAGTGAGGAAAATTCTCAATTTCCTCAACAAGGAATAAGAAGCTAAAGTCACTGCGATTGAAGAGGCTCGTGGAGAATCAATGGCTTTTGTAGCAGCCCTCTTTGGCAACCTTTTTGAATATGAAGCAAAGTTCAAGTTCAAAAGTGACTTGATGAAGCACATGGCAAGAACAAAGGAATTGCGCTCAAAGCTGTCAAAGAAGCTAAGGAATCAGATGATGATGAAGAAGAAGAAGAAGAAGAAGAAGAAGAGTTAGGTATGATGGTCCGAAGATTCAAGAAATTCTACAAGAAGGACCAAAGATACAGGAAGTTTCACAAGGGTAGCTCCAGCTTTGAGGCAAAGAAGGCAATTATTTGCTACGAATGTGAAAAGCCTGGCCACATCAAGTCAAAATGCCCCCAGCTGAAGAACAAGGACAAAGAAAAGAAGAAGTTCAATAAATACAAGAAGAAAGCCTATGTCTCAGCTATATGGGGAGATAGCTCATCTGATGAAGATGAAATTGATGAGAAAGAAAAAGCTAATATCTGCTTAGTTGCTGAAGAAGAAGAGCAACATGACAACAATGATGAGGTATATGATTTGAAACTATCTTATGATGAATTATTTGCTGAGTACATTGTTGTACAATCTGAATTTGAAAAGCTTGCCGAAAAATATATATCTTTGAAAAAGAAGAATGTGACTCTTGAACTACAAGTTAAAATCTTTCCTCTGAAAATGCTGTTTGTGAGGATTGTATTGATTTAGAGAAAAAGAATATACATCTCACAAAGGCACTTGAGAAATTCACTAAAGGTAGTGAAATGCTCAACAAAATGGTGTTGTGGAAAGAAAGAATCGAGTCCTCACTGAGATGACAAGAGCTATGTTGAATGAGAATAATGCTTCTCAAGTATTTTGGGCTAATGCAATGAGTACGGCTTGCTACATCTCAAATCAGGCATACCTCCTGGAGAAGTTGAACAAAACTCCCTATGAGCTGTACAAACAAAGAAAGCCAAACTTGGACCATCTGCATGTTTTCAGATGTAAGTGCTTCATCCACAACAATGGTAAGGATAACATGGGAAAGTTTGATCCCAAGGCGGATGAAGGTATATTTTTGGGTTATTTAAATAGAAGTAAAGCTTATAAAGTTTTTAATACTCGTACTCGTATTGTTGAAGAATCTATGCATGTTGTATTCTGTGAATCCAAAGCTGATAAATCCTTGGATGATGATGAGGAAAATGTTTTTAAAAATCAATTCTTTTCGAAAACTACTCCTACCTCTATTGAAAATCCTGAAAATGTTTTTGAGGCTGATCCTCAAAACAATTTTGAAAACTCTGACCAATCTTAGCCTAGAGCTTAAGTTCATTAGGAATCATCCTTTGGACCAAGTAATAGGTGATATAAATCAAGGTGTAAGGACCAGAAAAAGTACTTTGAATGAAGTTACATTTTCTACCTTTATATCAGAGATTGAACCCTCTAAGATTGATGAAGCCCTTTCAGACGATGATTGGGTGATAGAAATGCAAGAGGAGTTACACTAATTTGATAGAAATCAAGTTTGGGATTTGGTACCTAGGCCTAAGGACGATCCGGTCATTGGCACTAAATGGATATTCAAGAAGAAATGAGATGAATCTGCAATCATTGTCTGTAACAAGGTAAGATTGGTTGCTAAAGGCTCTAATCAAGAAGAAGGAATTGATTACGAAGAAAGTTATGCTCCAGTGGCAAGATTGGAAGCCATAAGAGTTCTTCTAGCCCTTGCTTATGTCAAAGGATTCAAGCTCTATCAAATGGATGTGAAAAGTGCTTTCTTAAATGGTTTTATTCAGGAGGAAGTTTATGTTGAACAATCTCTTGGCTTTCAAGATGATCATCATCCAGATCATGTTTATCATCTCAAGAAAGCCCTTTATGGCCTTAAGCAAGCTCCTAGAGCTTGGTATGAGCGATTAAGCAAATTCCTTCTAGATCAAGGATTTGTTAGAGGAAAAGCAGATACAACTCTCTTCATAAAGAGTAATAAGCTTAGTGAGATTTTAATTGTTCAAATATATGTTGATGATATTATATTTGGTGCTACTAATGATGCTTTGTGTGAAGAGTTTGCTAAGAATATGCAGGGAGAGTTTGAGATGTCCATGATGGGAGAACTCAACTATTTCCTTGGTCTACAAATCAAGAAAAAGAAGGATGGAATCGTCATATCTCGACCAAGTATCTCAATGATCTGCCGAAGAAGTTTGGGATGGATCAATGCAATGGAGCTGACACTCCAATGAGCTTAATCACTTCATTGGATGCTGATGAAAAGGGCAAGGACTTCAATATTACAAGATATAGAGGAATGATTGGATCATTTCTCTATCTTACTGCAAGTCGTCCTGACATCCAATTCAGTATAGGGATGTGTGCAAGGTTCTAGTCTGCTCCCAAGGAGTCTCATGTTGAGAATGTGAAGAGAATCTTTAGATACATTGCTGACACAAAAACCCTTGGCCTGTGGTTTCCCAAAGGATAACCTGAACATCTAGTGACATATTCAGATTCAGATCATGCCGAATACAAGACAGATAGGAAGAGCACAAGTGGCCAATGTCAATTCCTTGTGGCTCACTTGTCTCCTTGTTCGACAAGAAGCAAACAAGTGTGACTGTGTCCTCTATTGAAGCTGAATATGTGGCAGCCTCAAGCTGTTGTGCTCAAGTCCTATGGCTCAAGCAACAACTATCTAACTTGGGAAATAACCTGAAGGAGATCTCAATATTGTGTGACAACACTAGCACAATAAGCTTCGCTAGGAATCCAGTGAAACATACTCGGACCAAGCATATTGATGTGAGACGTCACTTCATAAGGGATCATGTTTAGAAGAAGGATGTCAATGTTATGTTCATCCTAACTCATCTTCAACTTGCTGACATCTTCACCAAACCATTGGCTAAGGAACAATTCAGTTTCATAAGAAGAGAATTGAGAATGGTAAATCCCAATGAGCTGTAAGTATCTCTCACTCAATGTTAGTTATGGCTTTAATGATTATTAGTTGCTAACTAAAGCATCGAAGTGTCTAGTTGTGGTTTACGCAGGATGTTTTAAAATGTTAGTGTTTATTGTCAAAAGAAGCAAACTCGAGTTTATCGGGGTCAGAGAGCAACATTTGGTTTTTGGAGAATCTCAAAACTCGAGTCATTAAGTGAGAAACTCGAGTTTCCATTAGACAAAGAGCAACTATAGTTGAAGAGAAGTAAAAACTCGAGTTTTGTTGAGGAATTTTAAAGGTTCACACATACACCTTTGAAGTCCAGGTTAGTAAACATTCATCAAAACTTGAGTTTATTAGTAGAAACTCGAGTTTGTCGCGTCTATATATATATGTGTTATTGTGCTTGTTCTTCTACACTCTCCTCAAAACTCAAGTTTTGCCCTAGTTTTTTTTTTCTTCTCTTATCTCTCTATTTCTCACCATTTTCAACCAAACCCTTGTCTCAAAACCCTAAATGGCCTCCAAATCTTCTACCCAAGCGACTCATGACGCAGGATCAGACCATGAAGGGTCAAAATCCCCATCTCTTCCTCCTCTTCAGCGACCTAGGAGGATGAAATCAACCCTAAGACGTTATCATTATAGAGTCGATCGTTCAATCAAAGGGGTCAGCGAAAATATTCCTCGCTTCATCTCCTAAATCAAAGGGAGTTTCCTTCCAAGAGCGCTCTAAGACTCGCTTTAAGAAGCGCCATGACCCAGAACTAGTTGAGGGAAAGGAAGAAGAAGGCTGGTGAGTCCTCTAAGCCTCCTAAGCCAAAGA
Organism: Acacia acuminata; assembly: GCA_019022655.1. Taxonomy (NCBI): domain Eukaryota; kingdom Viridiplantae; phylum Streptophyta; class Magnoliopsida; order Fabales; family Fabaceae; genus Acacia; species Acacia acuminata. Next base: position 1,274,318 of record JAFJYI010000195.1, on the reverse strand, counting down.
AATCGAAGGCTACCCAAGGAACTAAGAAGGAGCAAACACCATCGAAGGATACATCTGCTCAACCTGAGGAAGAGCCTCCTGTCATATCCAATACCATTGAAGAAATCTACAACCATCACTCTCCTCCTATTGGGTTTGCTTCTACTGCTTCTATTCTTTCGATTGAGTCTGCTGCAAAATTCAAAGAGTCCTTTCTGAATAAGGAATTTTGTCCCTTTGTTTTTGTCGATTTAGCCAAATTAAGAGATGAGTGTAGCCTAGATTTGTCACCTTGGCTAAAAGATTATGAATCCTTTATTTCTATTTCTGCCGCTTATACTCCCAATATTGTCAAAGTATTTTATTTCAATATGGTTTATGACAATATTCTGAATTTTGAGGAGACTTAGTTGAGGAGAGAGTTACTACCACTGTCAAAGGGACACCCTATCTGCTTCAATCATCAACAGCATTCCCAAAATTGACAATCCACCTCCTGTTCCTACAGCTAAATTTAGCAACAGTGAGATTTTTCAACTACTCAGACCCAATGAGTCTATCCCAAAATCTGAGTTACACACCCTGTTTTTCTCTCCAGTGTCTATACGCCATATCAATCGAGTCCTATGGTATATTTACTCTAGGAATTTTATTCAAAAGGGTGGGAACTACACTCACTTTGCAAAGAAGGATTACCCTCTCTTTGCTACTCTTGTCAAAAAGGTTCATTTAAATCTTGGACATTGGATCTTCCAAGAGATGGCGAGGTTCAAATTTGCTTCCTGTAGGCCTTCACATATCTCATTTCCATCACTTGTCTTAGTGATTTTGTTCTACCACAAGATCTGGTATCTTGGTCCTCCTGACTCCATCAAGACTCCTCCCGTGTTTGGAAAATCTCAATTGAACTATATGAAGATTACTTTTGAAGGTGAGGGTTTTGGCCAATCAAGGGCTCCCTCTAGATCACGAGCCTCCCATGCTAGAGCCTCTCAGGCACAAGCACAAGAAGCCCAATTAGCTCCACCACCTACTGATTTTGATGTCAGGGTAAAGGCCATTGTGGATGCTGCCATTGCAGTCATGTCTATAAGAATTGAGTTTGAGGTAGGTAAACTGGTAGTTGAGGTGACCCGAGGTAATCGTGAGATGGTTGATGCTCAGGACGCCATGAAAGAGCAAGTTGAAGGTCTCTCTGGACGGAGTAATGAGCTAAAAGAAAAGGTTGAGGATCTCACAGGTCATATGCTGGATCACGATGCCAAGCCTACTACTCTGATGGTCTCTAATATCAGTATGGGTGACAAGATCGACAAGATTCTGAAGGTTCTTCAACGTATTGGTCCTAGTCATTCTGGATTCAATTTTGGCTCCCCTTTTGGCCTTAAGCCTGACCACGAACATTCCTCATCACCCTCATTCACCTTTACCATTCCTCAGGTTCCGACCTCCTCACCTGAAGCATCCATTCCCATCATCACTTCCTCCCTTATTCCTACTTCCTCACCTACCACAGAGATCTTACCTCCCTCATCTCCAATTACCCCAACCACTGAGGTTCTTAATCCATCTCACACTCCCACTACTGAGATTCTACCTCAATCTCCTACCTCCATTGTCCAACTTGATTCACCTCCTCCTACTCTACTGATCAATCCTCTCCATGAACCCTCTATCTCAGCTACACCTTCATTTGAAGACGACAAAGGGGGAGAGAAAAGCGAATATTAGAATTTGAATTGTTTTGAGTTTGAGGTTGTAGAGTCCGTGTTTAGTTTCTCTTGTGTGCTTTCTGTTTTTGAAATTCTGATGTAATGCTTTTTGATTCAATGACATGAAAATATTATGAAGTTTCATGTGTTATGCAATCTTGCTTCTCATTGTTTATTTCAATTCTAATATCTCGCTCGACTAATTTCTCATTTCATTCTAATCATGTCAAAGCAATTTTAAAATAACCACATATTTCAAAATACCATTTCTGTCAAAGTCTTTAATTGATGCAAAATCCATTTCAAATGGCAAATTATGTCAAATTCTTGAATTTTTGGCTTCCAAGTGTTGTCATCATCAAAAAGGGGGAGAATGTTAGTTCGCTATGTGTTCTAATGATAATTGACAATTGTAAACATAAGTTGAAGTTTGTCTTTGGTAAATTGAAAAACTTACTGTCAAAGGCAAACTCGAGTTTGGACTTGACAGAGAGTAGTTCAATTTTTAATGAACTGAGAAAACTCTAGTTTGATTAGGCAAACTCGAGTTTATGACATACAGAGAGCACTCTATGTTTTTCACATTGAGACAAACTCGAGTTTGCACCATACAGAGACTCTTCAATATTTTCCAAAGTAAACAAAACTCCAGTTTGTGAGAGTAAACTCGAGTTTTGGGCATACGAAGAGCCTCTAATGTTTCAAGCCTAAGAAAACTCCAGTTTGCACTTAGCCAAGAGTTTTCTAAGTTTTGAGAAAACTCGAGCTTGTATTAGTAAACTCGAGTTTAGATTTGACAGAGAGCTTTCATGTTTTTACTTTGATAAAAACTCTAGTTTATTTAGAAAACTCTAGTTTTCACTTGGCATAGATTTTTTTTAAAGGTTTTCAATTTTAAAAGAAAACTCGAGTTAACTCTTGGAAACTCGAGTTTATGCGAAAGAGAGAGCTTTGCTCATTTCGATTTGAAAACTCAAGTTTACATTTGAAAACTCCAGTTTTGAGCTTTTGGACTTAAACATGTTTTCACTATAAAAGTTCAAAACTCGAGTTTTTCTCTATGATGCAAAATGTGCTTTTAAACTCAAAACACGACATTCTTCTCTCGAAGAAGAAAACTCAAGTTAGGATTTGGAAACACGAGTTTGTCTTGTGAGCATAGTTACAAACTCCAGGTTTGGATAAACAAACTCAAGTTTGTATCGCTGGTTTTGAAAATAAATTGCTCGAATTTGTGAAATCTTCTCATTTGATCTTAATACTTCTTATCATCACTCATTACTATTCCTAGCTATGTTTAATCAGTTTGCTAATGAGTTTTTGAGATGGTTTAGAGAATATTAAATGAAGATTTAGACAAAAGCAAAAAGTGATGTTAGCACATTGAATGCAAAGTCCAGAAAACTCACATCCTTTTGGACAATCATTCTACACACGTTGCAAAGGGATTAATGTTTCCTTTCCACATCCAATAGCTGCTCTTCCAACAGATTAAAAGTCAAGAAGTCAACCATAAACTTCTGTGCAACTGATTAACCAAAGAGTAGAGAGAGAAGAAGACCAAAGCTCAACCTAATCCTTGCTTGATGAAGGCAACGGTCATATTGAATATTACAATGGTCATTTAATGCTCTCTTTGTATTAATAGAGCTGCATTCAATTCTTCTCAACAACCAATTTGCTGAAAACGAAAATCATTCAAGTTTCCAACTACTCTTTGAGTTTTCTTGTGTAAAGTATCTTTTGATACATTTTGTACTTCAGTGATTATTCTTATCCACTGTTAGAGAGAGTTCATTTATTGTAAATCATTTCATTGTAAGAATCTTAAGTTGTGAGACTTGGAGATTGGGATATTGATTGCAACTTGTAAGGGGGAGTAAGTTCTAGTGAGAGAATTACTCTAGAGTTACGAGTGTGTAATCAATTGAGATAGTGAAGTCCCGAGTGTCTCGGGGACTAGACGTAGGTCAAGAGGTTGGACCGAACCAGTATAAATTCCTTGTGTCTTGTTCTTCTTCCTTATACTCTGTTCAGCTTTGTTTTTAGTGTCCAAAAATAGAGTAGTCTGAAAAGTTATTGAAATCCCCAATTCACCCCCTCTTGGTGATTAAGCTTCACTTTCAAAGTTAACCTAAAATGGAAATGGGCTCCAATGGTTCAGCCCAAAAAACGGAAATAAAATAAAAATGGGCTTTAATTACAAAATTTGAGCCCAAATAAAATCCAGAAATATACATATCTTGATTATTTGATTGAATCAAAAATTTAAGATAATAGATCACGTTTATATCTTGATTATTTTGATTGAGTCAAAAATTTAAGATGATTGATTACATTCATATCTTGATTATTTGATTAAATTAAAATTTAAAATGATGGATCACATCCATATCTTGATTATTTGATTGAAACAAAAATTTAAGATGAAGGATCACACCCATATCTTTAATTAAAATTCAAAATCATGGATCATATCTATATCATTAATTTTTATCTTCAATTAAAATTTAATATCATCTTGTAATTCAATCTTTATTCATTATTTCTCCTATCCAGACTTTATTAGATATATATATATATATATATATATATATAAAATTCAAACTTATCTTTTATAACCTAACATGTTGAATTTAAATTTTAAACTTAAATTCAAAATTTGAATTCCAAATTCAACTTGGCCTAAGACCCCATTTGATTTTCTAACACATTTAAACCTTTTTGTAGAGAGACTAATTTCCCAATAGGAGCTCAAATGTGGTGTCATTTTTACTATTGGGCTTGGAGTCTTACTCCAACCTAATTACACATTTACTCTTAATAAAACCCAATAATAATAACTGGCCCAAGCTTGCTAATTTTAAGCAATTGAGAATAACCTTTGTGTGTGACCTATTAGGCCCAATTAGTGGTTGACATAAATAAAATTGGACAAATTAAAACTCCTTTAATGGGCCCAAATTATCTAATTACCGCATAAAACACTAGCAATGCTCTGGGCCCTAGAACTAATTGAGTTGATCAAATGATTTATCTTTCAGATTTGGATACTATGCAGGCATTATCCCTTACAACGTTTTCACATTTATTCGAGAGCAGAGAGAGAGTATCATCTCTCTTGATTGACTAAATGTAGCTAATTCACAGAACTAGCAATCTTCTTATATTAACTCTATAATGGATCATAACTCTCCATGATCACTTGCTGTGTGCACAGACTTCCAAGTCAATTAGAAGCTATCCAGCTCTACCGGTCTTATGAATGATTAATCCCTTGTAGGGGACTGTGAGTCCTCTCGGCATGTCCATCTATACTCATGTATTCAAGTTACACCCAAGAGTACAATGTTCTCCCCATTTTTAGGAGGATAGATTTTGTACAGTCAAAGTATAACCCTAGGACATAGTATTTGATGACATCCTCAAGTCCAGGACGATCCGTACTACGAAACGATGAGAGACTTTCATATCCAATAATACTATCTACAATAAATCTTTGTGGAGTCTCTTGGTGGGTCAGTTCAGTGCTATCTGTTCTCCAACAGATCTACTCATGACATCAGTTGAGACATCACTATGCCTGTATTCCATGAGGTTCCTACCTTATATCTCTATACAAGTAGATAAAGTCGTACTAGTCTTATTGAGATCATTAATGCCATTTCTTGGTGATTCAAGACTAGGAACAAGTTTTAGGCAATAGATATGTAGTGTTCTCGAGTCCTCATGGTCATGATCTCTATCATTGATCCTCAAGATTAACTCATGTTCTATTCCTAGGGTTTTTTATCTTTAAACACATATTTACCTTAAAACGAAGGCGACATATAAATATGATAAAGATAAAATGTGCTCATTTATTAATAATGAAATACTACAGGTAGAAAAGGGGTTCATCTGTCACATAAATTGTCTCTATGACACCTGAATACTAACACTATCCTCCAATCTTGCACCTTACCTAACCTCAAGACACCATCATCATCTTGAGAAAAGGAAATCCAAAGACTTGAAGCCTCAACCTTGTCATCGTCTAGCAAGTATCCAAGGAGAAGCAGGATTCAAGGATAAGGAGTTCACACTGCAATCTGGAGGCAACCGTGTGGATCTACATTAGAGACTTCATAATATTTTTCATCTTTTCAATTACTCAAAGGTAATCCTAAACCCTTATATGTGTTTTAACTAGTAGATCTTAAACATAACTCATGAGTACTGTAAAGAGTTACAAGTTAAGGAGAAAAGAGATTCTCTAGGTAATGAGTTAAATATTATATCTCATGAGTACCGTAAAGACTTACGGGTTATAACTCATAAGTATCATAAAAATTTATGGATTCTCATGAGTACCATAGAGAGTTACAGGTTATAACTTATGAGTACTGTAAAGAGTTACGAGTTCCTCAAAGATCAACCATTCTTGTTATGGTTACCTTTAACTTATGAGCAATGTAAAGAGTGACGAGTTCTCATGAGTATCGTAAAGAGTTACAGGTTCTCATGAATATCGTAAAGAGTTATAGGTTATACTACCTCCGGTCCTAATTATAAGACCTAGTTGACTTTATTTGAAGAGATTAAGGAAGCTAAATAAGTTACTTAGTCATTTCATATATTGTGTATCCTTGGATTATATGTTAGTTTATTAGTTAAACTAATTAGTTTCAAGAAAAAAATAAAAATACTCTAAAGTAATTTAATTAGCTTCCTTAATCTTTCCAAAAAAGTCAACTAGGCCTTATAATTAGGACTGGAGGGAGTAATTCATAAGGAATAACTTTGTTATTCATGTCTTTTAGTAATAATCTAGTTTTCGCTATGATTAAGGAAGAACATAATTTTTATTTTTCAACTTCATGAGCAAGTTACTTGAACGTCGGACAACTCTCACATTTTAACCAACAAAAATATCAATTTTTCCCTAACATATCGTTATCTCTATTAATATTTTCTTATGAAATAGGTGGTACCGTGGTAGGATATTGAATAAAGAATATCCAGAAGGTTGGTCCATTGAGATTTTTAAAAAGGATAATTTTTTAATAGAATTAGGAAATATTTATTTATTTTAAATATATGCAGTATGATACCTAGTATCCTATAATTGGATATAAGATTTACATTTAAATTTGAATTTCAAAATATTATTATTTTATTATTTCTAAATTTCTATAAATAGAGATCTTTCCGTTGTATTGATTAAAGGGTTAAATACCTAATTTGTCACTAAGTTTTGCCAAGGAGCGCCCCGATCGAAAATATTTTTGGTATCATTTTTGCCCCTAAGTTTACAAAATGGATCAAATATGCCCCGTTTTTTTAGGAGCCAATTTGCCCTTTAAGTTTTGTTTAGGAGCAAATTTGCCTAAACTTTCGTGGCAAAAATGATACCAATCCAACAATCCACGATCAACCGATGGGCAAAATTGCTATGTTTGTAAACTTCCGGGGCAAAAATGATACCTAAAATACTTCCAGTCTTTGGACGCTCCCTTAGCAAAACTTCCGTGGCAAATTAGGTCTTTAACCCTTGATTAAATAGAGAATTCGTGATTTTCTGACCTCCTTTTCTTCCTCTTCTGTCTCTTTCCACTTCTCCCTCACTCCAACCCCTCTTACATTAATGGGTTTATTGTAAAATATATACTTCTTTGAAAAAAAGGAAGTGCTTAATCATATCGCATCTATGCATAATCTATTTTTTTTAAAAAAGTATCTTATCTATCTTTTATTAGCCCAATCCTGTTTGTTTTGTGGAATTGAAGGGAATGTAATGGAATTTCTTAGTTACATGAATTTGTTGGGCTCGTCTAGAAACAGAGACCTAGATTTTTTATTTTTATTTTTTTTTGCTAAAGAAAAGTTTAGGTGGGAGCAAACATTGGTAACCAACCAGGGTCAAGGCATGCCTCTAGGCACAAAAAGCGCTTACAAAGGTACTTACGGGTCTCCCACCAATAAGGCCCTCATATCAACTAGCAGGTGTTAAACATCCTTCCTTTTAGGGTGAATGCTAACGCCTTAGCCAACTGTGCCACTCCTCATTGGCAAAACTGGGCCTTTTTTTTGATACATCAAAATAGAGACCTAGATCTGAAACAATATAATACCAGAAAACCTGAAGCCTAAATAGTGACCAACAAATTGTCAAGGAACTAAAATAAACAGTTTATGAAGGCCTAATGTGTGAAAGCAGAAAATAAAGCAAGAGAATGAAAATTAAAACTGAAGCCGAATAGGTATTTTCGACATATAATGCATTAATCTAGCCCACAGGAATAAGGGAAAACAGTGAGTTTGACAGTTGGGCTAGATGACGTCATCTCGGATAGCAGCAAAAGATTCAGACCTGATTCATTATGTGACCCGGATGCAGACCTGCCGCCACCAGAAGATTCAGTGGACATTTCTCAGAAGATTATGAGGCGTGGAGACTTGCAGCTCCTCACTTGTGTGAGCTCTCTTCTCTATGCGTGAGAGTCGTGTTGGTTCCTGGTGAACCTGGGTGCTCTTGATCTCTTTCGAAGTCTCTCATCCTCCCTGTTTCTAGCTGTTATGGTATGGAGGTGGGGGATAGTAGTAGTGTTATGAGGAGGAAACATGCAATTTTAACTTGGATGAAAAAGGGGAACTACACGGTGGTTCATTAGTTGGGAAACTTCATTCCAGTAAAAACTTGAATATTCCCATAGTCATCTCTATGATAAGAAAGGGGTGGCAACTGAAAGATGAACTGGAGGTTCTTGATCTTGACCGTAGCAAGCTCATTTTCCTCTTTCGTTTTATGAATATTAAGGATTATGTTGTATTTTAAAGGGTCGACCATGGATGATTCAAGGATTTCTTCTAAATCTCTAGATTTGGGAGGATTCAATGGTGTTGAAGGATGTTGGCTTTGAGAAGACACCTTACTGGGTGCAGTTTCATGGCCTTCCGGTAGCTGCGTTTGACAACAATAATGCGAAGATACTTGGAGATACGGTAGGGGAGGCTGTCATGTTTGAGCAACCAATGGTTGATGGTAAAATTGGTCGTAGCTTTATCAGAGCAACCAATGATCATCATGTGTAATGGTCGAATGCAACGTTGCATCAGTAAAGCAGGGTGGTCAGCATGGGCAAGAACCGAGGTCACAGGAACGTGTTCAGGTTGCACCGAAAGCTAGTCATGCGATGGTGATGGCAGTGTAGACCTGTGACGTGAGCAAAGAAAGAGAAAGCCATATTCTTTTGACTGAGTCAGCCTTTGAGAATGGTGTGGATGGTGTTGGGCTCTCTAGTGTGGTCGACGCATGGAGTTTAATGGAGATGTAGGCCGTATGGTTGGAATGGATGTGCAGAAAGGTGATGTGAGCAAGGAAAGAGATGGTCATATGCTTTTGACTGAGTCAGATTTTGAGAGTGGTGTGAATGGTGTTGGGTTTCCCAGTGTGGGCCGACGCATGGGTTTTACTGAAGACATGGGCCAAATGGTTGGGATGGGGAAATCCATGCGCTTAGTTGTGGAAATTGTGGTCTTGGGGAATTAAATTGTGGGGGTGGTCTTGGGACTAATTTAATGGTGGCTTCTGGCACATTTTCTGATGGGTCAATTTCCATATCACCCATGCATGAGTATCCATTTGACGCAAGCCCCATCATCCCTTCGGCCATGACCCAATCAGCAGTGGAAGGCTTAGTTAAAGCTAAGGGAGAGGAGTCAGCCAACAAAGATATTTCCCAACCATATACTTTTGAGTATTCGAGTGATGATGAGATTAAATATAATCCTATTGTTCCTCCCAGTGGGCTATCTCCAATATCTGCCATGTCTTTTTGCTTGAAAGGCCTTAAGTGACCTTTTGAGGATGATTCTCGGTGGTGGAGCGAAATAAATGCGAGAAAGCTGGATTTTGAGTCATTTAAGGAACCAATTCCTGGTAAAAGTACGGTGGGGAAATTACAGAAAGAGCATAAGTGGAATTTTCGATTAGTTAAGAAGTATCTTCGTCTATGTGGAAATGAAGAGAAACTGGGTATGTCTAGTAATATGTCTCCGTTTGTTGAGATTGATTTTCTTGATAGTTGGTTGAATGTTGGTAGTGAACAGGAGATGGATCATGACTCTTCTCTATCAGATAACGCCGGTGGTTGGATGAGACCAACCATTGGTTCGCCATGAATCTATTAGCTTGGAATTGTCAGGGTTTGGGGGTTGCCTTGACAGTCAGAAACTTGAGGGATGAATGCTCTCGTAAAAAACCCCACTTAGTTTTTGTGGTGGAGACTAAGTAGAAAGAAAAAGTAATGAGGAAAGTGAGGTGAAGATGTGGTTTTAATGAGGAATGGATTGTTAACCCTGTTGGAAGAAGTGGCGGCCTGGCATTATGGTAGTCTGATGTGCTTACAGTTAATACTCGTCTGCTATTATTATTCATACCAGTGTGATGTCCGAGACCTTATCGACTCCATCTTATATCACTTTTATCTATGGCCCCACTGATGAAGAGGATGGAATGTTGTGCTGGCAAGAGGTTCGAAGAATTAGCAACAACATCAAGGAGTCATGGATTGTATCAGGGATTTTAATGATACCCTTTCTCAATAGGAGAAGATGGGGGGCCTCCCTAGAGCTTGGAGGAAGATCCTAAATTTCAAGTGTTTTGTGGCTGATTGCAATCTTGAAGATCTAGGTTTCAATGGACCTATTTTTACCTGGTGCAATAATTGTGATTACCCGGATACAATTCATGAGCGCATTGATAGGGCCTTGGGTAATTTGCAGTTGAGAGAGCAGTTCTCGTGTCTCCAGATTTTTAATGTTGAACCGGTCGGATTTGACCATCACCTTATGTTTATCCAATTTCAGTATGAAAATCGCCAGTAGTGTCAAACCTTTCATTTCGAATCTGCTTGGGCATTTCATGGGCATTTTCTTGAGTTAATCAAGGGGTGTTGGCGGAATCATATTGATTAAGATCTCTCGATACTAGAGAATTTTGTGTGCAATCTGAAGAGGTGTATGCAGAGGTTAATTGCTTGGAGTAAGAAGGAGTTCCCGAATAGCGGGAAGATTATTGAGTTGTTGAAGAATCATCTGGCTGATCCGACTCTAGAAGCTCGAACTCGAAAAGCATACAAATTTAAGAGAGATTAAAGCATGCTATACAAGGGCAAAAAGCAAAAATATACTACAAGGAGAATAGGCAAAAAAAAAAAAAAAAAAAAAATACTAAAAGGACTTGATAAAAATAAAACAAATTAAAAAAAAAATGATAAAAAAGGAAAAAAAATATACTAGAAGCTCGAACTCGAAAAGCATACAAATTTAAGAGAGATTAAAGCATGCTATACAAGGGCAAAAAGCAAAAATATACTACAAGGAGAATAGGCAAAAAAAAAAAAAAAAAAATACTAAAAGGACTTGATAAAAATAAAACAAATTAAAAAAAATGATAAAAAAGGAAAAAAAAAAAATAGGGACCCGATTAAAATTTATTAAAACTATAAAGATGTACATGCTAACTACCCCTTCGATATTTTTTTTGTCACTTAAAAGACATTGGATTACTGGAAATTAGCCATGGACTTGTACAATTATGCCGTCAAATAAACTATCACTAATTAATGACAGAATTTTATCGAGTCAATTTAACGAAAGAATTTTGTTGTTCAATCTTGTCACTAATTAACTAATTGTTTTAGTGAATGTCTCAAGTTAATTTAGTGAGTGTTATAAAAATAAAGATATATCTGAGATAAGAGATAGAGAACAAGAGTAAGAGCAGGGAGAAGAGAGAAAGAGGAGAGTATTTCTTACTCCGGTGTATCTCAAATACATAACATATGCCTTCTATATATAGGCATAACTCTCTAATCTACAATTAATGTGATTTCATAATTATAGTGATTAATGGGTGAGAATAGGAAATCATGGGAGTTATGGACATCCACAAATGTAATATTCATAACACTCCCCTTGGATGTCCATTATGAATATGCCTCATTAAAAACTTTAACTAGAAAAACCCAGTAGGATAAAGACCTAGCCAAAGAAAAGAGTACATCATCCATTGATACACTTTTCAATGTTGTCTCATTAAAAACATTTATAGGAAAACCCATTGGGACAAAGCCTACAGAAGGGAAAAATAGTACAACATGTATTGACTCCCCCTTTTGACAACAGCAGTGTTACTCCCCCTAATGACAACATTACTTCCAATGTCTTCGTGTTGGTAAAGAACTATATTTTACTAATAAGCAAGATACATTAGTGCTTCAATATCAGTAAAATATGGTACTTCTAAACTAAGTGGTTCTTCAAACATTCTTCAAACAATTAATTTCCTTTTGAAGCTCTTTAGAGTTCCATTGATGTCGATATCATCAACATAAACATCAATTATAACAAAATCATTTCTATATCTTTTCATAAAAATGCATGGGCATATTGAATCATTTTTGTATTCTTATTTCAAATAATATTCGCTGAGGTAATTATACCACATGTGCCCTGATTTCTTCAAGCCATACGAGACTTGTTTAACTTAATTGAGTATTGTTCTCGAGAACTTAAATTAGATGATTCCGACATATCCTTCGTGGACTCGTGCTTCGGCACATAAGTCCTTTGAGGACATGTGCTTCCGGCACCTTAAGTCCTTTGGGGACATGTGCTTCCGGCACATTAACACTACTAGAAAACAATGAAATAGTAATGAAATTTGCGATGGAGTTTTTTCTATCGCAAATTTTAGAGATATTTGCGACGTATTTTAAATTCCATCACAAATAAGAAGTTTTGCTACAGATTTTATAAATCTCTCACAAATAACGCTTGTTTGCGATGGAAAAATTGGTCCGTCGCAACTCGTGTTTGTTTTCGACTGACAAAGCAATCCGTCGCAAATTGACAGCCTTTTAAGCCGTCAGTTTGCGACATACCTATGGATCCGTCACAAACCTAAGCCCGATAGAGGCGATCTGTCGCAAACGGCCACGGTTTGTGATAGAAAATCCTTTCTATCACAAATCGGGCCAATTTATTCTCTTTTTCCTCATTTTGCTCGAACCGTCCAGATTTGTCTCCTCTCCTCTATGCCCTTCTCTCTCTGTCCGGCCTCCATCTGCCATCCAGCCTTTGTTTGGTCTCTGCTGTCCGGCCTCCTCTCCGTTTGGCGCCTCCATTCTTTAGCCTCCTCTCACTGCCGACCTCCTCTCATTGTCTGGCCTCCTCTCCGTTGGAATATATAGTACGTTTAGCCTTTTTTTTCCCTTTAGATGCAGATTATTTCACTAATAAGAACTCCAATAAGCTTGAGGGATGTTGTTATTAATATCTCCAATAAAAACTCACTAAAAAGTTTTAGTTAATACTCATTTTATAACCCAGGTGATTAGTTTGTTGGGATCTTATAATAATTGTTATGATGATATTGTATTAATTGGTAATGATTCATAAATCTATAAATGGGGTCTTAATAAAATAGAGAGGGTAACTTGATTAGGTCTATTCAATTCGTCAAGTATAACCTTATTGCTCTTCTTTTAATGTATAATCGGTAAAATTTCCGTTTGAATAAGTCACACAACACTAGGTCAGAAATAAATAATATATTCATGTCATTTTTAACTTTATTTTATTTAATTGATTAATAAGAATAAACAGATATGTAGATAATTTCCATAAAAATCAAATCGCCTAGAATGATTAATCAAGATATTGAAAATATATATAGAATCAAAACATTACATTTTTTAATTATATTCCAAACTCTTCATAATTCATACACAAAGATAAGCGCGCCATCAATTTATAATTCATTCCCTTGATTCGATGTGTAGCATCCCAAATTTTGGGATTTTAAAGTTTGAATAATATATGGAGATTAATTATAAATTTTTGACTTAAAATAATTATGAGAATAATTTTTGAAAATTAAAGTCTATTTTTCCTTAAATTTATTCCAAGAAAAGATTAAGGAATATTCATAAAGAATAATTTAGGCCTAAACATTTAGGGTAAGTTTGGTTTGAGGGAAGTGGAGGGAAGGGGAGGGAAAAAATGTGATGGAGAGGAAAATTTTGTGGCCCCCACTACACAAATTTTGATCCAATTTTCTCCTCCCCTCATTTTTTTCTCTCCCTCCCCTCCCCTCAAACCAAACTTACCCTTATAGAATTGATATTGTATGGCCAAGAGAAATTAATTCATAAAGGAGAATCCTTATATGGAATTAAGGATTTAATTTTATCATTTTCCCAATAATTTCAAATAAAGGCTTGGAGGAGGGTCAATTAGGTATTAAAACGGGCCTCACAACATAATATTCACCATTAGGCCAATTGTATGAAATACCATCCCATTATCTCCCTCAGTTGAAGCACATGGCTAATATAAATGTACCCATATTCCTTTATTAATCATTCTCTCTCAGCCCGTTGTGTCTTATTTGACCAACTAAAATCAGATTTTTGTTATAATCCCGTAACATACGGCCTTTTTGCACACGCAAGGTCAACGATGCCATGCTTCTCCAGACCCCCACCATTTATCTTTGAATATTTCCAGTTGGATCAGACCCTTGGGTCCTTATGTAAGTGTTGTACCTGAAGTCTCATTCATTCATCTTCCTACAACCAAAACTAAGAATAGAGGGGAGAGAGAGAGAGAGAGAGAGTCCATTCGTTTTCCTCTGATTTCAAACAGCAAAATAGAGGTAAGTGTGGCATTGAGAAGCAGCAATAACAAGGGAGTTTGAGCTTTGCAGGAGGTGATCTTTCGACCTTGCTTTAATGGTTTAGTTTTTGCTTATGAGACTCTGTTCTTAGGAGTTTAAACAGAGGAAGTTTTAGCATATTAAAAACAAAGCTTAATGTTTATATGATGTTAAGAAGTTGGTCATATATATATATATATATAATGAAACAGATTAGCCATTACTCAGTTAGTTATATATATATATATATAATCTCGCATATAAGGAAGAATGAAGGGAGCTTATGGATTTTTGAAAGATATATGTGGTTGATGTTTATAGGAAGAGAACCCGAAAACTTGCTCGGAAATAGCAAATGTGTGTATATATATATCATCTATGAAACTAAAACATGCTGAGATATATATATATATATATACGTTGCTGTCATAGAAATATATAAGTGTAGGGAAAAACTCAGTATACACCCTATCTCGGATTCCAACACCCTATCTTGGATTCAAACACCCTATCTCGGATTTCAGCAACCTATCTCGGATTCCAACACCCTATCTTGGTCTCGGATTCAAACACCCTATCTTGGATTCCAACACCCTATCTCAGATTCCAATACCCTACTCGGATTCCAACACCCTAACTCGGATTCCAACGCCCTATCTTGGACTCAACACCCTATCTCAGATTCAAACACCCTATCTCGGATTCCAACACCCTAACTCGAATTCAAACACCCTATCTCGGATTCCAACACCCTAAGTCGATTCCAACACCCTATCTTGGATTCCAAAGACCCATCCCAAGAACCCCATCCAAGCACCCCCAACTCAAAACCCCTTAACCTAAAACCCTTTTAACCCAGAGAAATAATTACAAAGAAAATAATAAAAATAAAAATAAATCAATATTATTATTATTGGGAAGGAAATAAATAATAAAATAGATAAATAAATTATAGTAAATAATATTATTATTTATTAAAAAATGGGTATTATTATTAAGTCGTGTAGTAGGGTATATTGTGATGTCAGAAGTAACTAATGACAATGATAAACGTTTATAGGCATACTTCGACACCTCAACTGATCCCAACACCTACCAGACAAAAGTTAAGGAATCAAGATTGAGGTGAGTAACTGTTATCTTGTTTAGCTTGTATGTATGTATTCTTGTATGACTGATCATGGTTGCTAGATAATTCTACATGTTTGTATCCTAGCTATGGATTGAGGCTGCGTGTCCTAAAGGGCTGTAGTCCTTAGCCGATAACTGCAGTTTCGGTGTGACTTATTTATTGTAAATTATTCTATGCTTAACATGTGTTATACTTGATTTATATTTCATACTTGCATATGGTATTAACTGTTACCCTTGGGGTTCATTCATTTGAACTCCAAATCCCATGAAAGAAACTAGTAGTGGATTGGGATTAAGAGAAAAGACGCAGCTGTAAGGATTACAGTAGATTGTGAAAGTATAGAAAGTTGGATTATACTAATTTGTTTATCATTTGTCTATTTTTGGATCATTGTATTAATATCCCGATATGAGATAGATTCGAATCGTGATAAATTTATCCTCATGTTTTCAAACTAAGTATTTTAAGAAATTTTTTATTCCGCAATTAAGTCTTTCAAATTATTTTGATGCCTGTGTGCTTAAACTCTGATAAATATAGGCGTATTAAGCCAGTGCATCACACGATGTACCTAAGTTCCTATAATTTTACCTTAATTATATCTCACTCTTTAAATTTTGACCGACTACAACTTAATCTTTGTAGTCAAACCAATTTATACTTTAATCTCTATAAAGTTTATTAAATATATAATTTTATTTTCTAAAATATAGGAGTTAGTAATATATTAAATTATTTAATTTCTGTTGCAAAATTCCAATTTTGCGACGGAAGATTTTCGCCGCAAACTATCAAATTTGCGATGAAACTTATTTCGTCGCAAATCTTTTTCCATCACAAATTTGCTAGTTTGAGGTGGAAAACATTTTCCGTCGCAAAATACCAATTTTGCTATGGAATTATTGTTTCATCGCAAAATTGGAATTTTACAACAAAAATTAAATTTTCTATCGCAAAAAATGCTTTACGATGACATTTTTTTTGCAAATGCACGTATTTGCGACAGAACTTCCTTGTATTGCAACAGATTTTTTTCCATCGCAAATCCTGAATTTTTTTGTAGTGTAAGTCCTTCGGGGACATGTGCTTATGACACTCGCTAATAGATTGTGGTGATGATCCTCATTATCATTCATTACATCATATGCTATATTATAAGCAAAGATATCATCAACGTTGACTTCCTTTCGATCCCATTGGATTCCATTCATAATATAATTTATTGAGATCTCATAAATGTTTACATATTTCAAGTACCTAGGTCTCTTATGGGACTACAAAATTCTCTTATGGAGATATCTCTATTGGAGATAATAACTCTTCAGGAGATGGCTCTTCTTGAGCTATTAACTTTTCTTGATTATCCTCGACTTGATCATCTATATTCTTAGCTCCTTTTCTTTTTCGAGGATTTTTATCTTTGGAATTGATTTGCTACTACGCTACATGTGTGCTTTAAATTCATTTATAATAAGTTGTCCTTCAGGGACGTCAATTCTAATAGTAGTATTAGCAGCTGGGATATGTGACTTAGTCACTTTCTTTGGATTAGTAAATGCTTCTAGTATTTGATTAGCTGAATTCTGCAAATGAATTATCTTTTGAACTTTTAGTTCACATTGTTTTGTATAGGGATCAAAATGAGCCAATAATAATTCGTTTCAGCTAATCTCTTTACCTAACTCGCTTATTTTCTCCCCCTTATGTTAGGAAAACAATGTCAAATGACAATTGAATAATCATGCAGTTTAAGTCTCCTAAACCCATTTGTTTCCTTTAGAAACATCATTTTGTTTCATTTAGAGACAAACAAAAAGAAGGAGATCCTTACACAATATTTATCCCAACTTTCTTTCAGTATCCACTATGTGCATTATGGTGCACATTCAAACCTTTTAAGATGAATTTTTTCTGGCTCTTGGCTAAAAGCCAATTTTACAAGGAGAATTTGTTGGCTTTATATAAATGCTGTGATAGCATGTGTTTTCTAAATGATATCCATTTTTGCAGATATTTTTGAAACTCAGCAAGTTTCTTAGAATAAAATGCATTATTAATGCATAATTTTGTTCCTTCAAGTAACAAAATATTGTTAGCTCCCAATGTTTGTTTTGATGATAACTAACCCTTGTAAAAGGAACTTGATCAACAAAGTTCATTTACCTTGTGAACATTGAATATGCAATTTTATCTGTCAGATTGGCTCCAGCCAACTCCATCTGACTCGAGCCAATATCCTGTATATATTTGTCAGAATGCAAGTTTTAACTCTAGCCAATTTTTGCTGACTCGAGCCAAGCCCTAGGTACATAAAATATAATTTTATTTGACTCTAGCCTAAGAGTATTGACTCTAGCCAAGTTTTTGACCCTTACTTTCAAACACCGTTTTTACCTCTAGCCTACACAGTGTACCTCAAGTTTTAGTCGAGACTTGAGTCTGAGATTTGTAACTCAAGCCTAGAAGTACCTCCATAGAATAATCTAACTCTAGCCTACACATTGTGCCTCCAGTTTTCGCCTAGACTTGAGCCTGAATCTTTTAACTCGAGCCTAGAGTGCCTTCATAGAATAAACTGACTCTAGCCTACATAGTGTACCTCCAGTTTTGGCCCAGACTTGAGCCTGAAACTTGTAACTCAAGCCTAGAGTGCTTCCATAAAGAAAAACTGACTCTAGCCTACATAGTGTACCTCCATTTTTCGCTTAGACTTGAGCCTGAATGTTGTGACTCGAGCCTAGAGTTCTTCTAAAGAGTAATTTGACTCTAGCCAATATGTGTCAGTTTGAAAAACCTTAGTTTTAAATCCTGTTAGATCTCTAAGCATGGTTTACTTGCTTTATATCTTCACTCATTATTATTCCTAACTATGTTTAATGAGTTTCAGAAATTATCATGTGGTTTAACGTTAAATTTCAATAAACCAACCATGTGTCAGAGGCATTTAATGCAAAGCAGAGATATTCACCATTTCGGCAAAATGACTTTCTGGGAAACAATAAAGCTTCATGACCATTTCTTTCATACCTTCTTGCTAAGTCTCAACGGACAATTTGAATAAGGAATGTCAACGTTGAATCTTCAGCGAATACGAGTAGCTCGAGTAAACATTCTTCAACGGAATTATTCATCACTCTCAACGGCTAATTCGAAGAGTCTCAATGGATAACCTTGAAGCTTCTACAACGGTCATAAATGCCACCAACTATACATTCCAGAAGCATTCAAATCTGCAACTACCAGAACTCTGCACATTCAATTAGCGATTAAGAGCATTTACTGTTTCCACTCTAACGAGTTAATATCTTCAGATATATCAATCTTCAGTGATTATTAATCTCTTCTTTTAGAGAGTTATTTATTGATTATTCATCTTGTAAGAATCTCAAAGTATTGGGACTTTGGGATTGGGTTATTTGATTACAACTTGAAGGGGGAGCAAGTTCTAGTGAGAGAATTGCTTCAAGAGTTACAGAGTGTGTAATCATTTGAGATAGTGAAATCCTGGAGAGTCTGGGGACTGGATGTAGGTCAAGGATTTAGACCGAACCAGTATAAATCGCTTGTGTTCATTCTTCTTCTACCCTACTCTGTTTATCCCTGTTTTTGGTATCTGTTAATAGAGTATCTTTTGTGAAGAAAATTTTATATCCCTAATTCACCCCCTTCTTGGTGATATTCTGTCTTTCAAATATTAGCTCTTTTGGAGCTTTCTATCAAATTTATACTGCCATATATATAGTCTGAACATTAACCTGTCTTACAAAGTTGGGCAAAATATGATAATTAGTCCCCAGGACTATTAGCCTTTAGACTTATTACGACATAAATCTCTGCAAGTTATTGTCTTCTGGACAATACTTTTTCAAGGCTACTAAAATCTTATTGTATCATACAATATTTGAAACATAAACCTTCAGGGCCTTAATATTAATAATAATAAAATCTAAGTGTGAACAAGTTCCCGTACCTCTTTCATAGGTATAGAAGACTAAAGGACCAAATATCTCATAGGTATAAATCACTGTGCAACATTACTATGCAAAAAAGTAAATCACTATACAATCACGTTTGTGCAAAATAGTAAATCACTGTGTAATCACGTTTCAATTACTGTACTAAATAGTAAATTACTGTGTAAAATAGTAAATCACTGCGTGAAATGCATTTCTGACTGATTTAAAGATCTTGTATAAGATATCAAAACCTTATATACCATGAAATAGTGAGGAGCAATATATGGGTGTAATATCATGAATTTTCAGCATGTTTATTATACCAAATAATTTCCTTCGTGATTCTTATCAATAGCTTTTCTCCATTTCAGGTGGGAATTTGAATCAACATGATTACAACAATGACTATGCACAAAACTGTAGCCACGGTTACACCTCATGTCCATGACCAATTCATTCATTACGTCATTCACTTCTGGGAATGGAGTTGTGCTTATTGGATAAGATTCATGATTTTTACAACAAAAAATCATTATTTTGTTTGTCCACATGAGGTCAAGAAATTAATTCAGTATATTTCTTAAAACCTCTTTCACAATATTGTTACTGTAGAAGCAAATTGGATACACCATTTATAATAAAATTTTGGAAGAATAACCATCTTCTGGTGGTCATACATTTCCTTTAATTTTTTCTAAAGAAAAAGAGGATCTTTTGTAATATTCTGAATTTTGGGCCCAGAGACTTGAGAATAAGCCCAGAAAGGGTGGACGACTAGACCCTATTCGGGAAGTGTGATATTAAATTTGGAAATATTATATGGGATTCCTATGACTATTTGGACCAAGGGTTCAAGAGTCATAGAAATTAAAGTGTCGGTCTGCGAAGAGGGCACGAAAACACTTATACGGTGTTAATTAGTTAGTAAAAATGATATTTAGCTATGCCCTAAGGTATGAGATGATTAGCTAAGCAAAAATGTGATAAAATAAGTGCGCACATGACATTTCCTGGTCAGGTAAGGATTTCCTGAATTTTTTTATAGAGATAAGAATGAAAAGTCAGCTATAATAATTACCTGAGGATACGTGTCACTACGGGATTAAAAGCAAAAAGTAAGTAATGATTACAGGGGCAAAATAGTCAAATCCTTACCCCTTAAGCATTCAATTTCGTCCACCCAGGAGAGAGAATGAAAAATCAGATGATTTTATCTATACTCAGGCCCAAACACAAAATACGGGTCCCACAGGATGCTAATTGGTAGAAAGGGGATCGATAGGGATCAGTTAGGGGCTTCTTTTGGACTGAATGATACAAGTGTGGGGCCATATTGGGAAGTTAAGATGATGCCACATATGAGAAGGTAGTTAGGGGAAAATATTTGAAAAGTTGAAGAAAAGTACAAAAGGAAGCACCCTGTTAACTAGTGTGACCTAGCATGGACTGGTGGAAGGAGATTGGACCGGATAAATGGGAAAGGTAGAGGAAAAGCATGAGGGCAGATTTGGTGGGGCCCAAATAGCGCCACCTAGCGCTTATAATTATTAAAAATTTGCTTGGAGGAAAAGAAAAGCAAAATCGGTCAAAAGTCAAAGTGTGGGTCCCACTTTCGGATAAAAAGGGATAAATATGATAAATTGGGAAAATAAAAATGAAAATCAAGAGATCTAATTTGTGGGCCCAAGATGGTGCCACCTAGTCCTAGGAATCATCTAGAGATCTTGGGGAAAAAGAAAAGAATAATAAAGAAGTTTTGGGCTAAAATTGGTAATTTTCATAAATTCCAGGCCAAAGTAGGTAATTTTCTCCATTTGAAAGATAAAAATCTGAATGAAAGGAGGGGGATGAGCCGCATGTCCTGCCCCTAGACACTTCTGGATTTTCTTGGGAATTAAGTCAAAAAGCCAGATCAAATTCATTAATTACTGGACAGGAATTTACTCTAGTTATTTTGGACTGCCTGACTTCCTCTTTTGTTATTTAAAAGCTATGACTCTTCATTTTTGGACACTAAGGGTCGTGCTCAGCTAAAAGGGAAAGAAGAGTCCAGAAGCTGTAATATCTTGAATTTCGGGATTAGAGACTTGAAGAATAAATCTAAAGTAGGTAGACGACTAAGCCAGGTTTGGGTAGAGTCCCAAGAATGATGAGAGGTAAGAAGCCTCTCAGGGGCTAATGACTCGGTTATATAGGTCAGTGGACTAGTATATATAAGCTATGAAATTAAAAGTGCCATTGGAAAGGGGGCACAGGAGACCCATACGGTGTAGATCCGGTTAGAGAAAATGCCATTTAGCTATGTCCTAAGATATGAGACAACTAGCTAAGTAAAAATGTGCTAAAATAAATGAGTACATAACATTTCTGAACCGAAGGGATTCCTGCGTCTTTTAGGAAATGGAAGAGGAAGAGACACTTTGCAAAATCCCCCGATAGGAAAGAAAAGTTAAATGTAATAATAACGAGAGGACACGTGTCACCACGGGGTTAAAACTGACTTTTTGAAAAAGTAAGTAATGATTACAGGGGTAGAAAAGTCAATTCCTTACCCCATAAGAGAGAGAAGCAAAATCAGATGATTTTATCCATACTCAGGCCCAAACACAAAATACGGGTCCCTGGGATGCTAACCAGTGGAAAGGGGACTGATAGGGACCAGTTAGGGGCTTCTTTTGGACTGAAAGAGACAAATGTGAGGCCATATTAGAAATTAAAAAGGTGCCACATATGTGTGTCCAATCGGGGAGAAAATATGGAAAAGTTAAAGAAAAGTGCAAAAAGAAGTACCTTTGTAACCAGGGGGCCGATAAAGACCGGTAGAGCAAAAAAATTGGACAGATAAAATGGAAAAAGGGAATTAAATGCAAGGGATCAGATTTTTGGGCCCCATTATGCTCCACATAGCCCCTTTAATTGTTAAAATATTTGCTTGGGGAGGAAGAAACAAAAATCAGTGTAAAAGTCAAACTGTGGGTCCCGCTTTTCAGATAAAAAGGGTAAATCAGGAATAGTTGGGGAAAAAATGATTGGATCAGGTGTATGGGCCCTAAATGGTGCCACATATGTACTTTTGGGCTGACCAAAGTACATGGGAAAAGACAAGAATAATTAATGAATTCCGGGCCACAATTGGTAATGTACGAAATACCGGGCCAAAACAGGTAATTTTCTCCGAAAGAGGATAAAAATCTAGATGTTTTGGAGGGAATTTCGCCACATGTCAGCACCCTAGAGACCCCTGGAATATTCTGGAAAACTTGGGGGAAAAGTCAAGGAATCAGATCTAATTTCGCCACATGTCAGCACCCTAGAGACCCCTGGAATTTTCTCCGAAAGAGGATAAAAATCTAGATGTTTTGGAGGGAATTTCGCCACATGTCAGCACCCTAGAGACCCCTGGAATATTCTGGAAAACTTGGGGGAAAAGTCAAGGAATCAGATCTAATTTATTACACAAAGGACATAAATTTACGTCTAATTCTAATTTTACTGCATCAAATTACCTTTATTAAAAAGGCAATTTGACTCTTCACTTTCACCCTAAGGGGAAAAAATTCCAGAAGCAAGAAGAAGTGACCATCAACCTCCATAGCCAAAGATCTAGGACCAAGCTATCAAGAACATCCAACGGTTCTCCAATTTTAGGTAACCCCGAAAACTACACTTTCTTGAGTTCTTGTTAAGGTATTTTCATGCAAGAAGTAGAAGCTTAGTGTTATGGTTGAAAATTTTCATTTTTAAGGTCTCCAATGGTTCTGGGACATGGTTTTGTAGGGGATATAGTCATGCCCTAAGTTTCCGAAGTCGAAAACACCGAAAACCCTAAGTAAGAGCTTGCTGCCAGTTTTTTGGAATCTGGGCAGCAAAGCTTCAAACACGTTTTTGAAGGTTTAAACGAACTTTTTTGGAGCTGAAATTTTATATGAAGAAACTACACATTTGGGGCATGAATTTTGATATATAATATGATAACTTTTGGATACAAACACTGGGGGAAATAAATGGTTGAAAAAGGGTCTGGAACCAGGGGAGCGAATTGGACCAGAGAGTGAACTTTGAGCTCCACGCCAAAATATGTGTACTTCCAGGGTCTGGGTATATTTTTCAGAAAAATAGACATTTCAATGGTTCAAATGGCGCTAGTTTCACACAAAAAATGATTTTTTTGAAATTTATTAAAAATCTTTGAAGTTGAGCCAGATTCACTAGATTTTCTAGAAAATAAGTAAAGGGCTCGGATTTAATTAAAAATGCAAGGGTATTTTTGGAAATACTAAAAATAAGGTATTTTGGTGTTCTTTAGGACAAGGGCATAATTGGAAAAGCGATCGGTCACATTAAAATATTAAGGCTAAACATACCCCACAAGTAGTAACCTCTTTACTCTAGCACTTTTATGTGTTTGATGTATGTGTTGCTTGCCATATGTGTGTTTTTGTATCGTTTTGCCAAATATGCATACGAACATGCTTGTGATTGTGTCCCTAGCACTGAGGGTGCCTACCAGGGTCTGCCTATATGGTGACTCAACGAAAACAGGCTTGTGATTCTGAAGGTGGAGCTAAATCACCAAGAGGGGGGTGAATTGGAGATTTCAAAAACTTTTTCAGATGGCTTTGTTTTTCGACAATAAAACAGAGGTAAACAGAGAGTGAAGAGAAGAAGAGAAAGACACAGCAATTTATACTGGTTTAGTCCAACTCCTTGACCTACGTCCAGTCCCCAGACTCTCTGGGATTTCCACGACCTCAATTGATTACACACTCTGTACTCAGGAGTAATTCTCTCACTAGAACTTACTCCTCCTTACAAGTTGCAATCAATGAACCCAATAACCAAGTCCCCTGACTTGTGATTCTTTACAATAAATGATTCACAATGAAATAACTCTCTCTAAGAGTGGATAATGATAAACCCTGAAGCTTAATGTATCAGAAGATACTTTACAAGTGAAAACTGAAAGTAGTTGAAGAACTTTGAATGCAATTCATTTTCAGCAGATGTGTTGGTGGAGAAGAATTGAATGCAGCTCTATTTATACCAAGAGAGCATTAAATGACCTTTGTAATCTTCAATATAACCGTTGCCTTCATTAGACAAAGTTTTGTTAAGCTTTGGTCTTCTTCTCTCACTAATCTTCACTTAATCCAGTTGCAAAAAAGTTCGAGTTGATTTCCCGCAAATTAATCCATTGGAGTAGCAGCTTGGATGTGGAAAATATTCTTTAATTCTTTGTAGACGTGTGCAGAAGGATTACCCAAAAGTATGCAACTTTCTGGGTTTTGCATTTAGTGTGCTGACGTCACTTTTTGCTTTTGCTTTAAACCTTCAATAAACATTCTCTAAAACATCTGAAACTCACTAACAAAGTGGTTAAACATAGCTAGGAGTATTGGAGAATGATAACGGGAAGTATTAAGATCAAACACGAAGGTTTCGCAAATTTGTCAAATTCGAATTTCAAACTTCACGATGAAAACTCGAGTTTTGTTTCTCAAAACTCGAGTTTTGGACTTTGGTATGTAAAATCGATTTAAGTCCAAAACATCAAAACTGGAGGTTCTCTTCCAAAACTGGAGGTTTTCAAAACATTAAAAACTGCAATGCTCTCGGGTTGGCCAAAAATTGAGTTTTAAAATCAAAACTCGAGTTTTCATTTAAGTATGAAAACTTGAAGAATTTGTGCCAAGTCAAAACTGGAGGTTTTGAAGGAAACTGCGCTTTTCAAAATATGAGAAAGCACGAAGGCTCTCTCGACCAAAACTCGAGTTTTGTGATCAAAACTCGAGTTTTCATTTTATAATGAAAACTTTGAGAAAACTGTGCCAAACTCGAACTGAGGTTTTCACAAAAACCGGTGGTTTTCAAATCTTGTAAAACTTGAATGCTCTCTACCATGACAAAACTTGAGTTTTCACCCAAAAACTTGAGTTTTCATTTTAATCATGAAAACTATGAAGAACACTAGACTAAGTTAAAACCGGAGGTTTTCCCAAAGACTCGGTTTTCAAATTTTGTAAAACTAGAGAGTTCTCTGTCAAGTCAAAACTCGAGTTTTCACAAATCTTATGAAAACTCGAAAAACTAAAAACTCGGTGGTTTTGAACAAAACTAGAGGTTTTCATTAGTTCAAAACTTAGGAGACTCTTCGATGGCCAAAACTCGAGCTTTGAACCGAAACCTCGAGTTTTGCATTTTTCAGAAAATGCTGAGAAATCTCTGTGTGATGAAAACTTGAGTTTTCTCTGAAAACTGGCGGTTTTGCTTAGTTCAGAAAATTGAGTTCTTCTCTGTAAGGGCAAAACTCGAGTTTTGTAACCAAAACTAGAGTTTTCCTTTGAAGGTTTTTCAACTTGTCAAAGAAAAACCTCATACTTTGTTTGCAATTGTTAGTAATCATTGAAACCCTTAGAGAACTAACAGATTCCAGTAATTCCGGGGCTGTCCTGGTTCAGGCGGTTCAACGGTGCGAGGTTTGTGACTCCGGGAATTCCGAGGCTTGCCTTGGTAGGATAGCCCGACGGTGTGTGGTAGTCGATTATGGTGTATGTTTCTGGATTCATATATGGTATTTGGCATTTTATTTGTAATTTACATGACATGGTTGCATGCATACACATTACACATTTAGTGCATGAGTATTGATTGTTACTTTGGGGGCCATTGTCGGACTCCAGAACCTTTTGGTGACATAGGGGGACGTGCCTGATTGTAAAGGCCTTTTTGGAGAGGTAGGGTTGGCACTACAGTTGAAGAATAGGGGATGCCCTATTATATATTGTATTTATACCTTGGAGTGTTTGTATATATTTTGATATTTATTTCCGGATGACTGTACCCTTAACCCTTTGGGGACTTTTATTTTCTGATTATTTACTTTTACCAGTACAATAGATTGTCCAAACCGGTTAAATGCTCTGTTGCACTCACTCTGATACACATTAAGAGGATCTATTAATGAAGGAAAGGTAACTAATATAAGGAATCCCTCTAACCTGCCACCCAAAAGGGCGAGGCTGGTAGGGGTGTAACAGTTTTGGTAGTAGATCCTGGTTTGGACAGTACTGGTAAAAGGTATATGGTTCAGGGTACTAATATTATTTTAAACAAATGGAGCAGAAAGGATATATATACTAAGGAAGAGGGTTAAGCTCCGGGAAGTTAAAGCTCCACAAATGGATGAGACAGCACGGAATTGGAGAATCTAAAATCTAAGCTATCTTCTCAAAACGTAAAACTAATTTTTCATTCTGACACTCGGCTCTTAAAGTTAGGTCCAGCTATCTTATTAGTATCCAAAATAAAGCAAAATCAAAGTTTCTGGTCATGACTCATATGTTGAAAAACAAAAATAAAATAGGACTTATAAGTATTTCATTAACCATATACAGAGACTTTTGAAATGTATGTGGCCCTCCTACTATTTTCTCTAGAATCAATGACACTCAGATAATGATTTTAGGGTTATCTTTCTTAAGGATATCCATAATGGGCTAAGAGAATGACTGGAATCATTTGTTTCCGGCTGAGCCTGCAAACCTTACTTATCCAGTGGGTTGATTTGATCAACAACATCTCTATGTCTTCTCTTAGATCATCAAGTTGACAACACCTTGTCATTTAGTGTCACATTACTATGTAACAACCTAGTATCTTTACCCTAAATATATAGACTCAGTTGAGCTTGCAGACTATACATCTAATTAGCACAAACCATCATCCTAAGTGTCATGCACTTCGAATGGCACCATCATACACTACGAAATAAATAGGTCTTAGCTGAGCTAGAGAGAGCTAACATGTCATAGGATTCTTAGGCACCACCGATGATGGGAGGTAAACAAATACGCTAGATAATTCACCCTAAATGCATTGATCCGGCTGAGCCTGCAGACTATACATCTATCCAGCAAAACCATCATCTTAAGTGCCATACACTTTGAATGGCACCATTACCCGATGAAACGATAGGTCTTAGCTGAGCTAGAAAGCACTACCATATCAAAGGGTTTTAAGCACCACCAATGTGTAAGAACCAGCTGAACCCAAGAGGGGGTGAATGATAAAAACTTATGAGCTTTGAAAATCTTTTCGCATCTCAGTAAATGCAGTATGTATGACAGTAATGAGTTGTAAACCAACAACCAATCATTCAAATGATTATGCTGGAAATATAAGAGATAAGGGAAGAGAATATGCAAACTGAGATTTATACTGGTTCGGCCCAATCCTTGACCTATGTCCAGTCCCTAAGCTCTACTTGAGATTTTCAATCTACTATCCTCTTGGTTAATCTGGGCATAAGAGAAGCCTCTACAAACCCACAAGTTCACCCAGGCACTTGTGAAGCTGAATCTTTCACTGAGATACTCCCCCTTACACATCATAAGGTTAGAATCTATTTCCCACTCAAGATCACCCAATCATGAGCAAATCTCGATAAATGATAAAATGATTACAATGAATCTTCTCTCTCAGAAGTGAATGAATAAATACTAAAGTATAATACAAATCATTTCACTCTCTATGATGAGCTATGTAAGCATTGATAATAGAGAGCGTATGAAATAAACGTAGGATTCATAATGTTGGCATTTCGACAGTGTAAGCTCTCTTTTCTATCTGGAATGCTTCTTCTTTTATAGTTGATCATCATTAATGACCGTTGAGAAGCTTTAATAAATCCATTGTGAGTATTGAATATAGCTGTTAGATGTCCGTTGGAAGTAGTCATTGAAGCTTCTGACGTAATCATCTGCTTTTTGTAAACTGTTGTTAATCCTTCATATAATCATTTGAAACTTATACAAAAATGATATAAATAATGTTAAGAAGTAGTATAAGTCCTTTTGGTATCCATCTGCATGATCTTGATTAGAAATAAGATTTCGAATACGATGATTTGCAAACAAAGATAGATTGACTCAAGTCGGTATTTAACAAACTCGAGTTCCAAACTTGAGTCAATATTTCCAGGTTTGAGTCAAGAGTTCATCTTCTTTTGATAAAACAAGTTTGAAAACGATAGATGAACTTTCTGTAAGGCA
Organism: Acacia acuminata; assembly: GCA_019022655.1. Lineage (NCBI taxonomy): Eukaryota > Viridiplantae > Streptophyta > Magnoliopsida > Fabales > Fabaceae > Acacia > Acacia acuminata. Next base: position 1,245,783 of record JAFJYI010000195.1, on the reverse strand, counting down.
TTGGCTTGAGTTATCGAAACTCAACTCGAGTTCAAAGCTAAACTCGAGTCACCTATTCCAAACTCAAGTTCATCTTCTTTTGAAAAATAGCTTAGCGTAATATAGAAATGTCTCGAGAAACTTTAACTCGAGCCTCAGGAGCTTGCCTCGAGTTCAGGGCTAAACTTGAGTCATATAGTGTTGGCTCGAGTTAAAAACTCTTCTAAAAATGTCCCGCTTCCCTCTGCGTCGACTTTCGCTTGAGTCGACAAGCCTTAACTCGAGGTAAGAGCTCATCAAAACTTGGTTGCTTCCAAATTTTATGAAACACTTGTTTAGTCTAGATCTATATAGAATTGGTTTCACTTCATTTGGTTGTATATAATGTGAGCTATATCCAGAAAACCGAGCCTCTGCTGAAATGGTTCTAGAATTTCCAATGTCAACTTTTGAAGGCCATATCTCCCTGGTCTGAACTCTGTTTTGGTTGGTTCACATCGTGATTGAACACATTTTGAGTCTCGTTTCATATGCCACTGGTTTATGCTCAATTGGATCTGTGGTTTGTAAGGTACACTCAAAACATCAAAGTTTGGTCTACCGTGTGGCGTGAATTTTAGTTCCAACTTCTACAAATCATAGCTCCTTCATCTGAACTCCTTTGGGCTTTAATTTTATGCCAAAATGGCGAATTGGGAGTCTAGTTTCATACAAAATTAGTTTCACCTCATTCAAAGTTTTGGTTTATGAGATATCATCGAATTACCAGACCTTGCTCAAGTGAAACGTGAAATAGAGGTGAACAAAGTGGCTAGAAAGCACTTCTAACTCGAGTCAATTGAGGCTGACTCAAGTCAACTCGTACCAGAGGAGAAAATCAGTGTAGAAAATAGTACTAACTCGAGTTAGTTAGTGGCCAACTCGAGTTAACTCGTTCCAGAGGAGCAAATTACTGTAGCAAAGAAGTAAACTCGAGTTTGCTCATCTTGAAGCTTATTTTTGCTTATTTTAACTCCAAATCGAGCCATTCCAACTTCCATTTGATTATGAAAACTTCTAGTATCACTCTAAGAACTTTGAATAATGATATTCTCATTCCATTTAGCAAGTTCTTCCTTCTTCAATCTCTCCTCTTCTTATTGATTATTCCCAAAAATCCTTTGATAACTTCTTGCTTCCTTGACATTCTTTGCAAATTTTTCTTTCTATAATCTCTTATCTCCTTCTCGATTATTACCCATAATTCAACTCTTTATTTCTTTGCTTCTCTTGATCATTCTCCACAATTCAATTTGAATTAATCTACATTAAATATAGTAGTTAGTTAATGTAGAAGATACATATATTATACAAGCTTTTGACTCTTAATAATGACATCTATATAAGACATCATTAAAACTAATCATTTCCAACACAATGATGACAAGTAAACACGTTAGATAATTTTGTGAGGGTTCACTTTGGTCTCATATTCAATTACTAACTAATTAATTAACGAGCATTTAGTCAATTTCTAAGCTAGAATTGATTTTATCTTGCATGCATAAATTAGACATACGTATAAAAAAACTATCACATAGTTTAATTTTAAACGGCTTGTATTTATCATGCATGCTAGTCATGTGGTGATCGCGTTTACTATTATCATGCATACTAGTCGTAATAATTCTATGCATAATAATAATATAACAATTCATGTATTTTGTGGATGATCATGGTGCCTTCCGATTATTGATCCAATACATCTCCATGTCTTGGATTTTCAAATCTTCAAATTTGCTCCATTCTTTTACTTTAGATCACTTGGTAAACTCTTCTTGTACTTATTCATGATCTAAAATTTTACATTCTCATCCCTATTTCAATTATCTCAGGCAATATTTAAACTGATGCAAAACAATCTCATTTACCAAAAATAAGAAAATAAAAATAAAATTTAAAGCGGGACAAAATAATCCCATTTACCAAAAGAAATAAAATTTAAATAATAATTTAAATCATTCATTCGAGGCACCATGACTATCCCTTTTCTTGTACCTACAAAAATATTAGAAAAGACACATGCACATTTTTTGCAAATACTAATTTATCATTGAATCAAATTCAAGAATATTACCCCATGTGTTTTTGGTAACGAGCCCGACTCGATACCACTTGTTGATTAAATTTGCCTATTACATGACCTTCATGCTAAGTTTCTTGAGGCTGAAAAAAAAAAAAATTTTGTTTAATCGTTGAATCCCGTAACTCCTTATGATCCCTATGAATTATTAACCTTAACTCATTACGTTCATTAGTTATTGATTATTAATCCGTAACACTTTACGGTGCTCATGAGAATTCATAACAGTTTATAATATTCATGAGCTTTAAAATTACTTGTTAAAACAACTATTGGGGATTAGGATAACTTGATAATACAACTATTGGAGATTATGATTACATTAGATCACTTGAAGACCTCAAGTGTTGTTGATGTCCTCTAACGTTGATCCGCACGGCTATCTCCCGATTGCGCGAGAACTCCTTTTCTTGAAACCTTCCGCTCTTTGGATGCTTGCTAGGATGAGGTTTGGTTTCGTTGGGTTTTTCTCTTTTTGAGAAGATGGTGATTTCTTGGAATCAGGTTAAAGATAGGAGGAGCAAGATCATTGGAATCTTGCCTTTCTTGGATGGTGCCATTTCCTTCTAAACCCTTGGTAATGACCGAAATTTAGAGAGCATAAGGCATCTTGTTGTTTTCCTAGAAAAACTTGCAAGCAGAGGGCACACCAAAAATCAACACTTTATAAGAGTCTAACTCTAATTTAAGTGTTTACAAGAAAAGATCAATCCAAGCTTGAATTGGAAAGTCCAAATCACAATGAATTAAATTTATATCTTGATTGATTGATTGAGTCAATCATTTAAGATAATGGATCACATTTATTTTTTGATTGATTGATTGAGTCAACCATTTAAGGTGATGGATCACATTTATATCTTAATTGATTAATTGAATTATAATTTAAGATGATAGATCACATTCATCTCTTAAACTAAAATTCAAAATCATTTTTAATTCAAAATCATTTATTATTTCTTCTATCTTCATCCAATCATTATCGGATCTTAATATATATATATATATATATTAGATAATTCAGAATTATCTTTTATAACCTAACCTTTTAAATTTAAATTCAAATTTAAATTTCAAACTTAAATTCAAAATTCAACTTGGCCTAAGACCCTATTGGGTCTTCCAACACATTTGGGCCCTTTTGGAGAAATTGATTTCCCACTCAGGGCCATATATGTGACGCCATTTTACTTCTTATTGGGCTTGGAGTCTCACTCCAATCCAATTACACCTTGACTCTTAATAAAGCCCAAAAACAATTATGGCCCAAGTTTGCTAATTTTAAGCAATTGATAACAACCTTTGTGTGTGACCCATTAGGCTCAATAAGTCACTGACATAAATAAATTTGAATCAATTAAAACTCCTTTAATGGGCCCAATTTATTTAATGACCTCATAAGACACTAGCAATGCTCCCATAACTAATTGAGTTGATCAAGTGATCTACCTTTCATATTTGGATACCATGCAGGCATCATCCCTCACATCATCATTTACATTGAGTCGAGAGCAAAGATAAAGTATCATCTCTCTTAATTAACTAAATGTAGCTAATTCACAGAACTAGGAATCTTCTTATTTTAACTCTATAATGATCATGTGTGCGCACAAACTCCTGAGTTAATTGGAAGCTTTCCAAGCTCTACTTATCTTGTGAATAACTACTCTCTTGTAGGGGACTATGAGTCCTCTTGGCATGTCCATCTATACTCATGATTTGAGTTACACCCAAGAGAACACTATTTTTTGTTTTTTAGGTGGATAGAGTTGTACAGTCAAAGTATGACCCTAGGACATAGTGTTCGATGACATCCTTAAGTCCAGGACGATCCGTACTACCAAACGGAGAGAGACTTTATATATCCAACGATACTATCTACATTGAATCTTTGTGGGGTCTCTCGTCGGGTCTGTTTGGTACTATATGTTCTCTAACAGATCTACCCATGACATCAGCTAAGGCATCTCCATGCTTGTATTCCATGAGGGCCCTACCTTGTATCTCTATACAAGTAGATGATGTCATACTAGTATTATAGAGATCATCAATGCCCTTTCTTAGTGATTCAAGACTAGGAACAAGTTTTAGGTAATAAATATACAGTATTCTCGAGTCCTCATGATCATGATATCTAACATTAATCCTCAAGATTAACACATATTCTATTCCTAGGGCTTTTATCTTCAAACACATATTTACTTTAAAATAAATGCGAGACATAAATATGATAAAGATAAAATATGCTCATTTATTAATAATGAAATACTACAATGTAGAAAATGGTGTTCATATGTTCTTACAGATTGTCTCTAGGACACCTAAATACTAACATTATGTCTACAAAAGGATAAGACAAATTTTCAGTGCGCTTAGTGCTTCAAGTTGTTTATCAGCATATCGGTTCTGTGAGCTCAGTAGGGGCAGCATCTTTGCTTTTATGCTTGATTATCAACATTAGCTGATTTAACAGGCTAGAGTCCTAGCCCGTTAAAATGTCTATTCTTAGCCTGGGCTATCCTACCAATTCCGTCGCAGAACCTTTAGAATGGAATGGCTTGTTTGTGGGCTAGAACATCTTCCAAGTACCTCTTAGCATTTACCAAGGGCAACTTCCTGATGGCAAAAGCAGTTTCGAGTATTCTCCGTAGGCATTGAGAAAACCAATAAAGCGTTAAAATATTCAAAAGTTACAGTGAGCAATTCAATTTTACATGCAAAAGGTGTGGCGTACACATGGCCACACTAAATATCATAAAATAAAGATATGCAACTATAATACAGGTTCCACCATTTACTGAACCTCAAATCACAAACAAAAGAGGTTTACCCAAAAGCAATGGTAATGATGTCCCTGAAGTTTATGAAAACCTGTTCATAAAATAGGACAGGTCCTTGCATTGTTCATTATTTTATCCATATTTCTCGAGCTTCAAAATAGTACACCTTTAGCAAGGTAGTTTTACTGCTTCATATTCAAATATAATACTAATAAATGACAAAAATTTATATGGTACTTCATGTGAAAATATACACATCATGCAAAAAACTCAAGTATAAAAAAACATTTTTTATGTAAAAAAATGGATGCTACGGGGAAAAGGGTCCCTTTTGGGATCTTTATTGTTGAATATAGTTACAAGAAGTTAGATATTAATGTTCCATCATTTACGAACCTTTAGCCACAAACAAGATACAGATTCACCCAATAACAATGGTGATGATGTTACCGAAATATGAGAGACCCGTTCATGAAAGAAATTAGACCCCTTCTTTTTCTTAATTAGGTTTAACAAATTCCTTAATAAAGAGTTTTTAGCGAACTAACTTTATTTTAGTGAATTGCACTTAAAGCATAATTGTTTGGCAAAAAACACTACAAAGTAATTCAAACATAATACACATCGGAGCATTCATTCAGAGAATTAGGATTGAACATAAATCCTAGGTTCCATTGATCACTTTATGGGAAACCCTACCGGATGAGTCCAACATGTCACCGACTCCAAATGCAGCATTATTGAAACAAGCGTAACACCAAAAAACCAAAATTCAAAAACATCACCAATCCAAAAGCATAGACGAAATAGTTATAAGCATGAAATAGATGACAGAACCGTCACATCAAGTTTTGATTATCATGATTCCAAACAAGGAAAAATTGATCAAGACTCACAGAAATTGAGGATGGGGTTAACGATACAAGAATGAAAAGATCCAGGAAGCGAGATTTCAGATGGTAGTCACTTCTCAAGAAACCCTTGTTCTTGTGATTTCAAGGTCGGGGGTCGCCCAAAAGCTTCAACAAGATCCTTCAAGGGAAGCCAAAAGACACCGAAGGTGTAGGGGATCTGGATGGCTATCGGTGAGTACGACATCAACTTCCATCCTTCCCTTTTCTCTTTTCTCCTTAGACGATGGTGAAGGGTATTATTGGAAAATTTTTAACATTTAAATATTTTAAATTGGGTCATTGACTTAATTTAAGATTTGTTAAATTTACCAACGAAATCTAGGAATTTTTTTTATTTCAACCGTCTTTATATGAGATTTTCCCTTCTTCTTTTGACCAAAAATATAAAAGAAGCTAAGTTCTTCAACTATATATTAGAGTATTAGATTTGGAAGATTCTTGAAAAGGAAAATACTCCTTTAATCATTAATATAATACCACCTCCGGTTTTAATTATAGGACATATTTAATCGATTTTGGAGAGATTAAGCATAGGAGTTAAATTAGTTAATCTTTTGGTCCTAAAATGCCCTTATAATAAGCCTAACATCTTGGATCCGATGACATATGATGAGCACTATTTATGCCATGTTTTCCCTATATTTTATAACTGAATTGTATGGCAAGTATGAACTTAACTGCATTCAATCTAAGCAAAAAGGCACTAATTCATTGTACAGGAAACTTAAGGATAAATTCCACATATATCCTAAACATGTGCTAAGAAAGGACAAGTTTGGAGGTTTTATGAAAAAGTTGCATAACATAGCCGATGCTATGCTATAGCATCAGGATAGCTTCATCGAAGTGCAATACAATGCATCCTTGAAGCTATAGCAGAGTAAGTGACGCAATGCTATGCGGCATATGTTCTAATCTTTTGTCAAGGTTGTTTCAGGAAATATAGTGCAAGTCAAGAACAACGGTTAGATTGCTGACATATTGAAATAGAAGATATGGAGGACCAAAACTAAAAGGTTTGAAGAATTCCACAGGATCAGCAGAATCAATCTACCGAGATTGGAAAGAAAGATACGATTGACCTTGACAGATTAGGAAAGGCTCGCTTGTTGAACTTACGCGCAAGTAAACTAGATTATATAAGGAAACAACACCAACCCTAAAAAGGGTCGAAGTCGTCGAGAGTCGAAGACCAATCATATATGGCCAGACTCGAAAGAAGAGTGAGAGAAGTTACAAGCACGAGGACTCCAAGGGAATCTAACATCCTTCATTGCAATGAGACGGAGTAAAGAAGACGTGGAGTTGTGACGTGACAGGGCTTCTTCCATGCCGTCAGAACCTTCATCAAGCTTTCTGTTTCTTTTCCTTTGTTTAATTCCAGTCAATCTTTTTGTCATCCGCTATTTTGTAGTACTTTGTTTTGTGATTCCCTCGTCAGTCATGAACTAACTTCCTGTGGCTGAACGAGGATGATTTTCTATGTATAGAATGAACCCAGTTGCTAGTTCTTAATTTAATACATTCAGTTTGCTTATCAGTGATTTAATTTCTTGTCGATTAGCAAGAGCTAAGGGCTAGATCAGTGGCCTCAGCTTACTAAGAGGGAGTCAAGGTTAGACATCTCGAGAAAACAAGATTGCTAAAGTGTGGGTGCAAGGCTTGACCTATTATTGTAGGCTTCAGGAATGGGTCTACCGCTCATAACCATAACACCTTGATTTGTAATGATAATCCAACTAGAAAAATCGCCATAGACATATGGGAGAAGTACAGAACAGGACTGTACGTATCGGACGCGAGAGCTTCGGTAGATTAGCGTGGTGGGTTAACTGAATAACATTGTAAAGGGTGTTCATGCTGCAGCATTTGTGAGAGTTGTGCAGTATGAATGCTATAGCAATGCGTATAGGCAGTTGGGGGATTGATATGCTTAGAAAGGATTCTGAGTTCAGTCTATTTTGTTAGTTATGATTAGTTTTGATGATGTCTTATATAGATGCCATTATCCAGAGCAAAAAGCTTGCATACTACATTTATCTTCTATTTTGATTAATCCTTATATATTAATGTAGATATGAATTTTAAACAATGAAGAATGATCAAGAGAGGAGATTGAAGAAAGGAGAATATCAATATGAAAGTCTCTATGATCAAATGGAAGTTGAAATGGAGGAGTTAAAATAAGCTACAGTTGCATTCTTGAAGCAATACTCAAGTATCACAATGTAATTCTCGAGTATGGTACTGTTCTCAAGTAATACTCGAGTATCACAACTTAATTCTTGAGTATTCGTAAAACTCCCGTAATACTCGAGTACCACACATCAATACTCGAGTATGGTACATAAACAGCTTCTATTTAGGCAAAAATCCCAGCAATACTCGAGTATCTCATGTCAATACTCGAGTATGGAGTAATGTCGTGATTTCAGCTACTCTTCTCAACTCTGTTTCACGTTTCACTTGGGTGACATCTGGTAATTTGATGATATCTCTCCAACCAGAAGTCCGATTAAGGTGAAACCAATTTTGTATAAAACTAGACTCCCAATACGTACATTTGACAATGATTCAAGTCCAAAGGAGTCTAGATAAGAGATCTATGATTTTTACAAGTTTCCACAACAATCAGCGTTACAATCCGGACCAAGCTTCAGTAATTTGAGTGTATCTCAATAACGGAAAATCCAAATACGCTGAAACTAGTGCCATTGGAAATTAGACTCAAATAAATTTTCAAAAAGATCAAGAACACAAAAAAAGAAGATCAATTGAAGGATATATGATGTTTTGAAATTGACAGTCTGTTCTGGATGCTACAAAAACGCTGGATAAGAACAACCTTCATTCATCTGATGTTAATGGGTGAATTACAACTAGTTTGGAGCTGATTCTTGTATTGGAAAGAATACTTAAAGAGCTTCTGAACATGGTAGTTTACCAATTTTGGAGTTATTTTGAAGACGACATGTTCACTGGAAATTGCCTGCTGTATTGCCAATACGATTGCTTCTTGAAAATCTGATATTTGCACAAGAACATGGTATATGGAAGCTAGCCGTTTGACATTTGAAGATAATTACTCGAGTAGAGGATGATACATACTCGAGTAATGTTGAGACAGAGCCATTCGTGAAGCAACCTATCAATGATACTCTAGTAATGTCGGGAATCAGTTGCTGGAAAATGGAGATACTCGAGTATTGGGATTGAGCTACTCGAGTATGTTAATTTCTCGATGTCATTTTCACTCAGGTTGAAGTATGGTACTCGAGTATGAGAATTGGGCTACCCGAGTATGGTTCGTCAGTTTTTTACCAAAGCACAGTTCCATAACGTCTCCGAGATTTCAGAAATCTCTGTTATCAGTTAATTACTACTTGCTATACTTACCAATGTTATTAATCATCTTTGTGAGCAAGCTTCAGGTGATTAATGTTTGAATTAACATCAAACTTGATAGAAGCCAAAATCTGGCAGAAGCATTTTTAATGTTGAAGAATTTGATGAAGACGTTCACAAATGGCGGAAGACACAATGCAACGAGGAACTTGAAGAAATGAAATTGAATGCTCATTATAATTTTCTTCAATGCTCAACGTGATCATCGGCTTCAAATGTTACGACTTGAATATCCCAAGGGTAATATTTCTCAACGGACCAATATTCAAATTAGCTCACAACGGCTATTTCTCCAATAGACCGATATTCAAATATGTAGCGGCTATTATCCACAACCGTGATATTCTACAACGGACGAATGCTTCAATGGATTAATATCAATTGTCTATAAGTAGAGACACATTCAAAACAGAGAATATAGACACAAGCTTACAACGTCGAAATGCCAATACTCTGATATTCACTTACTCTTTGTTCTCAATGCTTACATAGTATACTGTAGAGAGTGAGATGATGGTTTATGTACTTCAATGTTTATTCATTCACTTCTGAGAGAGAAGATTTATCTGTAAACATTCTATATAAGAGTCACTCAAGATTAGGTGATCTTGAGTGGGAAACACATTGTGTTGATTATAGCTTGTAAGGGGCGTGAATCCTAGTGAGAGGATTAGTTCAAGTACAGCGTGTGTAATCAAGTGGGTGTGTTGATTACAGTTTGTAAGGGGGAGTGAATCCTAGTGAGAGGATTACTTCGAGTACAGAATGTGTAATCAAGTTGATAGAAGATAGTGGATTGAAAATCTCAAGTGGAGCTTGGGGATTGGACGTAGGTCAAGGATTGGGCCGAACCAGTATAAATCACAGTTTGCACATTCTCTTCCCTAAACTCTTATATTTCCCGTATATGCTTATTTGAATATATTTCCCGTATATGCTTATTTGAATATCTAACTGTTGATTTAGAAGTTGCGAAAAGATTTTCAAAGTTCCTAAAATTTTATCAGACACCCAATTCACCCTCTCTTGGGTGATAGTCAGATCTAACATTTGGTATCGAGTGGGGCTCTTGTTTAAAGGACTTAACCGTCTCTAGAGTTACAATGGCTAATTTGGGGTGTTGCTTGCTTTCTGAAGGTTTTGATTATACTGTTCCATCATTTTTAAAAGATATTGATTTTTGGTTTTGTAAAGCTAGAATGACTAGTTTTATCAAAGCAATTGATTTTGATATGTGGAATGTTTTTACAAATGTTTTTGATTTCAAACCAAGAAAGGATTGGATTTAAAAAAGAAACGAAAATATTTTCGTTGAACATTAGAGCAATGAACATATTATACAGTGTTAGTTCTCAATGTGTTTTGATGATTAACAACAATTGCAAACATGTGTTGAAGTTTTTGCAAAATCTGTCTAAAACCATTTATCAGCTTGTTTACTCGAGTAAAGGAATGCTTACTCGAGTATAGGACTCTAAAGGATTGCCCAATTGGATTTTACACGTCAATACCGCAGTATGGATAGCCATACTCAAGTATAGACGTCTTAGAGAGCAATCGAGTTTTTGACAGAAGGTACTTACTCGAGTATAGGTTTGCATACTCGAGTATAGGCCATCCAGAGAGCAACCAATCTTTTCAAGTTAAGTCAATACTGCAGTATAGATCGCTATACACGAGTATTGGACTTACAGAGAGCAAATGAACTTTTGAACTTGAGTGTATACTCGAGTAGACACTTTCATACTCGAGTAAAGGGTCTTACAGAAAGCTCCCAAGTTTTTCTAACTCATGCATACTCGAGTAAGGGTTTTCATACTCGAGTAATGAGCTCTTAAACTAATTTTCAACTTGACTTATGTTCTTGCATACTCCAAGATGATTTTGTTTACTCCAAGATGAATTTGTTTACTCCAAAGATAGACATGGAATGACTTCACACTTTTTCGAAAAGAGTTGCATACTCAAGTAAGGATATGCATACTCGAGTATGAGACCATACGAGAAGTCATCATTCGGGCTTGAACTTGCTTACTCCAAAGATACAAATGTATACCGCAAAGATAGAGGCATTTTACACTTAAAATTTTCAAGCAAATAGTTGCTTACTCGAGTACACCACTAGCTTACTCGAGTAGAGCCTTTGGTTTCAAAAGTTCAAGTCTAGAAGGTTTGCTTCTGGAAGTTGCTTACTCGAGTATCCTTTGGATACTGCAGTAAAGACTCTCTCTCACAGTGACTTACTCGAGTAACGATGAACTTACTCGAGTAACCAACGCTGAAACCAATTTTTGAATTATACGAATTTGCAAATCACTCTTGTTTGTTCTAATTGCTTTCATGAATCATTCACTTATGAACCCAACTATGTTTAACAAGTTTGTTGAGTGAATTTCGCTTAGCACAGATGGAGATTATTGAAGGTCAAAGCTATAAAGCAAAAGTGTACAAGGCATTTAATGCACTTCGCAAATCAACCTTCTTTTGGATAATCCACCCGAGCACGCATTCACAACGGCCAAGAATGCTTTCTTCATCAAGTAAACTCTTCTCCAACGGGCAAATCCTCAGAGTTCCACATCGAATCATATTAGCACCTGGATTAGTTGGAGTTTAGAGAGAGAAGATGACCAGACCTAATGCTAATCACCTACAACGGTTGGATTCATTATTCAACAGTCATTTAATGTTCTCTACCTATAAATAGAGTGCATTAACTTCTTCTCAAGTTGATACACCTACTGAGAGCGAAAAAATTTATTGATTGCCATTTATTGTGTTCACTTTCACTTGTATTGTATCAATCGATACTTGTACTTCGATGCTCATTTTATCTCGCTTCCGTGAGAGAGTTCTATCTCAAATCATTTATTGATTGAGATAACACAAGTCGTGGGACTTGGTGGTTGGGTGTATTGATTGCAACTTGTAAGGGGAGTGAGTTCTAGAGAGAGAACTACTCTTGAGTACGTAGTCCGTAATCGCTTGTGAGTATAGTGGATTGAAAATCCCAAGTGTGGCTTGGGACTGGATGTAGGTCAAGGATAAGACCGAACCAGGATAATTTCTCTTGTGCAAGCTTTCCTTCCTTCCACCTTCGTTATAATCTGTTTTTACTTGGTCAAAACAGCACTTTCGTAAAAGTTTTTAAAATACCCAATTCACCCCCTCTTGGGTATATAGCTCCATTTACATACAAAGGCTTTAATCGAAAATGATTTTGAGAAAATCAAGTCTTGCTCTAGTGCTAAAGAAATCTGGGATACTCTTAATTCTATATATGCTTCTAACAAATATGTTGAAGTTGAAAGTGTTGATAGTTCATTTGAAATGATAAGCAGCATATCCATTGATGAATAATTGAAAGTGGAGAATGAAAAAGGTGAGATTAGAAAATGCTTCCACAATTCAGTCAACACAGAAGAACAGGAGAAAGATGATTCCTATGAAGAGCTTATCATGCACGACTATGATAGATCACTATCTCGGAGCTCAAGATGTCATTATGGTAAAAAGTTCCAACTCTTCTTGTGTAGTTAAGAAAAATGATTTTGAATAATTGCATGAAATTGTTTTTCAACCAATCATTGATTCTAGTTTGAAAAGCAAAAATGTTTCAATAATAATGCTGGAAAGTTTATTCGGAAGAAAGAATATTCAAATGAGATTTATTTGAATTTTCACTCGACGATCGACTCAATACTTGCACAAAATCTCATAATGCACATCATCATATAGTTTGCAATTATTGTGGTAAATCTGGTCATATTTCTCACACATGTTGTATTAGGAGAAATTCTAAAGTGAGAAATAAATTTATTTGGGTTCCGAAAGGACAAGTTAAATCCAATACTAATGTACAAGGACCCAAGTATAAGTGGGTACCACAATGTCCATCTAGTGCCGTGTGTGTGTAGATTGATTACAAAAAGAATGAGCATAAAGGTATAGAGAAGAAGAATAGACCAAGAGTTTCTCATGCACCAATGAAGAAGATCATAGCAATAGCAGGAGAACTCTCGGGGCACCCATTGCTAGAACTACAAAGTCAAATCATAAGAAGTAATAGACACCCGTAAGAAGAATACATTCTACCTCAAGAATGAACTACCATAAGGTACCATTCAACTATCCTAAGGAGAATAAGAAAAGAAGGATCTCTCGTGCACAAAGGAAAAGAGTCTTGCCGTTTATATCTTTTGAGAAAGCTTTGTATGCATCCACAAGAAAACAAATGAAGAATCAGTGGGTAAGCAAAGCCAATCCTCCAAGTACCTAAGGTAAAGGTATACAATGGTAAAACCTCTTGTGCTATTATCTGTAATATTTATTGAGGTTTTATATTGTGAAACCGAAGGAATGAGGATTGCACTATTCAGTAGTCTGACTCTTTATGCATATACAATAATTTGATAATTCCCTCTGTGAACTGCATATTTTGGAATTGTACTCAAGTAATAAGCTAACCTACTCAAGTGTTGTCGGGTTTTAATGAGTATGTTTAAGTGTTTCAGGCATCAAATACTTGAGTATTGGTAAGGTATACTCGAGTATTGGTTGGATAGATTAGCTATCGCATACTGTTCTGATATGATACTCAAGTATGGGTAAGTGGATACTCGAGTATTTGGTTTCATCGCTGACAATATTCTTCACATATTAGAACAATACTTGAGTATGAGGTAAGTGATACTCGAGTATGAGTAGGGTACTCGAGTACAAGTAAGATGATTCACGAGTATGCAGAGGAAACAATGGTTGATATTGATGGTGAATATCAGAAGAGGAGTCATCTACATCAATCCATCCTAATCAAGCATGCTTCTACAAGGACAAGAGGAATTATGGTGATATCTAATTCTTACCCCATACTGTGATTATATATTCATTTTTGGGTAATGAATACTTGTCCATCATTGCATTCCATTAGCAATCAATCATTTATGACTTTCAAAATGTTTTTCAGATTGCTAAATGGACAGTAAATGAAATTATGCAAAACTTTCTAAGTTTATGATTTTGAAATGCACAATTCTAAAATTTGTTCAAATTTCAATTCACTCGATTGAGAAAATGCATACAAATGCTTTTGATAAATATTCATGCTTTTATTGCATTCAAATGATGTTTAAAACTTGGGAGTTAAATCTTTGTATATTTAATGTCGGATATGCTTCAAAATTTTCCAGCTGATATTTTTCCTTGTCATTCACATATTGATCTTTAATATTTAATGCGATACTTGAACTCCTCATCCCGTATTCTCTCGACTAGTTGGACCTCATGTCTAACAAGTTGATCATATATGAGTTTCAAGTCTATATTCAAGAAAAGAATTCAATTTGTGAATCTGTTGTGTCTCAAGCATAAAGTCTTAGTTGGCTTAGTTATTCCAAGTTTTTTATTATTATTATAAATGTTCATTAGTGCATTGGATATTGATGCATTAACCATTATATGGAATAACTTACTAGGATAATATTATACTCTAGTCATTTGGACTAATGAGTTTGTACTTCTTCATCCATGAATCTTATGGTCATTCTGTTACTCAAATACATCATCATTGTCTTGAGTAACTATATTCAAATTCTTGCCTTAACCATTCATATATTTCTAAATTCAATTCTAAGAGGCAAGATTATCACTTGGACAAGAGCAAAGTCATTGTGCTCCTATGTTTCTATTGAGCTAAGCATGTTTCGATAATACTCTACTTCATGTTTTTTGCTTTTGAGAAAATTCTTCAACATGTTAATTGCAATGATTGACATGTTCTCCGAAACTAAAGCATTCTGATATATTCATTAAACCGATTAACTTCCACCATGTTTTAAAGTGAGCATTGATTTCAAATATGTTTCAAAATGAATCTTTCTTTCATCAGAATTTTGATTTCATAATGCATTATCACGATTTGAAAGAACATTCAAGATTTGAAACAATTTGCATGTTTCATTATCATTTTTGAAATTTTTATCTCATCCATGGATTACACGAGACTCATATCAATGACATCTTTTCTACATAAAGTGTCTTTACAAATTGTCATTGAGAAATCACATTCTTGACATGATTTAATTATTGCCTTTTTGATTCATTGGCTTGAACTTATTTGATTGGGTATTTTTTTTATATCCGATTGTTCTACTCAAATATCATATGAATTAACTGTACAAGAGCATAAGAGTTGATATGTCTAATCTTGTATGGACCCAAGAAAGAGTTGGGTACCACATGTACTTTTATTCTCAGACTCTTCGGAGAAGAAAAGATACGTAGACTAACAAAGAGCAAAGTTCAGAGAAACCAAAACTCAGTACTCGAGCATAAAATTTGATGTACTTAAGTATAGAGATTATGCTACTCGAGTAAGATCATTGCGTGAAGCCACTAATACGCAATTATAGATGATACTCGAGTATGGTGAATGGTTTACTCGAGTATGATCGATCATTGAGCTTCGTCAAAGAATTTTCCAATCGCCTACTCGAATATTATAGAAGTGCTACTTGAGTAAATCAACAATCTGAGAGATGCAGACCATGAATGCTCAAATCAAATCTCAAAGATCAAATTTCATTTCAAGGAAGTTCAAGTGTTTTCCAGAACACACTTGAAAGACTAATCCTTCAAGTTGCAGGAACACCAGACCTCAAGGGAACTTCACCTTTTAGTCATGCATTCATTAAGGGGGAGCTTCATATTCACATGTGTTTTATATCTTAAAAGCTCATCTCCTTTATTTGAAGAAAATCCTTCTTTTTTTAACATACTCATCTGCATTCACTGTGTTTTATTAGTTTTGATGATGAGTTAATATCATATTTTCCTTTCATTATCTTAATTTGAAAATACCATATAGAAAGGAATATTTTGATATCGTATTACACTAATAATTCTTTCTTGTAAGAAAGTTTTACAATTATCGCAGAGAATTCGGTCTATGCAAAAATCTTCCTTAATGCTCTACAAAGAGAAACTATTACATTAAGGGGAGATGTTTTGACGCTTAATCACATCAAGCGAGATATGCTCTACAAAGTAGGCGAAAAACCTCTTGGAGTCAGCTAAGCTATGCTCCATAAAGGAAGAGAACCTACCACCACTTCATCTCGTGCCACGAGAATTCAACCGAATTGCATACAGCAAGCAAATGGATTTCATCGATCATCCATCATTTGCAGAACCTACATGTGCATTTCTAATCTCTATCTTTTTATATTCAGTAGAAATTCTGCACATGTTTGATATCAATTTGCTTTAATCATGAAAGTTTAAGTTTCTTGAAAAACCTCTCCAAATTGTTTTCAAACATATTTTCATGAAAAGTCTTTTCTACTTGCATCATATTAAAAATCAAATATTTTCAAAATAGGTGAAAGAAAATTGTTTTCTTGACAAATGATTAAGGCGAGACATTTATTTCTAACTTATTCTCATATTTGCCTCTTCACAAGCTTACCTTCCCTACTTCAACTTTTTGCTAATGATAAATAAGGGGGAGAGAAATGACAAGAAAAATATGTTGGGTTTAATATATTTTCATATTCATACATATTTTTCTTAGAGTATTTGCCATCATCAAAAAGGGGGAGAATGTTAGTTATGATTAGTTTAGATGATGTCTTATATAGATGCTATTATCCAGAGCAAAAAGCTTGCATACTACATTTATCTTCTACTCTGATTAATCCTTATGTATTAATGTAGATATGAAGTTTAAACAATGAAGAATGATCAAGAGAGGAGATTGAAGAAAGGAGAATATCAATATGAAAGTCTCTATGAGCAAATGGAAGTTGAAATGGAGGAGTTAAAATAAGCTACAGTTGCATTCCTGAAGGAATACTCGAGTATCACAATGTAATTCTCGAGTATTGTACTGTTCCTGAAGCAATACTTGAGTATCACAACTTAATTCTCGAGTATTCAGGTAAAACTCCCAGCAATACTCGAGTACCACACATCAATACTCGAGTATGGTACATAAACAGCTTCTATTCAGGCAAAAATCCCAGTAATACTCGAGTATCTCATGTCAATACTCGAGTATGGAGTAATGTCGTGATTTCAGCTACTCTGCTCAACTCTGTTTTACGTTTCACTTGGGCAACATCTGGTAATTCAATGATATCTCTCCAACCAGAAGTCCGATTGAGGTGAAACCAATTTTGTATGAAACTAGACTCCCAATGAGAACTTTTGACAAAGATTCAAGTCCAAAGGAGTCCAGATGAGAGAGATATGATTTTTACAAGTTTCCATAACAATCAGCGTCACAATCCAGACCAAGCTTCGGTAATTTGAACAAACGGAAAATCCAAATGAGTTGAAACTAGTGCCATTGAAAAATAGACTCAAATAAATTTTCAAAAACATCAAGAACACAGAAAAAGAAGATCAATTAAAGGATATATGACGTTTTGAAGTTGACAGTCTATTCTAGATGCTACAAAAACGCTGGATAAGAACAACCTCCATTCATCTGATGTTAATGGGCAAATTACAACTATTTTGGAGCTGATTCTTATTGTATTGGAAAGAATACTTAAAGAGCTTCTGAAGATGGGTAGTTGACCAATTTTGGAGTTATTTTGAAGACGCCATGTTCACTGGAAATTGCCCGTTGTATTGCAAATACGATTGCTTCTTGAAAATCTGGTATTTGCATAAGAACATGGTATATGGAAGCTAGCAGTTTGACATTCGAAGATGATTACTCGAGTAGAGGATGATACATACTCGAGTAATATAGAGACAGAGCCATTCTTGAAGCAACCTATCAATGCTACTCGAGAATGTCACTTATATACTCGAGTAATGTCGGGAATCAGTTGTTGGAAAATGGAGATACTCGAGTATTGGGATTGAGCTACTCGAGTACGTTAATTTCTCAATGTCATTTTCTCTCGGGTTGAAGTATGGTACTCGAGTATGAGAATTAGGCTACCCGAGTATGGTTTGTCAGTTTTTTCACCAAAGCACAGTTCCACAATGTCTCCGAGAATTAAAAAATCTCTGTTATCAGTTAATTACTACTTGTTATACTTACCAATGTTATGAATCATATTTGTTAGCATATTTTAGGTGATTAATGTTTGAATTAACATCAAACTTGATAGAAGCCAAAATCTGGCCGAAACATTTTTAATGTTGAAGAATTTGATGAAGACATTCACAAATGGCAGAGAAGACACAATGCAACGAGGAACTTGATGAAATGAAATTGAATGCTCATTATAATGTTCTTCAATGCTCAACGTGATCATCGGCTTCAAATGTTACGACTTGAATATCCCAAGGGTAATATTTCTCAACGGACCAATATTCAAATTAGCTCACAACAGCTATTTCTCCAACGGACCGATATTCAAATATGTAGCGGCTATTATCCACAACCGTGATATTCTACAGCAGACGAATGCTTCAACGGATTAATATAAATTTTCTATAAGTAGAGACACATTCAAAACAGAGAATATAGACTCGAGCTTACAAATTCAAATGCCAATACTATGATATTCACTTACTCTTTGTTCTCAATGCTTACATAGTATACCAAAGAGAGTGAGATGATAGTTTATGTACTTCAGTATTTATTCATTCACTTCTAAGAGAGAAGATTTATTTGTAAACATTCTATCTAAGAGTTACTCAAGATTAGGTGATCTTAAGTGGCAAACACATTGTGTTGATTACAGCTTGTAAGGGGAGTGAATCCTAGTGAGAGGATTACTTCGAGTACAGAGTGTGTAATAAAGTGGGTGTATTGATTACAGTTTGTAAGGGGGAGTGAATCCTAGTGAGAGGATTACTTCAAGTATAAAACGTGTAATCAAGTTGATAGAAGATATTGGATTGAAAATCGCAAGTGGAGCTTGGAGACTGGACGTAGGTCAAGGATTGGGCCGAACAAGTATAAATCACAGTTTGCACATTCTCTTCCCTAAACTCTTATATTTCCAGTATATGCTTATTCGAATATCTAACTGTTAATTTAGAAGTTGAGAAAAGATTTTCAAAGTTCCTAAAATTTTATCAGACACCCAATTCACCCCCTCTTGGGTGATAGCCAGATCTAACATATCTTTTTACTGATATCTTCTTACGACTGCAATCATTTAGTTATTTTCCTGTTTATTAGTATAGATATAAAAAATCTCAAATAGATAAGATTTATTCTCTTGTTAAACGTAACCAATTCTACAATTCGGTGTCCTCATTTGGTATCCCAGTCTTTGTAGGACGATACTCTACTTACTCTTAATTACTTGTTCGATTGTTTCACTTGACATCAAGGAAATCGACCAACATGTTTTTGGCGCTGTTGTCGAGGACTGTAGATACCTTTAGTGACGACACCCTTATCGCTGAATTAGTTGTGGTTTATCCAATAAAGCTCATTCTTTGCCTTTTCTTGATTTCAGGTACATTCTATAGTGCATGCACAACTCGCCTTCAGTCAACTTAGAGCCTTACGATGCTGAAATCGAACACACTTACAAGCAAAGGCACAGGAAGCAGAAATGACAAAGTCAACCTTTTGACTCCGCAAGCATGGCAGATATGTAGGTCAATATTGATCAGGATCGAAAGGAGCTGCAAGCAATAAATAGGGACAATCAGGTCCCTCCACCTCCAAATCCAGATGTGAACAAAGCTATCATGGAATTCAGGATTCCAGATTTAAACAAGTTGAATTAGGCTATCACACCACCGAACTTTAATGCAAAACACTTTGAAATTAAAGGTGTCATGATTCAGATGCTGAATGAAGTCAGAAAATTTGGAGGACTCCTATCTGAAGACCCTCACTTACACCTCAAGGCTTTCATGGAGTTGTGCCACTCATTCGTCATTCCAGGAGTCATGCCCGACACCATTCGGATTAAATTCTCTCTTAAGGACAAGACTCAGACGTGGCTCAACAACTTACCAGCCAATTCAATCTCCTCCTGGAATGATCTAGGGAGTAAATTCTTGCTCAAATTCTTCCCACCTACTAAGAACGCCTAGCTCAGAGGGGATATCACCAATTTCCAACAAAAGTCTGGTAAATCTACATATGAAGCTTGGGACAGATTTAAAGACCTCCTCAGAAGATGCCCACAACACAGGCTGTGTGAATGGGTCTAGCTAGAAACATTTTACAGAGGTCTCAATGGACAAACATGGTCAATTGTAGACGCTTCATCTGACGGGTCCATCTTGATGAAGTCCTATGAAAAGGCTCACGAATTATTAGAGCGAATGGCTATGAACAGCCATCAGTGGCAAGCAGAAAGAGCTACACCCTCCAGAACTGTAGTTGGAATACATGAATTGGATGCTATGACTGATCTCACAGCTCAAGTGTCATCTCTAACCAATATGGTGAAAGGACTGACCCTTCCTTCAAGCAACACATGACTGCAACAGGGGCAGTAACACCAACAATCCGTACTCTAACACGTACAACCCAGGATAGTGGCAGCACCCCAAGTTCTTGTGGAGCTCCCAAGGTCAACAGATAGTAGGGCAATCAGCTGGCCCATCATACTCAAATAGACCATCAAACCCCCAGGGTTTACCCAGCAAGCACAATAGCAGGGTAATGATTCAGAACCACAACATTCTATGTTGGCCTTTATGAAGGAGTACATGCAAAGAATGACGCAATCATTCCGAGTTAGCAGGTAACCCTTAGAAACCTTGAAAACCAAGTTGGACAACTAGCGACTGCTCTCAACAATAGCCCCTCAGGATCTCTGCCGAGTGACATTGAAGTGCCCAAGATCCAAGGCAAAGAAGAAGTCAAGCTAATAGAGCTTTGAAGCGGTAAGAGCTTGGAGCCCATGAGAGTGACCAAACCACTTACTGAAATTACTAAGCCGAAATTAGGGCAATCAAGGAAGGGGAAGGAAAGTGCCGGGCAGCCCCTCAATGAAGAACAGCAGCACTCAATACCATTGTGAATTGAGCAAGATATCGATGCTACGGCATTGCCTCCTTCCATCACACTAGACGATCACGTGCAACATCTAAATAGGCATGCTATAGCCTCATCATCACAACAGAACCGTGATCTATGATCACCTAGTGTGCCAAAATGACCCCCACCTTTTCCACAAAGACTGCAAAAGCCGGGTCAAGAGAAGCAATTTCAGAAATTTCTTGACATGCTATGGCAGTTGCATATTAGTATCCCCTTGGTGGAAGCACTGGAACAGATGCCTAGCTATGTCAGGTTCATGAAAGATATTTTATCCAAGAATAGAAGACTAGAAGAATTCGAGACGATAGCATTGACCCAGGCTACAGTGCCATGCTAACAAATCAGCTACCACCGGAATTAAAAGACCTTGGCAGCTTCACGATACCCTGTGCAATTGGTTCTCAATACTCAGGGAAGGCCTTATGCGACCTAGGAGCCAGTATTAATTTAATGCCGATGTCTTTCTTCAAAAGATTAGCAGTTGGGGAAGCAAGGCCCACAACAGTTATGTTACAGTTAGCTGATCGCTCCATTGTCCTACCAGAAGGAAAAATTGAAGATGTCCTAGTTAAGGTCGATAAATTCATCTTCCAGTGGATTTTATTATTCTTGATTTTGAAGCAGACCCGGGAAATTTTGATTCTTATGGGGAGACCTTTCATGGCAACCAGGAGAACATTGATTGATGTGGAAAAAGAAGAACTCACGATGAGAGTCAATGACGACCATGTGACCTTTTCAATCTTGAAAACGGCACAATATGCAGACCCAGCAGAAGGAGGCCAACCACTGCAAAGTAATGAGGATGGATACATAGGGCCAGCCTACGCCCCTATTTCCAGCTTGAACTAATCCCCAAGGCAAGTCTGGCTGAAGATTCTAAAATAAGCCCTATTGGGAAGCAGTCCAACTTCTTGTTTTCCTTTTCTTTGTTGTGTAGCAGCCGTAGGGGTCGAGTTCAGCCTGGTTAGTGCTATAGCATGATAGAAGGCATTTCAACCCCAGCACAGCAACCCGGCTTAAGCCCACAAATAAAGCCACCCAAGTATGCACCCATCTTTTGAACGAATGTTATGTGCATGAATTTCTTTTACTAGTAGGCCACCGTCACTGGGCCCATTTTACGTTGAATCACGCCAACTCATCGCCTAAGAGTTGTGACACTCATGTTCACATTTTTGCCTTACCCCGTCTGCTCTTCACATCTTCTCGTCCCGCGTATTTTCTCCTCCCTACGACTCTATTTCTCAATCCCTCACATACCAACCCACCATGCCCAGAGTCAAGCAGGTGGCACGACGTGGCCGAGTGCCCCCACCGATCTACGCCCGCCAGCCCTCCGTTCATACTCCACCACCATTACCTCTGGCGCCAGCGCCACCCGTTCCCATCGAGATTTCATCTCCTTCCTTTTCCTCCATTGAACCTTCTGATGTTTCAGGCACCACTGAATTGTCTCGACCATTCCTATATCCTAACCCACGCTCCCCTCTACTGGCTATCGGACACTAATATGAACTCCACAAGTAAATTTCACCGCTTCCTCCGATGGGTACGCAAGGAGTTAAAAACCATCCACCGAGACCCAAGGGTTTACCTCGCAGCCTAACTTCGTGGTTCGTCGATGGTCATCTCTCTTTCCCACTCCCATTCGGTGAACCCTATGGTCAATAGCTTAGGCGACACGTCTGTCGATAAGGACACGGCCACCAGTGCTCCAGCCCTTCCTGCCCCCTAGTTTTTTTAAATTTTTTTGTTAATGTTCTTGTGTTTTTGTTTTTTTACTGACTATCTGATGCTGCCTTGGGCGTTTGCCTCAAGGCCCTTTTATGAATAATGCTTTTTATTGCTTTGCTCTATCGATGTCGTTTTTGCCTCCCGCCACCCCGTGCCGCTCATTTTTATTATGATTCTTTTATGCTGCAATGAGGGCATTGCATCGATCAAGTGTGGGGGGAGGGATAATTTAATTTGTGTTGTGCTTGCAACCTGCTAATTTATGTGTGAATGTGCTTAAATTAACCCAGGTTTAATGTGAAAAAGGGAAAATTTTAATTTTTTCCAACTGCTAAAGCACGAACAGAAACCTATAGTAGTAGGATGGATATCTGTAGAACTAAGCATAGCATGATTGCTTGAAGGAAATTGAACCATTTGGCTTGGGAAATTGACAATGCTAGTTAACGTGGTGTGTGGTAAAGTGTCAAGTTAAGGAAGAATAGAGAGAGAACCCACAATGGAAGCATTTATTTGAGCCTAATTGTTTATATTCCAGTGCGCATGTCAGCTAACCCGTGTATGATCTTTGATTTGTCTTGATTCTTTGGTAAACTGTCTGGTTTCTGAGCAAATAGTTCGTAGGATAAAGGCATTCGTGTCATACCCCTCATTCCCATACACAAACCATAAAAACATCAATCTCCATATTGCTACCCCTTTGAGCCTATTCGAATATGCTATAGCAGAATTAGTTAGACAGTGAGTGTGAATAGGCTGGGAGAAATTCACTGATGTGATGCCTAAGTCGTCATTTATGAGTCCCCAGGAGGTTGTCATAGTTGCCCACAAACACTTGAACAGCATCACGGTGAAAGAACCTTGGTAATTTATCTTGACCACATCAAGCAGCTTTCCATAATACAGGACGTCACCGAGCTGCATGTTCCCGTCACTACTGCTTGCATAAATCCTCGTCCCAAACGTGCCATATACACCTGAGTTTTGGGTCAGTAATCCCTAATCTCGTGAAATAGTGCAAAACTTGAAACTAATGACATTATATGCCGTAAATCTTTAGGTGTGGTCAAGCAGGCCGAGTGCGAGAGCTTTGAATTCAGGTGATTGTAGGTGTGGTAATTCATTATTCTCCTCCTAAACTAACCAGGGAATTCTCTTTGGACCTTTCTATCAATTTCAGATGATGTCTGTGTAAGGCTCCTCAGTAGATGCTTGACATGACTCCTAAATTCCTTGCAATTAAACATGCAAAGATGACCATAAAATGTGAGTATAAAATGTAAGGAAATATATAGGATAACATATATATGTGTGCACTCCTTACAATGAGTTTGGAGCTGATTCTTCTTGTATTGGAAAGAAGACTTGAAGAGCTTTATAAGCATAGAAGGTTTGACAAATTTGGAGCCATATCGAAGACGTTTCGCTCACTGGAAATTGACCATTGTGCTGTCGTATTGTTGAAAGTCTCTACATTCTGGAAGTTGATTGCTTATTCACGCATGGTCAGAAGCCTCAAAGTGAAGAAGTGCAAATTGGAGAGTCATACTCGAGCAGAGCATTTGGGGTTGCTCAAGCAACATCGGGCTCAGGCAAAATCCTTTGAATTGGAACACCATGCTCGAGCACAATGTATAGGACTGCCCGAGCATCATCGAGTAATGGCACTATGAACACTTTGGAGTCTTGCTCGAGCAGGAGTCTCAGCATGCTCGAGCAACATCGATCTGAACAAAGAAACAGAAAGGTAAAGTAGTCATACTCAAGCAAGGTAAGACACCATGCTCGAGCAGGCATAAAGGGTTGCTTGAGCAAAGTCGAACAACTTGTCTTCTCATCTCTGTATGGCCCTTGCCCAAGCAAGCTCTGGTGGTTTGCTTGAGCATTGGCGATGAGCTTGCTCGAGCATGGGATTTTGCTTGCTCGAGCAATGATAATAAACTCTGTTTTTCAAAAGGCTTCAGAAACGCATACCCGAGCATGCCTTTGTGCTTTGCCCGAGCATTGACAAAAGTGGCTAATCTTCATAGTAGCTTGCCCGAGCAGACTTGATCTCTTGCTCAAGCAATGGGTGACTCACTCTTTTAAAAGAATACTCTCTCACATCTTATGCCCGAGCACATTATTTGTCCATGCTCGAGCAAGGTCACCTCTGTTCTTGAAATCTCCAGCTCCGTAAATCTTAAATCATTCTATATCAATTCATTTCTTCATGCTATTACTCATTACCTCTTCTAAACATTTTTAATGAGTTTCAGATGCTTTTGTCATGGATTAACCGAAAAATTACATAAAGCAAATTATGTGTCAGGAGCATTAAATGAAGTTGCCGAAACTGGTGATAATCTCGGTAACCAATACTCTGATCAATGTAAAGCTTCCACTAATATTCAAACTGCACATTAAATGCTATTTCTCAACAGCCAAAACAAAAGGAATTAAGAGAATGTCGACGCTGTAAAATCCACATGGAATATTCAAACGGTGAAAGTCTTAACAGAAGCTTCATCTGTCTAACGGATACATTCAAGACTCTCAATGGCTATTCCTCAAGCTTTACCAACGGTCATTAATTGCAACATCTATAAATTCCAGAAGCATTGAATTCGCCAACTACTGAAACGTTGTACATTCAATTAGAATTTATTACAATCATCTGTTTCGTTAGTCTCATTTAATATCTTCAGATATTTCCTTGTACTTCAGTGGTTATCACTTATTTACTCAATGAGGAGTTAAACATTATTTGATTATCTTAGTTGTTAAATCTTAAGGTTGTGGAACTTTAAGTGTGGGTGTACAATTACAACTTGTAAGGGGGAGTGAGTCCTAGTGAAAAGATCATCTCGAGTACGGAGTGTCTAATTGTGTCTGTGGTTATTTGGTTACAACTTGTAAAGAGGAGTAAGTATTAGTGAGAGGATTACTCGAGAGTTACAAAGTGTGTAATCAAGTTTCGAGATAGTGAAATCCTAGAGTGTTTCTAGGGATTGGACGTAGGTCAAGAGTTGGACCGAATCAGTATAATCTCTTGTGTTCATTGTTCTTCTCTCCTTCTCTGTTTAAGTGTTCTTGAGTAATTAGCGAAAGAATTTTATTATCACCTATTCAGCCCCTCTAGGTGATATTTCATCTTCAAAGTAAACAAAGCAAGGATAAAATATAAATGAAGAGAGGTAACAACATCCTCGTCATCAGCAGCAGCAGGACACGGATGGGAATCCTCGTAGATGAATGAAGGGGGAGGCGGGGGAGCTGGAAACCGCTTGTGAGGTAACAATTTTGTCAAGGCATCGATAACAGCATCCATTTTTACTGCATACGCCTATTCGTGGCAACATGTTCAATTACCTACTCAGCAACCTTCTCAACAACCTACGCAGCAACCTTCTCGATAATCATCGCCTCAACCACCTTCGGTGGTGGCCTTCTTGAGCCGGAGGTTCCGGCCTTAGAGGCAAAGGCCTTGCCCTACACCATGCTAGGCCTGGCGTCTAGCTCCATACCCTTAATGTAGCTAGGATGCTCGATTGGGCTCCAATAGCTTTCAATGGGGCCGTAGGATCCATGACCCCGTGACTCCGAGGGTTGTGACGCTCACAGATCTACCTGGCTTGCTTAATCCGGCCCGATGCACGAGATTTCATAAAACATTAATGAAACAATTTAATTCAATTTAAATATGGGTAAAGGAGCAATTTTACACATGTGTTTGGCCTCAGGGAGCACTCAACACCACGAGCTTTTTTCTGGAGCAATTTTACACATGTGGTTAGTTTTTGGGAGCAAAAGTCACATGGGGGGTTAGTTGACCAGATGGTCAACGTCCACGTGGATGGACGTGAATAGTGATGCTAATATGGACTATGATTTGACCGACAAGAAGCCAAATAAGAAGGAAAATGCTGACTAGGATTTACAAGTTAATTAAAAAATAAATAAATAATAATAACTTAAACACCCAAAATCTCATCGGGCTCATTCACACACGCTGGGTTTCCACGATCAAATTAGGGAAAAGACTAAACCCTAAAATATTTTACCACCGTCCTTCACCAAACCTCCAACCACCACCCTTCAAAGATCTCGAGCACCGTTCTTCCCGATAATTTAATATTTCATACACTTCTTTTTACCTCTTGATTAATAATTTAGGACTTTTTGGTTAATAAAAAATGGCTTTTATACTTATTTGGGCTTTGGGCCTTTTATTATGTTTTAGTCATTTTTAATAATAAAATTCCAGTTTTATATTGTTTCACTATTCTTACCATAACTCTTGAACCAGACATCGGATTTACCTCATTTTTGTTTCATATTTCAAATGATTCAAAGAGATACAATTGTTATGAAGACATGAAGAGCAAATTCAGACAAGAGGGCAGTCGATTTTGGAGCCGAAGTCAGATGAATATTTTCTGGATTTTATTTGGGCTCGAATTTTGTAACTAAAGCCCACTTTTATTTTATTTTCATTTTGGGCTGAAACATTAGAACCCATTTCCATTTTAGGTTAAATTTAAGTTAGATGGCAGCCATAAACATTCAGTCAGTCACGTTTTTGTTATTTAGTGGATCAAAATAGAAGTTTTGAAATTCTCTGAAATGTTCTTCGCGTTCTTCGTGTTCTTCATTTTTTCCAGCCATGCTCGGCTAAAATTTTGTGATTAACCCAACGATGAGGATTCCATGATTCGTCCAGAGAGCTCGTGCTTAATCGGTAACGTTACTCATTTCTATTTTCATCTTATCGGATTCGATTTCTCAAAATAGTTCGAATATTAGATTTAATATTCAGTTTGGTTCATCCCAAGGACTGAGTTCGGACTAGGTTTAAAGTTTTGCTATGTGATTGCATAGTGGGACACCACTGTTCGGACATATTCTAGGTGATCGTCTAGTCGAGGGATTTTCTGGATGAACGCAGAGATTTCGGTTCATCCAGAACCAAATGCGAGTTCGTTCATATTTCGCTCAATGATGGAAGTCTCTGGAATCTGAATGTTGGGTTGATCTTTTTTAACTGCTTTCGCATATTTCATTCTCGTTTCGTTTACTTTCATTTTTAACTGCTTGAATCAACAAAACCCCCATTTTTATCGCTTTCGCTTTACTGTCATTCAATTGAACCGATTGTGAATTCGTTGGGAAACGACCCAGGTTACATTATACTTCAAATCCTTTTCTAATCTGGTTATTTGGGAGACCACGACAAATCTCTTTCACTTCCCTCACCGGACGTTGCCTTCGTCGTCCATCACCGACAATCATCTACAAAACAAGGTGAAAGATCTTCGACCACCGGATTGAAGTGAACGATTTGTGATTTGAGAGATGATTAGAGCGATGCCTTCTGATCGATGTTGGAGTGATTTTGTAGACGATTATAGCGACAGTGAGCTGCAAATGCAAGGCTATGAATTTCTATATTTAAGTTATTATCTGTTCGCCTATCTCATTTCTTGTTTTTCGTTCCGAAATTTCTGGGTATGCTTCTTGTATTTAAGAACCTCCGTAAGCACAGCATGGCTTACGCTTGTTGTATTTGTTTTTCTTTTCCTTTTATCTCGTGTTGTTCCCGCTCCTTCATTTAATCTAGACTCCAGGGTGACACTTTGTGGTCTGCGGTAGTGATTGGCTCTATGAAATTTATTCAAAGTGTTTTTTTTATACATGGAAGTCTGCAAAACTACTGTTCAATGTCTCTTTGCGGCACTGAGTTTGGGATTTCACCTCCCCTTCTCTGTTCGCCAGAAATAACGATGGTGGTGAGGTGATTGTCGATGACGGACGACGGAGGCAAGGCCAGTGAGGGAAGAACGGTGGTCGACGATGATGAACGACGGTGGTCGGAGATGATGAACAACGGTGGGAGAAAATTAAGGTTTCTTGTTTTCCCAATTTGATCTTCTCTTTCTACGTCTGAAAGGAATCCCGATGGAGTATAGGTTTGGGTGTTTAAGTTATTTTTTTTTAATTTACTTTCCACCTCATTCCAGTCAGCATTTTCCTTCTTATTTGGCTTCTTGTCAGTCCAAATCATCGTCCACATCAGCGTCACTGTTCATGTCCATCCAAGTGGACGTTGACCGTCTGGTCGACTAACCCCCTATGTGACTTTTGCTCCTAAAAACTAACCACATGTGTAAAATTGCTCCAGAAAAAAACTCGTGGTGCTGGGCGCTCCTTGAGGCAAAGCACATGTGTAAAATTGCTCCTCCACCCTTTAAATATATTAAATTAACTAATGTTTAAACAAAATTTAAACTATGATTAATTAAAAAACATACCTTTCCCTCCGCACTCCTCCTAATTGGACAAAACCCACCCAACATTTGGGTCCACGTTGTTTGGGACGTTCTCGATCAACCGCCGCAGAGGAATCGTCCCATCTCCATTCCCGTGGTGTAGAGACGACCCTCCGGCTCTTCCACCCTTCCCCTATTTTGAGCAAGACATACCTCTTCGTGGCCTCACACCTTAAAATTTTTCTATATCATAATTTAATTATTAATTAATTAATTAATTAATTAATAAACCACAGATTATAACTATTAAGATGTAAAATGTAATTAAACAACATAACTTACCCGCACAATGTCAGCAAATGTTTTGTCCTTATTCCCCTTCGAAACATGCTTCCAATCGTGGAAGTCGAACAGAACCGTGCCCACTTCTCGCCAAATTCGACAGAATCGGTTCAATAGGTGACCACCATTGCCGATCGGTTGGTCTCATGTCCATGTTCCAGGACTACGACGTGATACTCATCCATCTCGAGTGACCCCGACAACATCCAGGCCCTCTTATTGATGTTCCCCGTATCCGCATAATTATAAAAACATGTTTGTATTACATTTAAATAAAATTTAATTAAATGTAAGGAATTTAAATTTAATTTTTGTCCAAAAACTAATTACATTTACCTTCAACCTCCACCAGAAATTTGGTGGAACGCGAAGATGATGGTTGGGGTTCCCTTGGTCCCGCTCGTTTTCCCGTTCGATAACCGTCGCGCCTCACCGAGGGAAAGTTAATCTCTACGTCAGCATTTTCATCGATGTTGTCGACTTACGTACTTGCACCCCGTTCTTCCCCTACGCCTCTAGGGTTTCTGGGTCCGGGATTGCCTCATCAACGAACAGGTCATCAAACTCGCTCCCCTCCTGAGGGGCTGAGGGATATTTAGAGCCCCACGCCCTCTCGTACGACCCCCTTTACTACTTATGCCTCTTATAGGCACTCTACCCCGTACAATGTCTTTTCCCTTTTTCCTTATCCTTAGAAACCATAATGTATAAGTTTTACCGCTACAAGTAAAGAAATTCAAAAGTTAAAAAGCGAGAAATCAAAACCTTGTGTGATTCAAAATGAGGGAGACTGTTTTAAAACCGTGTCATTTTGTAGCGGTTCTCAATGATAACCGCTACAAAAAAGTTCAGACAATGTTGCGATTATGAAGAAACCGCTACATTAACCGCGACAAATCTACCTCATTGATTGATCTTTGAGATTTTGTAGCAGCTTATTGTGACCAACTGCGACAATGTCGTGATATTTTGTAGCGGTTATTAAACCGCTACAAATTGATTGATCTTTGAGATTCTGTAGTGATTATTGTGACCAACCGCTACAAATTTAATTTTTGGCAAAAAAAATTCCAAACTAATTAGTTTGGTGAAAAAAAAAATTCAAGTAATTTAATTAGCTTCTTTAATTTCTCCAAAAAAAGTCAGGAGTAATAAATTAAGAATAATAAGTTTACTGAAAATAGTTCAACATGCCCGTGAAAATTCGGATTCAGTATAGCCGCAGATCTCCCATGAAAAACTCACTGACTCATTTTGATTAGATATTTCCATGAGAGAAAGGTGGCTATATTGGAACCCAATCTTCGGCCGCATGTTGGACTATCTTCGGAAGAGTAAAAGTCTTCACGTCAGAAAAATAATTAAATCTGGATTGTCACGAAAAGAACTCCCTAAAGATCAAGGATGAGAGAGACAAATATCTACAAATCTATCTCCCAAGATAAGAGATCAGAGCTGCAGATATCTGCATGTCTTCGACTACCAAGCCGAGATAGTTCATTTAGTGACAATGTAGATTTGGTAATTTCTAAATATTTATAATTGATGTACCTGATAGGGTCAACAACTATATATAGTGTAAATTTTTGTAGTAGTTGAGGTAAAAACCACTACAAAATTATAGGATTTGACACGATCAAAGCGTCACTTTACTGTGACTACGAAAAAATTGTCGTTTTGCCTTTTTGTAGCGGTTCTTTTTATATAACCGCTATAAATTCATCGCGACAAAGTTCACGCCATTACGTGCCAACGCCGTGCCAAAGTTGTAGCGGTTATTACCCAAAACCGCTACAAATTCCATGCCACAAACATTCTTGCCATTACGCGCTTTTTGATGTTTAACATTTTTCTTTTAAAATTAAGCTTTAATCAAACAATTATATGTTTTAATTTTAATTAATATTAATTGATTCTCATCCATGTAAAAATGACTTATATTATTTATTACCATTTTTGTTAATAACATAAATTTTCCACAATGAACTGATATATTTATGGATAATATTGATATGTGTGTGTTGTTAAAAACAGATTTTTCACTAAACGACCTAATTATTTTGAGCTTGAACAAAACAAAAAGATTCTTCATCAACTATTATTGTTAATATACCTAATAATCATCTTAAGTTAATTTGGTCTGTGGTCGTAGATAGATTCTAGAGAAATTTAGATAACAAGAGAGTTATGTGGGGAGTACCAACTTTCAACCAAGTCAGTAAAAAGAAGCTATGGAAAAGATAAAGGATTATGATTAAAAAGTACATGCAATCGGTCCGAATGCGCCGCTAGAAAGTTCATTACTTTTCACCTGGCTTTACTATTTATTTTCCCACCAAACTTGTTCCATTGTTTTTGTATTTTTATGGTTTACAATATTAACAAATTGATAGCCATCACCTGGCACGTACGTCACTCTCAAATTTGTTTCATATAGTCATCTTGTATCAAACCTCATCAAAGGTTAATAGTTGTTTTTTTTAGTTGGGAGAAAGTGACACTTGATTCCTCATTTTGTGTGTGTGTGTGTGTGTGTGTATGTATGCACACACACACATACATACATGACTGTCAAGCATGAGAATACAAATCGAAAACCACCGAGCACTTAAATTGATTAGTTGTGAGTCATTCCATATCAACTACTAGTCTCATTTTCCAACTTTGGGTATGCAATCCTAATAATGACTCGGATTTAGCGAGATTAATTTTTCCCATTATGTGCCCATATTCTCGCAATTAAATTAGTTGGTTGCAAATAAAAAAACTCTGGAATCAATTAACCCTTATTTTTGTGACCCGTTCGTTCCATTTCTTATGAAAACACGTACGGTTAACAATTGCACTGTTATGCCAGCACCTTATAGTAGCGCAGTGGCATCGAAACTTGGCTTCCCTCCCCCATGTCCCGAGTTCGAACCCTGCCCCCTCCCCTACTATGTGTATCAAAAAGCAATTGCACTGTTATTATTACAAAACAAAGAACATAAATTTGATTAGATCCATGAAGATCAACTTTATCCATATATATGACTCTATATACAGCTATAACATTATTAGTTATTCTCCATACAAGGCCCCACATCAACGAGCCTTTCGCTCACATTATTGTGCACCATGTTGCGTTATCTTCGTTGAAGTATTGATCACAACGGCTCACATAGCAAGGTCGTCCTCCACCGTAGCTATCATAAACAGGCCTCCCATAATAATACCCTTCGTAACATGGTGGAGGTCCACCATGTCCCTCAAAGCATGGTCCACCGAGCCTTCCTTCATAGCATGGAACATAACACATTCCAATTGGAACCGGTGCTGGCGGTGTTCCTGGAACGCAACATGGTGGTGGTACCGGCCATTCTGGAGGCTTTCGTGGTGTAGGCTCATTGGGCTTCCCTTGCTCAGGGGGCTTCGAGGGGGGAGTTGATGCTGGAGGCTTGAGCTTCCCTTGCTCAGGGGGCTTCGAGGGGGGAGTTGATGCCGGAGGCTTGAGCTTTCCTTTCTCAGGGGGATTCGAGGGGGGAGCTGATGTTGGAGGCTTCGTGTGGCGTGGTGATTTTTGAGGCTCCACGATTTCGATGCTCTTGATGGCACCACAACCTTTACAGCAAAGCTTATCCCTTATCTTTTCTGGGTTACAGCACACCACTTTGATGGTCATAATGTTTTGCTTCTCATCGAACATCTGGTCTCGAATTTCTATTGTTCACAAAATAACAAAAACCACACAAATCCCCAAAAGGTGAACTCAATTTTGTGATTCTGAATGAATCAAAAGCATGCGAATTTTTCACCACCAACATCACTCCAAATATCAAAAGAGAATGAAAAATAAAAGGAAGATAGTGAGAGAGAGACAGACTCACGAGAGATCAAACTTACGAGGGAATTTACGAGAACCTTTTTGACCTTCTTGTAGCATTTCTCACACCGTAGATTAACCTTGAGTCTCATTATTGTCACCTAATTAACATAATTACCCTAAGGAACAATCAGATCTATCCGATATGATTCATAATTTCATATATGTATGATTAAATCGGAGGGGGAGACAGAGAGAGGATTGAAGAGATCGAAGGAAGTGTACCTTTTCGGACATGTGTCACGGTGGCCTTAGACAAGTTCCACCTAAACCGTGCCGGCCTTAGCTTGATCACTCCTTGATCTTGGCTAAGTCAGCCGAACCCTCACAAGTAGGCAATGATTACAAAGGCAAAGAGAACTTTTAGAGAGAGAAGTAAACTTAGAGAGAGAAGCTCTGGAATGAAAGAACTTGTATTGCTTTCAAATGATTTACAAATGAGGTGGGCACCTCTATTTATAGCCTACCACCTCCTCAATGAACGTCTAAGATTAATTACATCCGACGGTGGAGATTGGCTCTCCAGAACCTTCTCCCAAAATATCTAGATATTTACATCTTTTATGAGAATTCTAGAGATTTCTATACAATTCTACACTATGTACAAGTATCTACCATAGTCCGAGTTCTCTAGAAACCTCCAAGAGAGTGTCTTGTGCACAAAATATCTTGCATTCCCCGCGATCCGTGACACTCTCCCCTACCTAATCCGGTGACGTCCCGTCACCGACTTGTCTTTGTACCGGTGTAGGTGGTCTTCGAATTGCCAAAGATCCTCCCGAGGTTCCCATGTGGCTTCACTCTCCGGCAATCCTTTCCATTTGATTAAGTATTGGGTACTTGGTGGTACCCCTCGTCGCCACACAACTCGGTCAGCTAGCAGCTCTTCTACTTCTCGATCAAATGACTTGATCATGGTTGGAGGTGCTCTTGTTGAGATGGCTCGACCAGGATCATCCACGTCTTCATGGAACGGCTTGAGCATACTAACATGGAAGACGGGATGAATCTTCAGGTTTGGGGGTAGATCCAACTTGTAGGAAACCCTTCCTACTTTCCCCACAATCTTATACGGCCTTCATATTTAAGGATGAGTCCTCAGTGTACCTGTCGAACACTTTGAATTATTGAGGAAGAAGCTTCACCATTACCATGTCTCCCACTTGATACTCGAAGCATGCCTCTTCCTATCTCGCAAACTTCTTCATTCGCTTTGGCCGCCTTGACAAGAAATGATCTTGTTACCTCAGCTTGTTCTTGCCAAGATTTGGCCATGTGGTAGGCCCCTGGACTCTTGCCCTTGTAAGTGGTGGCAAGGGCATGAGGAGTGAGTCGTTGTTGTCCCATCACCGCTTCAAAGGGACCCCTTCCGGTTGCCTCACTCTTTTGTAAGTTATAAGAGAATTGACCCACATCGAGTAGCTTGGCCCAATCCTTTTGGTTGGCACTCACAAAGTGCCGTAAGTAGCACTCCAACAAAGAGTTCACCCTTTCGTTTGCCCATCGGTTTGTGGGTGAAAACTCGTGGAGAAGTGTAGCTCGCCCCAGGAGCTTGAACAACTCGTCCATAGCTTGCCCGTGAAACGGGGTCTCTATCACCGATGATTGTCTTAGGTAGCCCCCAATACTTCACCACATTCTTGAAGAATAGCCCGGCCGCCTCTTCTCGCTGCATAACTGGTGGGCAGCAGCTATGAATGTTGAATACTTTGAAAATCGGTCTACTATCACCATGATAGAGCCGCACCCTTCGACTTGGGTAAAGCTGAAATGAAGTCCATGGAAACACTTTCCCATGGTTGCCCCGGTATAGGAGAGGCTCCAACAATCCCGGTTGTTGGTTCACTATCTTGTCTTGTTGACATACAAGACAAGTCTTCACATAAAGTTCCACCTCGTCCCTCATCTCGCCGCGTAAATAAGCTTCTTCCAATAATGCAAGTGTGCGTCTTTGTCCCGGATGACCGGCCCACTTAGAGTCATGACACTCCTTGATGAGCTCTTTTCGTAGGTTCTCCCATTTTGGGACAAAGACTCACCTCCCAGCAGTATAGAGAAGGCCATCCTCTAACCAAAACCTCTTGGTTTTCCCTTCCTTGGCCATCTTTACAAGTTGTCGAGCAACGGGATCATGGCTCATACCTTCAATGATTTTTGTGATCAAGTCGCCCTTAGCTTAATTCATTGACGCCAACTCTGCTTTCCGGCTTAATGCATTTGCCACTACATAGTCAAACTCGGCTAGAAAGTCCTGCCAACGGGCTTGCTTGGGTGTCAACTTCTTTTGTGTTTGGAAGTAGCGGGTAGCCACATTATCGGTCTTGATCACAAACCTGGATCCCAGCAGATAGTGCCTCCAAGTGCGCAAGCAATGCACTACAGCTGTCATCTCCTTCTCTTGGACTGTGTAGCGTCGCTCGGCATCATTGAGCTTGCGATTCTCAAAGGCTATTGGATGCCTTTCTTGCATGAGTACTCCTCCAATAGCAAATTCGAGGCATCCGTATGAACTTCAAAGGTCTTAGAGAAATGCTGGAGAGCTAGCACAGTTCCTCCATTACCACCGCCTTCGATCCTCAAAGGCATCATGGCACTCTTTGGTCCATTCCCAAGGCTTGTTTTTCTTCAACAAGTCCGTCAAAGGGCTGCCCCGCAGAGTAGCCCTTGATGAACTGCCTGTAATAATTCACCAACCCAAGAAAAGATCGTAACTCAGATACTCGGGTGGGTGGTTCCCATTCCTCAATAGCACGGATCTTCTCCTTATCCATCATAAGGGTCCCTTGGCGAATGATGTATCCAAGGAAGTACACCTCCTCCTTGGCAAAAGAACACTTCTCCTTCTTGACATATAGTTCGTTCTTCGCAAAGTCCGGAACACAGCCCGTAAGTGTTCTACATGGGTCTCCAAGGTGTCACTGTAGATTACTATGTCATCCAAGTAGACCACCACAAACCAATCAAGGAAAGGATGAAAGATCTCATTCATCAAAGTGCAAAATGTCGCCGGTGCGTTGGTTAGACCAAAAGGCATCACTAACCACTCAAAGGACCCGTACCTCGTCACACAAGCGGGTCTTGGGTTCATCTCCTTCCTAATGCGAATTTGATGGTACCCACCTCAAGTCTAATTTGGAGAAGTACTTTGCTTTGCTCACTGTCAAACAAGTCAGCTATTAAGGGAATAGGATACTTGTTCTTAATAGTTACCTTATTGAGGGCCCAATAGTCGATGCGTAGTCGTAACGACCCATCGTGCTTGCGTTGGAACAAGACAGTGCCCCATAAGGTGCTTTGGAAGGCCGTATATGCCCAACATCAAGCAACCCTTTCGCCTGTCTCCTTAGCTCTTCCAACTCGGGCGGTGCCATGCAATAAGGTGCCATGGCGGGTGGATGTGCTCCGGCCCAACTCGATCTTATGATCCACCTCCCGTCTAGGTGGCAACCTCTTAGGAATTCCGCGGCATTATGTCCTCGTTCTCCTTGAGGACGTTCTGAATGATAGGGGGAAAGCTTCCACTATCCTCTTCCTTCGAGTCCACCTCCTTCAAAGCTGCAAGGTAGGTGACTTCCCCTCTTTTAATTCCCTTTTCTACCTACATGGCTGACAAGTGAGCAATCCGATCATCGCTTGTTGCAGGTACTGTGCAAGCGAGCCCCTTTTCTATGATACACACTGAGTCATAACATGGCATGAGGAATGCTTTTGCCTTGCGCAAAAGTCCATCCCAAATACCACTTTGAAATCATCCATAGGGGCCACCGATAGATCCACGGTCCCCTTCCACGTGCCAAGGCATAGCTCCACTCCACTTGCTACGCCATTAAGGGTCCGCGTGGGCGTTCACGCTTCAACCATCCTCCTCGTGGTTGAGTCACCAAGAGGCCAACTCGCTTAGCCTCCTCTCGGAGTAATGACATTATGGGTTGCCCGGTATCCACCATCACCTTCACGGGCTTCCTGCTCAGTTTGGCCTCCACATACATGAGACCGCTACTTTTTGGAGCGGAGTTGCACCGGTTTGGCCTTTAGTGCATTCAAGAGTCTAAGAGACCCTATTTGAGAGCTTGGCCCTTCCTCGTTGGGTACATCTTGCCCTTCAACAATGGCTGACAAGGTACCAAGCTTGGGACAATTACTCATGCGATGTGGCCCCTTGCACACGAAGCAGCTGATTGTGTAGTTCTTGTTCTTCTTCTTCTCCTCATATTGATTCTTATGGAAGGATTTGCTAGGTCCTCCCTTGGTGATCCCCTTGCCTTTGTCTGCCCCACCTTTTCCTGGATTAGGTTTGGAAGACTTAGGCTTGGAAGATTCACCTTTCTCTCCCCTTGAGTACTCGGTAAGGCTTTCGGCGAAGGTAATAGCTTCATCTACATTCGTTACGCCACGCCTTTGGAGCTCGTTCTTAGCCCAGTTCTG
Organism: Acacia acuminata; assembly: GCA_019022655.1. Classification (NCBI taxonomy): domain Eukaryota; kingdom Viridiplantae; phylum Streptophyta; class Magnoliopsida; order Fabales; family Fabaceae; genus Acacia; species Acacia acuminata. The sequence continues at coordinate 1,207,992 of JAFJYI010000195.1, read as the reverse complement.
AAGACCGTCTATGAAGTAGAACAATGTTTCTTCACTGGTCAAGTTGGGGATTTGCAATATGAGAGTAGTGAAGTCTCATACATAGTCGGAGATTGTGGTTTTGTGTTTAAGTTCCCTCAACTTCTTCCGAGCCTCGTAGACCACATTCTCCGAATAGAACCGCTTCTTCAATTCTTTCTTAAAATCTTCCCTGTTGTAATAGTGCAAAGGCCCTTTTCCATATCTGCATGCTTCCTACGCCACCATAACATAGCATTATCGTAAGGAATAAGGAAGCGGTGCGTACCTTGTCCGTCGTTGGCCAAGTTCATGCTCTCAAGATATCGCTCCATTTGCCACAAGAAGTTCTCGACCTCTTTGGCATCACGGACACCTTTGAATTCCTTCGGTTTAGGGAGGTCTAGCCTCACCTTCCTTCCTCCACCGGTCCCAACTCCCGCGGAGTCCTAGTTTGACTCTCCAAAGAAGCCTTAAGAGAGTTAAGGCGATCCCGCATGGCGTGATGGCATCCATCACCCTTGCCTCAAGTCTCCTCATGGACTCAAAAGTTCCTCCTCGACATTGAGGTGCGAATCAAGATCCGACCTCAGGTTGTCTAACTGTTCTAGGGTGTGATGTTAGTTCTCAATATGTTTTGATGATTAACAACAAATGTAAAACATGTTTTGAAGTTTGCAAAGTTGTTTTAAAAACAATCTGAAAGTTGCAAACTGCAGTTTGCATCTGCAAACTCGAGTATTGGATGCCCAATACCGTGAGTTTGCCTTTGCAAACTCGAGTATTGGATGTACCAATACTGCAGTTTGCTTGGTAAACTCGAGTATAGGGCATACGAAAGGAACCAAGTTTTCGCCAAAGTCCATACCGCAGTTTGCTCTTGCAAACTCGAGTATTGGACGGCCAATCTGCCGCAGTTTGCTTAGCAAACTCGAGTATAGGCCATACGAAAGAAACCAAGTTTTCAACCAAAGTCGATACTGCAGTTTGCATAGGCAAACTCGAGTATTGAATGGTCAATACTGCAGTTTGCATGGGTAAACTCGAGTATCGAACTTCTTGAGAATCAAAGGATTTTTCCAACTTAGTCAATACTGCAGTTTGCATTTGCAAACTCGAGTATTGGACACCAACACTGCTTGCTTGGCAAACTCCGCATTGGACTTCGAGTAAGCAAAACAAGTTTTTCAAACAAAGTCAAAACTGCGGTTTCCAAAACCAAACTCGAGTATTGACCTTCCAGAGAGAAAAGGATTTTTCAAGATAAATCAATACTCGCAGTTGCATTGGCAAACTCGAGTATTGAATGGTCAATACTGCAGTTTGCGTTGCTAAACTCGAGTATTGGACTTCGAGAGCAAATGGATTTTTCAAGTTAAACCCATACCGCAGTTTGCATAGGCAAACTCGAGTATAGGTCTTGTCCTTCAAATACAAGACACGATGGCTTGCCTCGAAAAGTGGAAACTCGAGTATCCAATTGATATCGCAGTTTGGTCACTTGTGAACAAAGACATACTCGAGTTTACAAGAACAAACCGCAAGATGCAACGCAAAACTACGTTTTGAATTATACGAATTCGTGAATCACTCTTGTTTGTTCCAAATGCTTTCATGAATCATTCACTTATGATCCCGTATATGTTTAACAAGTTTATTTAGTGGATTTCGTTAGCACGGATGAAAATTAATGAAGATCAAGGAAAAAGCATAAAGTGGTCGAGCATTTATCGCACCTCGCAAATTAACATCCTTTTGGTTAATCCATCTGAGCACGAACTCTCAACGTTCAAAAACACTTTCTTCATCAAGCAAATTCTTCTCCAACGGCAAATCCTCGAGTTCCACATCGGACCATATCGGATCTGGATTAGTTGGAGCTTAGAGAGAAAGATGACCGGACTTAATGCTAATCACCTACAACGGTTGGATTCATCATTCAACGGTCATTTAATGTTCTCTACCTATAAATAGAGTTCATTAACTTCTTCTCAAGCCGATACACCTACCGAGAGCGAAAATTTACTAAGTGTCATTTATTGTGTTCGGCTTTCACTTGTATTGTATCAATCGATACTTGCACTTCGTGTTCATTTTATCTGCTCCGTAAGAGAGTTATATCTCGTAAATCATTTATTGATTGAGATAACCACAAGTCGTGGGACTTGGTGGTTGGGTGTATTGATTACAACTTGTAAGGGGGAGTGAGTTCTAGAGAGAGAACTACTCTTGAGTACGAGTGTGTAATCGCTTTGTGAGTATAGTGGATTGAAAATCCCAAGTGTGGCTTGGGGACTGGATGTAGGTCAAAGATAAGACTCGAACCAGGATAATTTCTGTTGTGCAAGCTTTCCTTCCCTTCCTCCTCTCGTCTATCTCTCGGTCTCATTACTTAAAAACAGGGCATATTTCTAAAAGTTTTTAAAATACCCAATTCACCCCCCTCTTGGGTATATAGCTCCATTTACATTTGGTATCAGAGCAAGGTCTTCTCTTAAGAGCTTAACAACTCGAGAAGGATCATTATGGAAGGTATCTTACCTGATGGAGCATCTATCAACAGACCACCCGGTTTCATGGAGAGCACTACTCCTTCGGAAGGCCAAATTCAAAGTGTTTGTTATGGCAACCGAGTATGGTCTTTGGAGAGTATTTGAAAGAGGAGATTATGAGCCATCAACCGTGGAAGATGGAGTCGAGTTCCCAAGCTAGAAGAGGAATATGATGAGAACGACGGAAACGTCACCCTCAACAAAGAAGGCGGTTCTCGCTTCTCCAAACCGCACCGAGTCAACAAGAATACTTTCGTATTTGCACCTTATCATCTGCTAAGGCCATGTGGGATGCTCGGAGATAGCTCATGAAGGAACAAATGAGTAAAGCAAAACAGAGTCAATACTCTTATGACCGAGTATGATCTTCTCGCGAATGAAGCATGGCGAATCCATTGGTGAGTTCCAGCTGAGGTTCACTCATCTCATCAATTAACTTGCTGCCTTGGGAAAAGAATATGACCAACCAGTCCAAGTAAGGAAGATCTTGAATATCCTTAACAAGGAATGGGAAGCAAAGGTCACAGCTATTGAAGAGGCTCGAGGAGAGTCAATGACGCGGTAGCCGCTCTATTCGGCAAGCCTCTCCGAGTATGAGGCTAAACTCAAATTCAAGAAGGGACTTGATGAAGCTCATGGCAAAAACAAGGGAATTGCCCTCAAGTCTACAAGAGAAGTTAAAGATTCAGATGAAGAAAATGAAAATGTAGACGAAGATGAGGAAATAGGCATGATGGTTCGTAGATTCAAGAACTTCTACAAGAAGGACCAAGGCTTCAAGAAATTTCACAAGGGTAGCTCCACGATGAGGCAAAGAAGCCAGTCATCTCGCTACGAATGTCAAAAGCCTGGTCATATCAAGTCGAATGCCCACAAACAACAAAGACAAAGAAAAGAAGAAGTTCAAGAAATACAAGAAGAAAGCTTATGTCTCCTAAGATTTGGGGTGACACTCATCCGATGAAGATGATGAGGATGAGGAAGAAAAAGCAAATATATGTCTAGTTGCTTGAAGAAGAAGAGCAACGCGCTAAACTTGAAGAGGTATATGATTGCAAACCTCCTTATGATGATCCGTTTGATGAATATATGACCGTGCAATTTGAATTTGAAAAACTTGCTGAAAAATATTTCAAACCGAAAAACCGAAATCTTACTCTTGAATCTCAAGTTGAAATGTTGTCTTCTTCGAAAATACTATTTGTAAAGATTGTCCTGATCAAGAAAAAGAATTCATATCTTACCAAGGCACTTGAGAAATTCACTAGAGGAAGTGAAATGCTCAATGTCATTTTGAAACAACAACATTTTATAAATGATAGATCAGGCATTGGTTACAAACCAGACTTTGATAAGAAGAAAGGCAAGAAGAAGAGTGGTCAGAAAACATACATGAACTATTTTACAAAATCAGTTCACTCTTCAAATCCCTTTGCACATTGCAATTACTTGTAATAAGAAGGGTCATTCTACTTCATCTTGCTTTCATAAAAAGGAAAGAAAAATTAAACCAAGGGAAATTATCAATGGGTACCAAAAGGAACTTATGTTCCTAAGGTCAAAACTAACTCCAAAGGACCCAAGAAAAGATGGGTACCTAAGGCTTGATCCCTTGAAAATTGCGAGGTTTGTCTTAGAGCATCAAGACCCAACAAGTGGTACATTGATAGTGGGTGCTCAAGACACATGACCGGAGATGAATCCAAATTTCTTTCAATCAAACCAAAGGATGGTGGTAGAGTCACATTTGGAGGAGACCAATCGGGAAAAATTGCTTTGGAATTGGTGAGATAGGAAACAATGAAGGTCCTCTCATCAAAGATGTCTACCTAGTAGAAGGATTGTGTCACAACCTCCTAAGTGTGAGCCAAAGCACCGACAAGGGTAACCTAGTTATCTTTGACTCAAATGAATGCTTGATTGTTAGAAAAGATTTAGTCCCCATTGATGATTTGAAAACTAAAGCCTTATTTAGAGCACCTAGAGATGGAAATTGTTATACTCTTAACCTCTCTAGCAATGCTTCGGTTTCGAAAATTGTTTTGTTAGTAACTTGAATGAGAGTTGGCTATGGCATAAGCGACTAGCTCATGTTAATATGTTTCAACTTGACAAGTTGCTTGAAAAAGGATTTGGTCATTGGTATTCCTAAATTGAATTTCAAAAATGACATAGTCTCGTGATGCTTGTCAAAAAGGAAAACAAACCAAATCTTCTTTTAAAGCAAAAAATGAGATTTCAACTAGTAGACCTCTTCAATTACTTCATATGGATCTAGTTGGACCAAATAGAGTAAAAAGTCTTGGTGGAAATCTTTACACCTTGGTCATAGTTGATGATTACTCTAGATTTGCTTGGACGATATTTTTGTCATCTAAAGATGAAACATTTGATCGCTTTGTTACCTTTGCCGAAAGGTCCGAACGAGAAAGGCTTTGCAATTTCAGGTATAAGGACCGATCATGGTGGCGAATTTGAAAACAACGCCTTCGGCCGAGTTCTCGTGACAATGTGGGGATTGATCACAACTTCTCACTCCAAGGACTCCTCAACAAAATGGTGTGGTTGAGAGGAAGAATAGAGTCCTCACTGAGATGGCAAGGGCAATGTTAAATGAAAACAACACTTCTCAAGTGTTTTGGGCTGATGCGATGAGTACGGCTTGCTACATCTCCAACCGAGCCTATTTGAGGAAGAAGCTGAACAAGACCCCATATGAACTCTACAAGGAAAGGAAGCCAAATCTCAGCCACCTACATGTCTTTGGATGCAAGTGCTATGTGCACAACAATGGTAAAGAGAATCTTGGTAAATTCGATTCCAAAGCCGATATAGGTATCTTCATTGGTTATTCAAATAGGAGTAGAGCTTATAGAGTTTTTAATACTCGCACTCGTATTGTTGAAGAATCAATACATGTTGTTTTCTCGTGAATCCAAATCTGATAAAGCCTTGGACAATGAAGAAGAAAATGTTTTCAAAAATCAATTCTTTTCGAAAACTACTCCCGCTTCTATTGAAAATCCCGAAAATGTTTTTGAGGCTGATCCCCAAAACTCTATTGAAAATCCAGATCGACTCAACCTAGAGCTTGGAAATTTATTAGAAATCATCCTTTAGACCAAGTTATAGGTGATATTAATCGTGGAGTAAGAACCAGAAATAGTACTTTGAATGAAGTAACTTTTTCTGCATTTATATCTCATATAGAACCCTCTAAGATTGATGAAGCCCTTTCGGATAATGATTGGGTGATAGCAATGCAAGAGGAGTTACATCAATTTGACAAATCATGTTTGGGATTTGGTACCTAGGCCCAAAGATCATCCGGTCATTGGCACCAAATGGGTATTCAAGAACAAACGTGATGAGTCTCAATCATTGTCCGCAACAAGGCAAGATTGGTTGCCAAAGGCTATAATCAAGAAGAAGGAATTGATTATGAAGAAACTTATGCTCCAAAGTGGCAAGATTGGAAGCCATAAGAGTACTTCTAGCCTTTGCATGTGTAAAAGGTTTTAAACTATATCAAATGGATGTGAAAAGTGCTTTTCTCGAATGGTTTTATACAAGAGGAAGTTTATGTAGAACAACCTCCTGGTTTTGAAAATGAACATTGTCCAGATCATGTGTATCGTCTCAAGAAGGCTCTATATGGCACGAAACAAGCTCCTAGAGCTTGGTATGAGCGATTAAGCAAATTCCTTCTAGATCAAGGCTTTGTTAGAGGAAAAGCGCACACAAACTCTTTTCATAAAGAGTAATAAGCTAAATGAAATTTTAATGGTTCAAATATATGTGGATGATATTATATTTGGTGCTTCTAATGATGCTTTGTGTGAAGAGTTTTCAAAGACTATGCAGGGAGAATTTGAGATGTCCATGATGGGAGAGCTCAACTACTTTCTTGGACTGCAAATCAAGCAAAGAAAAGATGGGATATTTATTTCCCAAACCAAATATCTGAATGATTTGTCAAGAAATTTGGGATGGACCGAAGCAATGGTGCGACACTCCTATGAGCTCAACTGCTTCACTAGATGCTGATGAGGAGGGCAAAGATTTCAACATCACAAAGTATAGAGGAATGATTGGATCACTTCTCTATCTTACAGCAAGTCGCCCGGACATCCAATTCAGTGTTGGGATGTGTGCAAGGTTCCAATCCGCTCCAAAAGAGTCCCATGCTTGAACAAGTAAAGAGGATATTCGATATCTCTCGGACACAAAGACTCTTGGACCGTGGTTTCCCAAAGGTCAACCGAACACTTGGTGGCATACTCGATTCGGATCATGCCGGCTACAAGACAGATAGAAAGAGCACAAGTGGCGAATGCGAATTCTTTGGCAACTCACTTGTCTCTTGGTTCAAGAAGAAGCAAACATCTCGTGGCCGTATCCTCTACCGAAGCTGAATATGTAGCTGCTTCAAGTTGTTGTGCTCAAGTGCTATGGTTGAAACAACAACTTGCTGACTTGGGAGTTCACTTGAAGGAAATCCCAATTTTGTGTGACAACACAAGCACAATAAGCTTGGCCAAGAATCCGGTGCAACATACAAGAACCAAGCACATTGATGTGAGGCATCACTTCATTCGGGATCATGTCCGGAAAAGAGATGTCAAAGTGATGTTCATCCCAACTCATCTTCAACTTGCGACATCTTCACAAAGCCTCTAGCCAAAGAACCTTTCAACTTCATAAGAAGAGAATTGGGAATGGTAAATCCCAATGAATTGTAAGAATTTCTCATTCAATCTAATGTTAGTTATGTTTTTGATGATTAATCTTTACTAACTTGAGCATCGGAGTGTTTAGATATGTCTCTTGCAGGATATGTCAATGCTTCAGAAGTTCCATACTGCAGTTTAGGATGGCTTACTCGAGTTTAGGACCAGACAGAAGCCAAACCTGACCTTCAGCAATAGCTTGACTCGAGTATGGGGAACAAAACCTAGCTTAGGACCGCACAAACCGCAGTTTGTAAGTGCAAGTATGCTAAACTCGAGTAAGGAAAAGCTAAACTCGAGTATGTTCATCGTGGGTTCAAAAATTCACGCTACATTTTTGAAGTCCAGGTTAGTATACTTTCACCTTTACCGCAGTATGTAAATGAAAGTTTGCTAAACTCGAGTAAGGAGAAGCTAAACTCGAGTATGTCACACGTGAATTCCAAACGTTACACTATTTTAAATCAACGATGTGGCATACTTCCATTTGTACTCGAGTTTGTAAGTGACAGTTTCCTAAACTTCCATTTGTACTCGAGTTTGTTAGTGACGCTTTCCTAAACTTCCATTTGTACTCGAGTTTGTTAGTGATGGGTTGCTAGACTCAAGTAAGAAATAGATAAACTCGAGTAAGGAGGTCTGTCTATATATATATGTGAACAGTTGTGTTCTTCCAAACTCGCGTCTTCACTCCAGTAAACCCTAGAGTTTCAACTTTCTCTCTTCTTCTCCTTCTGAATCCGTCACAATCCCTCATCAACCCCCTCAAATCTTCACCAAACTTCATCTACTCCTTCCTATCTTCTCTCTTTCCGAAACCCTAAGCACTCAAATGTCTAAGGAAGTCTCTCAATCCTCTCGACCGATTCCTCCACGAGCTCCAAGGAGCAAATCGATCCCACAGAAGTTACAGAGAGGCATTGATACAAGAATCCCCGGAGTGGGTATTGTGATTAAGGATAATCCATCCTCGAATCCCAAGAAAGGGGATTCGTCTTCAAAGGATCCAGAACCCTCATCAGCCACAAAAAGGAAGAGGGCGGCTGAGTCGAGCAAAGCAAAGGGAAAAGAACCGTCGTTCACCGAAAGACAAGGTCCAAGAATGCCACCCCCGCGCTCGGCTCTCGCTCCACCGTCGAGGTTACCGGCTCTTCGTCGACATTAGAGGACGAAGAAGATGAGCACGAAGGAGCCTCCCCATTTATCGACAATGCGGAGGAGATTAAGCTTCACAAGACTCCGCCTCCGGATTCAAAGTCACCCCGGTTCCTCTTCCTCCCGGTCTCAATGCCAAGTTCAAGGACCAAGATTCATCTCGTGGCTTCGTGCGGTTGTCTCGCTTGACTTGGAGCAACTTTATCGCGAATGCAATGTGGATCTCTCACCTTGGTTTGGGGCCTATCGGTCATTCATCTCCATCGAAGCCGCTTACTACCCGGAGTTGGTCAAGATGTTCTATTTCAATATGACCACCAACAATCTATTGGACTCGAAGGCTATACTATACGGGAGGAGAGGATCACCACGTGTGTCGGGGAGTCCAATTCACCTTGTCCGCCGCTATTATCAACAAGATCCTAAAGGTTGCTCATCCTCCACCGGCGTCCACACCACAATACACCAATGCCGAGGTGTATAGGACCCTAATGCGCACCCGGACGTGCCGAATGATCGCTTGCTCATCCGTCTATCAAGCCCTCGAGACATGCCACCACCGCACCGAGTGATATGGTACATCTACACTCGGAATTTTGTGCGAAAGGAGGGAGCTATACTCACTTTGATCGGAAGGATTATCGTTTCTTCACGGCCTTCATCCGAAGAATCCTCTCAACATTGGGCAATGGATCTTCAAAGAAATCGCGCCTTCAAGTTTACATCCCGAAAGGGATCATACATGCCCTTTGCCTCACCGGTGTCCCTCATTATGTTCTACTACAAGATATGGTATGTGGGGCCACCGAGCGATGAAGTTCATCCCATCCTTCGGCAAGACTCGGTTGAACTTTATGAAGATCTCATTCGAGCCGGAAGGATCGGGCCATCCAAGGGCTCCTCCGAGGTCACAAGCCCGTGGATCACGGTCTTATGCGCACGAGGCTCGCCGCATCCTCCTCCATCATTGGACCTCGAAGAACGGTTGAGAGAGATGATCGATGCTGCCCTCTCATCTCATAGACCGATTATGAAAGCCGAGTTGGACATCTTTGCGAGCCGAGTTCAAAATGGGTCTCATGGATGTGAAGACCGACTTGGAGAAGCCGAAGGATGCCACCGACCGAAGCGGAGCGAGATTTTTGATCGGGGATTGATCTAGACTCCGGTTATCCATGACATATGAGCTTGCTTCGGAAGCCGAATAAGATTGATCGTCGATTGACCATTTTGGTCTTGGTGCTTCTTCGTCCTCCACATTTGGTTTCACGACGGTCCATCCTCATCCTCTCCTATACCCGAGACCCGGCCACCGAGACACACATATCCCCACCTTCCTCACCTCCCTTCTCATTTCCTAGTCCACCTCACACCTCTTCCCCGCCTCCACTTCCACTCCTACCCCGTTATCCCATCATCTCCTATCACTCCTTCCACGAGATTCTCCCCGACCGCCCTTCATCTCCATCTACCCCGTCTATGAGAAATTCCCCACACCTTCTCCTTATCATGACCCTACCTTCGATCCATCCACCGCCATGGTCCTCTGGACCCTCCTTTTGTTATCCTTGATCCCGAGTATGTTGATGAAGACAAAGGGGGAGAAGGAGAGAAAGATGTAGATGTATAGGGTCTATAGGTTCTAGGTAGCTTGTTGTTCTAGATGTTTTGTTTTTATCATTTGTACTTTGCCATTATCAGAATGATATCAGTAGTATCAGCAGTTATCAGAGTATCTATCTTGTCTGATATTGTTCATTGTTTGCTTAATTGAGTATAGTTCAACTTGTTTACGTTTTTGAATTCCACTTCGCTGCTATTCTCTGAACCTCAAATGTTGAAATGCCAAATTAGATGGTTTTCTGATAACTCAAACCTTGAACTTTGAAAACTTCATCTCAAAACAAACTACATCTTTCAAATTCTTTGCAAAATAATTTACGGTGTTGTCATCATCAAAAAGGGGAGAATGTTAGTTCTCAATATGTTTTGATGATTAACAACAAATGTAAAACATGTTTTGAAGTTTGCAAAGTTGTTTTAAAAACAATCCGAAAGTTGCAAACTGCGGTTGCATCCGCAAACTCAGTATTGGATGGCCAATCTGCAGTTTGCCTTTGCAAACTCGAGTATTGGACATGCCAATACTGCGGTTTGCTTGTAAACTCGAGTATAGGGCATACGAGAAAGGAACCAAGTTTTCACCAAAGTCCATACCGCAGTTTGCTCTTTGCAAACTCGAGTATTGGATACCATCTGCGGTTGCTTAGCAAACTCGAGTATAGGCCATACGTAAAGAAACCAAGTTTTCAACCAAAGTCGATATCGCGGTTGCATAGGCAAACTCGAGTATTGAATGGTCAATACTGCAGTTTGCATGGGTAAACTCGAGTATCGAACTTCTTGAGAATCAAAGGATTTTTCCAACTTAGTCAATACTGCAGGTTGCATTTGCAAACTCGAGTATTGGACAGCCAATCTTGCAGCTTGGCAAACTCCAAAGTATTGACTTCCGAAGCAAAACAAGTTTTTCAAACAAAGTCAAAACTGCGGTTTCCAAAACCAAACTCGAGTATTGACCTTCCGTAGAGAAAAGGATTTTTCAAGATAAATCAATACTTGCGGTTTGCATTGGCAAACTCGAGTATTGAATGGTCAATATCGCGGTTGCGTTGCTAAACTCGAGTATTGACTTCCGGAGAGCAAATGGATTTTTCAAGTTAAACCCATACCGCAGTTTGCATAGGCAAACTCGAGTATAGGTCTTGTCCTTCAAATACAAGACACGATGGCTTGCCTCGAAAAGTGGAAACTCGAGTATCCAATTGGATATCATAGGTTTGGTCACTTGTGAACAAAGTGACATACTCGAGTTTACAAGAACAAACCGCAAGATGCAACGCAAAAACTACGTTTTGAATTATACGAATTCGTGAATCACTCTTGTTTGTTCCAAATGCTTTCATGAATCATTCACTTATGATCCCGATATGTTTAACAAGTTTATTTAGTGGATTTCGGTTAGCACGATGAAAATTAATGAAGATCAAGGAAAAAGCATAAAGTGGTCGAGCATTTATTGCACCTCGCAAATTAACATCCTTTTGGTTAATCCATCCGAGCACGAACTCTCAACGTTCAAAAACACTTTCTTCATCAAGCAAATTCTTCTCCAACGGCAAATCCTCGAGTTCCACATCGGACCATATCGATCTGGATTAGTTGGAGCTTAGAGAGAAAGATGACCGGACTTAATGCTAATCACCTACAACGGTTGGATTCATCATTCAACGGTCATTTAATGTTCTCTACCTATAAATAGAGTTCATTAACTTCTTCTCAAGCCGATACACCTACGAGAGCGAAAATTTACTAAGTGTCATTTATTGTGTTCAGCTTTCACTTGTATTGTATCAATCGATACTTGCACTTCGGTGTTCATTTTATCTCGCTCCGTAAGAGAGTTATATCTCGTAAATCATTTATTGATTGAGATAACCACAAGTCGGGGGACTTGGTGGTTGGGTGTATTGATTACAACTTGTAAGGGGGAGTGAGTTCTAGAGAGAGAACTACTCTTGAGTACGAGTGTGTAATCGCTTTGTGAGTATAGTGGATTGAAAATCCCAAGTGTGGCTTGGGACTGGATGTAGGTCAAAGATAAGACTGAACCAGGATAATTTCTGTTGTGCAAGCTTTCCTTCCCTTCCTCCTCTCTATCTCTCGGTCTCATTACTTAAAAACAGGGCATATTTCTAAAAGTTTTTAAAATACCCAATTCACCCCCTCTTGGGTATATAGCTCCATTTACATGTGAGACTCGAGAGTCACAAAGTCTCCTTCCACTTTGTCCACCCTAGAAACCACCTCTTGCAAGGCCTCCTCCAAAGCCTCCACCTTTACCGTCAAGGTGGCAACATCCGTGGCTTGGTGAGACTTGCTTGTGCCCCGAACCTTCTTTGGTTGATGAGGAGGTTAAGTCTCCCTACCCCTCTCTTCTCCAACCACAATGTCCTCAGTAGTGCCCGACATCCTTGCCTACACAAATGGCTCCCACGAACCACGCTCAAAGCTTCGAACCAAAGCTCTGATACCACGTTGTCACGGTCTTAGACAAGTTCCACCCAAAACCGTGCCGGCCTTAGCTTGATCACTCCCTTGATCTTGGCTAAGTCACCAACCCTCACAAGGTGCAATGAGCACAAAGGCAAAGAGAACTTTTAGAGAGAGAAGTAAACTTAGAGAGAGAAGCTCTAGAATGAAAGAACTTGTAGTGCTTTTGAATGATTTACAAATGAGGTGGGCACCTCTATTTATAGCCTACCACCTCCTCAATGAACGGCTAAGATTAATTACATCCGACGGTGGAGATTGGCTCTCCAGAACCTTCTCCCAAAATATCTAGATATTTACATCTTTCATGAGAATTCTAGAGATTTCTATACAATTCTACACTTATGTACAAGTATCTACCATAGTCTGGAGTTCTCTAGAAACCTCCAGTAGAGTGTCTTGTGCACAAAATATCTTGCGTTTCCTGCGATCCGTGACACATGGCTGAGTAATTAGGAGAGCTCAGATCTGAGGGATGAAAATGACAGAGGAAGATAAATTAATAGTAACATTTAACAGTAAGGGGTAAAAGGCGAAGAGAAAAATGAAACAGAGGAACAGGGAAGGAAAGCAAATAAAGGATTAAAATAGGCAATTCCTTAGGCGTCAATGCAAGGTCCTACCAATCAAATGCGAACACGTGGCATAGTAGTGTTGAATTTCATGCCCTTATTATAATTGTCGTTATATGGAAGGTGTAGTTGGCTTGCGTCTCTATGTGAGTGCACAATTCAGCTAACTTCATATTCTCATGGGCACTCTTAAATTATGCTTAGAAGTTCCAAATCATTCGTTTGATAATTAGTTTATTGATACCCCAATAGCTAATTACAAGAAATTAATCCAAATCATTTTCCGCCATGATTATAAACCAAACCACCGAGGGTATTAGTAATAATAATGAGTGTGCAAGTTGGAATCAGTTGCCATACCTCTCTCACATACAAGGAAAAAAGAAGATTTTGTTTAATGTGTAGAGTGTTCACTTTTTCCCTTACAACTCTCCGGCAAAATGATGTTTAACATGAGCCGCTTGTCCACGTGGCGTTTTTTAGAGCCTCAAACCTTGTGTAATGAAACACGTGGGAATTGGATTTTACGTTCGTGGAGCGGACAAATGACAAAATTTGAAGCCGGAAGGCTAAAATTAATTTCTTTTCCAATCTCGCCCCTCGTGAATTCCAAGTTGTTGGCCCTTGGCATGTTTTCAATTTCTAGGCGACAACGAAAGGTAAAATTAGAAAGTCCAATATTTTTTTTTATAAATTTAAAGATATTAATTACTTTCATACTACTCTTTAAAAATTATAAAGTTCGTTAATTTTAATTATTTATAATAAATGTGATCGTTACCTAATTGATAAAATCCACCTTTAATATATGTAAGAAGTGGGTCTTCCCAAAAGCTCTCTCTCTGTTTTGTTTTTGTTTTTTTTTTTTTTTGTGTGTGTGATGTGGGTATTCTCTATTTTTTTCTATGGCCTTGAACCCAAACTTTTTGTTTGCTTTTCCGGGTCCAGTATTTTTTTGCTGTACTTTTTGAAGAGACCCTTTTTCTTTCTTTTTTCTTTTTTTTTGGGACAAAAAAGAGACCATTTTTCACTAAATAACAATTAACCATAATGTTTTCATAAAACCAGATTAACAAGTAATTATGGAAACACTTTTTCTTTACAAGATAACACACTTCAGGGTTCAGGGTACACAGTTTGCCCACAAACCCACCACAAGAAATCCATAACTCTAGGCACAATTATTGAATAGGAAAATACATAGCCCATCATGAGTCTTGTAACATTAACCCCACAACAAAGATTCTATACAAAACAATTTTCACACAAGATATAATTGTGGATCCATTATGAAAGTTGAGTAAATCACCAAGATGGGGTGAATTGGGGATTTTAAAATTATTTTCTAAGTGCTCTTTTTTTGAATACTAAAAACAGGGTTTAACAGAGTAAGAGAAGAAGAAACAAGGCACAAGAAATTTATACTGGTTCGGTCCAACCACTTGACCTACGTCCGGTCTCCATACACTCTAGGATTTCACTAACTCAAATGATTACACACTCTGTAACTCCTAGAGTAATTATCTCACTAGAATTTACTCTCCCTTACAAGTTATATTCAAATATCCCAATCTCCAAGTCCCACGACTTGAGATCCTTACAATGAATGATTTCAATAAATGAAACTCTCTCTAAGAGTGGATAAAGATAAACACTGAAGTACAGATGTATCAAAAGATACTTTAAACAAGAAAACTAAAAGAGTAGTTGGAAAATTGAATGATTTTCGTTTTCAGCAGATTGGTTGTTGAGAAGAATTGAATGCAGCTCTATTTATACAAAGAGCATTAAATGACCGCTGTAATCTTCAATGTGATCGTTGCCTTCCTTAAGCAAGGATTAGGTTGAGCTTTGGTCTTCTTCTCTCTATACTCTTTGGTTAATCTAGTTGCATAGAAGTTTATGGTTGACTTCTTGAATATTAATCCGTTGGAAGAGTAGCTACTGGATGTGGAAATATAACATTAATCCCTTTGTCCAAAATGGTGCAAGTTTTCTGGACATTGTATTTAATGTGCTGACATCACTTTTTTGCTTTTGTCTAAATCTTCATTTAATATTCTCTAAACCATCTGATACTCATTAGCAAACTGATTAAACATAGCTAGGAATAGTAATGAGTGATGATAAGAAGTATTAAGATCAAATGGGAAGATTTCACAAATTCGAGCAATTTGATTTTCAAACTCAAATGACACAAACTCGAGTTTGTTCTTACAAATCGGAATTTGTAACTTTCCTTCGAAGTCTAAACTGGAGTTTCCAACTCAAACTCGAGTTTCCTTCTTCTAGAGAGGAATGTCGCAATTTCATCTTTGAAGCACATTTTTGAATATGAGTAAAACTCAAGTTTATTGATGACTAACTCGAGTTTTGAACTTTTTATAGTGAAAATATGTTTAATTCCAAAAGCTCAAAACTGGAGTTTCCAAATGTAAACTTGAGTTTTCAAATCACTAAAATGAGCAAAGCTCTTGGCTTGGCCTAAACTCGAGTTTTCTTTAAATTTGAAAACCTTTGAAAACCTCTGACAAGTGAAAACTAGAGTTTCTAAAAAAAACTGGAGTTTTCACAAAGTGGGTAAAATATGAAAACTTTCTGTCAAACACAAACTTGAGTTATCAAATACAAACTCGAGTTTTCTCAAAACTTTGAAAACTTAGAAATCTCTTGGCCAAGTGCAAACTCGAGTTTGTTGTAACAAACTGGAGTTTGCTTGGCATGGAAAGCATTGAGGCTCTCAACCAAGCACAAACTCGAGTTTTGAAAACACTAACTCGAGTTTGGTCGAGTTCACAATCACTTGTCAAAACTCTTCATTTAGCAAAAACTAGATTTTCTATATCAAATTGGAGTTTGCTTAAGTTCAAAAATAATAGAGGCTCTCTGTATGACCAAAACTCGAGTTTACTCTCGCAAACTGGAGTTTTGTTTACTTTAGAAAATATTGGAGAGTCTTTGTATGGTGCAAACTCGAGTTTGTAAATCCAATCTTGGAGTTTGTCTTAATGTGAAAAACTTATAGTGCTCTCTGTATGCCATAAACTCGAGTTTGCCTACGCAAACTGGAGTTTTCTTAGTTCATTAAATTGAGCTACTTTCTGTTAAGTCTAAACTCGAGTTTTGCATCTAAAACTCAAGTTTGTCTTTGACAGTAAGCTTTTCAACTTACCAAAGACAAACTTCAACTTGTGTTTACAATTATCAGTTATCATCAAAACACATCGAGAACTAACACATTATAATATCTTAGTGTATAAAATAAGGCCTTCGGAAATCAATAGTCATAAAAAATAGTTAATGTAGTATTTTAAAAATATGAGGGCCCTAGAATGACAATATAGAAATCAATATAACACTAATACCAAAAAGAGGTCTACAAATTCCACGACTTTTATGCCTTTAGCTGATTCCCTTGTCCTCTAGTAAGATTAGAAGTCTCGCCCGAAAAATGTTAATAATGACGGGGTGAGACATAAAGTCCCCATAACCAAAATTAATTTATCAAATATGTAGGAAAGGATTGCATTTCGGAGAAGCAGGTTTATTAACATAATTATAATATTAACAATAATTAAATAATACATAATAAATAACAATAATTAGAATCATCCCCACTCATCCATCCTACTCCTCCTTGTGTCTTCCGGAAGTGGCACAACTTATCGATGCTAGTATAACCGGCTAAGGTGAGCTAGTCGGTTCAAGAATATTGTCCCCTCCCATGCCACCACCAATATACCGTAACAAGGAGGTGTCTACCTAAAACACTCAACTCAAATTTTGAGCCAGAATGAAAGAGCCGATGGACACAATTTCACCCTTAATCTCTTCCACACAACCCAACATATCCCACAATAGAAGAAATAATATAACACTAAAATTTTCAACAGCATTTTACCAAATTATTATTCCATATACATCATTTCACAACAAACATTATAACCATCACAACAATAACAACCCCAATAATAATATTTACTTAAATACACAAATTGAAAAATACACTGTTTCACTGAAATAATTCCATATTCAAACATACACATAATTTTTCAAAACACATACAAGTAGTATATATGAAAGTAACGCATAGAAAACCACCTTACAGCCCAAAACAAGCATATAAAATAAATTAGCACCGTTACCTCAATTTCAAGCTTAACCTAAGCTTGAGAAGCACAATCCGAATAATCACCAGTTACAAGAAGGCTCTACATTATCACAATTATAACTTATAATGTAACATCTCGAATTTTGGACCCTGAGAATTGAGAATAAGCCTAAAGTAGGCGGGCAACTAAACCCAATTCGGAAAGAGTCCCAAGAAAGTCAAGAGATAGGAAGCCTCTTAGGGACTAAGTAACTTGACTATATGGACCAGTGGACCTAGTATGTATAAGCCGTAGAATTAAAGTGCCAATGAAAAAGGGACACAGAAATTAAAATGTTAGTATAGAAGGGTACAAAAAGAACACTTATATAGTGTTAATCGGTCGGTAAAAGTGTCATTTAGCTATGTCCTAAGGTATGGGATAATTAACTGAGCAAAAATGTGCTAAAATAGATATGCACATGACATTTCCTGAACTGATGAGGGTGCCCTGCGTTTTTTAAGATAAAAAGTCAACCATAATGATAGCTTGAGGACACGTGTCACCGCAGGGTTAAAAGGTAAAAAGTAAGTAATGATTACATGGTAAGAAAAGTCAATTTCCTTACCCATTAAGGAGAAGATTTCGGCCACACAAAAATAGGGGAGAAAATCAGATGATTTTAACTGTATGTAAGCCCAAACACAAGGTACAAGCCTTAAGGGAAAGTTAACTGGTGTAAGGGGACCGACAAGGAACAATTAGGGACATCTTTTTGAATCAAATGGAACAAATATTGGGTCATCTCAGGGTCTATAATGGCGCCACACATGAAGGTAACATCGGGGAAAAAGATATGAAAAACTTGAAGAAAGGTGAAGGGGAACACGCTTTCAACCAGCGGTGCACAACAAGAACCAGTGGATAAAAGGGTGAATTGGATAAATAAATTAAAAACACATCGATCCAATTTTTCATGGCCCATAATGTGCCATTAAAAACATATTGGGCCGTCTCAGGGTATATAATGGCGCCACACATGAAGGTAACATCCGGGAAAAAGATATGAAAAACTTGAAGAAAGGTGAAGGGGAGCACACTTTTAACCAGCGGTGCACAACAAGAACCAGGGGATAAAAGGGTGAATTGGATAAATAAATTAAAAACACATGGATCCAATTTTTCATGGCCCATAATGCGTCACATTAGCCCTGAAAATATCTAGAATTACTTGGAGAAAAAGAAAGGAGAAGACATGCAAAAAAAAAAAAACAAATCGTGGAACATGCTTTTAACCACTTGGTAAAAGGGTGTTTTGGATAATTAAGGTAATTTGCACATGGTGAATTATAAAAATGTGATTCTCATGGGCAGAATTGCACCACCTCAGCTTCTTCTTGAAGGCTCTAGAATTTCTTGTGAAGCAAGCAAGAAAACCCTAATACATGCTATTAACCAGCGGACGATAGCGTGAACCAGAAAATTCCCTGCACCCTGATCATTTTATAACGACAATAACCCTTACATCTTGGCTGCCAAGGGTGAATCCAAGGAGAGAAATGGAGTGTCTAGCCAAGTCCATATACTTGGAGAGAGAAGCAAAAACCCCGGTTTAAGCTACAAATCCAGGTAAACCCCGAAACTAGCTTCTAAGGCTTGAAACCTAGGATTTTCGTCCAAATGGTTTGACCATGAATTTTTGATGTGATTTTGATATTTTTGAGGGTTCCATTGATTTTAAAACAAGATTTTTTATGGGACTGGGTCAAAATTAAGATTTACAAACTCGAAAACCTTGAAAAAACAAAACAGACAGCTAGCTGCCAAGTTTAGGAATTCTAGGCAGCGAAGCTTAATCGATAGTGTTGAAATAGTAAATGAAGTCTATTTTCCTTGAAATTTTAAAGCTTAAATTAGAAATCTTGAGCTTCATTTCTATATAATACTTTGTAACTTTTCAATTATCCTATTGGGAGAAATAAATTTTTGAAAATATCTTAGGAAACTAAAATATTCCTCTAACCAAAGTGAGTAAAGTATTGGTTGTGTGATAAAATATGAACCCTTTTGGACTTTGGAAGTATTTTTATCATAAACTATACATCCTAAGGGTTCAATGGACATTGATTTCACATCAATCGCATTTTTTTGGAATTAATTAAAAATGTTTGGAGTTGAACATGAATTTCTGGAATTTTGGAAGACTTGCTCGAATTTCTAAAAAGTAAAAGAGGAATTTATAGAAATACTAAAAATAAGGTATTTTAATGTTTATTGGGGAAAAAATGTATCCAAAAAGGCTTTTGGGCATCATAAAATTTTGAATTAGTGAACAACCAGTAGTAACTATTTACTCGTGTACTTTATATGTTATTGTTGTATGTTTGTATGACATGCTTGCGTTTGCCTAATATGCATCTAGAAAAGTTGGGGTCTGAGGACCTAACTATTGTGTTGTTCCTAGCGCTGAAGATTTTTTGAGGCTGGCCTTGTTAGGTGCCTCGACCACTTTATGATTATGGGGCTAACCTGGTTCAAGCGGCTCAACGGTTTGTGATTCCGGGGCTTGCCTTTAGTAAGGCGGCTCGACGGCTTGTGGTATATGATATTGTGGTTCTGAATGCATATATGGTATGTTTGCCATGTTGACTATGATTTTTTCATAATTATGGTTGCATTCATAGACTGCATACATATAGTACTTGAGTATAACAGTTACTTTGGGGTTCGTTTTTGAACTCTAGATCGATCTGTAAATACAGGTGACTATCCCCGAGCTGTTAAGCCTTTCTAAGATGGTAAAGGCATGAAGCGGAGAATTGAAGAAATAGGGAATGCCCTATCACATTATGTATATTTAACTTGGGAGGACTATATATGTCTATTTACTGTTAGTATTTTATTTTGGATAACTGTACCATTAACCCTATGGGGACTATTTACTTTTTGGTGTTTGCACTTTTACCAGTATATTATAATTGTCCAAATCGATCATATGCTCTGCCACACACACTCCGATACATGTTAAAAGGACTAATTAAAAAAAGAAATGTAATAAGTAAAAGAAATCCCTCTAACTCGTCAGTCCTAAGGGCAAAGCCTAGGGTGTAACATATAATTTCCTATAACTTAAAATATACAAATTCTAATAATAATATATTATTATAACAAAAATTGAAAAATGACAGGTTGGGGGTTTAAGTTTTGAAAATGACCATTTAGTCCTTCAAATTTTAAAAATGATAGTTTGGTCTTTCATATATCAAAACTAAACCTATAAAAATTTCAATAATATCTCCGCTAACCCAAATAAATTGTTTTCATAAAATTTAATTAGTAAAAACATTTTATAGGACATAAATCCTAAACTTCTTAACTAGGAAAAAACATTTTAAATTTCTAGAACAACCAAACAATAAATCTAAACCGATTAAAATTTACTATTAATCATCCACTACATATATATAGTGTTCTATTATCAAAACTCAAAACTCTCCCAAAATCATAATATCAAAAGTTTCACTAACCAATATAATATTACCCTTATTAGAAAGAGAGAAAAAAAATAGAATAATTTTCATAAAGGAAGTTTGTTGAAAAGAAGCTAGTTTAGCTATCGAAATAATCTTATAAGATAAAAGGCATACCTTTAATTAGCCTCCACCTCTTCTCGTTTTCCTCTCTTTCTTTCCTCACACTCTTCTCTCACCTCTCCCTCACCGACCGTGTGTGGGTGTGTGTGTAGGTGTGGGTTGATTAAATAGGAGGAGGGAAGTGTTGGAAGGAGTGATTCAACCACTCTTTCACAAATCAAGAAAATTGGTATGGGGGCACTTGCCCCCATCTCATCTGATGCTCTGCAAAATTGCAGTTTTTTTCCAATTAAAGAGCGGGGGTGAATTGGGGATTTTAAAATTCTTTTTAAATCACCCACACAATCAGAAGTTAACCACAGTGAAGTAGAGATAGAGAAGAAGAGCTTGACATAAAGAATTTATACTGGTTTGGTCTTAACACTTGACCTATGTCCAGTCCCCAGACTCTCTGGGTTTTTCGACTATCACTCAAATCAGATACACACTCTGTACTTGAAAGTTATCCTCTCTCTAGGATACACTCCCCTTACAAGTTGCAATCGATAACCCAATCTCAAAGTCCCACAACTTTGAGATTCTTACAATGAATGATTTACAGAAATGAACTCTCTGAAAGAGTAGTTAAGAATAAGCACCGAAGCACAATGTATCAAAGATACAAATGAAAACAATACAAAGAAGAAAAGACCGATATTCTTGTGTGCGTTTTCTGTGTATGACTTCTCTACTAGTAAACTTCAAATCTTCATGTATTTATAGTGATTTGAAGTAGATGAACGTTATAGATTCATTGAGACATGAACCCATTCGAAAATATAGTTGTTATGGGTGTTTCTCTATGAATCTATCTGCTGTGACCACTTGCTGATTGAATATAGCTATTGGGAACTTTTGCAGATTTGAATATTTGAAATTTGGCTCTTCAAGAATGTGTCCCATGTGGTCTTGTTTGAAGAATGATGATGTTTCAGCTTTAGTTGGTGGAGGCTATGTTGTTTGCATTGAGAAATGGTTGTCCATCTTTCCAGGCTGTCTTCCATTTGCTTGGTTAGAGAAGATATAATATAATAATGCAAGTTGCACAATGAGTTGCTTTATTTGACTTTTAATCAAATTCAAATCTTCTGAAATCTCACAAGCAAACTCGTTAAGACTGGTTAGAAATATAGATAAGAATCATTTAAAACATATACAACCAATTCACAGATCAAAGCCAAAGTATAAAATAAACTAAACATTTCAAACAGAATTGCGTTCATCTGTATTGAATGTCCAAACTTGAGTTTGCATAGCTAACCTCGAGTTTGCTCTTCATTTAGTTTTGAGGTTTTGCCTCTGTATGGACCAAACCGGAGGTTTGCAAAACATAGTCCGGAGTTTGTAAATTTTCTTCGGGACCAAGCTCGAGTTTGCATGTCTAAACTTGAGTTTAGACTTCTGTCGAGGAAATCATCGAGGAATTAGTTTAAAACACATTTTGAGCAAAACATAAACTCGAGTCTATAAGTGAGTGAACTCGACTTTGACCACTATTCATGTCAAAAGTCAGTTTTAGTTCTCAAAACACAAACCGAAGGTTTCTAGTGCAAATTCAAGAGTTTTCTCAAGTTAAAATCACATTGCTCTCTATAAGGCGCAAACTCGAGTTTAGAAACTTAAACTCGAGTTTTCTCAAGTCAAAAACTTTTGGAAAACTCTTGGCCCGATGCAAACCGGAGGTTCAAAGAAGTAGTCTCGGAGTTTGCTAAGTTATAAAACTTTGAATACTCTTGGCCAAGCGCAAACTCGAGTTTGTCAATCGCAAACTCGAGTTTACAAGTTTTGTAAACTCGAAGGATCTTTCAACAAGTGATAAACTCTACACAAAAATGGTAGTCTCGAATTTATGAAATTTCTCATTTGAAACATTCTTCCCGCGTAGGAAAACTTGAGTTTGTCACCAGAAACTCGAGTTTACACATTTGTAAACTCTTTGAAACTTTCTCTCGGAGGTTGCAAAACTAAGGTTTAGAATGAGAGTCTCGAGTTTGAAAATGTTTTCCATTTGAAATGCTCTCGGTCTCTCGCAAACTCGAGTTTCCAAAATGTAGGCTCGAGTTTACCCAAGATATGAGAAAACTTTAGAAAATTCTAAAGTTCAAACTTTTGGTCCAAGTCTCGAGTTTAAAACACAAACTCGGCGAGTTTAGTCCTCTCGTTAGTGGCAAACTTGAGTTTGCCAAATCTAGGCTCGAGTTTGGCACCGATGTAAGGTTTTTGGTTGAAATCAACAAGTTGTAACAAACATCTAACTTATTCAAAAACATGCATACATTGTTTACAATTGTCAGTTATCATCAAAACACATAGAGAACTAACACTTAAAAGGAAGTTACAGGTAGAGAGGGAGAGAGCAAGTCACACTTGAGATGAACAAAGAAGAAGAAAACAGATATTTATCATTAGCATTGTTGTTAAACTTGCAAGTTGACTCTTCGAGTTTATCGTTTTTACGTTTCTAGCTTATAAAATAAAGTCGAATCGCATGTAAACTTGTGTTAGTTGTAAACTCGGCCAAACTTGTGAGGTTATACAAGTTTACCTTTTTTATGCTCTAACTTATAAAATCATGTTAACTTACTCTTAAACTTATGTTAACCTTTTCAATTTGATCATGCTCGTAGTTTTATATATGATTTTTATATAAACTTCTTTGTTAGGTATGATATATATAAATGTTGATGGATTTAATTTTAATCATTTAGATTTAAAAAAAATTAATCAAATTTTTGTCATTTATTATAGTTTAATTATTTAATTATATACTATTAATACATTTTCAATGATTAAAAAAAATATGAGTTTACGTCACCATCAAAAGTTTAGTCAAATTTATTGTAAGATTTCAAAATTTGAATAGAGTGTCCATACATTGTACTTATAAAGTTAAGGGAGGTAGTTGAAGGTGGAATATCACCTAGAGGGAGGTGATAGGTGATTGTAAAATCTTTTTGCCAAAACACTCAAAGGGCGAGATAGAAATATGAAGAGAAAATAGACACGAGAAAATTATACCGGTTCTGTCTAACTCCCTCGACCTACGTCCAATCCCCAAACACTTTGGGATTTTCACTATCTCTTAATCACACTTACAATTACACACTTTGTAACTCATGATGATCCTCTCATGCTAGGACTCATTTCCCCTTACAAGCTGTAATTGTACACCCACACTTAAGGTTCCACAACCTTAAGATTTTACAAAGTAATAATCAAATAAGTGTTTAAACTCCTCACTGAGCAAATAAATGATAAACACTAAAGTACAAATAAATATCCAAAGATATTAAGTGAAGTTAATGAAACAGTTTATTTGTAATCACTTCGAATTGAATGCATAGAGTTTCGGTAGTTGACAAAGTCAATGCTTCTGATATTTATAGGTGATGACATTTAAGACCGTTGAAGAATCTTGAAGATTTATCTGTTGAGACTCTTCACAATATCTCCATTAGAGAGATGTGGCGTTGAACCATTAATGCTCTGGAATAATCGATGTCTTTAACATTGTTTAATTCTTTTATTCCTTCGTTTTTTAAACTTGTTTTGCCAAAAACATCTTTCGGATGCCCAGAAGGATGTTTGCTGGATTAATGTCTCAAAATGGTAAATAGCATTTAATGCTCTGACACATAAGATCACTTTATCCAATAACAGCGTTAATCCATATTCTAATTATCTGAAACTCATTAATAAACTAATTCAACATAGTTAGGAATAACAATGATAGATGAGGTGAAATATCTAAAATAATATAAAAGGATTAGAGGATTCGAATAAGAAGATATTTCAAACAGAGGAAGATTGGTTTGAGTCGGTATAACCCTGGCTCGAGTCAATTTGGTTTTGAAAATGCAGAGAAGAAAAAGGAAGAAGGAAATTAATTCAAGTTAATTTACTCTGGCTCAAGTCATGATTTGACTCGAGGCTCATAGATGGTGGCTCGAGTCAATTTCCAATCGATTCATTATCTTCTAAAGACTCTTCAACTTGAGGCAAAAAATCGTGGCTCGAGTCTTATGCCAACTCGAGGTAGAAAATCCATGGCTCGAGTCAGGCACAATAAACTTTTTGAAATACTTTTGAAAAATTATCTTCTTGGCTCAAGGTGATAAGTGAAGACTCGAGTCAATATAAATTTTGAATATAACGGTCAAGATTCTAGCTAGAGTCAACATACTTTGGCTTGAGTCAGGCAAAATACATTTTGAAGTTATTTTAAGTCCATAGGCAATTGGCTGAGTCACTGAAATACTAGCTTGAGTTTAAGCTTAACTCAAGGCTCCAAAATGGCGGTCGAGTCAAAGCAATATTTTGACAGGGATTGAGCAAGACTTGGCTTGAGTTCAGAGACTCAGGCTTGAGCCAATCTGACAGCAACAACACCTAACTGATATGATCCAATTTGATTACGTTAAAACAAGTATGGCTTGGATCAATAATCTCAATTTGTTTACAACGATTAGTTATCATCAAAACACACTTGGAGAACTAACATTCTCCCCCATTTTGATGATGACAATCTTTGTAAACTAAGAGTAAAAACAATTTGGAAAAAAAAAAATTGAGCCAGACGATGATAATGCAACAAGATATCAACTAAGAATAACATTGCATTCATTGAAAGTAATGTCATAGTACAAAGATAACAAGCCCAAAAAAAAAAAAAGATGCCAAGTCAAAGCAAACAGATATGTTGACAATGTAGCAAAATAATAAAATACACTATAATAACACAAACACTTGAACACTTGACTCTTTCTTCATCATATTTCTCCCCCTTTGGCATCAATAAAAAAGGAGGGATCAGAGAGGTGGAAGCTGGTAAAGAGAGGAAAATGGATGAGTGAGAATATGGAAGGGAGAGGAGAATATGGAGTAATAGAGAGGGAAATAGGCTGAGAGATGGAAGTATCCACCTCAGGCTTAGTCTTACCAAATAGCTCTGCTGTGGAGGAACCAAAGTATGAAATCCTCACAGTAGAGGTAAGAGAAGGTGGAATGGGAATAATGGCTAGGGTAGAGGGAATAATGGGAGTGGTGAAGATAGGTGAATTGGTGAAGCCAAAGGAAGGTGAAGGGGATGAAGGAGGAGAGGTTTTGAGAGCAGGGGAAGAGGAGGCCAATTCCAAGATCATCAGGCTTTGATTGCAGAAGCTTGTCAATTTTGTTGCTCAAAGACCAAAGAGTGAAGTGAATGGTGGAGAGACCGGCACCATGGTCCTCAATATGACCGTAACATTCCAAATTTTGGATTTTGGGAATTAAAATATGATATGGGATTGATTATGGAAAATTGAACCTTAATTATTCTAAAAAGTAACTATTAGAATTTAAGGCATATTTTCCTGTAAATTAAGGATAAATAGTTGAGAATAATTTTTGGCATAAATATTTTAGAGATGATATTTTATGGCCAAAATAAATTATTTGAGGAAAGAATAAAGTAAAAACAAAAAACAAAAATATTCGGAAGGGATAATTTATGGCCTAAAATAATTACTAGAAGTTAAGGCCTAATTTCCATGACTTTTTAGAAAAAGAATTTTTGATTCTAATGGCTCAATCATTAGAAAGAAAAGGAGAATATGGACTTAATGATATTTGGTGTTGAATTATACACTATAACCATGTAGTCACGTGCTTCAACCCATGCAACACCAATTTAATATTCACTTGGTAATGAGACAAGCAAATAAGCAACCCAGATGCAAAATTTAAAAGCCCAATTCTTATGCAGCAAATACTCGCACATATCCACTTATTCAACCCATTACTTATCATATAGCCCAACCCACTACCTCATTGTTATGCTGATCAGGTTTACTCCCTCATCTCTAAACCGAACGGACCCTTATATTACCTAACCAGCTGCAACACGTGAGAAAGATATCAAAACAAGTTAACAGAGACATCTAAAAAAAAAGAAGAAGAAGAAAGATCATGCCATACCCCCTCTGTTAGCGTATCTCATCTTGCCATCCACTGTTCACGTGACCTCAGCTCAACCCCATGCTTCTTGAGCTCCACACCACTTCCCCACTCCTCTTTATATCAGCAGATCAGTCAGCAACAAAGAAAGAAAGAAACAGAAATAGAAAAACGTAGAGAGGGAGAGACGAGAATTTTAACGAGAGCAAAGCGGAGAAAACGAAGGAACTCATTGTGCAAGCTTGAGGAATCAACCTAGGTAAGTTCCGTAAGCCTTATGTTTCCTATTTTCATGGTTTTAATCAGTTGCAAGTGATAGTTAGGATGCAAAACGTGATGCTACTATGTTTTTGGGCTATGAACAGAGCATCTTGTGCTGGTCTGTTTCTTTGGAAAATGTTTGATTTTTTGCACAAAATTTTTATGGAAGATAGTAGACATATTAACCTTTAAAACGAGTCAAAACCCAGCTAAAACGGACATGTAGATTGAGAGATATGATTTTTCAAATTTTAGCCAAAAAACCTAGAACGTTTCGTACTTCCGTGAGAGTAGATCGGTTTCGAGATTGATTTTGAAATGGAAAACCTTTGAGTTTTTCCTTGAAACTTTTACAGTAAATAGTAGGCTCAATAAGGTTCACAAAGAGCAAAACCACAACTAAGATGGACATGTAGATTGAGAGGTATGATTTTTCAAAATCAGACACTGAAAACTAGAAAATGAAGTGAACAGTATTTTTCGGGTTCACTTTTGAAATGATAAATGATCGATTTTAACTGAAAATCTGGACGAATTTTTAGATATACAATAGACACCTAGAGATTTAATTTGATAGATAATTTGTTGAATTCCGATAAGTATTGATGGAGATATGATTTTCCGAAGTTTAACCGAAAATCTGGACGAATTTTGTGTTTTAGGAATAGTGATCATTTTCGGGCATGGTTTTGGAATGGTAAATATTCGAGTTTTTCCATGAAAATTTGTGTGTTAATAGTACACATGATAATCTTTAAAAGAGCTTTGAATCACCTTAAACGAAGGTCTGTAGCTCGAGATACAATTTTTGGAAGTTGAGTTACAATTTTGTAAAGTTTTCTAGACAATGTTTACATTTTTAAAATCTGAGAATAATATAATGTATTATTTCTATTAGTATTATTTTTATGTGAAAATAGACATGCTAAGGAACAAGCATCTTTTGGAACCACCTCATTTGGATTTTTGTAGAATTAATTACGAATTTTCAAAGTTTAATCAGAAAATTGTGGAAAATCCTATGTAAAGAGAAGGAAAAGGTTTTTGTGGTTGAATATAAATATATATGTTATTGCATGTGAAAAGAGAAAGAAAAGATGCTTATACACAAAGGCGAGCCACATTGGTGCAGTGTAATCGCAAGTGCGGACATACGATTTTAAGATATGTATATTCTTTAGCTAAAACCCTTTAGCATGAATGGGTCCATAGCTCAATGGTAGAGCAATTGTCTACCGATAATGGGTTCATTTTTTTCCCCAAACTCCTTATGCCATATGCATGCGCCCTTTTTCATTTCTCTTTTTTTCCCCCCAAACTCCTTATGCCACATGCAGCTCATTTCTTTTTTTTTTTTTTTTTTTTCCTCCAACATTTCTTTTTTTTTTTCCCCTCCAAGTTTTTCCTCCTTATGAAAACTCATTTCTTTTTTTTTTCCCTCCAAGTTTTTCCTCCTTATGAAAAACACATGTAGCAGTATTTTTACCGTGATTTCAACCCTAACCCCATTTTTGGTCCTAAACTTTACGAAGGAGTGGTTGCCTTTTAAGTTGAAGTTTTCTTTTCTTTTTATTGTTTATATTCTTTTGTTTTTTAATGCATTTAAAATTTTCCTTAAAAAAAATTTTTTGGGGGCAGCACCACTAATTCTGCACCCAGAAATATTAAATCCTGGCTCCGCCACTGCTTACACACACACACACACACACACACACACTAATTCATGTGCATTTGGAAATAATAGGAAAATATTGATGGTTACAAAACCATGATAAACATTATATGCAACGCATTAAAGCATATCTTATATGGCAATTGATACTTATAAACTCCTAATTTAAAATGTTGAAATAGTCTTGGGGAATTTAATATAATTGTGAATAAAATAATAATAATAATAGTGATAATAATAATAATAATAATAATAATAATAATAATAATAATAATAATAATAATAATAATAATAAATATTATCATTATTATTAGGAAAAGGAATAAGTGATGAATAAAATAGATAAATAAATAATAATAAATATATTATTATTTATTAAAAAAAGTTATTATTATTATGGGAATTTTTAGGGGTTAATCTACTTTAATCCTCTAAAAATTATTCGCGTAGTTAGTTGCTTTGCAATGCAAGAAGTGACTAATGACAATGATAAACGTTTATAGGCATACCTTGACACCTCTTCAGATCCCAACACCTTCGGACGAATTAAGGATTCAAGCTTGTGGTGGGTAACTGTTATCTTATTAGCTTGTATGAATAAATTACATGTATGATTGATCATGGTAGCTAGATAATTTTGCATGTGTGTATCCTAGCTATGGATTGAGGCTGCGTGTCTCATAGGGCTGAGTGTCCGAAGGGCTACGGTCCTTGGCCGTTAACTGCGCTTACGGTGCGACTTGTTTACTGTGAATTATTCTATGCTTATACATGTGTTATACTGTCAATTACATTACGTACCTACATATGAGATTAACTGTTACCCCTGGGGTTCATTCACTTGAACTCCAGACCACATGAAAGAAACAGGTAGTAGATCGGGATCAAGAGGGAAGTTACAGCTGTAAGGGTTACAGTAGATTGGACTTTTTGGAAAAATAGGGGTGGATAGACTATATTGTATCGTTTATCATTTGTCTATTTTTGGATTATTGTATTAAGATACCCCTAAGGGATCGATTCGGACTGCGAAAAAATTTATCCTCATATTTTTAAACTAAGTCATTTTAGGAAAGATTTATTTCACAATTAAGTCATCCAAATCATTTCGATGCCGGTGCGCTATAACTCTAATAAATAAAGGCACATTTTGGACGAGTGTTACAATGACCACTCAGATTACCCACTTCTTCCTTCAAATCCTCTGACTAGCTTGGACCTTAGTTACCTCTTCAATCAATTTTCCAAGATCATTTTGCAACTTCTCAGACAGATAATGTTGAGCAGTCATAGAAACTTGCAGAGGACCCAAACAATTAGAGACAGCCTTTTCAACAATAGCCTTGATATTTGCTCCAATAGAGAAAGGTGTAGGCTGAGAAGAAAGTTCAGGACCAGGTTCATATGGCTGCTCTTGAGCTCTGGATTTGGAGGTCCTTCATCTAGAAGGTCCTGGAGCTCTAGATTGAACAGACCCTTCTTGGAAAGAGATCTTCATAAGATTTAGAATGTGCTGGCCAAACTTCTCTGGCTTCTTAGGTGGTTCATTCTTCTCAAGATACCGGATCTTTTCATGGAACAAGATGATTGACACATTATTACAAATATGGGTTTTTACTACCCTAAAGGACGTCCCTATTTAAAAAAGGGAAGCAACAAGTAAACACGGTGGCATTCTTGTAATTATATTTGGGTAATTTTATTTTTGGCTATTTGGGAGGCAATTTTTGGGGAGGAAAATTTTTTGGTGGCCCAAAATACAATTTGGGACTCCAAAAAAATATTTTACTCGTCCCCAAAAATAATTTGGGTCTCCACAAATATATTTTTGGAGACCCAAATTGTATTTTGGGACAACAAACTATTAGCTAATTAAGAAAACCAAGAGTCATAAAAAAAAAAATCACCTGCGCTAGCTATATCCTTTGATCCTCAAACAAATTCAGCCCTAGCTAGGACGATTGATAGAACACGAGTTGCGAACGTACCTCCCTTCCTCCTTAGTCCGCCGTCGTCAACAACAAAACCAATGTTGCCGTCCGTTGATTGAGACAGAGGGGCCTACTTGATTCATACGATGCAGAGCTAAAACCACGGAGAAGCTTCGGATAACGTAACCAGTTGAGCCCCCTCTTTCCTCAAATCTCTCCTATCATTTTCACTACAATCGAAAGTTCCTCCTATCATTTTCACTGCTATCAAAAGGTCGAGCCCCCTATCGTTTGTGCAAATTGAAAGCAGCCGTTCACCACCTTGCTTGTCACCACCGTGAGTTCGTCAACCTCTCCTTAGCTTGTTGCATTCACTTGATTAGCCCACCAAGACCCCTCTGTAGGTGTGTGATTAACTTAAATTTAATTTACGAATCTGTGTCTCAAAAAGTGTTGGTTGGGACTTGATAATAATGCTTTTTTTATTTATGTTAAGGAATGTGTTGGGCCTTTTTCTTGACTTCATGGTAGCTTGAAGGGTTTATGCTCCTGCAATGTTACTCTAAGACAGGAACCATCTTTGAACTGAGGTACTACATTACTTACTCTGTTTGTTTATTATGCCTATACGTGGTCTTGATATTTGATGACAGCTTTAAGGTCTTGTATATACCTTTTGGTCAAAAGTCTTATGCCCATGTTTGTTTAAAATGTTAGGGTTAATGCCGCTGTTGTTCCTCATAATTTAATTTAATTTTGAAATTGGTTGTAATAATTTCAAATAGTGGTTTTTGGTCTATATAGTTTATAAAGACTCAGTATAAGTTTAAGAAGGATAAATTTAGTTAATGCCATAAAGTTAATGCCACTGATGTTCCTCATGTCTGAATATGTTTTGATCATGATTAGAGTATACTGTAATTACTATCATCACTTTCCTCCTTCAAAATAAGCACTTCACTATTCTCTTTCTTGTTTCAATGCCATTGGTCTTGTTTAAGTCTAAACTTGTATCATTAGTTTTTTTTTTTGCCAACAAATCAAACATGCTCCTAATCCTGCAAAGCTTGCTTGGTGCTCTCCATATTAAGGTCAGCCTTGAGCACCAAAAGGATCATAAGAATATTAGATGAATGATTGAAGAAGGTAGAAGGCTTAATCAACCAATACTTACACCAAACTTACCTTGTTCTTTAATTTATGTGTGCTTTCTCTTCCTTTTGAATGTGAACTCACTCTTACACTCTTTTGAATGGTTACCTTTCTAAGAGGAGATATTTTGAGTTAGTTCATATTTGCTTCCTAGCTCTTGTGCTTGGTTTTTTTTCTTGATTTGAATGGTTACCTTTTTTAGAGGAGTTATTAGTGTATATAGTTTCATGAAGATGTACTATTATCATCAGAATGGACCACATGAGACATGTCCATTTCAAGATACAAGTTGATCTGGCAGCCAATGTTGTTTTATAGTGATGGGAATATTAGAATTTATCTTTCTTTTACTGCAAGTTTATTGTATTGAGATCATATTTTCAAATAATATCCCCTTCAATGAAGCTACTTTTCTGTGCAACTTGGTTCCTCGGATCACTCAATTTTACTATATTGAAAAGAATTCTTGTAGGTTTGTATTGTAATTCTAGAGAAATTTTTATTTCCATATTGAAAAGATTGGCAGCCAATGAAGCTTGGATTTGAGCAAATCAAAGTCTTACATATTTATTCACAAACAGCTTCACTTGTTTCTCTATTTTAAACTAATGTGACTGCAAATGCTTACTTAGAGAACTTACATTGTTAACAGGATTTCATATAACCTTGACAGAGATTTGCTGTGGTCTCCCAAAATAACCAGATTAGAAAAGGATTTGCGATAATGTAACCTGGGTCGTTTCCCAATGAATTCACAATCGGTTCAATTCGAACAGCAATAAAACAGAAACAATAAAAATGGGGGGTTTTTGATTCAAAATAGATTAAAAACGAAAATATGCAGAAACGAGAATGAAATATCCGAAACAGTTAACAACGATCAACCCAACATTCGATTCCGAGAGACTTCCATCATTGAACGAAATATGAACGAACTCGCGTTTGGTTGGATGAACCGAAATCTCTGCGTTCATCCGTAAAATCCCTCGACTAGACGATCGCTTAAAATATGTCCAAACGTGTGGCATCCCACTATGCAATCGCACACAAAACTTTAAACCTAGTTCGAACTCGGTCCTTGGGATGAACCAAATCGAATATTAAATCTAATATTCGAACTATTTTCAAAATCGAATCCAATAAGATGAAAACGAAACGAGTAACGTTACCGATTAAGCACGAGCTCTCGGACGAATCATGGAATCCTCATTGTTGGGTTAATCACAAAAATTTAGCCGAACATGACTGGGAAAAATGAAGAATAGACAAAGAACATGAAGAATGCGAAGAACATTTAAGAGAATATAAAAACTCCTATTTTGATCCACCAAAATCTGAAAAAGTGAATGAATGAATGTTTGTGGCTGCCATCTAACTTAAAGTTAACCTAAAATGGAAATGGGTTCCAATGGTTCAGCCCAAAACGAAAATAAAATAAAAGTGAGCTTTAGTTACAAAATTCGAGCCCAAATAAAATCCAGAAATATTCATCTGACTTCGGCTCCAAAATTGACCGCCCTCTTGTGCGAATTTTCCCTTCATGTCTTCATAACAATTGTAGCTCTCTAAATCATCTGAAATATGAAACAAAAATGAAGCAAATCCGATGTCTGGTTCAAGAGTTATGGTGAAAATAGTAAAACAATGTAAAACTGGAATTTTATTATTAAAAATGGCTAAAATATAATCAAAGGCCCAAAGCCCAAATAAGTATAAAATCCATTATTTATTAGCTAAAGAGTCCTAAATTATTAATCAAGAGACAAAAAGTAGTGTATGAAATATTCAATTATCAAATTCCCCCACACTTATCTTTTTGCACTCCTGAGCAAAATTCAAAGAAAAAGACCTACAGGAGAAACTCTTCTTTTCTAACAATTGCTAAGAATGCAAAAATTGAACAAGGAACACAAAGCTCCAAAGGATCAATCAATCAAGACCACAATCCCTTCATCTTAAAGTACAATTCATGGTAATCTCAATCAATGATGCTAATCACAAAAGATGGTCTCTCAAATGATGCACTCAATAAATCAATCTCTCAAGTGTTTAAGGTAAATAAATGTATCGCTCAAATTCCACTCATGAAAATTGTTCTACCATAAGCTTGCTCAATTTCTACGTCTCCACTACTCATAACACATGCATGCACAAATCAAGAGAGCTTGTTATGAAAGGTTGTAATGGGGTTAGGGTGAAGGTAGGTAATAGTATGGAATGAAAGGCTAAGCACCAAAGAAATTAAAGGGAGCACTAATTAACACAATCATTCTCTATGTAAGAAAATTTTCGTTTTACTTATATATCTCCTTTCTTTCTATGTATTTTCTTTCTTTTTTTCTTTCTTATTTTTTCTTTATTTCTTTATTTTCTTTTTCTTTCTTTCTATGTATTTTCTCGCTTTTTTCTTTTCTATTCTTTTCTTTTTTTTTTTTTTTTTTGTTGTTGAAAATGAAACTATACTATATACATCATCACAATGACAAAAGAAAACATCCCCCCCACACTTAAACTGTTGCACTCCTGAGCAACCCCCATACTTAAACACAAAACCAAGGTGAAACCAATGCTCAATAAATTTTCAAGGTGCGGAATAAAATGGTTTTACGCTTAGGCTTGTAATGTGGCTTAGAAAAGAATGAGTCAAAAAGGCACAAAGGGCTAGCAAAGGGATCATAATGCAAGGGAAAGGCTATTTGGCCAAAGTAGGGAAAATAAAAGAAAGAAAACAAGCTTCCATCATACTTATGCACGTAAGTGAAAATGTAGTTTCAAAAAGAAAAGGAGCAAGTTCTAGAGAACACAAATCATGAGTAGATGCACACATGAAAGAAAGAATGACAAAAGATGAATTCCATTCATGCAGGTCCAAAACCTCACAAGGTCAACACCAACTTAAGCAACCAACATCACCAAATCAACTACCAAGACATGTAATCGAAGAGTCAAGAATGGTAGACCCAACGAATGATCCTTTAAAACCAAAATGTCCCGTTCATAATATGTAGCAATCATAGAATGAGAGACTGTATTTATTTCCAAAAAGCAAAGTAGAAAAAGGAAAACAAATAGAAGAAAGAGGGAGAAAGAAAGAAGAATACTCCCCAAGGGGTTTATGGAGGATAAGTGGCATCAATGAGGAGAATCTCTCGCTTCCTCGTGCTGGGATCCCTCATGAAATGGCTTGAGGCGATGCCCATTGACCTTAAAGGTTAGTCCCGTTGGTGGATCACATAGCTCAACAAAGCACCAAATGGAAATATGTTAGTGATCTCAAAAGGGCCATCCCATTTAAATCGAAGCTTACCAGGCATAAACTTCAAATGGGAGTTAAATAGAAGAACTTTCTGGCCCACAGAAAATTCTTTCCTCAGAATATGCTTATCATGGAATGCCTTAGTCTTTTCCTTGTATAACTGCGAGCTCTCATAGGCATCCAATCTAAACTCATCCAATTCTTACAGTTGTAGCTTCCGCTCCATCCCAGACTTAGCCAAATCCATGTTACATTGCTTAATGGCCTAATAGGCTTGATGCTCCAACTCAACCGAAAGATGACATGCCTTACCAAAGACAAGCCGATAAGGAGACATCCCAATTGGAGTCTTGTAGGCGGTGCGATATGCCCACAAAGCGTCCTCTAATCGCTTACTCCAATCTTTCTGGGTAGAGTTAACATTCTTCTGAAGGATTTGCTTAATCTCTCTATTTGAGACTTCGGCTTGACCGTTGGTCTGAGGATGGTATGCTATGGAGACCTTGTGAAGCACTTCGTACTTGCGTAACAAGGCACCCATGCTTCGGTTGCAAAAATGGGAGTCTTGGCCACTGATAATAGCTCTAGGAATGCCAAACCTGCAGAAAATGTTAGACCTAATAAAATCCACCACCACAGAAGAATCATTAGTCCGGGTGGCTTTCGCCTCAACCCATTTCGAGACATAATCAACAGCCCGGCCAGATGTAAGTATAACCATATGGCGGGAAATTGACCCATAAAATCAATACCCCAAACATCAAAGATCTCACAAAACAATATAGGGTTTTGGGGCATCTCATGGCTATGGGAAATACTCCCTGCTCTCTGACAGTTATCACATGACTTACAAAAGAGATGGGAATCATGAAACAAGGAAGGCCAACATAATCCACCGTCTAACACCTTCCTAGCGCTTCTTTGGGGTCCAAAGTGACCACCACAGCGAAGCATGAGCAAAATGCAATATAGAGTGAAACTCATGATCGGACACACATCTCCTAACTACTTGGTCACTACAAAATTTCCACGAGATAAGGGTCATCCCAAACATAATATTTAGACTCACCGTTTAATTTAAGGGTTTGGGCCCTAGTGAAATCTACGGAAAAACACCACTACCAAGTAGTTTACCGGATCGAATACCATGGAAGCTTACCTTGCGGCTGTAAAAGCTGCTCATCAGGGAAATCATCCCGAATAGAAGAGGGTGAGAAGGAGAATGGGTGATGCAACTCAAGTGGTCAGCTACCTAGTTTTGTGCTCCACTTCTGTCTTGAATCTCAACATCAAACTCTTGGAGCAGCAACATCAACCGGATGAGTTGTGGCTTAGCATCTACTTTTTTCAAAAGAAACTTCAAAGCAGCATGGTCAGAGAAAACAACTACTCTACTTGCTAGCAGATATGACCTAAACTTATCAAAAGTAAATACAATAGCCAACAACTCTTTCTCAGTAGTGGTGTAATTAGGCAAGCGGGATCCAAAGTCTTGGAGGCATATGCAATGACATGAGATGCTCTGTCTACCCGCTGTGCCAAGATAGCACCAACCACATAGTTGGAAGCATCACACATCAACTCAAAAGGGAGGCACCAATCAGGGGGTTGGATCACTGGGGCTATAGTTAGGCAACGCTTCAAATGATCGAAGGCCTCCTTGCAAGCATCATCAAATACAAAATCAGTGTCCTTATGCAGAAGGTTGGACAAGGGTCAGGCAGTCTTGCTGAAATCCTGAATGAAACACCGATAGAAACCTGCATGACCAAGAAAAGAGTGAACTTCCTACACAGATGCAGGATAAGGCAAAATAGTAATTACATCTATCTTAGCAGGATCTACCTCAATCACTTTCCTAGACACTATGTGTCCCAAGATTATACCCGACTCAACCATAAAGTGACACTTCTCATAATTCAGTACAAGATTAGACTCAATGCACCTATGCAAAACTCTAGACAAATTAGCTAAACATGCATCAAAATCAGTCCCATATACAGTGAAATCATCCATAAAAATCTCCATGCAGTCCTCTAGAAACTCAGAAAAAATGCTTGCCATACAACACTGAAAGGTGCCAGGTGCGTTGCAAAGGCCAAAAGGCATCCTTCGGTAGGCATATGTTCTAAAAGGGCATCAGAAGGTCGTCTTCTCCTGATCCTCAGGAGCAATATGGATCTGGAAGTATCTGGAGTAGCTAAGAAGCAGTAGTGAGACCGCCAGCCAATCGCTCTAACATTTGATCAATGAAAGGTAGAGGGTAATGATCCTTGCGAGTGGCTTGGTTGAGTCTCCTATAGTCGATGCAAACTCTCCAACTATTCTGAACTCGAGTAGGAATGAACTCATTCTTCTGATTGGCTACCACAGTGACTCCGGATTTCTTAAGAGCCACCTGGACCAGGCTTACCCACTGGCTATAAAAAATGGGATAGATGATACCAGCTTGTAAAAGTTTAATGACCTCCTTCTTCACCACATCAAGGATAAGAGGATTAAGGCGTCTCTGGGGTTGCCTCACCGACTTAGAGTCCTCTTCCAACAGAATTTGATGCATATACATGGAAGGGCTGATGCCAATGATATCAGCCAATGTCCACCCAATGGCTTTCTCGTTTGTCCTCAATAAGCTTAGCAGCTTCTCTTCTTGGTCAGGAAGAAGATTATTTGCCACAATAACTGGCAACTGTTCATCTACCTCTAGAAATGCATACTTCAGGTGATCTGGAAGGGATTTCAACTCAAGCTTGGGTGGTTGCTCAATGGAGGGAAGAAGCTTGGGTGGTTGTTGCGACAATTCTGATATCATCACACTAGAAATACCTGAAACCACATTCAAAGAAGCAGAAGAACTGTGTCTATACAGCTCAATGTTAACATCAGAGTTCCGCTCATCAAAATCAGAGTTAAGTTCTTCAAAATCAGAATCAGGATGCACATTAGGATCAGGATGAAGTCAAACTCAGAATCAATATCAGAATCCACATGTAATGCAGAATCACCAAGCAAGTCAGAATCACTAAATAATGCAGCATTAACCAAGTTAGTGCAAACATAGCACCATTCATTATTAGCACATGCACAAACGGCAGAATCACTCTCAAATGAAAAATCAGGATAATCAGAACATCAATCAGCAAGAACATCATCCACAGCATCGTCAATAACATCAATGCAGAAAACATAATGCTCTTCCCTAGGATGTTTCATGGCATCAAAGATATTGAAATTCACAGATATATCACCAAACTCCATGGAAAGAGTACCGGAGAATGCACATCTATCTTAGTCCTAGCTGTTTTTTCATGAAAGGCCTCCCTAGAATGATTATTGACCTACTATTAGAAGACTCATCCTCCATATCTAAGATGTAAAAATCAGCAGGGAATATCAATTCATTAACGTTGACTAATACATCTTCAACTAAACCAGAAGGATGAGCACTACTCCTATTAGCTAACTGAAGAACAACACCAGTAGGATGCAAAGGACCAAGACCAAGAGATTTATAAATAGATGCAGGTATGACATTAATAGAAGCACCTAAATCTAGCATACAATCATCAAATCTATAATTACCAATAAGGTAAGGGATAGAAAACGTCCCGGATCCTTGCACTTGTGAGGCATGGTAGGCCGGATGAGTGCCGATACATTCTCGGTTCAAACTCACTCGTTCACTTACCTTCGATCGCCTCTTGTTGGTGCACAACTCCTTCGAAACTTGGCATATTTAGGGATTTGTTTGATCGCATCTAAGAGAGGAATGTTGATCTCTACTCTTCTGAATGTCTCAAGTATATCCTTTTCTTGTGCCTTGTTTGCCAACTTCTTGGATTGAGGGGCTCTCTGAGGGAAAGGAAGAGGAATGGGAATGTCTTCCTCTTCACCTCGTTGCATTGCCTTTTTACTTTTAGAGTCAATCTTCACATTTTTTGACTCTCTTTCTGATGTGGAAGTCACATCTGCAGCTGGTTTAGGTTCCTCCAATTGCTTGCCAGATCGAAGGGAGACAGCACTCACATTCCCCTTAGGATTAGGAATTGTTTGTGAAGGAAGAGTGTTGGATCCCTAGGTTGAAGCTTGTTCAATGATGTTGCCAACTGCCCAATCTATCATTGCAAACTCTGAATGGAAGTGTCAGTTTGCTGTTGGAACTGCATATTGGCTGTGACAAATTGCTTCATCATATCTTCAAGTGAGGAACCACCACTACCATTACTACTAGCCTGTAGTTGTGTTGCCTGTGGAGGTGCACATATGGCTGGTCGAGGTGGTGGTGCTGGCAAAGGCAAAGAAGGTGCAGATTGCTGTTGGAAATTCTGTGGTCTGTACTATCTCTGTTGGTAATTCTCAGAATTATGCTGATATTGGTTACTCTGGTTCTAATTTTGGTTCCAACGGAAATTGGGGTGATTTCTCCAACCAGGATTGTAGGTATTGGAGAAGGCATTATTCTCGTTGGTATTGTGGCTTTCTGGAAAAACACCCACCGAAGCTACTTGACGGTCTTGATAAGCGAGGATCATGCAACGTGGGGCAAGAGTCGATAGAATGGTAAGGGTCGAATGCGAACGCACATGAGTACCCAATCGAGGAGGAGAAGATTGTACGTTCGTGTCACTACCAACCGCCTCACCGGAGGGTCGATCATCAAGTCTATTCTCTAATCTCGAGAATCATACTTGGGTGGAGGTGTTTGAACATGGTAAATAGGAGTACTATTGGCCCTGGTGCCAAATTGCTAAGAGTTGGCCGCCATCTCAGACATCAAGTTTCGAGCATCTTCTGGTGTCTTGTTACGCAGAGCCCCACCACTAGAAGCATCCACCAAACCTTTGTCTACTGGTAGCAGACCATTATAGAAATAGGTAATCAAGAGTTGCTCAGTGATATGGTGGTGTGGAAAACTTGCACATAACCTTTTGAATCTCTCCCAGTACTCATGCATAGTCTCCCCATTGGCCTATTCAATGTTGCCAATTTCCTTCTTGATCGCAGTTGCTCTTGAGGAAGGGTAATATTTCTCCATAAATAACCTCTGAACATTAGTCCAGCTCCCAATAGATGAGGGCTGAAGGTACAACAACCAGTCTTTGGCTCCACCTTCCAATGAGAAAGGAAAAGCTCTCAACTTGATATGATCTTCATCAATGGCCTGCGATTTCATTGTGCCGCACACTGTTGGTTGATTTCCTTGATGGCAAGTGAACCATTCGAACAAGTAATAAAGTGTAAGTATAGTATCGTCCCACAGAGACTGAGATACCAAAGAGTGACGCGCGATTGCTATGATAGTTGTGCAAGCAGAAAGTAAATACATTGGGTTGAGAGGTTGTTGTGATTATGCTACTAGCAAAAGTAAACAAAATGACTTTAAACGTGAGAAGATATCAGTAAGAAGTTAGGCTGGACTCAGAATCACCCTTAAGTGCGTCAATCCCCCAGTTGCTCTACCGAATGCTATAGCATCTATACTGCACAGCTTCCGCAATTGCTAAGCATAGCTACTAATTACAAAGCTATTTGGTTAACCCACCTCTATAGTTTACCGAAGCTTCCACGTTTGATACATATGATGCTAACTATACTCCTTCCATATTCCTATGGCAACTTTCTAGTCAGATCTGTTGTATGCTCAGGGTGTTACGGTTATGAGAGGTAGACCCATTCTTGAAGCCTACAATAATAGGTCAAGTCGTGCACGGGCTGCCTAGCAAACACTGTTTCTCAGAGCTCTAACCCCAACTCCTTGCCAGTAAGCTGAGGCCACAAATCTAGCCCTTAACTTCCGTTAATTGGCTAGTAATTAAAACATTGATAAACAAACCAAATTTATTAAATTAAGAACTTGCAACTAGGTTCATTCAACAACTTAAGGACTCATCCTTGTCCAGCCATATGAAAATCAGTTCATGACTGACGAGGGACACACAAAACAGACACTAACAGAATGACCCATGATCGGAAAACTAAAATCAAAAAAGGGAAACAGAAAGCTTTGACGGAGTTCCAACGGCGTGGTTGCGGCCCTGTCACGTCACCACTCCACGTCTTCTTTGTTCCATCGTACTGCAGGGAAGGATGCTGTGCTCTTGTGAAATCTCTCACTCTTCTCTTGAGTCTGCCGAAGGTAGAATCTTGTTCTAGGGCTCTCCGACTGCTTAGGGTTGGCTCCTCTGTTTCTTTTTATAATCAGGTTTTTTACTTGCGGCATAAGTTACAGTGAGCTGGGCCTTTCCTAATCTGTCGGGATCTATCTTGATCCGAGTAGATTACTTTTGCTGATCCTGCGGGATTCTTCAAATCTTTTAGTTCCGATCCTCCGCATCTTCTATTCCGTTATGTCAGCAATCCACCTGTCGTTATCGCCCTTTTCTTTTATTCCTGAAATCATCTGGGTAAAAAGGTCAGAAAACCTGCCGCATAGCATTGCATCCTCTACTTTGCTATAGCCTACGTGATGCCTTATATTGTACTTCGACTTGCTGTCAGAATGCTATAGCATCATATCAGCTCTGCTATACGTTCTTCTTTAAAAACCAAGTAAATTGTTCCGTTCTTAGCGTATGCAAACGATTTCTATTCTTCAGTCCCAATATCATGAATGTATGCCTTTTTGCTCAAATTATCTTCATTTAAGCTCGTATTTGCCATTCAATTCAGCAATAAAGGATAGGGAAAACATGGTATGATTTGTGCTCATCACACACTAGATGGAATTCCTTCAAATGCTTAATGGCACACTCACTTGAAAGACCATGAAACTTAGGCAACAAGTGTATTAGACCAGATTTAAGCTCAAAGTTAGCAACAAGGGCAGGATATTGGATGCACAAAGGTTGATAATTAACATCAGGTTCATTCAATTCCTTTAAAGTAGGACGATTTTCCCCTGTTCTTCGCCATAATATCGAGTTAG
Organism: Acacia acuminata; assembly: GCA_019022655.1. Lineage (NCBI taxonomy): Eukaryota > Viridiplantae > Streptophyta > Magnoliopsida > Fabales > Fabaceae > Acacia > Acacia acuminata. Next base: position 1,166,019 of record JAFJYI010000195.1, on the reverse strand, counting down.
GAAAATTGCTACTAGAATCGATGAAAACAACAAGACTATCAGAAGTACTATCAGAAACACAATCAGAGAGATCAACAGTATGGACACAATCAGGATGGTCAGACTCAACTTCAATGTCCAATTCAGTATTAATCCCACGACTTAGCCTAACAACTCTTCTAGCAGTAAGAATTGTTCTTTCTATTTCAGGATCAAATGGCAACAAGTGTTCTGGATTAGTAGTACTCCTAGTACTCATGCAGCATAAACACAAGGCATAATTTGCAGATACTTAGAATTACAGAAATGCCACCAGACAATCAGAATTACGAAAATGCTACCAGAAGTGGTTAAAATAGCTAATTACGAAAATGCCACTAAAAGTGGTAAAAAGTAGAAAAACACTAAGACAACACAAAAGCAAAAACCTATGGTAGAAATTGACCAAAACAAGTCCAAAACACTATCAAATGATTTTTAAAATTTATGGGACTTGGACGGGGCAACTCCTAGACCATTTGGGAACCCAAAAATGGAATAAAAAAACTTCAAAAATTGAAAAAGTGGTCTAAACGATGGAATTTGGCTAAAATATGAAGACCACATGGAAAATCAAAGATTTTCATGTGTCCTGTGAGTTAGGCCATTTTCTATCACCGTACCAAATTTCAACCAAATCGAGAGATACTCCAAAAAAATTACCTTAGTAGAAATCACAAAATTGAAACTTAAAACAAATAAAAAAGTGGTCTAAACGTTGGAATTTGGACAAAATAGGGCAGACCTCACTCCCTACGTGAAAGTGGTCTAAACTGGAATTCCTTGTGAATAAGACCTGGGTTGAGTGATCTGGGTCAAAAAAATTTCTGTCTAGCCACCCAAACCACCTAAACGATGCTATTTACACTACTGTTACTAATCAAACAGATGCAAATTCCCCGGCAGTCGCACCATATTTTGACAGAGATTTGCCGTGGTCTCCCAAAATAACCAGATTAGAAAAGGATTTGTAGTATAATGTAACCTGGGTCGTTTCCCAATGAATTCACAATCGGTTCAATTCGAACAGCAATAAAATAGAAACAATAAAAATGGGGGTTTTTTTATTCAAAATAGATTAAAAATGAAAATATGCAGAAACGGAATGAAAATATGCAGAAACATAATGAAATATCCAGAAACAGAGTAACAACGATCAACCCAACATTCAGATTCCAGAGACTTCCATCATTGAACGAAATATGAACGAACTCGCGTTTGGTTCTGGATGAACCGAAATCTCTGCGTTCATCCAGAAAATCCTTCGACTAGACGATCACCTAGAATATGTCCGAACGGGGTGTCCCACTATGCAATCGCACAAGAAAACTTTAAACCTAGTTCGAACTCGAGTCCTTGGGATGAACCAAACCGAATATTAAATCTAATATTCGAACTATTTTTAGAAATCGAATCCGATAAGATGAAAACGAAACGAGTAACGTTACCGATTAAGCACAAGCTCTCTGGATGAATCATGGAATCCTCATTGTTGGGTTAATCACAGAAATTTAGCCGAACATGATTGGGAAAAACAAAGAACAGACGAAGAACACGAAGAACGCGAAGAACATTTGTGAGAATTTAAAAACTCCTATTTTGATCCACCAAAATCTAAAAAAGTGAATGAATGAATGTTTGTGTCTGCCATCTAACTTAAAGTTAACCTAAAATGGAAATGGGTTCCAATGGTTCAGCCCAAAATGAAAATAAAATAAAAGTGGGCTTTAGTTACAAAATTCGAGCCCAAATAAGATCCAGAAATATTCATCTGACTTCGGCTCCAAAATGGGTTCCAATTTTCCCTTCTTGTCTTCATAACAATTGTAGCTCTCTGAATCATCTGAAATATGAAACAAAAATGAAGCAAATCCGATGTCTAGTTCAAGAGTTATGGTGAAAATGGTGAAGCAATGTAAGACTAGAATTTCATTATTAAAAATGGCTAAAATATAATCAAAGGCCCAAAGCCCAAATAAGTATAAAAACCATTATTTATTAGCTAAAGAGTCCTAAATTATTAATCAAGAGAATAAAGTAGTGTATGAAATATTCAATTATCACACCTCTTGAAATTAAGTTTTGTACTCGGTTCTCAATAGAACAACCATATGTTGATAATGCAGATATAGGCGATAAGAGATTAAAGGAGAATCATCCTTATCTTTTTTGACTACTTGCTGAGGAATCTTGGTCAAAGGTTTGAAGCAAATGGTTGCACTCTCAAATTATGTTAGTTGCTTTCATTTTATTCACAAACATTTATATTTTCCTTATATGATACCTTCTGACTGAGTGAGAATAACACTTTTGTCTTATGACTTGATGGTTTACCATTATTGATTTAAGCATTTTTAATCCAGTCCTTGAATTTTTCTTTTGTCTTTCCTTTATTATTACCCATCTGAAGTACATGAACTTGATTAAAAAAGTGATGGCTTCATGGTTTACCATTACCATTACCATTGAACTATATGTTAGCTAGTAGGAATAATTCTAATGTTCTCTTTGTTGATGAAATTGTTGTATTTAATAGCTAATATTGTTCTGAATTGCCTTAGTAAGTTTTGTTCAATTAAGCTGAAATTGTTTGTTATTGAAATTTTGGGATGTCTTACTTTTAAGGGGAAATGCTGCCGATTTTTTTTTAAAGATTGAGAAAAAGCATGTCGTTCTTGAAATTGTTATAAACCTGAGTGTTGTTGGAAATGTCTTAGGTGGCAATAAAATGGGTCATAGTTGGATGAATGCGTTGAGAACTAGTGAAGAATATGCGGTGGAAGAGTTTATTGAATTTGCTAGAAGAAATGTGGCTACAAAAAATGGGATGTATTTTTGTCCATGTGTTAATTGTTTAAATGATATTCGATGGGATATTGCTGATATAAGGGATCACTTACTTTGTGATGGAATAAACCTTTGATATACAACGTGGATATGGCATGGTGAGGAAGTAACTACCAATGCGTCCCATGAAAATGAAGTTGAGGTAGATGATGATGGAATGGAGAGAATGATTCATGATGTTGAGGTAGAATCTTTTGCACAATCGCATGAATATGATAGCTTGCAGAGTGATGCGAGAGACTCCATTGTTCCCTGGGTGTACTAAGGATACACGGTTGACTGGGACCTTACATTTGGTCAACTTAAAGGCAACTTATGGGTGGATCGATAGTAGTTTCACGTCGCTGCTTGAATTGTTGTGTTATATGTTGCCAGATGATAATGTACTTCCAAATCGTATCTATGAGGCCACAAAAATCTTGTCTACAATGGGTATGGAGTATAAAAAGATACATAGTTGCCCTAATGACTGTATATTGTACAAAAATGAGTATGAAGGCCTTAGTAATTGTCCGAAGTGTAAAACTTCACGATACAAAGTGAAGAAAGGTGGTGGTTCGGGAGATTAGTCAACAAAAAGGCAACCTTTGAAGGCATTGTGTATCTTCCAATAATACCGTGGTTTAAGCGTCTATTTACTAGTAAAGCAACGATGAAGAAGTTGAGACGACATTCTGATGAGATAATATCCGATGAAAAATATCTTCGGCACCCAGCTGACTCTCTGCAATGGAAGAAAATAGACAAAATGTTCCCTCAATTTGGCAGTGAGCCAAGAAACCTTCGGCTGGGGCTTTGACTGATGGCGCCAATCCATATGGAACTCTTAGTAGCACCCATAGTGCATGGCCGATTCTCCTTGTAATATACAACTTACCTCCCTGGCTATGTATGAAATGCAAGTATGCGATGCTTTCTATGATGATTTCTGTTACACCCCTACCAGCCTCGCCCTTTCGGGTGTCGGGTTAGAGGGATTCCTTATTCTTAACCACCTTCGCTTATTACTTAGTCCAATTAACTTAACACAGAGTTAGCACAGCAGAGCACAGGATCTGGTTGGACAAGTTTAACGTACTGATAAACATTTATAAGTCAAGTGCCAAATAAGTCCCCAAAGGGTTAATACAGTCATCCAATCCAAGTACTGTTCACAAACAACAGTTATCCAAAGTTTAAAATACAAAATGAAATAGGGCATCCCCTATTTTCTTCAATCCACCGCTCCACGCCTTACCTTCTTCGTGCCTTCGACTGCCACTGTCTCACCCCTGTGTCTCAAAATGGTCTAGAGTTCAAGATTGAACTCCAGAGTAACTGTTAAACTCATATACAATATGTATACAATGCATGTAATGCAAATCACAATTAGGAACATGAACCTGGCATGTACATCCGCAGGACCGCCTGGTCAAGACAAGCCCCCTAAGTCAGGGGGCCAACCCTAACCACCTATCCCAGAGGCCTCACTAGACACCTATAAACACATAGTCATATAGGCTCCACCTAGCCTCATATACCTTGGGCCTCACTGGGCACCTATGAACACACAGTCACATAGGCTCCACCTAGCCCACATGCCACGGGCCTCAGAAGTACCCCTAAAGAGATACTCCCTAGCCAATATGCCTCGGCCTCAATAGCACCCCTACAGGTACTACCTAGCCGGCATACTTCAGGCCTCAGTACCCACTATACGACATGAGTCCCATAGGGACTACCTAGCCTACATCCACAATCATGATAAAACATAACATACAAGATCCACATAGAGTATGCAAGTTTACAGTTACTACCTGGCACTTCCTTAAAGTGGTGAACTTTTCTCTTAGCGTCGGGGATGCGTCCTATGTGTGAGAATACCATAAATACAGCCAAACACCATGCTATCAATCACTCATTCAAACTCTTCTTCAAGTTTCATGAAATTCGCATAGCACCAGAATTTCCAGGATTTCTGACCCAACTTTGATGATTTTTAATAAATTATAGAAAACTATTATTGACATGAAATAAGTGTCCTTAGAACCCTTAGAATGTATATTTTATAGGAAAAATATTTACCAAAGTCATCTGATTCGAAACTCATCCTCATTCCCAAATGTTAGCCACTGGTTTGAGAGAGAAATCCTATTTTTAGGTTATTTTCAACTTAAAAGACCTCTCGGTTGGAAGCTCCAAATGACACAAAAACTTATATCAAAATCATCCTTAAGATGTATAATTTCAACATGTAAAATTTCAAGGCAATCAGACACCATTTACTACTTCAAAACTACCGATTAAGCTTCGCTTCCAAAAACCGAAAGAACCGACATGATTTTTTGTATGTTAAGGATTTAGGTTTTCGAGTGCGAAAGGGGTGATCTCACTTGACCCTACACAAAAACACCTTCTGGACCCATTGAAGACCGCAAAAATATGAAAAATCCAGTATATTCTTGATAATTTAATATTTCATACACTTCTTTTTATCTCTTGATTAATAATTCAGGACTCTTTAGTTAATAAATAATGGCTTTTATACTTATTTGGGCTTTGGGCCTTTTGTTATGTTTTAGCCATTTTTAATAATAAAATTCTAGTTTTATATTGCTTCACTATTTTTACCATAACTCTTGAACCAGACATCGGATTTGCCTCATTTTTGTTTCATATTTCAGATGATTCAGAGAGCTACAATTGTTATGAAGACATGAAGGGCAAATTCGAACAAGAGGGCGGTCGATTTTAGACCTAAAGTCAGATGTATATTTCTGGATTTTATTTGGGCTCGAATTTTGTAATTAAAGCCCACTTTTATTTTTATTTCCGTTTTGGGCTAACCATTGGAGCCCATTTCCATTTTAGGTTAACTTTAAGTCGATGGTGGGTACAACAATTATTCATTCACGTTTTTATTATTGGGTGGATCAAAATAGAAGTTTTGAAATTCTCTCAAATGTTCTTCGTGTTCTTTGTCTGTTCTTCGTTTTTCCCAGCCATGTTTGGCTAAACTTCTATGGTTAACCCAACATTGATGATTCTATGATTCATCCAGAGAGCTTGTGCTTAATTGGTAACTTTACTCGTTTATGTTTTCATCTTATCGGATTCGATTTCTGGAAATAGTTCGAATATTAGATTTAATATTCGGCTTGGTTCATCCCAAGGACTGAGTTCGAACTAGGTTACAAGTGTTGTTGTGCGATTACACAAACAGATGCCACTATTCAGATAAATGCTAGGCGATCGTCTAGTTGAGGGATTTTCTGGACGAACGTAGAGATTTCGGTTCGTCCAGAACCAAACGTGAGTTCGTTCATATTTTGTTCAATGATGGAAGTCTCTGGAATCTGAATGTTGGGTTGATCATTTTTAATCTGTTTCTGCATATTTCATTCTGTTTCAGTTCATTTCCCTTTTTAATTTGTTTGAATCAAAAAACCCCCATTTCTACTATTTCTTTTTATTTTTGCCAATCAAACTCGCTGCAAGTTCGTTGGGGAAACGACCCAGGTTCCCTATTTCTACAAATCATTTTCAAACTTGGTTATTTTAGGAGACACGGAAAATCTCTTTCAAAATATGGCACCGCATTGGGAATTTGCATCGGTTTGATTAGTAACAAAGATCGTTTGGTAGTTTAGGTGGCTCGGTGGGGGATGAAATTTTTCTGTCCGGATCACTTAACCCAGGTCTTATTCACAAGGAGAGTCACTTCCTTTTAGGAAGTGAGGTCTCACCTATTTTCCCAAAATTCCAACATTTAGGCCCTTTTTTTTGCTATTTTAAATTTCAATAAATTAGTGTAAACCAAAAAAAATTGAAAAAGTGGTCTAAACGATGGAATTTGGCTTAAATCCGAGGACCCACAATTCCTTATGGACTGTGTTCATATTAAAATAGGGTTTTCCTTCACTTCACCAAAATCACCCAATCGGAGTAAGTCATACAATTCTGAAATACCCGTTACATCCCAACAGACCCCAAAAAAAAAAAAATGAAAAAAAAAACTAGCTTGTTTTGGTCAATTTCTAACATAGGTTTTTGCTTTTGTGTAGTCTTAGTGTTTTTTTTTCCTACTTTTCGTAATTAGCTGTTTTTACCACTTTCAATGGCATTTTCGTAATTTTGATTGTCTGGTGGCATTTTCGTAATTCTGAGTATTTGCAAATTCTGCCTTGTGTTTTTGTTGCATGAGTACTAGGAGTATTACTAATCCAGAAGACTTGTTGCCATTTGATCCTGAAATAGAAAGAACAATTCTTACTGCTAGAAGAGTTGTTAAGCTAAGTCATAGGATTAATATTGAACTGGACACTGAACTTGAGTCTGGTTGTGGTCATTCTGATTGTGTCCATTTCGTTGATTACACACTCTGTACTCAAGAACTTACTCCCCCTTACAAGTTGCAATCAATGAACCCAATCACCAAGTCCCCGGACTTGTGATTCTTTACAATAAATGATTTACAGATAAAAACTCTCTCTAAGAGTGGATAATGATAAACACTGAAGCTCTGTGTATCAAAAGATACAATACAAGTGAAAACTAAAAGTATAAGTGTAAGACTTGAATGCAATTCATTTTCAGCAGATGTGTTAGTTGAGAAGACTTGAATTCTGCTCTATTTATATTGAGAGAGCATTAAATGACCATTGTAATCTTCATTATAGCCGTTGTCTTCATTAGACAAGGTTAGGTTAAGCTTTGGTCTTCTTCTCTCTCTAATCTCTACTTAATCCAGCTATGCGAAGTTCGAGTTGACTTCCCGCAAATTAATCCATTGGAGTAGCAAATTCTGGATGTGGAAAACATTCTTTAATCCTTTGCAAAGCGTGTGCGGAAGGATTACCCAAAAGTATGCAACTTTACGGGTTTTGCATTTAATGTCTTGACATCACTTTTTTCTTTTGCTTTAAACCTTCAATAAACATTCTCTAATTTATCTCGAAAACTCACTAACAAAGTGAGTAAACATAGCTGGAATATCAAAGAATAATAATGGAAAGTATTAAGATCAAACAAGAAGGTTTTACAAATTCGTCAAATTTGAATTTGAAACCGATGATGAAAACTCGAGTTTTCATTTAAATATGAAAACTTGAAGAAATCGCGCCAAGTCAAAACCGGAGATTTTAGAGGAAACGCAGTTTTTGAAAACTGGGAAAACTCAAAGGCTCTCTGCCTGAGCAAAACTCGAGTTTTGAAATCAAAACTCGAGTTTTCACTTTACTGTGAAAACTTTGAGAAAACTTTGCCAAACTCAAAACTGGAGGTTTTCACAAAAACTGGAGGTTTTGAAAACGCTAAAACATGAATCTGTCTGTCAATTCAAAACTTGAGTTTTTCTTCAAAACTCGAGTTTTCACAAACTTTGTGAAAACTTGGAGAGTTTCAAGTTGAACGAAAACTAGAGGTTTTAGGCAAACTGGAGGTTTTCAAAGTTCAAAACTTAGGAGACTCTTTGTAAGGCCAAAACTCGAGTTTTCTAACCAAACCTCGAGTTTTGTATATTTCAGAAAATATTGAGAAGTCTCGTGACGAAAACTTGAGTTTTCTCTGAAAACCGGAGGTCTTGCTTAGTTCAGAAAATTGAGTTCTTCTTTGTAAGGGCAAAACTCGAGTTTTCCTTTGACAACAAGTTTTTCAACTTGTCAAAGAAAAAAACTTCATACTTTGTTTGCAATTGTTGGTAATCATTAAAACCCTTAGAGAACTAACAGGGCTCTGAGTAACAAGACACCTGAAGATGCCCGAGACTTGATATCCACTATGGCAGCTAACTCTCAGCAATTTGGCACAAGGGCCAATAATACTCTTGTTTACCAGATTCAAGCACCTCCAGTCCAGTACAATTCTCAAAAATTAGAGAATAGACTAGATGATCTAACCTCTCTGGTAAGGCAGTTGGTAGTGACACAGACAGTACAGTCTTCTCCGACTCATATTGGGTACTCATGTGGGTTTTGTTCTGACCCTTATCATTCTAATGATTCTTGCCCTACTTTGCATGATCCTGCTTATCAAGACCAGTTGATAGCTTCAGTGGGTGTTTTTGCAGGAAAGCCACAATACTAGCAGAATAATGCCTTCTCCAATACCTACAATCCCGGTTGGAGAAATCACCCCAATTTTCGTTGGAACCGAATCGAAACCGAGTAACCAATATCAGCAAAATTCGGGAATTACCAACAGAGACAAGTACAAACCACGGAATTTCCAACGTAGTCGCACCTCCTTTGCCTTTGCTAGCACCACCTCCTCGACCAGCCATATGTGCACCTCCACAAGCGGCACAACAGCAGGCTAGTAGTAGTGGTGGTGGTTCCTCAATTGAAGATATGATGAAGCAATTTGTCACAGCCAATATGTAGTTCCAACAGTAAACTGACACTTCCATTCAGAGTTTGCAAACACAGATTGGGCAGTTGGCAACATCATTGAACCAGCTTCAACCTCAGGGATCCAACACTCTTCCTTCATAAACAATTCCTAATCCTAAGGGAAATGTGAGTGCTATCTCCCTTCGATCTGGCAAGCAATTAGAGGAACCTAAACCAGCTGCAGATGTGACTTCCATATCAGAAATAGAGTCAAAAAATGTGAAGATAGACTCTAAAAATAAAAAGGCAATGCAGCAAGGTGAAGAGGAAGACTCATGCTTTTGATAAGTTTAGGTCATATCTGCTAGCTAGTAGAATAGTTGTTTTCTTTGACCATGCCGCTTTGAAATTTCTTTTGAAAAAGGCAGATGCTAAGCCACGACTCATCCGCTGGATGCTATTGCTCCAAGAGTTTGATGTTGAGATTCGAGACAGAAGTGGAGCACAAAACTGGGTAGCTAACCACTTGAGTTGCATCACCCATTTTCCCTCTCACCCCTCTTCTATTCGGGATGATTTCCCTGATGAGCAGCTTCTACAGCTGCAAGGTAAGCTTCCATAGTATGCTGATCTGGTTAACTACTTGGTAGCTGGTGTTTTGCCCGTGGATTCCACTAAGGCCCAAACCCTTAAATTAAAGAGTGAGTCTAAATATTATGTTTGGCATGACCCTTATCTCAGGAAATTTTGTAGTGACCAAGTAGTTAGGAGATGTGTGCGATCATGAGTTTCGCTCTATATTGCATTTTGCTCATGCTTCCGCTTTTGTGGTGGTCACTTTGGACCCCAAAGAACTGGGAAGGTGTTAGGCGGTGGATTATTTTGGCCTTCCTTGTTTCATGATTCCCATATGTTTTGTAAGTCATGTGATAACTGTCAGAGAGTAGGGAGTATTTCCCGTAGGCATGAGATGCCCCAGAACCCTATATTGTTTTGTGAGATCTTTGATGTTTGTGGTATTGATTTTATGGGTCCATTTCCTGCTTCATATGGTTTTACTTACATACTACTAGCTGTTGATTATGTCTCAAAATGGGTTGAGGCGAAAGCCACCCGAACTAATGATTCTTCTGTGGTGGTGGATTTTGTTAGGTCTAACATTTTCTCGCAGTTTGGCATTCCTAGAGCTATTATCGGTGACCAAGGCTCCCATTTTTGCAACCAAAGCATGGGTGCCTTGTTACGCAAGTATGGAGTGCTTCACAAAGTCTCCACAAAGATACCATCCTCGGACCAACGGTCAAGTCGAAGTCTCAAATAGATAGATTAAGCAAATCCTTCAAGACTCTGTAACTCTACCCGGAAAGATTGGAGTAAGCGATTAGAGGATGCTTTGTGGGCATATCGCACCGCCTACAAGACTCCGATTGGGATGTCTCCTTATCGGCTTGTCTTTGGTAAGGCATGTCATCTTCTGGTTGAGTTGGAGCATCAAGCCTATTGGGCCATTAAGCAGTGTAACATGGATTTGGCTAAGTCTGGGATGGAGCGGAAGCTACAATTGCAAGAGTTGGATGAGCTTAGATTGGATGCCTACGAGAGCTCGCAGTTATACAAGGAGAAGACTAAGGCATTCTATGATAAGCATATTCTGAGGAAAGAATTTTCTATGGGCCAGAAAGTTCTTTTGTTTAACTCTCGTTTGAAGTTTATGCCTGGTAAGCTTCGATCTAAATGGGATGGCCCTTTTGAGATCACTAACATATTTCCATTTGGTGCTTTGTTGAGCTATGTGATCCACCCACAGGACGGACCTTTAAGGTCAATGGGCATCGCCTCAAGCAATTTCATGAGGGATCCCAGTAGCAGCCTGAGGAAGCAGAGATTCTCCGCATTGATGCCACTTACCCTGCATAAACCCTTGGGGGGTATTCTTCTTTCTTCTCCCTCCTTCTCTTTTATTTGTTTTCCTTTTTCTACTTTGCTTTTTGAAATAAATACAGTCTCTCTTTCTAAGATTGCTACATATTATGAACTTGGACATTTTGGTTTAATGGATCATTCCGTTTGGTTTGCAATTCTTGACTCTTCGATTACATGTATTGGTAGTTGATTTGATGTTGTTGATTGCCTAAGTTGGTATTGACCTTGTGAGGTTTTGGGCCTGCATGAATGGAATCTATCCTTTGCCATTATTTCTTTCATGTGTGATCTGCTCCTAATTTGTGTTCTCTAGAACTTGCTCCTTTTGTTTTTGAAACTATATTTTTCATTTACGTGCATAAGTATGATGGAAGTTTGTTTTCTTTCTTTTATTTCCCCCACTTTGGCCAAATAGCCTTTCCCTTGCGTTATGATTCCTTTGCTAGCCCCTTTGCGCCTTTTTGACCCATTCTTTTCTAAGCCACATTACAAGCCTAAGCGTAAAACCATTTTATTCTGCACCTTGAAAATTTATTGAGCATTGGTTTCACCTTGGTTTTGTGTTTAAGTGTGGGGGTTGCTCAGGAGTGCAACAGTTTAAATGTGGGGGGAGATATTTGATTTTGTCATTGTCATTATGTATATAGTATAGTTCTAAAAAAAAAAGCCCTTTGAAAAAAAAAGAAGAAAAAGAAAAGAAAAGAAAGAAAAAAAAAAAAAAAAAGAAAGAAAATGCATAGAAAGAAAGGAAATATATGAGTAAAATAAAATTTTTCATACATAGAGAATGATTGTCTTAATCGGTGCTCTTTTTAATTTCTTTGGTGTTTAGCCTCTCATTCCATACTATTACCTACCTTTACCCTAACCCCATTACAACCTTTAATAATAAGCTCTCTTGATTTGTACATGCATGTGTTATGAGTAGTGGAGACGTAGAAATTGAGCAAGCTTATGGTAGAACAATTTTCTTGAGTAGAATTTGAGTGATACACTTATTTACCTTAAACACTTGAGAGATTGATTGATTGAGTGCATCATTTTAGAGACCATCTTTTGTGATTAATATCATTGATTGAGATTACCATGAATTGTAATTTGAGATGAAGGGATTGTGGTCTTGATTGATTGGTCTTTTGGAGCTTGGTGTCCATCGTTCAATTTTTGCATTGTTAGCAATTGTTAGAAAAGAAGAGTTTCTTCTTTAGGTCTTTTTCTTGAATTTTGCTCAAGAGTGCAAAAAGATAAGTGTGGGGGAATTTGATAATTTAATATTTCATACACTTCTTTTTATCTCTTGATTAATAATTTAGGACTCTTTAGTTAATAAATAATGGCTTTTATACTTATTTGGGCTTTGGGCCTTTTGTTATGTTTTAGCCATTTTTAATAATAAAATTCTAGTTTTATATTGCTTCACTATTTTTACCATAACTCTTGAACCAGACATCGGATTTGCCTCATTTTTGTTTCATATTTCAGATTATTCAAAGAACTACAATTGTTATGAAAACATGAAGGGCAAATTCAGACAAGATGGCAGTCGATTTTGGAGCCGAAGTCAGATGTATATTTCTAGATTTTATTTAGGCTCGAATTTTGTAATTAAAGCCCACTTTTATTTTTATTTCCGTTTTGGGCTGAACCATTGGAGCCCATTTCCATTTTAGGTTAACTTTAAGTCAGATGGTGGCTACAACAATTATTCATTCACATTTTTATGATTGGGTGGATCAAAATACAAGTTTTGAAATTCTCTCAAATGTTTTTCGCGTTCTTCGTGTTCTTGATTTGTTCTTCATTTTTCCCAGCCATGTTCGGCTAAACTTCTGTGGTTAACCCAACGTTGATGATTCTATGATTCGTCCAGAGAGCTTGTGCTTAATCGGTAACTTTACTCGTTTCTGTTTTCATCTTATTGGATTCGATTTCTGGAAATAGTTCGAATATTAGATTCCCACGAAAAACCACAGGGCAGAAGTGAAAGTAGCTTGGTTGCCGGTTTAGGGAACTTACCTCGGAATGTCGGTTGCGTATAGCCTTCTTCACCTCCTGGACTGGAACCTTCAACCGAGCACTCTCCCTTTCACCTTAAGCTCGTGGTTGGGGTGGAGAAAATGAAGGGAGGAGTGTCCTTTTTATAGGCTCCAAGGGTGCAACCTTTTGTCCAACTTTGGTTAATGTCCATCGGGTAAAAGGATGTTTCAGATTAAATTATCATTTCCTTGCTTGGTCATCAAGCCTTCTAGAGTTCTCCATGGGTAGATGGTGGCACATTCCAAGGCCCAAAAACAAAATCCAGAATTGCCCCTGGTGGTAGCCCCTGAAATTGCTTGTTGTAGGTTTTAGGTCTAGGGGCAGAATGGTCATTTCGCACCACTCTTCTACCAAAGCCGTGGGACCCACGAAATCTGCCCTTAGATGTGCCATAAATGCCCATTATGAGTCATAATTACATGTCACTCCAATGTCATATCAGATTTAAATTGTGTGGTCCAGATTAAACCGGGTTATTTTATTCTTTCTCTCTCTTCATAATGACTTGATGTGACATTCTCTCTCTTCATAATTACATGACAAGATCTTTTCTCTCTCCTCTGGGCCCCACTAAAATTTTTCCCCTATCAGTGTCCTGGGCTTGGGCCCGACTCTAGGAAACCCTAACCGGTCCCGCTTAGCTCCCTTCTGTCGGTTACACCTTTCCTCGTAGTACGTGCCCTTCTATTGGACTTCTGTGGGCTCAGATCATCAGTCACTTTCTTCTAATCATAAGTGGACGGAACATAATACCTTGGGGATCAGGAAACCTTTATTCCAATACCTCAGATCCACCTCGTAATGCGTGCTACCCGGTAATCCAACTTCTGGCCCTGAAATGCCACGTGTCTGACATAGTACTACTACCACTGACTTTTCCTTCTATACTGGGTCCAGACACATGTTCTCTCTCTTCTCCTGGGTTAAACACGCATTCCTTGTCCCATAATGTCTTTTGTCACTTATCCATCATACCGGTTACATCTTCGAGATTCTGCGTGCACAAACTACCTCACAGTTGATCAGGGTTTCTTCTTATTTGACTTAGTAGTTTCTCTACTTGATCCTAACCAATGATTTTTCATCTTAGGGCCTTTAGATTAATTCACGCCAATAATTATAGAAGATAAATACTTCAAAATTAACTCAAGGCTTCATATTGCTATGCAAGCTTATATTGATACATGCATTACAGAAGTAGGAGTGTTACAATTTCTGGACCAAAACAGCCCAAGAACAATATCGATGTGTACTTGGCGCCTTTGGTTGAGAATTTGAAGAAGTTGTGGGAGGAAGGCGTAGATGTGTTTGATGCATATAAGAAGGAGTCTTCAAGCTGCGTGCAATGATTTTTACCACAATAAACGACTTTCCTGCATACAGAAATTTGTCAGGGTATAGTGTGAAGGGGCATAAAGCATGTCCAATATATGAAGCAGACATAAACTTCCATCAACTAAAGCACGGAAAGAAAACGGCCTACCTCAGTCACAGGAGGTTTGTTGACCGGTTCCACCCATATCGTAAGTTAAGAAAGCGTTTCAACGGCTTACCAGAGCATGGAACGGCTCCAAAGGCATTAACCGGAGAGGAAGTTTATAGTCGAGTGGAACATATCAATGTCATATTGGGTAAGCAAAAAGGATTTCGGGTGAAAAGAATATATGGAAGAAGAGATCAATTTTCTTTGATCTTCCATATTGGCGTAGTCTTGATGTGAGACACAGTCTTGATATGATGCATGTGGAGAAAAATGTTTGCAATAACCTTGCCAGTATGCTTTTGCACATACCAGGGAAGACTACGGATGAAATTAGTGCAAGACTAGACCTGGTTGATATGGGAATAAGAGAACGGTTACATCCGCAAGTAAGAGAAGATGGTAAGAGGGCATACATGGAGCCAACAACTCATACACTATCAAAAGCGGAGAATAAAAGTTTGTGTGGGTGTTTATATGACATTAAGGTTCCACAAGGATATTCTTCTAATTTGAGAAGGTGTGTTTCAATGGACGAGTTGAAGTTAGTGGGAATGAAGTCTCATGATTATCATGTGTTGATGCAACAACTATTACCAGTAGCTATTAGAAGCATTATGAAAGATGAAGTGCGAACCACTATAACAAAATTATGTATTTTCCTTAATGCTATCTGTAACAAAGTTATTCATATTGAAAAATTAGATGAATTGGAAAATGAGGGTTATATTATTTTGTCCCAACTAGAGATGGATTTTCCTCCTGCTTTTTTTATATATATATAATGGTGCATCGATAGTGCATTTGGTAAGGGAAGTAAGGCTCTGTGGTCCAATTTACCTAAGGTGAATGTACCCTTTTGATCGATACATGAAGATTTTAAAAGGGTATTCTAAAAATCCTAATCGACCAGAAGCCTCAATAGTTGAAAGATATGTAGTTGAAGAGGCAATGGACTTTTGCAAAGATTATTTATCAGGGGCGACGATACAATCTCAGCATGACGAAGGGATAAGCAAGGGAGCTCGAGGAATCAAACTGAAGAATATGTCTCGTGAAGAGGTGTTGCAAGCACACTTGTACATCTTGAATAATATGGAAGAAGTTCAACCATACATTGATGAACATAGAAAGAGTTTGAAGAATATAAATCCAAGGAAGAGTGACATGCAGATTGCGAATGAGCAAAAGAAGACATTCATAAAATGGTTTGAGGAGAAGGTATTGCATGAGACCGGTGTGTTTAATACAATCAAGTGTTTAGCCTGAGGGCCTTCTTTTCAAGTCATCACTTGGATCGGTTATGATATAAACGGGTATTCTTTCTACACAAAAGACCAAGATGACAAAAGTTCTATGCAAAATAGTGGGGTGATGGTTCAAGCTAAATCCATGCACTTTTCAAGTTTGAAAGACAAAAACCCTGTATTAGCATTGATGGCCTATTATGGAGTTATTGAAGAAATATGGCAGATGAGCTACAACAAGTTCAAAGTTGCTTTATTGAAATGTAAGTGGGTTAGTAATAATGTTGTTGTAATAGATCCCCAATTTAGATTTGTCTCAGTTGATCTTCAAAGAGTTGGTCATAGAGATGAGCCATTCATTCTAGCAAGCCAGGCGAAACAAGTGTTTTATGTTATAGACCTTGTAAATACAAAAATGTCCATTGTACTTCAAAGTAAAAAATAGAAGTATGGTGAAGAATCATTCAATGAAGAATATGCTGCAAGAAATGATTGTGAAGGAATATGGGAAACCATTTAAAGTAAGATCTTAAGTTATGAAATAGTTAACATCTTAAGTTATGAAATAGTATTTTGTGGTGGTTTAACATGTTAATTCATTTTATTAATTTGTTTACTATTTAATAACCTATGTAACATTGATTTGTCTTTGATGAACAGGAATATGTCCAGCTGTGACGAGTCAACGCATGATAGAGTTGATGAACCCGTTGTGAGAAGGGGTAGAGGTACCACAACGATGGGAGAGCTGGTGGCCCATCGTTAAAAAAAAAAAAAGAGGCTACATGTGGACTTCGATGCCAATATGAATCCAATTGGTCGAGAGGAAGACAATTTCATTAGCTATTTATAGAGCCGTCAAAACGGGCCAGGCCCATCGGGCCGGCCTGTTTAAGCCCTGGCCCTTTAAGGGCCGGGCTTAAAAAGTGGACGAGATATTTGAAATTAGCCCTGGAGGGCCTCGGGCCAGCCCTGCAGGCCCTTTTCACTGTAGCTTTTTCTTTTTTTCCTTTATAAATTTATAAATTTATATATATATATATATATTGTATTTGTTATAGAGTTATTTATCCATTTAACTACAAATACATAATAACTATATTATAATTTTATGATTTGATTTATTATTTGTTGCAAATAAAGATTATGGATGTGTTCATGATGCGGGAGAAGAATTTCATGATATTCTTACTCATGAGCCAAAGGCTATTACTCAAAGTGAAGAACAATCAAATGTCATTAAAATTGATGATAGTGACGAAGATGACGACAATAATAGTCATCATACTAATGTCGCTAAGTGATATGGTTTTTATGTTTTATATGAGTTATTTGTGAACATGGTTTGCTTTTGATTATGAATTAGTGACTATGCTTATTTATTGGATGATTCGTGTTGTAATTTACTAATTATATTTTTTTTAAAAAAAGTGGAGGAAAAATAGTTAAAATTAGGAATAGTAATTTAGGGCCTGCGGGCGCCCGGCCCTAGTGCTCTCGAGCGGGCTTTGAAAAACAAGTGTTTTTCTTACTCCGAGCCTGGAGGGCCCTGGCCCTTCACGGGCCGGCCCTGATTGACATCTCTATCTATTTAGGTTATTTAGGTCGAAGCAAAGTTCCTATTGTATTCTCTAGTTGGAAGTTGGTTCCTCAAAAAACGAAGGATTTGATTTGGTCACAAATTTTGGTATGTCACTTTCGATAAATTTGCATTTATATCTTTAGTCCTATTACTTGAAATGTAATTATGATCTTCTCCTTTTCCCTTGTAGCAAACGTATGATGTCCCAAACAATACGGCGATGAAAAAGCACTGGATGGGCAAAGTTTGTTTACATTGGAAAGATTTCAAGAACAAGCTCACCAGGGAGTATACTCGAGGGGAAAGGAGGAACGAGGATCCATGTCAGAGATATTCTTACATTTCGCTAGAGCACTGGAAGGAGTTTGTGGCATCACGGCAACATCCTGCATTTTTGGTAAAATTTCTTTCATATCTTATCTTTTATTTGAATATACTTGACATCATAGGCTCAGTTTTCTTTGTTTCCGTGTCACAGGAAATAAGTCAAGCAAATACAGAGAGGCAGAGCGGGAAATAAGTATCCCCATTTCATGTCTCGAGGTGGGTACAAAAAGCTTGAATGGAGGCTTATGGGAGAAGAGTTGGAGAAAATGAAGGAAGCTGCTAAATCCAATCCTTCCATTACTGTCCAAGCCCCTGATCCTCCTCCTCGCCACAAGAAATGGAAAGCTGCAAGAATTAAAGATGGCAAATACATCAATCCAGATGTTGTTGAGGTTGCCACGAAGATTGTAAGTAGTAAACTTAAAAGTATTAAATAGCCTCAGTTTGTTTCATATTATAAGTATTTAGTTTTTATTTATGAAAAATTTTATGATACAGGATGAACTTGCGGCACAGAGCAGCCAAGGTTCATTTACGCCAAGCACACGGATGGACATATTGTCCACGACGATTGGAAAGCTGGATGATCTTGGTCATGTTCGAGGGAGCCAAAGGGAGTTAGTGCCGCAAAGTATTTTGGACGACGTAGACGGTTTTCGCATGATGATGACAACCCTAGTCCTCAGCTTGTAGCCAAAATTCTAGCAAAACTCGAAGACGATATCTTGATGAAGCTACGTGGTGAGTTGAAGGCTATGGTGGAAGAGAAGGAACATTCGAGATGTATAGTCCACGAATTCCCGTCTTGCCCAACAGCAAAGAAAGCTATAACCCTCCTGAGGTACTCCGTGGTGAACCTTCTCTCACTCCACCGGGAGGAGAACCTTGCTATCTGTGTTTGGATGTGCCACATCGGCGTATTGTTGCCAAAGCTCTCATTTGCATAGACGCAGCCATCCACCATAATCTACAAATTCCTAAAGATCTACGTAGGGTGACTGTGACACTTGTTTGAGAGGGAGAAGAAAAAACACACATCCCGATTCATGATGAGGAGGTTCCCATGCTAGAGAAGGCCATAAGATCGTTCATCCTTTGGCCGAATCATCTTATTCAGATGACGACGACACCTCCAATGGTATGAAATACATGACTAGAACTTGATTTTTCTTGGTAACCTACTCATAATCTATTTTGTATGGTTTCATAAGATGAGCAAGCTGCGGGTAGATGTCCCTTCTTAGCACGACTGAAAGAGGTGTACAAGCGCATTGACTATATCTCCTTGCAGATGCGTGAGGGCATTGTTGGTGCAAAACTGACATATCCCTTAACAATTGACAAGAAAGATCTACACCAGTTTCTACATTTGGAGTGTTTAGATATACAAATTCTTCAACTTGCAATCCTATAAGTTTTTTTGCCCTTTAATTACTGCATTGATTTTTTTTGTTTTATATATTGAACAACATTTATCATTTTAATTCGATCATAGTGCCTTCCACAATATATGCTCCCAAGACGAAAGAAATGCTTCATATGGATTCTTTTGTCCTGCAAACACGACGAAGCATATAAATAAATTAGAGGGAAGGTCGATTTATGTGGGTTGCACATTTGTTGAGACTAAATTGCCCTGTTATCTAGCCCCAATATATGAAGAGTACATATTTTTGTTTTGTCTATTTCAGATTTTTAAAAATAAATTGCTTTCTTATCTTAATTTAATTTTAATATGTATATGTTGTAGTAATCATTGGACCCTGTGTGTTGTTTGTCCCTCGAAGAATGTTTGTTATTGGTTTGATTCGTTAAAGGGCAAGCCAAACGAAGACATAAAACACATTTTTAGCACATAAGTATTTTTTTTTTTTTTTGTCTAATTCATTGATTCTTGATTTAAATGAATTGTTTTAATGTCTAAACATTTTCATTTTAATGATAGTGCAATCAAGACATGTAAAATATTTGCTAGGGAAAAAAGAGGGTCGAGCTAAAGAACCGAAGTGGTTTTATCTCGAAAGTAAGTAGTTTCAATTCAAGTTATTTAATTGATATGCATGCATTTATTCATTTTAACAATTTTCTTTTTGATTTATAGTGCCCTCAACAACTCAAACACACTGAATGTGGATATTATGTTATCATTTACATGTTCTACATCATTCAGAGCAGACGTACCATAGATTTTGAACAAGTACGTAATCGCTCCTTGATTCTCAAATGATAATATTGTTGATGTTGTACTTAATTGAGTTGTTTATTCACTTCATTGATTTATCTTATACCTTGTTTTCCAATTGACAGTTTTTTGATACTGAGGCAGCATAATTGGAGGAAGACATCAATTTGGGTCGAGACGCTTTGGCTAGATATCTTCTTTCACACGTAGATATGTAAAGTTTACTTTGAATATTTCTTGGTAGCCGTACGTGTAGCTAGAGACATCAACATTATATTTTGACACTTTGTGGTAATTGTTGAAATATGATTCATAATCATTGTATATATGTAGTAGTAGTAGTAGTAGTTACCATTGTTGATCATATGATGGGCAGCCTCACTGCTTAATCTTAATGGGTGGTATAGTATTTTCCTTATTGTGTGGTTTATAAGATTCTAGTTTAATTGGAATCGCCTAAGGGCTGGGTTTCATGCATGGTTAAAGAATGGATTGAATTCACCTCAGTTGTGCTTTTCTTTTTGGAAGTACAAGTCAGTGATAAGAAGGCAGAGAGAGTGTTTAAAATTGGTCTATAATGATTTGAACATTTTGGTAATGCATGTATGTTCATGATGGCTATCTGTTTGATGGGTGATGATTTGTTTAAATTTGCATGTAATGTATTTTGGTAATGATCTGAATTCACCTCACTGCTTAATCTTATGGGTGCATGGTATAGTCTTTTCCTTATTATGTGGTTTATAAGATTCTAGTTTAATTGGAATCACCAAAGTGCTGTGGGTTTCATGCATGGTTTAATAACGATCTGAACATTTTGGTAATGTATGTTCATGGCTATCTGTTTGATGGTTTTTATAGGGTTTAATTTCTGGGTTGTGAAAAATTCGTAGTAAGATATTAAAAAAAAAAATTACGGTGTCCCAAAATAAATTTTAGGATGCCTTAATAATATTTTGGAGTCCCAAAATGATTTTGGGACTCCAAAAATACAATTTTTTGTTAAATGAAAATATTTATGGCGTCCCAAAATAACTCTTAGGACGCCTTAAATTATATTTTTGGAGTCCTAAAATAACTTTTGAGACGCCAAAATTGACACTTAATGTACTCATTTTGTACCGTGATTTTTGGCGTCCCAAAATTATTTTGGGACTCCTTAAATCATAATTAAGGCGTCCCAAAATTAGTTTGGGACGCCACAAATATAATTTTACTGCATCTACTCAATAGACATTGCTTGAATAAGGGACGTTAATTGGGTCTATTTTGGGACATTAAACACGTTTTTGGTAGTAGTGACACTAGGCTAGGAAAAGGAATAGTGGAGTTTTTCTTGGAATTTAAGCAATATCTTCTCGTTTCATTAAAAATCCAATGACCAAGATTATGAGGGACTTTGGCCACAAAAGATGCAAAAAGTGAATAATCTCTTCGAGTGAAATGCGTGAAATTCTTTGCTTTTTGTACAAAGTTCCTTGGTATCTCAGTCTCTGTGGGACAATACTCTACTTACACTTTATTACTTGTTCGACTGGTTCACTTGCCATCAAGGAAATCGACCAACAGTAGTCTAGTTCTTACCGAACCAACAAGTGAACCACCCAGAAATTGACATTGACCACTTGTACTTTTTCTATCGGTCTTGTAGCCAGCGTGATCCGAGTCTGAATATGCCACCAAGTACTCTTGTTGACCTTTTAGGAACCAGAGACCAAGATCCTTTGTGAATGCAAGATAATGAAATATTCTCTTCACATGCTCAGGATGTGATTCTTTTGGAGCAGCTTGAAATCTTGTGCATATACCCACACTGAATTGAATATCTGGTCTACTTGCAGTCAAGTATAGCAACGATCCGATCATCCCTCTATACTTGATTATGTTAAAGTCCTTGCCTTCTTCATCAACATCAAGAGAAGTGGTTGAGCTCATTGGGGTGTCTGCTCTATTGCAATGTTCCAGCCCAAACTTCCTAAGCAAGTCACGAAGATACTTCATTTGAGAGATGAATATCTCATCCTTCCGTTGTTTGATTTGTAGACCAAGGAAATAATTCAGTTCACCCATCATGGACATTTCAAACTCACCCTGCATTTTCTTGGAAAAATCCTCACAGAGAGAATCATTAGAAGCACCAAATATTATATCATCCACATATATTTGTACAATTAAAATTTCATTAAGCTTGTTACTCTTTATGAAGATAGTTGTGTCTACTTTTTGTCTAACAAAGCCTTGATTTAAGAGAAATTTGATTAACTACTCATACCAAGCTCTAGGAGCTTGTTTTAGGCCATATAAAGCTTTCTTGAATCGATAAACATGATCTAGATGAAGATCATTTTCAAAACTAGGAGGTTATTCAACATGAAATTACTACTGAATAAAATCATTTAGAAAAGCACTCTTAACATCCATTTAATAGAGTTTAAATCCCTTGATACATGTAAAGGCTAAAAGTACTCGTATGGCTTCCAATATAGCTACTGGAGCATATGTTTCCTCATAATCAGTACCTTCATCTTGATTATAGCCTTTAGCAACCAATCTAGCCTTGTTATAAACTATGGGATAAGGGTCTTAAATGCCATGGAAGTTTTCGTTCAGGAGCACTGGTAAGACAGAAGTTTTTTTTGGACCAAAAATGCCACGGAAGTTTTCGCTGATGAGCAATTTTGCCCTGGAAGTTTCTACTAAGGAGCAATTTTGCCCTGGAAGTTTTCACTAAGGAGCAATTTTTCCCTTCTGTCCCCAAATATTAAATTTGACTATTAAATCAGTCAAAGACCACACATGTGATGCCTTGAAAAGGTCAAACTTGAAGCCGAGAGAAGGAGATCCTTAAGATGTTGAGCTCAAGGCGGCCAAAATTTGTGAAGCCGAACTGGTTAAAGGGACTGAAAGGTCGACTGTCACAAAACCCAAAGAAAGCATCACTTATGATCTAAGCAAATGATCAGTCTATACAAATGTAAATATTATCACTATTGATTTGTGTTATTGAACCAATTTTTGGAACAATTCATTTCTCATTTTACATTTCATTTGGGTTTTGTGACGAGACCTTTCGATCCCTTTGACCAGTTCGGCTTCACAAATTCTCCGCGCCTTGAGTTCAACATCCGAAGGATCTCCTTCTCTGACTCCAAGTTTGACCTTTTTAAGACATGACATGTGTGATCTTTGACTGATTTAATAGTTAAATTTAATATTTGAGGACAGAAGGGCAAAAAGTTGCTACGTTTTGTAAACTTCTGGGGCAAAATTGCTCCTTAGTGAAAACTTTCGGGGTAAAATTGCTCCTCAGCGAAAACTTCCGTGGCAAAAATGATACTTCCGGGGCAAAATTGATACTTCCTGTGAACTTCCGTGGCATTTTTGGTCCAAAAAAAACTTACGTCTTACCAGTGCTCCTGAGCGAAAACTTCCATGGCATTTAAGACCCTTATCCCTATAAACTATAACTGCATATTTATCACGTTTGTTCTTGAATTCCCACTTAGTGCCAATGACCGGATAGTCTTTAGGCCTAGGTACCAAGTCCCAAACTTGATTTCTATCAAATTGATGTAATTCCTCTTGCATTGCTATCACCCAATCATTGTCGATAGGGCTTCATCAATTTTAGAGGGCTCAATCTCATATATGAAGTCAGAAAATGTAACCTCATTCGAGGTACTTTTTTTGGTCCTTACACCATGATTTATATCACCTATTACTTGGTCCAAAGGATGATCCCCAATGAACTTCCAAGCTTTAGGTTGAGATTGATCTGAGTTTTCACAAGAGTTTTGAACATCACTTTCAAGAGGCATGAGTTGTTTTTTAAAAGAATTGATTTTTGTAAATAGATTCCTTATCTTCATCCAGAGACTCATCAAATTTGGATTCATAAAATACAACATGAATTGACTCTTCAACTAAACGAGTACGCTTATTTAAAATTCTATATGTCTTACTCCTATTAGAGTATCCAAGAAATATACCTTCGTCAGACTTGAAATCAAACTTTCCCAAGCTATCCTTACCATTGTTGTGGACTAAACATTTGCAACCAAAAATGTGTAAGTGAGATAAGTTTGGTTCCCTTCCTTTATATAGCTCATATGTAGTATTGTCAAGCTTCTTTCGGAGATAGGCTCGATTTGAAATATAACTGGCTGTGCTCATTGCATCCGCCCGAAGACTTGTAAGGTCTGATTTTCGTTCAAATTGCACGAGCCATTTCAATCAGACACGACTTTTCCTTTCAACCATACCATTTTGTAGTGGTGTCCTTGGAGCTGAGAAATTGTGGTCAATACCATGAGCTTCACAAAATTCTCTGAAGGCTTGATTCTCAAACTCACCTCCATGATCGATCTGAATACCTGAAATACAAACACCTTTCTTGTTTTACACTTTCTTGGCAAAAACGACAAACAGATCAAATGTTTCATCTTTGGAAGATAAAAATATAGTCCAGGTAAATCGAGAGAAATCATCAACAATAACTAGAGTGTACCAATTGCCACCCAGGCTTTTAACTCTAGTGGTCCAACTAGATCCATGTGAAGTAGTTGGAGAGGTCTATTTGTTGAGATTTCAAGCCTATTTTTGAAAGATGATTTAGTTTGTTTACCTTTTTGGCATGCATCACAAATCATGTCATTTTTAAAACGTAATTTAGGTAAACCAATAACTAAATCCTTTCTCAACAACTTGTCCAAGTTAGAGCATGTTTATATGAGCCAAACGATTATGCCATAGCTAAATTTCATTCAAGTTGCTAACAAAGCATTTCTCGAAGAAACTTTTGGCAATTTTAAGGTATAGCGGTTGCCTTCTCTTGGGGCCTTAAATAAGACTTTAAGATTACCTTTACTGATTGGTAGATCATCCTTGTTGACAATGAGACATTCTTCTGAATCGAAAATGATCCAATTGTTCTTGTCTGCACTTTGGCTCACACTAAGGAGTTTGTGACACAAACCTTCAACAAAGTATACATCTTTAATCAGAGGTCCTTTATCTGCACTGATCCTGTCAATTCCAGCGATCTTTCCAGTTTGATTTCCTCTGAAGGTAACTTTACCACCATCTTCATAATATGTCCATTGGAGAGATGTGGCGTTGAACCATTAATGCTCTGGAATAATTATTGTCTTCAACATTCTTTTATTCTTTTATTCCTTCATTTTTGATCGTTGAGGCACAACAATAGGAATGAAACTTGTTTTGCCAAAAATGTCTTTCGGATACCCAGAAGGATGTTCACTGGATTAGTGTCTCAAAAAGGTAAATAACATTTAATGCTCTGATACATAAGATCACTTTATCCAATAACAGCGTTAATCCACATTCTAATTATCTGAAACTCATTAATAAACTAATTAAACATGGTTAGGAATAATAATGATAGATGAGGTGAAGTATCTAAAATAATATCAGAGGATTAGAGGATTCGAATATGAAGATATTTCTAATAGAGGAAGATTGGTTCAAGTCTGTATAATCCTAACTCGAATCAATTTGGTTTTGAACACGCCGAGAAGAAAAAGGAAGAAGGTAATTAACTCAAGTTAACTTACTCGCTCAAGTCATGATCTGACTCGAGGCTCATAGATGGTGGCTCGAGTCAATTTCCAATCGATTCATTATCTTCTAAAGACTCTTCAACTCGAGGCCGAAAATGTGGCTTGAGTCTTATGCCAACTTAAGGCAGTAAATCCATGGCTCGAGTCAGGCACGATAAACTTTTTGAAATACTTTTGAAAAATTATCTTCTTGGCTTGAGTCAATATAAATTTTGAATATAACGGTCAAGCTTCTAGCTAGAGTCAACATACTCGGCTCAAGTCAAGAAAAATACATTTTTGAAGTTATTTTAAGTTCACAAGCAATTGGCTCGAGTCACGAAATACTTGGCTCGAGTTTAAGCTTAACTCGAGGCTCAAAAATGGTGGCTCGAGTCAAAGCAATATTTTGACAGGGGATTGAGCAAGACTTGGCTCGAGTTCAGAGACTCAGGCTTGAGCCAATCTGACAGTAAAAACACCTGACTGATATGATCCAATTTTGATTACGTTAAAACAAGTATGGCTTGGATCAATCATCTCAATTTGTTTACAACGATTAGTTATCATCAAAACACACTTGAAGAACTAATAATAGTGTATAGTTTTGCTATTAGACTTTCTTTTCATGCCAATATAAACATTCTTTTAATATACAAGATTGAAAAATCATAAGAATATAATAGTGTTTAAAATATTTTGTGCCAATTGAACAGACAATGATGACAACAACAACAACAACAACAAAATCAGACAACTAAACAAGGAAGAATTAAAAATTGTTTTGAGTGACCATTTTTAAATAAAATTATTTTGTTTAAGTTAATGATGTTAGTGTTTTCCATTTACTTTGACCACAATAAATATCAATATCTATATTGATCAATGAATAAAAAATCAAACCGAACCGGCTGGTCTAACCCAAAAAAACCGATCAAACGAACCCAAGTCCGGTTTGGTTCATCATTTGGCTCAAGGGAGATCAACTTAGTCAATTCTGAGTCGACTCACTAAAGTTGCCATCAACCTGAGCAACCAGCCAAGTGGGGCGGTCTGGCTGGGTTATTTTTAAAAAATACCCCCAAAACGGTGTCGTTTTGGGGCTTTTCAGTAAAATTTGGATCTTAACTTGATTAACCGACATTAAGAGAATCAGAAGAGAAAACCCTGGTGTGCCCCACCCTATTAGAAAACCTAGTTCAACACTCACTCTCTTCCTCTCATCTTTGCAATGGTGATTCACCAAAATTGATGTCAACGACAAGCGGTGAAGGTGGCATAAACATGATAAAGCAACATCTTGCTGGTGTTGTTGGTCAAATTGCTTGTAAAAAGGTTTTAGCTGATGTTCGTCATAGGATTGCAGATACTTTGAAAAAAATTTCAAAGAAAAAGTCTATTAAAGATATAAGAGAAGCGAAATATGAAGAATCACATGTTAATACACCAATTTCTGAAAGTGCAGCTAAGAAGAGGAGAGCTCCTGGATCTATGGATAATTATTTTACTCCTAGGACAACTCTAGGAGCTGAACCAACCATCGAGAGTGCTTTAGCTTCAAAAGAAGCACAACACAATATGGTGATGCCTATTGCTGAATGGGCTATAGTCAACTGCATTCCATTTAAAGCATTGGAGTGCCCTTTATTTCAAAGAGTTGGGGATGGAATGTGTGATATTGGACCTAGGTCTAAAGCCCCTAGTGCTTATGATTTTAAAACCAACTTGCTGAGAGAATGGAAAACGGAATGCCAGTTACTCACTGACGGTCATATAGCTAAATGGAAAGATAATGGATGTACACTTATGGTAGATGGATAGACTGATGTGAGATAACAGACTTTGATAAACTTATTAGTTTATTCTTCACACAATATGATGTTCGTTAAGTCTGTTAATGCCTCAAATTTAGTCAAAGATGCTACAACTTTATTCACATTGTTTTCTAAAGTGATTGAGTGGATTAGTCCTAAAAATATTGTCCATGTGGTGACTGACAATGTTGCCAACTATGTGGCATGTAGAAGGTTGACCAAGGAGAAATATAGAAATATCTATTGGTCCCCTTGTGCTACTCATTGTTTAAATCACGTATTGAAAGACATTTCAAGCATGCCTTATGTGTTAGACATTGCAACAAAGGAATTGAAGATAACAATATTTGCTTACAATCACATGATATTCTTGTCTTGGTTGAGGAAAAGGCTAGGTTGGAAAGAAATTGTGTGTCTACTACAAAGTTTGCCACTACTTTTATTACATTGCACGACATATACATGTACAAGTCTGACTTGCAAGCCCTTGTTGTTGATAACACTTTGTGGATCATAAGCTATCTAGGAATGCTCTAGGAAATGTTTTTTAGCTCAATCATATTATATAGCCGGTTTTGGAATAAGTGCTACCAAATTGTGAAGATTGTAATTACTCTTACAAAATTGTTGAGAATTGTTGACCTGGATGGGAAGCCTTTGCTGCCATATGTTTATGAAGGCATGCAAAGGGGAAAACATGGAATTAAGGAGATGTTCAAGAGGAACAAAGATCACTAGGAGCCTTACACAAGCATCATTAAAGCATGATGGGATAAACATTTGAAGATCAATATCCATATAGCTTCATATTTATTGAACTTGACATTAGTATATGGTACAAACTTTGTTAAATAGGGAAGGTTAGTGCAAGCTTTGATTGATGTGGTGGAGGCTAACTCAAATGAAGATGTTGATTGCTTCAAGATAATCATAGCAAGTGACCTTGTATCTTGAAGGCAAAGAATCTTTCAATTGAGTGACGTATAAAAAAGGAGTTGGAAAACTAGATCCTTGTAAGTAATTAAGTATCCATCACTGTTTAATGTTTAATACACTAGTGCAAAAAAAGGCTTTAAGACCGCCTCATTTAGAGCGGACAATGGACACCCCGGTCTTAAAGGAATGACCGGTGGCAGTTCCGTAAATATAAAGAACTTCTTGCACCGGACCAATTTTTCACCGCTCTTAAAAACATTATTGAGACCGACTAAAATACAACCGGTCTTAAAAATTGAACTGAAATTTCAATTACTTTCTAAATATATCTCATATAGCCGTACTTATATTTTCTGCGGTAAAACATAATAAGGAAAAATTTAAATATAAAAAGTCTAAAGTTTTAAGACCGAACTTATCAAGAAGACGGTCTTAAAAGTTTTCTTTCAAGACCGGACATACGATACTTCCGGTATGAAAAAGTTCATTAATATTAAGACCGGCGTTTTAAAAGGAACGGTCTTAAAGGTTAAACTTTTTAGATCGGACGTTTAATATGACCGGGATTAATGTAAATATTAAGACCGTCTCTTTTTCATTCGGTCTTAAAAATCCACGCAAGTTATACATTTCTTCGCGCAAAGCTTTTGTTACTCGTGGAGAACCTCTGTTCACGTTTCAAAACCCTTCCCCGTTGCATTACCTCTGTTTCCTCGCCCACGTACCATCAGCCCCCGTTACTCTCTCATTTGCTCGGGCATTTCTCTCTTCCCCGTCTCGAAAATGGACGGTGAAAACGAATCTATTCGTGTTCCGGCAACGCCAGCCTCGGTGTGGACGGTGTGAGTGAGAACGAACCCTCTTCATCTCACAATGAGGCTCGTAATCGCCCTGCACGCCGTGGTAGAAGAGGCACACAAATGATGGATGTGACCCTAAGTCGGACTTCTGGGTCAAAGCTCGAGATTCAGTTTGATGCAAGGTTGGAACCTGTCGGTCCTAATAAAAGCAAATATAATAGTTTTATCGGCTGTCTAGCACGCAGCAAGGTTAGCATCTTGACGGATGAGTGGAAAAGTGTGGACTCTAAGAATGTAAAGGATCCTATTTGGGAGACTATCCGGGTTACATACACTGTCCCTGACTGTCAGAAGTTGAAAGACAAGACATTGTCTTATTGTGCTGATCGGTGGAGGAAGTTTAAGACCTTTCTCGCTAACACGTATATTTTCTCCGATGTTCCGCCTGCCAAACATCCTTGGGAAGTTTACACATTTATTGATGAATGAATTTGGCGACAATTTGTTCTTCGCGGACCACTCCGAAGCTCGGTGAGTTTATATTTAGTTTTGTTTTCCCTTTTGTTTGCTTATTAACCTGTGCGGATATGTGAATGTTATTGTGTTCATCTAATCCTTTAGTTATATAATAGTTCGGTGTGTGAATAGAAGTATACATTTCCCGCCTTTGTCTATCCAAGTCGATATGTCAACCACGAAAAGGTAAATTACGATGAGAAGGTATTAATTGTGTAATGGTTTGTCTTGCAAAGGAGGAAATGAATAGTCTTAAAAGGGGGAAACTTTATATACCCAATTGTTACTATCTAATGGGATCAGATCCCACCGGATGCCTTAAAAAGGATCAAGTTTGTATTATTCGTAAGCCTTTATCTATGCAAGTCCGATATGTCAACCACGAAAAGGTAAATTACGATGAGAAGGTATTAATTGTGTAATGGTTTGTCTTGCAAAGGAGGAAATGAATAGTCTTAAAAGGGGGAAAC
This sequence comes from Acacia acuminata, assembly GCA_019022655.1. Taxonomy (NCBI): domain Eukaryota; kingdom Viridiplantae; phylum Streptophyta; class Magnoliopsida; order Fabales; family Fabaceae; genus Acacia; species Acacia acuminata. The sequence goes on along the minus strand of JAFJYI010000195.1, from coordinate 1,135,974 downwards.
TTTATATACCCAATTGTTACTATCTAATGGGGACTGCTGATCCCACTGGATGCCTTAAAAAGGATCAAGTTTGTATTATTCTGTAAGCATAATTCTCTTTTGTTTCTTAATCTATCTATCTAGCTAGCACTACAAAACATAGCTCCAATTTCTTCTACAATTCTACATCTTCCTTAAATAAAATGTTTAAACTTGATGAAGTGAAGAATTTGACTACTTGTTTGATTAACGTTCATATGAAGCGAAAGTTCTCTAATTTACGTTAGTGACATGCATGGCTGGAATTCATAATTAATAGATGTTTTCAATCCCGATTCACGAAAAAGAAGGGAACAAGCACGGGAGATAGGTAGAAAAAATGATTGCCCTCATAGGGCTTCTCGCGGATATCAAAAAGCCGAAAAGATTTGATGGGCGCCAGCGGAAGAGATTGGATGATGAAACAGAATCCAATCCTTCGTGATACATGCTCCTCCATCTCCAATACGTCGCGAGGAGTTGTGGTTGCATATTCGACAAAAGCCAAGCAAAGACCTACACGAGTGAACAAACTCGTCTAGTTCTTTGAAAGAATTGTAAGTATCGTTATTGTTATTTTTTAGTTACTAAACATGTTTCATTACTAAGCTTCTCGTTATCGTATCTTACGGGAAGATCTTAAAAAGAAAGAAGCGAGAGGGATCTTTTGTGTCGGATAGGAGGAATGATGTTCGGCCGTTGCAACCAGAAAACCGAGATCACCCGGGCGTGTAAGGGGGATTGGAGGACGGGTAGGCATAAAGCAAGTCTTTGGTACATCCAAACGCCATAGACAAAGTATGGTTACCGGGAGGAGATGGACCAGACGGCGGCTGCTAATAAAGCTTCAATGACTTGCAATGTTTCAATCCGAGATGAGCCGATGAAGGAGGAACCGAGTCACCCGAGAGGCTGGTTTTGAGCACCCGAGAGACCGTGTTCCCTTCACACACTCACCTCGCAACCACGTGAGCACTAGAGGAGCTGCATTGTTGGACGCTTAGAGCAACCTTGTGACCTTTATGTGGAGGATCCGATCATCATGATGGACGATTATTGGTTGCAAAAGGGACTGTTCACAACTTGGGATCAACCGTACACCACCAACAAATGCCGATGATGAAGTCGAGTGTCGCTTGAAAATGTGATCATTGATGCATAGCTCCTCTCCAAACGATGAGCTAAAGCTTGTGAGTGATGTCAAGGAACCTTCATCCCTTGGCCAGTGAAGCTTGTACATGTCTCTACTGCTCCTGAAGCTTCAACCCCTCCTCCTCAAGTTCCATCCCCTCGTCAAGCTCCATCCCCTCTTCAAGCTCTATCCCCTCGCTAAGTTGGGCTGCTCCGAGGAAAAAATATCCGATCGATGAAGAGTGGATATTTTAAGGATAAATCGTGGCACTCGATGAATTACTAGGCGTCCCTCATCCTATGCCCGTTCAAGTTGACACCGTTGATGTTGAGTCCCCGCCGCTTCCTCGACGGAGCTTACGATGCGGTTGTTAGAATTTTTATGAAGTAAGTATCTTAAATCTATGAGTACATCATTTAAATGCATCGTTTAGACATACATACATATATATTAATTCCCGATCGATGTCATTATGGTAGGTTCTTGCATCATGAATCGGTTCAAAGGTGCATGATCAACGATTTTGGATTCTTGTGCCACAGTCTATTCAAGTCAAACAACCATGGAGGAGAGACAGAGTACATATCAAAGAGGTTGTGTGAAGTGAGCAGAAAGTTGTACTTTTTGCCATTCTTCCACAGGTACATATCAAAAATCTTGTCCGCAATTCACTTAATTCTGCTACATATATCACTGAGTATAGTTTACTGATGTGAATTTTCAGCCGCCACTGGCAGTTGGTCCTCATGTGCACGGAGGAGCATAAAGTTATCTTCTTATGCTCCACTCACACTGAGCCATTGCCTACGTTGGTGCAGACCATCAACGAGTAAGCATGTCATTTTGATTCTCTTGTCTGACATCTCTGCTATGAATTTTAAGTGAATCATTGATAAATTTGTGATTTTGATGATAGTGCCATAAGGACCTTCCAAAGAGTAGAAAAGAAAAGGTGTGCTACTCAGGACAAAGACCCCATATGGTACAGGACCGGAGGTTGGTACAATATTTGTAGCACACTTGCCTTGTGAACTTGGTCATTGAGCTATATATATGCTCTTATATATATTTCTTGTTCTTTTTAGACCCGTCGGCAACCACGAGAGTCCAACTTATGTGGCCGACGTCATGAAACACATGTATGATATTACAAGGCGAGGGATACTAAATTAACGCAAAGGTAAATGTATTTGATGTTACATATTATGCAAGTTAATTCAGTTTACGAAACTTCATCGTTACAAATGAAATATGCACGCAAGTTAATTCGATTCTTGTCTTTGATGTCACGAGATGTTTCAATGCAAAACTCCCTTTTCTGATGATGAACTGGAGCACATACGCAATGTGTTTTGTGAATATCTGTATGGTCTGATCTTAGAGTCAGAAAAATGACAATAATTAATGTCCTAAATTCATTTGTAAGTATATTCTGTAGCAACAATAATCGATCTTCTGTAAATTTGTTTATTTTTTTGAACAATTCATTTGTAAATATACATAGGCAATGTAAAATTCAATAAATAAATTTAGTTAATTTTTTGAACAATTTTCTTTTGTCCATTTTGGGTTTCTCGAATGTATTATTGGATGGTGGATATAGCTATTTAATTTAGTGTTTGAAATGCGAGACTTTTAGGACCGTTCATTAACAAGATGTCCGGTCTTAAAGGTCCGCAGTGTAAAAAGTATGAGACTTTTAGGACCGTATATTGCTTTAGTGTCCGCTCCTAAAAGCTTAAAAACCACATGTACTTTTAGGTCGGACGTATTATAAAAGGTCGGTCTTAAAAGTCGCCCGCTTAACTTTTTAGGACCGTATTTTTATAAATTATCGGTCTTAAAAGTCCTTTGGTTACAAGTCCGCTTAACTTTTAGGACCGTATGTTGTTATTTGTGCGATCTTAAAAGTCAATCACCTTTAAATACCCCTTTTCGGACAAATTAAATGGATAGGGTTGAAGACAACCGAGGTTACGGCGTTACGCTCAAGCTAGGTCCTTCATTATCATTGTTTTTACCTCTCCATGTGTAGAGTAAAAGCATTATCGGTGTCCCTTTTATTTTGTCTTTTGTCTTTTTGTCGGAAAAAAGAAGGAAGATAATGAAAAGGACACTTTGTTTCTAACATGGGGAAGTAAAACCGATGTCAACGAAGGTCCAACCTTGAGAAGAATAGTCACTTTGTTTGTTCTTATCCGAATAAGGTAAAAGCTCCTTTTTTTTATATGTTCTTAACGTATTCTCGTGAATTTCGTTGTTGGATTTACACGAGGACAATGTTTTGTTTGTTTCCTTTTTGTCGAAAAAGAAAGACGATAATGAAAAGGACAAGAGGCAATCGGATATGGAAACCAAAGCGACAAAAATGGCGGTGTTTTTAGGACCGTCGATTTACTAACTAAAGTCTTCGTTCTTTTATTTTAGGTTTTTTAGTCTCGCCATTATCCGTCCTTCATAGTTGCCTTGTTTATTGCTTTCCAAGTTCGGATAATGGGATAAAGTACTAAACTCGCACGAGAACAAAATTTAAAAATATTTTATTTACTAATTTTTTTTACGCCCCTATAGGGGCAGCGATCACAAAAAAAAAAAAAAAGCAAAATAAAAAAGCAACAAAAAAAAACTAATCCCTCTCGTAGTCGGAAAGGGAGGGGGCGTCGGAGTCGTCGGAGTTGTCGGAGTCGTCTTCAGCGGGATCGTAGTTCACGTCATTGGCGTGGAGTACCATGTTCAGCTTGTTGTTCATGGTATGAGCAAGCTGAACCAATTGGCCCAAAATGTCGATCGATTTGATCGACGCGGCCACTGATGATCGCACCAACCGCTTCCGATCGGATTTGGAGGAGGCGGTGGCGGAGGGGGCGAGGTTGAAGAGGAGGAGGAGGAAACGGAGGACTGGGGAGCAGCCATTACGGTGGGGGCTGAGGTTGAAGAGGAGGAGGAGGAAACGGAGGACTGGGGAGAAGAATGTGAAGAAAGTACGGAACAACGGGTTTAAATAGAGAACCCATCCCGAACAATGTGAAACACCTAAGCTTTAACGAGGAGACGATTGTTCATCGGAATACGAGGAGACGCCTAGTTGGGAAGTTTATCCGGAAGCCGAAGAGACTACGCATCATTCTTTTGAACGGTGTGTAAGTACCGGTAGGGTATATGATAAAAGGTCGGTCTTAAAGGTAAGACTTTTAGGACCGGACTTATTATAAAAGATCGGTCTTAAAAAATTAAATAATAGAATTTTATACCGCATACCTATAAGTACCAGGATAATGATAAAAGGTCGGTCTTAAAATAAAATGAATTGCAAAAATATTAAATAATGGAATTTTATACCGCGTACCTATAACTCCTTATTAATTCCTCACTACCTCGTAACTCCAAACTACGTACGTGGCTATCTCGAGAACAGCTCTCTCCGCCTATTAATTAACTCCTCATACCTCTCTCGCTCTAACCGCTTAAACCATGGTTAGATACAAGAGAACCGCTCGTAGGGGTGCTCTTAGTCATGATGCTCGTGCCTTCCGTCGATCGTTATACGGTGCGCCTCCTCCATCGAGAGTCCGTCCTATTGTGACAGAAGAGTCTCGGGTCGTTGGACCCATTGTTATTTCTTCGGATGATGAAGAGGTTCCCGCTCCCCTCTCCAACCTCTTGGCCCCACCGCGACTACTCACGACCCCTCTCCTCTTTCCTCTAATGAAGCATTGTGGCTGAATCGAGTAAGACAAACTTGCTGATCTCCAGTGGGAAATTAATGTTGTTCACGCTGAAATCGCCAAGGCTTTGGAGGATAATAAGCTTTAGGAGATGTTTAGTCAGATTCTTGTTTTTGATAATTTTCTGCTTGTTTTTCTTTTGTATTTTTTCTTGTGTACGTGCATATGCAAGTAATATATGTAATTAAAGAAACTCCTGTTTTCCTTTAATTTTTATTCATTCAGTTGCTACGCTCGCCAAATCCTTTTTTAGAAAGCACAAAAACGAGGAATTTTAGGACCGGAGTATTATAAAACAATGGTCTTAAAAAATTGTATATATAGAACCGTCTACTTTTTAATGAACCGGTTTAATGGTCTCAATTTAGGTTCGGAGTATTATAAAACTCCGGTCTTAATAAAATCCCAAATATAAAACATGTCTCGCTCCTGTCGCGGAATATTAAATTTCCCTCTCGAACTTCTCTTGTCGCGCCTAAAGTGTTACTCGTGTTACGCCGCCACTTCGTCGCTAGTTCGCGTTGCTCTCTCGACAATCACTTTCGGTTCCTTAGCTAAACGTCTATAGACCAAGGCGTAAGATGTGTTTCGGTTATATAACTTTATGATTTTCCCCGCTCATCGTTCGGGTTTTTCCTGGGTTGAGCGAAATCGATCAAATGTTCTTGTGGGTTTTTCGTGTTGTTAATGGATATTGTATTTTGAAGATTATAATTGCACTTTAGACCTACCCAACTGACCAATAAATGTTTTTAGGGTACTCTTTCACGTCCGCAACATCAACGTTCGTGGCGGGAGAAGAAAGACTAAGCAAACGCATTTGAATTTATATGATACGGGTGAGTCCACAAGACCTTCACGCGATGCATTTAATTTCCTCGTCATGCATTTATTTTGGTTCTTGGATTCACTGCGATACATTTATGATCAAAAGTGATTCTTCATTCTGCATTTAATGAGCAAGTTTATCCGGAAAAAAAAAAGACATAACCGACATTTGAGCATATATATGTATGTTAAATCTTTCCGTCTATATATATAGGAATTCTACTATGGATCACAGTTGGATAAATGCTAAACGGACGAGTGTTGAATATCGAGAATGGGGTGAGGGACTTTATAAAATTTGCTAAACAAAATGCCCATGCCGAGGGTGGGAAGTTTTATTGCCCTTGTGTAAAATGTTTGAATGAGAGGCGACTAAGTCCTGAAGTTATACACACACATTTAATTTGTGAAGGAATTTGTAAGACTTATACGGTATGGGTATGGCATGGTGAAAAAATACCAAGTGGGTCTCAACATAGGGAAGTGGCCTTTGATGATAATCACACGGATATGGATGATCACATAAAGGACATTATCCGTGATGTAGGAGAAGAGGCTTTTCATCAATCACATGCATATGGTAATATGTGCGGTGATGCGAGACCCCTCTATACCGTGGGTGTAAAAAATACCAATTGTTGAATGCTTTGTATTGAAATTGGTAAGCTTGAAGGCACGTCATGGATGGAGCGACAAGAGTTTTTCAGAAATGCTTGAGGCTTTTAAGGACATGCTTCCGGATGATAATGTGTTGCCGCATCGATACTATGATGCTAAGAAAATACTTTGTCCACTGGTGATGGAGTACAAAAAGATCCATGCATGCCCGAATGATTGCGTGTTGTATAGAAAAGAGTTTGAAGAGGAGCGAATTATGCAAAATGTGAAACCCTAAGGTACAAGTCAAATAAGGGGCCTGCAAAAGTGTTGTGGTATCTTCCAATCATACCAAGGTTCAAGCGGTTGTTTGCGAATGAAAATGATGCAAAAAATTTGAGGTGGCATGCGAGATGAGAGGATTTCGATGGAAAGCTTCGACATCCGGCCGATTCTTCTCAATGGAAGAAAATCGATCAATTATTTCCGAACTTCGGCGAAGAACCTAGGAACCTTAGGCTTGCCCTTAGCACGGATGGCATGAATCCATATGGAAGCCTTAGCAGATACATAGTTCATGGCACATACTCGATTATTTACAACTTATCTCCAATGTTATGCATGAAACGAAAGTACATCATGCTGTCTATGTTGATTTCGGGACCGAAACAACCCATATGGGAACTTGTCAGGGTATAGTGTAAAAAGCCATAAAGCATGTCCGGTTTGTGAAGAAGGCACACGCTACCATCAACTTCAACATGGAAGAAAGACAGTTTATCTTGGACATAGGAGATTTCTTAGACGGGGCCACCCATATCATCGATTGAAGAAAGCCTTTTTTGGTGGCCAAGAGTATGAAGATGCTCCGGTGGCATTGACTGGGGAGCAAGTTTATGAAAATGTTGAAAGTGGAGCCTAAATACCCAAGAGGGGGGGTGAATTGGGTATTCTTAAAATTTTAAGAACTAGGTCTGTTTTGGACAAGTGAAAAACAAAGCATATCAGAAGAGAAGGGTAAGGAAAGCTTGCACAAGAGAAATTATCCTGGTTCGGTCTTATCCTTGACCTACATCCAGTCCCCAAGCCACACTTGGGATTTTCAATCCACTAGAACTCAACAATTGATTACAAACTCGTATTCGAGTAGTTCTCTCACTAGAACTCACTTCCCCTTACAAGTTGCAATCAATACACCCAACCACCAAGTCCCCTGACTTGTGGTTATCTCAATCAATGAATGTTTTTCAGAAATAACTCTCTTACAGAGCAGATAAGATGAACACTGAAGTACAAGTATCAAATTGATACAATACAGAAAGAAGCTGAATCCAATAAATAACACTTAGTAAATTTTTGCTCTCAGTAGGTGTATCAGCTTGAGAAGAAGTTAATGTACTCTATTTATAGGTAGAGAACATTAAATGACCGTTGCTTGATGAATCCAACAAATTGTAGGTGATTAGCTTAAGGTCCGGTCATCTTCTCTCTCTAAACTTCGCTAATCCAGGTGTTAATTTGATCTGGTGTGATTCTCTGAGAATTTTCCCGTTGGAGATTACTTTGCTTGTTGTAGTAAGCATTCTTTAACGTTCAGAAGGCGTGCTCATATGAATTAGCTGAGAGTAGGTAGATTTGCAGAGGTGCATTAAATGCACTGAGCACCTTTTTGCTTTTTGCCTTGATCTTTATTAATCTTCATCTGTGCTAACTAAAATTCACTCAATAAACTTGTTAAACATATCTGGGAACATAAGTGAATGATTTATGAAAGCAATAGGATCAAACAAGGGTGATTTGCAAATTCGTGTAATTCAAAAATCAGTTTTTACCATTGTAAACTAAAGTATGTTCATGCTAACTCGAGTATGGCACTTTGTATACAAGTGTCCATCTTTATGCGTATCCAATTGGATACTCGAGTTTGCACCTTTCTGAGGCAAACCATCGTGTCTTGAGTTTGAAATACAAAAACTATACTCGAGTTTGGCTATGCAAACTGCAGTATTGACTTAACTTGAAAAATCCTTTTGCTCTCGTAAGTCCAATACTCGAGTTTGGCTACGCAAAGCTACGCAGTATTGACTTAACTTGAAAAATCCTTTTGCTTTCTGTAAGTCCAATACTTGAGTTTGGCTACGCAAACTGCGAGTATTGACTTAACTTGAAAAATCCTTTTGCTCTTCGTAAGTCCAATACTCAAGTTTGGCTATGCAAACCTAACGGTATTGACTAAGTTTGAAAAATCCTTTAGCTCTCTGGAAGTTCAATACTCGAGTTTGGCTATGCAAACTGCGGTATTGACTAAGGTTGAAAAATCCTTTAGCTCTCTGGAAGTTCAATACTCGAGTTTGGCTATGCAAACTGCGGTATTGACTAAGGTTGAAAAATCCTTTAGCTCTCTGGAAGTTCAATACTCGAGTTTGGCTATGCAAACTGCGGTATTGACTAAGTTTGAAAAACTTGGTTGCTTTCTGGATGGCCTTTACTCGAGTTTGGCTATGCAAACTACAGTATTGACTGTTCAATACTCGAGTTTGCAAACCTATACTGCAGTATGCAACTATTAGAATGTTTTTAACTGACTTTGCAAAACTTCAAAACATTTTTTACATTTGTTGTTAATCATCAAAACATATTGAGAACTAACAAATGTGAAAAATATCAATGTCGTATTCGGTAAGACGCAAAGTGTAGAAAAGAAACAAATATATGGAAAAAGAGATCTGTATTCTTCGATCTTCCATATTGGCGCAATCTTGATGTGAGACACAGTATTGATGTCATGCATGTGGAGAAAACGTATTTGATAGTATTGTCGGCACGCTTCTCAACATACAAGGTAGTTCCAAGGATGGTGCAAAGGCAAGATTGGATCTGATAGCAATGGGAATACGCGAAGAGTTACATCCAAGGCCGGATGGGAAGAGAACTTATTGTCCCCGGCTTCTCATACTTTGTCTAAGGATGAGAAACGAAGTTTTGTGAGTGTTTACATGGCACAAAAAAGTTCCCACGGGGTATTCTTCAAATTTTAAGAGGCCTATATCGATGAAGGACTTGAAATTAGTAGGCCAAAAGTCTCATGATTGTCATGTCTTGATGCAACAAAATTTACTCCCAATAGCTATTCGAGGCATCGCCGAATATGATCTTCGGTCGTTTTGACTAGACTTTATGTCTTCTTCAATGCGCTTTGTAGTAAAGTTTTTGAGATTGAAAAGTTGGATGAATTGGAGAATGAAGGATATCTTATCTTGTGCCACCTTGAGAAGCTTTTTGTTCCTACATTTTTTGACATCATGGTTCATCTAATTGTTCATCTAGTGAGGGAGATAAAGATGTGCGGCCCTATCCATTTACGGTGGATGTACCCAATTGAAAGATCTATGAAATTCCTAAAAGGGTACGTGAAGAACGCATACCGGCCAGAAGCATCGATTGTTTAGAAATATGTTTCTGAAGAAGCCATGGAATTTTGTCAAGATTATTTGGCCAAAGTAAGACATATTGGGCTTCCAAAACGTCGATGTCATGGGGGTAGACGAGGGCTTCCGTAAAGAGTGTGGATCCCGATGAATTGTCACAAGTCCACTTCTACATCTTGAATAACGTCGATGAAGTTCAAGCCGAAGATAGCTGCACATAAAGCACTATAAGGAAAGAAAATCATCGAATGATCAACAAAGGTTGATTAGGGAGCATAAATGTAACTTTTGCAAACGGTTCAAACAAAAGGTCGAGGGAGAGGAATGTGTTTCGATACAATCAAATGGTTAGCGGGTGGTCCCGAGGTTGATGTCATAAGTTGGAATTTGTATGTGATCAATGGTTATACATTTTACACGAAGTCCCTAGATGATACGAGCACGGTCCCGAACAAAGGTGTTATGTTAGAGGCTGAATCTATGCACTTCTCCGAGTTCGAAAGACAAGAGCCCTTTATTGGCAGTCATGCCATATTATGGGGTTATTGAAGAGATTTGGGAGGTGGACTATGTGAAAATTAGATTTCCCATTTTCAAATGCAAGTGGGTTAATGTCAATAATGGTGTTCGGATCGATCGGCTAGGATTTACATTAGTCGATGTCAATGGTAGAAGTTTTGGAGATGAACCTTTTATTATGGCGGACTGTGCAAAACAAGTGTTCTATATCACCGATCAAGAAAATAAAATGTGGTCCGTAGCTCTCCAAGGAAAGAGGGTCATTGATATTGATGAGGAAATGAATTCAAATTATGGTATTCCCGAGAGTACTCCTTTTTCAAGGGGTCTACCGGACATGAACGAAGAAGATGAAGCGGATAATGAACCCATAAGAAGTGATCATCAAGAAGGGATATGGGAAGATATCACTTTATAAAAGAGTCAATTCATAAGGTAATATTCATATGCAGATTTCTTTGAAGACTTTAAGGCTTTAACTATATATATTATATTCCTTCTATCTATGTTCATAGTTAATGTCACCGACTATGAATTTTGTTCTTGCTTTATTTTTGTGGCGGATCCAATCCAAAGGGGCATGTTATATAAGAGGATGTTACGTTGTTGGGTGGGGAATCGATGAAGGCATGGTGAATATTATTTTGGGCGCATGTATGTTGTACTTGTAACTTATTGTATTTGTAAGTAAGTTATCTTATTGTATGAATTAATTTAGGTGTTGTAGTCATAGTAATCATTAATTAAGAGGCCAAATAGCTCATGGTGAATAATATTTGTATTCTTTTTCCAATTCAATTTATTCAAATAATTGTTCATAGCTTGTAGCTTAAAGTATCGAATTTTATGTCTGGATTGGGTGGTGGATTTGTGTATATATATAATCGGGAAGAACGGCGGGGAAAAATTCGGAAAATTTAGACCGGAAATAATAAGCCGGTCTTAAATGTTCACTTGTTAAGACCGGATGTAATTATATGACCGGTCTTAAAGGTCGACGACTTTTGAGTTTTGATATTAAACCCGGTCTTAAAAGTTGGTCTTTTAAGACCGGTATATTTAGACGTCCGGTCTTAAATCAAAATCTTTAAGACCGGATGTTTTTATCATCCAATCTTGAAAGTCAGGTCCTTTAAGACCGTGTGTAATTAGTCGTGTGGTCTTAGAAGCCGCTATTTTTCGACCGTATGTGTCTTGTCCGGTCTTATAATTACGATCTTTTAAGAGCGACCTATTTTTTGGTCTTAAAAGTTGAGCATTAGGATCGAACAAAAAATATTTCGGCTTCATTTAGTACAACTTTTTAAGACCCAAGTTTTTAAATGTCCGGTCTTAAAAGAGTTTCTTTAAGACCGGTTCGAGTCCAATCTTAAATGGTAGAATTTTAATACCGGCTGGAACAAGACCGGTCGCATATCCGGTCTTACGACCCCTCTTTTGTCCGGTCTTAAAAGCCTTTTTTGCACTAGTGATAGCATATTCATTGATTGCAACTAATATTATGTACATGTTTTATTTTGTAGATGAATGGTAGATGCACTATGCCTATTTAGTTCCAGAATTGCAACGTGTTGCAACACGTATTCTTAGCCAAACGTCTGCTTCTTCTGGTTGCGAGAGAAACTAGAGCTTATTTGAATGCATCCATACAAAAAGGAGAAACAAATTGGAGCATCAAATTAAAGGCTGAATGATTTGGTTTGCACTAACTATAACTTGCGATTAAAGCATAGGTAACCTTAGATATTATGAAAAAATGATTTTATTTAATATGGATTTATTTTTAACTGACATTATTTTTCATTTGAAGGAGTGAATTGAAGAAAAAGAAGAAGAAGACAAGTTATGATCCCATTGACTATGAGATCTATTGATTAGGTGGATTTGGGTGATTGAGTAAGCTCCCATTCCAGAATTTAATGATGAAGATGCTAAAAATCTTGAAGGTGTTCTTAATAATGAAGGTATGACAATTTCATCAACTCTGGATAGGGTTACTGAAGGTTTATATATCCTATTAATATTTTGCTACTAATTTATTATCCATCCCTATAATAATTATTTTTTAACATAGTCATTGATATTAATTATTGTCATGCATATGCATAGGTGATGAAGATATCGACATTGTTGAACCCCCGGCTTTAAATGATGATGTTACTACCACTTATACTTTCCCCAATCCAGTTCCTAATGTCTCATCTTCAATACATCTCCTTGATGAGTTGTAGAGTTTGGTGTCAATGATTATTAGGGGGAAGAACTAGCTAGGAATGACTAATGAATGATGATTAACCTTGTTATGTTTTGACTATTTTGATGTTATTTATGGGTTATATTTGATGAATGATGATTAAAATTGTTATGTTTTGACTATTGTGATGTTAGTTATGGGTTATGTTTGAACTTTGAAGAATTAACTAGGTATTTTAACTATTATGATGTTAGTGATGACTTGGAATGATGGTTAATATTGTGTTTTTTTTTTTTTTTTTTTTTGTCAATTGAATTATAATATTTTAATATGTCCGATCCGACCTCCCGGTTGAACCGGTTGACCCATTGACCCTTGAAGCTGTGTCGCAACCTATTCATTGCCCGGTTCGGTTTTTCGTTCCTTGATATTGATCACTCTCTTTTGGTTATCATAATTATTTTTATCCTAATTATCTATCACTCTCTTTTATAATTCAATATCAATATTTTATATTATGTATCTATAAATTATTATTTGGCCCTCATGATTCAAGAAGTTATCATCATAATAATTTAGCCCATAAATTAAGGAGTTATCATAATCATGATTCAAACCAACCCCTTGTTTGGATGGAGAGAAAATAAAGGGGGAGAGAAAACTTGTGAGGAAAATGAGAAGAGAAGGGTGTTTTTTCTTGTTTGGATGACGGAATAAAAGTGGGAAGAAAGAAAAGCTGAGGAGAAAATAGGGCGTGGAACCTACATCATTTTCACTCCAACTTGTCTCTCCACATATTGAGAGACAATGAAACAGAACTCATTTTTTATTATTTGCCCTCACGCACATTAATAAAACTCGTTAAAAAAATGACACCGCACACATATTTAAGTATACTTTTTACTTTTTTTTTCTGAATTTGTCCCTTATTATTTAATAATTTTTATCTTTTTATTATATTTAATTTTTAAAAATTACAAAAAAATTCAACAACAAAAAATTATCTACTTATTATTTTTTACCTCAAAAATAATTTTTTTATCAAATAAATTTCCGAAGATATTATATTCCATTTTAACCCTTTCACTTTTTATTAATAATGTTTGATAATGTACAATTTATTTATTTATTTCCTATTATTATATTTTATTTTAGAAAATTGTCCACTTTTCTTACCTTGAGAAATAATTTTTTAAAACTATATATTTGGATTTAAAATACAATAACATGAAAATATATCTTACGAAATATTTGGTTTCAAATTATATGATGATGCTAATGTTAATATGATGGTTAATTTGTAATATTTAATTTGATTTAATTTAAGTGTGATATATTTTTACAAAGAAGGGATGTATTTTAGTCATTCATATGCTTAATCAATTTCTTTCCTCTCATTTTCTCCTAATTTTCTCTCCTCTCATTTTCTTTCCTCTCAACTTTTCTTCACATCCAAACGAAGCATAAATCGGCAATATCTTATTTTATCAATTTCAAAAAGTTCTCTCCTTCAAAAGAATGGTAAATCATACGTGGTAGTTTGCCTCAAGTATATTTTGGGATTGCGTTGATTTTTATATTTTCAATCAATTTCCGTTTGCTATTATTGGATATAATTTAATGAAAATACTAATCTAAAAGTTAAGACTATCCTCCTCTGCTTACACCCAAAATATTTTCTTATCAATATAATCATAATTCATAATTTAAAATAAAATCAGCAGGAATATTAATTTTCAAGAAATATAATTGGCCCCATTAAAGTAATACTTATATATATTAACAAAGTCAATGTACCCCGTTTTGTGTTCTCTTTTCTTCATTATTAGTGAAATCAGTTATTCATCCCCAATATCATGACAAGTTGCCCTTATGAACTCATTAGGGATACTATCGATTGGGCTATGTTGCTCAAGTTATCAGGAAATGGACAATGGGTAAAAGAGGTAAAAAAATTTATTTCCATAATTTATTAATTAGAAAATTTAATAAGGATTTTTTTAAAAAAGAAAATAAATTATGAAAATAAAAAATTTGGCTTCCCAGGAATTATATATAGAGAAATAATAATTTTCTTTTAATTGAAATAAAATTATTAAATTAAAAAAAAGTACTTGGTGTTTGACGCTCTTTTGGCCAAACCACATGTGTGTTTTTGCACATTTGAAAGCCATGTCATCGTCCAATCAACAAAAAAAGTCAAATTTAACTGTTAAACGATATTTTTGCACCTAATTTGGAACCATGTATGCACTTTTGCACCTAAAAAAGGACATGTGTATTTTTGCACCTTAACCCTTAGATAATTTTTTTTGCCAAGACATCCTACATAAGCAAAACACTCATGCAAATGTCATAGGTAGTAACCTCAATTCTTTATCCTCAATATCAAGGCAGGTCACCCTTTTGAATTCATTAAGAATATTGACGACCGCAAGAATACATAGACTATTGTTACTTGGCTTATCAGAAAGTGGACGATAACTAAAAAGATGTCATATTTTGATCCTTTTTTATGCAGATGAATCCGCAGACAAGAGAGCTTGGAACTTTCCCAAAACAACTTCCTCGTGCAACACAGATAGCAATACTTGTTCTATGTATTTAGCAAGAATTATAAAACTTGAATTAATTGTTATTCTAATATAAAGTGAGAGAGGAATCGTCTGAAAGATATTCTTAAACTTAAAAATGATTTGTTTGAATATTATGCAAAGATATTCCCTTTTTAATTTTTATTTCACTTATTTATATATTCTCTTAGTTGGGTCAGTTATCATAAAGAATTCTTCTAGAAAGAAAAACAGTATGCTTCTTTTACCAAAAAAAAAAAATTAATTAAAACTAGTTGGTGTATCTAATTGTTTTATACACCAACCTATTTTGAAAAGGTATATTGGACCTATTTGATCCAAGTCAAACTATAAGTCTAATTTTATATGAATATAAACCTCTTTTATATGTTATTTTTTTTATTTACAAAATTTGGATAGGAAGTATTACTTAAAGGAATAAATACCAAATCATCTGAACTAATTGTAGCTGGCATTGCCTAGTTTTTTTTTAAAAAAAAAAAAAATTATGTGAGTTAATTAATTAATGCTTGAAAGAAATTAAAAAGAAGCCAAAACAAAAGGTTGAAGTTCAAGATATTTTAATTTCAAATTTTACAATTCAATCATTGTGTTTAGGCACTAAGCTGCTCTCATAACAATATTGTCTCCCATAAGGCTCTTTCTCTTTGATCGATTTGCTAATTTATATACCAAATCCACTTCATTGATTAAAGAAAATATTATTTAAATGTGACTACTAAATCAACTAATTTAGAACTCACTTTCCGACTATGATAATCTAAATATAATTTTTAATTTCATATTTAAGCAATCATTTTTTAGTGCACTTCCATTTTCAATTGTTAATAATATATTATTTTGAACTCGTCGTGAATCTCACCCAAGAAAGCTATAAGAAAAATACAATGACTAATTAAGAAGTTGTTAAAAAAAACGAAGTTGCTAACAAACTATCTATAAAATAATCATGGCACCAAAAACTTGACCACTTTAGGTTTAAAACAGATTTTGTATTAGGTTTATTTTGTAAATCTTGCACGTGTACATTGTTGTCTTAATTCATTTGCAGATATTTTAATAAGAGAAGATTATGAGTTTATGACTAACTAGGAAAGATTTAAGAAAGGAATGGAACTTAAAAGAGGAAGGCAATGTAAAGAAAGATTGAAAAGGAACTTAAAAATAGTCATAGCAGTGACTCAAACAGGAATTGGGTTACGAGACTTTTTCACTATAATAGGGTATTTCACTTGGAATAATATATATTTATAGCAAAATGAGCCAAACTTCGGGAATTGAATTACAATCAAATTAAAACTAGAAGGAATTAGATGCACTAAGTCAAAATATAAGGATTGAGTTACGATGGAGTCAAAACTATAAACATACTCCCTCCGGTCCTTATTATAAGGCATTAGCTAATAATTCTCATAAACCAATAATAATAGTTAAAGTCAATAAAGTTGTCCTGCAATTTAAGTAACTTTCAATATTACCCCTACTTATTATACTAAACTCTAATATTATACTCCCTCCAGTCCTAATTATAAGAGCTATTTACCGAATTTGGAGAGATTTAGGAGAGAAGTTAAATTAGTTAATTATAATTATTTTCCGAAAATACCCCTGCTGAAAATTGAAAATTATATAAGACAAAATTAGTTGAATCAGAGCAAATTCAAAGCGCTAATAAAATGAATAAAAACAGGGTGTGAACACGTGGGTTGAACTTGAATGTTGAATGACGCATGTAACATTACCACCATAATAGCGTAAGGATACCGTCGGTTTCATGTGGGCTGTGGCTGTGGCCAACATTCAAGTTCAAACGAATTTTTTATTGTTGGAAAAATAATAATGAACTTAATGTTTTATTAAGTTATTTTAGGGGAAAAAATTAATCATTTTGGACGGATAGTAAAAAAAATTATTTTTAAAGGAATATTAAAAATATTTTATTTAAAAATAAAAAATAAAATAGAATCTCTCACTTGATAGAATATAACTATGTTGTTAAATTAATTATTGTGGAAGAAGTATTAATAGGGGTGATATGGGAAAAATATGAAGAAAAAAAAAATTGCTCAAAATTATTTTATAAAAAAAATATAATTGAGGTGTATATAACATTAATGAATTGTAAACATTATTTACTTTATTAAATATATAGGTGTATTATAAAATTATTATTGAGAAAGTATAAATAGGGGTATTATAGGAAAAATTTGACAAAAGTTAAAACTTGCTCTTATAATTAGGACCAAAACTAACTCCAAAAAGTGTTCCTATAATTAGGACCGGAGGGAGTATGTTTATAGTTTGGACAAAAGTCGATATCTCCCCGAACGCCCTCTTGAATGCTCAATCTTTGAACACTTATAAACATTATGTCAATATATATATAAATATAAATATGACACTGGCGAAGTAACGAAGTATCTAGTATAACAGACCGTCATAAACAAAGAACTAACACAAATCAACCGGACAATTCCTGTTCTTCGGCCTCTGCTTGCACCCTTCCTCTGGAGTCTCATAGTCGTCGAACTCGATTCACCGTCGAGGAAATCTCTTGTGCCTCATCATCTGATTCCTCATCGTCAATTTGGATAGGAATCAACTCTAACTCCGCAGCAGAATCAAACAGATTGTTTGGTACATCGTCCTCGGAATGTTTACGGCGACATGTTCCACGTCAGCTTGGAACGGTTCATTCATACCGTCATTTGTTTCCAACTCTTTCAACTTGGATATAATATTCTGTGCTTTGGTTTTGATAACTGCCCTCCACCCTTGGCGGGATGTGGGGTATAATGTATAGTAACTTGTTCCGCCTGTTGAGCAAGGATGAATGGGTCATAACCAACCATATATCTCCTTATCCAGTGGATCTCAACATTTCCATATTTGTCCACTTTTGTCCCACGCAGAGTGTTATCAAACCACTCACATTTACGAGTCACCACTCACCTGAATTATGTCAATTAACTTCTTGTAGTAGTAGCCCTCCACCCTGTCAACTTGGCCACCTCAACAACATACACTGTAATTGCAACATAGTGCATTTGTGTTTGTTTCAACAGTTGAAAACCGATACCCATTGATTACATATTTTTTGCACTAGGTAACAACTATTGTAGCTCCATAAGATAAACTCCACGCAACACCATTGAGGAAACTCGAGTTCGAAAATTGATCAACTTTGGAATCCGACATCGAAGGATTTGTCGATCGACCTAATTAGAGAAGTAACTATAACAAAAAAAAATGAAGTTAATACTTTAATATTAATACTTTAATACTTACCGTAACAAGAAAAAGAAAAGAAATCTTACTCTAAGTATTGGGCGGCCTCTTCACAGTTGTTTAGAATGTACCACTCCGCTACTCACTTATCTCTTCCTTCCAGAGTTGACCTCCAATGTTTTCCCACGACTCAGCCTGCAAAATTAAATATTGATTTTTGATTGCTTGTATCATCGCCATCATCGTTGCAAGGTGTCCCTCTTGTAACATCCTACATTTCAAAGGACAATTATAGATTATTAACTTAATTAAACCATTCATTAAAATATTTTAGCACACAACTGAGTTTTAGATTTTACTAGACCCATACTTTTTAACTAAATAGTACTTCAAAATTTGCCAAAATATACTAGAGTATACCAAGTGAGCCTTAATGTGGCAATATACAAAAAATTCAACATGTACCAAAAGAATGGAAGCACTACCGTTATCAAAAGTAGTTGAAACTTCCGAAGCCTTCCCGATTGACCCACATGAGAACTATCACTTGGAAAATATTTGTAACCATCAATCCAAATTTCATTGTAAATGCTAATACGTGCTCGTGAGATATCAAGTGGAACATTTTAAATAACAAAGTACTATATATCAAATTTACACAATTATCAGATCACAATTTTCTGTATCACAATTTCTAAATCAAATTTCATATCATGAATCACATATATAACATGTCAAGCAATAGATCGATACCCTGACAATCCTTATCACCCCCCATCCTTATAAACGCTGATGGACCCATGGGTTGTAATATAATAGGTTTAGTCTCTGTAACAAGACTGCACCAAGCTCTCCGATGATGAGGTTTAGCCCGGCCAAAGACTACGTAACTCATATCGGATCATGGGTTCCCTTTCCTTCGAATATGGAAAGGTGCCACTGTCCCAAGGGCCAACCCTTAACCTGGCCAAAGGAAAAGGGTGATACCAAGGGCCCTGAAAATATCAAGCTATCTACTGTGCACCGAGTGATGGCATACCATGTGGTATTATATACACAATAACTCTCATCATCACTCCACATCCTTCACCGTTCCACATCATCATAATCTTGGCATGTATATATAAGATTCCAAACATGATCTATAGCAATAATACATTGTCTCTAATCATTAAGAAGACAATATTATTTCAATTCAAGAAATCATAACAAGAATGCATTAAACAAAACATATAATATCATAATTTTCCGTTTCAATAACCATTTCAAAGTACTCATTGATATATTAAATCAACAATACAATCTCACCAGTCACATTAAAATAAAATCCCACAAGGCAACTTCATTAACAACATAGTTCTCATATATTAAAAATTTACTCACAAACATCATACAAGCAAGTACAATGAGTGGAAAGTGGTTACCTCAAGTTCTTAACACGACACTAAGCATAAGATAAATCAGTCCCCCTTTTAAAAAATAAGGGATAAGGGTCTTAAATGCCATGGAAGTTTTCGCTCGGGAGCACTGGTAAGATGGAAGTTTTTTTTGGACCAAGAATGACACAGAAGTTCACAGGAAGTATCAATTTTGCCCCTAAGTATCATTTTTGCCACGGAAGTTTTCTCGAGGAGCAATTTTGCCTCGAAGTTTTCACTAAGGAGCAATTTTACCCTAAGTTTACAAAACGTAGTAATTTTTTGCCCTTTCGTCCCCAAATATTAAATTTGACTATTAAATCGGCCAAAGACCACACATGTCATGCCTTGAAAAAGTCGAACTTGGAGTCAGAGAAGGAGATCCTTTAGATGTTGAACTCAAGCCGGCCAGAATTTGTGAAGCCGAACTAGTCAAAGGGACTGAAAGGTTTGTCACAAAACGCAAATGAAACACAAAACGAGAAATGAATTGTTCCAAAAATTGGTTCAGTAAAACAAATCAATAGTGATAATATTTACGTTTGTATAGACTGATCATTTGCTTAGATCATAAGTGATGCTTCCTTTGGGTTTTGTGACAGTTGACCTTTCGGTCCCTTTAACCGGCCGGCTTCACAAATTCTCGCCCCTTGAGCTCAACATCTCAAGGATCTCCTTCTCTCTCCAAGTTTGACCTTTTCAAGGCATCACATGTGTGGTCTTTGACTGATTTAATAGTCAAATTTAATATTTGGGGACAAAAAGGGCAAAATTGCTCCTTAGTGAAAACTTCCGGGGCAAAATTGCTCCTCGAAAAAACTTTTGTGGCATTTTTGGTCCAAAAAACTTCCATCTTACCAAATTCTCGAGCAAAAACTTTCATGGCATTTAAGACCCTTATCCCAAAAAATAAATATATAATTATACGTTAATAAAATTAACAAAATAACCACTAATACAACAGTAAATAATTAGTTAAACTATTATCTCGCTTTAAATTTTCTTAGAAAAATGATAATTTATCTATTCCTCAATTTTTAACCTAATACTAACTTTTATAAGTATAACCCAATTTATTATATAATCTCCAAACCCCCACATAATCAAAATCATATCAAATCTAATTTAAATTCATAACCAAGTCCCAATTCATAATTTCATATAGTTCAAGATTTAGCAAAACTAACCGATTAAATTTTTAATGATACCTCTAATAACCCAACTAAATATTTAAATCCTCATTAAATCGGTAAAAATATACTATATGACATAAATCCTAAATTCTTTTAAATACAAAATAAATCTAAATTCCCACAACAACCAACTAACAAATTTCAACCGATTAAAGTTATTTATTAATCATACTCTTCCTATATACAATCATCTATTATCAAAACTCAAAACTCTACCAATATCCTAATCCCTACCCTCATTAGAAAGAGAAAAATACGTAGAATAACTTTCATAAAGAAATTTTTTTGAAAAAGAATTAATTTAACTACTTAAATGATCTTATAAAATAAATAACTTACCTCAAAAACTCAAACCGACTCTTTTTCCTTCTTCCTTCTCTTTTTCTTTCCTTCCTTCTCTTTTCTCTCGGTCTCTCCTGATCTCACGACTATCACACACACACACTAATTCACTAAACCCACGTTATATATAAATATACTAGAGGCGTGGACCGGGCGGTGAAATGGAGTGAATGAATGAATTTTTTTTTAAAATAATAATAATACTCCCTTTGCCACGTATAGTGGCAAGTTGCTGCCACCCATTTGATGGCAATACCTACCACACACACACACACACATATATATATATATATATATTCTTTTACCTTTTAAAAAAAATAAAAATTAATTAATTTTTTTTTCTTTCTTTTCTTCTTACACACGTTTTTGCATCTCTTTTTTTTTTTGGCCCCCTTCATGACAACTATTTATTATTTCTACACCTTTATTCCACTAATTTATTTTACTATCATAAATGATATTTTACATACAAACCTTTTTGATAATTACACAATAAATTCATGTATCATGATTATTAATTTTTCTTATTTGTAATTAGATCCTAATGTAAAAATTAAGATGTTACACCTCTCCATCTTGATAACATTTTAGGGGGATAATAGTATGACGCAAATTTTGTGGTCTCTTCGACTAAATACGCTTCAGTGATAGATCCTTCAGTGTACGTTGGATTTTTGATCTTGTACTTAAGTGTGAGTAAAAACCTACAATGGACAATCAGAGGGTATTTATAAACTAAAGTACCATGTCGGTCAATTAATAACTGCGCAAAAGAAATATCTATATTACCTCTCAAATGGATACATCCACCTATATTGTTGCGGACTTCCTACCTTGCTTCGTAGGCCAAGTGAACAGGCAAATGTTCCATTGAGTTAAATAAGTTAGGAGGAAACACCATCTCTTACTTGCATAGTGTTATTGGCATGCTCACCTCCAAGTGCCGTAACTTTTCAACATTAAGCTCAGAAGCACAAATTTCTTTAAAGAACATGGAAAATTCAGTCAGAATAGACCATATATGCTTCAATAATGCTTTGAAGGCCCACGACAACAATCTCTCGAAAAAAAAAACATGACAATCACGACTCTTTATCCTGAATAACTTCGCCTCATGCGTGTCGACATATCTTGCCAAGTTTGATACATAATCGTTCGGGAGTTTTAGATCTCTAACCCATTGCAACAATTGTAAATTCTGCTCTTTGTTGAATGTGTACGGCACTTTAGGTTTGGAAGTCCGTCCCATGGCATGTTGGATATGATTAGTTTTGATGATGTCTTATATAGATGCCATTATTAAAAGCAAAAAGATTGAGTAATATAGTTATCTTCTACATTGACTAACTACTATATTTAATGTAGATTAGTCCAAGTTGAATTATAGATCAAGAAGGAGATAAGAGATTACAAAAAGGAGAAACTGGAGAAAATGTCAAGTTCAAGAAGAAGAAGAGATATTGAAGAAGGTAGAAGTTGCATAGAATGATGAGTCCAAGCTAAATGGTGAAGAATGATCAAGTTGGAAGGTGGAAGAAGGAAGAACTTGCTGAATGGAATGAAGATATAATTATTCAAGTTCTTATATTGAAGCTAGAAGCCTCCAAGATCATATGGAAGTTGGAATGACTCAATTCGAGTTAAAACAATCAAAAATGAGGTTCTCGGATGAGCAAACTCGAGTCTCCAAGTATTAAAATCGAGTTTACTACCTTGCTTTAAAGATAATTTGCCTATCGATATGAGCAAACTCGAGTTTAGGAGTGCAAACTCGAGTTTAGGACTTCAAACTCGAGAAAGCCACTACAAACTCAAGCCAATAAGTGTCTTCAGCATTTTTGGTGTCTTTGGACTAAGCAAACTCGAGCTTGTAAGTACAAACTCGAGTTTACAGTGGTCATCAGCACTTCAGCTCCATTTTGTTTCACGTTCAGCTCGGGTGAGGTTTGGTATTTCGATGATATCTCACAAACTAAAGATCGTATTGAGATACAACTAGTGGCATATGAAACTAGACTCCCAATGCGTCATTTTGATATATAATTCAAGCCCAAAGAAGTTTAGATCAAGGAGCTATGAATTTTGGAAGTTGACAGAGAAATCCACTCCACAAAGAAAACCAAGCTTCAATGTTTTGGGTGTAACTCACAATCTACATATCCAATTGATCTGAAATCAGTGGCATATGAAAGTAGACTCAAAGGGCTTTCCAAAACGCTTTGAACGGACCCAAACGGAGTTCAGACCAGGGAGATATGGCCTTCGAAAGTTGATAGAGTTGCAAACTCGAGACCAGACCAAGTCGAAGCAACCAAGTCACAAGACAACTTGCAAACTCGAGTTTATCAGTCACAAACTCGAGCTCGAGAGTTCCAGAGAAGAAATGAACATTTGGAAAAAGCCAAACTCGAGCCTATAAGTGAACCAACTCGAGTTTATCTCAGACAAAGAGCAACTAGGTCCTAAAGAGCATCCAAACTCGAGCCTATAAGTAGCAAACTCGAGTTTGCGGGTTACAGAGAGCAAAGATTGGTTTTAAAGAGAACCAAACTCGAGTCTATTAGTTGGAAACTCGAGTTTAGATAATACAGAGCATCCGAGCTATTCAAGACAAAACCAAACTCGAGTTTATAAGTTGCAAACTCGAGTTTGCGGTTTTTCCAAGTTCTCGCCCGAATTTTCCTTCGATCAAAACCATCTTCTAAGCCGAAAGGATATCAAACTCGAGTTTGGCTCGAGCAGAGAGAAATCCAACCTTCGACAACAAAAGGAAACTCGAGTCTATCAAATGCAAACTCGAGTTTACATTGCTGAATCTGAAATTCAAATTCAACGATTTTGTAAAACCTTCTTGTTTGATCTTAATACTTTCCATTATCATTCTTCTATGTTCCTAGATATGTTTAATCACTTTGTTGGTGAGTTTCGGATGATTTAGAAGATGTTTAGTGAAGGTTTAAAGCAAAAGCAAAAAGTGACATCAGCACTTTAAAAGCAAAACCCAAAAAAGTTATGTACTTTTGGGTAATCCTTCTGCACACGTCAACAAAGAGTTAAAGACAAATTTTCCACATCCAAGAATCGCTATTCCAACGGATTAATTTGCCAGAAGTCAACTCTAAACAATTTGCACAGCTGGATCAAGCAAAAACTAGAGAGAGAAGAAGACCAAAGCTCAAGCTGAAGCTTGTATGTTATGGGCAACGGTTATAAACGGTCATATATTGTTCTCTACCTACAAAAGAGGACAGATTCGAGCAGAAAAAGGCGGAGATACAAGCCTACACTTCCAATATGCTGATACTCTGCTTTTACATCATTTACTCTCTGTTTTTCATGTTTAGATAACTTAGAGAGTGAAGGGATTTGTATTTGATCTTCGTGTTTATCTATTCACTTCGAGAGAGGAGATTTATTGTAAACACATTATCTTTCTATCTGAGAGTTACTCAAGATTAGGTGATCTTGAGTGGGATATACATTGTGTTGATTACAGCTTGTAAGGGGGAGTGAATCCTAGTGAGAGGATTACTTCAAGTACAGAGTGTGTAATCAAGCAAGTGTATTGATTACAGTTTGTAAGGGGAAGTGAATCCTAGTGAGAGGATTACTCCAAGTACAGAACGTGTAATCAAGTTGAAAAAAGATAGTAAATTGAAAATCTCAAGTGGAGCTTGAGGACTGGACGTAGGTCAAGGATTGGACCGAACCAGGATAAATCTCGGTTGCATATTCTCTTCCCTTTTCTCTTATGTTTCCAGCATATTTGTTTGAATGACTATCTATTGCTTTATAACTCTTTACTGTCATAGAAACTGGTTTTACTGAGTTGCAAAAAGATTTTCAAAGTTCCTAAATTTTTATACTTCACCCAATTCACCCCCTCTTGGGTTCAGCCGGTTCTTACATGGCATTCTTCACTAAATGCAAATCAGGCCTTCTGCAAATCACTTCTATGTCCTGTCTTGCTTTGATTGTGTCCTTCGTCTTGCCCTTGGTGTCCATCACGATGTACAGAATATTGCAAAACACATTCCTCTCAATATGCATGATATCAAGGTTGTGTCTTAACAATTGATCTTTCCAATATGATAGTTCTCAGAAGATGTTACGTTTGTTCCAATGATGATCAACGCCATATCTCTCAGGTTCGCTGGAAGCAGCCCCTTCTTCAACACTTTGAATGTACTTGACCCTGTCCTATATTTCTTGGCCACTTAAATGATAAGGTTGATATGCCTGTTCAACCACATTCCGCTTGAAGTCTTTTTTATTTTTCCTAAACAGATGATTGGGGGGTAGGAGTCGCTGGTGCCTGTCAAACCAACAGAGCTTGCGACTTTATTCCAAGCTAAAACCCATGTTATGTTCAAGACATACCGGGCATGCAAGCTTCCCCGACATTTTCCAGCCACTCCACAATATCTTCAACTCATATGGTGAAATTCTGGCTCAATGATACATCATACATAAGAACCCCTTCACTCCACAACATCTTCAACTCGTCTAGCAAAGGCTTGAGGTAAAAATCTATCTTCTTTTTTGGGTTGGATGGCCCAAGGATTAACGCATTAAGGAACAAAAACTCTCTTCTCATGCACATAGAAGGTGGGAGGTTGTACGGAGTCAAATGCAGGCCAACAGGAATAATTCCTACCCGTATTGTTGAAAGGAGGAACCCATCCGAATAGAGACCAACAGACATTACAGGGATCCATAGCAAACAAAGGATTCGCCTCGTCAAATTTCGGATGGATGCGTCACAAATTTTTCATCCCTGCGATGCTCCCGGTGCCATCTCATGTGAGCAACTGTTTGTTATGATGAATACAATCTCTGAAGTCTGGGCACGAGAGGAAAGGACCACATTTTGCTTAATGCTTAATGGGTTATTTTCCTTCCATTCCTCACAACTTTGTATCTATCATGTCCACAAAATTTACAATTGGTCAGCTCAACATCATCCTTGTAATATAACATACACCCTCCGAGAGGCGTGAATGAATTTTTTTCACATCTAAGCCCAAGCTCTTTCACCTTTTTTTTTTTTTTGCTTGGTAAAAATCCTTAAGCAAATTATTGTCTTTGGGAACAACCTTACTCATGATCTGCATCATTTCATTGTAATTCCTCTCACTCATATGGTGATCAGTCTTCAAGCTTAGTGTAACTAAGGTAGCCGATAGCGATGAATATTCACTATTTTCAATGTGTTCGCAACCAGACCATAACGGACGTTGTGCATCTTGAAGCATTTTATAGAACCTATCGGCTTCCAGATTAGGATCTCTTCCATGTATGATGGTTGAGTATGTGTACCGGTCTCTTCTCCCATGTATGACGATTCAGCGTGAGTAACGAAATCAAAATATTGGCCGATCGACGGTCCTGCGGCATCCATAACCAACTACTCATGTTGATTAAGGTTGTCTCGATGACTATTGTCCCTGTAATAACCACTCGGTGTCTGTCGGACTTCGCCATGACATTCCCAACATTCATAATCGTTCATGAATCCCTTTTTACATAATCTTTCATAATCGTTTATGAATCCCTTTAATTCTATATGTTAGTTTAGATTATCTCAAATATTTTCTTTAAAATCTTTGGACTCCAAAGACGCAAAAAACTTTCTCAACACCAAACACAAAATGACAAACCACAAAAAGTTAGAAATTCCTATATATGATTACCGTTTCCATGTTGTCGTCATTATCAAGAAAAATTGTTCACTCTCTGTTCAATCATTCATTCATTCAATATTTTTCTCTCTCTTTCTCTCTTCCCTTATGCCTCTTTGACATATTTTAACAAAGTTCACACACTTAAACAAAGCAACCTAGACGCAAGACGTACAGAGAAAGGAAAATACAAGAGATAGAGAAGGTAAAATGAATTGTGAAAATCGAAGAAGAGAGAATTATACCTTTGTTAGAGGAATTTTCATGTTGATAACATGTTATAAAAATAAAGATATATCTAAGATAAGAATAGAGACCAAGAGCAAGAGAAGGGAGAAGAGAGAAAGAGGAGACTAATTCTTATTCCAATTTTAAATACATAACATATACTTTCTATATATAGGCACAACTCTCTAATCTAAAATTAATGTATTCCATCAGTAGTGAGCTTGAGATAAAAATTTGGGGGCCAAATGTATACTTTTCGTTAACTAATTAAAATTTTTTATGATTATAATACATTTTTAATGAATTGCTGTGCCAAAATTTTGGTTTGGGGGGGGAATGTATACTCGTTAACTACATAAAACTTAATCTTGCATTATATTAAATTTTAAAAAGAAAATTCTAAACAAATTTTTTTTGGGGGGGGACATGAATGAAGCTCCATCTCTGATTCCATAATCATAGTGATTAATGGGTGAGAATAGGAAATTATGGAAATATGAAATGATAAGAGATATGGACATTCATAAATATAATATTCATATCTAGTAGCCATAAAAGTCAAATATTATTGCGACCTCTCAAACTATTTTCCAATTAAGTGAAAGAATAATGAGAGTAATAGTATTTGTCAACATCTCATTGTCGGTCATTTAATAAAACAAATAGCAGTCATTAATCATGCAAATGCATCACAGCTCGACGTCTCAAAGTTATCTATAAAGAATAATTTCATGATATGACAATTTTCTTGTTTCTTTCCTAACCAGACGCCATTACGGACAAATTAACGGATGCTGGTAAGGAAATATAGTTATAGTAAAACTAATATTTAAAACTAGTACAATTAAAAGTATTAAAACAAATATTAATAGAAATTTGACTTTTACCTTCAAGAAAAATTATTGTTGAAAATGTGGATTAATATTCTAACAATACTAATATATAGAAATTCTTACCGTTATATTGGAGTATTAGATCTGGAAGATTCTTGAAAAGGAAAATACTCTTTTAATCATTAATACAATACCACCTCCGGTCCTAATTATAGGACATATTTAACTGATTTTAGAAAGATTAAGGATAGGAGTTAAATTAGTCAATTTTACTCATTTTCTTAAAATATCGTTATAATAAACCTAACATCTTGGATCCGTTGACATAGTTAAATATGCTCAGGAGTTAATAGGTTTCTCTTCCTCTACGCAACACGGACAAAACGGTAAAATTATTACCCTTCAAACTTCCAGTTAAAAGAAAGTACCCTTCCATGGTTGAAGTCACGTGAATCTATACTAACTCTAATACTAGTAATAAAGATTTTTTTGACCTTAATTATTAATTAGTAAGGGGATATGAGAAAAATATAACACAAATTGCTTAAAATTATTTTATTAAAAAAAACAGTAGAATTAAGGAGTATGTGGCATTAATGAGTTATAAGTATTACTTACTTTATAGAATATATAGGTGCATTATTAAATTATTATTGTGTTTAATTATTATTGAGAAAGTATCAATAGAGGTATTTTAGGAAGAATTGACAAAAATTAGAATGTTATCCTATAATTAGGATTAAAACTAACTCTCAAATTTATCCTATAATTAATGAGGGAGTAACTACTTATTACTTAATTATAATAATGTAACCTGATTAATTTCTCTAAAATACTACTATATAGTGTTAGATTATATATTGCATTTAAATTAAGTAAATTAGTTTGGAGAAAAAAAATAAATATTATACATAAAATGGATTGAGATTCTATATTTAGATTCAAGACCAACCCTTTAACTAGCTTTTATAATTAAGACCGAAGTAGTAAAAGTTTTGATGTTTAACATTTTTCTTTTAAAATTAAGTTTTGATCAAACAATTATATGTTTAATTTAATTAATATTAAATGATTCTCATCCATGTAAAAATGAGTTATACTGTTTATTATCATTTTTCTTAATAACATGAATTTTCTACAATTAACTGATATATTTATTGATAATATTGATATGTGTGTGTTGTTAAAAACAGATCTTTCACTAAACGACTTAATTATTTTGAGCTTCAACAAAACAAAAAGAGTCTTCATCAACTATTATTGTTAATGTACTTAATAATCATCTAAGTTAATTTGGGGTGTGTTCGTAGATTGATCCTAGAGAAATTCAGATTACAAGAGAGTTACGTGTGGAGTACCTACTTTCAACCAAATCAATAAAAAGAAGCTTTGAAAAAGATAAAGGACTATCAACCAAATCAATAAAAAGAAGCTATGAAAAAGATAAAGGACTATGAGTAGGTTTAATAATTGATGATAATATATATAGACTTAATTAAAAAGTACATGCAAGGTTGTCTGAATGCGCTGCTGGAAAGTTCATTACTGTTCACAAATAAAACAAGTATAATTATTTCTACGTAACGTGGACAAATCGATAGCCATCACCTGGCTTCAATATTTATTTTCCCACCAAACTTGTTCCATTGTTTTTGTATTTTAATGGTTTACGATTTAACAAATCGATAGCCATCACCTGGCATTCACATCACTCTCAAATTTGTTTCATATAGTAAATTAGTAATCTCGTATCAAACCTGTTTGTTTCATATATGACTGTCAACTATAAGAATACAAATCGAAAAACCACTGAACCCTTAAATTGATTGGTTGTCAGTTGTTCTATATCAACTAATAGTCTTGTTTTCTAACTTGGGGTATGCAAAATCCTAATAATGACTCGAATTTAGCGAGATTAATTCTTCCCATTGTGCGCCTATATTCTCGCAATTAAATTAGTCGGTTGCTGATAGTATCGATCAGATAGCAATGGGTAAATTTAAAAAGAATACAAACCGAATATATATCAGCTCCATATCTCAACTGAAATCCCCTCAAAATACTTTATTTATTCAAACAAATCAGAAACATAATAAACAACTCTGGAATCAATTAACCGTTATTTTTGTGACCCGTTCTTTCCATTTCATATGAAAACACGTACGTACGGTTAACAACTGCAATATTATTATTACAAAAACGAAGAACATAAATTTGATTAGACACATGAGGATCAACTTATGCATATATATATGACTCTATATATAGCTATAACATTATTAGTTATTCTCCATACAAGGCCCCACATCAACAAGCCTTTCGTTCACATTATTGTGCATCCTGTTGCGTTATCTTCGCTGCAGTATTGATCACAACGGCTCACATAGCAAGGTCGTCCTCCACCGTAGCTATCATAAACAGGTCTCCCATAATAATACCCTTCGTAACATGGTGGAGGTCTACAATATCCCTCAAAGCATGGCCCACCGGGCCTTCCTTCAGAGCATGGAACACAACATATTCCAATTGGAACCGGTGGTGGTGGTGCTGGCTCTGGATGCTTTGGTGGTGCAGGCTCAGGTGGTGGGGGTGTAGGTTTTGGAGCTGGTGGTGGGGGTTGAGGTTTGGGCTTTTCAGGCTCCTTAGGCTTGTCGGGCTGAGGTTTGGGCTTTTCAGGCTCTTTAGGCTTCTCGGCCGGAGATTTGGGCTTTTCAGGCTCTTTCGGCTTCTCGGGCGGAGGTTTGGGCTTTTCAGGCTCTTTAGGCTTCTCGGGCGGAGGTTTGGGCTTTTCAGGCTCTTTAGGCTTCTCGGCCGGAGGTTTGGGCGTTGGCGGTTCCACGATTTCGATGCTCTTGATGGCACCACAACCTTTACGGCAAAGCTTATCCCTTATCTTTTCTGGGCTACAGCACACCACTTTGATGGTCACAATGTTTTTCTTCTCATCGAACACCTGGTCTCGAATTTCTCTTGTTCACAAAATGACAAAAAACACACAAATCCCCAAAAGATGAACTCAATTTTGGATTCTGAATGATTCAAAAGCATGCGAATTTTTCATCACCAACATCACTCCAAATATCAAAAGAGAATGAAAATGAAAATGAAGATAGTGAGAGAGAGACAGACTACTGAGAGATCAAACTTACGAGGGAATTTACAGAGAACCTTTTTGACCTTCTTGTAGCATTTCTCACACTGTAGATCAACCTTGAGTCTCATTATTGTCACCTAATTAACATAATTACCCGAAGGAACAGAATCAGGATCTATCTGATATGATTCATAATTTCATATATGTATGATTAAACCGAAGGGAAAAAAAGACAGAGAGGTTTGAAGAGATCAGAAGGAAGTGTACCTTTTCAGCCATGGCTGAGTAATTAGGAGAGCTCAGATCTGAGGGATGAAATAATAGAAGAAGAAATTTATAGTAATATTTAACAGTAAGGGGAACAAGGCGAAGAGAATAATGA
Organism: Acacia acuminata; assembly: GCA_019022655.1. Lineage (NCBI taxonomy): Eukaryota > Viridiplantae > Streptophyta > Magnoliopsida > Fabales > Fabaceae > Acacia > Acacia acuminata. Next base: position 1,104,540 of record JAFJYI010000195.1, on the reverse strand, counting down.
AACAAAGGGACTGGGAAGGAAAGCAAATAAAGGATTAAGTGGGCGATTCCTTAGGCCTCAATGCAATGTCCGACCAATCACATGCGAACACGTGGCATAGTAGTGTTGATTCATGCACTTATTAATTAGAACTGTCGTTATATGGAAGGTGTAGTGGGCACTTGCGTTTGCGTGTATATGTGAGTGCATGCACCTTTTTATGTTAGCAGGATCCACAATTCAAATAACTCCGATCCGTATTCTCATGGGCACTCTTAAATTATGCTTAGGAGTTCCCAAATCATTCGTTTGATAATTAGTTTATTATAATAAAGTATCAGCTAAATTATTATAATCAGGAATTGCATTCCTTACACTTTATTATATAGGGTTAAGTTGTAAAAATGATCATGAACTTATAATCAGTTTAAAGCCATAAACTCCGTAGCTTTCAAAACCAGATGGCTGTATGTGTTACAAGCATGATCTAAAATCAGATTAATAACATTATCAGCATCAGATTCTAAGATAATTTTCTGTTTCAATCCTAAGAATAGAAATAGTGTGCATAGAATTAAGGCATTTTACAATGAGAATAAAGTGAATAATTGCTGTTAAGTTTTGGCTACAAGTTAAAATCCAAATCCCAAGCCAACTGCAATCCTTCTAGCACCGCCCATTCTTCAGCAACATTAGATTGACAGTCACCAATCCGTCTAGTAAATCCCACAATCTAATTGCCCAAATGACCACATACCACGTACACCACCACATCCAGCCTTAGAAGATCGTAAAGCTCTAGCCCCATCCATGTTCAGTTTCAACTAATCATATGGAGGTTTTACCCATCCCAACATTTGACTATATTTGTTTACTTTTAATTGCTAGCAGTAACAAACAAACAAACAACAACTCTATTCTCAGCATAGAGTTGTGTGCTGAGAATATAGTTGTTTTCAAGGGTCGTATAAAAAAGTTTCGTTGAAAGTTTATGATTTACGACGACTGTTTTTAAAAAGCCAGTTGTTGAAATTCAACGACTATTTTTTAAATAACAGTTGTTGTATATCCACAAATCCACAACACCCACGCATGCTATGTAGTCCATAGAACCATCTAAAACACAATAGAAGGTGCAATTTGAACAAGCTAAAGCCTCATGAGAAAAAGAATGATTGAAAATGAACGATAAGCAAAACCATTCAAGATTCGAAACAAGACATAGAACATTTCATGTCCATCGAAGCACAAAAATAAGAAGAAAAATAAAATATTTCAAGTCTTAACTGAATGAAGCAGAAGACAACTAAAAGAACTGTGCGCCCCAAAATCCAACACACATTACCCATAGGCCGACTTAATAAAATTAGGAAAAAAAATATAAAAAAGTTAGCCTTTCAAAACACATTCATGTTATAGATAAAAGAAAGCATCAGGAAATAGAGTAGAAAAACACTACAATGGAACTATCAATTCAAAATTTCAACAAAAGAAAGCACCAGGAAATAAAGCTTTGGTATCCTCATCATCGCCTTACGGGGGGGGGGTTTCCTCCTCTTCATCGTGTTCGGGGTAGTTGCTCGACATATTTAGTGAGGGGGAGAGAGAGATGCAAATCTGCAACCAGCGGTGAATGACAGATTTGGAGGCTGTGGAGCATGCTCGTAGTTCACAACAAAGGACGAGTTGGAGTCGCTCATGCCGTGATAGCGAATCTCCTTGGCGGTAAGGGTGGGGCCGTCGGGTGTGGCGACGGAGATGGGTAGGTCTTGAGACTCTTATATGCGTTTAGGATGAATTTGAGGAAGGCCTTTTGCATATTGTTGGGTTTTAAAGAGAAAACTTTATATTTTTATGGAAGAGCGGGAACAACAAAATGTCGAAGGCGCGAGATTGAAGCTAAAATATCTGAAAAATTTGAGTTTCAACGCTGGTTTCGAAAAAACCAATCATTGTAAGTTAAAATAAAAATAAAAATAAAATGGCGTAAAGGAGGCCTGAATGTTTTGTTTTGTTTTTTTAATGCGTATCAACAACTGTTTGTTTACAAACAATTGTCCTGCTTTACTTCTCTTAACTATCGAAATTCTAGGCTACATATTAGTAAATAACTATCAATATGAGATAAAATCACAACGGTCATGTAATCTTTAAGGCTTTTATTCTAGCGATAAGTAGCACTAATTTTTTGCTTATTGATTAAATTTAATGCATGATTTCAATGATATTGATATATTTTTTTTACGTATATATTGATTAAAATCACAACGCTCATGTATTAAATTTTTAAATTTATTGATTGATTTCAATGTGTGATATATATATATATATATATATTTATATATATATATATATATATATAATAGATATTATTTGATTTTTTATTTTTATTAGGAACTAACTAGATGAAAATACAGTTAGATTTCTTCACTTAACTATCGAAATTATAGGCTACATAGGAAATAGCTATAAATATGGGATAATGTATGTATGTATGTATGTATGTATGTATGTATGTATGTATGTATGTATGAGATATATTGTTTAATTTATCAAATTTAATTATGAACTAACTAAATAAAAATACGGTTAGATTTCGTCTCTTAACTATTGAAATAGATAAAAATATGGGACTATCACAAAATTTAACGTCTCGTTTTATAAAACAGACGTTAAATGTTCACTTTCAACCTCAGTTTTTAAAGAAACAGACGTTAAAGGTAAGTAGAAAATTACAACAGTGCCACCGCCTACTTTTTAACATCCATTTTGTGTGAAACAGTCGTTCAATGTTCTCACCAAAATGCAACATGTAGAACGCATTAACCATGTTGTGAGAAGTCTGATTGGATATTTGTCAAAGTATGAATAGGAATGCTAATCTCATTCTTAATGAGTATGAGATTAGCGACCATGATACTAATATACTCTCAATGATTCAAGCCACTCTTCTAGTGACGAGTAATGTGATGATGTAAGGTTTCCTTCAAAACATATCACCCTCGACCATGACACTGACATACTCTCAAATTAAAGGAAAAAGAGTTCCTAAATTCGTAGCAAACCTTAGATCTTCTATCAGGAAACTAGTCACCAGAGGGTAATATTTTTTGGTTTTATTTTTATGAAACATAAAAATATAAATATCTAGGCATAAGCTGCCCAAATTTTTTTAAAACAATTAATAACACACCTCAATGTTATTAACTAAAAACATTAAATATGTGTATATATCAAACCAATAACATAACTCACGATTATTGACAAAGAATCGTAATAAATATAATCAAATAACTAACAGTTTTATTGATATAACCGTTATCTAAAGTTTTAGGCATGAAAACCCAAAAAACCTACCCTTCCTCTTCTATTTAAGCATTTGAAAAGGAATACATTTGACACTTTGTCTATTCTAATGAAACTTCCCACATTGTAACCTTATTACTCCTGTTGTCTTTTTCAGCCGTCAAGACTTGTTTTCAATGAAGCCTTACCATAAAAAGTCTCCGTCTTACTTCTCAGCGACAACCGCGCTAGTGAATACCTTCACACTTGTCTCAGTAACTACCAAGTGAATTGCTCTTCCTTTCCCTAATTCGCGTTTCCATCGTTCATGAGCCCTAACTAGGTAACATTTCTTTGGTGCTTTGTTCTCCTTATTCGATTAAGGTGCTTTTGTGAAGTTACTATACGATAAAGCACTCAATGTAACATTTAACGTGCTTTTGTGAAGTTTTGTTTTTCTTTGGAAAACCTATTATTGCTCTAATCAAAGGTTCATTTCCTATTTCAGGAAGTTGTGAACCTATTGCTTTGACTAAATGTTCCTACTTTAGTGTTTTTTTTAATGTAACTTCTGGAGATATGATTCCAAAGCAAATACATATTTTTTGGAAGTATTCATATCTCCGGAAGTTACTTTAAAAAGTTCAATAGGGATGTGATAGATAAAGTAGTTCATCTTTACTGATAGAGTCATACATGAACAAGCTCTGTGACTAAACTAGTTCAATTGTACCTTGAGTCATACATGAACAAGCTTTGTGAATAAACTAGTTCAGGTGACATATTGAATTTCTTTTATGAAGTCATGTTTTTTGTTTTGTTTTTGATTTTAAAAAATCTCATTATTGCTTTGACTGAAGGCTCGTCTCCAATTTTTCTATTGAGCAGGTGGCACCAAATTAAACGGTATAAAATTCAACATTGTGATCAATCTGTTGGTTTTGATTAGTTTTGATGATGTCTTATATAGTGCAATTCTTAAAAGCAAAAAGGTTGAGTAATATATTGAGTAATATAGTTATCTCCTACATTGACTAACTACTATGTTTAATGTAGATTAGTCCAAGTTAAATTAAGGAGAATGATCAAGAAGGAGATAAGAGATGAAAGAAAGAAGTATCTCGCAGAGGTTGTCAAGAAAGCAAGATGCTATCAATGGATTTTGGAGGATAACCAAGAAGAAGAGAAGAGACTAGAGAAAGATGTTATCAAAAGAACTTGCACAATATAATAGGAATATCAAGCATTCAAGTTCTTGTGATACTCGAAGTCTATATGATAAGCGAGAAGTTGGAATGAAGTTTCATCACTTTATGGATATTGAAGAAGGAAGAAGTCAGCAGAGAATGATGAGCTCAAGTTAAATGATGAAGAATGATCAAGTTGGGAGATGGAAGAAGGAAGAACTTGCTGAATGGAATGAAGATATCATTATTCAAGTTCTTATATTGATGCTAGGAGGCTCCAAGATCATATGGAAGTTGGAATGAGTCAATTCAAAGTTAAATCAAGCAAATATGAGGTTTAGGATGAGAAAACTCGAGGTTTGGGTACAAACCTCGAGGTTTGAGTGTCTTCAGTGTCCCTGGTGTTTCTGGACTAGCAAACCTCGAGGTTTCAGTCAAAACCTCAAGGTTTCAGCCAAAACCTCGAGGTTTCAGCCAAAACCTCGAGGTTTCAGCCAACATCAGCTTTTCAGCTTCACTGTTTCACGTTCAGCACGGGCGATGCCTGGTAATTTGATGATATCTCTTAAACCAGAAATCGGATTGAGGTGAAATTAGTGGCATATGAAACTAGACTCCCAATGCGTCATTTTGATATAAAATTCAAGCTCAAAGGAGTTCAGATCAAGGAGATATGATTTTTAAAAGTTTCCACAAGAATCAACGTCACAGTCCAGACCCACCTTCGGTATTTTGAGTGTAACTCACAAACTACAAATCCGATTGAGCTAAAATCGGTGGCATATGAAAGTAGACTCACAGAAATTTCCCTCAAGACTTGAATGGACCAAAACGGAGTTCAGACCAAGGAGATATGTCCCTCGAAAGTTGACAGTCAGCTCAGGACGTTGCAAAAACGCTGATCAAGAACAGCATTCATTCATCAGATCATAACGGACATAATGCAATGAGTTTGGAGCTGATTCTTCTTGCAATGGATTCTCACCTCGAGCTTGGACATATAAACTTGAGTTTAAGATTGACCAAGAATTTTCCAAGTTTTCAAAACCTCCAGGTTTTGGTGAAAACCTCCAGGTTTCGTTTTGGCTCAAATCTCAGAATTTTCAGATTTAAGTGAAAACCTCCAGTTTTGGAGAAACCTCCGGTTTCGGCATCCGAGAGCAAAGTTTTTCACGATTTTCAAAACCTCCAGGTTTGTGAAAAACCTCCAGGTTTCGTTTGGCGCAAAAATTCAGAATTTCCACTTTTGACAAAACCTCCAAGTTTTGAGAGAAACCTCCAGGTTTGGGCAAACAGAGAGCAAATGACTTTTCTCTGGTTTTGAAAACCTCCAGTTTCCCGGAAAACCTCCGGTTTCTTCGCGACTTCAAATTTCAAATCGGATTTAATTTGCAATACCTTCTTGTTTGATCTTAATACTTCCTATGATTAATCTCTAATGTTCATAGACATGTTTAACCACTTTTTTAGTGAGTTTCGATGATTAAAATGAAGGATTAGAAGCAAACCTTCAAAATATCAGATTTGGTTGAACATCAAAAGTCAGGCAAAAGTTCTAACGGCTAGTTTCTAACGGCTATATTTCTTTATCCAACAAATATTGAATCTTCTCAACGGTCATATATTGATCTCTACCTATATATAGAAGACAGATTCAAGCAAAAACGTAGAGACACAAGCTTACATCTTCAATATGCTTTGATACTTTCGATTTTTACATCATTTACACTCGCTTTTTCATGTCTAGACAACTTAGAGAGTGAGATGATTTGTATTATTCTTCGCTGTTCATTTATTCACTTCGAGAGAAGAGTTATTGTAAACATTCTATCTATCGAGAGTTACTCAAGATTGGGTGATCTTGAGTGGGAAACACATTGTGTTGATTACAACTTGTAAAGGGAGTGAATCCTAGTGAGAGGATTACTTCGTGTACGTAGTGTGTAATCAAGCGGTGTGTTGATTACGCTTGTAAGGGGAGTGAATCCTAGTGAGAGGATTACCTCTTGTACGAACGTGTAATCGAGTTGAAAGAAGATAGTGGATTGAAAATCCCAAGTGAAGCTTGGGACGGATGTAGGTCAAGGATTGGGCCGAACCAAGATAAATCGCTTTGCACATTCTCTTCCCTTATCTCTTACATTTCCAAAGATATATGTTTGAATGTGCATATCTATTTGAATGACTCGATTATTGCTTTATAAACCGATTTCGCAAGTTACGAAAGGATTTTCAAAGTTCCTAAATTTTTATACTTCACCCAATTCACCCCCCCTCTTGGGTTCAGCCGGTTCTTACACAATCCTAGACTCTTTAATGTGAGAGTTTCTAAGCTACTTGGTCTAGTGTATATATATAATAGAGTAGCGCTTCCCATATTGAGTAGCAATGCAATTTGGATCGATTAAGATTTTCTAGGTTTTGTAGCTAGAATCAATTGTATACATTGTCTCTCTTTAGCAATTAAGCTTGGAAAGCAAAGGAAGACGTGGTAAAAAACAAATACTCCTATCAGAAAAGGTGCAGAGGTTATGCAAACCCTTGAACTCAAGTGTGTAAGTACCTACTGAACCCAAGAGGGGGGGTGAATTGGGTGAAGTATAAAAATTTAGATTCTATGAAAATCTTTTCTCAATTCAAAAATTCAACTTGTATAAAAGAAGTGAGTTATAAACCAATTGACAAACAATCAAATGTAAATGCTAGAAATGTAAGAGATAAGGGAGAAGAGCTTGCAAACAGATTTATACTGGTTCGGCCTTATCCTTGACCTACGTCCAAATCCCTGCCTCACTTGGGATTTTCAATCCACTATCTTTAATCTTCTTGATTACACGATCATCAGAATCGAAGCAATCCTCTCTAGGATTCACTCCCCCTTACAATCGTAATCAACACACCGCTGATTACACACTCGTACTCAAGTAATCCTCTCACTAGGATTCACTCCCCCTTACAAGTTGTAATCAACACAATGTATATCCCACTCAAGATTCCCCAATCTTGAGTAACTCTCGAAAGATAATGTGTTTACAATAATTTTCCTCTCAAAGGAATGGATAAATAATCACTGAAGTACAAACACAATTCATTTCACTCTCTAAGCTATCTAGACAAGTAAAACAGAAAGTGAAAAGGATGTAGAAGCAGAGTATCAGCATTTTGGCATTGTAATCTTGTATCTCCATGTTTTTCTCGCTTGTGTCCATGACTTTTATAGATAGAGAAAGGTCTCGTGACCGTTTATGACCGCTGAGGGATGAATCGACCGTTGTAGTTGATTATCATTAAGTGTGGTCTGCTTCTCTCTAAACTCCAACTAATCCATGTGATTAATTGATCTGAAGTGGCTCTTTGGAGTTTTTGCCCGTTGGGGAAGAGTTTGCTTGATGAAGAAATGTTTCTTGACCGTTGAGAATATTCAATGACCGTTGGATAAAGAATTATAGCCGTTAGAAACTAGCCGTTAGAGCTTTTGCACGGTTTTTGATGTTCTTGCACAAATCTGATATCCTTCGTTTTAATCCTCCTGAAACTCACCAATAAAGTGGTTAAACATATCTAGGAACATTAGAGATTAATCATGGGAAGTATTAAGATCAAACAAGAAGGCATTGCAAATTTGTCGATTTGAAATTCGAAGTTGGCGTTCAATACTTGAGTCTTTACTTGAGTAAGTAAGTCAAGTATGCAATACTTGAGTCTTTACTCGAGTAAGTAAGTCAAGTATGCAATACTTGAGTCTTTACTTGAGTAGGCAAGAACAAGTGTCACGTCTGGAAATCAGCTTTAAGAGCTCTTTACTCGAGTTAATAAACTCCTACTCGAGTAAGAAATAGTTATAAAGTCTTTGGAGCTCTCTCAGTAATTCCTTTACTCGAGTAAGGATTCATCTACTCGAGTAAGCAACTTAGCTTAAAGATATTTTTGCTCTCTGAAGTCCTTTACTCGAGTAAGGATACCTTTACTCGAGTAAGCACCTTCAGTTTAAAATCTTGATTGCTCTCTGGAAGTCCTATACTCGAGTATACCATTCCTATACTCGAGTAAACAACTTTCGAAGACCATATCTCCCTGGTCTGAACTCCGTTTTGGTCCGTTTAACTCTTGTTGGAAATCTCTGTGAGTCTATTTTCTAATGGCACCGATTTTAGCTCAATTGGATTCATAGTTTGAGAGATATCCTCAAAATACTGAAGCTTGTTCTGAAGCATGATGCTGATTCTTGTGTCAACTTGTAAAATTCACAGATAATTCATATGACCTCCTTTTGGCTTGATTTTTATACCAAAATGACGCATTGGATGTTTAGTTTCATAAGCCACTGGTTTCGTGTCAATCCGATTCCTGGTTTGAGAGATATCATCGAATTACCAGAGGTCGCCGTGCTGAACGTGAGACAGTTGAGCTGAAGTGCTGATAACACTTCCATACTCGAGTAAACACTTTCTTACTCGAGTAAACACTTGCTTACTCGAGTAAGCACTTCCATACTTGAGTAAACCTTGTCCAGATGCCGAGGTGCTGAAGACACTTCCTTACTCGTGTTTACTCGAGTAAGCACTTCCATACTCGAGTAAACCTTGTCCAGAGACGCCGAGGTGCCGAAGACACTTCCTTACTCGAGTATACACTTCCATACTCGAGTAAACACTTGCATACTCGAGTATTGAGTCCCAAACTCGAGATTTCTCATCCTCGAAGCTAATTTTAACTTCAAATTGAGCCATTCCAACTTCCATATGACCTTGAAGACTTCTAGCATCAATCTTAGAGCTTGAATAATGATATCTTCATTCCATTTACCAAGATCTTCCTTTCTTTCTTCTTCTCTTGATCATCCTTCATAAATCAACTCTTTCTTTCTTCCATCTCCCAACTTGATCATTCTTCATCATTTAACTTGTGCTCATCAATTTTTTGCAGCTCCTACCTTCTTTAATATTTCTTGATCTTCTTGATTAACCTCTATGATTCAACTTGAACTAATCTTCTTCAATATCTCCTCTTCTTCTTGATTAACCTCTATGATTCAACTTGAGCTAATCTACATTAAACATAGTAGTTAGTCAATGTAGGAGATAACTATATTACTCAATCTTTTTGCTTATAAGAATGGCATCTGTTTAAGACATCATCAAAACTAAGTATAACCAACAAAGTGTTCACATATCCCCTCCGCCCTTTTGATTGGGGCATCTGTTTTTTCCTTAGAGTCTTTTGCTTTCAAGGTCAATTCTTGTGAAGAGACACAATATATATTAGTGACCAGTTACATTATTACTTATATATGTCAATAGTTTTCATTGATTCTCCTTATAAAATCTAGAATATCTTGATCCATGCCAAATTGTATAGCCACTTGATGTGGAAGGCACTGTTCTATTATCTATATAAAGGAGGTCAACTAGCTTAGAAACTTTCACTTGAAGAGTCTTATATTCATTCATCATGGTTATTAAATTAAAAACGATTATTAAATTAAAATCGTCATTTATTTTAAAAGTTCAGGGTCTTATTTATAAACAATTGTTTATGTACTAAATATATAACAGTTTTCTACGTGAGACCATTATGTATCTTCATGAAAGTTACGGTTCTTACATACAAACCGTTATGTATGTTGTTGAATAAATAACGGTTGTAGAATGAGACCGTTGTGTATCACACAAACATTACCATATATTATGACGGTTATTTATGTGTGCTCGTTAATTATTATCACAATAATTGGCAAATCATGACCTCACAAACCTTAATACATAATAAGTGTTATATTATAACTAACATAATAGATTCAGAATAAATAACGGTTCAGAATTGTAATGTATCTATGTCAAGCTTTTATAGCGCCCGCATATATGACGTTTCAAAACCGTTATATATGGAAGATAATAAATGTCATATATTCTGTAGTAGTGGTCAAGTCGAAGATCTTATTTTAGGTTTTACAAATATAGTTATAAATTAATTAGAGTAGATTATTTTTTTAAAAATTACTAATAGTGTGTCTATACTTAAATTACAAAGCCAAGTATTTTTTATTTTTATTGTTAAACTTGTTCTACGAAATATATTTACAAAACCATTGTAAACGTACAACAAGAAAAAAAAAAAAAAAAAAAAAGTCCTAAATCTTCTTTCTATTAAAATCTTATAGGAAAAGGAAAAGATTCAAGAGGTTGCACCGAAAAAGGATCTTATATCATTTCATTAAATTAAAATACTAAAATAACATGTGAGGCATTCAAAAAATCAACCAACAAGCCAACTTATTAAATTTTGACCAAAATGATTGAATTTAAAGTTGCATGTAATTAATATGACTTCAATTAAAAGGAATCGTGAAATAGTTGAGACAAATAATAATAATAATAATAAGTTGGTGTACCGTCGCGATTCCCAAAAAAACGGTGGTATGCCGAATAACGAGGAAGGCCTGGTAGTGCCAAACGCCGACTATACACGTGTCCCTAGACCTAGCTGGTTGAGCCTCACAGCATCACGCTCATTCACTTTGATCAGATCACAATAGATTAATATATTGGTCTTCAACTAGTGAGCTGTATTCATCTAAGACCCTGATTTCTGAGAATTATTGTATTAAAAAAATTCTCAGTGAAAATAATTTGTATTGGTTAACAGTGGCGGAGTCAAAAATTTTAATGACTGAGTGAAAATAAAAAAAGATGGAGTTTCTAGTTATTGTTAACCCCTAACATGACAATTAATGGATAAAAATAAAACACTAAAATAAATTGAAAAAAAAAAAAAAAAAAAAAAAGAGATTGAGCATACTTACTTACAAGACTTTACAAAGAGAATACCAATTGACATGAATTGGAACTTTATTTCAATTCTTTGACACTTTGAAGAAGGAGTTTCAAGATTTAAAAATTCATTATTAAAAATAGTGAGGACAAAAACTCACCGACAGTCTTATATTGATTTATTTTTAATCGTGTAAATGAAATAAAATAAAATATATTTTTAGTCGTATACAATACATTCGATTGTTCTAAGTACAATAATTAAAAAACATAATTTTTCATTGTAAGTAAAAGGATTAAAATTAAATTTAATCATGACGATTTCCATATATTTCAAAACTAAAATAAATATATGTTAAGGCTTTGAAACAAAATTTTTTTTTTGATACATTTAAGGCTTTGAAACAATTGTTAACATTTAATTAGGCCACACTTTATTTGGGCTGAGGCCCATAGATCTTCAACCCATTGTTTACTTGAAAGTCTCGAAGACCACAGTCAGAAATCAATAATCATTAACGTCAATAAGGGACACCCTTCGTCTTTGGGTTCAACTGGCGTCCTCACCTAAAGGGAGGGGGTTGATCCTGGAGTTGGTCAAGGCACTGGGGGAGGCATCTTAGGGGTCTATGAAGCAGTGGAAACGCTGGTGGAGGTGGTGGTGGAGGCTTATGTACTCTCCAGTCAGTATGCCCTGTGAATTGGGTTCCAAGCCCTCTGCCCTTGAACTGTGGGTGAGCCCAACCTCTTTCCTAAAATTTAAGTATAAAAAAGGTCAATAAGGGACCAAAATAGTTCAAGGACCACGCAATCCATCCAATGTATGGTTATTTATAGGATAATTTCTATCTTCATGACAGGATTTTTTTTTTTTTTTGGCACTCTAACCCCTAATTCCGCCAGTTAGTTAATTTCCTTCATTTATAATGGGGATAAGGTGCAAAAATACACATGTGGTTTGGTCAAAGGAGCGTCCAACACCACGTGCTTTTTTTAGGTGCAAAAATACACATGTGGTTACAAAAGTGGAGCAAAAGTCACATATGCTGTTAAAATGGATGACGTTGACTGTGAAGTTGGATGGTTTGACTAAAAATGGTGATATGGACCATGGTGGGGCCCATAGAAGTGCCCATGTCAGCAAAGTTTGATCTCCAACTTCCCGAAACGAGCCTTGATCTTGATCTTTTTCATCACGGCGTCTCCATCTTCTTTATGGTGTCTTGGGACGAGTTTGCTCGGTTGCATCCACCAATGGCGGTGGTGCTTTGCCATAGCCACCTCGATGACCCCGCGAAACTATCCTCAAGCTTTGCACCACCGTTCCCCATCACCTCATCCGCAACGCCATCACCGCTGCCGACATTGCTTTCGGTACTCTCGATCTCTCCGAACTTGCATCAATTGGAGACTTACTTTACCTTATTATCTTAGTTTGAGTTTTTTTTTTTTCCCAATAACTTGCTTCCTGTCATCGATTTTTTTGAGCTTAAATGTTTCCCTCAAGTGAATGAAGCATGTAAGTGAGGTGGCGGGATTTTTGAAGGATGGTTAGAGGTGAGGAGATGTAGCTTTTTGAACTCGAATAGATTATAATTTGGAAAAATAATTGTACAGAATTTTCCTTCCATGTAAGCAATGCAAAGTCCCAAGTTTTATATTCGCCATTAATGGTGCCGTTAGTTGCCTGAACTACCTGAAAGAGTGAAGAGGACTCTTCAAGCTACAAATAAATTGAGGTCCCACAAACGTCCTCTTCATGAATTCAGAACTTTGTGAGCTTTCCCACTTCTAAGGTAGAGGAGGGCACTGAGGGAATAAATTAGTGCATACTTGTAGTGTGAATAATTATTGTTCTTTTCAAATAATGGCTCTTAAAATTAACGTGATATTTGCTCGTGAAATTAACGAAACCACATCAAATTATGCTCGTTTGAAGTGATGGCAATATGCAATTACTATGAAATTTTTTTTTCGTAATATAACAAGAAGTACATCAGCAAATCAAGCAAACCACGAATTCTGCCCGATTTTGGAAGATAATGAATGTTGATCCTTGAGATGTAAATTCCAAAAGTCTACACATGACTCTGCGACTCGAATAGGTTCAACATTCTCACATGACTATACTGTGGCTGCAGATCATACCACTGTGGAATTTATTGTGAACACTGTACATAGGATTTTCCCCAGTTTTGATTAAAAAAAAAAAAAAAAAACTCAAACTAAGATAACACGATAAAGTAAATCTCCAATGAATGTAAGTTCGGAGAGATCGAAAGTACCAAAAGAAATGTCGGCAGCGGTGATGGCGTTGCGGATGAGGTGATGGGGGATGGTGGTGCAAAGCTTGAGGATAGTTTTAGGGTCATCGGAGGTGGCTATGGCGGCAGCGCCACCGCCATTGGTGGATGCAACCAGAGCAAGCCTCGTCCCAGCACACCATAAAGAAGATGGAGACTGCTTCGTGATGAAGAAGATCAAGACTGCGTTGTTTCTGGGAAGCTGGAGATCAAACTTTGCTGACATGGGCACTTCTATGGGCCCCACCATCATCCACATCACCATTTTTAGTCAAACCATCCAACTTCACAGTCAATGTTATCCATTTTAACAGCATATGTGACTTTTGCTCCACTTTTATAACCACATGTGTATTTTTGCACCTAAAAAAACACATGGTGTTGGACGCTCCTTTGACCAAACCACATGTGTATTTTTGCACCTTATCCCTTTATAATTTTATTATATAATATTTTTTAAAATTTATAAATATACTGTTGGAAATTGGTCAATTGGGCCAGCCTTATGGCCTTAATTGTTAATAATTCCTCAGAATTAATTATGATATTAATTAATTTATGGGAAAATTCCATATAAAGACAGTTTAATTACCTAAATTCTAATTTGGGTTACTAAACTTAACAAATTATTAATTAGATTATGTGACACAATTAAGGATTTAGAATTTAAGCCAAATTACCTCTTAATCCCTTAGTTATTTAAAAAAATCAAAATTGGAGACAAAACAATATTATTTACATGCTACGTAAAAACCCTAACAACAAAAAATTCATTGAAGGCCTTGATACGGTCAGGAAAATCAACAAATAAAACTAAAAGATTTTAAATTGCGCATAAAAAGAAACTGAAACTAAAGTATGAAAGACAAATCCTGCACTAATATATACTGGCAAATGAAACCAAAATTATCATTATCCCAGAAATTTTTTTCTCCTCTATGTAAAATTCTCTATACACTATAAGTTCTTCAGAACTCCATATTATAAGCAGCAATGGAGATTCTTGCCGCCGGCGCCAAGGAGATATGCTTCCAAGTAACAGTAGTGGCCAGGAACACTACAGTTTCTATATTTTTCCAGTAAATAAAAACCCTAACTCATTAACGGTTCAAAGATCCAAGGAAGCTGTCTTATACCATTCGAGTCTGTATATTATAGAGTGAATCAGGCATATACTAAAAACAGAGAAATGGACTCGTCCATGTCTGAGAGACAGCGACGATGGTAATGATTGCAATATCTGACATCTAGCTTTTCCTTTCCTCCTTTCTTTGCAATAGGAGTTGGGGTATTATTGGAAAATAACCAACATTTAAATATTCTACATTGGGTCATTGACCCAATTTAAGATTTATTGAGTTTACCAGCCTTATATAGAATTTTTCTATTTCAACCGTCTTTATATAGGATTCTCCTTAATTTATTAACATTTGAATTTGAATTTTTAATTTGAACACAAGTTTGTTTCACGTTCTCACATTCGCTCTTTGGTGCCATCTACTATGGAACATAATAGTAGTCTACATGTGATTTTAATTGTACCGCATTGAGTAGAAGATTCGAGGGAAGGATTCAATACATTATTTTTGCTATGTAGATACATGATTTCTTCTCATACTCAAAAATAAACTAATGAGTATCTCCAATATTTAATATAAGAGCTATTTGATGATCAAATTTGATCCTGAATATAAGATCCTATTTCACTATTGTCTCCCAAATTTATAATTTTTTCCCAAGTATCTCTATTAATTGCACATGTTATGTACTTTTTTTGGGGGGGGGGGGGGGGGGGGGGGTGATTGCATATCAGTCCCCCTGTCTTTTTCTCTTATGGCATGTGAGAATGTAGATATTACGCAAGGAAAAAGATAAACAAGCAATTTGTGGTTTTAGAAGAATCTTAGGCTTATGTAACTCTGGGTTGTTGCCATATCACTTTAATGGAGTTATGGGGTTTATGGAAAGTTTTGAGAAAATATAGAGCACATTTGTTTGTTGAGACGAATATGAACGTGAAAGGTGATAGAAAGATAGATTAAAATATTAATAAGTATAATTGTTTTTTTCCCTCTGTGAGAAGGGCGATGAAGTAATAAATAGAAGGACTGTTCTAATGATTATAATCAACAAATTAAAATACAATTATATTAAATTAAGGAAAAATTAATCTTTTGGTTCTTCAACTATCGACTCACTTAACTCAAGTCCTCTCAACGACGTAACTTAATCTTGAACTTTTGACTCGACTGTGACTTAGTCATTTATCTACTTTATGTTTTTATTTTATTATCATTTGTTGGAATTTAGGATCTAATCCCATGGGTTATGAATAAGAAGAAGGTTGGAAAAGAAGAAGAAAAAGGAAGAAGGAATGTGCGTGTGTGGATATAAGTCTCACATTGGTTAAATGAAGAGGAGTTAGAGGGTGTATAAGCCTTAACTTTGCCTTTCTAAATTGGGCCCTTGGGCCAACTCTCTTTTGTGGAGAGGTAAGAATTTATGTGACCCTTGGTCCACTGATGAGCACAATTTATGCCATGTTTTCCCCTATATTTCATGACTGATTGTATGGTAAATATAATATTAACTGCAAACAATCCAAGCAAAAAGGCATATATTTATGATATAGGGAACTGAAGGATAAGAACCATTTACATCTTAAACATGTGCTAAGAAAGGAGCAATTTACATGGTTTTTAAGAAAGAACATATAGCAAAGCTGATATATTCTGACAGCAACTCGAAGTGCAATAAAAGGCATCACGAAAGTTATAGCAAAGTAGAGGACACAATGCTATGCGGCATATTTTCTGACCTTTTTGTTTAGTTAATTTCAGGAATAAAAGAGAAGGGCGATAATGACAGGTAGATTGCTGACATAATAGAATAGAAGATGCGGAGGATCCAAACTAAAAGATTTGAAGAATCCCGAAGGATCAGCAGGATCAATCTACTCAGATCGAGAGGTACGATAGATCTCGACAGATTTGGAAAGCCCAGCTCGCTGGAACTTACGCCACAAGAAAGGATGATTATAAAAGGGAACAGCAAGACAACCCTAAAGAGAGTCGCACTGAGCCAAAACGAAATTCCACATTCGGCAGACTCGAACGAAGAGTGAGAGATTTCACACGCACAAGAATTCCAGGATAACCCAGCATCCTTCCTTTCAGTAAGACGGAGAGAAGAAGACGTGGAGTGGTGACGTGATAGGGCTTCGATGGAATATAGTGGTGGGTTAACCAAATGGCATTGTAGTTAGTGGCTATGTTGTGGCATTATGGAAGCTGTGCAGTATAGATGCTATAGCAGTGGGTAAAGCAATTGGGGGATTGAAACACTTAAGGATGATTCCGAGTTCACTCTAAATTCTTACTTATATCTTCTTAAAACTAAATTGCTTGTTATTTCTTTTTACTAGCATAAGTACAAAAACCTCTCAAACCAATCATATTTATTTTCTGTTTGTGCAACTATTATAGCAACCGAATGTCACTTCTTGGTATCTCAGTCTCTTTGGTACAATACTCTACTCATACTTTATTACTTGTTCGATTGGTTCACTTGTCATCAAGGAAATTGACCAACATCCACCACACGTACGTATCGCTCGATCCAGTTCGCGTGTGTGTGAAATAAAAAATTATTTTTCCCACTTTGCGGCTGCAAATCGAGATCCGTTTGGGTCATTTACTCCGTTCTGGTGCGTCTCTTCGTAAGATGCACTTGCTGCAAGGGTCGAGTCCATCTGATCTATTTTCCGCCGTCTATAAATAGGGTGTTCTAGTACAGAAAGGATGTCCAAAATAAAATCTCAAACACTCCTCTCTGCGTCCTGTATTCTGCAAACATAGTTTGTGCGATTCTAAAAGCAGACTCGTTGTATTCGCTTGGGCTTCAAATTGAGAGAGCCATCATTCTGAACAAGAAAAATCCGCCCTATCCTTGGAGACAATTGCTTAGCATCCTTGGGTATCCATATTGAGGGAGCAAAATTGTTTTAAGGACACAACGTACGTTAGACCCATATTTCTTCAAAGTTCATCACCATATTTGACAGTCTTGAGTAGTTTTATATATATATATATATATATATTATACGAACTATTGAATGTTTACTGTATATGCAATCTTAGTTATACAGATTCTTATTATTTATAGTATATGCAATCTCAGTAATAAAGATTCTTGTTATTGTTCAATTTTCTACTTGTTTAGTATATTTTCGACAACAATCTTAAGACAATTTTCTGATTGAAATCAGCTTAAATTAATTTATAATAGACAAAGCTGATTTCATGTATTGGTAGTAATATTGAATTGAGAATCTATGTTTGGTATCTGTAATTTTGATTATTATACTGTTTGTAGATTAATCTGTGTGATTAATCAGAGTTTCTGTTTTCATAACAGAAATTGCAAGTTCAAGTACAAATTTGATGAACCCAAATGGTTCTGTTCCAATGCATGGTGAAAAACCATAAAAGTTCAATGAGAATGATTTTAAAATATGACATTAGAAAATGTTTTTCTATTTAACTACCTTGAACTTGGCATTGTTTCTCACTGAAGATGCTCCAAAATTGGAAGAAGGACAACCGTTGGACAAGGAAAAAGTTGCTGAGATAGATGCTTGGAAGCATTCTGATTTCCTATGTAGGAATTATATTCTCAATGGTCTAGACAATACACTATATACTATATATAGTACCTTGGATACAACCAAAACATTATGGAAGAGTCTAGACAAGAAGTAAAAAACTGAAGATGCTAGCTTGAAGAAATTTATAGTTAGCAGATTTTCCGAATTTAAAATGTTTGACTCCAAATCTGTGGTTAGTCAAGTTGAAGAACTTCAATTGATTATGCATGAAATTCATGTCGAAGGGATGTCTCTTAGCGAGTCTTTCCAAATGGCTGCATTTATAGAAAAATTGCAACCATATTGGAAGGATTTCAAGAATTATCTCAAGCATAAGTACAAGGAGATGTCACTTGAAGATTTGATTGTAATTTTGAGAATAGAAGAAGACATCAAGATTTCTGAAAAGAAATTTGGTAGCAATCCTGTAGTCTCAAAGGCTAACATTGTTGAGGATGGTCTGAAGTTCAAGAAACGGAAACACTTTAATGAGAGATTATCTAAGCAAGGCCATAGCATAGGCCATAAATTCAAAGGCATTGTTATAATTGCAGGAAACCTGACCATCGTGCTAAGGATTATAAGAAGCCAAAGAATCTTAAGAAGAAGAACACCCAAGCCAATATGGTTGAAACTGCTACTGATATCATTGAAAACATGAATCTTTCAACAGTTGTAATGCAATGTAGCTTGGTTGGAAATACCAAGGAGTGGTGGGTGGACACTGGTGCCACGAGGCATGTATGTGCCAACAAATGGATGTTCTCTTCTTACACCCCTACAAAGCAAGATGTACAACTGTATATGGGAAATTCTTCTACTTTAAAGGTTGAAG
Organism: Acacia acuminata; assembly: GCA_019022655.1. Lineage (NCBI taxonomy): Eukaryota > Viridiplantae > Streptophyta > Magnoliopsida > Fabales > Fabaceae > Acacia > Acacia acuminata. The sequence continues at coordinate 1,085,536 of JAFJYI010000195.1, read as the reverse complement.
GTTTTGGGAAAGTGGTTTTAAAGATGACTTTTGAAAAAGTCGTGACACTAACTTAAAAGACAAATTTTTTTCCTCTCCTTAGTGAGTGCTCTCTCTCTTCCATGTGAGGGTCTGTAGGGTTCTCGGTGACCCAATCAAGTTGTTGTTTTAGAACGGCGATTGTCTCTACCTTCTTCTTTCTTTTGTCTGAGTGTTTTCTTCTTCCTTTCCTGTTTGCTTTATTGGGAAATGGAGTTGGGGCAAAGTAGCCCCACTTGTAATAGGAAGCAAGTAATCCTTATCATTGATAGAGAGAAGTCGAAGTAGGGTAATACGCATGTTGGCAAAATCATAACCAGCAAAAAGCTAAATAATATGGAAATTATGCCCTAGGGGCAGGTCATTGTACTTTAAACGTTAATGTCATTTAAAGTATTCTCTATTTCGTTATCATTTCATTTGTATGTTTATAGTGATAACTGTATCCATGGCTATATATTATAGATTATCCTAAATGTCCCTAGTAGGTCATCTACACGGGAGCGAAGATGAAATAAGACCAGTATGACTTTGATGAGGTATGGAGATACAAATCAAAGTCATAGGCACTTGTAAGAGTACCAGGTGTTGGACCGACCTACTATGAGAAAGCTGCATGGATTTAGTCATAAGCTTATCTCATGTATAACCGCGCCACAACGCCCTTTGACATGAGATCATCATGGATTCCTACATGATGAGTCGCTGATCTTTGACCTAGTCAAAAGTCACCTTTGACCGGGTGATGATAAAGGCTATGATCGAGATCAATGGTTTTCATGCAGAGGAATGTGAATGGTCAAAATGGACTTTGTCCCTCACATTTGTAGAGAGATAATACTGGGTCCCTCGATGAGTGAGTCTGAGAAATGTATGACCATACTACAATGGAAAGGAGTTTCCATTTCAATTATTAGACTACTCAAGAATCGAGAAATTAATGGTAAAAAATAGGAAGTTGACATTATCCATGCCTCATCCTTGAGCAAATTATCGCGTGACAAAAGGGACGTGACATGGTTGTATGATAGGTAGTATCGTGTCATCGATCCCCATATGAATTGGGTAGCCGCAATGTCTTGCTAGAGGCCACTTGCAACTTGTGGGCTGTAACACCCGACATTCGTACACTGGAAACTTATCAGAGTAAGATGCCACGAATGTCAAATTCTCTTTGTATAATGACATTCATCGGAGTATTGATGCACGGCTTAGGAAGAAAAGGAGTTCTAGCATAGTAATACCGATAACAAGGTCTGGATACATACGAAATCCATAAGAGGTTCTTACGTATATTACAAACTTTCAAAATAGTCTAATACAAAACATAGATAACCAACAGCGGTTCTTGGTTCGACACAAAGATCTTCAATTTCGGGTATCTACCACCTTGCCTTGTGAGCCGTGTCTACGTACTTTTCACGCCTTGAACTTTCGGGATATCTCGGGATTCAAACGAATCCCGGAGTAACGTTAATCACTCACATAAAATGCATGCACAAGTATATGGTAGACAACCCGGTTGCAATAAATTCAATATTCAAATTCAAATTCAAGTTCAATTGAACACCATTCAAATTCAAAATTCAATTCAAATTCAATCGATTCAAATTCATTCAAATTCATATTCATTCAAAGGACCTACAGTCCATTCCCTCAGCGCTGGGTATTCAAATGGGCATTTGCCCTTCTTTCACAAACGTAACAATTCTCTTATCGGATTACCACCCCCGGCCTTAACCGTGATGGCATCTAGGGTTACCCCACATTCAAGGGCATTACCTCCGGCCTTAACCGCGATAAGGTTAGGTGTTCAAAATTCAAGTATCACAATGGTTCATACATGCATATAAAGGCATACAGAGTATGTGAGAGAAAGTTACTACCTGGATGTCTTCACAACTTCTTACTCTCACCCGAGTTCTTCTTGCACTGATTACCGTTTGGCCAAGACAAGTATCCAAATCCTATAATATTTTGAGATGGGTCATTACTTAATTTAATCTTAATAGCAATATTAAGATTATGCTTACTAGACTGACCCATGATGCTTATGCTTTTTATTCTCTTCGGTTGGTTATCTTAATTATGTATTCTATTTTCTTCCCACAATTACATACCTAGCCTTTCAAGTCTTATTCAAAGATTCCAAGTTAAGGCTAGCTATAATTTGCTCAAAAACGTGATCAATTTCAGACTTGACAGAAATTCAGCTTTCCATTTCTCTAGGAACTTAGAAAAATCGTATCTCGGTCTAGAAAACTCCGAATCAAGTGGTTCAAGTTCCCAATCGAAGTTCTGTAAGTCTATTTCACAGTAAAAATAATCCACTAATCAAAACATAACTGAGTCATTCCCAGAATTTCGAAATGTAGAAACAACTTCAATCTGCAAAACTGGATTTTCAGAATTTCATGTCCAACTTCAGAAATTCATATCTGGGTTTAGGAAGCTCTGATTGAGGTGATTCAAATTTCTACCTAAACTCCTGTTAGTCTAGTTTGTAGTAAAAATTATTGTCACCTAATTTAATGTCTGAATTAATACAGTTTATTCCAAGAGTGTCACTGCCTAATTCTGAAAAACCATTTTCGTTCAGTTTTCTTATCTGTAGTAGAAAATTCGTAAATCCTTGTATACACCTTATCTTTAAGTGTTCTTTGGTTTATACTGAACCTTATTATGTGTACTAAGTTTACACAAAATTTCATGGTCATCAGAGGTCATCTAATATGGTTTTTCCTTGCTGCAAGGTCACTGTCTCTGCTGCAAAACTCTGATTTCCAGAAATGGCAGCAACTTCTTCTTTTATGTTCAACAGTTCATTTTGGCTTCCTAAAGCCTTCTCATTCTTAAACTTAACTTCAATACTTCTAAATCAGCATTTTAGGTTCAGTTGATGTTCCATAACAGAACCATAAAACATGTGGAAACATGCAAAGCCTTTGTTCTTTTTGTGCAAGTGCTTTTCTACTTGAAATAACAAGCTCTTATGGCAGCAATAACCAATTAGAAATTATTAGCATGTGCATGTAAGGTTCAGCTTCACGTGTTAACCATCTAGAACCAAATGCATGCAACCAAAAGCTTTTAAACATTCTCTGTTTTTGGCATTAAATCAGAGCACGCATGCAGAACCCAAAGCTTGACTTCTAAAGCTTTGAAACATAAAAACCAACATGCGAAAGAGGTTCAAAAGTCACCTTGAGTTGATTCTGATTTGCATGCAACTTCCAATCTCTTTCTTGTTAGTCAATACCTCTTGCTCCTCGTCTATGACCGCAACTCCTCCTCGTCTCACACTTCATTCTTAATCTCAAACTCTCTCTTTCTCTAATTGTCAAACTCTCGTCCTCTCACTCACTATTTTCTTCTCTAACTTCTGCATTCCCATTTACGTGGGTAGAAGACGGAAGGAAAAGATATCCTCGATCGAATGGATAAATGAGGGAGCGCATGAGCTATTGATAGTGGAGTATGGGCTGATGCATGTGGTGATGAGCTGTCGGAAAAACACTTGAGACAGGTGGCTGTGTTCTCTTATTCTCCGGCCGAAATGGATATTAGTAAGTCAAGAGGATCTGTTTTGTCTTTGTCTGTCCGAATAGATAAAGCGGGGAGCTGAACGTTTTGATGTTGGGCTGTGGAGGAATAGACAAAGAATTGGAATAGTTGGGCTGGAGAGAATAATAATTGAATATATATTACCCAAATGAATTAGCCATTGAAGCACATATGCGTTGGTGATCTTGTCAAGGCCGTAGGAAATGAAGAATAGACTAATATAATGAGAAGAAAAAAAGATGAAATGGGCTGTGGAAAAATAAATATAAAAGTGGGAATTGATACTTGAAAATAATCCTTAATTCCAAATAAAGATTCTTTCTCAATTAATTTACTTAGGCCATAAAATATTATTTCCAAAAATATTTAGGCCTAAAATTATTCCTAATTATTTGCCTTTAATCTTTATGGAAAAATAAGCCTCTAATTCCAAATACAAATTCTAAACTTCATTGAAGAAAAGCCACAGTACATATGTGTTCAAATAGTGGGATGTTACATGGGCTGGTACAGTATAGTATTGGCCCGCTGCCAATCTCATGTGGGCCTACAGGGTCCCACACAAGAATAGCCCAATATGAGCAAAAGTGTCCTAGTTCATTGAATCTTAGATATGTCTAAGATTTAATGAATATTGTATTTAATTTAGGATGAATATATATATTATTAAATTTGAAAATAATATAATAATATTATTTAATAGAGATTATAATATTATAATATAATGTTTGTTTTATATTTAATTTATAGGAAATACACTTCTTATGTTGTAAGAGAAGTGTATCCTCATGTCATAGATACAAAAAGATGTGGGTCCCACCATTTCCATACTTTAGTTTTTTTTAATATCAAAAAGATGTGGGTCCTACCATTTCATGTGTGTGTAGGAATCTTCTTCTTCTCATGCAACATGAGAAGTATAAACCCCTTAATTTATTTGATAAATTAAATATCTAAAACAAATAAAGATATTGTATCTCGATTTAATTTTCGAATAAAGATATCATATATCGATTTAATTAGAATTGAGTTATAACATCTCGATTTAATTAAATAGATAGATATCATATCTCGATTTAATTTATAGAGATAAATTAGATCGGAAGGCTTTTAATTCATATTAAATAAATAGATTAGATTAGATCTATTGGATAGATTTAATTAATATATTTTTTAATCCAAATTCAAATTTCAAGATTAATAAGGATTAATTTTGATTATATAATACGCCTATTGGGTTTTGAAAAACCTAAGGACATTTTGTCAAACGTATTAGAAAAGCCGCGAGAAACCCTAGAGAAAAAAAGAAGAGACGTGAGAATACTGAAGGCGCTAGCATGCTGCCGTCAGTGTTGGAGGTCGTTCGTGTGGATACCAGTAGAGGAAGTGGATTCGCAAAGTTGGCTACTGTTGATCAAGTAGGTATCCCATGAGATTGAATTGTACGAGACGCTCACGAGTTCGCATAGGTATGGTTCTTTTCTAACTTGATTTAAACGTCGTTGATGGATCTTCCGATGGGATTCGTAAGCTTTTAATTCCGTTATGTGTATGGATCCCAACAAAATATTCCAACGGTAGTTGCAATGATCAAGAAGGGTTGGCAAATAGAGAAGGATATGAAAGTTCATGATCTAGATCATAACTAGCTCACGTTTCTTTTCCGGTTCAAAGATACCAAGGACCACTATCTTATTCTTAAGGGATGGCCGTGGTCGATTCAGGGAGATCTTTTGAGCCTTCAACTTTGGGAAGATTGCATGGTCCTTCAAGATGTAAACTTTGAAGTTGCGCCCTTCTGTTAGTAAATAGATGTCCTAGAGACAATCTATTTTGACAAAGGAACATCTTTTTCTATTTAGTATTTCATGATGAATAAAAGGAATAAGTATCATTTTTATCTTGGAAGTTTTGGCTCAAGAGCATTGGGCACCCAGAAGTTTTTTTTGGAGCAAAATTACCCCGGAAGTTATAAAAAAGGAGCAATCTTGCCCCTAGAAGTTTACAAATTTGAGCAACAATTTAATGGTCAAGATTAACGGAAGGGCAAGGTTGCTACATTTTTTAACTTCTGGGGAAATTTTGTCCAAAAAAAATTTTGGGTGCCCAGTGCTCATGAGCTAAAACTTTTGAGGCAAAAATGATACTTATTCCTTAATAAAATTGAGCATTTTTTTTTATCTTTAGGGTTCCTCAACCTTAAGATACACCCTCTCTTAAGGTTCCTCAACCTTAAGATACAATTGAAAATGAAACAAGTGTTTAAGAACTCCTCACGAGTAGATAAGATATTGAACACTGAAGTACAAGTTAATAAAATAGTTGAAACAGTGAATAGTAATAAACTCGAATTGAATGCGCAATATTTCGGTGGTGGTTGGCGGAATTGAATGCGGTGAGCTTTTATAGCGTTCACCATTAATGCAGTTGGGAGACTTTGCAAACTAGTCGTTGACTCTCTTTGAATTTTTCATTAGGCACAGAGCACTCCATTTTGTAAATAGTCGACCGTTGATTCATTAAATGCATTCGCCGTCGATGTATTTATGTAGAGAGTAGTTCATAGAGTAGTTTAGAGTATTAGCTAGAATAGGTAAGCCTCGAAGAAATTACTTCATCTGCTACAAAATCCAATTCCGATTGTTGTTTTGCTTTTCTGAATGAGCATTTAATGCGTCGATCACGTTGGATTGCCTTTCGTTCAAAAACTCAAACCAACTTGATTAGTCAACTGAAACTTATTTAAACACATGATTAAATATGATATAAACAGAGTGAGATATGATTAATCAAGATTAGATAGTGACCCTGTGATTTTATCAACTCATACAACGAGACTTAATGAATGGCAAGAATGATGATCATTCATTCTCGAGAATTGATGAAACTATTCTCAAGAATTCATCAGTAGGAATTCTTGGTTAAACACATTTCTTTCGAAAATACTCGAGAGTTGCTAGAGAGAAGTATTGAATTCTTGAAAGAGCATTCTCAAGAATTGCTTTGGGCATTCTCGAGAATTGCTTGTGCAATTTGTCTAAGTCATTCTCGAGAATTAGTTATCTATTCTCGAGAATTGTAACGAGAAAGAATTATGTTTTAAGTTTGAACCTCATTCTCGAGAATTAAGTCTTCATACTCGAGAATGATGTTTCTGTGAGCTATTCTCGAGAGACAGTCTGTATTCTCGAGAATTACACTTTGAAGACAAAATAAATTCTAGTTCACATGTTCTCGAGAATTAAATTCTCATACTTGAGAATTATACTTCTGTTAACCATTCTCGAGAGTCATTCTTCATTCTCGATAATTACACTTTGAATTAGGATCAAGAGAAATTTCTTTGAAAGTGAAGTTCTATTCTCGAGAATTATTCTGGCATTCTCAAGAATCCTGGCTTGGTGAAATCATTTTATGTTTGTTATGCCATTCTCAAGAATCACCTTCCATTCTCGAGAATTGTGACTCTGAACTGAAAATAATCAGGATCATAAAACTTTCAACTACTGTTATCATCAAAACACACTCGAGAACTAACATTAACCACTACAAATATTTACCCTATCTATATGACATCACTCTATCCGTACATCAATTATAAATATTGAGAAATTACTAAATCTGCATTGTCGCTGAATGAACTTTCTCGGCTTGGTATTCGAAGACATGTAGATATCTATAGCTCTGATCTCTTATCTCAGGAGATGAGTGCTGCAGATATTTGCCTCTGACATCCTTGAAGTCGAGGCAATTCCTTCAGTGACAATCCAGATTTAATTATTTCTTTGACGTGAAGACTTTTACTCTTCTGAAGATAGTCCAACATGCGACCGAAGATTGGGTTCCAATATAGCCACTTTTGTCTTATGAAAATATCTCTGATCAAAATGAGCCGTGACTTTTTTTGTGGGAGATCGGTGGCTATACTAAATCCGAATCTTCACGGGCATGTTGGACTATTTTCGATAAACTTATTATTCTTAATTTATTACTCCCGACTTTTTTTGGAGAAATTAAATAAACAAATTAAACTATTTGAGTATTTTTTTTTTATTTTTAAATATTGTCAACAAACTTAAAACTAATTAGTTTGGATTTTTTTTTCAAAAAACGAATTTTGTAGTGGTTAGATTAACAAACCACCACAGAATCTCAAAGGACAATACTTTTGTATTGGTTTGGCACAATAACTGCTACAAAATGTAAAAGGTCAATCATTTTGTAGCGGTTACCTAACCACTACAAAAAATCACAAAGAATGAGGCAGAATAGTCATAGTTGATGAAGCGGTTAATTAATTACCACAACAAAATTATGAACTTTGTAACGGTTAAAATATGTAACCGCTACAAAATAGTGGTTTTTAACCAGCCTACCTGATTTTGAATCACATGCGTGCTTGGATTTCATTTTTCACCTTTTAACTTTCAAATTTGTAGTGGTAAAAATTTATATATTATGGTTTCTAACGATAAGGGGAAAGGGAAATCCATTGCACGGGAGAGAGTGCCTATAAGAGGCAGTAGTAGTAGAGGCCGAGGCTGTACGAGAGGGCGTGGGGTTCTGTTTATCCCTCCGCCCCCTTAGGCACGGAATGAGTTTGATGACCTCTTCGCCGATGATGCAATCCCAGGCATAGAGACCGTAGGGGGAGAAGGAGGCGCAAGCCTGTCATTCAGCGAGATAAACGAAAATGAGCAGATCCAGATTGACATTCCCATAGCCAAGGCATAGTGGTTTGTTGATGAGGAGAATGAGCAGGAGCAAAGGAACCCCCGACCGTCGTCTTCTCATTCTATCGAATTTGAGGTGGAGGTCGAAGGTAAATGTAATTAGTTTTTTTTTTTTTTACAAAATTTAAATTTAAATTTTTTACATTTAATTAAATTTTATTTAAATGCAACACAAACATGTTTTTATAATTGTGCAGATACACATGGGAACACCAGTAGGGGAGGACGTTGGATGTTTTTGGGGTCACTTATTTGGACGGGTATCACGTCGTAGTCCTCTGGAATGTGGACACGGACCAGCCGATCGGCAACGGTCATCACCTATTGAACCGGTTCCTGTTCGAATTTGGCAGGAATTGGGTATGGTTCCTAATCTACTTCCACAATTAGAAGCGTGTTCTGAAGGGGAACAAGGACAAAGTGTTTATTGACATTGTGCAGGTAAGTTATGTTGTTTAATTAAATTTTACTTGTTAATAGTTATGATTTGTGGTTTATTTATTTATTTCTTAATTAATTATTGGGTGAAGGTGCAGATTTGCTAACCAACTATTACTCGAGGAATGTCAGGCACAAATAACTTTTGAGGGGACCAAAATTGCCAATCAACAATTAAAAAGTGAAAAAACACCAAATAACTATTAAAAGTGAAAAAAAAACACCAAATAACTATTAAAAAAAACAACTATCACAATTAAGTTAAAATATGAGGCACTGGCATAGGACGGTTGCGGAAACGCTGGAGAAAAGAGCGGTTAAGCCTTCTTGTGCCAGGGTGCAAGGTGTGTGCTAGTCGAACCCTATGGACTACTAGATGAGTTCAAGAGGGTGAGTGGAACACCCAGCAACAATAGAAGCTTTAGAGATGCCGACGTCGCCGACACTGTGATAGTCAATAGAAGACAGAGACACCAAGACAGTGAAGGGGTAATAGTTTGTTGGCAAATATGCTCCAAATTGTGTTTTTTTTTCACTTTTTAATTGTTGATTAGCAATTTTGGTCCCCTCAATAGTTATTTGTGTTAGACACTCCTCGGGTAATAGTTGGTTGGCAAATCTACACCTTGACCCTTAATTATTTACTAATTAAATTATGATACAGAAAAAGTTTAACGTGCGAGGACTCACAAAGAGGTACGTACTACTGAAAATAGGGGAAGGGTGGAAGAGCCATAGGGGTAATCTCTACACCCAGCAGAATGGAGATGAGATGATTCCTCTGTAGCAGTTGATCGAGAGTGTCCCAAACGGCATGGATCCAAATGACTGGGTGACTTTTGTCCAATATAGGAGGAGTGCAGAGGGACAAGTACATTTTTTAATTAATCATAGTTTACATTTGGTTTAAATTAATTAATGGTTTAACTTAATTTGTAGTTTAGATGTACTTGAAATATAGTTTAAATATGAGTTAATTTTATAGTTTAGATATATTTTAGATTACTTTATAGTTTAAATATAGTTTAAAATTTAAATATAGTTTACAAGATATCAAAATAATAATTAATTTCATTTAACATTTTGTTTGCTTCTCCTTGCAGGCTCTGTTGCAAAGGAACACAAGAAGTAGGGCATAGCGAGGGTCAATCGACAAACGGAACAAAGACATTTGTGACCTACAAAGAGATGATATTTTGAAATTTAAATTAATTTCTAGTTTAAATGATGATTATTTTATTTTTGAAATAACAAATTTTATATTCTTTTAATTCTTTCAGTAAACAAAGGCTCGGGAGGAGAACTGTTAGATGGACTACGGGCAGCTGTGGACACGCACGCATAGACACTGTGATGGGATGCTAACCTCGGAGGCGGCAGAGGAGATAATAGTAAGCTACAAAAAAATTATTTATATATTTAATTTAATACATTTAAATTGAATTAAATTGTTTCATTAATGTTTTATGGAATCTGTGCGTTGCTGCGTAGGCGGCTGAGCATGCTGCCAGGAATAGGTGTATGCAGGAAAAATGCGATTATTGGTGTGCTAGTCAGAGGCAGAATTGGGATGTTATTTACGAGGCCTTGATAGATTTGTGTCCTCACAGATGGTTTCCATCTCCCCCGCTTCCCTCTTCATTCATCTACGAGGATTCCCCCGGCTCCCCCTTCATTCATGTACGAGGATTTCCCTCAGCATCCTGCTGATGATGAGGGTATTGTTACATCTGGTCGTGCACACGCCCCCTGAGACAACCCCTACTGAAATAGTCCCAATTGAGACACCCCTTGAGATAGGACTTGATCATCAGGCTCCTGATAGTTAGTTTTTATTTGCTCATCCTGGTTGAATTTGTTTGTTCTCTTTTTATGTTATTTGGTTTGTTGACAATTTTATTTCTTTAAATTAAATGTTATCTTTTTTTTAGTAGGTTCTTGATATTGGAGTTGTAACACCCCTACTGTTGTAATTATTGTACTTGTAATTATTGGTGAATTAATGAGAAGCTTTATTTGAAAGTGGAGCTAAATCACCAAGAGGGGGTGAATTGGGGATTTTAAAAACTTCTTCGAAATACTCTGTTTTGAACCTTGAAAACATATTAGAACAGAGAGTAAAGAAGGAGAGCAAAACACAAGGATTTATACTAGTTCAAGTTGTTGCGCTCATATTTTATTGCTCAAGCAACAACTATTTGACTTGGGAATCAATTTGAAGGAAGTTCCAATTTTGTGTGACAACACCAGCACAATAAGCTTGGCGAAAAATCCAGTTCAACATATAAGAACCAAGCATATTGATGTGAGACATCATTTCATCAAAAGATCATGTGCAAAAGAAAGATGTCAAGGTGATGTTCATTCCTACCCATCTTCAACTTGCGGGCATTTTTACAAAGCTACTAGAAAAAGAGCAGTTAAATTTCATCCCAAGAGAATTGGGAATGGTAAATCCCAATGAACTGTAAGTAATGTTAGTTTAATGGAATTAATTATGTTTTGATGATCAATAAAGACTATCTTTAGCGTCGGAGTTTTTTAGCTAATATTTTTGCAGGATTCTGTTGTATGAAGAAAGAACAGAGATGATCAGAGTGAACTTGCCTCGAGCCACCTTGAAAGCCACCTCGAGTCAAATTCAAGTCAAAGATCAAAGAATTCAAAAAGGAGAAAGTTGCCTCGAGCCAGCAAAGTCACCTCGAGTCTAAGTGAAGTCCAAGAGCTAAGCCTTTTGAGAGAGGTTTTTACCTTGAGTCAACAAGCTCACCTCGAGTCAAAGGCCAACCTGAGAGTTTGAAGAATGGAGAGCAGTTTTTTCCTTGAGTCAGTAAGTGGTACCACGAGCCAACAACCTGCCATCGATGTCCAAGAGAGTACAAATTCTTCATTACCTCGAGCTAGTTAGTATCACCCGAGTTGGTACCTCGAGCCAATACTACTAGCCTCGAGTTGATACTTGTTTATGCCTATATGTTTTCCTGCGTCGCTTTACTCTTCATTTTTCATTTTCATGTCTCCTCGTCTGGTCTCTCTGTCAGTTTCTCTCTTCTTTCAAACTGAAACCGTAACTCCATCTCTTTTCAAAATCAACAATGCCTCCCAAATATAACCCTAAATCCTCGGCTAAATCCAAGAAGTCTGACTTAGATTTTGAAGCTACTGAATCCTCGTCGCCTCCTCCATTAGATCGACCTAAGCATACAAAGATGGCTCCAAAGAGATATCGACCTAAGGTATCGTTTGAAGAACTCGATCCCAAAACACCAAAGAAGCTGAAGGTTGAAGAACCTCCTGAAGTTCCTAAGAAGAAGCCCATTGACAAAGAGGCTTTAACCCAGAAGCACAAAGAAGCTGCTGTTGCTGTTAGTCCAAAATAGTCAAAGAAGAAGCTATCTGTTCCTTCTTCTGAGTTTCACAGCACTTCAAGGAGTCAAGCATCTGTCTCAGCATCCAAGGCTTCAGCCTCTGCATCTAAGGCCTCTATACAACAATCTGGTTCTAAGGTATTCGAGATACCCTCTCTTGCCTCCATATACCATGTTCCCCTTGATCATCTTCCTTTGCATTTTGTTTGTGGTCCTATCCTATTTTCATCTGAAGATGGGAGAAAATTTAGCAAAGATTATACACTTAGGAATTTTTGTCCTGTAGTGTCTCTAGACCTAGCTAAGTTAAAATTTGATTGTAATCTTGACCTAGCATCTTGATATAGAGATTATGAATCCTTTCTTTCAATTTTTGCCTCATATAGTCCTCCTCTTGTTAGAGTATTTTACTTTAAGATATCTGTACATACTCTGTTGGACAAAAATAATCATCTTGCTGAGGAGAAAATTCTTATAATAGTGAGAGGAAAGAGGATTTCAATTACTGCTGACTACCTAAATGATCTATTACAAATTGCAAATCCTCTTCCTGTTCCTGAAATCCATTATGATAATGAGCAAATTTTCAAAATTCTTCAACCAAATGAACAATTAAGTGAACTAGTAGGGTCACTTCATTTCCCTCCTATTGCAATGCCACCTGTACATAGAGCCTTGTGGTACATCTAGTCAAGGAACTTTGTGCAGAAGGGCAAAAATTTCACTCATTTCACTCAACTTGATTATTCCATGTTTGCATCTTTTGTGGCCAAAGTTCCTCATAACCTTGGTCACTGGATTTTTGGTGAGATGAAAAAGTATGCCATGCACTCCAAGAAAAATTCCACCATACCATTTCCTAGCTTAGTTTCAGTTATTCTTTTTCATGAAAAAATTTGGTATTTGGAGAAAGATGAGGTAGCCAGGAAACCGAGGTGTTTGGCCAACACAAATTCTGAATTTAATGAAGTTGAACTTCCAAGAAGGGTCTGGCCAATCTAGAGCTTCAAGTCCTTCTAGATCAAGGGTTTCCAAGCCACGAGTTCATGCTTCTAGTCAACCTGAGCATCCTGAACTTGGTCTAGATTGACTCAGCCTGCTCCTTTCTCTCTTGGGGAAAATATCAAGCCAATTGTTGAGAAGGCTGTAGCTGATAGTTTGGATCCTCTCCACATCTCCTTGGCTACACAAAATTCTTTATCTGTGAAATTGGAGTTTGCAATTGGTAAATTGGTATAAGAGGTTACCAAGATTTAAGAGGATCAAGAGGAATTGAAGGAAGAGGTTGGGAACTTGAGTGGGCATCTTGAAAACCATGGAGCTAGCATTGCCAACATGCACAACACACTTTGGATTCTCTCTAACAAGGTTGACAAGCTTCTCCAATCTCAATCTCAGGCAAATCTTGGTTTTAGTATTTCTTCTCCCACTCCTAAAACTTCACCTCCCTTGTCTTCATCACCCTCCTTTGCCTTCACCACCCCTCCTTCTTTCACCACTCCTATCATATCCTCTCCACCAGTCTTTGCCCCTGCCACTATCCTTGTTCCTCCATCAAACACTTCCGTTGTGAAGACTACCTACTCTGGTTCTTCTACAGCTGAGTTGTTTGCTGAGGATGACCTCAACACTTCTATCTCTCCACCTCGTTCCCTCTCTATCATACCTTATTCACCTCTCCCTTTCCCCAATTCCATCTATCCTTTTTCTTCTAGTTCCAGCAACCTCCTCTTTGATTCCCCTCTTTTTGATAGATGCCAAAGGGAGAGAGGTTCTGTGAATGTGTAGTGAAGAAAGAAGCCAAGAGTCTTTCTGTTTTGATATCTACTTGACTTGCAAGCTTTTGTATTTGTATTGATACCTTTTTCTTGCTGTTATCTTGGACTTCTGTTTTAATCATATGACATTTGGCTTAATTATCGACTAAATGTTCTATGGTTAATGATTTTTGCTTTAATCAATTTAAGCATTACTGCATTATGACCAATGTCTCTTGTTGTTTCATTTTGGTTTCTGGAAATTTTTACTTTTGACTGTGTTTCTTTTGACATTTTTTTTAAAATTGTTAAAATCATTTTGGCTTGTTATTTACAAATATTGTCATCATCAAAAAGGGGGAGAATGCTAGTTCCCTATTTATGTTTTGATGATGTTAACTTTGGAATCAATATATGTTCAAAGATCTAAGCCAAATAATTTTAACTTAGTCAAAAATGTGTTTTTATCAGAAAAACTTTTTGCTGTCAGGCTGATGTTGTAGCCTTGAGTGAAACCCTTGTGCATCTATTGCCAAATTAACATATTGCCACGAGCTTGTGAGAAGTCTGCCTCGAGTTTGTGCCTAAACTCAAGCCAGGATTTTCTGAGACTCGAGTCAATGGTCTTCGATTTTAAAACGTTTTTGAAAAATCAAGGTTCTCTTGACTCGAGCCATTAAGTGTTGATTCCACCAAAATCTTGACCGTTATGTTTAAAAGTTGAGATTAACTTGAGCCTCCACTTAATGCCTTAAGCCAGAACTTGTTTATCGAGCTTCAAAATATTTTCTCTTCACAGTGACTCGAGCCTGCTTTCCTAGCTCGAGTTTAGAGGTTGACTCGAGCCTCATATTACAGCTCGAGTTAAAAGTCTTCATTATCTTTGAATGATCTTCTAAGCTTGACTCGAGCCTCGTTTATTGTTGACTCGACCCTAAGCCTAGACTCGAGTCATGATTTCAGTTGCCTTAAATCATACGGTAATTTTAAATCTTCTCTATACATTTAATGATGCTTAAACTTGAGCCTGTGATAATTTTGACTCGAACCAAGTATGTCTCTGTTTTTGAAAATGCTTATCTACGATTTGAAAATCTCTAAGTATGCTTTTGGATTCTTCATATAATCTATCATTAATGATCTTAACTACATTTAATCAGTGTATTAATAAGTTCCAGATGATTAGAATGCGGATTAACTCTGGATTATGTGTCAGAGCATTTATTGCGCTTACCTGTTCGAGACTCTCAACCAACAGACATACCTTTGCACATCTAAAAGACGTTTTGGGCAAGATTATTTCATTCTCTTTGCTGGGCTTCCAACAGTCATAATCGCAGGAACAAAAGAATTAAAGAATATTGTGATGGTGATTATACAGACCTCTCGCGCTTCATCTCTAACGAACACTTTAAAGAGTCTTAATGGATATTTCTTCAAGCTTCTCAATGGTCATACATGTCAACAACTATAAATACCTGAAGCTTTGAATTCACCAACTACCGAAACGTTGTGCAATCAATTCGACTCAAGTACTTCTTACTGTTTATTAACTGAGTTAATATCTTCGGATATTCTCTTTGTACTTCAGTTTTTATTACTTATCTACTTAGTAAGGAGTTAAACACTATTTTATTACTTTGTTGTTTAAATCTTAAGGTTGTGGAACCTTAAGTGTGGGTGAACAATTACAACTTGTAAGGGGAAGTGAGTCATAGTGAGAAGATCATCCGAGTATAGTGTAATTGTAATTTGTGTTTGAAAGATAGTGGAAATCTCAGAGTGTTTTTGAGGATTGGACGTAGGTCAAGAGTCGGACCGAACCAGTATAATCTCTCGTGTTCATTATTCTTCCTTTTGTATCTCTGTTGATTATTCATTCTTGAGCTTTCACGAAAGATTTTTTAAATCACCTATTTACCCCCTCTAGGTGATATTCCACCTTCAAATCCTCCTTGTGTCCTTTCTTATTTTCCTACATTCTCTTTCTTTTCTTTCCTTTTTCTTCCTCTTGATCGAAAATAATAGTCTGAAAAATAAAGTTACTTTATTAGTGCTTACTCGGGATTCTACTTGGGTTTTACTCAGGATTGTGATACACAAACCGAGACCAGCCAAATGACGCCCGCTTAAAGTGTATGTGTGGGCCCCCTACATGGCATTACATACCAGTGTCTTTTCCAAAAAATAGAGGGTACACATGTATGCCCTAGAAATGCCATGTATACATCTATATCAGCTCATTTTGCTCAACCAATCTCCCATACCTCAGACATAGTTTGGTGGTATTTATCTACCAACCTAATGGCGTGGTCTACGTATCCTGTGCCCATTTGCAATGACATTTTACTACCTACGTATACTAGGTCCTCTGCCCAGTAGGGCCAAATCACATAGTCCCCTTGAGTCTTTCTATCTCTCGACATTCTTAGGGCTCTTCCCGAAGTAGCTTAGTCATTTGCCTGACACAAGCTTATCCTCAAACTTTTAGGCCTGACATTCAGGATATTATAATTCTCCCCCCTTACAATAAATTTCGTCCTCAAAATTTGTTACTAGTCCAATTCTTAATAATACTTCAAAAGGACTACTGTAACAAGAACTAAGCTTCTTTCCCTTGATTGCTTTACTAATTCAAAGACTGGAGATACTTTCAGAAATACATGATCCCCGACTTCAAATTCTAGAGGTCTCTTCTTTTTGTTAGCATTTTTTTCCTACTCTATACGGCTAGGAGCCTCCTCCTAATAATCTTGATATGTTATGAGATTTGATCAGCTAGATCAAGGCCATACAACTTTGTCTCAAACAATTCTATCCAATACAAGGGTGTTTGGAATTTCCTCCCATATAGTGCTTATATGGAGCCATCTAGATGCTCCCATGATAGCTTTGTTGTAAGTGAATTCGGCAAGTGGAAGGTAATAATCCCAACTTCCCTTAAAGTCTAATACATATGCCCTGAACATATCTTCCAACATCTATATGGTTCTTTCTGATTGTCCATCCGTCCAAGGATGATAGGCCACAACGATATAGCCAGGAACCAGACAACTGTTCTAGAAGATCATAATTCTAAATACATTACAAGCTCAAACCCTGACTACTCAAGCTATTGATAGGACACACTATCCATTCTTTTCTAGCCTTCCGGCCGTTCTAGGTGGTTGCCTGTAATTCTCAGACTTTGCAACCTTTTAGGATACAGCTCGGTATTCTTGGTCTTATGACCATAGACTTCTTATGAAATGCTTTTGCCAGCCTATGGACACACTAGTCCTACAAAATTTAGGGTTTATCTTTCAATACTTATTATGTCTGAAGGCCTAAGGATGCTCTGGCCCAATAGTCTTAATAGTCTTACTACTTATCGTATATTCATAGCACAAATATACTCAATAGTAAACACATACATGCAGATTCATTCGTAAGATATGAGAGCAAGATTTGCATCCTTTTGTATTGTTGAGCCTATTCTACCTCAATTCCCTTCTTCTATCTTTCCTTCAACATATAGCGCTAGAGCTTCCCATGGCGATACATGATAATTTAATATTTCATACACTTCTTTTTATCTCTTGATTAATAATTTAGGACTCTTTAGTTAATAAATAATGGCTTTTATACTTATTTAGGCTTTGGGCCTTCTATTATGTTTTAGCCATTTTTAATAATAAAATTTCAGTTTTACATTGCTTCAATATTTTCACCATAACTCTTGAACCAGATATTGGATTTGCCTCATTTTTATTTCATATTCTAGATGATTCAGAGAGCTACAATTTTTATGAAGACATGAAGGGCAAATTCGGAAAAGAGGGTGGTCGATTTTGGAGCTGAAATCAGATGAATATTTCTGGATTTTATTTGGGCTCGAATTTTGTAACTAAAGCCGACTTTTATTTTATTTTCATTTTAGGGCTGAACCATCGAACCCATTTCCATTTTAGGTTAACTTTAAGTTAGATGGCAGCCACAAACATTCATTCATTCACGTTTTTAGATTTTGGTGGATCAAAATAGGAGTTTTTAAATTCTCTCAAATGTTCTTCGCGTTCTTCATGTTCTTCGTTTGTTTTTCGTTTTCCCCAGCCATGTTCGGCTAAACTTCTATGATTAACCCAACGATGAGGATTCCATGATTCGTCCAGAGAGCTCGTGCTTAATCGATAACGTTACTCGTTTGTTTTCATCTTATCGGATTCGATTTCGAAAATAGTTCGAATATTAGATTTAATATTTGGTTTGGTTTATCCCAAGGACCGAGTTCGAACTAGGTTTAAAGTTTTTTGTGCGATTGCATAGTGGAACACCACTGTTTATTCGGACATATTCTAGGTGATCGTCTAGTCGAGGGATTTTCTGGATGAATGCAGAGATTTCGGTTCATCCAGAACCAAACACGAGTTCGTTCATATTTCGTTCAATGATGGAAGTCTCTGGAATCTGAATGTTGGATTGATCGTTTCTAATCTGTTTCTGCATATTTCATTCTGTTTAGTCTATTTTCGTTTTCAACCTGTTTGAATCAACAAAACCCCCATTTTTACTGTTTCTGTTTTATTGCTGTTCGAATTGAACCGATTGGAATTCGTTGGGAAATGACCCAGGTTACATTATACCATGGGTTGTGAAACTGGACGGACCGTCGGTTCAGACCGAAAACCGGCCAACAGTGCACGAAACCGGTCTAGTTTAGGGTAAAATCAGTCTGACCCGGTTAACTCGGGGTAACCCGGACTCACTGGGTCAAACCGTTTTTTTTAAATAAAAAATATTTCTCCCTCAATTTTTTTATAGAATGCAATCTGATTCATATCATATTTGAACCAATGTATGTGTGATTTTTGACTCTTCCCATTGTCAAACTCAACTTCCTCAAACTTCTCGGTGCTCTTTGCTCCTCGACCGCCATTTTGTGGTTTCTCTGCTTTCGGTTGGCTCAGCTTAGTGGATGTCAAATGTAGGCGGTAAAGAAAATTGTTAAGAATATCTGAATATGTCACAAGTATTGGAGTATATGATTATTTTGTCACTGATCCAAAGTATTGAAATGATGTATAGTATGTCAAATTTAGGTTGGTGTGATGAGAAATTAATTATTTTCCAATTTTTTATACCTCACCGATCTAGGCCTGGGTTGACTCCGGGTTGACTCCAGTCTGACCCACTAACCCTTAACCCAGTACCCCGATCGGTTCAGTGATCGGTCCAGGTTTCAGAACCTTGCATTATACTGCAAATCCTTTTCTAATCTGGTTATTTTGGGAGATTAGGCAAATCTCTGTCAAAATATGCCACCGCTGCCGGGGAATTTGCATCGGTTTGATTAGTAACAGTAGTGTAAATAGCGTCGTTTAGGTGGTTTGGGTGGTTGGACGAAATTTTTCTCGACCCCCGGACCATCAACCAGTCTTATTCACAAGGAATTGGGCATTCTAAGAAAGAATCACTCTCAAGTAGAGAGTGAGGTCTGCCCTATTTTGTCCAAATTCCAATATTTAGACCACTTTTTTCGCTGTTTTAAGTTTCAATTTTGTGATTTCTACTAGGGTAATTTTTTTGGAGTATCTCTAATTTGGTTGAAATTTGGTACAGTGATAGAAAGTGGCCTATCTCACAGGACACATGGAAAATTTTTGATTTTCCATGTGCTCTTCTCCTTTTTGCCAAATTTCATCGTTTAGACCACTTTTTCAAATTTTGAAGTTTTTTTATTCCATTTTTGGGTTCCCCAATGGTCTAGGAGTTGCCTGTCCAAGTTCCATAAATTTTAAACGTCATTTGATAGTGTTTCTGGACTTGTTTTGATCAATTTCTACCATAGGTTTTTGTTTTTGTGTTTGCTTTTGTGTGTCTTAGTGTTTTTCTACTTTTTACCACTTTTAGTGGCATTTTCATAATTCCGATTGGTGGTGGCATTTTCGTAATTCTGATTTTCTCGCAAATTCCGCCTTGTGATTATGCTTTGCATGAGTACTAGGAGCACTATCAATCCGAAGACTTCTTGCCATTTGATCCTAAAATAGAAAGAACAATTCTTCTTGCTAGAAGAGTTGTTAGGCTAAGTTGTGGGATTAACACTGAATTGGACATTGAACTTGAGTTTGATTGTGTCCATTCTGTTGATCTTTCTGATTGTGTTTCTGACAGTACTTCTAATAGTCTTATTGTTTTCACTAATTCTAGTAACAACTTTCCTAACTCAGAAATTATGGCAGTAGAACAGGAAAATCGTCCTACCTTTAAGGAATTGAATGAACCTGATGTTAATTATCAACCTTTGTGCATCCAATATCCTACCCTTGCTGCTAACTTTGAGCTTAAATCTAGTCTAATACACTTGTTGCCTAAGTTTCATGGTCTTTCAGGTGAGTGTGCCATTAAGCATTTGAAGGAATTCCATCTAGTGTGAAGTACAATGAAACTACAGGCCATTGATGAAGATCATATCAAGTTGAGAGCTTTTCCTTTCTCATAGGAAGGTGGAGCCAAAGATCAAGTTGTTGTACCTTCACCCTCATCTATTGGGAGCTGGACTGATGTTCAAAGGTTCAAGAGCAACTGCAATCAAGAAGGAAATTGGCAACATTAAACAGGCCAATGGGGAGACTATGCATGAGTACTGAAAGAGGTTCAAAAGGTTATGTGCAAGCTGTCCACACCACCAGATCACTAAGCAATTCTTGATTACCCATTTCTATGATGGTTTGCTACCAGTAGACAAAGGTTTGGTGGATGCTTTTAGTGGTGGGGCTCTGCGTAACAAGACACTTGAAGTTGCCCGAAACTTGATATCTGAGATGGCAGCCAACTCTCAGCAATTTGGCACCAGGGCCAATAGTACTCCTGTTTACCATGTTCAAACACCTCTAGTCCAGTACGATTCTAGTGATTAGAGAATAGACTTGATGATCTGACCTCTCTGGTGAGGCAGTTGGCAATGACACAAACAATACAATCTTCTCCTCCTCAGATTGGGTACTCATGTGGGTTCTGTTCTGACCCTTACCATTCTACTGACTCTTGCCTACCTTGCATGATCCTGGTTATCAAGACCCGGTCGATAGCTTCGATGGTGTTTTTCCGGAAAGCCACAATACCCCGGCGAGAATAATGCCTTCTCCAATACCTATAATCTTGGTTGGAGAAATCACCCCATTTCCATTGGAACCGAGTAACCAATATCAGCGAATTGCGGGAATTACCAACGAGAGACAGATAAGACCACGAATTTCCAACGACAATCTGCACCTCCTTTGCCTTTGCCGGCCACCACCTCCTCGACCAGCCATATGAGCACCTCCACAAAGCAAAGACAACAAAGAAAGGCTAGTAGTAGTGGTAGTGGTGGTTCCTCCCTTAGGATATGATGAAGCAATTTGTCACAAACCAATATGCGGTTCCTAACAAAGAACCGACACTTCCATTCGAGTTTGCAAACACAGATTAGGCGATTGGCAACATCATTGAACCAGCTTCAACATCGAGATCCAACACTCTTCCTTCACAAACAATTCCTAATCCTAAGGGAATGTGAGTGCTGTCTCCCTTCGATCTGGCAAGCAATTGGAGGAACCTAAACTAGCTGCAGATGTGGCTTCCACATCAGAAAGAGAGTTAGAAAATGTGAAGATAGACTCTAAAAATAAAAAGGCAATGCAACAAGGTGAAGAGGAAGACATTCTCATTCCTCTTCCTTTCCCTCAGAAAGCCCCTCAATCCAAGAAGTTGGCAGACAAAGCACAAGAGAAGGATATACTTGAGACATTCAGAAGACTAGAGATCAACATTCCTCTCTTAGATGCAGTCAAACAAATCCCTAAATATGTCAAGTTTCTGAAGGAGTTGTGCACCAACAAGAGGCGACTGAAGGGAAGTGAACGAGTGAGTTTGAACCAGAATGTATTAGCACTCATCCGGCCTACCATGCCTCGCAAGTGCAAGGATTCAGGGACGTTTTCTATCCCTTGCCTTATTGGTAATTATAGATTTTATGATTGCATGCTAGATTTAGGTGCTTCTATTAATGTCATGCCTGCATCTATTTATAAATCTCTTGGTCTTGGTCCTTTGCGTCCTATTGGTCTTGTTGTTCAATTAGCTAATAGGAGTAGTGCTCATCCTTCTGGTTTAGTTGAAGATGTATTAGTCAAAGTTAATGAATTGATATTCCTTGCTGATTTTTACATTTTAGATATGGAGGATGAGTCTTCTAGTAGTAGGTGACCAATCATTCTAGGGAGGCCTTTCATAAAAACAGCTAGGACTAAGATAGATGTGCATTCCGGTACTCTTTCCATGGAGTTTGGTGATATATCCGTGAATTTCAATATCTTTGATGCCATGAAACATCCTAGGAAGAGCATTCATTTTCTACATTGATGTTATTGATGATCTTTGTGGATGATGTTCTTACCGATTGGTGTTCTAATTATCCCGATTTTTCATCCGAGTGATTACGCCATTTGTGCATGTGCTGATAATGAATGGGGCTCTGTTTGCACTAACTTGGTTAATGTTGCATTATTTGGTGATTCTGCATTACATATGGATTCTAATATTGATTCTGAGTTTGAGCTTCATCCTGATCCTAATGTGCATCCTGATTCTAATTTTGATAAGCTTAACTCTGATTTTGATGCGCTGAACTCTGATGTTAACATTGACCTGTATAGACACAGTTCTTCTGCTTCTTTGAATGTGGTTTCAGGTATTCCTAGTGTGATGACATCAGAATTGTTGCAACAACCACCCAAGCTTCTTCCCTCCATTGAGCAACCACCCAAGCTTGAGTTGAAATCCCTTCCAGATCACCTGAAGTATGCATTTCTAGAGGTGGATGAACATTTGCCAGTTATTGTGGCAAATAATCTTCTTCCCGACCAAGAAGAGAAGGCTTTGTTAAGCTTATTGAGGGCAAACAAGAAAGCCATTGGGTGGATATTAGCTAATATCGTTGGCATCAGCCCTTCCATATGTATGCATCGAATTCTGTTGGAAGAGGACTCTAAGCCGGTGAGGCAACCCTAGAGACGCCTTAATCCTCTTATCCTTGATGTGGTGAAGAAGGAGGTCACTAAGCTTTTGTAAGCTGGTATCATCTATCCCATTTCTGATAGCCAGTGGGTTAGCCCGATCCAGGTGGTTCCTAAGAAATCCGGAGTCACTGTGGTAGCCAATCAGAAGAATGAGCTCATTCCTACTCGAGTTCAGAATAGTTGGAGAGTTTACATCGATTATAGGAGACTCAACCAAGCCACTCGTAAGGATCATTACCCTCTACCTTTCATTAATCGATGTTAGAGCGTTTTTTGGCAAGTCCCATTACGCTTCTTGGATGGCTACTCCGGATACTTCCGATCCATATTGCTCCTAAGGATCAGGAGAAGACAACCTTCACATGCCCCTTTGGAACATATGCCTACCAAAGGATGCCTTTTGGCCTTTGCAATGCACCTAGCACCTTTAAGCGTTGTATGGTAAGCATTTTCTCTGAATTTCTAGAGGACTGCATGGAGGTTTTTATGGATGATTTCACTATATATGGGTCTGATTTTGATGCATGCTTAGCTAATTTGTCTAGAGTTTTGCATAGGTGTATTGAGTCCAATCTTGTGCTGAATTATGAGAAGTGTCACTTTATGGTAGAGTCCGGTATAGTCTTGGGACACAAAGTGTATAGGAAAGGGATTGAGGTAGACCCTGCTACGATAGATGTAATTACTGCTTTGCCTTACCCCGTATCTATGGATGATTTCACTGTATATGGGTCTGATTTTGATGCATGCTTAGCTAATTTGTCTAGAGTTTTGCATAGGTGTATTGAGTCCAATCTTGTGCTGAATTATGAGAAGTGTCACTTTATGGTAGAGTCCGGTATAGTCTTGGGACACAAAGTGTATAGGTCTTGGGTAGACCCCGGCTGTATGTATAATTACCGTTTGTTTTACTTCCCGGTTTGAGGGGGTGATGAGGATTGTGATGTTTTCGAGGAAGGAGAAGAAGAGAGAAAGTTGGAAACTACGGGTTTACTTTTGGAGTGAAGACGCGAGTTTGGAAGAACACCACTTTGTTCACATATATATATAGGACAGACCTCCTTACTCGAGTTTATCTATTTCTTACTTGAGTCTAGCAACCGTCACTAACAAACTCGAAAGTACAAATGGAAGTTTAGGAACGTCACTAACAAACTCGAGTACAAATGGAAGTTTAGGAAAGGGATTGACTAACAAACTCGAGTACAAATGGAAGTATGCCACATCGTTGATTTAAAATAATGTAACTTTTGGAATTCACGGTACTCGAGTTTAGCTTCTCCTTACTCGAGTTTACCAAACTTTCATTTACATACCGCGGTAAAGGTGAAAGTATACTAACCTCGACTTCAAAAAATGTAGCGTGAATTTTTGAACCCACGATGAACATACTCTCGAGTTTAGCTTTTCCTTACTCGAGTTTAGCATACTTGCACTTACAAACTGCAGCTTTGTCCGGTCCTAAACTGCGCTTTTGTTCCCCATACTCGAGTCAAGCTATTGTCAAGGTCGGAGTTTGGCTTCTGTCTCGTCCTAAACTCGAGTAAGCCATCCTATACTGCAAGATGGAACTTCAAGCATTGACATATCCCCCAAGAGACATATCTAAACACTCCGATGCTCAAGTTAGTAAAGATTAATCATCAAAAACATAACTAACATTAGACTCAATGAGAAATTCTTACAATTCATTGGGATTTACCATTCCCAATTCTCTTCTTATGAAGTTGAAAGGTTCTTTGGCTAGAGGCTTTGTGAAGATGTCGCAAGTTGAAGATGAGTTGGGATGAACATCACTTTGACGTCTCTTTCTGGACATGATCCCGAATGTGAAGTGATGCCTCACATCAATATGCTTGGTTCTTGTATGTTGCACCGGATTCTTGGCCAAGCTTATTGTGCTTGTGTTGTCACACAAAATTGGGATTTCCTTCAAGTGAACTCCCAAGTCGGCAAGTTGTTGTTTCAACCATAGCACTTGAGCACAACAACTTGAGGCAAACCACATATTCAGCTTCGGTAGAGGAGACCCCGCTACGATAGATGTAATTACCGCTTGCCTTACCCCGTATCTCGTGCGGGAGGTTTGCTCTTTGGGAAACCACAGTCCAAGAGTCTTTGTGTCCGAGAGATATCTGAATATCCTCTTTTACTTGTTCAGCATGGGACTCTTTTGGAGCGGATTGGAACCTTGCACACATCCCAACACTGAATTGGATGTCCGGCGACTCACCGTAAGATAGAGAAGTGATCCAATCATTCCTCTATACTTTATGATGTTGAAATCTTTGCCCTCCTCATCAGCATCTAGTGAAGCAGTTGAGCTCATAGGAGTGTCAGCACCATTGCACTGGTAGACCACCTTTCGATAGATGTATTCTTGCTTTGCCTTCCAAAGACCTGTATGTGAGGTTTGCTCTTTTCTGGTACAAGTTTCTATCGGGTCTTGTTCAGCTTCTTCCTCAAATAGGCTCGGTTGGAGATGTAGCAAGCCGTACTCATCGCATTTGAGAAGTGTTGTTTTCATTTAACATTGCCCTTGCCATCTCGGTGAGGACTCTATTCTTCCTCTCAACCACACCGTTTTGTTGAGGAGTCCTTGGAGCGAGAAGTGTGATCAATCCCACATTGTCACGAACTTCGGCGAAGGCGTTGTTTTCAAGTCGCCACCATGATCGGTCCTTATACGGAAATTGCAAAGCCTTTCTCGCCCTTTCCAAAGGTAACAACCGATCAAATGTTTCATCTTTAGATGACAAAAATATCGGGCCCAAGCAAATCTAGAGTAATCATCAACTATGACCAAGGTGTAAAGATTTCCACCAAGACTTTTACTCTAGCTAGTCCAACTAGATCCATATGAAGTAATTGAAGAGGTCTACTAGTTGAAATCTCATTTTTTTGCTTTAAAAGAAGATTTGGTTTGTTTTCCTTTTTGACAAGCATCACAGACTATGTCATTTTTGAAATTCAATTTAGGAATACCAATGACCAAATCCTTTTTCAGCAACTTGTCAAGTTGAAACATATTAACATGAGCTAATCGCTTATGCCATAGCCAACTCTCATTCAAGTTACTAACAAAACAATTTTCGTAAACGAAGCATTGCTAGAGAGGTTAAGAGTATAACAATTTCCATCTCTAGGTGCTCTAAATAAGGCTTTAGTTTTCAAATCATCAATGGGGACTAAATCTTTTCTAACAATCAAGCATTCATTTGAATCAAAGATAACTAGGTTACCCTTGTCGGTGCTTTGGCTCACACTTAGGAGGTTGTGACACAATCCTTCTACTAGGTAGACATCTTTGATGAGAGGACCTTCATTGTTTCCTATCTCACCAATTCCAAAGAATTTTTCCTGATTGGTCTCCTCCAAATGTGACTCTACCACCATCCTTTGGTTTGATTGAAAGAAATTTGGATTCATCTCCGGTCATGTGTCTTGAGCACCCACTATCAATGTACCACTTGTTGGGTCTTGATGCCTAAGACAAACCTGCAATTTTCAAGGGATCAAGCCTTAGGTACCCATCTTTTCTTGGGTCCTTTGGAGTTAGTTTTGACCTTAGGAACATAAGTTCCTTTCGGTACCCATTGATAATTTCTCTTTGGTTTAATTTTTCTTT
The DNA here is from genome assembly GCA_019022655.1 of Acacia acuminata. NCBI lineage: Eukaryota > Viridiplantae > Streptophyta > Magnoliopsida > Fabales > Fabaceae > Acacia > Acacia acuminata. The sequence goes on along the minus strand of JAFJYI010000195.1, from coordinate 1,058,989 downwards.
CCTTTTTATGAAAGCAAGATGAAGTAGAATGACCCTTCTTATTACAGTAATTGCAATGTGCAAAGGGATTTGAAGAGTGAACTGATTTTGTAAAATAGTTCATGTATGTTTTCTGACCACTCTTCTTCTTGCCTTTCTTCTTATCAAAGTCTGGTCTGTAACCAATGCCTGATCTATCATTTATAAAATGTTGTTGTTTCAAAATGACATTGAGCATTTCACTTCCTCTAGTGAATTTCTCAAGTGCCTTTGTAAGATATGAATTCTTTTCTTCGCATCAGACAATCTTTACAAATAGTATTTTCTGAAGAAGACAACATTTCAACTTGAGATTCAAGAGTAAGATTTCGGTTTTCAGTTTGAAATATTTTTCAAAGAAGTTTTTCAAATTCAAATTGCACGGTCATATATTCATCAAACAGATCATCATAAGGAGGTTTGCAATCATATACCTCTTCAAGTTTAGCACGTTGCTCTTCTTCTTCAAACTAGGCATATATTTGCTTTTCTCTCATCCTCATCATCTTCATCGATGAGCCATGTCACCCCAAATGCCGGAGACATAAGCTTTCTTCTTGGTCATACAAGGAGCTATATACCCAAGAGGGGGTGAATTGGGTATTTTAAAAACTTTTAGAAATATGCCCTGTTTTTAAGTAATGAAACCAGAGATAGACAGAGGAGGAAGGGAAGGAAAGCTTGCACAATAGAAATTATCCCGGTTCGCCTTATCTTTGACCTACATCCAAATTCCTGACATAGAAAGTTTCTATCGTTTCATTCGGGATTTCATTGGCTGTCCAATACTCAGTTTGAAAATGCAAACTGCGTATTGACTAAGTTGAAAATCATTTGATTCACAAGAAGTTCGATACTCGAGTTTACCCAATACGCAAATCATATGATGACTATTCAATACTCGAGTTTGCCTATGCAACCGCAGATCGACTTTGGTCAAAACTTGGTTTCTTTCGTATGCCCTTGTCCAACCTTCTGCATAAGGACACTGACTTTGTATTTGATGATGCTTGCAAGGCAGCCTTCGACCATTTGAAGCGTTGCCTGACTACAGCCCCAATGATTCAACCCCTTGATTGGTGCCTCCCTTTCGAGTTGATGTGCGATGCTTCCAACTATGCGGTTGGTGCTATCTTGGCACAGTGGGTAGACAGAGCATCTCATGTCATTGCATATGCCTCTACGACTTTGGATCCTGCCCAGTCTAATTACACCACTACTGAGAAAGAGTTGTTGGCTATTGTATTTGCTTTTGATAAGCTTAGGTCATATCTGCTAGCAAGTAGAGTAGTTGTTTTCTCACGACCATCTGCTTTAAAGTTTCTTTTGAAAAAGGCATATGCTAAGCCACGACTCATCCGGTGGATGTTGTTGCTCCAAGAGTTTGATGTTGAGATTTGAGGCAGAAGTGGAGCACAAAACTGGGTAGCTGACCACTTGAGTCGCATCACCCATTCTCCTTTTCACCCCTCTTCTATTCGGGATGATTTCCCTAATGAGCAGCTTTTACATCTGCAAGGTAAGCTTCCATGGTATTCTCGATCGTTAAGCGTCATGTGATAACCGTCGTGGCGGGAGTATTTCCCGTAGGCATGAGATGCCCTTAACCCTATATTGTTTTGTGAGATCTTTGATGTTTAGGGTATTGATTTTATGGGTCCATTTCCTGCCTCATATGGTTATACTTACAAATTGCTAACTGTTGATTATGTCTCGAAATGGGTTGAGGCGAAAGCCACCAGGACTAATGATTCTTCTGTGGTGGTGGATTTTGTTAGGCCTAACATTTTCTACAGGTTTGGTATTCCTAAAGCCATTATCAGTGACCAGGGATCCCATTTTTGCAACTGAAGCATGGGTGCCTTGTTACGCAAGTATGGAGTGCTTCACAAGGTCTCCACCGCATACCATCCTCAGACCAACGGTCAAGCTAAAATCTCAAATAGAGAGATTAAGCAAATCCTTCAGAAGACTATTAATTCTACCCGGAAAGATTGGAGTAAGCGCTTAGAGGATGCTTTGTGGGCATATCACACCGCCTACAAGACTCCGATTGGGATGTCTCCTTATCGTCTTGTCTTTGGTAAGGCATGTCATCTTCCGGTTGAGTTGGAGCATAAAGCCTATTGGACTATTAAGCAGTGTAACATGGATTTGGCTAAGTCTGGGATGGAGCGGAAGCTACAATTGCAAGAGTTGGATGAGCTTAGATTGGATGCCTATGAGAGCTCACGGTTATACAAGGAAAAGACTAAGGCATTCCATGATAAGCATATTTTAAGGAAAGAATTTTCTATGGGCCAGAAAGTTCTTCTGTTTAACTCTCGTTTGAGGTTTATGCCTGGTAAGCTTCGATCTAAATGGGATGGCCCTTTTGTGATCACTAACATTTTTCCATTTGGTGCTGTTGAACTATGTGATCCACCCACAGGAAGAACCTTTAAGGTCAATGGGCATCGCCTCAAGCAATTTCATGAGGGATCCCGGCGACCCGAGGAAGCAGTAGATTCTCCTCATTGATGTCACTTACCCTCCATAAACCCTTGGGAGTATTCTTCTTTCTCCTCCCCCTTCTCTTTTATTTGTTTTCCTTTTCCTCCTTTGCTTTTTGAATAAATACAATCTCTCTTTCTATGATTGCTACATATTATGAACTTGGACATTTTGGTTTTAATGGATCATTCTGTTGGGTCTACAATTCTTGACTCTTAGATTACATGTCTTGGTAGTTGATTTGATGTTGTTGATTGCCTAAGTTGGTATTGACCTTGTGAGATTTTGGGCCTACATGAATGAAATTCATCTTTTGCCATTCTTTATTTCATGTGTGCATCTACTCATGATTTGTATTCTCTAGAACTTGCTCCTTTTCTTTTTGAAACTACATTTTTCACTTACGTGCATAAGTATGATGGAAGCTTGTTTTCTTTCTTTTATTTTCCCTACTTTGGCCAAATAGCCTTTCCCTTGCATTATGATCCCTTTGCTAGCCCTTTGTGCCTTTTTGACTCATTCTTTTCTAAGCCACATTACAAGCTTAAGCATAAAACCATTTTATTCCGCACCTTGAAAATTTATTGAGTATTGGTTTCACCTTGGTTTTGTGTTTTAAGTGTGGGGGTTGTTCAGGAGTGCAACAGTTTAAGTGTGGGGGGATGTTTGCTTTTGTCATTGTGATTATGTATATAGTATAGTTTCATTTTCAACAAAAAAAAAAAGGAAAAAAAAAGAGAAAAGAACAAGAAAGAAAAACAAAAAAAAAAAAAAAAAAAAACAAAAGAAAACAAATGAAAAAGAAAAGAAAAGCAGAAAAAAAAATAAAGAAAATACATAGAAAGAAAGGAGATATATAAGTAAAATAAAAATTTTCTTATATAGAGAATGATTGTGTTAATTAGTGCTCTTTTTAATTTCTTTGGTGCTTAGCCTCTCATTCCATACTATTACCTACCTTCACCCTAACCCCATTACAACCTTTCATAACAAGCTCTCTTGATTTGTACATGCATGTGTTATGAGTAGTAGAGACGTAGAAATTGAGCAAGCTTATGGTAGGACAATTTTCTTGAGTAGAATTTGAGCGATACATTTATTTACCTTAAACACTTGAGAGATTGATTTATTGAGTGCATCATTTGAGAAACCATCTTTTGTGATTAGCATCATTGATTGAGATTACCATGAATTGTAATTTGAGATGAAGGGATTGTGGTCTTGATTGATTGATCTTTTGGAGCTTTGTGTCCCTTGTTCAATTTTTACATTGTTAGCAATTGTTAGAAAAGAAGAGTTTCTCCTTTAGGTCTTTTCTTTGAATTTTGCAATAGAGTACAAAAAGATAAGTGTAGGGAATTTGATAATTTAATATTTCATACACTTCTTTTTATCTCTTGATTAATAATTTAGAACTCTTTAGTTAATAAATAATGGCTTTTATACTTATTTGGGCTTTGAGCCTTTTATTATGTTTTAGCCATTTTTAATAATAAAATTCCAGTTTTATATTGCTTTACTATTTTCACCATAACTCTTGAACCAGACATCATATTTGCCTCATTTTTGTTTCATATTTTAGGAGAGAGCTACAATTGTTATGAAGACATGAAGGGAAAATTCGGACAAGAGGGCGGTCGATTTTGGAGCCGAAGTCAGATGAATATTTCTGGATTTTATTTGGGCTCGAATTTTGTAACTAAAGCCCACTTTTATTTTATTTTCGTTTTGGGCTGAACCATCAGAACCCATTTCCATTTTGGTAATGTTACTCGTTTCTGTTTTCATCTTATCGGATTCAATTTTTGAAAATAGTTCGAATATTAGATTTAATATTCGGTTTGGTTCATCCCAAGGACTGAGTTTGAACTAGGTTTAAATTTTTACTGTGCGATTGCATAGTGGGACGCCACTGTTTGGACATGTAATCGAAGAGTCAAGAATTTTCAATATGTTTGAATTCGTTGGGAAACGACCCAGGTTACATTATACTGCAAATCCTTTTCTAATCTGGTTATTTTGGGGGATTACAGCAAATCTATGTCAATATGCTGGGTCATATAAACCCTTTCTTCAGTAATTCTACAATTTGCTTCTTTAGTTCAGCCATCTCATTGGGTGCCATTCAGTAGGTTGCTTTGGATATTGGTTCAGCTCTAAGCATGATCTCAATGACAAATTCTAATTCCCTTTTCGGAGGAAATCCACCAGTGTCTTCTAGAAATGCCTCAAGGAACGCATTTACTACAGGTATGTTCGATTCAGTACGATCTGACTTTCGTAATAGTAATAGCTATAGCTCGGGGGATGTCTACTATTGAGCTGGTCTTTCGCTAGAAAGGATGAGTGTCGTCTCAACTTCTGCCCACAGTGTACCCTTGGCACCCCTTTTTCAAACATTTCTCAGCTTCAGCCACTATAAGAATTTCATATTTACACTTGCATTATCATACCTCTGCGAATTCAGATATACAATCCTCTTACTACTGTAGTCGAACAAGACATTGTTTGCCGCCAACCAGTTTAAATCCAGTATAACTTCAATACTATGAAGTGGCAAACAACTTAAATCTACCGTAGACTCATGCCCCTTAACATTCACAATATCGTTTAGACAAATTTCGGCAGTCACAAACTTGAAACCAATCGGTGTAGCCACAACCAAATCATAAGGTAGTTTATGGGTGCTTAATCCTGGATGTTCTGCACATTCATATGCAATTAAAGAATAACTAACACTTGGATCAAACAATACTTGTAATGTATTACCATAGAGAATGGTAGTTCCTTGGATCATTTCTATGGACTTCTCGGCCTCCTTATAGGTCATGGAAAAAACTTTGTCTTGGTTATGGGGTCTTTTCTCAGCTGTACTTTGAGGGCAATCTTGACTAATATGGCCTAACTTCTGACAAACATGAAAAATAATCTACACACTACGAGTTCTTCTAGGATGTGATCTACCATACTGGAAAAAATGTTAAGATACAAGGGGTCTTTTGTAGGCATGATCCTCATGCTAAGAGGGCCTTTTGTTGTTTCCTCGAGGTTTAACCCTTTTGCCCTTTCCTTTTTGAGAGGAGTTCCCTTAACTGGACTCACTGTAGCTACTGACATCTTAGCTGAATACAGGTCCTATAAATTACTCTCGATGCTCTGACATTCCACGACCGCCTAGTTAAACTCTTTGAGCTGTCGGAGGCCAACTTCTCCTTGATTTCATACTTCAACCCCGTATCAACATGTCTGAGTTCTAGGCATAGACACAAATTCCAAGAAAACTATAAGAAAAATATAATTATTAATTAAGAAGTTGTTCACATTGGCAAAGAAAAATTACGAAGTTGTTAACAAACTATCTATTAATAATCATGGCACAAAAAACTTGATCACTTTAGGTTTAAAATTGATTTTGTATTTGGTTTATTCTGTAAATCTTGCACATGTACAATGTTGTCTTCATTCATTTGCAGATATTTTAATAAGAGAAGATTATTTGTTTATGACTAAATAATTACGAGACTTTTTCACTATAATTGGGTACTTTTCACTTGGAAGAATATAATTTATATATTAATATACTTAAAGAAAATTTGATACAATTCGGATAAAAAATAAATAATAATATAATTTGCTGGACATAATTACATATAAAATTATATTTAATAATTTAATTAATAATTTATTTTTAATATTTTTTTATCATAACAACAACTATTAGGGAATTTAATTATAACTAAATTTTAATATTTATCATATGCATAGTAATTAACTATAACTATAAAATAAAGTATTTTGTAGAAATTCTTTGTCGGGAGAAAGATATACAAGGACCTTCGAAATATGGTAAACCCAAAATGGTACCTCATAAATCAAAATGTCTAAAAATATGAAGTAAGTTTTAGGAATAATTCTAAAATTATTATTATTATTTTTGTGAGAGACCTAATAGCCCTCACATACCACTACGTAATATGAAAAATAAAATGACAATAGCAGTTTAATAAGTAATATCTTTAACTTATCAAATAAGAATAGTTAAAGACAATGTCAACTTATTTTACCAAAAAAAAAAAAAAAAAAAATTGTCGAATATCAATGGCAACAATAGTTTAACAAATTTAACTTAATAAATGGGGACAACAACTATGACAATAATGACAAATAATTTCATTGAGGGCAATAAGGTCATTTGACAAAAAAAAAAAAAAAAAAAGGAAACTAAATTCCAGAATTGTTCCTAAGGACTTCATATGAGTTGAGTTATTTCATGAGACTATTTTGATCTTATATGTCATGCTAGAGCCGTCAATCAGGGCCGGCCCGTGATGGGCCTGGGCCCATCGAGGCGGCCCTCGAGCCGGAGTAAGAAAAACACCTGTTTTTCAAAGCCCTCCCGAGAGCACCAGGGGCCCGAGGCGGCCGGCCAGGCCCTAAATTATTATTTCAAATTTTAACTATTTTTTCCTCTGTTTTTTTTTCTCAAAGAAATATAATTAGTAAATTACAACAATTAAAGCTCTAATTTATCAAATAAATGTTGTCAACATTTATATCCAAAAAACACAATTATCCAACAAATAAGCATCCACGAATTCATAATCAAAAACAAATTATGTTCTCAAATAACTTACATAAAATATAAAAAGCATCTAAGTTCTTAATTGTTGTAATTTACTATCAAAAACAAATTATGTTCTCAAAAACAAATTATGTTCTTAATTCTTATGGATTACTATCCTCATGATTTTTGGAGAATGCATTCAAAATTCAACATTAAAAGAAAAAAAAATATATAACGGGCTAAACGGCCGGCCAGTAGCCCGCAGGCCGGCCCGTAAAGCCCGTGGCCTGCGGGGCGGCCTACGAGGCCTGAAGTCACCTCTCTTCAATTTTTGAGGCCCGGCCCGTAACGGGCCAGGGGTTAAACGGCCGCCCGACGGGCCCGGCCCGTTTTGACGGCTCTATGTCATGCACTCATTGGGGGGTCCGTACAAGCCCACAAATATATGGGACGCTTGATTGGGTTAATCTTAATTTAAGAGCCAGGTTTACAACCCATTTTCATTTTGGGCATACCAGGCCCCAAAACAAGTCGAACCAAATGGTCATGAGTCATCCTTATTCCACATGGTAATGCGAAAATCGTGGCAATACATATACACATGCTTAGTTTTTTTATATATAGCTATTTAAGTGGGTCATATTCAAGTATTGTTAGGATCTAACGGACAAAGTGTTTTCCATTATAATTTCAAAAGGAGGGATGGAATATGAGGACTTCCAGAATATCACCACACACTTTAGTTATTTTATTCATGGGCATTTGATACATGGCCACATTTGTTCACCATTCTGTAATGAGGACAATAATTCTTTTGTTTGTAAAAAAAATAGTTTTTAGAAATTTATTATTTTTTCTGAAGCTCTTTTAATTAATTTGAATTAAAAAATCATATTTTTAAAATAATCATATTTTATTAAGTTCTTAATTTTATTATGTTTGTATTAGTGCCAATGTTTTACTCATTAAGGGGTGAATCGGGTGATATTAAAAATTTCATAAAAATAGGATTAATAACTAAATCGAAAGATAAGAGTTGGAGAAATATTACCGAAATGTACACAAGAGTTTATACTAGAGAGCCTATAAGATTTTCACTATACTCCCAAGATTTGATGGATTCTTGGCACCACAGTACAAAGAGAGTTCCTTAATAGGACATTCACTGATGCTACCAAAATTTAACTAAGCATCGCAAGTGTACGGGTCATGAAAATAGTAAGTGACAAATCAAGGTCATCCCACAGTGACTCAATCAAACTAGTGATTAGGTATCAAATTTCCTTTTTTCATTTAAGTTGAGCAAATAAGAATTGTTTTCAATAACAAAAACAAAAAAGAATCTAATAAAAACAAGCACTTTCAGAGAGAGAGAATTCAAATATCAAGGAGGACAACCTAGAGATACTAATCTCTTGTTTGTTTCTTAGATTTTATTCCCACTAAATTAATTCTAACTTAACTTCATCAGTTAATCTAGAGTATTAATGTTTATAAGTGCCTGTCGGTCCACTTACACACCTACCTCAAATAATTATGCAATGTCTCACACAATTAACTAAGGTGCAATTCAAATCGGGCTCACTCTAATTTGACTATGCGGAGCTTCTAGGTATATGTCTATCCTAGACGCAAATTAGATTAAAACCTAATTCCACATTATTTAATCCAAGGTCAATTTAAGATTCCTTTCGTCAAGTTCAATCATAAATCCCCAAAACATGCTTAATGGTGGCCAATCACTAAGCAATAAATAATAAAAACAAGATTAAATAAACTGATTAAAATTAAGTAAAACTAATGAGTGGGAACAATTTCTAAGTCTCAAACAAGTTCATAGTACTCTAGGTTGAAAAGAAAGTTAGCCACACATGGCTATAAGAAAATCCATAACAAACTTAAGAAATTCATATTCAAGCATAAAGAGAAGAAGAAGAACAACAAAGAAGAGATCCCAGAACAACTCTGCTTCTGAATTAATATCACGCTCTGCTTCTTCTTTTCATCTCCAGCAAAATCTCCGCGCTCCAAGTTTTCTTCAATGTGTCGTGCGTCTCTGCTCTCTTTAGTATTGCGTCTCTGTGCCTCTCTTTAATATATAGATTTTAGGTTCCAATCTCCATTCAATTCGTGGGCCCCCCTTTAATTCAATGGAATCAATCTTGTTCAATTCTTTGCTCCTCCCCACATGTAGACATATATCCTTGACCTTCCCATTATCATCTTCAATTCTATTCAATTTCATGGGACCCAATGCCATTAATTCCCTCGGTCACAACATTCAATTTGTTTCGAAAAATCACCTTCCCCGATCCTTATGCCAATGAGAAAGAAAAGGAAATTATATGTTAATCATAATAATAAAAAAACTGAATTTATTCAAAACCTCTCATTACTATGATTTATTTCCTAAACTCAAAAACTTGTATTTTAAGTTGAAATCCCTTAAATAATGCATCCAAATTAATATCTCTTAAAATCTCAATAAAATCTCTTCAATTTGGTATTGATGACTTCCAAATATATCAAAATATATCTCAAATCAATTAAAAATAGGAAGTCATCACACCCCCACACTTGCATCAAATCTTGTCCTCAAGATTTTTAAATTCAAGATTTTTAAATTCTAAAACAACCAATTCATGAAAACCATGGAAGCAAGATTTTTAAAGCAAGCACTAAAACAATATTTCTCGAAATCTTTCCCACCTTCCAAAAATGCAAGTAGCAAGGTAATTAATTTGGCAAAGATAAATCACAATAGAATGTCCCTCACAAGTCAAGTGTTTACACTCATTTCTCAAGATATTCTAGGGCTTGTGTTTCACTCATTTCCACCTATTGCAACTTATCTACCATAGGCTTGTTCCTCATCTCATTCTCTACTGTATTATTCCCTTACATACACAAATGAAGAGGACTTTAACAATAGATAAATACTTTAGTTAGTGCCAAGTAACTCAATACATAATATGAAGAATGAAGAGATTTCTTTTTTTCTTTCTTTCTTTTTTTTTTTTTTTCTTTTTTTTTTCCTTGAGCCGTTGTAGGTCCCCTTTTGACGCGACCCTGCACATGGGTGATGCAGCACTTTACTCGCTTATTCCAACAGGGAACCTCAAGAGGCTTTTAGCCTAACTCATAACTCTCTTTGACTTTACCGTTTGACGCGAGTGCCAACATTGGTGATGAAGTGCCCCGGTTACTAAGTAAGGTTTAGAGAAGTCATTGGAGCTGTGTGTGTGTGTGTGTGTGTGTGTGTGCATGTGTGTGTGTGTGTGTGTTTTTTTCAACCCCTTCAATCTTCTTCTTCTTCCTTTTTCACTTAGCACTCACTAGAGTAACCAATAAAAAAGAATGCCCAAACATCTTTATGTATGTAAAGGATTTTTTTTTTAAAGAGATTTAGAACGAGTTCTAGAGACAAAATCACAATAAGTGTACTCTCTCTTAAAAGGATGAATATTTGGGCTCAAATTCCTCACAGGTTCCTTGACATCCTAAAGTAAATTACCCAAACCAAATCTTTACCTCTTTACTAACATTCAAAGAACATATAATACATCAAGTTAAAATCAAGGATACTCTCACCCCCACACTTAAATGCCACATTGTCCTCAATGTGAACAAGTAACAACAAGTAATGGAAGTGAAGAGCAACCATATCTGAAGTGTAAGGGTAACACCTATCTTAAAGATTTCAGATTTCCACTAGTGGAACAGCTCAAGTGCTAGCAGTCACTCAATATTTATCACAAACAATCATCACATCCATATCCAACTAAGAGGCGCACTCATTCCCAAGCAATATATTATCAACAATCAAACAAAACAAATCAAAGAAAAGTAGAAGGAAACTCCCCTATTTGTCCTTGATTGCGCTTTCAATCTTTGCTACCAAAGTGGACCACATTATCAAGGGCTATCAATAGTCCTACAAAATCAAATAAAGCATCAAACACACCTTGGGTTGCCTCCCAAGAAGCGCTTGGTTTAAAGTCCTCAGCCTGACTAGCCCAACAATCTAAGTAGGTGATGACAAGCGGTGAACCATTGTTTGCCAGGTTCACTTCACCACCATGGTAATGCTTCAGTCTTTGCCCATTCACTTTAAAGCAATCTCATGTTCTCTCATCTTTAACTTCAATTGCACCTTTTGATGACAAAAACCACTTTGAAAGGACCAAACCACCTTGATTTAAGCTTCCCGGAAATAGATGCGAGTCTTGAATTGAAGAGAAGCACCAATTGCCCGGCTCAAAAGATCGCTTCAAGATATGATTGTCATGCCATTTCTTTGTTCTTTCTTTATACAATCGTGCACTATCATATGCTTGAAGTCTAAATTCTTCCAACTCATTCAGTTGCAGCAACCTTTTTGAGCTCGCTTGATTGTGATCCATATTTAACTTCTTGATTGCCCACCATGCTTTATACTCCAATTCAAGTGGTAAATGACACGCTTTTCCAAAAACCAAACGGTATGGTGACATGCCAATTGGAGTACGAAAAGCTGTCCTATAAGCCCATAAAGCATCATCAAGCTTGTCAGACCAATCTTTTCTAGTTGGGCCCACGGTCTTCTCAAGAATCCTCTTAATTTCCCCTGTTAGTTAACTCACACAAACCATTAGTTTGGGGATGGTATGCAAGTGACATTCGGTGGTGCACTTTGTATTTCTCTAAGAGGGCCTTGAAATTCTTGTTGTTGAAGTGGGTCCCTTCATCGGTAATGATTGCTGCGGGGTGCCAAATCTGGTCAAGATATACTTCTTCAAGAATCGAATTCTTTGTGTTGGCATCGTTAGCTTGGCAAGCTATAGCTTCAGCCCATTTACTCACATATTCCACAAAGAACAAGAATGTACTTGTTTCCTCTTAAAGATGTGAAAGGACCCATGAAATCCATCCCCAAACATCGAACAACTCCACCTCAAGGATTCCAGTTGAGGCATCTCATGTCTCTTGGAAATATTACCTGTTCTTTGACATCTATCACACTTGGTAACAAATTGGTGAGCATCTTTAAACAAAGCAGGCCAATAAAAACCAGATTCAAGTACCTTTGATGCGCTTCTTTGCCCCCATAATGTACCCCATATGCGAGATGCATGACATGCATTCAAAATTTCCTCTTGTTCTACCTCGGGCACACATTTTCTAATAATCAAATTAGCACATCTCTTAAAAAGAAATGGTTCTTCCCAAATATAGTAGGCAATATCATGCAAAAACTTCTTTCTTTGGTAGAAATTCAAATCAGGAGGTAATACTTCACACACAAGATAATTCACAATATCAGCATACCATGGCAAACCACAACTACTTACAACAAACAATTGCTCATCAGGAAAACATTCATTTACCAACAAATCATTCACATGATCATAAGGGTTCACAATTCTAGACAAATGATCAGCAATTTGATTTTTAATTCCTTTCCTATCAACTATATGCACATCAAATTCTTGTAGCAACAAGACCCATCTAATCAATCTAGGTTTAGACTCTTTCTTCCCTAACAAGTATTTAATGGCAGCATGATCTGTGTAAACTATAACCTTAGCACCCATCAAATATACCCTAAACTTTTCAAAAGCAAACACTACAGCAAGCATTTCTTTTTCAGTGGTAGAGTAATTTACCTGAGCTACTATTAATGTCCTGCTCGCGTAGTAGATAGGATGGAAAATCTTCACACGCCTCTGTCCCAACACAGCTCCAACAGCATAGTCACTCGCATCATACATTACTTCAAAAGGTAGTGACCAATCAGAAGCTACAGTTATAGGAGCTGAAGTCAATCTTCTCTTCAGTTCTTCAAAAGCCTTCATACACTCCTCATTAAACTAAAAAGGAGTATCTTTCTCCAGTAACTGTGAAAGGGGCTTTGAAAACTTAGAAAAATCTTTAATGAATGACGATAGAAACCAGTATGACCCAAGAAGCTTCTCACAGCTTTGACATTAGAAGGAGGAGGTAGTTGCTCAATCACAAAAATCTTGGCTCTGTCAGCCTCTAAACCATTTTTAGAAACTTTATGACCCAAAACTATGCCTTCAGTCACCATGAAATGACACTTCTCCCAGTTGAGTACTAAGTTTGTCTCCTCACATCGCTTCAACACTTTTTCCAGATTGATCAAGCACTCATCAAATGATTCTCCAAATATCGAGAAGTCATCCATGAATACTTCCATTATCTCTTCTATCATATCAGAGAATATACTCATCATACATCTATGAAAAGTGGCAGGAGCATTGCATAAACCAAATGGCATTCTTCTAAAGGCAAAAGTGCTATAAGGACAGGTAAATATTGTCTTCTCTTGATCTTCGGAGAAACCACAATTTGATTATACCCTGAATATCCATCCAAGAAAAAAAGAATTCTTTACCAACCAAGCGGTCTAACATCTGGTCAATAAATGGAAGTGGGAAATGATCTTTCCTTGTAGCATCATTCAACTTTCTGTAATCCATGCAAATACGCCAACTAGTAACTGTGCGAGTAGGGATAAGCTCATCTTGCTCGTTAGTGATCACTGTCATGCCCCCTTTTTTTGGAACACATTGTACTAGGCTCACCCACGCGTTATCAGAAATAGGGTAAATGATCCCAACATCTAACCATTTAATAATTTCCTTCTTGACCACTTCTTTCATCATAGGATTTAGCCTTCTCTGATTCTGGACAGATTTCTTGTGATCATCTTCCAAGAGTATCTTGTGCATTACAATTGACGGGCTTATACCTTTTATGTCTGCAATTGTCCATCCTAAGGCACCTTTATGGCTCTTGAGAACTTTCAACAACTATTCTTTTTTATCTTCAGATAAGGAAGAAGAGATGATAACAGGTAGTGTCTCACACTCACCCAAGTATGCATATTCAAGATGCGGTGGTAAGGGTTTAAGCTCTAGAAGTGGTGCTAGTTCAATGGAAGGCTTCAAAGAAGTAGTTGCCTTGATTCCATCTCTAATAACTCAAACTGCTATGATGATTTCTTGTAATGAGGAGAGGCTTCAAGTAACTTCTTACATTCAACTATATTCCCTTCTTCAATCTCATCTGTCCCAAGTAAAACAGCAGCTAACGGTTCTATTATAGAAAAGGATTCTAAAGTCTCTTGAATAGCCTCATCAATCATATCAACCTTGAAGCAATCTGTCACATCCCTAGGATACTTCAATGCCTTGTTCATGTTGAATACAACTTCTTCATCATTTACCCTCAACTTGATCTCTCCCTTTTCAACATCAATCAGTGTTCGAGCTGTAGCAAGAAAAGCTCTTCCCACAATGAGCGGTAGATCTCTATCTTCATCACAATCCAAGACAATAAAGTCAGCAAGGAAAATAAACTTGTCTACTTTAACCAAAACATCTTCAATGATACCCTTTGGAAACGCTAAACTTCGACCAGCTAGCTGAAGTGTCACAGAAGTTGGTTGAGCTTCCCCGATTGCAATTTCCGAACACGAGATAATGGCATCAAGTTAACACTTGATCCTAGATCACATATGCTCTTCCTTGAAACTTTTCTCCAATTATGCAAGGTATGGAAAAACTGCTGGATCTTTCTGTTTAAGGGGCAGATTGTTGAGAAGAATAGCACTACACTCTTCGGTTAAGGCTACGGTTTCATAGTCACCAAACCTTCTCTTCTTACTCAACATCTCCTTTAGAAACTTCACATATTGAGGCATCTGCTCTAACGCCTCAAGGATAGGGATGTTAATGTGTAGTTGCTTGAAAATCTCCAAAAACTTCTTATATTGCTCATCTGAAGCTTTCTTCTGAAATCTTTGAGGGAATGGTAAAGGCGGTACCCATTTAAGATTATCCTGGTTTGCCTTCTTTTTCACTTCACCCTGGTTAGACTCAATCTCAACTTTCTCTTCATTGACTTTTCCATTCACCGTCTGTGCGACCTCTTCATTATCCTCTATAGTGACTGTAGGATTTGTTTGGTCATTAGAGGCTAGAGGTTTCTTCATTGGTTGTGGAATCTCAGGTAATTCCTTTCCACTTCTCAATGTGAGGGCTTTGCATTCCTCTCTCCCATCTCTACGAGGATTAGGCACAGTATTACTTAGCAATTCTCTCTGTTGTAAAACATTCACAACATTTGCAGGTTGTCCCATTTGTATCTGAAGATCCTTAATAGATGAGGTCATTCCTGCAACAGTGGCGTGAGTATCCTTGATTTCTGAGGCCATCCCGGCAACAGTGGCGTTAGTAGCAGCTTGATCTTGAGCGCTCTTTAGTTGAAAACTTGCAAGCTGAGATATCACTGCTTGTAGATCAGATTTAGGTTCTTGGGTGGGAACGACTTCCCTTTCCAATTGATGAAAGCCAGGAGGTGACACTTGTCTCGTATCAAAACTTGATGCTTCATTAAGAGTCGCCCCATATTTCCAAGAGAGGTTGGGATTTTTTCGCCACCCAGAATTGTAGGTGTTTGAGTAGGGAATGTTCTGGTTGTTGCCACAGTAGTTACCTGCATAGTTCACATGTTTCATTTGTTGAGATATGAGGCATAGTCCATTATCATGGCCATCTCCACAGTAATCACAAGGGGTATGAACAGCATTTACCCCGACATGTCTACTATTAGATCGGTTGGCTTGAGCTTCTAAGTGATCAACCTTCTTGTTGATCGTATGTAACATTGCCATCAGCTGTGAAGAAGGGTTTTCAATAACTTTATCAACTGACTTCACCAACCTTCTATCATTATTGTTCTGTAGAAAGTCAGTGGATAAGTCATCTAGGCATTTCCAGACATGATTTACCGGTTGCTTTGTAATTCCCCCATTAGTAACAACATTTAATTCTGATTTAGATTCAGGAGTCAACTGAGTACTGAATATTTGAAGCAAGAGCCATCTCTCTAGATTGTGATAGGGCTTTGCCTGACAAGCAACTTGAACCTCTCCCAGTCCTCATACAGGTGCTCACCAAATTGTTGACAGAAATTAGTAAGAGCGGCTCGTGCATCCACAATCTTGTTATGAGGAAAAAATCTTGATCTGAACTTTTCTTCCAGTGTCTCCCACGAGGTTATGCTGCCCTCTGCCAAGTTGTTGAGCCATTCTTTAGCTTTCCCTTGTAGAGAGTAAGGAAAAAGTTGAAGGCGAATCACATCATTAGGTACTCCATTTTGCTTGAATGAGTTGCAAACATCAAGAAATTGTAGTAGATGTCGATTAGGATCTTCTGAATCGTTTCCTGCATACTGACCCTGGAGTTCAAGCATCTTAAGCATAGTCTGCTTGATTTCAAAATTGTGGGCTTGAAATTCAGGCACTCTGATTCCTGATTGATACCCTTGAGATTGTCTTCCCGAGAAAATCATTGATACACAAACGATCATTTTCATCCTAAGCCATTTCTTCAGTGTCAGGCTGTATTGCTTCTTCCTCTTGAATATGAGGTGTTGTAGCTTCCAAAAACTCTTGGATATTTCTTGTTTTCTGTGGTGTTTTAGTAGCTTTGGGTCTACCAGTCATGTACCAAAGTACCTGCAAAGCCAAATAAATCTCAAAGTATCAAACTAACACCAAAAGTTAAGAAAAACAAAAAACAAAAGAAAATAAAAAAATTGGATTTTTTTTAATTAAAAAAAAAACTAAAACTAAAACTACTAAAGGATTTCTAATACTAATTACTAATTGCCTTGAGTCCCCGGCAACGGCGCCAAAAACTTGATGCTACCAAAATTTAACTAAGCATCGCAAGTGTACGGGTCATGAAAATAGTAAGTGGCAAATCAAGGTCATCCCCCAGAGACTCAATCAAACTAGTGATTAGGTATCAAATTTCCTTTTTTCATTTAAGTTGAGCAAATAAGAATTGTTTTCAATAACAAGTAAAACAAAAGAATCTAATAAAAACAAGCACTTTCGAGATAGGGAGAATTCAAATATCAAGGAGGACAACCTAGAGATACTAATCCCTTGTTTGTTTCTTAGATTTTATTCCCACTAAATTAATTCTAACTTAACTTCATCAATTAATCTAGAGTATTAATGTTTATAAGTGCCTGTCGGTCCACTTACACACCTACCTCAAATAATTATGCAATGTCTCACACAATTAACTAAGGTGCAATTCAAATCGGGCTCACTCTAATTTGACTATGCGGTATATGTCTATCCTAGACGCAAATTAGATTAAAACCTAATTCCACATTGTTTAATCCAAGGTCAATTTAAGATTCCTTTCGTCAAGTTCAATCCTAAATCCCCAAAACATGCTTAATGGTGGCCAATCACTAAGCAATAAATAATAAAAACAAGATTAAATAAACTATTAAAATTAAGTAAAACTAATGAGTGGGAACAATTTCTAAGTCTCAAACAAGTTCATAGTACTCTAGGTTGAAAAGAAAATTAGCCACACATGGTTATAAGAAAATCCATAACAAACTTAAGAAATTCATATTCAAGCATAAAGAGAAGAAGAAGAAGAAAGAAGAGATCCCAAAACAACTCTGCTTCTGAATTAATATCATGCTTTGCTTCTTCTTTTCATTCCAATCTCCATCCAAGTTTTCTTCACTTGTGCTATGCTCTCTCTCTTTAGTATTGCGTCTCAATATATAGATTTTAGGTTCCAATCTCCATTCAATTCGCTCCAATTCAATGGAATCAATTTCTTCAATTCTTTGCATCCTCCCCACGTGCGGATTTGACCTTCCCATTATCATCTTCAATTTTATTCAATTTGTGTGGGACCCAATGCCATTAATTCCCTTCACAAAACATTCAATTTGTTGACCAAAAAATCACCTTCCCGATGCCAATGAGAAAGAAAAGGAAATTATATGTTAATCATAATAATAAAAAACTGAATTTATTCAAAACCTCTCATTACTATGATTTATTTCCTAAACTCAAAAACTTGTATTTTAAGTTGAAATCCCTTAAATAATGCATCCAAATTGATATCTCTTAAAATCTCAATAAAATCTCTTCAATTTGGTATTGATGACTTCCAAAATATATCAAAATATATCTCAAATCAATTAAAAATAGGAAGTCATCATTCACTCCCCCTTCTACTTTGTAATTTGACAACCTCAGTCAAGGTCCAACTACCTTGAGATTTTACATAATTGAATAAGGTCAGTAAACTCTCTCACAGAGTAAGTAGATAAACACTGAACTACAAATCGAATATCAAAAAATATCAGAGAATAAACTGAGCAATAAATATACAGATGGTTTGTCGTTGGCTTTGTTAGCTTTTTTTTGACTTGAATGATTTGTTATTTGTAAGCAATCGCCATTAATGATCGTTGTGAGCATTCAAATTTCTTTGTTAGAGAAAAATTGTAGTCATTGATGAAATTCAATGTTCTATCGCTCTCTTCTTTGCTTCAACAAATGCTTCAGACGCAATCCTCTGTTCAGCTCTGCTTTGCATTTAATGTTATGACAAAATTTTTCTTTTGTAGCTTTCAGAGTTAATTCAAACTTTAATCATCTAAAACTTATATACAAACAAGATTAGTAACTTTAAGAAATAGTATAAGTAATTATAAAGTGTAAACAAATGATAATCAAAGATATAAAAATTATCGAGATGTTGATTTTTTAAAAAAATGATGAACATGCTCTCGAGTGTGATTAAGAAAGTAATGATTTGTCACTCGAGTGCTTGCAGTGAAACTCGAGTTTCCAGATGAATTTTGAGTCTGGTAGTGAACTGTTGTAGAAAACTTCATTACTCAAGGCTTTAATGAGTAAATCAAGTGATCTTCTGTTTGTTTGAAAATTACTACCTGGACTCGAGTGAATATTTGGATCACTTACACTTGCTTGCAAGTAATGTTGGATCATTCAAGTGATTCTCAAGATCACTCAAGTGATCTTATGATCATCCATCAAGTGTCTAGTTGAATTTTGCAAGTTGGCATCACTCAAGTGATCTTATAAATCATCATTTTTGCACTAGAAGTGATGGATTCAGTATCTTAGATCACTTTAAGTGAATAGTATTCACTCGAGTGCCTTGTTGATTTAAGTTTATTTTAAGGGTTAAATATCATTTTTGCCATGGAAGTATTGGCTAGGAGGCATTCAGCACCCGGAAGTTGTTTTGGTATCATTTTGCCCCGGAAGTTTACAAAAAAGAGCAAATATGCCCTAGAATTTTTTTTAAGGAGCAAATATGCCCTAGAAGTTTTTTTTAGGAGCAAATATTTGTGAACTTTTGGGGCAAAAATGATACAAAAAATTTTCAATCCAACAATCAAGATCAACCTGTTAACTTCTATATTTTGATGATCACAATTTCTTTGTCATTGAATTAAGAAAGTTGTGTTTTAAATGGGATTCTCGAGCTGAGATAAGATCATGCCTGAGCATAACTGAACTGATAAATTGTTTAAGCATCTTAGGGAAGCATGCTCGAGCAGAAGCATATAGACATGCTCGAGCAACATCGGGTACAAGGCAAAAATCAAGTGTTCCAGGAAAGGCTTGATCGAGCAAAGCATATAGTCATGCTCAAGCAACATCGAGCCAAGACAAAACTATGTTAACTGGAACACCATGCTCGAGCAGAGTATACAGGATTGCCCGAGCAACATCAAGTAATGGGACTATGCATACTTTGAAGTCTTGCTCGAGCAGGAGTGTCAGCGTGCTCGAGCAACGTTGATCTGAACAAAGGAACAGCAAGGTAAAGTAGTCATACTCGAGCAGGGCATGGAAGCATGCTCGAGCATGAATAAAAGGGTTACTCAAGCAGAGTCGAACAACCTGTCATCTAGTCTCTGTATGAGTGTTGCCCGAGCAAGCACTATTAGTTTGCTCGAGCATCAGCAATAGGCTTGCTCGAGCGTGGGATTTTGCCTGCTCGAGCAACATCGATAAACATCCTCTTTCAAAGCCTTTCAAAAAGGCTTGCTCGAGCATTCACTTGTGCCTTACCCGAGCATTGACAATAGTTGTCAATCTTCAGAATAGCTTACTCGAGCAGACCTTGTCTCTTGCTCGAGCATTGACGATAAGCGACCATTCTTAGGAAGCTTGCTCGAGCAAGCTTGAACTCTTGTTGGAAGCACTATGCAATTCTAATATTTTTAAAACACATCTTATATACTGTTTCCCGAGTACACATATGAACTTGCTCGAGCAAAGTCATCTCTAGTTTCAAATCACCGTCTCCGGAAAACTTGAATCATCAAATGAAATTTCATCTCTTTAGATTATTACTCATTACTATTGTCAAATGCTTTTAACAAGTTTTCTTGTGAGTTTCAGATTATTTAATCATGGATTAACAACAGATTTGAGTAAAGCAAATCGTGTGTCATAAGCATTAAATGCAGCTACCTAAACCGGTGATAATCTTGGAAACCACTACTCTGATCAAAGTAAAGCTACCATTGATATTCCGACTGCGCATTAAATGCTATTTCTCAACGGGAAAAACAAAAGGAATGAAGAGAATGTCACCTCTGCAAATTCCACCTGGAATATTCAAACAACGAAAC
The DNA here is from genome assembly GCA_019022655.1 of Acacia acuminata. Taxonomy (NCBI): domain Eukaryota; kingdom Viridiplantae; phylum Streptophyta; class Magnoliopsida; order Fabales; family Fabaceae; genus Acacia; species Acacia acuminata. Next base: position 1,038,405 of record JAFJYI010000195.1, on the reverse strand, counting down.
TCTTGACGAAAGCTTCATCTATGTAATGGACACATTCAAGTCTCTCAACGGCTATTCCACAAGCTTCATCAACGGTCATTAATTACAACATCTATAAACAGCCGAAGCATTGAATTTGCCACCTACCGAAATGTGCATTCAATTCTAATTTATTGAAAATCGCTGTTTCAACTGTTTCATTAATATCTTTGTATATTCTCGTGCACTTCAATGTTCATCAGTTATCTACTCGTAAGGAGTTATTAATTACATTCAGTTAGTAAATCTTAAGGTTAAGGAACCTTAAGTTTGGGTGTATCAATTACAACTTTTAAGGGGGAGTGAGTCCGAAAGTGAAAGGATCATCCTTTGTTTACAGAGTGTGTAATTGTTCGAGAGTTTGAAAAGTTAGTGGAAATCCCAAGGTGTGCGGGGACTGGATATAGGTCGAAGAATTAGACCAAACCAATATAAATTGTTTTTGTGTCTCTTCCCATTCCCTATCCTTGTTAACTTGTGTTTATGTGAAAAGTTTTTATTACACCTATTCATCCCCCTCTAGGTGATATTCCATCTTCACAACCGATGGGTAAGATTGCTATGTTTGTAAACTTCTAGGGCAAAAATGATACCAAAAAAACTTCCAGTCTTTGGGTGCTCCAAAACCAAAAACTGCGTGACAAAATTGGTATTTATCCTTTATTTTAAATTTATCACTGGTATTTATTATCAAGTCTTTATTTTAAGATTTTTTATCGTTACAATAATATCATAACTAATAGTTTGTATACTCGTGAGCATTAAAAAAATCATATATATGATAATTTTGAAAATTTATTTTGATTAAATTGTGAAAAATAATAAGATGCGATATGAGAACAAATGAGATCAGAAAAATTAATAAATAATCATTTTCATAACAATATATATTATGTTGACTAGCCCTACGTTTTACCTAAATGACATAAACCCCCCTTCTATTTTGAAACGTATAGATCTCCCTTAAAATTAAAATGTATATTACAAGAGCCTTTTTTTGGTTCTATTTGAGATTTCATTTCCAATCCACCGAATCGTTACTTGACCATTAAGTTTGATTATTAAACATTTGCTTTAAACAAAATATCCATCTTTCAACAAATGAATAAACATTTATATTTGCCAAAAGATAATTTTTTATACAAAAAAAATAATTCTAAAATATATATGTTCAAAATTTTCAATATATTATAGAATTTTTTAATTTTTATTATATTTTTTAATTTTAAAATTTATTATCATGTTTATTGAAACTCTTTTGTTTAGTATTCTTTTATTCATCATATGTTATTTAAAGATGGAATATCACCTAGAGGGGAGAATAGATGATTATAAAATTCTTTCGCTAATTGCTTGAGAACACTTAAAATAGAGACAAAGAGAAGAACAGAAAGACACAAGAGATTATCCTGCTTCGGTTTAACTCTTCGACTGCGTCCAGTCCCCAAAACCCCTGGGATTTCCGCTATCTTTCAAAGACAATTACAATTACACACTGTACTCAGATGATCCTCTCACTATGACTCACTCCCCCTTACAAGCTGTAATTGTACACCCACACTTAAGGTTCCACAACCTTAAGATTTAACAACTAAACAAGTAATCAAATAGTGTTTAAACTCCTCACTGAGTAGATAAATAATAAACACTAAAAGAACAGAGAAATATTTGAGGATATTAAATGAAACTAATGAAATAGTAAATTGTAATACGTTCGTATTGAATGCCTAGAATTTCGGTAGTCGGTGAATTCAATGCTTCGGGTATTTATAATTGTTGCAATTAATGACCGTTGGTGAAGCTTAAAGATTAACCATTGAGACTCTTAAATATAGTCGTTAGACAGATGAAGCTTGGTTAATACTGTTAGGAAATAAATCAGTTTAAATATATTATAATTAATTAGTATCACATATAATTAGGGATTATAGGAATTATGAGTGATTAGAAAATCAATCATCATAATGAGTCATTACTCTATTGTCTTCTCTCTTGTGTATAAATAGGCTATTGAGCATATGAATAAACACATTCATTTGAGATTATATTTTCTCTATTTTTCTCTCTCTGATTTCTACATGGTATCAGAGCTAAGGTATAGTTCTTGGGAAATTTGAGTATTTTTTCCTCCGTGGCACGTTATTCTTTGTGCGTTAACGATGCCGGTGACCGACCACCATCCAGTGTCTGTATGAGGCCATCTCTGTTTCTTTTCTGAGGGGAGGGGAGTGTGTACCGGTTGTTATGCTGTCTTTGTAGGCTGCCGGAGCTTCTAGGTTGTCTACTCTACCTACTTCATAGGATTCTTTGATTTTTTTATTCTGGCGAAAGTTTCTATATTCCGGCGAACTTGTGAATTTCCAGTGTGTTTGTGTCATCTCTGTTTCTGGTTTGGCTCCTTCGTCGACATCGGATCTTCTTTTCCGGTAAGACTAGGCCGGTTTCATGCTCAGAAGATTGCGTTTGGCGATTGAGTTTCCTTGTTTTGTTCTTCCTCAGTTTGTGTCGATTTTCTATTTTTGGTACTATTTCGTGTTGTTGTTTCATGAACAGTGACCGTCTCTCTGTTTCGTCACTATTCATAGGGGGAGAGAAGAAAGTTGTGTACCTCCTCATTTGTGGTCTTTGTGTGACCTGTTTGTTATTTCACCACCGTCAACGTTTGATGTTTGGTGATGTTTGTGTTTGGTGGTCCTTATGTGACCTATTCCTTCTTTGCCTCTGATAAGGTGTTTGGCATTTATTTGCTGTTTGGTGTTCCTTGTGTGACTTATTCGAGGTGATTGGCATTTATTTACTGTTTGGTGGTCCTTGTGTGACCTGTTCGTTCTTTGCCTCCGGTAAGGTGTTTGGCAATATTTGCTGTTTGGGGTCCTTGTGTGAACCATCTGTTCTTTGCCTCTGGTGAGGTGTTTCTTTGGTGTTTGTCTCTGTTGAGACGTTTGGAATATTGTTTGATCCTTGGTGAAACCGTTTTGCTGCAGCTTCTACTTTGATTTGGTACTCTTTGTTATTCGAACTCTTGGTGAAGTTGTTGGACCATTTCTTTTGAATGTCCTTGGTGTGACATTTGGTTGAACTATTCTTGGATGTGGCCGAACTTGCTGTGGATTCAAGATCTCATGAAGAAGAAGATTATTTTATTTGGATTTATTTATATTATGTTTTCTTGTAACAAGTTGAGTATGATTAACATCTATACTCCAACTTGAGGGGGAGTGTTAGGAAATAAATCAGTTTAAATATATTATAATTAATTAGTATCGCATATAATTAGGGATTATAGGAATTATGAGTGATTAGAAAATCAATCATCATAATGAGTCATTACTCTATTGTCTTCTCTCTTGTGTATAGGCTATTGAGCATATGAATAAACACATTCATTTGAGATTATATTTTCTTTATTTTTCTCTCTCTGATTTCTACAAATACTTTCACCGTTAATGATATAGGTGGATTTGCCATCATGACATTCTCTTCATTCCTTTTGTTTTTGCCCATTGTGAAACAACATTAATTGTGTAGATGGAATAGTAGCAAAAACTTTAGAATGATCAGAGGATTGGTTGTCGTGAATATGACTCGATTTGGGAACTACATTAAATGCTCTCTGACACACAAATTGCTTTATGACAATTTGTTGTTAGTCTTTGATATAATCATTTGAAACTCATTTAGCAAACTAATTAAAAGCATTTAAGAATATTAATGAGTAATGATTTGAAGAAATAAAATCATAATAAATTGATTTAGATTTTTCGGAGACAGTGATTTGAAAATCAAAGAGATATGACTCTAGTTAAAAAGAACATGCTTAGAGGCATATTGATTGGAGACATTTTAACTTGACTTGAGGTAAGAATAAGTTGTTTGAAAATCATGTTGGAGATATTTTGCCTTGAGTCAAAATATGATGGCTAAAGTCATGTGCCTTGAGGCAACTATTACTTGACTAGAGGCAAAGTCGATTTTAGCAAAATAACGTGTTTGACAAGTTTTCCTTGAGTCATTTATAGGATGCCTTGAGTCATGTGACTTGAGGCAATTATTAAGTGAATAGAGGCAAACAATCTATCAAAGTTCGAAATGGCACAACGTCTTGATTGGGGGCATAAATAAAATGCCTTGAGTCAAGTTGCCTAGAGGCAATTATTACTTGATTGGAGGCAAAAACAAAAGCACTGAAATAATGGATAAAAGAATAATTGGCCTTGAGTCATGTATAGGATGCCTAGAGTCATATTGCCTAGAGGCAATTATGAGATGACTAGAGGCATAAATCGATTTGAGCATAATAATGAGTTTGCCATTAGATCAAATAAATTGATGCCTGGAGGTATAAAGAAAATGCCTTGAGTCACATGCCTTAAGGAAATTATTAAGTGACTAGAGGAAAATTCGAAAATCATTTTATCAAGGAAAAATAACCTAGAGGCATGTGAATAAACGACTCAAGGTACCTCTAGCACGAAGAAAAGATTTAAAACATTTGAACTTTATAACTCGAGGCATATATAATATACCTAGAGGCAAACCTTGTCGACACTTATTAACTTCAAGTCAAAACATATTTACCTCAAGGTGGCAAAGAGAAAACATTTGAAATTGAAGCATATAACTCGAGGCATTAATTATTTAACTAGAGGCAAATCAGAAACTTCAAATTTTTATCGAAAATTAAGAATTAATTACATTATAATTGTTATCATCAAAACATCAAAAACATGAGAGAACTAACATTATTAACAATGTAAATTTGAGATTTTGTATAACTTATATTGTTTTTAATTTTTATTTGATTAAGTGTTTCCCTCTCGAGGCTTAGAGGGTAAAGAGTTCTTGTCCCTCCCAACAGGTGGGCTTCCCGAAAGTCAAATTATGTTCTTTTCTTTACGGGAGTGAGGCCCCTTATCACCTCAACCATGATAGCCCTTGCTTCCTCTAAGCTCCACTTAAATTCTTTTTATATAATTATATTTTTCCTAGCTTCGATCTATCTCTAATCCTTAATTTTTTTATTTAATTCTATAAAAAGAATCAAGTGGAGCTTAGGTGGAAGCAAGTGTTATCATCCATTTTGTCACATAGGATGACTCAAAATTGACAGGAATAACAATAGGGTGAATTTGCAAATTTAACTATGAACTATTTTTCTATGAGCATCCAACATGATTATCTTTTATTAGGTTCAAAAGTAGACATAATCATACTTATGTAGTATTTTTGACAACTTTGTTAAAGTCCATTACACTTTTTGCATTGTGGGTCCCACATTTCTCCGGCTGGCATGTGTATGCACTTGACCAATGCCACGTTTCTCAAGTGCATGCATATGCCAGCTGGAGAAATGTGTGAGACCCGCAATGCAAAAATGTAATAGACGTTAGGGTTGGTTGACGGAGTTGTCAAAATTGCTACCTTAAAAAATGATTGTCAACTTTTGGACTCAATAAAATATAATTGTATTGGGCGTTCGTAGCAAAAAAAAATTCATTGATAAATTTGTACCTTTACTCATAACAATATAAAATTTGAAAATTTGAAACACGTGGGAATTGGATTTTACGTTCGTAGAGCGGACGACGACAAAATGTGAAGTTGGATTGGCTAAAATTAATTTCTTTTCCAATCTCACCCCTCGTTCTTGTGAATTCCAAGTCGTTGGCATGTTTTTAATTTGTAGACAACAATTTATTATGGTCAAAAGGTAAAATTAGAAAGTTCAATATTTTTTTTTATAAATTTAAAGATATTAATTACTTACTATTCTTTAAAAATTATAAAGTTCATTAATTTTATTTTATAATCCCCCCAGCATGAGTTAGATCACTAATTTATATATATATTAAAAAAATTTGAAAAATTAATTATTTATAATAAATATGTCATAATTTTTATAAAATACCTTCTTTAATCATTACCAAATTGATAAATAAAAAAAACACCTTTAATATTTGTAAAAAGTGGGTTTACCTAAAACCTCTCTCTCACTCTCTCTCCCCCCTATTCTCTATTTTCTTTCATGACATCTTTTGATTTCTTGAACCCAAAACTTTTGTTTGCTTTTTTCTAAACCTAAGGATTTTTTGTTGTACTTTTGATTTTGAGTTTTTTGGATTTATGGTTTATGGATTTCTTTGCTCATATATATGATTTTTTATTTACGGTTCTTTATTTTTTAAATTTTTCTTTTCAATTTCCTTGATCATTTGGTTCTTGATGGTAGTATCTCAGACAAAAAATATAAGTCAACACAAAAATCTATGACTTTTCTTACAAATTTCTTGATGCCCACGGCTTTTCCATGAGAACCTTCAAGGCAAAAATGCCCTCCAACCTCCCACACACAAAAAAAAAAAAAAAAAAAAAAAAAAAAAAAAAAAAAAAAAAAAAAGCAATGTGGATACCGCCACTTCAACATAACTGATCAACTAAAAGTTGACTATTTGGATCTATTATGGTATGACAACATTATTACAATTTTTGCAACTTTTGGGGAGTTATTGTCTCCTCAAAAATTTCTCGGTGCCCATAACTCTTCCATGAAAACTTGCAGGGTAACAAAGCCACAATATAATTTTCCTCTCAAATTTATAAGTTTTTCCTCAAACTATCCCTATTAATTACAAATATCAATGGATTTCCTATCAAAGAGTAATAACTAAATAAATAATTAAAAATTATATTTTAAGAAAACCAACACATTTTTTTTTTTTACAAATACCTAACTTTACGCATTTTAGGATCCGTAGATACTATCTTAAAAATATAAATGTGGAGGATCTTCTATAAAGTTTGAATGTTTGATCTTTTTTTTTATTTAAGAAGAATTAAGTCATTTTCAATTGAGTTGTTTAATTTTAGTGGAAGGCATATTATTTGATGATTGAAGCAATAAATAAGGGAAGGTGGCAATGATGGCAGATTGGCGTTTGCTTTCGCTTCCTAATGTGCGTCCCATAGGCGAGCACCTCATCACTACTAATTACGACTTTTCCCAAATTTTAGGTTTTCATTTAATTAATTCTATTTTGTCTTCAAGAAAATTAAAAACATTTCTCATGCATTGAGTGCGGTAGGAGAAGGAAGCCTCATATATTATAAAATTCGACATCTTCAGATAACTTGTGCATTTTGAGGTTCTATATAATACCTTCCTTTTTTTTCTGTCTATATACTTTCTATTACATATGAGTTTTGTTTTGTATAAATATAAAGTAAATATAGATGACCAAATTCTCTTCTAGCTCTGATACCATTTGTTGGTTAATTTGAGTTATTGCACAACTTTGATACAGAGTCTCATAAGGATGAAAAAAAATTGTTAATCATTACGGAAACCTGTAACTCCTTACGGTCCTCATGATTTATTACCTTGACTTATTAGACTAATTAGTTATTATTATTATATTCATTAATCCTTAACTCTTTACAGTACTCATAAGAACTCCTAACACTTTATGATACTCATAAGTTTTAAGATTACTCGTTAAAACGACTATTGGGGATTAGGATTACTTGTTGAAAACAACTATTGGGGATTAGGATTATCTTAGATCACTTGAAGACTTCAATGTCATTGATATCCTCTAACGTTGATCCACACGGCTATTCTCTGATTGCAATGACAACTCTTTCTCTTGATATCTCTCATTCTTTAGATGTTTGCTATGTGATGACAAAGTTGAGGTTTCGATTTCTTGGGTTTTTTTTTCTCTTTTTCAAGAAGATGGTGGTTTCTTGAAATTAGGTTGAAGAGAGGATGAAAAAGATTGGATCTTTACCTTTCTTGAATGGCACCTCTTTCTCTACACCTTGGTAGTTGGTCAAAATTCTCAAGAGCATGAATGTACATGAATTTCGGCCAACTCCCCTTTAAATAGCCTTGGCAGGCCGAAAGTTCAAGACCTAATTGTCTTGTGTATTTCGGCCACCATACTAAAAAAAAGGGTTTTAGATTATAGACCCAATTGGTGTTATCCAAATCATTACGATAATGAATTAAATCCATATTTTGATTATTTGATTGAGTCACAAATTTAAAATGATGATCACATTAACATCTTGATTTTTTTGATTCAGTCAAAAATTTAAAATTGTTGATTACATCCATATCTTGATTATTTGATTGAATCAAAATTTAAGCTGATGGATCACATGCATATCTTGATTATTTGATTGAATCAAAAAGTTAAGATGATGGATCACATCCATATCTTTAATTAAAATTCAAAATCATGGATCATATCTATGTCATTAATTTCTGTCTTCAATTAAACTTTAATATCATCTTGTAATTCAATCTTTATTCATTATTTCTCTTATCCAATCTTTATTAGATCTTTATATAAAGATATGTGCATACACACACACACACACTCACACATATATATATGTGTATGTTGTATACACACATATGTGTGTATATATATATACATACACACACTCAGAGATGGACCTTGAGATAAATATTTGGGGGGCCAAATATAGATTGAAGCTTTTTTCCCACATAGGGTGTTAAAGGTATCACATTTGGGTAGAAAAGATTTTGACCTTTTATTTCTGGTAGGGGAGGAGAGATAATTGGATCTATTGTTGCGGCTCAAATAAAAAACGTAAATAACTCTTACATTAGGATGATTATGTTCGGCGCCCTCTTTTGGTCATTGTGACTGGTGGTAGCGGGAAGAAATCATAGTGATTAGAATTTGCTCAAGGCTCTTGGTTTTTCTTTGTCTCGGGGAGCTCAACATTTAAGAATCCAAGTAAAGCATAAATGGCGGGAATGTCTGTAAAATGAAAAAAAGGTAGAATAGGAAATTTATTAATTTGTTATTATTATCTTTCGTACTTAGTTGAAGTTATGACAATGAGTTGTATTACTTTTCCTTATCACGTGTACTTTCTACCGAGAGAAACAATGAATTGAATGATATTTTTGTTTCCTCGCCAAACTCTTCTTCTCTCTTGCAACTTTACTTTTTCGTCTCCTTCTTGCTGTCATCTCACGTATCGTCTTCTCGCATAACCTTCTCTAGTTCTTGGAACACCGAAATTCTTGGGGGGCCATGGCCACCCATTGTCTCTAAGAAGGTCCATCCTTGCACACACATATATATATACACATATATATGTATGATAACTCAAAATTATCTCTTATAACCTAACATGTTGAATTTAAATTTCAAACTTAAATTCAAAATTCAAAATCCAAATTTAACTTGGCCTAAGACCATGTTTGGTCTTCTAACACATTTGAACCTTTTTGTGGAGAGACTGATTTCCCACTAGGAGCTCAAATGTGCCGTCATTTTTACTATTGGTCTTGGAGTCCCACTGCAACCCAATTACACCTTTACTCTTGATAAAACCCAATAACAATTATTAGCCCAAGCTTGCTAATTTTAAGCAATCAAGAATAACCTTTGTGTGTAACCCATTAGACCCAATTAGTGACTGACATGAATAAAATTGGACAAATTAAAAATCCTTTAACAGCCCCAAATTATCTAATTACCACATAAAACACAATCAATGCTCTGAGGCCCAAAACTAATTGAGTTGATCAAGTGATCTGCCTTTCAAATTTGGATACCGTGCAGTCATTATCCCTCACAACGTCTTCACATTCATTCGAGAGCAAAGATAGAGTATCACCTCTCTTGATTGACTAAATGTAGCTAATTTACAGAACTAGGAGTCTTCTTATATTAACTCTATAATAGATCATGACTCTCTATGATCACTTGCTATGTGCACAGACTCCCAAGTCAATTAGAAGCTATCCAAGCTCTACCGGTCTTGTGAATAACTAATCTCTTGTAGGGGACTGTGAGTCTCTTGACATGTCCATTTATACTCATGTATTCAAGTTACACCCAAGAGTACAATGTTCTCCCCATTGTCAGGTGGATAGAGTTGTATAGTCAAAGTATAACCCTAGAACATTGTGTTTGATGACATCCTCAAGTCCAGGATGATCCACACTACCAAACGATAAGAGACTTTCATATCCAATAGCCTCTTGGTGGGTCAGTTCGATGCTATCTATTCTCCAACAGATCCACCCACAACATCAGCTAAGGCATCACCATGCCTGTATTCCATGAGGTCCCTACCTTGTATCTCTATATAAGTAGATGAAGTCGTACTAGTCTTATTGAGATCATCAACGCCCTTTCTTGGTGATTCAAGATTAGGAATAAGTTTTAGGCAATAGACATGCAGTGTCTCAAGTCGTCATGATCATGATCTCTATCATTGATCCTCAAGATTAACACATGTTCTATTCCTAGAGTTTTTATCTTAAATGCATATTTACCTTAAAATAAAAGCGATGCATAAATATGATAAATATAAAATGTACTCATTTTATTAATAATGAAATACTAAAACGTAGAAAAAGTGTTCATTTGTCACACAAATTGTCTTTATGACACCTGAATACTAACAATATCCTCTAGCCTTGCACCTCACCTAACCTCAAGACACCATCATCATCTTGAGAAAAGAAAATCCAAAGACTCAAAGCCTCCACCTTGTCATCACCTAGAAAGCATCCAATGAGAAGCAGGAATCAAGGATGAGTTCACATTATAATTAGGAGGCAGTCGTGTGGATCAACGTTAGAGACTTCATAATCGTCTTTTCAATTAGTCAAAGGTAATCCTAAACCCTTATATGTGTTTAACGAGTAGGTCTTGTTGGTTATGATTAGTTTTGATGATGTCTTATATAAATGCCATTAAGAGCAAAAAGATTGTATATTACACAATTCTTCTACATTGACTAACTATGATATATTTGATATAGATTAGTCCAAGATTAATGGTGGAGATTAATCAAGATGAGATATTGATGAAGGAAGAACTTGCTCAATGGAATGAGAAAATCATCATACAAGTTCCTAGATTGATTCTAGAAGTCCCCATGATGATATGGAAGTTGGAACGGCTCAAATCGGAGTGAAAATAAGCAAATTCAATGAGCTAACTCGAGCCAGGAAGTTTACATCGAGTTAGAACTCTTATCTACAGTGTTTTGGTCTTCTAGAATGACTTACCTCGAGTCAAGAACATCCCCACCTCGATTCAGGGTGATTTTTGAGTGATTTTCGCATCTGGAACAACTTAACTCGAGGCAACCAACTTACTGCCTCGAGTCAAGGCCAACTCGAGTCAGATTTTCTTCAGCCTCGAGTTAAAGTGCATTTTCAGCAACTCTGGTGCACTCAGTTCCACGTTCAGCCTGGGCGACTTCTGGTAATTCAATGATATCTCTCAAACCAGACTCGGATTGACACGAAACCAGCATATGAAACTAGACTCCCAACACGTACTTTTGACAAAATTTCAAGTCCAAAGGAGTCCAGATAAGGGAGCTATGAATTTTACAAGTTGCCACAAACATCACCGTCACAGTCAGAACCAAGCTTCAGTGTTTTGGGTGTATCTCACAAACTACAAATCCAATTGAGTTAAAATCGGTGCCATGAACAAACCAAAACGGAGCTAAGACAAAGGAGATATGACCCTCTAAAGTTGACACTTGAAATTCTGGAATCAATTCAGCATAGCCTCGGGTTTCTTTCAATATCACACTTTGAGAAGAGTTTTTACCTCGAGTCAGAAGGTGTACCTCGAGTTTTTGGAGCAGACAGAGAGTTTGAACAATGGAGAGAGGTTTTTACCTCAAGTCAGAAGTTCCACCTCGAGTCAAATGGCCAACCCGAGAGTTTGAAGAATGTAGAGTAGTTTTTACCTCGAGTCAGCCATCAAGTTGCCTCAAGTTTCCTTCGCCTTAAGTCTAAGTTCTCTTTCAACTCAGTCTGAGTCTATGCGCCTCAAGTCAGTGTCGTTCTATTTCAAAGGCGAACTTCTGCATTCAACATTATGACTCGAGTCTATCAAAGCGTTGCCTCGAGTCACCTTCAACTCGAGTCTCAATTCTCCGCAACTCAAGTCAATATCCTTTGTTTCTCAAAAGTAACTTCTGTATTCATCATACTGCCTCGAGTCTTCGCAGAGGTTGCCTCGAGTGAAATGCTAGCCTCGAGTCATTACCTTAAGTAACTCGAGCCAAATGATTCAAACTGGAAATGAACTTTGAAAACACGATCTTCCTAACTCGAGCCTGTATTCTACTGCCTCAAGTCTCAGTCACTTACAACAATGGATTCTCATTACAAGCAACTCGAGTTACATATTCCTACCTCGAGTGTCCAGTTTAACTTGAGTCCCCATTTTGTGCCTCGAGTCAAAGATCTGAACATTCAGTCATTCATTCATCCAATGCAACTCGAGTCTTGCCTATGTCTAACTCGAGTGTATGTAACTCGAGTCAATAATCACCGTGCCTCGAGTCAAATACCTTTCTAAAATAAGCATTTTGAATCCAATGATTCAATCAACTCGAGTCTGTTAATCTTGTGCCTCAAGTCAACTATTTCTCTGTTTTTTGAATTCAATTCTGCAATTATGATTTTTCTGAGTATGTTTCTGTATCTTTCATATCTTTGTTCATCAATGGTATTAGCTGCTTCTAACCAATTCATTGATGAGTTACAGAAGATCTCCACATACATTAACAGCATATTTGAGTTCTTTTGATGAGCTGTGAAGCACTCAGATTGTCGGAGATAACACTGGAATACGCTAAGACAGGCCCATAACAGAAAAGGTACCGAAACAATATTTTAAGCTGTCCTCCATCCAAGACCACATGAATGACAACCTGGAAAGTGATTCAACCAAGCAGACATTTGCTTATGGCTAGGCGCGGATGCTTAAACATTCTCAACGGACATATTATATTCAAACGAATCAATTCAAATTCTTCAACGGTCCTTAATCTTCAACAAGTATAAATGCACAAAGAATTGAATTCATCAACGGCGCACACAGAGACATGAGCTTACAATGTCAAAATAACAATACTATGATATTCACTTACTCTCTGTTCTCAATGCTTATATAGTTTATCGTAGAGAGTGAGATGATCTTGAATTGTACTTCAATGTTTATTCATTCACTTCTGAGAGAGAAGATTTATCTGTAAACATTCTATTTAAGAGTTACTCAAGATTGGGTGATCTTGAGTGGGAAACACATTGTATTGATTACAACTTGTAAGGGGGAGTGGAGTCTGAGAGTGAGTAGACCATCCTTCGTTTATAGAGTGTGTAATCAAGCGGGTGTATCAATTACAACTTGTAAGGGGGAGTAGAGTCTGAGTGAGAGGACCATCCTTTGTTTACAGAGTGTGTGATTGTTCTTGAAAGATAGTGGAATCCCAGGTGTTCTGGGGACTGGACGTAGGTCAACGATTTTAGACCGAACCAGTATAAATCACAGTTTGCATATTCTCTTCCCTTATCTCTTATATTTCCAATATATGCTTATTTGAATATCTAACTGTCAATTTGGAAGTTGCGAAAAGATTTTCAAAGTTCCTAAAGTTTTATCTGACACCCAATTCACCCCCCTCTTGGGTGATAGCCAGGTCTAACAAGTCTTAAATATAATTCATTAGTATTGTAAAGAGTTACATGTTAAGGAGAAAAAAGATTCTCTAAGTAATGAGTTAAATATTGTATCTCATAAGTATCGTAAAGACTTACGGGTTATAACTCATAAGTACCATAAAAAGTTATGGATTCTCATGAGTACCATAGAGAGTTACGATTTATAATTCATGAGTACCATAAAGAGTTATGAGTTCCGTAAAGAGTTATGAGTTCCTCGAAGATCAACCATTCTTGTTATGGTTCCTTTAACTTATGAGCACCGTAAAGAGTTACGAGTTCTCATGAGTACCGTAAAGAATTACAGATTCTCATGAGTATCGAAATAATTACAGATTATAATTCATAAGGATTAGCTTTGTTATCTTTTAGTGATAATCTAGTTTTCGCTGCGATTAAGAAAGAACAAAATTATTGTTTTTCAACCCATGAGCAAGTTGTTTGAACGTCAGACAACACCCAAATTTTAACCAACAAAAATATCAATTTTTTCCTAACATATCGTTATCTCTATTTGTATCCCCCCCCCCCCCCATGGGAAATAGGTGGTGGGATATTGAGTAAAGAATATCCGAAGGTTTGTCTATTGGGATGTTTAAAAAGGATAATTTTTTAATAGAATTAGGAAATATTTATTTATTTTAAATATATGCAATATGATACTAGGGGTATCCTATAATTATCTTTGTTATTTGAAGATTATAATTTGATATAAGATTTACATTTAAATTTGAATTTCAAAGTATTATTATTTTATTATTTCTAGAGTTCTATGAATGGAGATCTTTCCGTTGTATTGATTAAATAAAGAATTCGTGATGTTCTAGCCTCCTTTTCTTCCTCTTCTGTCTCTTTCCACTTCTCTCCTCTCACTTCCCCCTCACTCCAATCCCTTTTACATCAATGGGTTTATTGTAAAATATATATACTCCTTTTTTTGTTTTGTTTTTTTTTTGGGGGGGGGGAGGAGGTGCTTAATCATATTGCATCTATGCATAATCTATTTTTCAAAAATCATCTTATCTATCTTCTAGCCCAGTCTTGTTTGGTTTGTGGAATTGAAGGGAATGTAATGGAATATATTAGTTACATGAATTTGTTTGGCTCACCTAGAAATAGAGATCTAGATCTAAAACAAAATAATACCAAAAAAACCCGAAGCCCAAATAGTGACCAACAAATTGTCAAGGAACTGAAGTAAACAGTTTCTGAAGGCCCAATGTGTGAAAGCGGAAAATAAAACAGTAGAATGAAAATAAAAACTGAAGCCCAATAAATGTTTTCGACCGAGAAAGCATCAATCCAGCCCACACGAATAAGGGAAAACGATGAGTTTGACAATCGGGTTAGACGATGTCACTCGAATAGCAGCAGAAGACGCAATCCTAGACCCCCAAAAAAAAAAATGATGACGTAATGTTAATGACGTACAATTAATGACATCATCTTAAACTATTTTCTAATTAAGTGAAAGAATAATGAGAATTTTTTTTTTTTTTTTTTTTTTTTGGCATAACAAAGGCAAGCCGTAGCTTGAGATAGAAGCTAGCCCCTATAGGTCTAAGCCCAAATACAACACAAAGGTACAAGACTAAAAAACCGTGACCAATTGGTCTTTCAAAACCATATCACGGCACCCGCAGAACAGGTTGGAATAAGAGTTACCTCCGCGCCAGCCGGAGCATTATGTCCTTCCTTAGCCAAATAATCAGCATATGCAATATTATCCCTTGGAGTATAGAATAACTTCACGTCCCAATCTCTGATGTTACCAATGATGTCCCTTAGTGGATGATCAGCATACGCACCGTCTCTCATAAGAATATTAATTGCATTTAGAGAATCTGAATAGAGTAGGATTTGCTAGAGACCGAACCTGTGAGCCATTGTTTGCCCTAACTCAATGGCATAGAGTTCCGCCTCGATCACCGTCTCTCATGAGAAATATTATTTGTCACCATGTCATTGTCGGTCATTTAATAACAAAATAGCATTCATTAATCATGCAAAGGCATCACAGCTCGACGTCTCAAAGTTGTCTAAAGAATAATTTCATGATAAGACCATTCTCTTGCTTATTTCCTAACCAGACGCCGTCACTGACTAATTAACAGATGCAGGCAAGGAAATATAGTTATAGTAATAAAATTAGACGTCACTAATATTTAAAACTAGTACAATTAAAAGTATTAAAACAATATTAATAGAAATTTGACTTTTACCGTTAAGAAAAAGTTATTGTTGAAAAGGTGGAATAATATATTCCAACAATACTAATATATAGAAATTCTTACCGTTATTGGTTAAGTTCTTCTTTTGACCGAAAAAAAAAAAAAAAAAAAAAAAAAAAAAGTTCTTCAACTATATATTGGAGTATTAGATCTGGAAGATTCTTGTAAAGGAAAATACTCCTTTAATCATTAATATAATACCCCCTCCAGTTCTAATTATAGGATATATTTAACCGATTTCGAAGAGATTAAAGATATGAGTTATATTAGTTAATTTTACTAATTTTCCTAAAATACCCTTATAATAAATCTAACATCTTGGATCCATTGTCATGGTTAAATATGCCTGAGAGTTAATAGGTTTCTCTTCCTCTGCACAATACGAACAAAATGGTAGAAATATTACCTTCAAACTTCCAGTTAAAAAGAAATTACCCTTCCATTGTTGAATTCATGTGAATCTATCCTAACGCTAATACTAATACTGAAGATTTTTTTGACCTTAATTATTAATTAGTAGAGGTGATGTGAGAAAAATATAACAAAAATTGCTTAAACTTATTTTATTAAAAAAACCAGTAGAATTAAGGTCTATGTGGCATTAATGAGTTGCAAGTATTACTTACTTTATAGAATATATAGGTGAATTATTAAATTATTATTGTGTTTAATTATTATTGAGAAAGTATCAACAAGGGTATTTTAGGAAGAAATAGACAAAAATTAAAATGTTGTTCTATAATCGACATCCATTTTGGGAGATTTATTGGACTTTGTGTAAGAAGTATAAAACTTTTCAAAAATTGGATCGCACTTTTATTCTAACAATATCCCCTTCAAGTGTGAGCCATACAAACATACTTTCTTTATATTTGTATTTTAAAATTACTTTCAAACTCTTTTAAGCTCAAAAGAAAAATCTATATTAGTTCTTTAGGAACTACTATATAATATTACATCACTAGATAATCTCATTAATAATATACTTCAATTTATTTATATATGCAAAATATACACACCACCACATATAAAGATATTCATGATCAAAATAACATAGAATCATACATATAAAAAAATTTTAGTAGAAAATTCTCATGGCAACAAATTTAAGAGATGTGATCACAATAAATGTAAGTAAAAATAATTTTTGATAACCAAAATCAAATATCATATTACCTTATGCTCTTTGCCTCTTTAATTAATACCTCATTGGCGCATTAGCAATCATTTGATTTTCTATATTTGTAAACTTCTAGTTTACGTTACAATCCCTTGCATTATTATTTGTAAACTTCTAATTTGTATTATTATTTGTAAACTTCTAGTTTACAATAGCATGTGTTTTCTATATGATATCTATTTCTGCAGATATTTTTGAAACTCAATAAGTTTCTTAGAATAAAGTGCATTATTAATGCATAATTTTGTTCCTTAAGGTAACAAAATATTAGCTTTTCTGGAGCCTTCTATTAAATTTATACTGCCATGTATATAGTCTGAACATTGGCCTGTTTTACAAAGTTAGGCAAAATATGCTAATTAGTCCCCAAGACTCTTAGCCTTTAGATTTATTAAGACATAAATCTCTACAAGTTATTTCTTCTAGATAATACTTTTCCAAAACTACTAAAATCTTATTGTATCATATAATATTTGAAACATAAACCTTTAGCGCCTTAATATTAATAACAATAAAATCTTTGAGTGTGAACAAACTCCTATACCTCTTTCATGGGTGTAGAAGACTAAAGGACCAAATATCTCATAGGTATAAATCATTGTACAACGTTACTATGCAAAATAGTATATCACTATACAATCACGTTTGTGCAAAATAGTAAATCACTATACAATCATGTTTCAATTACTATTGTAAATTACTATTTGAAATGCATTTTTGACCAATTTAAAGATCCTGTATAAGATATAAAAACCTTGTGTACCATAAAATAGTGAGGAGCAAGATATGAGTGTAATATCATGAATTTTTAGCACATTTATTATACCAAATAATTTCCTTAGTGATTATTATCAATAACTTTTCTCCACTTCAGGTGGGAATTTGAACCAACATGATTACAAAATGACTATAAACAAAACTATAGCCACAGTTACACCTCATGTCCATGACCAATTCATTCATTACTTCATTCACTTCTGGGAATAGAGTCATGCTTATTGGATATGATTCATGATTTTTACAACAAAAACTCATTATTTTGTTTGTTCACATGAGGTCAAGAAATTAATTCAGTATATTTTTTAAAACCTCTTTCACAATATTGCTCCTACAAGAGCAAATTCGATACACCCATTTATAATAAACTTTTGGAAGAATAATCATCTTCTCGGTGGTCATACATTTCCTTTAATTTGTTCTAAAGAACAAGAGGATCTTTTAATTCCAACTATTTAATTTTGAAGCTTCATAAACCACAAAATTAAATTTCAGTATACAATAAAAATAAATTTATGAAATATAAAACACAATATAATAACATAAATAATAATAAATTCATAAAGACAATAGATAATCCATAAATTATGATATTACAATGAAATTAAAACTTATGGCTTCAAGCTATTTAGTTTTAATGACTTCGGCTAATTAATTCTCATGGATTTAAGCTAATTAGTCTCATGACTTAGGACCAATATGGCTTCGCCCTTCTATCTTCGTGGATAGATAAAAATTCAATATATGTTTCTAGCCATCCGATAAAATAAAAGATGAAAAAGTATATGACTTAGGCCATAAAATAAGGAATCAAATGTATATAACTTATGGCCATATAATATAAAAATAGAAATCAAAGGAATATGGCTTCTGGCCATATTATATCAAAATAATAAATCAAAGCGATATGACTTCTGGTCATATAATCTCAAAGTAGGGATAAAAGGAATATTACTTTTGGTCATGTAATAGGAAATCAAAGTAATATGACTTTTGGTCATATAATTTTAAAATATGAAATCAAAAATGTGTGGCTTCTGCCATACTAAAATAACACTATCAATAATATAAAAGAACTCGTAAAGGAGATCAAAATAAGATATAAAATAATAATAATCTCTAATCTTAGCCATAGAATTCGATGTATAAAACAATCGGTAAAAGTATTTAATTCTATATATTAGTTCAGATTATCTTAGATATTTTCTTTCAAATTTTTGGACGCTAGAGACGCAAAAACTTTCTCAACACCAAACACAAAATGACAAACCGCAAAAAGCAAGTCCTATATAGGATTAACGTTTCCATGTCCTTGACATTATCAAAAAAAAAAAAAAAATTGTTCACTCTTTCTCTTCAATCATTTATTCATTCAATATATTTTTCTCTCTCTCTCGTCCCTTGTGCCTCTTTGATATATGTTAGGAAATAATATATTAGTATTAATGTATATGTCTGAAATCATGGAATTGTAATCAGATCCCACATAATTAAGGATTACACATATAATCATCATTATGAGCCATTATGTATAGGCTCCTCCCTCTTGTCTAAATACCCATACATTTATCATGAATAAGATAACTTTTCTTATTCATTTCATTACATGGTATTAGAGCTTAGTTAGTTCTTGGCCAATTTGAGTTTTCCAGTGGCCACTATCACTGTACAATGACAATGGCCGCCCCCCTCAGTCAAGCTTGTGTGTTCATGCCATTTCAATTTCTATCCATTTTTTGGTTGTCCTTTGGTGGTGCTCCTTCTTTTTCATTGTGTCGATTTGCTGTCTTTTTGGTACTGTTCCGTCTATTGTTTTGTGAACAGTGAACCATGTCTCACTGTTCACAAGGGGGGAGAGAAAGTGTGTACCTCGTTGTATGGTTGTCATTTGGTTGTTACGCTGTCCTTGGTTAGCTGCCAGAGCTTGTTCTAGGTGTTCTTTGAGTTTCGGTGACCTTGTTCCAAATTCTGGTGAGGAATTCTAGATTCCAATGAATCTTTAATCTAGTGGTGCTCAACATTTCCACCGAGTTTTGCAGCTTCCAGCGAGTGTTATGAGTTTTCTAAGTTTTCCGGTGACTTTTCTAGTTTCTGGCGAAAATTTCCAGATTCTGGCGAACTGTGTTTGGTAGTCCCCAGCTACACGCACCACACCTATGGGTCTCCTCCATCTAATTTGTGTGATCTCTCCTCTTTGCTGTTATTGAGATTTGTGATCTCTCCTCTTCACCGCTCTATTTTGATCTGGGCAAATTGCTCCAGGGGCTCAGCTGAGGTGGTAGTGATCGGAGGCAGGAGGTTGTGTTGTGCATTTCTTCAACAAAGCTACTTTGGTAGTGAGGACAGGCGATATCTTCCTGATCTAAGAGGTGAATACAACAAGTGCAGCTGTAGCACCTGAAGGAGGATGAAGGTGGAGCCACGATGAGGTTCTTCATGTATGATTGTGGAGATCAGTTAAATTTGAAAATAAGGGAAGTGGGAAGTAAAAAAAGGAGAAAGAGAAGTTGGTAGCAATAGGATTACCATGGCAACTTTGAGACAAATTTAAGTGAAGAAATATTTTCCAAATTGCTATTCTGGATGATCAGTTGACAAATCCTTCACGTGATAATGCTTTAGGAGGTTTGACAATTGCAAGTTCATTAAATGGAGATGTGGAGGTGAAAAGGATAATGAGCAGCAAAAGGAACTTGGTAGATCAAAGCCCAAGGGAAGTGAAGTCAGAAGAGTTGGTAGTGGTGGGTACCACCATATGCAAAAGTAAAAAAAGAAAAAGGAAAAAAAAGAGTGGTAGGTCGTGGGGACCACTATGTGAGGTCCAATTCCTTTTCTATTTCTTGCAGTGTGAGTTTTGAATGTTATCCGGCACCATAATTTACGTCACTGTTAATCTATACGTTTTGGTACTGTTCATACATACGGTACTATTCATCGATACTATTCATCCGTATGATTGCTCGTCTTCGTTCCAGTGCCGTTTCATCAATCTGCTTTGGGTTAGATGGTTATTTGCTTTTAGGTTGTGGAAGTGTTATTTGGTCACTGGGGTGACTATTGCTTCTATTTCTATTTGTTCATTAATGTGACGTTTGTTGTTGCGAATCGTGAAGCCTCAGTTTGGTGTTGTAATCTTGGGTGAGATTGTTTTGTGGTGACTAAAGAGGTTTATGTTGTATTTAAAGAGGTTATTGATACCTCGTTTGGTTGCTGTGACCATTTTCTGGTCGTGCTTCTTTCTCCAATGTCGAGCCTTTATTCTCGGTATGTATAGGCCGGTTCTTTACTTCGAAGGTTGTGTTGTGAGACTGGGTTTATACTATTTCAGCACAGTCGGCATTTCATTTTGTGCGCGTTCACATGTCTCTAGTGGCTGGGTTCTTTGTTTTGTTACGTTTTCTAGCACCAAAGGCATAAAATCAAGAGGAGTGAGAGGGTTTAAGCCATAAACAATTTCAAAAGGAGAATAATGAGAAAGCACTATGAACAGCCCTATTATATGCAAACTCAACGTGGGGCAAACATTGTTCCCATGACTTGATATTCTTTAATTACGACCTCAAAAGAATAAGAAAGAGTTCTATTCACTACCTCAGTGCGGCCATCCGGTTGTGGATGACAAGTAGTAGAAAAGAGAAGTTTAGCTCCCAGCTTACTACCATAATGTCCTCCAAAATGACTTAAGAATTTAGTATCACTAGTCGGGACAATGCTTCTTGGAAGCCCATGGAGTCTTACCACTTCCTGAAGAACAAATCGGCAATGTGATTGCATCATCAA
Source organism: Acacia acuminata (assembly GCA_019022655.1). Taxonomy (NCBI): domain Eukaryota; kingdom Viridiplantae; phylum Streptophyta; class Magnoliopsida; order Fabales; family Fabaceae; genus Acacia; species Acacia acuminata. The sequence goes on along the minus strand of JAFJYI010000195.1, from coordinate 1,016,894 downwards.
CCTTTTTTGACGGATAAAATGTGCCATCTTAGAAAACCCGTCCACCACAACAAAAATAGAATCTTTGCCATTTTTAGACCGCAGGTAGTCCTAACACAAAATCCATAGAAATATCAATCGAGGAGCAACTGAATAGGCGAGTATACAACCCGTGAGGCAATAATTTAGACTTAGACTCATACATACAATGCATCTTTCACACAATTTTATGTACATCACGCTTCATGTGTGGCCAATAAAAATGTTCATGCAGCATGTCCCCAGAGTCTTTTGGATCCCCAAAATGTCCCATTAGTCCCCCTCGTGTGCCTCCTTCCTTAGTAATTCCCTAATGGAACTTTTAGGAACACACAATCTCTTTTCTTTAAACAAGTAATCATTTTGCCTAAAGAATCCATTTTGAGCAGCATGCACACAAGTTTTATAGATTTTGTGCAAAGTACGGATCATGCTCATACAATGCCTTAATATGATCAAAGCCAATGAACTTAGTTTCAAGAGTAGAGAATAGAAAGCATACCTTCTTGAGAGTGTGATCTCAAGCAACCACATTAGACGTACCTTTCTTGTGCTTGATCACATAGGAAACTTGCTCCAAGAACTCTACCCATTTGGCATGCCTTTTGTTAAGCTTGCCTTGTCCTTTAAATACTTTAAGACCTATGGTCACTATCGATGACAAACTCTTTTTGGGCAAGAGATAGTGTTGCCAAGTTTGCAAAGCCCTTACTAATGCATACAACTCCTTATCATATGTGGAATAATTAAGAGCAGCCCCATTCAATTTTTCACTAAAATAGCAAATGGGATGCCCTTCTTCATCAAAACAGCCCTATCCCCACATTGGATGCATCACATTCAATTTCAAATGACTTGCAAAAATTAGGCAAAGCAAGAATAGGTCATTGGGTTAATTCTTCCTTAGGGCAGCAAAGGCTTGCTCTTGTTTTCCCCATTTATAACCAACATGCCTTTTAATCACTTCGGTCAAAAGGTGTAGCTATTGTACTAAAGTCTTTGACAAACCTATAGAAACTAGCTAACCCATGCCTTTTACCCTCACTACATTCTTAGGAGTTGGCCACTCTTGAATAGCTTTCACCTTCTCTTTGATCAACTCCGGCACTCCTTGTGAGCTAACAACAAAACCCAGAAAAACTACATGGTCTATGCATAACACGCATTTTTCCCATGTTAGCATACAATTTCTCATGCCTAAGAGCTTTTAGAACACACCTCACATGCACAAGATGATCATCAGGATTTGCTATAAATCAATATCATCAAAATACACCACAACAAATTTCCCTAAAAATTCCCTTAACACATGATTCATTAATCTCATGAAGGTACTAGAGCATTAGTTAAACCAAATGGCATAACCAACCATTCATACAGCCCATATTTAGTTTTGAAAGTTGTTTTCCATTCATCCCCTTCTCTAACCCTAATTTGATGGTATCCACCCTTAAATCAATTTTAGAGAAGAAACAAGCACCATGCAATTCATCCAATAAATCATCCAATCTAGGAATGGGATGTCTATACTTTACTGCAGGATGTTATTGATGGCTCTACAATCAGTGCACATCTCCATGTTCCATCTTTCTTAGGTACTAGAATGACTGGAACTGCACATGGACTTAAGCTTTCTTGCACCCACGCCCTTTTTGCATCAAGTCTCCAACTTGTCTTTGAATCTTCTTGGTATCTTGGGGGTTACTCCTATAGGCTGGCACGTTAGGCAATGAAGCTCTGGAATGAGATCAATTTGATGTTCTATGCCTCTTAGAATTGGTAGGAGGTACCTCTTTTTAGGAAAAAACATCTTTAAATTCTCGCAACAAATTAGAAACTTCATTTGGAAGAGAGTTAGGACTTGCATTTGTAAAATTATTCTCTTTACTCAAAAGTAAGAGCATTGGCTTCTTGAAATGCATTGCCTTTTTCACCTCTTTTTCTCTTATAAACAAGTTTGGTGCTTTTCTCTCTTTTTCTATTTTTTTCTCTTTGCTTTCTCTTCCACTCTCTTTTCTCTCTTGCTTTCTTTTTTTCTCTCATTTTTAAATTATCCTCACTAACCTCTCTTGGTGTCAAAGGTGCAAAGAGTAGTCTTGCGTTCTTTATGTACAAAAGAGAACTTGTTGGTGCAACCATCATGCATAACTTTCTTATCATATTGCCAAAGATTCCCCAGAAGCAAAATGACAAGCCTCCATTGGTACCACATCACATAAAACGTATCATCATACTTTCCTACCTGAGAAGTTCACCTCCGCTTGTTTGCTTACGGTCACTTCACCATCCTCGCCTAAGCCATTGAAGCTTGTATGGCAGCGGGTGAGGTTTGGTTTCCATGCCCAATTTAGACACCATTCTAGCACTTGCAACATTGGTACAACTTCCTCCATCGATAATTAAAGAACATACCTTTCCTTGGATGGAGCATCTAGTATGAAAGATGTTCTCTCTTTGACTATCATCCATGTCTTTTGTAGCTGCAAACATCCTTCTTACCATAAACAAATCTCCTTCTGGAATTATTTCTTCAACATACTCATCTTAAATGCATCATGTGAGGAAGAATGGAAGAGACTACACTAATAAGCTCTCCATCTCTTTAAAGAAGTGTTCTTTTATCTTGAATCCTGTGCTTGTGGTTCGGTAATTTCGTTGGCATTTGCTGTATTTTGCTTTGCCTCTGGTGAGGTGTTTGTCTCAGGTGAGACAGTTTGGTGGTCCTTGTGTGACCCGTTCATTGCTTTGCCTCCAGTGAGGTGTTTGGCTATTATTTGCCGTTTGGAGTATTGTTGGTCCCTTGTGAAACCATTTGGTTGAGCTCTTGGTAAAGTTGTTGGATCGGTTCTCTTTAATTAGTGGCTGCTCACATTCAAGCTGCTTACAACTTGAGGGGGAGTGTGTGAGAATTTTGTGATTTGTTACCTAAAGTTTTTTTTGAGGAATTCGGGTTGATTATCTTTGTAACAAGTTGGACATGATTAATATCTATACTCCAACTTGATGGAGAATGTTAGGAAATAATATACTAGTATTAATATATATGTCTGAAATCATGGGATTGTAATCAGATCCCACATAATTAGGGATTCCACATATAATCATCACTATGAGTCATTATGTATAAGCTCCTCCCTCTTGTATAAATACCCATATGTTTAACATGACTAAGACAACTTTTCTCATTCATTTCATTAAATATACTTTAACAAAGTTCACACACTTACACAGAGCAACCAAGACGCAATATAGAGAAAAGAAAATACAAGAAATAGGGAAGGTAAAATGAATTGTGAAGATCAAAGAAGAAGAAGAGAGAAATCATACCTTTGTTAGAGGGGTTTTCATGCTAATAACGTGTTATAAAAATAAAGATATATCTGAAATAAGAGACAGAGAACAAGAGCAAGAGAAGGAAGAAGAGAGAAAGAGGAGACTAATTCTTATTTCGGTGTATCTCAAATATATAACATATATAGAAGGCACGACTCTCTAATCTATAATTAATGTGATTCTATAATATTTGTGATTAACGGATAAGAATAGAAAACTATAGAAAATAGGAAATATGGACATCCACGAATATAATATTAATCATAAAAGTTCAAATATTATTGGGGCCTCTCAAACTATTTTCCAATTAAGTGAAAGAATAATGAGAGTAATAGTATTTGTCACCATGTCATTGTCGGTCATTTAATAAAAAATAGCATTCATTAATCATGCAAATAAATCACAGCTGAGCTCGACGTACGTCTCAAAGTTGTCTATAAAGAACAATTTCATGATATGACCATTTTCTTGTTTCTTTCCTGGCCGGATGCCATCACTGACTAATTAACGGAAGCAGGCAAGGAAATATGGTTAAATTAGACATCACTAATATTTAAAACTAGTACAATTAAAAGTATTAAAACAATAATAATAGAAATTTGACTTTTACCGTTAAGAAAAAGTTATTGTTAAAAAATTGGAATAATATATTCCAACAATACTAATATACAGAAATTCTTACCGTTATTAGCTAAGTTCTTCTTTTGACAAAAAAAAAAAAAAAAAAAAAAAAAAAAAAAAAAAAAAAAAACTAAGTTCTTCTACTATATAAGCATTAGATGGAAGATTCTTGTAAAGGAAAATACTCCTTTGATGATTAATATAATATTACATCCGATCCTAATTATAGGACATATTTAACTGATTTTATAAAGATTAAGGATATAAGTTATATTAGTTAATTTTACTAATTTTTCTAAAATGCCTTTATAATAAACCTAACATCTAGATCCATTGGCATGGTTAAATATACCTAGGAGTTAATAGGTTTCACTTCTTTCACGCAACACAGACAAAATGGTAGAAATATTATCCTTCAAACTTTTAGTTAAAAAGAAATTACCCTTCTAGTGTTGAAGTCACGTGAATCCATACTAACTTAAATACTAATAATAAAGATTTTTTTGAGCTTAATTATTAATTAGTAGGGGTGATATAAGAAAAATATAACAAAAATTGCTTAAAATTATTTTATTTAAAAAAGTAGAATTAATGTGTATATGACATTAATGAGTTACAAGTATTACTTACTTTATAGAATATATAGGTGCATTATTAAGTTATTATTGTGTTTAATTATTATTGAGAAAGATCAATATGGGTATTTTAGGAAGAAAGTGACAAAAATTAGAATTTTATCCTATAATTAGGACTAAAGCTAACTCTCAAATATTGTCTTATAACTAGAATCGGAGGGAGTAACTACTTAACTAATTTAGATAAATTAATGAAGCAAAATAAATTATTTAATTATAATAATGTAACCTAATTAATTTCTCTAAAATACCTCTATATAATGCTAGATTATATATTACATTTAAAGTAAATTAGTTTGAAGAAAAACAATAAATATTATACATAAAATGGATTGGGGTTCTATATTTAGATTCAAGACCAACCTCCGAAGTAGAACTGGGAATCAGGGCCGGCCCGGCCCTCCAGGGCTAGCCCGTGAATGGCTAGGGCCTAATAGGGCCGGCCCTCCAAGGCCCAAGGTAAGAAAAACATCTGTTTTTCAAAGCTCGACTCAAGAGCATCAAGGCCGGGGCCCTCCGGGGCTTGGAAGTTACTATTCCAAATTTTAACTATTTTTTCTCTGTTTTTTTCAAAGGAATATAATTAGTAAATTACAAAATGAATCATCCAACAAATAAGCACAATCACTAATTTATAATTAAAAGCAAATTATGTTCACAAATAACTCACATATCCTAAATATAAGAAGTATACCACTAAGCAATATTAGTACGATGACTATTAGTAGTCTCTGGCTTATGCTAAGAATATCATGAATTTCTTTTTTCTCGCATCATGAACACATCTATAATCTTTATTTGCAACAAATAATAATAAACTAAATCATAAAATTAAAGTATAGTTATTATGTATTTATACCTAAATGGATAAATAACTTTATAATAAATACAAAATATATAAAAATTAATAAATTATCATTATATTTGAATCCATACATCCAATTGTGAGTACAAATAAGAGCTTGGACATTAGATAAAAGACTGAAACTTTTATATTTTGTTAGAACATGTGGGAAAAAAAGAAAAAAACTTCATTTGACCCAACTTCAACTTCAACTTTAAAAAAAAAAAAAAAAAAAAAAAAAAAAAAAAAAAAAAATTGAAGGGCCTAAAAGAAAATCGGCCCGAAAATTACCCTCTGGAGGGAAATTAGTTACCGTTTGTTTTCATAAATTATGATTTATCTCATAAAAATTTCAATATTTTCAGTTTAGTCCCTTCATGAGACTTTTTTAATAGGGACTAAAGGTTCTCCAAGAGCCTAACTTTACTATTTACCCCTAATTTCCAAGTTTGACTCTTAAAAGACCAGGGCTTAAATGGGCCGAACCCATGATTTTTCCAGTTCTACTCCTAAGTCACTCTTATATTACATTTATTGATAGTATTGATATGTGTGTGTTATTTAAAACAAATATTTCACCAAACGACCTAATTATTTTGAGCTGGAACAAAACAAAAAGAGTCTTCGTCAACTATTATTGTTAACATACCTAATAATCCTTAAGTTAATTTGGTGCGTGTCCGTAGATTGATTCTAGAGAAATTCAGACAACAAGGGAGTCATGTGTGGAGTACGGAGTACCAACTTTCAACCAAGTCAATAAAAAGAAGCGATGAAAAAGACAAAGGACTATGATTAGGTCCATTCATTGATGATAAAAAGTACATGCAAGGGGGGTCTGATGCGCTGTTGGAAAGTTCACTACTTTTCACAAATAAAACAAATATAAATATTGCTACGTAACGTGGACAAATCGTTAGCCATCACATGGCTTCAATATTTATTTTTGGGAAAATCGGGCTCTTTTTAAAAAAAAATCTTAAAAAAAAGTTCTAAAATTCTGAAAATTTCAGAAGAGACCCAAAGATTATGAAAATCTTAGAAAAGGCCCATCAGAATCTTCATGAGTTGTTAACGGACTGATATAGTTATTAACGGATAGGTCATTAACAACTAAATCAGCCTCTTTAACAACAATTTTTTAACAACTAAATTAGCGCCGTTAAGAATTATATCAGTACCCCGTTAACAACTATATTAGCCATATTAACAACTCGTGGAAACTCGAAAATCTTAGGATTTTCAAACTCTTAGGGTCTTTTTTAGGTTTTTTTTAGATAATATGAGCCCTAAAAAGGATTTTTCCTTTATTTTCCCACCAAACGTGTTCCATTATTTTTGTATTTTAATGGTTTACGATATTAACAAATTATATAAAATTTTGAAAATGATAAAAGCATTCACATCACTCTCAAATTTGTTTCATATAGTGATCTTGTATCAAACCTTATCACAGGTTCATGGTTATTCTTTTTAGTCGGGAGAAAGTGAGGTTTGATATGACTGTCGAGTTTGAGAATCCAAATAAAAAAACCACAGAACACTTAATGGTCGTTGCTTATGAACTAGTAGTCTCGTTTTCCAATTTCGGGTATGCAATCCTAATAATGACTCGGATTTAGTGAGATTCTCCCCGTTATGTGTCTATATTCTCACAATTAAATTAGTCGCTTGTTAATGGTATCGGATAATAATTAATAATTTTAAAAAGAATACAAACCGAAAATATATCCGTTCCATATCTCAAATGAAATCCCCTCAAAATGCTTTATTTATTCAAACAAATCAGAACCATAATAACCAACTCTGAAATCAATTAACCCTTATTTTTGTGACCCGTTCTTTCCATTTCATATGAAAACACGTACGGTTAACAATTGCACTATTATTATTACAAAAACAAAGAACGTAAATTTGATCAGGCATATGAGGATCAAATTTATGTATATATATAACTCTATATATATAGCTGTAACATTATTAGTTATTCTCCCTACATGGCCCCACATCAACGAGCCTTTCACTCACATTATCGTGCACTCTGTTGCGTTATCTTCATTGAAGTATGGATCACAACGGCTCACATAGCAAGGTCGTCCTCCACCGTAACTATCATAAACAGGCCTCGCAAAAAAATACCCTTGGTAACATGATGGAGGTCTACAATATCCCTCAAAGCATGGCCCACCGGGCATTCCTTCAGAGCATTCAACACAACACGATGGTGGTCCACCGCCACCGCCACCACCAGGTCCGCCATCCTCAGGTCTGCTACCACCACCACGGCCACCACCAGGTCCGCCACCACCGCCACGGCCACCACCAGGTCCGCCACCACCGCCACTGTCACCACCAGGTCTGCCAGGTCCACCACCATCGCCACCGGCACCACCAGGTCTACCACCACTGTCACCGCCACCACCAGGTCCATCACCACCGCCAGGGCCACCACCAGTTCTGCCACCGCCAGGTCGACCACCACCGCCACTGCTACTGCCACCGCCACCACCAGGTCGACCACCACCACCACCTAAGATTTCGATGCTCTTGATGGCACCACAACCTTTACAGCAAAGCTTATCCCTTATCTTTTCTGGGCTACAGCACACCACTTTGATGATCACAATGTTTTGCTTCTCATCGAACACCTGGTCTCGAATTTCTCTTGTTCACAAAATAGCAAAAACCACACAAATCCCCAAAAGATGAACTCAATTTTGTGATTCTGAATGAATCAAAAGCATGCGAATTTTTCATCACCAACATCACTCCAAATATCAAAAGAGAACGAAAAAGAAAAAGAAGACAGTGAGAGAGAGACAGACAACTGAGAGATCAAACTTACGAGGGAATTTACAGAGAACCTTTTTGACCTTCTTGTAGCATTTTTCACACTGTAGATCAACCTTGAGTCTCATTATTGTCACCTAATTAACATAATCACCAGGAAGGAACAGAATCACGGTCTATCTGATATGATTCATAATTTCATATATGTATGATTAAACCGAAGGAAGAAAAAGTCAGAGAGAGGATTGAAGAGATCAGAAGGAAGTGTACCTTTTCAGACATGGCTGAGTAATTAGGAGAGGTCAGATCTGAGGGATGAAAATGATAGAAGAAGAATTGATAGTAATATTTATAAACAGTAGGGACAAAAAGGCGAAGAGAATAATGAAACAGAGGGACCGCGAAGGAAAGCAAAGAAAGGATAAGTAGGCAATTCCTTTATAATAAGGAATTGCATCCCTTACACTTTATTATATAAGGTTAAGTTGTAAAAATAATCATGAACTTAGAACTTATTTGGATGAGCTTTAAAAAAAAAAAAAAAGACTTTTTTTGTATTACTTTTTTAAAAAAGTGTTTTAATTAGAAATTAAGCTATTTTATATTTGGGTATAATTTAAAAACACTTTTAAATAAATAAAAAAAGCTGTTTGAATGTTAAAATATAGAAGTACTTGTTATTAGTAAAATTATTGAAATGGGCACATAAAACACCCTATTTTTTTAAACATTCATTTGAATAAGAAAGCATTTACGCTAAAATTTTAGAAATATTATATTCAATTATTGAATTTAAAATTATAATATAATTGAATTTCGAATATTAAACTTAAGTTGTTGATATAATTTTCCATAGACCCAAATAAATCAAAGTTGTTATCAAATATTTCTTTTAATTTATATACTGACAATGACTAAAAAATAAAAATTAAATATTATACAACAACGTACAAAAACTTAAAACTTTATTATCACTAATGAATAGTAATTTGCACTCCAAATGGTTAATTACTATATTATAATCGATGCATTAATTAAAAAAAAGAGTCATATTGTACCATATTACAATAATAGAAATAATATTCATTATACAAGTTACTAAAAGCTAAGACGCACTCGACTTCCATCGACAATTGATCTCTAATAGCATTCCTTATTTCTTCCATCAGTCTAATAGAGTTTGGAATTGGCCCTTCCCATTCATATTCTCTATAATAATCATTATTATCCTCAAACTTATCAATGTTTTCAAATCTTCTAAATATATCTATATATCACAAGAATCAATTCTCTTTATATAATTATGAAGAGCAAAGGTTGCCCATATGATAGCAAATTGAGTTTCAATCTCCAAGTTGGTCATATTCTACAATGTCCTCCACCTTGCTTTGCAAACTCCAAAGGTTCTTTCAATGACACTCTTTAAACTTGAATGATGACAATTGAAGATTTCATTTTATCATGTAAAAGTTGGGGCCAATCTGAATTGAGGAAGATGATATATTGTTTTTCTATTTGGTCAATATTTTCAAAGATCTGGTCAAGGAAGTGTTGCAATTTGTCGCTTATCCCTTCCTTTTTCTCTCCTTTCCTCCCTCTCTTCCTTTTTCTTGGATCATTGTTTCGTACACTTGGCCTCTGATTGTGATCTAAGGGATGTTCCTCAATATCCCCTTCACCCACCCCTTCGTCCTCTAAAGCATGATGGCTTCCTCAAGTGACACAATATGCTTGCGAGGCATAAAAACAACGTAACCAGTAGCAAACACATCTTTGAAACATTTTTCCATCAAACTCAGGAATTTTGGACCTTGTTCCTTCCAATTCAAATATGTTGGATTCTCCTGTAATGAAAATGAATAACCAATTAATAAGTAAATTATAAACTAATGAAGGTATAAGACTTGCAATATTGTAATTAATCAGAAATACATACCTTGCCCTTGGCTGCCTACCACTTTAGAGGTGCTATTATAGTGTTCTTTACTGAGTCCCATCCAAGATTATTCTCCTTTTCAACCAACCTTGCCCACATGCTAAATTTTGATTTCAGTGCATTCCATCTATTTTTTAACTGTTTCTTATCATAATTATTTCCGGTGATATTATTAAACTTGTTAACTAGATTGGCCCACCCGTCTTTGTTAAAATGTATATGAGGCCTGTTACCAGCTTCAATCTCATCAACCCAAACTTGCAAGAAAGTTTCAGTATTTGAATCTTTCCATTTTGCCTTCGTAGAACTTTCACTAACATTCTCAGACTGAACAAATGTTTCTTGTGTAGACATTATACGAACTACTTTCGGTGCCATTCTGAACTCAAATGAAGAAATAACTAAAACTAGCATGAAATATTGAAAATGCATTCATACATAAACTAGAAAAATACTTTATATTCCTAGATATGAAAAATTAGTAATTAATACTAATTGCTATTGGGGGAAAAAATTCATTGCACACTATATAATATTAATATATAAAAAAGTTGTGGGCTCTTGGCAGATTAGAATAAGATTAAGGTATTATTTGCCACCTTTTTAATAATTAATTACCATTTTGCCAAAAATATTTCTAGAGGAGGTTTAGTCGACTAAATCGCATCTGGCTCACTTGGGTTAGTCGACTAAATGTCGGGTTTTTTTTTTTAAAAAAGACCCACACTTGCAATTTAGTCGACTAACTCAAGTGAGTTAGTCGACTAAATATCGAAAAAAAATCACCACTAAGATTTAGTCGACTAAATTATTTTGAAAAGAGTGGCAAAATGGTAATTAATTATTAAAAAAGGTGGCAAATAGGAAAAAAGCAACAAACTATTACCCGAGAAGCATCGGCACAAAAACAATTGAGGGTACCAAATTGGCCAACGAACTATTAAAAAGTGAAAAAAAAACACAATTTGGTGCAGATTCGCCAACGAACTATTACCCCGTCACTGTCTTGGTGTCTCCGTCTTCCATTGATTGTCATAGTGTTGGTGATGTCGGGGTCTCCAAAGCTTCTATTGTTGCTGGGTGTTCCACTCACCCTCTTGAACTCATCCAGCAGTCCACAGCTTTCAACCGGCATGTGCCTTACACCCTGGTTGCATCCCTCCGATGTCACAAGTAGCAACCGCCACTGCCACAGCGCCTACTTGCATGGGTTCCATCTATGTTGGTGTTTGCCTTATCCAACAAGAAGACTTAACTGCTCTTTTCTCCAGCGTCTCCGCTACCGTCCTACGCCAATGCCTCATATTTTAACGTAATTGTGATAGTTGTTTTTTTAATAGTTATTTGGTACTTTTTTTTTCACTTTTTAATAGTTCGTTGGCCAATTTGGTACCCTCAATTGTTTTTGTGTCAGATGCTCTTCGGATAATAGTTCGTTGGTAAATCTGCACCTTAACCCAGATTAAAATAAAAAGAGCTTGTGAACAAAAATTTCTCCACAACATGTGATGTAAGCCCCACCAATGGCATCCTCTTCCTATTTCTCTTCCACTGCCAGTCGTCCCATTTCTACTTTAACTCTTTCTTCTTCACCTACAGCTAACACGCCTAACCTCTCTCTCTCTCTCTCCCCCGTGTGTGTGTGTGTGTGTGTGTTCATCATAAGCTTACCAACCCCATTCATCTTTTTTAATATTCTGCCTTCATAAACATAAGCTCTCAGTGAAGTAAACTGAGAAAATAATTACTGCACTAAGCTACCTACTAGACAACAACAAAATTGAATGAAGCTTGGGACTTATGTAGTTCAGCAGCTAATTGTGTTGTAGGAATTTGGTTTGAAAATGATTAACGACAAGTACGTATTGTTGGTGTTTAATGTTGGAGAGCCATATGAACATTGGAACATTTAGCATCAACTAACAAAAAGGTAGACACAAAACATACAGAAATTTGAAGAAAACCGGAGAAGGTCAGAATGGCCACATCCCATCTTATTCAACTACAATGTGACAAAAGTATATGATGTTCAAATGAAAGCTCCTAATGAGAAACAAATCACTAAAAATGGTGAACCCAAGTATCATCGTCGTCGTGGTCGTCATGCAGTTTAATGTAAATTATATTCTCAATACAATTTTCTTCAAGGAATGCAACAGTCTTGGGAAAAATAAAAACCACGTAAGACTAGCTGTTAGCAGAGCATGTTATGGAAGAAACAAACCAAGTTAACACACTGTGTCTAGTTTTGGATTAATAACATTAAGGGTTAAGCTATAAAAATACACATGTGTTTTATCTCGAGGAGCGTCTAACACCAAATATTTTTTTAGGTGAAAAAACGTACATGTGGTTACAAATTAGGTGCAAAAATACCATTTGATTGTTAAGTTTGATTTTTTTTGCTGACTGGACGATGACGTGGCTTTCAAAAGTGCAAAAATACATATATGGTTTGGCCAAAAGAGCGCTAACACCAAGTGTTTTTTTTTTTAATTTAATAATTTTATTTCAATTAAAGGAAAATTATTATTTCTCTAGGTATAATTCCTCGAAGGCCAAATTTTTTCTTCTAATTTATCATTTTGGGAAGGAGAATTTATTCAATAGGTAAAAATGGTAAAAATTTTATTTCCATAATTTATTTTCTTTTTTCCTAAATCCTTATTAATTTAATAATTGATAAATGAGTATTTCTGAACTTAAAATGTGATATTATAAATAATATATTTACTTAAAAATAATTTTAATTTTTTGAAAAATAAATGGTTAAAGAAATAAGTCATTTATTCTATAAAAAAAATAATTCATTTACTTTGAAAAAGTCAACTTATAACTATAAGTCTATAATATTCCTTGATTTACTTTCATTCATTATATAAATAGAAATAACTCATTTAGAGGTGCAAACATTTATATTGCATATTCCTTAATGTAATAAAAATTAAATAATATTGTTTGGTTTTGATTGAAAAATTATTTAAATAATTTCTGGTTCAATTTGTTAGATCAAAAGATTAAAATTATTTTTAATTAAATATAGTATTTATAATATCAAATTTTAAATTCATAAATGCTCATTTATTAATTATTAATTAGACAATTTAATAAGGATTTTTTAAAAAAGAAAATAAATTATGGAAATAAAAAATTTGGCATTCCAGAAATTATATCTAGAGTAATAATAATTTTCCTTTAATTGAAATAAAATTATTTAAATTAAAAAAAAAAAGAATTTAGGGTTGGATGCTCTTTTGGTCAAACTACATGTGTATTTTTGTACCTTTGAAAGCCACGTCATTGTCCAGTAAGCAAAAAAAGTCAAACTTAACGGTCAAACGGTATTTTTGTAACTAATTTGTAACCATGTGTGTACTTTTGCACCTAAAAAAAGTAATTGGTGTTGGGCACTCCTTTAAGCAAAGCAAATATACATTTTTGCACCATAACCCTAATATTAATATAGAAAGAAACACAATGTAAATTTTTAGCTTAGAAGATGCATTCAGGCATAAAGTCTCACAAGCATGTACAGTGCAGGCTTGTTAGAGGCATTTTATTTGCAAAAGCAAATCATAACAAAGTCAAGTATTGCCAAAAGCAATTTATCCTAAAGAGACATGATTAATCAATTGATAACAAGAAGCTTATATTAATATAATTTACATTTTGAGTTCATCTTCCTTTTGGTATTATTCACATCAGCAATGCATCTGTTTCACTGTATTCATATAGCTGCTGAAATCTCTGTAAGAGAACAAAAGAATAACCAAGAGGCAAGAGTGTAGGATGTAATTAAGCAGAACAGATCATAACAAAACAAAAAAAAAAAAAAAAAAAAACAGAGGAAGATAAAGAACGATTCATACAAGATTCATAAGCTTAAAGTCTATAAAGCAATTTACCCTTCTTATATTAATTTTGATCAAATTGTGAGAAATAATAATGGTATTAGTTCTGAACAATTTATAATTAAGGACCATAAAAGGCACAAGAAATTTGAAAATCCGACAAGTAAGAGTAGAGTATTATGCCTTCCTATATTAGTAAAGTATGAATTGACACTGTGCTTTCCAACTAACAAAAGCATTATTTCAACACCACATTCAATTTCTAGTCAAATTAAATCAACCCTAAAGGCGACTTTGATCATGAGCAGTAGCATGGTAATAAACGGATTCCTTAAAAGTTTGATACTAACAATCTGATACTAACAATGAAAGATAGCCCAGCTTTGAGAACCTAAACCCAAAACCTTGAAGACCCAACTTCAATGGCTATCTTGAGGTTTCCCTATAAGAGAGGAGAAGGAGAAGGAGAAGGAAACATTGCCGAAAGGAGGAGACGATGTGAACATGATGGCATGAAGGAGAGGAAGTACAGATGGCGCGAACATGATGGCGAAGGAGAAGGAGTATACGGCACGAGGGCTACTGATGAACTTTACAGGGTATAAAGGGTATTGGTTATCATTTGTTCAAAAATCAAATAGCCAGTCTCTTTCTTTTTCATTCTCTCTCTTTTACCGCATTTACTTTTTTTTTGAAGCTCTAGATTGTAGCCTAAAAAAAAGGAGAATTTTGAGCCTTTTTTGTGACTTTTACTTTTCAAAAGAGCTCCAATCCAAACACATAGAATGACAAAAAAAAAACACTTTTTGGTTGGGAAAAAAAGACTTTTTTATTATTATTAAAAAAGCTCATCCAAACAGCGTCTTATACTCAATGTGTAAAAATACTCATAAATTTTTCTCACATGCAAAAATGCAAATCAACTTTAAAATTAGAACAAAAATGACATAATTGTTAAAACTACTTAACATTTGTTACTTTTTGTAAGGGAACAAGACAGTGGGTTCAACCACACAAAAATAACGATGTTATGTGATTTTAAATATTATGTCATTTTTTCTCATATTTTAAATTTTATGTAAATTTTTGCACCTGATAAAAGTTTATAGGTTATGTCATTTTTCTCATATTTTAAATTTTATGTAAATTTTTGCACCTGATAAAAGTTTATAGGTTTATATATATATATATATATATATATATATATTACACATTAAGCATAAGTTCATGGCTACTTTTCAACCTTAACCATATTATAAATGAAATAAAAATATGTTGCTTTTTATAATTAAATTGCAATTGAGTAAAAAAAAAGTATTCTAAATTATCCAAATCTTTATAACCAATATCTCTATAACATTGTTCCAACGTTTGTCCAAAAAAACAACATTGTTCCAACGGAGCATAAGACTGACCACTTATGCGAAATGATTTCTTACAAGTTCTTTTGTAAAGATATTGTGTAGTAGGGTGAGTAGGGTGATGTCATGCTTGGAGCAAGCGTTAATTAGTTTTTTTGTTTTGGGTTGCTATAAAGGATGTCTAGAAGCTATTAGTTTTCGGTTTGAGTTTTGATGAAAACAAGACTTGAAAATGCATAACTTTTGAATCAATGAAAATTGCCTAAGTCAAGAGTCTACTCGAGCACGTGAAGAAGCCTGCTCGAGTATGCTCAAGCTAATGTCTCTATTAAAGTGGTCTTAGGACTTTACTCAAACAATGCATCAATTTTACTTGAGCATACCCTTTGTTAGAGCACTTTGCACTGAAACCTGAAGAACCTATACTCGAGCAAGCTTATACTCAAGTACTGATGCAGTAATACTCAAGCACTATTGCTTATAAGAAGAAATCCTATGTTTCAGAATTCATACTCGAGCATATTGTAAGTCATACTCGAGTATAGTACTCTAGCAGAGGTAAAATGATACTGAGCATAATTGTTGCTTCTCTTACATTTGCTCATTGTTAAAGCTCACTCGAGCACTGTTTTACTCTTACTCGACCATGATACTCGAGCATAAGGAAAATTGTACTCGAATATAGGTTGGCTAATGTTTTACCTTGTGTATTTTTTAGTGACGCTCAAATGATACTTGAGCACTATAGACATTGTACTCGAGCATGCTACTCGAGTATAATTGTTGTGATGCTCGAGTATAAGCAATCAATGTTGTCTTGCAGTGATTCTCAGATAGCTTACTCGAGTAGATAGCTGTTACTTGAACATGGTACTCGGTACGACTAATGTTATACTCGAGTAAAGTATAATGTTAGGCATCTGTGAAGGATTTTTGGATCTTTACTCGAGCATTTAGGAAGCTTACTCGAGTATTGATCATCTCGCTCTAATAGTAATCATAAATTCAAATATTTTTCTTATCATTTGTTTTTTTTTATTAAATACTACTCAATCATATTTACACTATTACTAATAATCTCTTTGAGTGGATTTCAAATCATTAATTAATGTTTTAGCATTAAATGACCAAAAAGCAACAACGTGTGTCAAAGTATCAAATGTTTGCAAGAAATAGAGCACCCACACGAAATGAAATTCTGAACAACGAAATGATTCCTACGAGACATACCCATTCCGATGAAAGACTAAAGTATCTTTTCAGAGTCAACCTCTGACAAGAAGCATGTCGATGGTGATCCAAAAGCGAGTTAATCAAGCAACATTCAACTGTGTCTGACAGAAGCAATTTGTGCCTAATGGAATAATTGAAGTGTCTCAAAGGTTAATTTAAAGCTTCTTCAACGATCATTAATGGCAATTGGCATAAAAGAAAAGAGCATTCAATTCGTCAGTTACCGAAACATTTGAACATCCAATCGAATTTATCATGATTTACTATTTCATTCAATTCACTTGGTATCTTCGGATATTTGTACTTCAGTGAATATTTATATCTACTTTATGAGAGAGTTTAATCTTTTGATTGATTATCAGTTTAATCTCAAGGTAGAGGACCTTGAGTATGGATGTACGATTACAATTTGTAAGGAGGAGCGAATCCTAGTATGACAAGATTACTTCAATTGTAGAGTGTGTAATCGTGTTTGAGAGATAGTGAAAAACCCAAAGAGTCTGGGGACTAGATGTAGGCCAAGTTTTTGGACAGAACCAGTATAAATCTTTTGTTTTCATATTCTCTTTACATTCTGCTCTGTCTCTATTTCTTGTGTTTATTGGCTTATTAGAAAAAGAATTTGAAATCACCCTATTCACCCCTTTAAGTGATATTCCACTTTCATTTGGTATTAGAGCAAGGTATTCTCTTTTGGGCTTAACTGTTAGTTCTCATGTTTTTGATGTTTTGAAAATAACAATTATAATGTAATTGAATCTTAATTTTAGATGAAAATTTGGATATTTTGGTTTGCCTCTAGTCATCCAATATTTTACCTCCAGGCATATGTTTCGGAAAATCCACTTGAAAATGGCAAGATCGTAATTTTGCTGAAAATTCACTTTCATTGGCAAAAGTGTAATTATGCTGAAATTTACATGTTGCCTCTAGTCATTAAGTGTGTTTCCTCAAGTCATTTCCCTTCATTTCAACATATGCTTCGAAATCCCACTTGAAATGGCAAAACCGTAATTATGGTGAAAATTCACTCTAATGGCAAAATCGTAAATATGTTGAAATTTCACTCTTTGCCTCTAGTCAATTAGTTTTGCCTCAAGTCACTCCCGCAAGTCATTCCCGCAAGTTTTGGAAAATTCACATATAATGGCAAAATTGTAATTACGCTGAACTTCTTCTTACTCCTCTAGTCACTACATAATTGCCTCTAGGTACATGACTCAAGGCATAAATATATGACTCTGGACATTTCTTCTTTCATCTTTTCAAATTATCATGAATTGCCTCTAGTCATTTATTTATTCCTCAAGGCAACGTGACTCAAGGCACTTTGTTCTTGCCTCCAGTCAAGTCGTTGTTATTTCCAGTTATATCAAAGACTATGACTCTAGTCATTTATCATCTACCTCTACTCATATTAACTCTAGGCATCTATTAATTGACTCTAGGAAAACTAACCTGTTGCTTGTTTTCACACTTATATTGTATTTGCCTCTAGTCAGAAAGATATTACCTCTAGTCATGATAACTCAAGGTATCATATTTTTGACTCAAGGCAAAATCTTCAAATGCTTTATTCTTACCTCCAGTCAATTAATATGCCTCTTGTCATGTTCGTCAAGTTTTATCTTTCTAAATTTTCAAATCACCGTCTGCGTAAACTAAAAATCAATACCTGTGATTTCATAACTTCATATGTTGACTCATTACTATTCCTAAATGCTTTTAACATGTTTGCTAATGAGTTTCAGATAATTATATCTTGAATTAAACAACAAATTGCAATAAAGCAATTTGTGTCAGAGAGCATTTAATGCTATTTCCTAAACAAGCCGTATTACCAGAAACCATTCCTCTGATCATTCTAAAGTATTTATCGACATTCCAATCAAGCAATAAATGCTATCTCACAATGGGCAAAACAAAAGGAATGAAAGAATGTCGTGACGGGACTATTATAGCTGAGCAATGACAACTGTGATTATCAAAGCTTCATCTATCTAACGGCTATATTCAAGAGTCTCAACGGAATCATTCAAGTTTCACCAACGGTCATTAATTGCAACAACTATAAATACCAAGCATTGAATTTGCCAACTATCGAACTGTTGCGCAATCAATTTGTGTTATTGTTATTCATTGTCTCAACTGTTTCATTAATTATGCTTCAGTGTTCAATATCTTATCTACTCAGTGAGGAGTTCTTAAACAACTATTTCATTTTCAATTGTATCTTAAGGTTGAGGAACCTTAAGAGAGGGTGTATCAATTACAACTTGTAAGGGAGAGTGGAGTTTGAGAGTGAGAGGACCTTCCTTAGTTTACAGAGTGTGTAATTGTTCTTGGAAGATAGTGGAATCCCAGGTGTTCTAGGGACTGGACGTAGGTCAGTGATTTAAGACCGAACTAGTATAAACTTCTTTTGTCCATTTGATTACTCTCTCATTTCTCTGATTCTGTTCTATTTTCCCTCGTAAGAATTCCCCAAAAAGAATTTGAGGATCACCTATTCACCCCCTAGGTGATATTCCCCCCTTCATTAACATCTCGAGAAGGACCATGGAAGGATATTTCTTGACAGAGCCTCTAACGACCAACTGTAATATTCTGAATTTTGGACCTTGAGAATTGAGAATAAGCCTAAAGTAGGCAAACGACTAAGCACAGTTTGAGAAGAGTCGCAAGAATGACGAGAGATAGGAAGCCTTTAAGGGACTATGTAACTCGGTTATGCAAATCAGTGAACCTAATGTGTATAAATGGACTTAAAATGTCAATGGTAAAATGTCAATGGAAAAAGGGGCACAGAAGACCTATACGGTGTTAATTAGTTGGAAAAAAATGTCATTTAGCTATGCCCTAAGGTATGGGATGATCAGCTAAGCAAAAATGTGCTAAAATAAGTGTGCACATGACATTTCCTAGTCAGGTAAGGATTTCCTGCGTTTGTTTTTTTGAAGAAACAAGAATGAAAAGTCAACTGTAATAATTATTAGAGGACACATGTCACTGCGGGATTAAAAACCAAAAAGCAAGTAATGATTACAGGGGTAGAAAAGTCAATTCCTTACCCCTTAAGCATTGAATTTCATCCACCCAAGAGAGAGAAGGAAAAATTAGATGATTGTATTTGTACTTTAGCCTAAACAAAAAATACGGGTCCCACAGGATGTCAACCGGTAGAAAGGAGACCAATAGGGACCAGTTAGGGGCTTTTTTTGGACTGAATAAAACAAATGTAGGGCCATATTGGGGAGTCAAGATGGCACCACATATGAATGGGCAATCAAGGGAAAATGACTGAAAAACCGAATAAAAGTATAAAAGGAAGCACCCTGTTAACTAGCGGGGCCCAGCGTGGACTGGTGGAAGGAGATTGGACATGATAAAGTGGGAAAGTCAGATAAAAAGCAAGAGGGCAGAATTGGTGTGACCAATGATGCGCCACCTGGCCCTTATAATTATTAAAATTTTACTTGGAGGAAAAGAAAAGCAAAATCAGTCAAAAAGTCAAAGTGCGGGTCCCACTTTCTTGATAAAAAAGGAATAAATCAGATAAATTGAGAAAAATAAAATAAAAACCATGGGATCTGATTTGTGGGCCCAAAATGGCACCACATGGCTTAGGAAGAGTCTAGAAAACTTGGGGAAAAATAAAAGAATAATAAAGAAGTTTTCGGCCAAAATTGGTAATTTTCAGAAATTCTGGGCCAAATAGGTAATTTTCTCCAAATGAAAAGTAAAAATCTAGATATTTTGAAGGGGGCACGCCACTTGGCAGGCCTAGAACCCTCTGGAATTTTTCTTGGAGAAAAAGTAAAGCCAATCAGTCCATTAGATAGGATGTAGGCCCTACCGGTTGGTCAAAAAGGTGTTTTGGGTCAAAATAAGTAATCTTCACCATTTAAAAAGTAAAATATGCCAAACTTGGATGAGAATATGCCACATGAAACCCTTCTGGAATTCTCTAGAGATTCTTGAGAATTAAGTCAAAAAGTCAAATGAAATTCATTAATTACTGAATTAGGAATTTACACCAGTTATTTCAGATCTACCTAGATTTTTTTAATTATTTAAAAGGACAAAAGCTCTCTCTCTCCCCTAAACCATGAGGAGAATGAAATTGTAGAGGGAAGAGAGAAGGTTTAAGCAAATTTTGCATAGCCAAAGCAAGGTCCAAGCTCTAAGGATCATCAATCAAACTTCCGATTTAGGTAAACACCGAAAAAACCTGCACCTTTGGAACTTAAACTTGTAGTTTTCGTTCAACTGGTTGGGGCTTGGTGTTGGTGTCTGACTTTGGAGTTTTTAATGACCTCAAGGTGTTTAAAACATGATTTTGTATAGGGTTAAGTTATAGTTTAAGTTTCTGAACTCGAAAACACCGAAAAACCTTTAAGAACAAGCTTATCGTTGATTAAAATTCGCGTAGCGAACCTTCAATTGAGCTTTAAAAATAGAAAATGAACTTGGTTTAATCTGATTTTATAGGGAAAATTTAGACATCTCAAGGTTCACCATGATATATAATTTTGTATTTTTTGGAGTTTGCTACTAAGAGATAAAAATTGCTAAAGTTGAACTAGGGAGCAACTGAGTCAATCTGGACCAGAGGGTGAAAAATTGGCTACATGCCAAAATAAGTGTAATGTTGGATTTTTGAAATATTTTTCCTGAAAAATAGAAATTGTAATGGTTCAAATGGCGCTAGTTTCATACAAAAATGAGTTTTTTTTTTGTAATTTATTAAAAATCATGGAAGCTAGCCCAGACTCTGGATTTTTCTGGGAAAATTGTGAGGCTCTGATTTAACAGAAAATGCAAGGGTATTTTTGGAAAATGCTAAAATAAGGTCTTTTGGTATTATTTAGGGTTAAATCATACTTGGGAGAGCAAGTGGGCATATTAAAATTTAAGACGGTACATACCCCACCAGGTAGTAACCACTTTACTCAGGCATTTTTATGTGTTTTGTTGTATGTGTTGCTTGCCATATATGTCTTTGTATGTGTTTTGCCAAATATGCACACCGAACATGTTTGTGATTCTGTTCCTAGTGCTGAGGATGCCTGTCGAGGTCTGCCTATCTGGCGGCTCAATGGAGTCAGGCTTGTGATTCTGGTAATTTTGGGGCTTGCCTTGGTAAGGTGGCTTGACGGTGCAAAGACGTGTTATGGTATATGTTTCTGTTTGCATATTGTGGTGTATTTGACATACTTATTGGTGTTTATATACATACATGGTTGCATGCATACGCATTATACATTTAGTGCATGGGTATTGATGGTTACTTTGGGGCCGTTTTTGGACTCCAAACGCTTTTGTAGACATAGGGGGACGTGCCTGGGATAGAAGGACCTTTTTGGAAAGGTAAGGCCCAGTGGTGCAGCGAAGAATAGGGAATGCCCTATCTTTTGTATTTTACCTTTGGATGACTGTATTTATTATTTTGGTATTAATGTTGGATAACTGTACCCTTAACCCTTCGGGGACTTATATTTTCTATTTATTTTACTTTTACCAGTAGAGTAGGTTGTCCAAATCGGTCAAATGCTCTACTGTGATAACTCTGATATGTATTAATGGACTTAATAATGAAGAAAAGGTAACAAGTAAAAGGAATCTCTCTAACCCGCAACCAAAAGGGCGAGGCTAGTAGGGGTGTAACACCAACCACTAGGTTTTAACAGCGAACATGACTCATTTCAAAACACAAAGTTCTGAGTGTTTGTATTGGCAACTGAATATAGTCTTTGACAAGTATTCGAGAATGGAGACTACCTTCTTACAAAAAGAGAAGGAGAAAACCATGTTCCAAAGACAAAGAATGATGAATCTAAGAAGCTAGAAGCATCCAAGATCATATGGAAGTTGACAAAAGTGACTCGAGTTTGGAATACAAAACTCGAGTTTGGAGGCAAATAACCCTCAACGATGATATCTCACAAACCAGAGATCGGATTGAGACGAAACCAAAGGCATATGAAACTAGACTCCCAAATTTTTATATAAATGCTATCCCAAGATGATTTAAAGCGTGCTTAGTCAAAATGAGTACTTTCGTATATGTAACTTATCAAGTGCAAAGGAAATGTGGAAATCATTGGAGATAGCCTATGAAGGAACCTCTTATATAAAGGAAAATTGGATCAACACTTAAAAGACTGAATACAATCTTATTCATATAAAGTATGAAGATCCATTGGAAATTTTCAACTACGTTTTACTCATACTATTAATCAATTATCAGCTTATGGGAAAACGTATGAGTAGAATCTCAAGTCAGGAAAATCCTAAAAGTCCTGACGAACGAATGGGAAGCCAAAGTCACAACGATTGAAGAAGCTCGTGAAGAATCAATGACATCAGTAGCTGCATTGTTCAAAAGCTTATCCGGATATGAAGGCACGCTGAAATTCAAGAAGGGCTTAGATGAAATCAATAATAGAGGCAAAGGCATTGCCCTCAATGTTGTGAAACAAAAGGAGGTCAAAGAGGAAGATGAAGATGAAGATGATGAGCTCGGCATGTACGTTTATAGATTCAAGAAATTCTACAAGAAGGATCAAGGCTTCAGGAGATTTTAGAAAGGAGACCAAAGCACAGACACGAATTCAAATACAAAGATCATATCATTTATTATGAATACGAGAAGCCGGGTGATATCAAATTCAAATGTCCTCGGCTAAAGGGCAAGGAAAAGGAGAAGAAGAAATTCAATCATTTCAAAAGAAGCCATAGGTGTTTGCCATTTGGGGAGATAGTTGCTCGGACAAAGAAAGCAAGTATGAAGATGTGGCAAATGTATGTCTAGAAGCAGAAGAAGAAGAAGAAGAAGAAGAAGAAGAAGAAGAAGAAGAAGAAGAAGAAGAAGAAGAAGAAAACGATGAGGTATATTATTCTAAACCCATTGAGCTACATTCTAAATTTAAAAAGACTACAAAAGAACTCATAGCATCAAAAAAGAGAATCAAGTTACTTGAGCAACAAGTTAAAGATTCTCCTTTGGTTTGTGAAAAATGTCTTGATCTTGAGAAAAAGAACTTTTATCTTACAAAAACTCTTAAGAAGTTCACTAAAGGAAGTGAAATGCTCAATGTGAGTTTAAAAGCTTAAAGATTTACAAATGACAGATCGGACATAGGTTATAATTCGGTTTTTGACAAGAGGAATGGGAAAAAGGAAAATGGTGGAAAATCCTTTTTGAAATATTTTCAAAAGTCTATTCATTCTTCAAATCCCTTTGCTTATTATAACTATTGCAACCGAAAGGGGCATAATACTTCCTCATGTTTTCATAAGAAAGAAATAAGTGATAAACCTATTGGTAACTATCAGTAGGCACCTAAAATAACTTATATTTTCCCTAAGGCCCAAACTAACCCAAGAAAAGATGGGTACTTAAGACTTGATCTCTACAGAATTGCAGGTTTGTTTGAGAGCATCAAAATCCAACAAATGATACATTGACAAAGGATGCTCTAGACACATGATATGACATCAATCCAAGTTTGTGGCAATGAGATCAAAAGATGGCGGCAAAGTTACTTTTGGGGGAAATCAATATGGAAAGATTGCTGGAATCGATGAAATTGGAGATAAAGAAGGACCCCAGATCAAGGACGTGTATTATGTGGAAGGACTTTGTCACAACCTCCTTAGTGTCAGCCAAAGTGTAAACATAAACAACTAGATTATCTTTGATTCAGAGGAGTGTCTCATTGTCAATAAGGATGATCCATTGATTAATAAAGGTAACCTTAAAGCTTTATTTAAGGCACTTCATGAAGGTAACTATTATACCTTAAGTTTGCCTAAAGTTCAATCTGAAAATTGTTTTGTTAGCAACTTGGATGAAAGCTGGCTATGGCATAAGCGTTTGGCTCATGTAAACATGTTCCAACTAGACAAGTTACTAAGAAAATATGTAGTTCACGGTTTACCAAAACTTCATTTTGAAAATGACATGATTTGTGAAGCTTGTCAAAGGGGTAAATAAACTAAATTGTCTTTCAAAACTAAAAATGAAATCTCGACTAATTGACCTCTCCAACTACTTTGAATGGATTTAGATGAACTAGCAAGAGCAAAGAGCCTTTCTGGCAATTTATATACTTTGGTCATTGTCGATGATTTTTCAAGATTTACTTGGACAATCTTTTTATATTCCAAGGATGAAACATTGGATCAGTTTGTCGTATTTGCCAAAAAAATGCAAAACAAGAAAGGTGTGTGTATTTTAGGTATTTGGATTGACCATGGAGGATGTTAGTTCTCTAAAGGTTTTGATGATCTCCAATGATTGTAAACAAAGCATGAAGTTTTGCTCTCAATTATTGAAAAACTCAATGTGAGAGCAAACCTTGAGGTTTGCACAGAAACCTCAAGGTTTGGCCTTACAGAGAAGAACTAAAGGCTTCTGGACAAAGCAAACCTCAAGGTTTCAGGGAAACCTCAAGGTTTCTGTTTTAACTCAAAAATTCCAGGTTTCACAAAATTGTGTGAAACCTCAAGGTTTTGCCCTACCAGAGAAAGCTCAATTTCACCCAGTTTTGAAAACCTCCGGGTTTATGGGAAACCTCCAGGTTTAAGCTCAAATGTTGTTTTTCGAAGTTTCTCAAAATTATGAGAAACCTCGAGGTTTCCGACAAACCTCGAGGTTTGTCCAGCAGAGAGGTTCTGCTCTTTTCCAAGTTTTCAAAACATCCGTGTTTCGCTTTGGCCCAAAAGTCGAATTGCATCATTTAAGCAAAACCTCGAGTTTTGCTGAAAACCTCGAGGTTTCTAGATCCAGAAAGCAAACACCTTTTCACTGTCTTTGAAAACCTCCAGGTTTCCATAAAACCTCAAGGTTTGTTCTTGGCGCGATTTAGCAAGGTTTCACATTTAAAGTGAAACCTCGAGGTTTCTGAGAAAACCTCGAGGTTTTGTCAGGCAGAGAGACTAAGGTTTTTTGCAACCTCGAAAACCTCCAGGTTTGAAGAACAAACCTCGAGGTTTTTGCTCGTCTTCAGACTTTCAAATTCTGCGATTTTCTGAAACCTTCTTATTTGATCTTAATACTTCGTATGATTAATCTCTAATGTTTCTAGATATGTTTAACCACTTTATTGGTGAGTTTCAGACGGATTAGAGAATGTACATTGAAGGTTTAAAGCAAAAGCAAAAGTGATGTCAAGACATTAATTGCAAACCCGAAAAGTTGCATACTTTTGGATAATCCATCTGCACACGCTTACAAAGAATTAAAGAATGATTTCCTCTTCTAGCAAGAAATGCTATTCAACGGAAAATTCATAGAGAGTCAACTCTGAACTTCGCGCTTTGGATTAAGTGAATTTAGAGAGAGAAGAAGACCTAAACTCAACTAGAACCTTGTCTAATGAAAGCAACGGTTATAATCAAGATTACAATGGTTATTTAATGCACTCTTAGTATAAATAGAGTTGCATTCAATTCTTATCAACAACTACAACTACTGAAAATGAAATACATTCAAGTCTCACATTCATTTCTTTAGTTTTCAACTGTAATTGTATCTTCTAATACATTTGTGCTTCAGTGATTATTTTATCCACTCTTAGAGAGAGTTTCTGTTTGTAAAATATTTATTGTAGAGAATCACAATTCTGGGGACTTGGTGATTGGGTGCATTGATTACAACTTGTAAGAGGGAGTGAGTTCTAGTGAGAGAACTACTCTTAAGTGCAGAGTGTGTAATCAATTGTGATAGTGAAAAACCCAGAGAGTCTAGGGATTGGACGTAGGTCAAGAGGTTAGACCGAACCAGTATAAATTCGTGTGTCTTGCTCTTCTCCCTCTTACTCTGTTCATCTCTGTTTTCACTGCCATATACAGAGCAGTTTTTAAAAAGATTTTAAAATCCCTAATTCACCCCCCTCTTGGTGATTTAGCTCCACTTTCATTTGGTATCAAAGCAAGGTCTTCTCTAAAGAGTCTAACAACTCGAGAAGGATCAATATGGAGGGTATTCTACCTGATGGAGCTTCAATCAACAGACCTCCAGGTTTCAATGGAGAACATTACTCATTCTGGAAAGCCAAGTTCAAGGTTTTTGTGATGGCTACAGAGTATGGTCTCTGGAGAGTGTTCGAAAGAGGAGACTATGCTCCAACTGTCTTAGAGAATGGTCTCAGAGTTCTAAAGGAAGAAGAAGATTATGATGAAAATGGCAGGAGAAATGTCACACTCAATAGCAAGGTTGTCCTCCTTCTGCAAAGTGCTCTTAGTCAACAAGAGTATTTTCGTGTTTGCAACCTAACCTCTGCTAAAGCTATGTGGGATGCTTTGGAAATTGCTCATGAAAGAACTGCTGGAGTGAAGCAAAATAGAGTCAACACTCTAATGACTGAGTATGATCTTCTTCATATGAAGCCTAGAGAATCCATTGGCGATTTCCAGCTGAGATTCACTCATCTCATCAATCAGCTTGCTGCATTGGGCAAAGAGTATGAGCAACCTGTCCAAGTGAGGAAAATTCTTAACATCCTCAACAAGGAATGGGAAGCCAAAGTTGAAGGTGAAATATCACCTAGAGGGGGTGAATAGGTAGATATATACGTAATAGAGTTGAACACTTTGTATTCTTTGTCTCGTGTATGTGCTTTGGTTCTTGTAGATGAACTCTCTTCTTCGTGAATTTATAATAGATGGAGAAATAGCCGTTGGTAGGATTTGAATTCGTCCGTTTGATTTTGACCGTTGGTAGCATTTAACCATTCGCGCCAATCTCGCCTTAATTGAATTCAATTCGTTGTCTCTGGTCGTCTCTTGTTTTACGGAACTATTGCTGACCATTGCTAAATCATCTGAAAATCACTCAACATTATGATTAATGATATCACAATAAATGTTGAATGATGTTTAGAAGTAGTATAAGATCTTTTGGGATTCATTTGGATGTTCTTCAAGAGAATCATAATTGCAAATATGAATTCTTTAAAACAGAGGAAGAGATAACTCGAGGTAGCATACTACCGACTCGAGTTAATGAATCTTTAATATCCAAAATGCACAAACGAGGAGGCTTTTTAACTCGAGGTGAACTTATGGAAACTCGAGGTAGGCTTTTTGACGGAGGCGATCGACTTGACTCGAGTTTACGTAATGAAAATGTATTTCGAAATGACCGAGACTCGAGGTGGAAGGAGTGATGACTCGAGGTTTGTCTGTGACTCGAGGCAGGAGACTGAGAGACTCGAGGTGGAGAATGAATATTGACTTGAAATTCAAGAGCATGGACTCGAGGTGCAGAGACTTGAGACTCGAGGTGATCGTGACTCGAGGCTACAATATGGATGACTCGAGGTGAAGAAGTATTTGGTGATGAAATCGGAAGACCCGCACTTGAGGCTGCAGGGATCATGACTCGAGGTGACAATATGAAGACTTGAGGTTGGGGAAACTTGACTCGAGTTAATCCATCGTTGAAATTGATTTCTACATTATCTGACTCGAGGCAACACTTTTGACTCGAGTTAAAAACTGCTCTCCATTGTTCAAACTCTCGGGAAGGCCATTTGACTCGAGGTTGAGCTTCTGACTCGAGGTAAAAAGCTCTCTCAAAGTTCCTATCTTTCTGTCTGCTCCAAAAAACTCAAGGTACACCTTCTAACTCGAGGTAATAACTCTTCTCAAAGTGTGATATAGGCAGAAACCCGAGGCTATGCTGAATTGTTTCCAGAATCACATGTGTCAACTTTCGAGGACCATATCTCCCTGGTCTGAGATCCTTTTTGGTTTATTCAACTCTTTCTGGAAAGCGCTGTGTGTCAGATTTCCAATGGCACCAATTTTAGCTCAATTGGATTTGTATTTTGTGAGATACACTCAAAACATTGAAGCTTGGTTCTGACTGTGACGGTGATGTTTGTGTCAACTTGTAAAACTCATATCTCTCTTATATGAGCTCATTTGGACTTATATTATATATCAAAATGACGTGTTGGATGTCTAGTTTCATATGCCACTGGTTTCGTATCAATCCGATACCTGGTTTGAGAGATATCATCAAATTACCAAAGGTTGCCCGAGCTGAACGTGGAACATAGTGCACCGGAGTTGCTGAAAATGCACTTTAACTCGAGGCGTAAGAAATTCGACTCGAGGTAGGCCCCGACTCGAGGCAATAAGTTGGTTGCCTCGAGTTAAGTTGTTCCGATGCGAAAATCACTCAAAAATCACCCCGACTCGAGGTGGTGAGTTGTGTGACTCGAGGTAAACATCCTAGATGCCCAAAACATCGTAGCTAGATGTTCTAACTCGAGGTAAATTGCCCGGCTCGAGTTAGCTCATTGAAATTGCTTATTTTCACTCGATTTGAGCCGTTCCAACTTCCATATCATCGTGGGGACTTCTAGAATCAATCTAGGAACTTGTATGATCATTTTCTCATTCTATAGAGCAAGTTCTTCCTTCTTCAATCTCTCATCTTGATTAATCTCTATAATTCATTTTGGACTAATCTACATCAAATATATTGTAGTTAGTTAATATACAAGATAAGTATGATATACAATCTTTTTGCTCTTAATGGCATCTATATAAGATATCATCAAAACTAATCATAACCAACAAAAGTTACTACCATTGAAGAAGCTCGTGGAGATTCTATGGCATCCGTAGCAGCCCTCTTTGGGAGTCTCTCTGAATATGAGGCAAAGCTCAAGTTCAAGAAGGGACTTGAAGAAGTCCATGGCAAGAACAAGGGGATTGCTCTCAAAGCTATCAAAGAGGCTAAGGAATCTGATAATGATGAAGATGAAGATGATGATGAAGAGATTGGCATGATGGTCTAGAGATTCAGAAAATTCTACAAGAAGGACCAAGGTTTCAAGAAGTTTCACAAGGTAGCTCCAGCTATGAGGCAAAGAAGCCAATCATTTGCTACGAATGTGAGAAGCCTGGTCATATCAAATCAGAATGCCCCAATCTGAAGAACAATGAGCATGGCATGCTATGTTTCAAATCGAGCTTATCTCCAAAAGAAACTCAACAAGACTTCTTATGAACTATACAAAGGAAGGAAGCTGAACTTAGCCCATTTGCACATCTTTGGATGCAAATGTTTTATCCACAAAAATGGTAAGGATAACTTAGGAAAGTTTGATCTAAAGTCTAATGAAGATATATTTCTAGGTTACCCTAATAGAAGTAAGGCTTATAGAGAAGTCCACTTTTATAGAAAATAATTTAAAAGGTTACAACTCGTCCAATAATTCCTAGGTTTTACGTTTTTCTTAACTATTTAGTTAAGCTTCTAGAATTAATGACTCAACTTTAAAAATGTGTATTTCCTTGTTCAGGGGCTTAAAAAGTAAAAATTAATATTTCCTAAACACCTAGGGAGTGATCTAAATTTCTAGAAAAATTCACCATTTTCTAAACACTTTAACCCAGTGAACTCACGTGCTCAAGCCTTTTGCCCAGTTTTGATCTACAGGACGCTGGGTCATTTTGTAACATTTATTATTCATTGGCTAGACATCAAACAAATGAAAAATACCATCATTTTAAAGATATGCATGTCCTCTATCTCCTGGAATATTTTCAGAACTTTTAAAGGATGTTTACCCAATAAAAATACTCAAACACTAGCACTGACTCTAGCAATCCAAAATTGACAGTTTCTTCATTTATATTTTGCTCATGATTTTATGTTTAAAACATCATTTGAAAATTCATCAAAAATCATATTCCCACACATTTTTTTCATAAGGAACACGATGGTGGTCTCAAAGTTTCAAAATTCCACTTATTGCTTTGATTTCACCACATATTACCAAATCTGGGTTTGAAACTTTAAGTTTTCAAAATCTCAAGAAAGGGATTGAGATTCTTACCACTAGTGCTTGTTCTTGACCTTGTGATCACCTTCACTCCTTCAAACCCTTTGATCTGACCTTAAAGCCATATGCATGTGAGTTTTTCTCTATGTGTATTTTGATGATAACAGACAATTGTAAATAAAAGGAAGTTAATGATTCAAGTAAAATGTTTTTAACTTGATCAAAACTTGAATCAATAACTGTTTAAAGTATCTATAATAAATTGACTCAAGTTAAGGTTCATAGACTCAAGTCAAGTATTTTGAAACTTCAGTCAAAATGTGTTTTTAACTTTGGCCGACTTGAGTTACTCTCTGGTGACTCGAGTTAATGCTGTTAGACTTGAGTTCACTTGTTGTGGCCTTAATCTTATCTTTTCAAATTCTAAGTCCCAGTTTCCAATATTTTCTAACAATTAAAATATTAACTTGAGTTTATCTTTAGTGACTCGAATGTCACTTCAAAACATATTTCAAAGCTTATCTTGGAAACTCAAGTTAAGGGATTAATGACTCGAGTCATACGTTGGAGTCATCACTTAATGACTCAAGTATGCCTTATGTTCAAAATATCTTCAAAACTAAACTTGATGACATTTGTGGAAATGGAAGTAACTCGAGTTAAATATTCATGACACAAGTGCGCAACTTGAAGTGAACTTATTTGACTCGAGTTAAGTTCATACAGAGACGTCTTCCTCTTAGCTTTCAAACATATTTTGAAAGAAGATGAAAGTTTGACTCAAGTGATAAATGATCAACTCAAGTGTGCTTGAAATCAACTCAAGTTAGTTGTTCAGGTTTTGCAAATCATCTTGTCCATAAATCTTAAATCATTACTTGTGATTTGATTACTTCTTATCATCACTCATTTTTGTTTTTAACTATGTTTATTAATGAGTTTCAAATGATTAAATAAAGGATTAACTGCAAATTAATTAGAAAGCATTGATTCCTATCCTCTTTCCTTTATTAAATGTTTCAACACTCAACTGGAAGAACAAAGAATGTCAAACGACATAATGTCAGTGATCATTTGTAGAATTGAAGCTTGTGAGTAACAAACGAGCTTCTTCACCTAATGGCTATATTTTTTTACTCACAACGGTTCATTTAAGCTTCTCAATGGTCATTAATTGCCTTCACCAAATATAAGAAGAAGCATTTAATATGAATCAACTATTGGAAACACAAACACTCAAACAAACTAATCACATCTAATGTTTCATTCATTACTATGTAATATCTTCAGATATGTGATCTTTAGTATATATTAATCTACTCTGTTAGAGAGTTAAATTATATTCATCAATTCTGTAAAAAAACTCAAGGTAGTGGGACCTTAAGAGTGGGTGTATTGATTACAACTTGTAAGGGGAGTGAATCCTAGAGAGAGGATTTTTTAGAGTTACAAAGTGTGTAATTAATTGAAAGAGATAATGAAATACCCAGAGAGTCTAGGGACTAGATGTAGGTCAAGAGTTTAGACTGGACCAATTTTTGCTCCTTCTCTTTTCTGTTTTAGTGTGAGTTTATAGGGGTCTTTCGAGAAAAATTTTAAATCACCAAATTTGCCCCTTTCTTAGGTGATATTCCATCTTTCATCTAGCTCACGAGGCCTTTACTAATGTTGTTTCCTCTCGATGTGAGCAACATTTCTATGGTTTTGAATTCTTGATCAGAGGAGTTTAATGCCACATTGATAAGGTGTAGTTGCTGCCGAAATCAAGAACCAACTATGGAAACTAGTAAAGGTACATATAATGTCCGATTTGAGTCGTATATCTTGAGGTTTTCCCAAGTTATTATGCTACCCCGAAATTATGGGAGGTGTTTCTTCTAAGAATAGACTTAAGAGTAGTCACACCTTTGAAATCACTACAATCAGACATTTATTTTTACATAGTGATATGAATTTTCAAAGTTGGTTGAAAATTTTGCCAGTATGGCTCTTGTGCGAAAATGAGTTTTGTAGAGGAATAAAATGATCAAATGAGGTTAGTAGGGGTGAACCCCATATAGGGCACTACTTTACCTCTAACTTGTCCTCCAAGCACATCCATCTAGCTTTTTCTCCAAGGATACCTAGCTTACCCTCCAAGTTCTCTTGACTTGTTAGCCATATTCTCTTTACTTGTTGACCAAGTTGTTTCTTGGCTTGCCCAACAAGCCCTTTACTTCTCTTAATTCCTTTCTCATCATCATTTAGTTGTCCAACAAGGAGAAAAATTGGGAGAGGCCGAACATAGAAGAAGAAAGGGAGATAGAGATAGGTCGGTTGAGAGAGCAAGAATAGAGAGAAAACACTCCAAAGCCAATTTCACCCCGATTCAGTGTTTTTAGCTTACGAGGCCTTCACTAATGTTGTTTCCTCTCAGTGTGAGCAACATTTCTATGGTTTTAGATTCTTGATCGAGGAGTTTAGTGCCACGTCTATAAGGTGGAGTTGCTACCGAAATCAAGAACCGACTATGGAAACAGTAGAGGTACGTATAAGGTCTGATTTGAGCCGTATATCTTTAGCATTTCCAAAGTTTTCATGCTACCCTATAACTGTGAGAGGTATTTTTCCCTAAGAATAGACTTAATAGAAGTCATAGCCTTTGGATCATTGCAATCGGACATTTATTTATACATAGAGAAATAAATTTTCATAATTGGTTGAAAATTCATCTAGTATGACTCTTGTGCGAAAATGAGTTTGTAAAGAGGTAAAATATTCAAATAGGGTTAGTAGGGTGTAGACCCCATATATGCCGCCGCCTTTCCTCTTACTTGTCCTTCAAGCACATCCATCTAGTTCTTTCACCAAGAAGATCTTGCTTTCCATCCAAGTTCTCTTTACTTGCTGGCCAACTTTTTCCTTGGCTTGCCAACAAGCCATTGACTTCTCTTATTTCCTTTGTCATCATCATTAGGTCTACCAACAAAGACAAAAATGGGGGAGAGATTGAACATAGAAGAAGAAAGGGAGAGAGAGAAAGGTCGGTTGAAAGAGCAAGAAGAGAGAAAAAACACTCTGGAGCCGATTTCGCCCAGATACAACGTTTCTAGCTTTTGAGGCCTTCTCTAATATCGTTTCCTCTCAGTGAGAGCAACATTTCAACGGTTTTGAATTCTCTATCAGAGGAGTTAGTGCCACGTTTACAAGGTGGAGGTGTTTCTGAAATCAAGAACTGACTATGGAATCCAGTAAAGGTACATATTGTAAATGGTTGAATATCACCAAGAGGGGGTGAATTGGGGATTTTAAACATTCTTTTCAATGCACCTAGTAAATAGATGAAGAACAGGGTAAAACAGAGATAGAGAGAGATAGCTTGACACAAGAGATTTATATTAGTTCGGTCTCAACTCTTGACCTATGTCCAGTCCCCAGACTTTCTGGGATTTTTACTATCACTTCAATCAGATACACACTCTGTACTCGAAAGTTATCCTCTCACTAGGATACACTCCCACTTACAAGTTGTAAACCGATAACCCAATCTCAAAGTCCTATGACTTGAGATTCTTACAATGATTGATAAACAATAATGATCTCTCTTAAAGAGTAAATGAATAAATACTGAAGTTCAATCTATCTGAAGATATTATACAAATGAGAGAAACAATAAATGCACTTTGATCGTTTTGAGCGTTTTATGTTTCTAGTTGTTCTGGGTTATTGAGAATTGAATGCTTCAACTTATATATGATGGAAGCATTTCTTGACCGTTGGAAATCTTGATACAACTGTTGGAAACATCAGAATAGCTGTTAGGTTGAACTAGGTACATTTTTGTCACTTTGATTTAATCTAGATGCCCAGACTTCTTTGTTGACTTTCTTTGAAATAAATCTGTTGGATGATCTTGTGTCCAGATGAGGAAAGAAAACATTAAAGCCTTTGGAATGTGTATAGAATGATTTGCCAAATTCATGCTTAGTTTTCTGGACCAGCATTTAATGTTCTGACATCATCTTTTGCTTTATGGCTAATCTTTATTCAAACACTCGTTTGATCATCTGAAACTCATTAGCAACTTGATCAAACATAGTTAAGAATAGTAATGAGAGATGATATGAAGTATATAGATCATACATGAAGATTTCACAAATACAGACAAGATGATTTCAAAATAAAGACGGTTAACACTTTGTTTAAGCAAACTAAAGTTCATGACTCAAGTTTAACATTTTGGGCTCAAGTCACATGATCAACTTCTTTGAAAATAGATTTGAATTTAAAGAAGATGTCTTTCTATGATTGAAAATCGGGTTTAAAAAGTTTCACACAAGTGCATGACTCGAGTTTACTATGGTTCACTCGAGTTTAGATCTTCTTTTGAAATAAGCTTCATGATAGCATTTTGAAAACGTTTTGGGATCGTGTTAACTTGAGTCATTAAGTGACTAACTCGAGTTTAGGACTTCTTTAATTTGAAAATAAGTTTAATTCCATAAACACTAAGTAGAGTTTTCAATAGCAGGCTCGAGTCACTTTAAGTTCAAAATACTTAAGAAAACTCTCAGCCTTGCCCTAACTCAAGTTTAACAATAACTGGCTCGAGTCATTTTTAATATTAAAAACTTTGAAAGCTCTTGACCAAGTACTAACTTGAGTTTAATCAAGACTAGCTCAAGTTATTTTAAAAATAAAATTTTGAGAAACTCTCGACCAGGTTCAAACTCAAGTTTTCAATTAGACACTCGAGTCAACCTAAGTCTAAATGACTTGACTAACTCTTTGTCTAGTGTTAACTTGAGTTTGGCAACTATAAACTCGAGTTTAGTCTTGATAGTAAGTTACTAGTTAAGTTTGAACAAGTTTCAAACATTTTTAACTTAACCATCAACTCCATTTAAGTTTACTATTGTTAGTTATCATCAAAACACATAGAGAACTAACACATATAAGGTCCAATTTGAGCCATATATCTTCAGGATTTCCAAAGTTGTCATGCTGCCCTATAACTATGGAGGTATTTTTCTCTAAGAATGGACTTAATAGAAGTCACATAGCCTTTGGATTACTGCAATCAGACATTTATTTATACATAGAGAAATGAATTTTCATAATTGGTTGAAAATTCTGCCAGTATGGCTCTTATGCGAAAATGAGTTTTGTAAAGGGGTAAAATGTTCAAATAGGGTTAGTAGGAGTGGATCCCACATAGGGAGCCACCTTAACTCTAACTTGTCCTCCAATCACATCCATCTAGCTCTTTCTCCAAGCATATTTAGCTTGTGCTCCAAGTTCTCTTGACATTTTTGGCCAAGTTGTTCCTTGGATTGCCCAACAGGCCCTTGACTTCTCTTATTTCCTTTCTCATTAGCATCAAGTTGGCCACCATTCAAACATAGAAGAAGAGGGAGAGTGAGAAAGGTCGGTTGAGAGAGTAAGAAGAGAGAGAAATATTTCCAGAGTCGATTCCGCCCTGATTTGGCGTTTGTAGCTCCTGAGGCCTTCTCTAACGTTGTTTCCTCTTAGTGAGGGCAACATTTCTAAGGTTTAGGATTCTTTATTAGAGGAGTTTAGGGCCCCGTCTACAAGATGGAGGTGATGCCTAAATCAAGAACCGACTATGGAATTGAGTAAAGATACATATATGCTTCGATTTGAGCCGTATATCTTGTGGTTTTCCTAAGTTGTTATGCTGCCCTGAAATCATGGGAGGTATTTTTCCCTATGAATAGACTTAATAGAAATCACATAGCCTTAGGAATCACTGCAATCCAATATTTATATGTACATAGAGATATGAATTTTTAAAGTTGGTTGAAAATTTTGCAAGTATGACCCTTGAGCGAAAATGAATTTTGTATAAGGGTAAAATGGCCAAATGAGGTTAGTAGGGTATAGACCCCACAAAAGGCACCACCTCACCTCTAATTTTTCCTCCAAGCACATCTATCTAGCTCCTTCTCCAAGCATATTTAGCTTTCCCTCCAAGTGCTCTTGACTTGTTGGCCAAGTTGTTCATTAATTTGCCAACAAGCCCTTGACTTATCTTATTTCCTTTATCATCATTTTTAAGCTAGCCAAAAAGGAGACAAAAGAGGGAGAGGCCGAACATAGAAGAAGAAAGGCTGAGAAAGATAGGTCAGTTGAAAAAGCAAGAAGAGGGAGAAAAGAACTTGGAGCCGATTTCACCCTGATGCGGTGTTTCGAGATCCCAAGGCCTTCTTGAACTTGTTTCCTCTCGGTGAGAACAACATTTCTACAATTTTTTATTCTTGATTAGAGGATTTTAACACCTCATCTACAAGATGGAGGTGCTATCAAAATCATGAACCGATTATGGAATCGGGTAGAGGTATGTATAAGCTTCGATTTGAGTCGAATATCTTGAGGTTTTTCTAAGTTATTATGCAGCCCTAAAACAGTGGGAGGTATTTCACCCTAAGAATAGAGGTAATAGCAGTCACAAAGCCTTTGGAATTACTACAATCCGACATTTATTTGGACTAGAGATAAGAATTTTCAAAATTGGTTGAAATTTTGTCCAGTATGACTCTTGTGTAGAAATGAGTTCTGTAAAGGGGTAAAATGGTCAAATAAGGTTAGTAGGGGGTGGAACCCACCTAGGGCACAACCTTACCACTAACTTGTCTTCCAAGCACATCTAGTTTGCCCTCCAAGTTCTCTTGACTTGCTGGCCAAGTTGTTCCTTAGTTTGCCCAACAAGCCATTTGTTTCTCTTATTTCCTTTTTCATAAACATTAAGTTAGCCAACATGGAGAAAAATAGTAGAGAGGCCAAACATAGAAGAAGATAGGGGGAGAGAAAGGGGTCGGTTAAGAGAGTAAAAGGAGAGAGAAAACACTTCGAAGCCGATTTTGCCTGGATTCAGCGCTTCTGGCTCCTGAGGCCTTCTTTAATGTTGTTTCCTCTTTGTGAGAGCAACATTTCTACATTTTTGAATTCTTAACCGAAGGATTTTACGCCCCGTCTACAAGGTCGAGGTGTTGCCAAAATCAAGAACTGAATATGGAATCAAGTAAAGGTATGTATAAGCTCCGATTTAAGTCGTATATCTTGAGGTTTTCCTAAGTTGTTATGCTGCCCCGAAATTGTAGAAGGTATTTTTCCCTATGAATAGACTTAATAGTTGTTACATAGCCTTTGAAATCACTGCAATCAAACATTTTTTTTGTACATAGAGACATGAATTTTCAAAGTTAGTTGAAAATTGTGCTAGTATAACTCGTGTGAAAATGAGTTTTGTAGAGGGGTAAAATGGTCAAATAATGTTCGTAGGGTGTGGACCCTACATAAGATGCAACCTTACATCTAACTTGTCCACCAAGCACATCCATCTAGCTATTTCAACAAGCATATATAGCTTGCGCTCCAAGTTGTCTTGGCTTGTTGGCCAAACTATTCCTTGGCTTGCCAAACGAGCCCTTGACTTCTCTTATTTCCTTTTGAATCAGCATGAAGTTGGCAAACATGGAGAAAAAGAGGGAAGAGGCTGAATATAGAAGAAGAGCGAGAGTGAGAGAGTTTGGTTGAGAGAGCAAGAAGAGAGAGAAAACATTCCTGAGTCAATTTCACCTCGATTCAGCATTTCTAGCTCCTAAGGCCTTCTCTAACATTGTTTCCTCTCGATGAGAGCATTATTTCTACGGATTCAGATTCTTGATCAGAGGAGTTTAGTGCCCCGTCTACAAGGTAGAGGTGCTACCAAAATCAAGAACCAACTATGGAATCGAGCAGAGGTAAGTATAAGCTCTAATTTGAGCCATATATATTAAGGTTTTCTTAAGTTGTTATGCTGTCCTAAAACCATGGGAGGTATTTTTCCTTAAGAATAGACCTAATATCAGTCATATGGCTTATGGAATCACTACAATCAAACTTTTGTTTTTTTACATAGAGATATAGATTTTCAAAGTTAGTTGAAAATTTTGCCAATTTGACTCTTGTGCGAAAATGATTTTTGTAGAGGTTTAAAATGGTCAAATGAGGTTTGTTGGGTGTGGACCAACATAGGGGGCCACCTTACCTCTAACTTGTCATAAAAGCACATCCGTCTCACTCTTTCTCAAAACATATCTAGCTTGCCCTCAAACTTCTCTTAACTTGTTGTCCAAGTTGTTCCTTGGATTGCCCAAAATTCCCTTGACATCTCTTATTTCCTTTCTCATCATCATTAAGTTAGCAAACATGAAGAAAAGGAGGGGAGAGGCTGAACATAGGAGTAGAGAGAAAGAAAGGTCAGTTGAGAGAGCAAAAAGAGAGAAAAAACACTCCAGAGTTGATTTTGCACTAATTCAACGTTTCTAGATCCAGAGGCCTTCTCTAATGTTTCCTCTCAGTCGATGCAATTTCTAAACTCTTATGTTTCAGCTTCCAAATTGCGAGAAGCTCGTTTTGAGCTGTTTTTCTCTTTTTAGAGGGATATTTCTCTACAGGCCTTACAATGGTGTGGAAATCCTCTTTCTCCCACCATTTTATATAAGGATTTCAAAATAATCTGTAGAGCTGCCAAAACTCATTTGATTCTTTCCAAAAAGGTCAGATGATCGTTTTAGATCTGAATTGTGTTTTCAAGGGGGAAACTGCTCTACATGCCTCGGAATTGAGTGGAAATTCTCTTTGATACTCCATATATAATGAGGACTCATAGTAGAGTTGCCGAATTTATCCATTTCGGCACTTAAAAGTCCATATGCTTGTTTTAGAGATGTTTTGTGCTTTCAAGGGGAAAACTGCTCTATAGGCGTTAGTCTTGCTTGTAAATCCTCCTCCTCAATCCTTTTTTCATGAGGACTCCAAAATGGTTGACGCAGTTTCTAAGTTCATATGTTTCTGACCCTAAATTGCTTGAAGCTCCTTTTGGAGCCATTTTGTGCTTTCAAGAGGGAAACTACTCTACAGGCCTCAGTATTGCATGGAAAGCCTCTTTCTATCAACATTTTACACGAGGACTTCAAAATAATTTATGGAGCTGCCAAAACTCATCAGAATCTGCCCCCAAAAAGCTAGGCGATGATTTTAGTTCTGGTTTGCAGTTTCAAGTAAAAATCTACTCTACATGCATCAAAATTGAGTACAAATGATCTTTAACACTTAATTTTCAATGAGGACACATAGTATGCCCGCAGAGCCAATAAAATTCATATGTTTTGCTCCCAAAAGGCTAGAAACTCATTTTCGAGTCATTTTCTACTATCAAGTGGGAAATTGCTCTACAGTTGATGAGCACTAATTATGCTATGTTTTCCATGTATTTTTATGACTGAATTGTATGGTGAATATGAGCTTAACTATAGTAAATCTAAGCAAAAAGGAATTAATTCATGATATAGGGAACTGAAGGATAAAAACCACTTACATCCTAAACATGTGCTAAGAAAGAACAAGTTTTGAGGTTTTATGAGAAAGTCGTATAACATAGCCGATGCCATGCTATAGCATCAGGACAACTTGACTAAAATGCAAGACAATGCATCCCTGAAGCTATAATAGATTAAATGACGCAGTGCTATGCAGCATATGTCCTGATCTTTTGTCAAGGTTGTTTCAGGAAATATATTGCAGGGCGAGAATAATGGTTAGATTGCTGACGTATTGAAATAGAAGATGCGGAGGATCGAAACTAAAGATTTGAAGAATCCCACAGTATCAGCAGAATCAATCTACCGAGATTGGAAAAAAGATACAATTGAACCACAACAGATTAGGAAAGGCCCAATCATTGAAAGTACGTTGCAAGTAAGACCAGACTATTTAAGGGAAC
This sequence comes from Acacia acuminata, assembly GCA_019022655.1. Taxonomy (NCBI): domain Eukaryota; kingdom Viridiplantae; phylum Streptophyta; class Magnoliopsida; order Fabales; family Fabaceae; genus Acacia; species Acacia acuminata. Next base: position 976,698 of record JAFJYI010000195.1, on the reverse strand, counting down.
AACATCCAACCCTAAAGGGGGTCGAGTCGTCGAGAGTCAAAGACCAATCCTGTACGGCCAACCTCAAAAGAAGAGTGAGAGAAGTTGCAAAGCACGAGGACTCCAAGAGAACCCAGCATCCTTCCTTGCAGTAAGATAGAGTAAAGAAGACGTGAAGTGGTGACGTGACAGGCTTCTTCCACACCATCGGAATCTCCATCAAGCTTTCTATTTCTTTATTTTAATCTTTTATTATGGGCTATTCTGTAGTACTCTATTTTGTAATTCCCTCGTCAGTCATGAACTAATTGCCTAAGGCTGAACGAGGATGATTTTCTAAGTATAGAATGAACCAATTTGCTAGTTCTTAATTTAATATATTCAGTTTCCTATCAGTGATTTAATTTCTTGTCGATTAGCAAGAGCTAAGGGCAAGATCAGTGTCCGTGGCTTACCGAGAGGGAGTCGGGGTTAGACATCTGAGAAGCAATGATTGCTAGGCGGGCTGGTGCAAGGCTTGACCTATTGTTGTAGACTTCAGGAATGGGTCTACCACTCATGACTATACACCTTGATTTGTATTGATAATCCAACTAGAAAAATCACCATAAACATATGGGTGAAGTACAAAATAGGACTGTATGTATCAGACGTGAGAGCTTCGATATATTAGCATGGTGTGGTTATCTGAATAACTTTACTTAGGGTGTTCATGCTGAAGCAATTACGAGAGCTGTACAGTATGAATGTCATAGCATTGCGTATAGGCAGCTGGGGAATGATATGCTTAAAAAGGATTCCAAGTTCAGTCGACCTTGTCGATCTTCATACTGATATCTTCTTACGACTACGATCATTTAGTTATTTTCTTGTCTATTAGTATAGCTATCAAAACTCCCAAACCAATCAAAGTTATTTTCTTTTTAACACAACTCATTCTGCAACTTGATGTCATTATTTGGTATCCAGTCTCTATGGAATGATACTCTACTTACTCTTGATTACTTGTTTGACTGGTTCACTTGCCATCAAGGAAATCGACCAACAAGTTTTTGGCGCCGTTGCCGAGGACTGTAGATACCGATGCTCTTCTTGTTTAATAGTTGTGATTTATCCAATAAAGCTCATTCTTATCCTTTTCTTGATTTTTAGGTACATTCTGTAGTGCATGCGCAACTCACCCTCCACCGACCTAGAGCCTTACGATCTTGAAATCGAATGCACTTACAAGCAAAGGCACAAGAAGCAGAATCAAAGAAGTCAACCTTTTGACTCCGCAAGCATGGCGGATATGCAGGTCAATCTTGATCAGGATCGAAGGGAGATGCAAGCAATCAATAGGGACAATCAAGTCCCTCCACCTCCAAATCCAGATGTGAACAAGGCCATTATGGAATTCGAGATTCCAAATCTCAACAAGTTGAATTCGGCTATCACACCACCAACTTTAATGTAGGACACTTTGAAATAAAAGGTGTCATGATTCAGATGTTGAATGCAGTCGGACAATTTGGAGGGTTCCCATCTGAAGACACTCACTTACACCTCAAGGCTTTCATGGAGATGTGTGATTCATTCGTTATTCCAGGAGTCATGCCCGATCCCATCTAGATTAAATTATTCCCATTCTCGATTAGGGACAGGGCTCGTATGTGGCTCAACAACTTACCAACCAACTCAATCACCTCTTGGAATGATCTGGGAAGTAAGTTCTTGCTCAAATTCTTCCCACCGACTAAGATCGCTCAACCCAGAGAGGATATCACCAATTTCCAACAAAAATCCGATGAATCTACATATGAAGCTTGGGACAGATTTAAAGACCATCTTAGAAGATGCCCAAAACATGGGCTGTGTGAATGGGTCTAGCTTGAAATATTTTACAGGGTCTCGATGGGCAAACACGATCAATTGTAGATGCTTTATCTGGTGGATCTATCTTGATGAAGTCCTATGACGAAGCTCACACATTATTAGAACGCATGGCTATGAACAGCCATCAATGGCAGTAGACAAAGCTACATCCTCTAGAACTGTTGCTGGAATACATGAATTGCATGCTATGACTACTCTCACAGCTCAAGTATCATCTCTAACCAATATGGTGAAAGGACTGACCCTTTTATTAAACAACGCATCACTTCAACCATCTCAGGTAGCTTGTGTGTACTGTGGCTGGGAGTGGGCGTGTATGGGCAAGGCGAGACCCCTGCCCGATGCCCAAAGAATGAATGGGCTGCATTTTGCAGCCCGATGCCCAGCCCTCACCGATAAAAGCCCTAACTATTTTTGGACTGGGCAAGAACGGGCTGGGCAGGGCGGGCTTCCTTGTCCAAATAGTAACGTCTTGCCCTGTTCCTTGAATATTTTAATTTATAGTTCACATAATTTTAAAGTTTTGGAGATAGCTGAAGTATAATATAATGTATTTATAATATACTTAGACATAATAATATAATATATTTTAAATAAAATAATATATGTAGAACAATATTTATTTAAATATATTTAATTTTCGTATAAAATAAATGGGCGGGGCTGACCCCGCCCGATGCCCACCGCCTACATCGCCCAAATTTCAAAACCGCCCAAATTTTTTTCGGCCACTTTTTTAGTAAGGTGGCCGGGCAATTTTTTGCCGGCTTGGGCGGGCGTATCTTTGGGCATCTGGGCACCATGCTCACCCCTAACTGTGGCGGAGAGCACCTGTACTCTTAGTGCTTTGCCAACCTCAAATCAGTTAACTTCGTCAACAACTTCAACAGGGTCAGTAACACCAACAATCCCTACTCTAATACGTACAACCCAGGATGGAGGCAGCATCCCAATATCTCGTGGAACTCTCAAGGTCAACAAAAAGCAAGGCAATCATTTGGCCCATCGTACTCAAACAAACCATCAAACCCCCCAGGGTTTACCCAACAAGCACGGCAGCAGGGCAGTGATTCAGAACCACAACACTCTATGTTGAATATTATGAAAGAGTACATGGTAAAGAACGACGCAATCATTCAGAGTCAGCAGGTGACCCTTCAAAATCTTGAGAACCAAGTTGGACAACTAGCTACCTCTCTCAACAATAGGCCCTCAGTGTTGGAAATTATGCCATAGGGCAAGTCATTGTACTTTAAACATTTATGTTATTTAAAGTATTATCTTTTAGTTATCATTTCATTAGCATGTTTATATTGATAACTGTATCCCTGGATATATCTTTTATAGATTATCCTAAATGTCCCTGGTCGGTCATCTGCGCGGGAGCGAAGATGAGATAAGACCAGTATGACTTTGATGAGGTATGAAGATACGAATCAAAGTCATGGGGACTTGTAAGAGTACAAGGTGCTGGACCGACCCACTATAGGAAAGCTGTATGGATTTAGTCATAAACTTATCTCATGTATAATCGTGTCACGACGCCCTATGACCTAAGATCATCATGGATTCCTACATGATGAGTCACTGGTCTTTGACCTAGTCAAAAGTCACCTTTGACCGGGTGATGATAAAGGCTGCAATCGGGATCAATGGTTTTCATGTGAGGAATGTGAATGGTCAAGATGGAATTTGTCCCTCACATTTGTAGAGAGATAATACTGGGCCCCTCGATGTGTGAGTCTAGAAATGTATGGCCATACTATGATGGAAAGAAGTTTCCATTTCAATTATTAGACTACTCGAAAATCGAGAAAGTACTGGTCAAAAACAGGAAGTTGACATTATCCATGCCTCATCCTTGACCAAATTATCGCGTGACAAAAGGGACGTGACATGGTTGTACGATAAGTTGTATCGTGTTATCGATCCCCATGTGAATTGGGTAGTCGCAATGTCTTGCTAGAGGCCGCTTACGACTTGTGGGCTGGTACTATATTGGCCCACTACCAATCTCATATGGGCCTGCAGGGTCGCATACAAGAATAACCCAACACGAGCAAAAGTGTCCAGATTCATTGAATCTTAGATACATCTGATGAATATTGAATTTAATCTAGGATATATATATATTAAATATATATATATTAAATTTGAAAATAATATAATAATATTATTTAATGGAGATTATAATATTATTATATAATATATTTTTTGTATTTAATTTATTTGATAAATTAAATATCTAAAACAAATAGAGATATATTAATTTAAGTGGGCCCAAACTCTTAAATTAAAGAGTGAGTCTAAATATTATGTTTGGGATGACCCTTATTTGTGGAAATTTTGTAGTGACCAAGTAGTTAGGAGATGTGTGCCTGATCATGAGTTTCACTCTATATTGCATTTTGCTCATGCTTCTGCTTGTGGTTGTCACTTTGGACCCCAAAGAACTGCTAGGAAAGTGTTAGACAGTGGATTATTTTGGCCTTGTTTCATGATTCCTATCTGTTTTGTAAGTCATGTGATAACTGTCAGAGAGCAGGAGTATTTCCCGTAGGCATGAGATGCCCCTAACCCTATATTGTTTTGTGAGATCTTTGATGTTTGGGGTATTGATTTTATGGGTCCATTTCCTGCTTCATATGGTTATACTTACATACTGCTCACTGTTGATTATGTCTCGAAATGGGTTGAGGCAAAAGCCACCCGGACTAATGATCCTTCTGTGGTAGTGGACTTTGTTAAGTCTAACATTTTCTGTAGGTTTGGCATTCCTAGAGCTATTATCAGTGACCAAGGCTCCCATTTTTTCAACCGAAGCATAGGTGCCTTGTTACGCAAGTATGGAGTGCTTCACAAGGTCTCCACAGCATACCATATCAGCAAGTTGCAGATGAGTTGGGATGAACATCACTTTGACATGCTTCTTCTGAACATGATCCCTTATGAAGTGGTGTCTAACATCAATATGCTTGGTTCGAGTATGTTGCACTGGATTCTTTGCCAAGTTTATTGTACTTGTGTTGTCACAAAGTATTGGGATTTCTTTGAGATGAATTCCCAAATCTTGAAGTTGTGTTTGAGCCATAATACTTGTGCACAACAACTTGATGCGGCAATATATTCAGCTTTAGTAGATGATACAGAGACAGTTGTTTGCTTCTTGTTAAACCATGAAACAAGTGAACCACCAAGAAACTCACATTATCCACTTGTACTCTTTCTATCCGTCTTGTACCTGGCATGATCTAAATCTAAATATGCTACCAGATGTTCATGTTGACCCTTAGGAAACCATAATCCCAATTCTTCTGTATCAGCAAGGTATCTGAAAATCCTCTTCACGTGTTCAACATGAGACTCCTTAGAAGCGGATTGGAAACAAGCACACATTCCCACACTGAACTGAACGTCAGGACTGCTTGCTGTTAGATAGAGTAATGAGCCAATCATTCCTCTATATCTTGTGATATTGAAATCTTTCCCTTTCTCATTGGCATCCAAAGAAGCATAGAACTCATAGGTGTATCAGCTCCATTGCATCCATCTAGACCATACTTCTTTAACAAATCTCTTAAGTACTTGGTCTGAGATATAAAAATGTCATTCTTGCTTTACTTGATTAGACCAAGGAAGTAGTTGAGTTCACCCATCATGGACATCTCAAACTCTCCCTGCATTGTCTTAGAAAATTCCTCACACATAGATTCATTAGAAGCACCAAAAATAATATCATCAACATAAATTTGAACAATTAAAATTTCATTTAACTTATTACTTTTGATGAAGAGAGTTATGTCAGTTTGGCCTCTAATGAAACCTTGATCAAGAAGGAACTTGCTTAAACACTCATACCAAGCTCTAGGAGCTTGCTTAAGACCATATAGAGCTTTCTTAAGGTGATAAACATGATCTGGATGATGTTCACATTCAAAACCAGGAGGTTGTTCAACATAAACCTCCTTTTGTATAAAACCATTTAAAAAATGAACTTTTGACATCCATTTGATAGAGCTTGAATCCTTTGATACAAGTAAAGGCTAGAAGGACCCTTATGGCTTCCAATCTTGCTACTGGAGCATAAGTTTCTTCATAATCAATTCCTTCTTCTTGATTATAGCCTTTAGCAACCAATCTTGCCTTGTTACAGACAATGATTGTTGTTTGAGAGAGATTTGCCGTAATCTCCCAAAATAACCAGATTAGAAAAGGATTTGCAATATAATGTAACCTGGGTCGTTTCCCAATGAATTCGCAGTCTGTTTAATTTGAACAGCAATAAAACAGAAACAAGAAAATCAGGGGTTTTTGATTCAAGAGATTGAAAACGGAAATATGCGTAAAACAAAACGAAATAACACAGATTAAAATGTAAAACAAAGGATTAAAGGATTAACCCAGGATTCGATTCCACCACTTCCCTTCCTCGGATGAAAACAAATTTAAAACCAAACTCATGATCGACTCGACAAACCGAAATCTCGCGTTGTCCGTAAATTCCCTCAACTAAACAATCGTTCGAATTTGTTCGAATCGGCGCACCTCCGTACAATCACACAAAGTGAAACTTTAACCTAGTCCGAACTACGTCCTTGGGAAATGTTGATCTGGGTTTTTAATCAAAAACCCAATCCAAATTCAAAAATCGAATCCGATTAAAGAATGCAGAAACGAGTTAGATGGTTACCGATTAAGCGCGAGTCCTCTGGATAGTGGATGGAATCCTCATCGTTGGGTTAATCTCAGAAATTTAGCCGAACATAATTAAGAAAGACGAAAAACAGATGAAGAACGCGAAGAACACGAAGAACATTGCAGAGAATTTGAAAACTACTATTTTGATCCACTTAAATCTAAAAAATGAATGACTGAATGTTTGTGACTGCCATCTAACTTAAACCTAAACCTAAACCTAAAATGGAAATGGGTCAGCCCAAAACGAAAATAAAATAAAATGGGCTTTAATTACAAAATTTGAGCCCAACGGAAATCCAAAAATGCATATGACTTCGGCTCCAAAATTGACCACCCTCTTGTCCAAATTTTGTTAGTTCTCTATGTGTTTTGATGATGAGTAACAATTGTAAACCAGCTGTGAGTTTTGTCTTGGGAAGTTGAAAAAGTTTCTCACAAGACAAAACTCGAGTTTTGTTTTCAAAACTCGAGTTTTGGTCTTGGCAGAAAAATGGTCGATTTCAATGATCTGAGCAAAACTTGAGTTTTGAGTAGAAAACTCGAGTTTTGACAGTACAAGGACTTTTAAATTTTTCAAACTCAGCCTCGCGCCTTGTCATCGTAAAAAATGAATTCTTCTCGTTTTCACTTAGTAAAGTGAAAACTCGAGTTTTGATTTTAAAACTCGAGTTTTGGCCAACCCAAGAGCATTACAAGTTTTCAAAGTTTTCATGATAAAATGAAAACTCGAGTTTTGATTTTAAAACTCGAGTTTTGGCCAACCCAAGAGCATTACAAGTTTTCAAAGTTTTCATGATAAAATGAAAACTCGAGTTTTGATTTTAAAACTCGAGTTTTGGCCAACCCGAGAGCATTACAAGTTTTCAAAGTTTTCATGATAAAATGAAAACTCGAGTTTTGATTTTAAAACTCGAGTTTTGGCCAACCCGAGAGCATTACAAGTTTTTCATAGTTTTCATGATAATATGAAAACTCGAGTTTTGATTCCAAAACTCGAGTTTTGTTCAAGCAAAGAACAACTCACTTTACTGAGCCTTTGAAAACTCATGTTTTATTTAGAAACTCAAGTCTTGGAGTTTTGGACTACAACATACTATTTTCACTAACAATCCAAAACTCGAGTTTGGTTTTGGAAACTCGAGTTTTGAGATTCATTCAAACTTTGGTCCAAAAGCTCGAAACACGACTTTGCTCTCTGGAAGATGAAAACTCGAGTTTGAGTTTTGAAACTCGAGTTTTGACTTAAGTGCACAGTTGAAAACTCGAGTTTTGATACACAAACTCGAGTTTCTAACGGTAATTTTGAAATTCGATTTCTACGTTTTTGCAAAATGTCTCGTTTGATCCTAATAATTTCCAGGAACATTCTCTCTATACCTGGCTATGTTTAATGATCTTATTGATGAGTCTCAGGTGATTTAAAGAATGATTTTGGAGTGATAAAGCAAAAAGCAAAAAGTGGTTCAGAACATTAAATGCTATGTACAGAGAGTTGCACTACTTTGGCTATTCCATCTGCACACGGCTGCAAAACATTAAGAAATGTTTTCTACAACAAGCAACCGTGTTTCAAACGGATTGATTTGCGTAAGGTCAACACGGTCTTCTTGGCCACCGGATTAAGTGAGTTTAGAGAGAGAAGAAGCCAAAACTCACCTCCTAACTTTGGCAGAGTCTCTCCAACGGATCTGTTGAAATAGCAACGGTCATCTAATGATCTCTGAGTATAAATAGGACTGCATTCAAGTCCTCTCAACCAACACAACAACTGAAAACGCACAAGCATTCAATTTTCTCAACTACCTTTCGCTTTTCACTTGTATTCTGTCTTTTGACATTATAAGCTTCAGTGTTTATTATCATCTACTCTTAGAGAGTTTTTATCTCGTAAATCATTTATTGATTGAGATAACCACAAGTCGGGGACTTGGTGGTTGGGTGTATTGATTGCAACTTGTAAGGGGGAGTGAGTTCTAGAGAGAGAGAACTACTCTTGAGTACGAGTTTGTAATCGCTTTGAGTATAGTGGATTGAAAATCCCAAGTGTGGCTTGGGACGGATGTAGGTCAAGGATAAGACCGAACCAGGATAATTTCTTCTCAGGCAAGCTTTCCTTCCCTTCCTCCTCCGCTATCATCTCGTTTTTACTTGTTCAAAACAGAGCACTTTCGAAAAGTTTTTAAAATACCCAATTCACCCCCTCTTGGGTATATTGCTCCATTTACAAATTTGCTCTTCATGTCTTCATAATAATTGTAGCTCTTTGAATCATCTGAAATATGAGATAAAAATGAGGCAAATCCGATGTCTGGTTCAAGAGTTATGGTGAAAATAGTGAAGCAATGTAAAACTAGAATTTTATTATTAAAAATGGCTAAAACATAATAAAAGGCCCAAAGCCCAAATAAGTATAAAAGCCCTTTTTTATTAGCTAAAGAGTCCTAAATTATCAATCAAGAGACAAAAAGTAGTGTATGAAATATTCAATTATCATTGTTTCATCACATTTGTTCTTAAATACCCATTTAGTCCCAATAACCGGATGGTCCTTAGGTCTAGGTACTAAGTCCCAAACTTGATTTCTATCAAACTGATGTAATTCCTCTTGCATAGCTATCACCCATCATTATCTGAAAGGGCTTCATCAATTTTAGAGAGTTCAATGTGTGAAATAAATGCAGTAAAAGTAACTTCATTCAAAGTGCCTTTTCTGGTTCTTACTCCTTGATTTACATCACCTATCACTTGGTCTAAAGGATGATTCCTAATAACCTCCAAGCTTTAGGTTGAGTTACATTGTTTTCATAAGCATTTTCAGGAGTGGTTTCAAAAACATCCTCAGAATTTTCAAGAGAGGCAGGGGTAGTTTTTGAAAAGAATTGATTTCTATAAGCATTTTCTTTATCATCATCCAAAGGCTTATCAGACTTGGCTTCACTAAACACAACATCAATAGATTCTTCAACAATACGAGTACGAGTATTGAAAACTCTATAAGCCTTACTTCTATTGTAGTAACCAAGAAATATACCTTCATCAGATTTTGAGTCAAACTTACCCAAATTATCCTTACCATTATTGTGCACAAAACACTTACATCCAAAGATGTGTAGATGGGCAAGATTGGGCTTTCTCCCTTTGTAGAGCTCATAAGATGTCTTCTTAAGATTTTTCCGGATGTATGCATGATTTGATATGTAGCATGCAGTGCTCATTGCATCAGCCCAGAAGACTTGTGAAGTTTGATTTTCGTTTAGCATCGCTCTTGCCATTTCAGTGAGGACACGATTCTTTCTCTCCACTACACCATTTTGTTGAGGAGTCCTTGGGGCAGAGAAATTATGATCTATCCCATGAGCATCACAAAATTCTTCAAAGGCATTATTCTCGAATTCTCCACCATGATCAGTTCTTATACCTGAAATAGGGAGACCTTTCTCATTTTGGACCTTTTTGGCAAATACAACAAACTGATCAAATGTTTCATCTTTTGATGATAGAAATATAGTCCAATAGAATCTTGAAAAGTCATCAACAATAACCAAAGTATAGATATTGCCACCAAGGCTTCTTACTCTTGCTGGACCAACTAAATCCATATGAAGTAATTGGAGAGGTCTATTAGATTTATTTTTAGATTTAAAGGATGATTTAGTTTGTTTACCTTTCTGACAAGCGTCACAAATCATGTCATTCTTGAAATTAAGTTTTGGTAAACCAATGACTAAATCCTTTCTTTGTAAATTGTCAAGCTGGAACATATTAACATGAGCTAAACGCTTGTGACATAACCAACTTTCTTCCAAGTTACTAAGAAAGCAATTTTCAGAGATAATTTTATTGCAATTACTAGAAAGGCTTATGGTATAACAGTTACCTTCCCTAGGTGCCCTAAATAAGGCTTTTGATTTGATATTCATCAATGGCAGATCACTCTTGCTTACTATCAAGCATTCCTCAGAGTCGAAGATAACCAAGTTACCTTTGTCTATGCTTTGGCTTACACTAAGGAGATTATGGCAAAGGCCTTCTACAAGGTAGACATCTTTGATTTGAGGTCCTTCGTTGTTGCCAACTTCAACGATTCCAGCAATCCTTCCGATTGATTTCCACCAAAAGTCATTTTGCCACCATCCTTAGTCTTGAGAGTAGCAAATTTAGTATGATCTCCCGTCTTATGTCTAGAGCATCCACTATCGATATACCACTTGTTGGATTTTGATGCTCTTAGACAAACTTGCACATGTATCGGCAAAAAGGATTTGAAGAATGAACAGATTTTTGAAAATAGTTCATGTAGCATTTTTCTCCAAATTTCTTTTTACCTTTCTTTTTATCAAGGTCAGGTATGTATCCGATTCTTGATATGTCATTTATAAATCTTTGTTATTTCAAAATGACATTGAGCATTTCACTACCTCTAGTGAATTTCTCAAGTGCTTTTGTAAGATGCACATTCTTTTTTTGTTAAATCAATGCAATCCTTAGAAACAGTGTTTTCGCAAGAGAGTTTTTCAACTTGCAGTTCAAGAGTCACATTCTTCTTTTTCAATGAGATATATTTTTCAGCAAGTTTTTCAAATTCAGATTGCACAACATTATATTCAACAAACAATTCATCATAAGATGGTTGTGAATCATATACCTCATTGACATTTTCAGATTGCTCTTCTTCTTGAGCCACGAGGCATATGTTAGCTCTTTCCTAATCTTCAGCTTCATTTTCATCGGATGAGCTATCTCCCCATATAGATGAGACATAGGCTTTCTTCTTAAACTTATTGAATTTCTTCTTTTCTTTATCTTGGTTCTTCAGCTAGGGGCATTCTGACTTGATGTGGCTAGGCTTCTCACATTCGTAGCATATGATTGGCTTTTTCGCTTCATAGCTGGAGCTACCCTTGTGAAACTTCTTGTATCCTTGGTCCTTCTTGTAAAACTTCTTGAATCTCCGGACCATCATGCCTAGCTCTTCATCTTCATCTTCTTCATCATCATCTGATTTCTTTGCTTCTTTGACATCTTTGAGGGCAATTCCTTTTTCTTACCGCTGATTTCATCAAGTCCTTTTCTGAACTTGATCTTTCCTTCATATTCGGATAAACTTCCAAACAAGGCTACTACAAAACTCATCGACTCTCCACTGAGCTTCTTTGATAGCTGTGACTTTAGCTTCCCATTCCTTGCTAAGTATATTAAGAATTTTTCTCACTTGGACAGGTTGTTCATAAATTTTACCCAAAGCAGCAAGCTGGTTGATCAGATGAGTGAATCTCAATTGGAATTCGATAATGGATTCCCCAAACTTCATACAAAGAAGATCGTATTCGGTCATGAGGGTATTGACTTTATTCTCCTTGACTCCGGTTGTCCCTTCATGAGCTATCTCCAACGCATCCCACATAGCTTTAACAGAGGGCAATGTGCAGATACGAAAGTATTCTTGTCGACTTAAAGCACCCTGCAGCATGAGAATAGCTTTACTGTTGAGTGTGACATTTCTCCTATCATTATCATCAAAGGTGTCTTCAGGCTTTGGAATTCTGAGACCATCTTCCATCACAGTTGGATTGTAGTCTCCAATCTCAAACACTCTCCACAAGCCATATTCAGAAGCCATGACAAAGACTTTGAATTTGGTTTTCCATAATGAATAGTGCTCTCCACTGAAACCTGGTGGTTTGTTGATAGAAGCTCCGTCAAGTAGGATTCTATCCATATTGATCCTTCTCGAGGTGTTAATCTCTTCAGAGAAGACCTTGCTTTGATACCAAATGAAAGATGGAGTATCACCAAAAGGGGGTCAATTGGGGATACAAAATTTTTCTCTCACAAAATGCTCTGTTAGCTAAATGTAAAACAGGGATAAACAGAGTAAAGGAAAGAGAGATTGAACACAATGAATTTATACTGGTTCGGTTCAAATCCTTGACCTACGTCCAATCCCCAGACTCTCCGGGATTTCACTAACTCAAATGATTATACACTCTATAACTCATGGAGTAATTCTCTCACTAGAGCTTACTCCCCTTTACAAGTTGTAATCAAGTAACCCAATCCTAAAGTCCCAACACTTTGAGATTCTTACAAGATGGATAAATAATAAGGAACTCTCTAGAAAGAGCAGATTAATAATCACTGAAGATTGATATATCTGAAGATATTAACTCTTAGAGTAGAAACAATAAATGTACTTAGTCACTAATTGAATGCGCAGAGTTTCGATAGATGAAGACTTGAATGCTTTTGGCTTTTATAGATACTTTCATTTAATGACCATTGAGGAGAGTCTTAATAAGCCGTTGTGAAGAATAAATATATCCATTGAGTTTTGAAACGTTGCTCTGACTCTTCGTATTCTCTCGAGGTTTAGCCGTCATTCTCCATTTACATTCTTCATTTGATTTGTCCGTTGAGACTTAGGTAGAATGTTGACTGAGAATGCTTGGAATGCTTTATGGTTGCTTAGAGGTCGATTTTCCTCTTTCGTGCTTTGTCTCTAGTTCAGCATTTAATGTGTCTGACAAGATTTTGCTTTATGAAATTTGAAGTTTAAAAACTTGTTAACCATGTCTGAAACATACTAGCAAACTGATTAAACTTGGTTAGAAACAATAATATGAAGAACCCAAGATTTAACCAAAGAGTTTCAGATTGCGAAGATGATGAATTCAAAACTCTGATGCAAGTAACTCGAGTTACTCAGGATGACTCGAGTTATGTTTAATATGTTTTGAAGTCAAAGAAGAATTTTCAAATAAGATGACTCGAGTTACAACTCTTGACTTGAGTCATAATTGTGATGTCTCAAGACAGAGAGGAAATTCCAGATAACATAACTCGAGTTATATAGGATAACTCGAGTCAAAGTTGCAACAATTATCAGACAGAGAGGAATTTCAAATAGACTGACTCAAGTCATATCAGAAGGCTATATCAGTTAAGCTCTCTGTGACTCTTCATGACTCGAGTTATGTAGTAGTACAAAGACCGGAGCGAATCGGGTAGGTCATTAGCATGTGGTATGGTCTGGAAGGTTCTTCGGGCTGGACATACCAACCCGAAGCCTAGTCCTACTTGGAGAAAAACCCTCTTGCTTCCGGGTTGGATAGATTGGGTTAGACTGGATTGGGTTAGTGGTCCAGTGGCCCAATCCATCTTACCTTTTTTCTTTTTTTTAATGAAAACCCAAAATTTATAATAATGTATATAGTACATTATAAAGTAGAGGACTTTTTGACCAGAAATAAAGCAGATGTGAAATAAAGCAGATGTGACTTACATTGGGTTGCTCAAAATTTTGAAAAAGAACAAAAAGAAAAAGAAATAACACCAAACTTCATTTCCTATAATCTCTATCTAAACAATAATTTCCCAGTGACGCCATTTTTAGACGGTGGCGAGGTCCCATGTATCATCTTCTTCACCAAAGCTCCTTCATATCACTTTCCCACACAAAGAGCCTGTGAAATCCGACAAAAAAATAGTTCCCCTTTGCATGATCAACAAAACGAACTCAAGGGAAAAGATGAAAAAGTGCTAAACGAACAGTGAATAAGAGAACTTGGGGCTTACCTAGTCTTGTGATGACAACCGATCTTTAGAACAAGCAACGGAAAAACGGTACCAATCATCGGACGCGTAGATTCAATCCCAAAAACGGAGAGGATGGCCAGATTTCCTGAAACCCTAACATTGTTAGAGTTTGGTGGTTTCAAAATGGGAAGGGGCAAAGAAAATGGTGAAATGCTTGGGAGTCAGGAGGTCGAATATGAAATCTGGGTCAGAAAGCCAGTAGTAACGAGGATTATACACCGCCCCCTAGACGCAACGTTTTGACTTGAGATTTTTTTTCCCCTAATGAAGGCTGAAATATAAATATTAATAAATATATATGTTATAATCCAGGTAGGACCGGGCTAACTGGTCGTGGATAGTAGCCCGGTACCCGGTCCTACTTAGACATCGGGTCAGACCCGGTCTTGTCTGAATTAGTTCGGGTTTTTTTCCCTTCTCCCGGGCGGAACGGGGTTGGACCGGGTTGGATTGTGTTGACCGGGTTTCCGGGTTTTATGTACAGCCCTATTATGTAGAATAACTCAAGTTATATCAAACTTTGAAAATTCTGATATCGCGATGGTCTTTTTGAAAACTGAAGTACAACTCATAACTCGAGTTGTTAAGTGACAACTTGAGTTATGTTCTTTGCAAAAACAAGATTTTCTAAGTCTTATCACTTGAGTCATGATTGACAACTTGAGTTACTAAGTTTATAAATCTTTTTCAAAGGACTCAAATATACTTAAACTGAAGTTAAAACTTTGTTTACAATTGTTAGACATCATCAAAACACATAGAGAACTAATAGTGTCTAACAGAAGTTTGAAGAGTCTCAATAGCTACATTCAAAGCTCTTTAACAATATTAATAGAAGTTTATATAAAATCTCAACGCATTGAATTTTCTACCTACCAAAACTCTGCACATTCAATTTGGCATCATGGTGATTAACTGTTTCATTCACTTTATTTAATATCTTCAAATATTCTTGTACTTCAATGATTATTATTCATCTACTCAGTGAGGAGTTTAAACACTTATTTGATTATCGGTTTATCGGTTTAATCTCAAGGTAAAGGGACCTTGAGTGTTGGGGAGAGAATCCTGAAGGTGGAATATCACCTAGAGGGGGGGTGAATAAGTGATCTCAAAAATTCTTTTGACGTACGATGAAAGCAGTAAGAAGGGAAAAGAGAAATGACATAGAGGAATTATACTGGTTCGGTCCAACTCTTGACCTACGTCCAGTACCCAGACACTCTGGGATTTTCACTATCTCATAAACACAATTACAACCTTTGTAATGATTCTCACTATCTAGGAACCACTCCCCCTTACTGATCGTAATTGTACAACCGTACTCAAGATACTGCTATCTTGAGCTTTTTGATCTAAACTGAATACAATTGAAAAATCTCTCTTATAGAATAAATGATAATCACTGAGGCACACTTATAACACAAGGTATGAACTAGTATAAGAACTGAACTCTTTAAAAGCTATTGTTTGTGTGATCATAGTTCGTGTTGATGTACTCTATTCTTCATGAATTTATAATAGTTGAAGAACTAGCCGTTTGGTCGGATCTGAATTTTCCGTTTGATTATGATCGTTGTTATCATTTAACCATTCGCGCTAATCTCGCCTCAATTTGGATTTAATGACTTGATTCTCGCTTGTCTCGTTTCCTCAAAGTTTCTTGATTGAAGATCTAACCGTTGCTGATTTATCGAAAATCACTCAACATTATGATCAATATTCTTACAATAAATGTTGTATAATGTTTATAAGATCATTTGGAATTAATCCGGATTCTCTTGATAAGAGCCCAACATTTCGGATACGGTGAAACTCAACAATCTCAGCTCTTGACTCGAGGCATACAAACAGTGAACTCGAGTTACTTTAATTAATTAGATTCAAAATGATATTTTCAGATGCATCTTAACTCGAGGCACAAGGTTCATCGACTGAGTCGAAAACTCAAGTTATATATAATCATGACTTGAGTTGAATAGTATTTAGATAAGGAATGAAGATCTTGACGGACTTGAGGCACAAATATTGCAGACTCAAGGTGATCGATTAATTGAATTCAAAAGGCTGT
This sequence comes from Acacia acuminata, assembly GCA_019022655.1. Lineage (NCBI taxonomy): Eukaryota > Viridiplantae > Streptophyta > Magnoliopsida > Fabales > Fabaceae > Acacia > Acacia acuminata. The sequence continues at coordinate 960,479 of JAFJYI010000195.1, read as the reverse complement.
TTAGAGAGCTCTTTTTGACTCAAGGCACCGAAATTGCTGACTCGAGTTTTCTGATGAATATAGAAGACTCCGTTTAAATCGGGGAACACGAGAGACTCGAGTTATGCTTCGTCCCAACTCGAGGTAGGACTGACTCGAGGTGAGATATGTGGAGACTCGAGGTGAAGAATGAATATTGTTTTGAATTTCAAAGGGCATAGACTCGAGGTGCAGAGACCATGACTCGAGGTGACGATGACTCGAGGCTATATTGTGGATGACTCGAGGTGATTTGTAAATTTGGAAGAGACGGACTCGAGGCTACAAAAACACTGGACTCGAGTTGAAGTATTAATCTGGTGATAGATAGACTCGAGGCAACAAAGACTCGAGGCAAATTGACAACAAACGTTTTTCTTCTTTTTAGGCAAGATTTTGACTTTGATAAAATTGTTTTGTTTTTAACATTTGATTACAAGTTGTTCTTTACCTTAACCATCATCAAAACACAACTGGTGAACCAACATTCTCCCCCTTTTTGATGATGACAAGATTTTGAAAAAGAAGCCAAAATAATTTTATCAAATATGAGCAGAATTAAATATCACACTAGATTTAAAATTAAGAAGCGTTAACCACAGAACGCATTAGCACTTGTCATACAGTCAGTTAGGACCAAAAGATCTTTCAGAGTATATCCAGAAGTACAAAATAACAAAATGTAGTAAAGAGCTAAACAGGAACATAAAGATAAAACATAAATTCCTTGGCGTCTCTTTGGCTTGTCTCTCCCCCTTTGGCATCAACAAAAAGGAGGAAATCATAGAGGAGGTGACTGAAATTGAGATGAAAAGGGATGAGATGAATTGGGAAAGGGTAGAGGAGAATATGGAATTATAGTAAGTGAAGGAAGAGTGACAGAGAGGATTGGGGATGTGGAAATGAGGGTGGCGAGGTCGAGGAGGTCCAAGGAGGTCTGTGTCCAGTCAGCTTTGTTCATGGTTGGTAAAGGGACAGTGGAAGGATATAATGGGAGTGGGTAAAGTGGTGGTGGTGGTGAAGGCAAAGGATTATGAAGGGGATGGAGGAGAAGATTTTTTAGGGATGAGTGAGGGAGTGCTAGAGCTGGCCTTAAAGTGGGAGAGGAGCTTGTCAACTTTGTCTGAAACTGTCCATACTATGTTGTGTAGATTGGAGATCGATTATTTGTGGTCATCCAGATGGCCATGAAAGTTCCCAACCTCTTCCTGAAGAGCCTCTTGAGTTTCTTGAATGTGTGTGACTTCCTAAATCAACTTCCCAATCTCATACTCCAACTTTACAGAGAGGGAGTTTTGGACAGCCATGGAGATGAGCAAGGGGATCCAAGCTATCTGCAATGGCCTTCTCAACAATGGCCTTGATGTGGGCGCCTGTAGAAAATGGAGCAAGCTGAGAGCTAACATCAGGAGTAGGCTCAGGTTGTTGAGGGGCTTTTCCTTTAGAAGCTCTGGATGCAGTTAGTCTGGAGCTTTAGATTGCCCAGATCCCTCTTTGAAGTTAATTTTCATCAAGTTGAGGATGTGTTGATTAAATTCCTCTGGTTTGTTAGGCACCTCATCTTTCTCTAAATACCATATTTTCTCGTGAAAGAGTATGACAGACACAAGACTAGGAAAAGGGATAGTGGAATTTTTCTTGGAATGCAAGACATATTTTTTGAGTTCACCAAAGATCCAATGACCAAGGTTATGATGAACTTGATTGACAATGGAGGAGAACATTGTGTAATCTTTGAGGGTGAAGTGGGTGAAGTTTTTCCCTTTTTGAACAAAATTTCTAGAGTAGATGTACCACAGGGCTCGATAATTGGAAGGCATGTGAGAAGGGTTAAAGGTAAGAGTTCTTCACGGTTCACTCACCTTACATTGGGGCGAAGGATTTGAATAATTTGCTCATTATCATAATGAACCTGAGGGACAGAAGGTGGATTTTTTATTTGAAGCAAATCATTTAGATAGCTAGGCGTAATTGAGATTCTCTTGCCCCTCACAATGGTGAAGATTTGTTCATCAGCTATATGGTTGTGCTTATCTAAGAGGGTGTTGAGAGTCATATTGAAATAGAAAACTCGAACAAGAAAGCAGGACTATAGGATGCACGAATGTTCAAAAAGGATTCATACTTTTTAAACCAAGGATGAAGATCAAGATTGCAATTAGATTTCAATTTAGCTAAATCTACGGAGACCACAGGACAGAAATTTCTATTAGCAAAGTCCTTTTTAAATTTCCTACCATCTTCAGTAGTGAAAAGAATAAGACTAGAATTGAAATCTGAGGGAGCTTTATCTATGGGAACATAGTTTATGGAAACGATAGAAGGTACTTCAGATACCTTTGCATCAGACTGATGCTCAGAGGCCTTGGAAGCGGATGCTGGTGCCTTGGATCCAGAACCACGAGAATGTTGAAGAGGAATTCCATGCGACGAGGGGACTGCATATTTTTTCTTGGGTTGTTTGGGTGCAGCAGTGGCAACTGAGTCCTGCCTTTTGGAGCTTTTGTCGATGGATTGTTTGAAGATACCTTCTTTGATTTTCTCGGTTCCTCTTCCTCGACTTTAGGGTGAAATTTCTGAGGAACCATCTTCTTTCTCTTGGATCGTTCTAATAAGGACGGGGAGGATGATTCGGAATCCACAAAATTTGGGTCTGAGAATTTTGATGTTGATTTTGTTGGAGATTTTGGGTTTTTGCTCGACGACATTGCCGCTAGGTTAGGGTTTGTTGTGGGTTCGGAGATGAAGGGATACGAGAGAGATGAGGAAGAGAGAGGTGAGAAATCTGAAAATTAAAGAGGAGAGAGGCGTGATGGAGATATTAAGAACAGACGGAGGAAGTTGAAACGAAACTCGAGGTGAGTAACCATAACTCGAGGTACCAACTCAAGGTTTTGTTACTTACTAACTCGAGGCGATGAAGAGAGCGTACCTGGATATCGAATTTGCATGGGTAACTCGAGGTAGCATTGTCTGACTCGAGGCAAAGAGTGCTCTGCATTATTGAAACTCTCGGGTTCTTTCTTCAACTGGAGGGTTTCCTGGTGACTCGAGGTAAAAGGCTTCCTCCTTTGTTCAATCTCTCGGGTTGCCTGATTAACTCGAGGCAGATTTTAGGTGACTCGAGTTAGGATCTTCTCTGATGACCTCTGTTTTTCATACAAGAACCAGAATCCTGCAAAAACATTAGCTAGATACTCCGATGCTTAAATTAGTTTTTGTTAATCATCAAAACATAGTAGATTTAAACTAACATTACTTACAGTTCATTGGGATTTACCATTCCCAATTCTCTTCGGATGAAATTGAACTGTTCTTTCGCGAGAGGCTTTGTGAAGATATCTGCTAATTGTAAATGTGTTGGTATGAACATCACTTTGATATCTTTCTTTTGCACATGATCTCTGATAAAATGATGTCTCACATCAATATGCTTGGTTCTTATGTGTTGGACTAGATTTTTTGTCAAGCTTATTGTGCTAGTGTTGTCACAGAGTATTGGAATCTCTCTCAAATGAATTCCCAAGTCAGAGAGTTGATGTTTTAGCCATAGCACTTGTGCACAACAGCTAGAAGTAGCCACATATTCTGCTTTGGTTGAGGATACTGCGACAGTAGTTTGTTTCTTACTAAACCAGGATACGAGTGATCCTCCAAGAAACTCACACTTGTCCACTTGTACTTTTTCTATCAGTCTTGTAACCTGCATGGTCAGAGTCTAAATATGCAACTAAGAATTCTTGTTGTCCTTTAGGAAACCAGAGACCCAATTCCTTTGTATCTGAAAGATATCGAAAGATCCTTTTAACATGTTCGGCATGAGATTCTTTGGGAGCTGATTGAAATCTTGCACACATTCCTACGCTGAACTGAATATCTGGTCTGCTAGCAGTCAAATATAGTAAGGAACCAATCATTCCTCTATATTTGGTTATGTTGAAGTCTTTTCCTTTTTCATCATCAGCATCCAGAGGTGCAGTTGAGCTCATTGGAGTGTCAGCTCCATTGCAGTGCTCCATTCCAAACTTTTTGAGCAAATCACAGAGATATTTTGTTTGTGATATAAATATCCCATCCTTTCGTTGTTTGATTTGCAAACCGAGGAAGTAGTTCAGTTCACCCATCATTGACATCTCGAACTCACCCTGCATTTTCTTGGAGAATTCCTCATAGAGAGACTCATTAATAGAACCAAATACTATGTCGTCCACATATATTTGCACTATTAAGATTTCATTAAGCTTATTAGTTCTGATAAAGAGTGTTGTGTCTGATTTTCCTCGAACAAATTCTTGATCTAGCAGAAAATTACTCAATCGCTCATACCAAGCTCTAGGAGCTTGTTTGAGACCATATAATGCCTTTTTCAATCGAAAAACATGATCAGAATAAAATTCATTTTCAAAACCGGGAGGTTGTTCCACATATACTTCTTCTTGAATAAAACCATTAAGAAAAGCACTTTTAACATCCATTTGATAAAGTTTGAATCCTTTGATACACGCAAAGGCTAAGAGTACTCGTATTGCTTCCAATCTAGCCACTGGAGCATATGTTTCCTCATAATCAATACCTTCTTCCTGATTATAGCCTTTGGCAACCAATCTAGCCTTGTTACGGACTATGATTGCTGATTCATCACGTTTGTTCTTGAATACCCATTTAGTGCCAATGACCGGGTGGTCTTTAGGCCTAGGTACCAAGTCCCAAACTTGATTTCTATCAAATTGATGTAATTCCTCTTGCATTGTGATCACCCAATCATTGTCCGAGAGGGGCTTCATCAATCTTAGAGGGTTCAATCTCGATATGAAGGCAAAAATGTAACCTCATTCAAGGTGCTTTTTCTAGTTCTTACACCTTGATTTAAATTCCTATCACTTGATCCAAAGGATGATTCCTAATGAACTTCCAAGCTTTAGGTTGAGATTGATCAATGTTTTCACAAGAGTTTTGAGAATTGTTTTCAAAAACATTTTCTGGATTTTCAAGAGAGGCGGGAGTAGTTTTTGAAAAGAATTGGTTTTTGTAAAGAAGTCTCCTCATCGTCATCCAGGGCTCATCAAATTTTGATTCGAGAGAATACAACATGAATTGATTCTTCAACTACACGAGTACGCTTATTGAAAATTCTATATGCTTTACTCCTATTAGAATAGCCAAGAAATATACCTTCGTCGATTTGGGATCAAACTTTCCCAAATTATCCTTACCATTGTTGTGAACGAAGCATTTGCAGAAGATATGAAGGTGAGCTAAGTTTGGTTTCCTTCCTCTATAAAGTTCATATGGAGTTTTGTCGAGTTTTTTTTCGAAGATAGGCTCGGTTTGAGATATAACTGGCCGTGCTCATTGCATCTGCCCAGAAGACTTGTGAAGTGTGATTTTCATTCAACATCGCCCGAGCCATTTCGGTGAGCACACGATTCTTTCTTTCAACCACACCATTCATTTTGTGGTGTCCTTGGGGCCGAGAAATTGTGATCAATGCCGTGAGCATTACAAAATTTTTCAAAGGCTTGATTCTCGAATTCTCCTCCATGATCCGTTCGAATGGCCGATATGCAAATACCTTTCTCATTTTGCACCTTCTTGGTAAATACCACAAACAGATCAAATGTTTCATCCTTAGAGGATAAAAATATAGTCCAAGTGAATCGAGAGAAATCATCGACAATAACTAGAGTGTATAAATTACCACCAAGACTCTTAACTCTAGCCGGTCCGACTAAATCCATGAAGTAATTGAAGAGGTCTTTTAGATGAAATTTCAAATTTGTTTTTGAAAGATGATTTAGTCTCGTTTACCTTTTTGACAAGAATCACAAATCATATCATTTTTAAAATGTAGTTTAGGTAATCCAAGAACTAAATCTTTTCTTAACAACTTGTCTAGTTGGAGCATATTTACATGAGTGAGACGCTTATCCATAACCAACTCTCATTCAAATTGCTAACAAAACAATTTTCAGAATTAACTCTAGGAAGGTTTAAGGTATAGCAGTTACCTTCTCTTGATGCTTTGAACAAAGTTTTAAGATTACCTTTGTCAATTGGAAGATTATCCTTGTTCACGATGAGACATTCTTCTGAATCAAAAATGATCCAGTTGTTCTTGTCTGCACTTTGGCTTACACTTAAGAGATTATGACATAAGCCTTTTACATAATATACATCTTTGATCGGGGTTTTCCTTTTTCACCAATTTCGCCAATTCCGGCTATCTTTCCAGGATTGATTACCCCCAAAGGTCACTTTGCCACCATCCTTTGCATTCATCGTCATGAATTTAGATTGATCTCCCGTCATGTGTCTGGAGCATCCGCTATCAATATACCACTTACTGGTTTTTGATGCTCTCAAACATACCTGTGATTCACATAAGATCAAGCCTTAGGTAGCCATCTTTTCTTGGGTCCTTTTGGGTTATTTTGAGCTTCATGGAATATATAGGTTCCCTTAGGTACTCATTGATAAGTACCAATAGGTTTATCTCTTCTATCTTTCTTATGAAAACAAGATGAAGTATTATGACCCTTACGATTACAATAGTTACAATGAGCAAAGGGATTTGAAAAATGGACCGACTTCTGAAAGTATTTTAAGTAAGATTTTCCACCACTTTTCTTTTTCCCTTTCTTTTTGTCAAAAACAGGATTATATCCTATGCCTAATCGATCATTCGTAAATCTTTGAGCTTTCAAAATAACTCCGAGCATTTCACTGCCTTTAGTGAACTTCTCAAGAGTTTGTGTAAGTTTAATGTTTTTCTTTTCAAGATCGGGACATTTTTCACAAGAAATATTTTCGCAAACCAGAATATTTTTAGCTTGTTGCTCAAGCATTTTGATTTTCTTCCTTGAAGTAATAAGCTCTTTTGCAATTTTTTTAAATTCAGAATGCGTTCATTATATTCGAGAAAGTAGCTCATCATATGTAGGCTCAGAGTCACTTACCTCATCGTCTTTTTCAGATTGTTCTTCAGCAACTAGATAAACATCTGCTACTTCTTCTTCCTCGCTTTCTTCATCTGAACTATATCCCCATATGGCAAATACGTAAGCTTTCTTCTTGAAGTGATTGAACTTCTTCTTCTTCTCTTTTTCATTATCTTTCAGCTGAGGACATTCTGATTTGTAATGACCTGGCTTTTCACATTCGTAACAGACAACTTGATCTTTATCTTTGAATTGCGTCTTTACTTGAGTTTCCTTTTTGGAATCTATTTCTGAAACCTTGATCCCTTTTGTAGAATTTTTTGAATCTTCGAACGAACATAGCCATCTCATCGTCATCCTCATCTTCCTCTTTGGGTTCTTTCACAACGTTCAGAGCAACACCTTTGTTTCTGTTGTTGTTGATTTCATCCAAGCCCTTTTGAATTTTAGTTTGCCTTCGTATTCGATAAGCTTCCGAATAGTGCAGCTATTGATTGCATTGATTCTCCATGGGCTTCTTCGATTGCTGTGACTTTAGCTTCCCAATCTTTAGTCAAGACATTGAGGATTTTCCTAACTTGAGAATTTTGCTCGTATGTTTTACCCAAGGCTGATAACTGGTTGATCAAATGGGTAAAACGAAGTTGAAACTCTCCTATAGATTCTCCGGTCTTCATACGCAGAAGATCATATTCGGTTGTTAATGTGTTGATGCGATTTTCCTTTATACCCGAGGTTCCTTCGTATGCAATCTCCAATGCTTTCTACATGTCTTTTGCACTTGTCAGATTGCAAATCTGGAAGTACTCTTGTTGACTAAGAGCACTTTGAAGCATCAGAATAGCTTTGCTATTGAGAGTAACAAGTCTTCTATCATTTTCATCATATTCTTCTTCACGCTTGAATGCTTGAACTCCATCTTTAGTGATCGATGGTTTATAATCACCTTTCTCGAATACATTCCATAAACCAAATTCAAAGAGCCATAACGAAGACTCTAAATTTGGCTTTCCAAAAGGAGTAATGTTCTCCGTTGAAACCAGGAGGACGATTGATAGAAGCTCCATCAGGTAATATTCCTTCCATGATCTTTCTCGGGATGTTAAACCCAACTGAGAAACCTTGCTCTGATACCAAATGAAGGTGGAATATCACCTAGAGGGGGGGTGAATAGGTGATCTCAAAAATTCTTTTGACGTACGATGAAAGCAGTAAGAAGGGAAAAGAGAAATGACACAGAGGAATTATACTGGTTTGGTCCAACTCTTGACCTACGTCCAGTACCCAGACACTCTGAGATTTTCACTATCTCATAAACACAATTAACACCTTTGTAATGATTCTCACTATCTAGGAACCACTCCCCCTTACTGATCGTAATTGTACAACCATACTCAAGATACCGCTATCTTGAGCTTTTTGATCTAAACTGAATACAATTGAAAAATCTCTCTTATAGAATAATTGATAATCACTGAGGCACACTTATAACACAAGGTATGAACTAGTATAAGAACTGAACTCTTTAAAAGCTATTGTCTGTGTGATCATAGTTCGTGTTGATGTACTCTGTTCTTCATGAATTTATAATAGTTGAAGAACTAGCCGTTTGGTCGGATCTGAATTTGCCCGTTTGATTATGACCGTTGTTATCATTTAACCATTCGCGCTAATCTCGCCTCAATTTGGATTTAATGACTTGATTCTGCTTGTCTCTGTTCCTCAAAGTTTCTTGATTGAAGATCTAACCATTGCTGATTTATCTGAAAAATCACTCAACATTATGATCAATATTCTTACAATAAATGTTGTATAATGTTTATCAGATCATTTGGAATTAATCCGGATTTTCTTGATAAGAGCCCAAAATTTCGGATACGGTGAAACTCAACAATCTCAGCTCTTGACTCGAGGCATACAAACAGTGAACTCGAGTTACTTTAATTAATTAGATTCAAAATGATATTTTCAGGATGCATCTTAACTCGAGGCACAAGGTTCACTGACTCGAGTCTGAAAACTCAAGTTATATATAATCATGACTTGAGTTGAACAGGTATTTAGATAAGGAATGAAGTACTGACAGACTTGAGGCACAAATATTGCAGACTCAAGGTGATCGATTAATTGAATTCAAAAGGCCGTTTAGAGAGCTCTTTTTGACTCGAGGCACCAAACCGCTAACGACTCGAGTTTTCGATGAATATAGAAGACTCCGTTTAAATCGGGGAACACGAGACTCGAGTTATGCTTCGTCCCAACTTGAGGTAGGACTGACTCGAGGTGAGATATGTGGAGACTCGAGGTGAAGAATGAATATTGTTTTGAATTTCAAAGGGCATAGACTCGAGATACAGAGACCATGACTCGAGGTGACGATGACTCGAGGCTATATTGTGGATGACTTGAGGTGATTTGTAAATTTGGAAGAGACAGACTCGAGGCTACAAAAACACTGGACTCGAGTTGAAGTATTAATCTGGTGATAGATAGACTCGAGGCAACAACACAGACTCGAGGCAAATTGACAAAGAAAACGTTTTTTTTTCTTTTTAGCAAGATTTTGACTTTGATAAAATTGTTTTGTTTTTAACATTTGATTACAAGTTGTTCTTTACCTTTAATCATCATCAAAACACAACCGGAGAACCAACAAATCCTAGTGTGAAAGGATTATTTCGAGTACAGAGTGTGTAATTGTATTTTTGATTGTGAGATAGTGAAAATCCCAAAGTGTCTGGGGACTAGACGTAGGTCAAGGGTTGGATCGAACCAGTATAACTTATCTATGTTCATTCTCTTTATCTCTGTCTCTATTGATTGTTCATCAAGTGAATAGGAAAAAGAATTTTGAATCCCCTATTCACCCCTCTCTAGATTGTTTCCACTTTCAAATTGCACGTTTTAAAGACAATGGAATCATCAAATTGGTCAAAATCCAACTCCTCTAGTCTATCCTGTTCTAGCTAAACCCAAGCTTAGTATAACCGTCCAAAATTTCACAGTTTTTGCTTTGTAAACACTCTAGTTTAGGTTTCTAATCATATTTTACCTTGTTATTTGAATCATAGACACATGTTAATCCCTTTTATAATTTCAGATAGAACCTTCCTTGTGTCATTCAACTGTCCAAAATTCACAGAAACCAAAGAAATCATTTATAATCTCTAATACTCAGTCAGTAGGCTTAGAATCGTTTATCCTAATCGTTGTTTGGTGATTTTTGTAAAATTCTCTTATTCCCTTATCTCTTCAATATTTCATCCAGACCACTAAGAATATGGAACAAGAGAGTTTTGTGAGCTAAATTAGTAGGAGGAGGAAAGGACTAGAGGTTATAAGTTTGTAGCGAGAAATATTACCTCAGTACCGCGGGTTTTTGAGTCTTCTTCTTCCTTACAAGTTTCAGCACTCAGAGAACTTTTGGGGAGTGAGAATCAAATGAAAAATGAGTGATCAAGTAGGAAATATCCAATATTAAATATTCATGTCAGTCAAGAAGAAAGGGTACCAATTTGCCCTTTAACTTTCTGCATAATTACCATTTTATCATTGGTTCCATTTTTTAAAAATAAAAAATAAAATAAAAAATCTTCATAGCCGAATAGAATGATCAATTGGCAAGTGAAATATCATATATTAAGAGTCCTTAGCGGATTGGGGGCATTTCACCATTTTACCCCCTCAATTGCCACATAATTATCAATTATGTCATTTTGTCTAATTTCAACTTTTATTTTCTCTCTTTTTTTTTTTGGGAGGTTAAACTTTGGGCTATTCTTAGGAAATTTTTGACCCAATTTTATTGGCCTATAATCCATTCTCATTCTCATGTGTCCATAAATTTTAAATAATTATGAGACTTACGGCAAAAATTCATAAAAAGTGCAATTTTAACCTTCCTTCAATTTTTTTTCAAAATTTCCAGTGGAACTCAAGCAATTTATTTTCAATCCTTTTTAGTCCAATTTAATGCTCCAAAGTGGAAAAAAGAAATATTAATTCCTTATGTCCATTGGTGCCAATAATTGTCTCAAAATTTTCGGTTTTGGTGAAATTGGATATTTTGCGTAAAATTGACATTTCGTCAAAATTTCACTATTTCTTTTCTCCAAGAAAATGCATCATACATGGAATTTATTAGAGAAAATTTAGGATGTTACACATCCTATGTGGCAAAAATGCATGATAGCCCTTTCTTTCATCTAAGCTCCACCTAAATTCTTTTTATAAAATTTTCTTTTTCCTGGCTTCAATCTATCTCTAATCCTTCATTCTTTTATTTAATTCTATAAAAAGAATCAAGTGGAGCTTAGGTGGAAGCAAGTGTTATAATCCATCTTGCCACATAGAATAACTCAAAAATGACAGGAATAACAATAGGGTGAATATGCAAATTTAACAATGAATTATTTTTCTATGAGCACCTAACATGATTATCTTTTATTAGGCTCAAAAGTATACATAATCATTTTTATATAGTATTTTTGACAACTTTGTTAATGTCCTTTACACTTTTTGTATTGCGGGTCCCACGTTTCTCTAGATGGCATGTGTATGCACTTGACCAATGCCACGTTTCTCAAGTGCATGCATATGCTATCTGGACAAATATGTGAGACCCGTAATGTTGGAAATTATGCCCTAGGGGCAAGTCATTGTACCTTAGACATTTATGTTATTTAAAGTATTCTCTTTTAGTTATCATTTCGTTTGCATGTTTATATTGATAATTGTATCCCTAGATATATCTTATAGATTATCCTAAATGTCCCTGGTCGGTCATCTACGTGGGAGCGAAGATGAGATAAGACCAGTATGACTTTGATGAGGTATGGAGATAGGAATCAAAGTCATGGGCACTTGTAAGAGAACAAGGTGCAAAACCGACCCACTATGAGAAAGCTGCATGGATTTAGTCATAAGCTTATCTCATGTATAATCACATCATGATACCCTATGGCCTGAGATGATCATGGATTCCTACATGATGAGTCTCTAGTCTTTGACCTAGTCAAAAGTCACCTTTGACCGAGTGATGATAAAGGCTTGGATTGGGATCAGTGGTTTTCATGCAGAGGAATGTAAGTGGTCAAGATGGAATTTGTCCCTCACATTTGTAGAGAGATAACACTGGGCCCCTCGATGAGTGAGTTTGAGAAATGTATGGCCATACTACGATGGAAAGGAGTTTCCATTTCAATTATTAGACTACTCGAGAATCGAGAAAGTAATGGTCAAGAACAGGAAGTTGACATTATCCATACCTCATCCTTAAACTAATTATCGTGTGACAAAAAGGACGTGACATGGTTGTACGATAGGTTGTATCGTGTCATCGATCCCCGTGTGAATTGGGTAGTCACAATGTCTTGCTAGAGGCCGCTTGTGACTTGTGGGCTGGTACAGTATTGGCCCACTGCCAATCTTATGTGGGCCTGCAGGTCGCACACAAGAATAGCCCAACACGAGTAGAAGTGTCCAGATTCATTGAATCTTAAATATATCTAAGATTTAATGAATATTGAATTTAATCTAGGATGAATATATATATATATATATATTAAATTTGAAAATAATATAATAATATTATTTAATGCTAATTATCATATTATTATTATTTGTTTTGTGTTTAATTTATTTGTTAAATTAAATATCTAAAACAAATAGAGATATTGTATCTCACATTCAATTTTCGAATAAAGATATCATATGTCTATTTAGTTTAAATTGAGATATAGTATCTCAGATTTAATTAAATAGATAGATATCATTTCTCGGATTTAATTTATAGAGATAAATTAAGTTAGAAGGCTTTTAATTTGGATTAAATAAATAGATTAGATTAGATCTATCAGATAGATTTAATTAATATATTTTTTAATCCGATTCAAAATTTGAATTTCAACATTAATGAGGATTAATTTTGAATATAATACTCGATCGGGTTTAGAAAAAACCTACGGACTTTTGTCGAGCATATTAGAGAAAGCCACGAGAAACCCTAGAAAAAAATAGAGAGAGACGCACAATTCAAAAGGCGCTAGCACGCTGCCGTAACCTTGTTCGGAGATTATTCGTGTGGATACCGGCAGAGGAAGGCGATTCATAGAGTTGACTTCTACTGATCGAGAAGGTAGCCCACCAGTTCAAATAGAACGAGACGTGGACCAGTTTAACGTAGGTATGATTTGGATTCTTTTAACCATGATTTAAACGTGGTTGAGCGATCCTTAGAAGGGATTCGTAAAGTTTTTAATTCTGCTGCGTGTACGGATCCCAACACGTAATGCAAAAAAGTAACAAATGTTAGAGTTGGTCAACGGAGTTGTCAAAATTGCTACCTTAAAAAATGATTGTCTACTTTTGGACCCAATAAAAGATAATTGTATTGGGCGGTCATAGCAAAATAATTCTTTGCTAAATTTGTACCTTTACTCATAATAATATAAAATTTTAAACACGTGGGAATTGGATTTTATGTTCTTGGAGTAGGACGACGATAAAAATTGAAGCTGGATGGCTAAAATTAATTTTTTCCAATCTTGCCCCTTGTCCTCGTGAATTTCAAGTTGTTGGCATGTTTTTAATTTGTAGACAACAATTTATTGTGGTCGAAAGGTAAAATTAGAAAGTTCAATATTTTTTATAAATTTAAAGATATTAATTATTTACTATTCTTTAAAAATTATAAAGTTCTTTAATTTTACTTTATAATCCCCTCAACATGAGTTAGATCGCTAATTTACATATATTAAAAAAATTTGTTAAATTAATTATTTATAATAAATGTGTCATAATTTTTATAAAATACCTTCTTTAATCATTACCAAATTGATTTTTTAAAAAAACCACCTTTAATATTTGTAAGAAGTGGGTTTACCTAAAATCTCTCTCACTCTCTCTCTCTCTCTCTCTCTCTCTCTCTCTTTCTCTATTTTCTTCCATGGCATCTTTTGATTTCTTAAACCCAAAATTTTTGTTTGCTTTTTTCTAGACCTGAGGATTTTTTGTTGTACTTTTGATTTTGAGTTTTTGGATTTATGGTTTATGGATTTCTCTTCTCATATATATAAGTTTTGATTTATGGTTCTTGGGTTTTTTTTTTTTCCTTTTCAATTTCCTTGATCATTTGGTTCTTGATGGTAGTATCCTGGACAAAAATAAGTCAACACAAAAATCTATGACTTTCTTAAAAATTTCTTGATGCCCACGGCTCTTCCATGAGAACCTTCAAGGAAAAAATGCCACAGAACATGATGCACTTTCATATTGGAGTAGTTGAGTATTTGGGACCCTCCCCAAAGTATTACCCACAAAAGGAAAACAATCTGTTAGCCACAAAAGTTGAATCAAAAAGATTATTGTCACTAATCTAAGATACTTTTCTTGTCCTATTTATAAGTCACCTACAACATGTTTCACACAGACCAAGAAAAAAAAAATTAAACCTCGTTAATTTTGCTTTTAAAATTTAACAACTTTTCAACTTTACCCCTATTTAATATACAATACACCCCATAAAAAGATCAACATAATAATAAAAGGGTATGATTTTACATTCGTATAGAAAATTTAATGATATCACTTATAAATAAGACCAAAATAAAGCTTCTCTCACTACCCTCTAAATAGGACCAAGGGAGTAGTAGGTAGATAAAATAAGACATGTGGATGCATTACCTTCATGTACACTGTTGAAGTCATCATCTCAGATTCATGTTGGGACTCGAACAGGCAGCAGAAGAAATTTATCAAAATAAATTCTGAACCCCAATAGAGGATCTATCAATGGTGATTAAATTAGAGTAGTCAGAATGGTACCTTTTGTATGCGTTTTATTTGATCACTAAGAGCCAACTGAACGAACCAACTCCCTCTACCGGTATCGACACGAACAGAACTCCAACACAAGCAGCGTGCTAGTGCCTCCAACGTTTTTCTCTCTATATTCTTTAGGGTTTTCTCTTTTGCTTAGCCTCTATAATACATCTTGCCCACTATCTTATAGGGTTTTCAAAAACCCTAATGGGCTGCATTAAATATTCAAAATCAATCTCAATTAATTTTGAAATTTGAATTGGATTAAAACAATATAAATTAAATCTGTCTAACAAATCTAATCTAATCTATTTGTTTAATCCGAATTAAAAGCCAGCTGATTTAATTTTTCTTCATAAATTAAATCTAAGATATAATATTTATCTATTTAACTAAATCTGAGATATGATATCTCAATTTAAATTAAATCTAAGTTACAAGATCTCAATTAGTTTTAGTTATTTATTTTATCAAATAAATTAAATACAAAATAACTATTACATAATATTATTATCTATATAAATATTATTATTATTATTTTCGAATTTATATTATATATATATATATATATCCATTCTCCCTAGATTAAATGTTGTAATCATTAAATCTTAGATATATCTTAGATTCAATGAATCTGGACATTATAGCTTGTGTTGGGCTATTCTTGTGTGCAACCTTGTAGGCCTACATGAAATTGGTAGCGGGCCAATGCTGTACCAGCCCACAAGTCGCAAGCGGCCTCTAGCAAGACATTACAAGAACCCAATTTATATGAGGATCGATGATATGATGCAATCCTATCATGCAACCATGCCATGTCCCTTTTGTCACGCGATAATTTGGTTAAGGATGAAGCATGGATAGTGTCATCCTCCTGTTCTTGACCATTACTTTCTCGATTCTTGAATAGTCTAACAATTGAAATGGAAACACATTTCCATCGTAGTATGACCATACTTTTCTTAGACTTACTCATCGAGGGGCCCAATAATATCTCTCTACAAATGTGAGGGACAAATCTCATCTTGACCATTCACATTCATCTGCATGAAAATGATAATTGAATATTTCATACACTACTTTTTGTCTCTTGATTTATAATTTAGGACTCTTTAGCTAATAAATAATGGCTTTTATACTTATTTGGGGCTTGGGCCTTTTATTATATTTTAGCCATTATTTAATAATAAATTCCAGTTTTACATTGCTTCACCATTTTTACCATAACTCTTGAACCAGACATCGGATTTGCCTCATTTTTGTCTCATATTTTAGATGATTCAGAAAGCTACAATTGTTATGAAGATGTGAAGAGCAAATTCGGACAAGAGGGCGGTTGATTTTGGAGCCGAAGTCATATGTATTTTTGGGCTCGAATTTTGTAATTAAAGCCCATTTCATTTTATTTTCGTTCGGGCGACTTGTGGATTGGAGCCCCATTTCATTTTGCCATTTTAGGTTAAGTGAGGCAGCAGCCACAAACACATTCTCATTCACATTTTTAGATAGTTTTGAATCAAATACGAAGTTTTATTTTCTCTCATCTGTTCTTCCTCTGTTCATCGTGTTCTTCGTGTTCATGATGAACTTCTTCATTTCGTTCGATTTTAGTTCTGCATAATCATGACTAGCTAAGCTACCGTGATTGACCCATGGATTGAGGATTCCACTATCCAGAGGACTCGTTCTTAACGGTAACAAATTCATTTCTTTTTGTAATTTCGGATTCGATTTACTTTCGGATTGGGTGTTAGATTTAACGCCCGAGATCGACATTTCCCAAGGACGTAGTTCGAACTAGGTTAAAGTATCATTGTACGATCGTACGGAGATACGCCACGATTCGAATAAATTCTGGACGATTGTTCAACTTGAGGGAATTTCTCGGGCAAATGCGTAGATTTCGGTTTGCCCGAGTCGATCACGAGTTCGGTTATAATGCTTTTCGTCCGAGGAAGGGAAGTGGTGGAATTCAAATCCTGGGTTAATCTTCTCGTTTATCTGTTTAATCTGTGTTTACTTCGTTCGTTATGTTATTTCATTTTTATTCTCTTTGAATCAAAACCCCCAATTTTTTATCAAGTTTTATTGTCGTTCAAATTGAACCGATCAAGGAATCGTTGGGAAACGACCCGGGTTACATTATACGCAAATCCTTTTCTAATCTGGTTATTTTGGGAGATTACGGCAAATCTCTGTCAAAATATGGCGCCACCGCTGGGGAATTTGCATCGGTTTGATTAGTAACGGTAGTGTAAATAGCTTCGTTTTTGGTAGTTTAGGTGGTTCGGGTGGCTGACAGAAATTTTTCTGACTCCGATCACTCAACCCAGGTCTTATTCACAAGGAATTGGGCATTCTGAGCAAGACTCACTCCCTAGGGGAGATGAGGTCTCACCTATTTTTGCCAAATTCCATCGTTTAGACCCTTTTTTTACCATTTTTGGTCTCGGTAGGATATATCGGGTATTTTAGCAATTGTTTGACTTACTCCGATTGGGCTGATTTTTGGTGAGTGAAGGAAAATGTTATTTAGCATAGGACACAAGCTAAAGCGTGGTCTTGAGATATAAGCCAAATTCCATCATTTAGACCACTTTTTCAATTTTTGAAGTTTTTTTATTCCATTTTTAGGGTTCCCCAATGGTCTAGGAGTTGCCCCCGTCCAAGTCCCAAAAATTTTAAAAATCATTTGATAGTGTTTCTGGACTTGTTTAGGTCAATTTCTACCATAGGTTTTTGTTTTTGTGTTTGCTTTTGTGTGTTCTAGTGTTTTTCTACTTTATACCACTTTTAGTGGCATTTTAAATAATCGATTGGCTGGTGGCATTTTCGTAATTCTGATTTTTTTGCAGATTCTGCCTTGTGACTATCTTGCATGAGTACTAGGAGCACTATCAATGCGAGAAGACTTGTTGCCATTTGATCTGAAATAGAAAGGACAATTCTTCTTTGCTAGAAGAGTTGTTAGGCTAAGTCGTGGGATTAATGCGAATTGGACATTGCACTTGAGTCGATTGTGGCCATTCGATTGTGTCCATACTTTGTTGATCTTTCGATTGTGTTTACGATAGTACTTCGATAGTCTTGTTGTTTACACTCGATTCTAGTAGCAATTTTCCTAACTCAGAAATTATGGCAGAAGAACAGGAAAATCGGCCTACTTTAAAGGAATTGAATGAACCTGATGTTAATTATCAACCTTTGTGCATTCAATATCCTGCCCTTGCTGCTAACTTTGAGCTTAAATCTGGTCTAATACACTTCTTTGCCTAAGTTTCATGGCCTTTCGGTGAGTGTGCCATTAAGCATTTGAAGGAATTCCATCTAGTGTGCGGACAATGAAACCACATGCAATTGATGAAGATCAAATCAAGCTAGAGCTTTTCCTTTCTCATTGGAAGGTGGAGCCAAAGACGGTTGTTGTACCTTGACCTTCATCTATTGGGAGCTGGGAGGGTTCGAGGTTATTTATGGAGAAATATTTCCCTTCTTCAAGAAGCGATTGCGATCAAGAAGGAAATTGCCAACATTAAGCAAGTCAATGGGGAGACTTTGTATGAGTGCGGGAGAGGTTCAAAAGGTTGTGTGCAAGCATCCACACCACGAGATCTCTCGAGAAAGACTTGATTACCCATTTCTATGATGGTCTCGCTCCCGGTAGACAAAGGTTTAGTGGATGCTTCTAGTGGTGGGGCTCTACGTAACAAGACACTGAAGATGCCCGAGACACGATATCGAGATGGCGGCCAACTCTCGGCAATTTGGCACCGGGGCCAATAGTACTCCTATTTACCATGTTCAAACACCTCCCGTCGCAGTCGATTCTCGAGAGATTAGAGAATAGACTTGATGATCGACCTCTCTGGTGAGCGGTAACGCGTGACACGATGCGGCACAATCTTCTCCTCCTCAGATTGGGTACTCATGTGGGTTCTGTTCTGACCCTTACCATTCTACTGACTCTTGCCCTACCTTGCATGATCCTACTTATCAAGACCAATCGGTAACCCGGTGGGAGCTTTTCCGGGAAAGCCACAATACCCGGCGAGAATAATGCCTTCTCCAACACCTACAATCCTGGTTGGAGAAATCACCCCAATTTCCGTTGGAACCGAGAATCGAACCAGAGTAACCAATATCAGCAAAATTCTGGGAATTACCAACGAGAGGCAGAGTATAGACCACGAAATTTCCAACGGCAATCTGCACCTTCTTTGCCTTTGCTAGCACCACCTCCTCGACCCGACCATATGTGCACCTCCAGGCAACACAACAACGAGGCTAGTAGTAGTGGTAGTGGTGGTTCCTCCCTCGAGGATATGATGAAGCAATTTGTCACAGCCAATATGCGGTTCCAACAAAGAACGACACTTCCATTCGAGTTTGCAAACACAGTTAGGCGGTTGACAACCTCATTGAACCCGCTTCAACCTCGGGGATCCAACACTCTTCCTTCACAAACAATTCCTAATCCTAAGGGGAATGTGAGTGCTATCTCCCTTCGTTCGGCAAGCAATTGGAGGAACCTAAACCAGCGCGAGATGTGACTTCCACATCGAAAGAGAGAGTCGAAAAATGTGAAGATTGACTCTAAAAATAAAAAGGCAAAGCAGCAAGGTGAAGAGGAAGACATCCCCATTCCTCTTCCTTTCCCTCGAGAGAGCGATTCAATCTAAGAAGTTGGCGGAAAAAGCACAAGAGAAAGATATACTTGAGACATTCGGAAGAGTAGAGATCAACATTCCTCTCTTAGATGCACAAACAAATTCCTAAATATGCCAAGTTTCTCGAAGGAGTTGTGCACCAATAAGAGGCGATCAAGGGGAGTGAACGAGTGAGTTTGAACCAGAAATGTATCGACTCATCCATCCACTACGATGCCTCGCAAAGTGCAAGGATCCGTGGACGTTTTCTATCCCTTTCTATTTTGGTAACTATAGATTTGATGATTGCATGCTAGATTTAGGTGCTTCTATTAATGTCATGCCTCGCATCTATTTATAAATCTCTTGGTCTTGGTCCTTTACGTCCTACGGTGTTGTTGTTCGACTAGATAATAGGAGTAATGTTCATCCTTGGTTTAGTTGAGGATGTATTAGTCAAGGTTAATGAACTGATATTTCCTGCTGATTTTTACATCTTAGATATGGAGGATGAGTCTCCCGGTAGTAGATCACCTATCATTCTAGGGAGGCCTTTCATGAAAACAACTAGGACTAAGATAGATGTGCATTCGGTACTCTTTCCATGGAGTTTGGTGATATATCTTGTGAATTTCAATATTTTTGATGCCATGAGACATCCTAGGGAAGAACATTCGTTTTCTGCATTGATGTGATTGATGATCTTGTGGATGATGTTATTGCTTGATTGGTGTCTTGATTATCCCGATTTTGCATCTCGAGAGTGATTCTCCCATTTGTGCATGTCTTGATAATGAATGGTGCTGTTTGCACCGATTTGCTTAATGCTGCATTATTTGGTGATTGACTTGCTTGGTGATTCTACATTACATGTGGATTACGATATTGATTCTAAGTTTGAGCTTCACCGATCCTAATGTGCATCCCGATTGATTTTGATGAGCTTAACTCGATTTTGATGAGCTTGATTCGATGTTAACATTGAGTTTGTATAGACACGATCCTTGTTTCTTTGAATGTGGTTTCGTGCATTTCCGGTGTGATGACATCGAGTTGTTGCAACAACCACCCAAGCTTCTTCCCTCCACCGAGCAACCACCCAAGCTTGAGCTGAAATCCCTTCCGATCACCTTTGAAGTATGCATTTCGGAGGTGGATGAACAGTTGCCGATCATTGTGGCAAATAATCTTCTTCCCGACCAAGAAGAGAAGGCTGCTAAGCTTATTGAGGGCGAACAAGAAAGCCATTGGGTGGACATTAGGCGATATTGTTGGCATCGGCCCTTCCATGTGTATGCATCGCATTCTATTGGAAGAGGACTCTAAACCGGTGAGGCAACCCCGAGACGCCTTAATCCTCTTATCCTTGATGTGGTGAAGAAGGAGGTCACTAAGCTTCGCAAGCCGGTATCATCTATCCCATTTCGATAGCCGATGGGTTAGCCGGTCCGGTGGTTCCTAAGAAATCCGAGTCACCGTGGTAGCCAATCGAAGAATGAGCTCATTCCTACTCGAGTTCAAATAGTTGGAGAGTTTGCATCGACTATAGGAGACTCAACCAAGCCACTCGCAAGGATCATTACCCTCACCTTTCATTGATCGAGATGTTAGAGCGATTGGCAAAGTCCCATTCACGCTTCTTGGATGGCTACTCCGGATACTTCCAGATCCATATTGCTCCCGAGGATCAAGAGAAGACGACCTTCACATGCCCCTTTGGAACATATGCCTACCGAAGGATGCCTTTTGGCCTTTGCAACGCACCTGGCACCTTTCAGCGTTGTATGGTAAGCATTTTCTCTGAGTTTCTAGAGGACTGCATGGAGGTTTTTATGGATGATTTCACTGTATATGGGTCTGATTTTGATGCATGCTTGGCTAATTTGTCTAGAGTTTTGCATAGGTGTATTGAGTCTAATCTTGTGCTGAATTATGAGAAGTGTCACTTTATGGTTGAGTCGGGTATAGTCTTGGGACACATAGTGTCTAGGAAAGGGATTGAGGTAGATCCTGCTAAAATAGATGTAATTACTGCTTTGCCTTACCCCGCATCTCGGGGAAGTTCGCTCTTTTCTTGGTCATGCAGGTTTCTATCGGCGTTTCATTCGGATTTCAGCAAGACGCCCGGCCCTTGTCCAACCTTCTCGCATAAGGACACCGACTTTGTATTTGATGATGCTTGCAAGGCGGCCTTCGATCATTTGAAGCGTTGCTCGACTACATTCTGCCCTAGTGATCCAAGCCCCGATTGGTGCCTTCCCTTTGAGTTGATGTGTGATGCTTCCAACTATGCGGTTGGTGCTATCTTGGCACAAGTTGATAGAGCATCTCATGTGATTGCATATGCCTCCAAGACTTTGGATCCCGCTCGCCTAATTACACCACTACGAGAAAGAGTTGTTAGCTATTGTATTTGCCTTTGATAAGTTTAGGTCATATCTCTAGCAAGTAGAGTAATTGTTTTCTCGACCATGCTTTGCTTTGAAGTTTCTTTTGAAAAAGACGATGCTAAGCCCCGACTCATCCGGTGGATGTTATTGCTCCAAGAGTTCGATGTTGAGATTCGAGACAGTGGAGCACAAAACCGGGTAGCCGACCACTTGAGTCGCATCACTCATTCTCCCTCTCACCCCTCTTCTATTCGGGATGATTTCCACGATGAGCAGCTTCTCACACCGCAAGGTAAGCTTCCATGGTATGCTGATCTAGTTAACTACTTGGTAGGCGGTGTTTTGCCTATAGATTCCACTAGGGGCCCAAACCCTTAAATTAAAGAGTGAGTCTAAATATTATGTTTGGGATGACCCTTATCTCGTGGAAATTTTGTAGTGATCAAGTAGTTAGGAGATGTGTGCCGATCATGAGTTTCACTCATATTGCATTTTGCTCATGCTTCGCTTTGTGGTGGTCACTTTGGACCCCAAAGAACTGCTAGGAAAGTGTTAGACGGTGGATTATTTTGGCCTTCCTTGTTTCATGATTCCCATCTGTTTTGTAAGTCATGTGATAACCGTCGAGAGCGGGGAGTATTTCCGTAGGCATGAAATGCCCCAGAACCCTATATTGTTTTGTGAGATCTTTGATGTTTGGGGTATTGATTTTATGGGTCCATTTCCCGCTTCATATGGTTATACTTACATATTGCTTGCTGCTGATTATGTCTCGAAATGGGTTGAGGCGAAAGCCACTCGGACTAATGATTCTTCCGTGGTGGTGGATTTTGTTAGGTCTAACATTTTCTGCGGAGGTTTAGCATTCCTAGAGCTATTATCGGTGACCAAGGCTCCCATTTTTGCAAGCTGAAGCATGGGTGCCTTGTTACGCAAGTATGGAGTGCTTCACAAGGTCTCCACAAGCATACCATCCTCAAACCAACGGTCAAGCCGAAGTCTCAAATAGAGAGATTAAGCAAATCCTTCGAGAAGACCGTTAACTCTACCCGGAAAGATTGGAGTAAGCGATTAGAGGATGCTTTGTGGGCATATCGCACCGCCTACAAGACTCCGATTGGGATGTCTCCTTATCGGCTTGTCTTTGGTAAGGCATGTCATCTTCCGGTTGAGTTGGAGCATCAAGCCTATTGGGCCATTAAACAGTGTAACATGGATTTGGCCAAGTCGGGATGGAGCGGAAGCTACAATTGCAAGAGTTGGATGAGCTTAGATTGGATGCCTATGAAAGCTCGCGGTTATACAAGGAAAAGACTAAGGCATTCCATGATAAGCATATTCTGAGGAAGGAATTTTCTGTGGGCCAAAAAGTTCTTCTGTTTAACTCCCGTTTGAAGTTTATGCCTGGTAAGCTTCGATCTAAATGGGATGGCCCTTTTGAGATCACTAACATTTTTCCATTTGGTGCTGTTGAGCTATGTGATCCACCCACAGGACAAACCTTTAAGGTTAATGGGCATCGCCTCAAGCCATTTCATGAGGGATCCCGGCGACTGAGGAAGCGAGATTCTCCTCATTGATGCCACTTATCCTCCATAAACCCCTTGGGGAGTATTCTTCTTTCTTTCTCCTCGTTCTTCTATTTGTTTTCCTTTTTCTACTTTGCTTTTTGAAATAAATACAGTCTCTCTTTCTATGATTGCTCCATATTATGAACTTGGACATTTTGGTTTTAATGGATCATTCTGTTTGGTCTCATCATTCTTGACTCTTCGATTACATGTCTTGGTAGTTGATTTGATGTTGTTGATTGCCTAAGTTGGTATTGACCTTGTGAGGTTTTGGGCCTGCATGAATGGAATTCATCTTTTGCCATTCTTTCTTTCATGTGTGCATCTGCTCATGATTTGTGTTCTCTAGAACTTGCTCCTTTTCTTTTTGAAACTACATTTTTCATTTAAGTGCATAAGTATGATGGAAGCTTGTTTTCTTTCTTTTATTTTCCTCACTTTGGCCAAATAGCCTTTCCTTGCATTATGATTCCTTTGCTAGCCCTTTGTGCCTTTTTGACTCATTCTTTTCAAAGCTACATTACAAGCCTAAGCGAAAAACCATTTTATTCTCGCACCTTGAAAATTTATTGAGCATTGGTTTCACCTTGGTTTTGTGTTTAAGTGTGGAGGTTGCTCGGGAGTGCAACAATTTAAGTATGGGGGGGATGTTTGCTTTTGTCATTGTGATTATGTATATAGTATAGTTTCATTTTTTTTTCTCAAAAAAAAATGAAAAAAAAAAAAGAAAAAAGAAAGAAAGAAAGAAAGAAAAAAAAAAAAAAAAAAAAAAAAAAAAAAAGAAAAAAAGCAAAAGAAAAAAAAAAGAGAAGAAATATAGAAAGAAAATACATAGAAAGAAAGGAGATATATAAGTAAAATAAAAATTTTCTTACATAGAGAATGATTGTGTTAATTAGTGCTCTTTTTAATTTCCTTGGTGCTTAACCTCTCATTCCATACTATTACCTACCTTCACCCTAACCCCATTACAACCTTTCATAACAAGCTCTCTTGATTTGTGCATGCATGTGTTATGAGTAGTGGAGACGTAGAAATTGAGCAAGCTTATGGTAGAGCAAATTTCTTGAGTAGAATTTGAGCGATACACTTATTTACCTTAAACACTTGAGAGATTGATTGATTGATTGATTGAGCGCATCATTTGAGAGACCATCTTATGTGATTAGCATCATTAATTGAGATTACCATGAATTGTAATTTGAGATGAAGGGATTGTGGTCTTGATTGATTGATCTTTTGGAGCTTTGTGTCCCTTGTTCAATTTTTGCATTGTTAGCAATTGTTAGAAAAGAAGAGTTTCTCCTTTAGGTCTTTTTCTTTGAATTTTGCTCGGGAGTGCAAAAACATAAGTGTGGGGGAATTTGATAATTGAATATTTCATACACTACTTTTTGTCTCTTGATTTATAATTTAGGACTCTTTAGCTAATAAATAATGGCTTTTATACTTATTTGGGGCTTGGGCCTTTTATTATATTTTAGCCATTATTTAATAATAAATTCCAGTTTTACATTGCTTCACCATTTTTACCATAACTCTTGAACCAGACATCGGATTTGCCTCATTTTTGTCTCATATTTCAGATGATTCAGAGAGCTACAATTGTTATGAAGATGTGAAGAGCAAATTCGGACAAGAGGGCGGTTGATTTTGGAGCCGAAGTCATATGTATTTTTGGGCTCGAATTTTGTAATTAAAGCCCATTTCATTTTATTTTCGTTCGGGCACGACTTGTGGATTGGAGCCCCATTTCGTTTTGCCATTTTAGGTTAAGTGAGGCAGCAGCCACAAACACATTCTCATTCACATTTTTAGATAGTTTTGAATCAAATACGAAGTTTTATTTTCTCTCATCTTCTTCCTCTTTTCATCGTGTTCTTCGTGTTCATGATGAACTTCTTCATTTCGTTCGATTTTCGTTCTGCATAATCATGACTAGCTAAGCTACTGTGATTGACCCATGGATTGAGGATTCCACTATCAAGAGGACTCGTTCTTAACGGTAACAAATTCGTTTGTTTTGTAATTTCGGATTCGATTTACTTTCGGATTGGTGTTAGATTTAACGCCCGGATCGACATTTCCCAAGGACGTAGTTCGAACTAGGTTAAAGTATCATTGTACGATCGTACAGAGATACGCCACTGATTCGAATAAATTCTGGACGATTGTTCAGTTGAGGGAATTTCTGGGCAAATGCAGAGATTTCGGTTTGCCCAGAGTCGATCACGAGTTCGGTTATAATCTGTTTTCGTCCGAGGAAGGGAAGTGGTGGAATTCGAAATCCTGGGTTAATCTTCTGTTTATCTGTTTAATCTGTGTTTACTTCGTTCTGTTATGTTATTTCATTTTTATTCTCTTTGAATCAAAACCCCCAATTTTTTTACTGTTTTATTGCTGTTCAAATTGAACCGACTTCGAATTCGTTGGGAAACGACCCAGGTTACATTATACTGCAAATCCTTTTCTAATCTGGTTATTTTGGGAGATTACGGCAAATCTCTATCAGAAAACCACTAATCCCGATCAAAATCTTTATCATCACCCGATCAAAGGTGACTTTTGACTAGGTCAAAGATTAGCGACTCTCATGTAGGAATCCATGATGATCTCAGATCAAAGGGCATTTGACGTGGTTATACATGAGATAAGCTTATGACATAGTGGGTCGGTCTACCACCTTGTACTCTTATAAGTGCCTAAGACTTTGATTTGTATCTCCATACCTCATCAAAGTCATATTGGTCTTGTTTCATGTTACACCCCTATCAGACTCACACTTTCAAGTGGCAAGTTAAAGGGATTCCTTTTGCTTATTGCCTATCCTTTGTTGATTAGTCCTTTTAACATATATCAGAGTGTGCGCAACAGAGCATATCATCGGTTTGGAAAATATGAAATACTGGTAAGGGCATGAAAACAAAAAATAAATAGTTCTCGTAGGCTTAAGAGTACAGTCATCCAAAATAAAATACTAAGCAATAATTAGACTCATACTGTCATCCCAAAATACATAAGGAGATAGGGCATTTTCCTATTTCTTCAATTCTCCGTTGCATGCCCTTATCTTTCAACTTCTGAATAGCTTAGGGTCTATCACCTGTGTCTACAGAACGGTTTGGAGGTCAAAAATGAACCTAGAATAACCGTTAAACTCATGTACTATATGTGTATAGTGTATGCATGTAACTATGACATATAAATCATAGATAAAATGCCAAATATATACCACATATGCAAACAGAAACATACAGTCACCAAACATCACGCATCGTGCCTTACCAAGGAAAGCCCCAGATTTACCAGAATCAAAAATCTCGCACCGTAGAGCCACTTGAACCAGGCCAACCCCGAATTTACCAAAATCACAAACCGTCGAGCCTCCACTCAAGGCAAGTCCCGGATTAATCTTCAGTGCTAGAAACTTAATTGGTAGAGACTCGAAACCCAACATGCTTTGTATGCATATTTGGAAAAAGTACAAAACACACATGGCAAGACAAACATACAACAAAAATATAAGAGTACTTGAGTAAAGTAGTTACTACTTAATAGCTGTTCAGAGACTAATAAACTTCCTCGGCATCTGACAGTCTCCCCGGTTATGTTCTTTCCCTAGACAACATCAATATACCTTAGTTTTAGTATTTTCATAAATACCCCTTTTTATTCTTGGAAATCCGAGCCACTTTCCCAAAATTCCGAAAAACCTTGTCTAACTTCAAATATTTTTAATTAATTCCAAAAAAAAACTCCAATTGGTACGAAATTATAGGCTATGGAACCCTTAGGATGTCTAGTTTATGTTAAAAATACTCCCAAAGTCCAAAAGGGTCCATACTTTATCACAGAACCCAAATTTTATCCACTGGTCAGAAAAATATCTTTGCTTCCTGAGCAATTTTCAAGAATTTATTTCTCATAGTAGAAAACTCAAAAGGCATCAAATCTTATTTCAAAATGAAGCTCAGGAAGTATAATTTATGCCTATAAAATTTCAGATCCAACCGACTTCATGTACTATTTCAAAAACACGGATGAATCATTGCTTCCCAGAAAACCCTGATGCTGGCAGCAAGCTTCTTTCTTGAGTTTTCGGTGTTTTCAGGTTTGTAAAGCTTAACTCTGACCTAACCCCATGCAAAATCACGCATTAAACTCATCGGAACCCTTAAAAACATCAAATCACATCACAACACCATGTTTAAATCATCTGGACAAAATTCCAAATTCCTAGGTTACAAGGCCAGTTTTGGACATACCTTGGTCTTGAGCTTTAATCGGTGTTTCTTCTGTTGGAAATTATGCCCTAGGGGAAAGTCATTGTACTTTCGTTTATGTTATTTAAAGTATTCTCCTTTAGCTATCATTTCATTTGCATGTTTATAGTGATAACTGTATCCTTGGATATATGTTATAGATTATCCTAAATGTCCCTGGTCAGCATCTACGTGGGAGCGAAGATGAAATAAGTCCAGTATAACTTTGATGAGGTATGGAGATAGGAATCAAAGTCATAGGCACTTGTAAGAGTACAAGGTGCTGGACCGACCCACTCTGAGAAAGCTACATGGATTTAGTCATAAGCTTATCTCATGTATAACCGCGTCACAACGCCCTATGACCTGAGATCATCATGGATTCCTACATGATGAGTCGCTGCTCTTTGACCTGGTCAAAAGTCACCTTTGACCGGGTGATGATAAAGGCTATGATTGGGATCAGTGGTTTTCATGCAGAGGAATATGAATGGTCAAGATAGACTTTTTCCCTCACATTTGTATAGAGATAATACTGGGCCCCTCGAGGAGTTACTCTGAGAAACGTATGGTCATACTACGATGAAAAGGAGTTACCATTTCAATTAGACTACTCAAGAATCGAGAAAGTAGTGGTCAAGAATAGGAAGTTGACATTATCCATGCCTCATCCTTGACCAAATTATCGCGTTACAAAAGGGACGTGACATGATTGTACGATAGGTTGTATCATATCATTGATCCCCATATGAATTGGGTAGTTGCAATGTCTTGCTAGAGGTTGCTTGTGACTTGTGGGCTGGTACAGTATTGGCCCACTTCCAATCTCATGTGGGCCTGCAGGGTCGCACACAAGAATAGCCCAACACGAGCAATAGTATCCAGATTCATTGAATCTTAGATATGTCTAAGATTTAATGAATATTGTTAATCTAGGGTTGATATATATATATATATATATATCTATTATAATATAAATTCAAAAATAATAATGATATTATTTGTAGATAAAAATATTATTATATATAGTAAGGATAAGGGTCTTAAATGCCATGGAAGTTTTCACTCATGAGCACTGGTAAGACGGAAGTTTTTTCTGGACCAAAAATGGCACGGAAGTTTTCACTGAGGAGCAATTTTTCCCTTCTGTCCCCAAATATTAAATTTGACTATTAAATCAGTCAAAGACCATATATGTTATGCCTTGAAAAGGTCAAACTTGGAGCTAGAGAAGGAGATCCTTGAGATGTTAAGCTCAAGGCGGCCAGAATTTGTGAAGCCGAACTAGTCAAAGGGACTGAAAAGTCGACTGTCCCAAAACCCAAAGGAAGCATCACTTATGATCTAAGCAAATGATCAGTCTATATATACAAACGTAAATATTATCGTTATTGATTTGTTTTACTGAACCAATTTTTGGAACAATTCGTTTCTCGTTTTACGTTTCATTTGCGTTTTGTGACAGACCTTTCAATCCCTTTGACCAGTTCGGCTTCACAAATTCTCGCGCCTTGATTTCAACATCCGAAGGATCTCCTTTTCTGACTCCAAGTTTGACCTTTTCAAGGCATGACATATATGGTCTTTGACTGATTTAATAGTCAAATTTAATATTTGGGGATAGAAGGAAAAAATTGCTACGTTTTGTAAACTTCCGAGGCAAAATTGCTCCTGAGTGTAAACTTTCGGGGCAAAATTGCTCCTCAGCGAACACTTCCATGGCAAAAATGATACTTCCGGGGCAAAATTGCTACATCTTGTGAACTTCCGTGGCATTTTTTGTCCAAAAAAAACTTCCATCTTACCAGTGCTCCTGAGCAAAAACTTCCATGGCATTTAAAACCCTTATCCCTATATAGTATTTTGTAGAAATAGAGAGATAAAGATGGAGAAAATATACTCTCAAATGGATGTGTTTATTCATATGCTCAATAGGGTATTTATACATAAGAGAGAAGACAAGAGAGTAATGACTCATTATGATGATTGATTTCCTAATCACTCATAATTCCTATAATCCCTTATAATATGCGATACTAATTAATTATAATATATTTATACTGATTTATTTCCTAACACTCCCCCTCATGTTGGAGCATAGATGTTGATAATGTCCAACTTGTTACAAGAAAACATAATATAAATAAATCCAAACAAAATAATCTTCTTCTTCATGAGATCTTGAATCCACCAGCAAGTTCGGACACATCCAAGAATAGTTCAACCAAATGTCACACCAAGGACATTCATCAAAAGAAACGATCCAACAACTTCACCAAGAGTTTGAATAACAAAGAGTACCAAACCAAAGTAGAAGCTGTTGCAAACGGTCTCATATGGAACCAAACAATACTCCAAACGTCTCACAGAGACAAAGCAACAATGAACATCTCATCAGAGACGAACACCAAACGGTCTCACTAGGGACCAAACAATACTCCAAACGTCTCAACAGAGACAAACACCAAAACACTTCACCAGAGACAAAGAACAGACGGGTCACACAAGGACCACCAAACTCCTCACTAGAGGACACAAAGCACGGCATTCAAGACAAAATAGCACTTCACAAACGTCTTTGGAAAACATAACAAACGAAGAACCTAGCCACTAGAGACAAGTGAACGTGCTTGAAACAAAATGCCGATCGTGCTTTGAAATAGTAGAAACCCAGTCTCACAACGCAACCTTCAAAGCAAAGATCCGGCCTATACATATCGAGAATGAAGGCTCGACGTCGGAGAATGAAGCACGACCAGAAAATGGTCATAACAACCAAACGACAACCATACAAAGAGGTACACATTTTCTCTCTCCCCCTGTGAATAGTGACGACATGGTTCACCGTTCACGAAACAACAGACAGAACAGTACCAAAAAGATAGCAAATCGACACAAACGGAAAAGAAGGAGCACCACCAAAGGATAACCAAAAAATGGACGGAAACTGAAATGGCACGAACACACACGCCAGAGTCGGGAGGTGGGCCACTGTCACTATACGGATGGGCCACCGAAAACTCAAATTGGCCAAGAACTAACCAAGCTCGATACCATGTAGAAATAGAGAGATAAAGATGGAGAAAATATACTCTCAAACGGATGTGTTTATTCATATGCTCAATAGGGTATTTATACATAAGAGAGAAGACAAGAGAGTAATGACTCATTATGATGATTGATTTCCTAATCACCCATAATTCCTATAATCCCTTATAATATGCGATACTAATTAATTATTGGTTTAAGGTGCAAAAATACACATGTGCTTTTCTCTGAGGAGCGCCCAGTAGCAAATGCTTTTTTTGGGTGCAAAAGTGACTATGTTGTTACAAATTAGGTGCAAAAATATCGTTTGACCATTAAGTTTGACTTTTTTTGCTAACTGGACGATGACGTGGCATTTCAAAGGTGCAAAAATACACATGATTTATCAAATAGAGCGCCCAACACCAAATTATTATTTTTTTAATTTAATAATTTTACTTCAATTAAAATTATTTTAGGATCTTGAAAAAATATTTCAAGTATTGACCTAGGTACTAAAAGGATACTTGATCGATAATCTTGAAAAAAATTTTGTGGTACGACTAGTATTAAAAAGTATTTTCGGATATCTTGACTGGTACGAAAAAATACTTCATAATCTTGAAAAATTATTTTATGATCTTGAAAAAATATTTCAAGTATTGACCTGAGGTACTAAAAGGATACTGACTGATACTAAAAAAATATTTCAGGGTATTGATTGGTACTAAAAGTAATTTCGGATATCTTGATCCGGGTGCATAAAAAATACTTCAAAGTATCTTTTTAGTACCAAATCGGACCACGAATATTTTTTCAAATCTAAAAATAATTTTTCAAGATTATGAAGTATTTTTTCAATACAGGTCAGTATTCTAAATATCTTTTTAACACCCGGTAGTAATTAAAATAAAATTATTAAATTAAAAAAAAAATTGTTGTTGGGCGCTCTTCTTGACAAATCACATGTGTATTTTTGCACCTTTGAAATGCCACATCATCGTCTAGTCAGCAAACAAAAGTCAAACTTAACCGTCAAAGTCAAACTTAACGGTCAAACAGTATTTTTGCACCTAATTTGTAACCACATGTGCACTTTTGCACCAAAAAAAAACATTTGCTATTGGCGCTCCTGAGAAAAGCACATGTGTATTTTTGCACCTTAGCCCTTAATTATAATATATTTATATTGATTTATTTCCTAACATATTTAATTTTTTGATAAATTAAATAACTATAATAAATTGAAATATTGTATCTCGATTTAATTTTTGAATAAAGATATAATTTAATTGAATTGAGATATAGTATCTCGATTTAATTAAATAAAAAGATATCATATGTCGATTTAATTTATAAATATAAATTAAATCTTTAGGCTCATAATTCGGATTAAATAAATATATTAGATTGGATCTATTAGACAGATTTGATTAATATATTATTTTAATTCAGATTCGAATTTCAAGATTAATTTTGAATATTTTAATACGGTTCATTAGGGTTTTAAAGACTTTATAAATAGATATTGATCTAGTCGTATTGAGAGTACGAATGAAATAGAGAAGCCATAAGAAACCCTAGAGAGAAATGAGAGACGCGAGAAAACATCAAAGGCGCTAGCACGCTGCCGTCCGTGTTCAAGGCTATTCGTGTGGATACCGATAGAGGGAGGCGATTCGTAGAGTCGACTTCTGGTGATCGAGTAGGTAGCCCATGTGTTCAAATCGAACGAGATGCACACCAGTTCATATATGTATGATTCGGTTCCTTTCTACATTGATGTAAACGCCGTTGATAGATCCTCTGATGGGATTCGTAAAAGTTTTATAATTCCGCTACGTGTACGGATCCCAACATCTTCTTCTTCTTCCTTCTCTCTCTATTTTGTTTTCTCTCTCTTTACCTTCTCTTTTCCATGCTTTGGCCAAGAATGACATAAAGAAAAATGAGGGTGAAGAGGCATATATAGAACATGGGTGCAATCCAGAATGTCCTACGTGTTTGGCTAAATGCACCACTTGTCACGCCACGTGTCCTCTTTCTACTAGACCAACACAAAAGTAGCTTTATGCCTTGTCATGATGACAAGACACGTGTCATGCTCTTGTGACGCTGACTCAAAAGTTATGTCATAATGAGGGGACACGTATCACATTTCCATTTGACCAACAAAAGTAACTTTTGACTTGTCATGATGGTGGACACGTGTCAAGCTTCTATTTGACCAACATAAAAGTATGTCATAATGAGACGACACGTGTTATGTTTCCATTGCGCTAACACAAAAGTAGCTTTTTCTTTATAATCATGACGGGACACATGTTATGTTTTTATTGAGCCAACATAAAAGTAGTCTTGTAATTTGTTAAGATAACGGGATATATGTCTTGTTCTTATTAGACCAACACAAAAACATGTCATCATGGATAATCATGACTTACTTTATTAAAGTTACTTTATCGGGTTTGCTCGGGTTTTACTTAGGATTGGGACACGAATGCCGAGACTCGACAAACGATGCACATACTGGTATTTTCTCAAAAAACCAGGGCATACCCGACTACCCTGAAAATGTCGTATTCTTTCTTATATTAGCATATTTTCATTCAACTAATTGTCCTATACCTCAAGACATAGTTAAGTGGCATCTTTTCCAACTAAATTTATACCGTATAAGTCTTGTGTGCCCCTTTTCCATTGTCACCTTAATTCCACAGCTTATACATTCTAGGTCCACTAACCCGCATGGCCAAGTTACTTAGTCCTTGAGAGGCTTCTTATTTCTCATCATTCTTGGGACTCTTCCCGAACTGGACTTGGTTGTCTGCTTACTTTAGGCTTATTCTCAATTCTCAGGGTCCAAGATTCAAGATATTACATTTCATCTTCGCTCTTACATAGATGACCGTCCAAGGACATTTAGGACAACTTTATGATACATTCAAAGATACAGTCATCATAATAAACATGCAAATGATATGATAACAAAATGGATAAATACTTTAACTAACAATAATGTTTAAAGTACAATGATTGGTCCCTATGACATAATTTCCAACAATTCAATCATGCTGACTGAATCAAACTATAATTCCTCTTGGCACATTCCTAAAAAACATACAGTGCACAACATGATCATACAATGTTGATATCCCAGCACAAGGAAATTAATAAATTCCTATGCCATAACAAAAGGACTAAAAGTTAATATGTAATCGAAGGACATGACAAAATACATGTCAGATTTCTCACTACAAACTCTCTTTCTATCCTATTAGATATATCCCCAAATCATTGGAATCCAAACAATGAGAGAGAGAGAGGATACCGTTTACATCCATTTCACTATGGCTATGGTATTGTAGTTGGGTGAGGTGAAATGTCATGTTGGAAACCTCTGATCTCTGGCCCTTGTCAAAGTCCAAGTGAACAAAGTCACTGAAAGAAAAATCACTGACATGATTTCTAGCACTGCTGAGTTTTTTCAAGGGCATGTCAGCGCCTCTGGTGGGTATGTTTCCAAGGACATTGTCATGTTTGTGTTTGTTTCTCCTATGAGTTTTGCCTTCCCCTTTTGATTTTGAGGCACAGCCCCCAATTGAAACTACCTTATTCACAGCGGCTAACATCAAATTTTTGTTCATGTATAGTGACAATTCAATTGAAATATCAGGCACCGTGTCTGTAATCTCCCAGAGAAGCAAGGACCTACCAACCATGTCAAGTTGCCAACAATTGAATTTTCATCAAGAAAAGGAAATGCAGAAAAATTGACTAAAACAAAGTTTAAATAGCTGATTTCCAAATCTTTTGTTTTTTATGACTATTTCCCCATACAATTAGATAATGATTCAAAAACCATTATCCAATATCCAATATCGGTTCCCTTAAACTATCTCGCTTCTAAATGAACATTCCAGTGGAAAAAACTAACAGTTGAAAGATATTTTGGTTTATCTCCCAGTCGCTAGAAAATCAACTTTCGTGAATTCTCTTTCCCCGATTTCATATCAAACATCACCCACGAACTCTCTCTCTCTCTCTCTTCATGTATGTGTTTCCCTATTTCAGAGAGAAGCATCGTCTCTTGGTTCTAGATCCAATGGCAAGACCACGTTGTGGCCAGCTGGGGCGAAGTCTCTTATCTTTTATATTTATATATATATATATATATATAATATTTTATTTTGACCAATAATTTGGCCGTAGTTAAGTATTTTATTCTACATATTTTACTTTTTCTAATGAGGTAATATTGTGTTGATTAGTGAAAATTTTGATATTATAATTTTGGGAGACTTACGGTACGTTTGGTTTGGGGGAAGGGAGTGGGAGGGGTGCTTTTCCCATAGTTTGGTTTAAAAACTGGAGGGAAGGAAGGCCAAAAATTTGGGTACACATTCCCTTCCCTCCATTTTTTTTGGAATGCGTCAAATTGAGGCTTTTTGGAGGGAAGTGAAGTTGTTTACCATTTTACCCCTCTAAAATGAATTGTCTCGGGGATGTTTATACCCAAAAAAAAAAAAAAAAAAAAAAAAATTGTCGGGGATGTACGTGCCGAGGAAAAAAAATAATAACAATAAAATAATAATATATATATTCCTTCCATTTATTATTTTTGGACAATAAAATCAAATATGTCTTTGTAACAGTATATTTTAATCTATTCTAAAATGAATTGTCTCAGGGATGTTTATACCCAAAAAAAAAAAATTGTCTGGGATGTGCGTGCCGATAATAACAATACAAAAATAAAATATATATATATATATATATATACACTTTTTTCCTTCCATTTATTATTTTTGGACCGGCGGATAAATATGTCTTCGTAACAGGGATATTTTAATCTATTGATTGATTGACGTGAGGAATATAGCAATAATGGGAAAGAATATATCATGTGAGAGAAGAAGGGTAAAATGGTAAATTAATTATTACAATCCTTCCCCTCCCCTCTTAAACCAAACAAAAGATATTATTCCTTCCCTTCCCCTCTTACAAACCAAACAAGTTAAGAAACCCTTCCCTTCCTTCCCACACTTCTCTCCACTCCCTTCCCTCCCACTCCCTTCCCTCAAACCAAACATACCTTTAAATTTTGACAATAGAAGACTATATATATGTAGAGGATGATTAATGGCTAATTTTAATCAGTTTGAATTTATTATTTGGTTGTCTTATGATTTTATAATGAATTTCTTTTTTAAAAAATAGATTATAATAGGTCATTTGCTTAGCTGAGATTGAATTAGATCTTTCCGTTTTTTTAAAATATTTTTTGGGTTCATATTATATTTTTATTTTATTTTCTCCAATTATTTTGTTTTGAGGTGGGTGGAATACGCATTTAAGTGTTAATTTTATTAAATTTCATTATACATATTATTATTATGATTGTGCTTATGATATCTTTAGGATAATGTTTGATTTATTATTTATTAAGTCGTAAGAAGAAAGTAAAATTCTTGTTTGATATACCTACTAAAAATGTTATCATCTTATATCTTGTTTTGATTTATAATTGTTGGTTATTATTTATTTGTAATTTTAATGTTATACGATATTATTTAGTAAATAATTCAACAAGTTTATTTTTTGGCTCTAGCTAAAAATATTCTCTGATTCCGCCACTATCTAGATCAATAGCCGATGGTGTACAATACCCTTCCTGCTCATTTACTTAAAGGCCATTCATGTACACCACCAGTTATGAAGAAACCCTGAAGGCAATAATGAATTCTTTTAAAAGAAGCATCATAAGTTCTTTAAAAGGGTAAAATATTGACACATTTTTAATAAAAGCCAGTCTGAAAATTTCTGGGCTGAACGGCGTCAACATGGAGCCAACTTTTTTTTTTTTTGATCGATTTGTAGGCCCAACTTCAATGATGAATCATATCAGCAATGGCAACATATTAATAATAATAATAACTGGATATCCATTTCATATATGTATTAGGCTGGCAGAGGATCCTTGTTCTGAACGGTTCTTTAAAAAAAAAAACATATGTGGTCAAAACTGGAGAAGATGAATGATTCCGTTCAAGATTCCTTAACACAGATACGTGCAATTACTCAACAGAAGAAGTGGGCCATTCTGGGCTTTAATGTTTGAACAATGGGAACACAATACAAGCAATATGAGCATCTCATGTGAAATTAAAATCAACTTAGACTCAGGTGCCACCCTCTTTGGAAGAGGATGATCTTCTCAATCGTAGCTCAAAGAAAATAAAGAATAGTAATGCGCTGGAAGAATGGCCTTCTCTCGTTGAAGCAGGTAAGAGGAAATGGAATTTAGGACAGACCTTTGCTGAAAAGCTCCAAGGTATTAATCATAAGTTAATACTGAAGAGTTTATGAAAAATAGGAATGAGGATTCTGATGATACTATGTCCTCTGATTCTGAGAAAGAGGAGAGGGAACCCCTCTGCAAGATTGTTGAGGACCCTAATAGGAATTTTCCCACATTTCATTTCTCTGCTAAAATGAAAAAAAAGATTGTACAAAGCCTGGAAGTGTGCAGTCATTGTTAAACTGCTAGGTAAGGATATTGGATACAAGTCCCTGCTTTCTATTATGCAGAAACTCTGGGCCAAGAAAGGAGTTATTAGCTTGGTTAACATTGGCAATGGATATTTTGTGGTTAAGCTGTCCAATAGAGATGATTATTTTAATGCCCTCACTGGTGGCCCCTGGATGCTGTTTGATCATTATTTGACAGTAAGGCCATGGGAACCTCTCTTCCACCCAGGGAGTGCTAAGGTTGAGAAGGTGGCGGTGTGGGTTAGGATGCCAAAAGTTTTTTTGGAGTACTATGATAAGGAGGCTTTAACTTGGATTGGTGACAGGATTGGGGAGACCATAAAGATTGACATGAATACTTCTTGCCAGCTCAGGGGCCATTACGCTAGAATCTGTGTGCTAGTGGACCTGAGTAAGCAACTCATGTCTGGTTTTACACTAGATGGTCAAGATTATGTTGTGGAATATGAGGGATTGCATTCCCTGTGTACCTCTTGCGGTATTTACGGACATAGAGTGGAGGAGTGTAAAGCAAGGAGTGGGAGGGATAAAACAAGGGAAGAGAATAACCAGGGGAGGGGAGAATCTCCAGTAGTAACTAGGAGGACTGAGGAGGTGAAGGTGTTAGATCTGGATGTGTGGAAGTAGTCCGGAAGCCTAAACGGACTAAAAAAGTGGGAAAAGAAATAGAGAAGGAAGGTTACCGAAACACAGGGTCCTGGTTCGGAGTGTTGGCCGGCGAGGAGGTGAACGACGGTGAGAGATCTAAGGTAGACAAGCTGGATACTAATGCTGATCCTGTCAGCGAGGTTGTATTGGGGGAACCGAAGAGCGGGAAAAACGTAGAGCATAGCAGAGAAAAAAGGGAGAGAGATCAAAAGAGTCAGAGTAAAAATAAGGCTTCGTACAAAGTTTTTAATGAGGAGAAGACGGGCCACCTGGAACAGAGGAAGGATTTTCTTGCCAAGGACAAGTATCTCAAATTGGATAAAACAGTGGAGGGGGAAAAGCCTTCACTTGAAATTGCTCCTATTAGGAAACCTGATGGAGCCAGTGCTTCAGCCAATAAGGAGCAAGAGGTGGTCCCCATTGGTATGGAAGTGATCCAGGTGAGACTGGACGATTTGGTAGACCTATGGGAAAGTTTTGGGCTGAGCCCAGCGATGAAGGGATGGAGTGTGAGGAGAATAAAGAGAATCTAATGTCGGGTAGTGGGCCTGAAGCCCAAATCTGAGTGTCGAATTTTCCTGATCCGCGTTAGACAGTTTATTGGGTTTGATGGATTTAGTTTTGTATTGGAATTGCCGTGGGGCTTGTAATAGCAATCTCCTTTCTAATATCAGAGCAGTGAGTGCTAGTTATCGGCCGTTAGTCATCGTGTTAGCTGAAACAAAATGTGAGGATGCCTATCGCCTTACGGATCTTCGGAATTTGGGTTATGATGGATTCTCTTCGGTAGCCAGCGTAGGCAGATCTGGTGGGATGCTGGCTGTTTGGAGGAAAGAGCTTATTTCCGTCACGGAGATTTTAAAGGAGAGACAGATAATCCATTTCCACTGCGTGGTAGAGGGCTTTGCGCCTTTTTTCCTCTCCTCTATTTATGCAATTCCCAACCCGAATCTCAAGCAGGTCCTCTGGCAGAGTTTAAAATCTATATCTGGCTCAGTTTTGAATCATTGGGTGATTATAGGAGATTTTAACGATGTTCTTGCCTCGTCTGAGAGAATAGGAGGATCCGGTGTGAATCATAACAGAATGAATTTGTTCAATGATCGGCTTCTGGATTGCAGGCTTTCGGATTTGGGTTTTTGTGGGCCTAGATTCACCTGGAAAGGACCTAAGTATCAAGGGTGTCTGAGGCTTTACAAGCGCCTTGACAGAGCCATTGCCAATGAGGAATTCCTAATTCAATTTTTGACCTGTTCCATTTAGGTTCTTCCTCGCTCTAAGTATTCAGATCATAATCCTGTGTGTTTGAGATTTAGTTGTCCTACGTCTGATAATTTTAATGATAAACCTTTTAGATTTGAGGTTATGTGGAATAAGCATGATAAATTCCCGGAATTCCTCCAAAACTCTTGGGTGGATAACAGAGATTTAAATTGTTCTTTGTCTAATTTTAGAGAATCGATGTGTGTCTGGAATAAAGAAGTTTTTGGCCTAGTTGAAAAACAGAAGCACAATTTGATTGCTAGGATCAGGGGTATTCAAAATTCTCCAAATTATCCACAATCTTTGTTTCTCTGTAATCTTGAGATAGAGCTGCAACAGGAGTTAGACAGGTTATTAAAGCTGGAAGAAATAAAGTGGTTCCAGAAGTCAAAGTCTGTGTGGATCTCCAAGGGTGATAGGAACACCAAATACTATCACTTGAAGACGAAGATGAGACGGCGTAGAAATAGAATCTCCGCATTGAAAAATGAGAATGGAGATTGGACAGATAACGAGGCTGAAGTAAAGGAGTTGGTGTTGAGCTATTTTAAGGCCCTGTATTGTGCAGATTTACAGCATCTCACTCCCTTGGTGACTTGTGCCAAGTTCCCAATTATTGATTCTCAGTTACTAAGAGGTTTAGCGGATCCTCCTGTGATTGAGGAGGTTAAAAATGCTATATTCTCGATGGGGTGTTTTAAAGCGCCTGGGGTTGATGGTTTTCCTCCATATTTCTATAAGGCCAACTGGAATTCGGTAGGGCCAGCACTATGTGCTTTTGTGCAAAAAGTTTTTCAGTGATCTATGTCCCTTGATGAAGCTAATGTGACGCTTATCTCTCTTATTCCCAAGAGGGAAAATATTGAATTGCCAGCACATTTCCGCCCTATATCCCTATGTACGGTTCATTACAAGTGTGTGACGAAGATTCTTGCAATCAAGCTAAAGGAAGTGATTGATAAACTCATTTCCCCTTTCCAGGCTAGTTTCATTAAGGGGAGACACATCCAAGATAACATCATTGTAGGACAGGAAATTCTGCATATCATGAGTAACAATAGGAGCAAAAAGGGTCTTTTGGCTATGAAAATTGACCTGGAAAAAGCGTATGATAACATCCGATGGGAGTTCTTGCAGATGACTTTGTGTGAAGCGGGGTTTGATAATGACTTTGTTGCTCTGGTAATGGACTGCATCTCTTCAGTGTCATATAATATTATATGGAATGGTGGTAAGACTGAGAGTTTTAGGCCTACGAGAGGCCTTAGGCAAGGGGACCCCCTCTCTCCTTTGCTATTTGTTTTGTGCATGGATAAACTCTCCCATGTTATCTGTGATGCGGTAGAGAATAGGAGTTGGAAGCCTATTTATGTGACTAAAGAAGGCCCCAAAGTATCTCATCTTCTTTTTGCCGATGATTTGTTGCTTTTTGGAGTAGCTACTGAAGTACAAGCTGAGTGTATGCTTAAGTGCTTAGAATCCTTCAGGAGAGCCTCTGGAGCTAAAATTAATTGTGCTAAGTCCTCATTGTTTTTCTCTCCTAGAGTTCCTCGTCACATTAAAGAGAGGATCCAAGAGACTTCTGGCATGCGAATCACTAGTGAAATTGGAATATACTTGGGATTTCCTCTTTCTAGAAGTAAGAAGACGAAGGAGACATTTAGGTACAT
Organism: Acacia acuminata; assembly: GCA_019022655.1. Taxonomy (NCBI): domain Eukaryota; kingdom Viridiplantae; phylum Streptophyta; class Magnoliopsida; order Fabales; family Fabaceae; genus Acacia; species Acacia acuminata. The sequence goes on along the minus strand of JAFJYI010000195.1, from coordinate 919,673 downwards.
TGTGGACCGGGTGAGATCTAAATTAGCGGCTTGGAAAGTGAATTGCTTGTCCACCGCTGGTCGATTACACTGGCGAAGTCCGTTTTGAGTACCATTCCTTTATATCCCATGCAAGTGTCTAGAGTTCCTAGTTGTATTTGCAATGAGGTGGAACGGCTCCAACGGAATTTCATTTGGGGTCATGATGAGACGTCTAACCACTATCACCCTATTGGATGGGATCTAATTACTAAGCCTAAGGATTGCGGGGGGCTGGGTTTTCGTAGACTACGCTCCATGAATAGGGCTTGTGGTGCCAAACTTGCATGGAAACTCACTTTGGGCGAATCTAGCTTATGGGCTCAAATTCTGCAACAAAGATATATGATGAGGGAAGTGGATTCTCTCCTAACCAGCTATACAGGGGACTCTAGAATTTGGAAGTTTATTTGTGCTCAGAGGGATATCGTTTCCTTAGGCACAAGATGGCAAGTCCGCAATGGGTCAACTATAAGCTTTTTTAATGATCTCTGGTTATTTAGTAATAAGAGGTTAAGTGATGTTTGTAAGAGACCTTTATCTGATTTGGAGAGGAATTCTTCAGTGGCAGATTGGGCGGATAATGGGGTCTGGGATCTTAATGCTCTATCGGATATTCTCCAATCTGACTATGTTTCAGTTATGCGCTCATCTTCCTCCTAGACAGGAGGCTGGGAATGATTTGATGGTTTGGGGAGCTACGGGGACGGGATATTTACTATTAAGAGTGCCTATTTTCTTATCGAGCACAATCCCCCTCAGTTGAGACAGAAAATTTTCAAAGATATCTGGAAATGGGAAGGGGTTGAGAGGATTTGAGTCTTTTTGTGGAGGGCTTGTTTGAACAAATTGCCAACTAATTTATGGCGAAGTTCCTGGACTCAGGCGTCTGCCTCTTGTGGTTATTGCTCTGGTGAAATTGAGGACCTCCTTCACATTTTAAGGGATTGTCCATATGCAATGAATATGTGGTTGAAGCTTGTACACACGAGACATATAGGTGTTTTCTTTTCGATTGGATTGAAGGACTGGTTGGCGTATAATTTGAGAAGGAATTTGGGGAAGGAAGGGAGTTCTTGCTGGAAAATCATATTTGGCGTGGCCATATGGAGGTTATGGGGTTGGAGAAATCAATCTATTTTTGATTCAAACTTCTCTAGGCCAAATAATCCTGTTGCGGTGGTCGCTCACTCTTGGAGGAATTTTTCTCTCGGCATTAAATTTAATAAAAAGAAGTGATTTTAAATACCTTATTGATTCTTAATATTTATCCTAAGTTGTTCAAAAAAATCAAACCGAGTCCACCCAGTACGTGAGGGAGAAGAGACCAAATTTTCGAGCAAAACAAGGCTTTTAGATATATAATGTTGTGGGCCCCACCTATTTAATACATATAAAAGCAAAGGAAAGGCATGACATGCCTAATATACATACTGATATATAGAAAGAAATCAAGAATGGTGGACGTTGTTGGACTAATGCGTTCTTCTTTTAAAATTTTTTTTTTTAGTTGGGGCCACCCTGGGGTTGCGGTGCTCGTCAGGTGGGAGAAGCCTAAATTAGGTTGGTCTAAGCTCAACGTTGACGGGGCGGTGAGTAGATATTCCTCAAAAGCTGGCTGCGGAGGAGTCTTAAGGGACGATTCTGGGGCTTGGCTTGCTGGTTTTTTGAGGAGTATTGGGGTCTGTGACGTCTTTAATGCAGAACTCTGGGCTATGGCTGATGGTTTAATTCTTGCGTGGGATTTGGGCATTAGGAGATTGCAGCTTGAATCTGATTCTGCTGAGGCGGTGAATTTTGTCTAGAGGGAGAGGTCGGCTTCTGATAGTCTATTAGTGACTAAAATCAAGGACATGCTGAGGTGGAGTTGGGAGGTTTCTATTAGTGTGATTCCAAGGGAAATTAATGGTGTAGCGGATATGTTAGCTAAGAATGGTTTATCTAAGTCAACTCTTTTTGCTGTCTGTCCTGTATTTCTTAGGGCATGGGTTGAGCATAATAGTTTGGGATTAATTTCCCCTCTTATGTAATGTTTGAGTTAATCTTTTAGGCTTCAAGTCTTCATTTATATCAAAAAAAAAAAATCAACTTAGACTCTAAAATAATGAGACTCCTTCATAGGCATGTCATCAAACACAACATATGCATTTTGACCCAAAAAAAAAAAACACAACATATGCATGAAGAAAAAATTGGACCACAAGAAAAACAACAGAGAGATAATAGCAAAAGCGTTTGTCAGATTCATGATGAACAAAGAGAGAGAAAGACCTGAGGGGAAGTTTCGCTTGAATGAGGAACCTCGTTCCCAGAAAGGAACGTTTCCTCGTGTGTGAGTTGCTCTGTTTCAGACAATCTGGTTTGGTTTGGAAGGGGAAATTAAGAAAAAATATAGAAGAAGAAGGAAAAAGTTTTTGATCAAAATCTGATAGAGATGGAGACAGAAAAAGATTCCAAAAGTTCACCAAACTCCGTTGCTTTCGGATCCGACATGGTTGTCACTCTTGTTCATTTTCTCATATTCAATGCCTTTATGGCTCAATCTATCACTTGCATTCTCACTTTTCCTCTGTTTTTGGATTCTTACAAGAAATTACACTCTGTTTTTGCCTTTCTTCTTTCTGGACAGGAAAAAAAGAAGATTTTGTTTAATGTATGATTTACGATGGGTAATGAGAAAGTGATAATGAGAGAACCCCAACCTGTTTTTGCCTTTCTTCTTTCGACGGAAAAAAAGAAGATTTTGTTTAATGTGTACGGGTTCACTTTTTCCCTTACAATTCGCCGGCAAAATGATGTTTAACATGAGCTGCTTGTCCACATGGAGTCGTTTTAGAGCCTCAAACCTTGTGTAATGAAACACGTGGGAATTGGATTTTACGTTTGTGGAGCAGGACGACGACAAAATTTGAAGCTAGATGGCTAAAATTAATTTCTTTTCCAATCTCGCCCCTCATGAATTCCAAGTTGTTCTCATGTTTTTAATTTGTAGACAACAATTTACTATGGTCGAAAGGTAAAATTAGAAAGTCCAATATTTTTTATAAATTTAAAGACATTAATTACTTACTGCTCTTTAAAAATTATAAAGTTCGTTAATTTTACTTTATCATCCCCCAGCATGAGTTAGATCTCTAATTTACATATATTAAAAAAATTTGTTAAATTAATTAATTATAATAAATGTGTCATAACTTTTATAAAATACCTTATTTAATCATTATCCATTTGATAAAAAACACCTTTAAAACCTAAAAGCTCTGTCTCTCTCTCTTTTCTTTTTTGTTTTTTTTGTTTTTTGTATTCTTCATTTTCTTCCATGACAGCTTTTGATTTTTTGAACCCTTTTTTTTTTTTTTTTCTAGACCCAAGGATTTTTTGTTGTACTTTTGATTTTGAGTTTTTAGATTTATGGTTTATGGATTTCTCTGCTCATATATATGAATTTTTATTTATGGTTCTTGATTTTTGTTCATTTTTTGATTTTTTTATTTTATTTTTCTTTTCAGTTTCTTTGATCATTTGGTTCTTGATGGTGGTATCTCAAATAAAAATAGGGAAAATTATATTAAAGGACCTAGGATAAATAATATTTATTAAAAAAGACCATAAAAATAGTGATATTTTGAAGGACCAGAAATTTAAATATTAAAATAAAAATACTAAATTACCCCTATAGGAATTGTATGCCATGAGATGCATAAGCACCATATTAAGGGGCTCAACTAGAATAAAAGCTGAGAAATCCTGAAATGTCAACCCAACCCGCTGAATTTACCTTAACAACAAAGCAAAGAAAGACGAAAGTCAATAACTGTTCCCACAAGAGGGCCTCACAACAATAGAAAGAACACTCTGATCATCTTCACTGAGCTTCCTTCTTTGCCACAAGTAAAACACAAGCTCCACCTCTTATTATCATTCATATTTCACTTGGCCCTTGCATCAACTGAAATGTGTGAACTTTTGGCAACATGTGTCTTCCCTTTTTCTACTACATACAAGACGACACATTTTATTTGGGCCATTTCCGTCACATAAAGATCTCCCTTCTTTTACTGGCTTCATCTTCTTTGTGCCAGAGTCTACATGCTTTCCTATAACTGAGACTTCTTGCTTTGTTTTGATAACTCTATGAGGCCAAGCATCACCTTTCCCATGAGTCTCGATCTGCTTCAACCACTCATCTGCATTGTTACTCCTCCTGATCTTCCCCTCATCAGATTCTAGCGCCTAATTGTCTCATACACACTAAAAACAATGGAAAATTGACCCATGGCCCATTTATTCCAAAATAAATTGAACCTGAACCTTGACCCGAACACATGAACCGCATAGGCTAAGTGCATGGAGTTACAATATAGTGACAGAGAAGAGAAGGCATGGCAGCAAACATTAGTATCTTCCTCAAAAAAGGAACAATAAGATCAAGTTTGATATAAATTAAAGATTTGTAATAAAATAGACGAAAATCAATAATGTAGGTTTGGAATCGAAAGAAGACGCAAATCGCATAGTGAGATCTTCTTCGTATGAGAAGAGAGAAAATAAGAGGATATGGAGATAACACAGGGGCAATTTAATCTTTCTATTTTAATATTTTAATTTCTGGTCCTTTAAAGTAATTACTATTTTTATGGTCTTTTTTAATAAATATTATTTATCCTAGGTCCTTTATAATAATTCTCCCATAAAAATAAGTCAACACAAAAATCTATGACTTTTCTTGAAAATTTCCTGATGCCTTGGGCTGTTCCATGGAAACCTTCAAGGCAAAAATGCCCTTCAACCTCCAACAAAAAAAAAAAAAAAAAAAAATTAATGTGGATGCCGCCACCTCAACATAGCCATCACTAAGGCCTTGTTTGTTACACAGAAGATTTGAAGAATGAAATGAAATGAAAGGAAGATTATGAGAGAACTTCAAAAATGTGACATGTTTGGTATACTAGGGAATGAAAGTTAGTTGAGGAAAAATGAAATATTTGGTATGAAGATTTTAGTGTTGGTAAAGTAGGAAGATTAGGTGAAATTCTCAAGATGCTCCTAAATTAAAAACGAAAGTGACCTCAGTTAAAATGGCCACAACAATTGAAAAAAATGCGCAATTGTGAGGTTGAAGAAGAACATAGTCACAGGTTGACAATATGCATAATAGTATATTTGTTTGAGAAAAGGGCAGTACAAAACATACCAATACCGTACACAAAAAAGCCACATATCTACATATGGAAGCAATTTTTCTTAATTTTCATTGAATGCAAGTTCTGTGAAAGCAATAAGAGAAATTGCTTTTGGGCTCGTCAAATGCTGCACAAGGAGGAAAGAAATAAAAAAAATATGGAATTTGGCTTTTTCAAATGTTGTATAACAATAAACACATACTTGACATGAGAGTAGCGGAATCTAGAGGCACATAAATGATGTATTTGTTTTGATAGAAGGAAAAATTAGGGTACACTTGAAATCTTACAATGGGAACATTAACTCAGATGTTAGGTTTAATTGCTGTCATTTGGAGTGTTCGAACGAAGTTATTAAGTTCAAATGTAAAAATAACCTTTTTGTTACCCAGTGGCTTACCATGGCATCGAGGACGTTTGAATTATACACGTTCGAACGTAGTGCTTTAAAATATGTTCAAGTTTGAACGAAAATTTTGACAGTGAGCACTATGCTGCATAAAGTGAAAAGGCTTCATAGTTTCACATAGAAAGCCCGACATTAAAAGAAAGCCAACAAATTAAGGAAAGTTTAGTGTGTGTACTGGTAAGGGAATGCATCAAAGAGGAGAAATACCCATAAAAGAAAGAGTCTCATATTAGAAAATTTCATTCAAGAGAAATCAAAGTCACAATAAACTGTGTCTGAAAATTGCTTCACAATACATTCAACAGTGGGTGTGTCCCCCCCAGCTTGAAGTCACTGTAAACTGTGTCTGGGTTCAGCTTCTCCTTCGCCTCCAACACCTACTATAGTTTCAAGCTTCTTCATCGACATGCTTCGTCTAGCTCGGGCCTTCCTCGTGCTTTTAAAGAGGTACAATTTTTTGAAGAGGCCTTTTTGTCCGACATTTTCACTCTCCCGGAACTTTTCGACCTTCCCACCTCTTTTGGATGGAAATCACCTTCCATTGGTTGATGGAACTTTGACACTCACAGGAAGATACTCGATGGAAGACACGCCCCCCAAACATGTTTTTTCTGAGGGAAATTGGTTATGTTCCCTTTCCATCGCTGGCTTTCGCTCTAACAAACAAGGCCTAAAAGTTGACTGTTTGGATCTGTTTTGGCATGACAACATTGCTACGATTTTTGCAACTTTTGGGGAATCATTGTCCCCTCAAAAATTACTCAGCGCCCCTATCTCTTTCGTGAAAACTTTCGGGGTAAAAATGCCACAATATAACTTTCCTCTTAAATTTATAACTTTTTTCCTAAATTATCCCTATTAATTACAAATATCAATGGATTTCCTATCAAAGAGTAATAACTTATGTAAGTAATTAAAAATTATATTTTAAGAAAATCAACAAAGTTTTTTTTTTTTTTTTTTTACAAATGCCTAACTTTATTGATTTTAGGACCAGAGATACTATCTTAAAAATATTAATGTGGAGGATCTTCTACAAAGTTTGGGTGTTTGATTTTTTATTTAAGAAGAATTAAGTCATTTTCAATTGATTTAATTTAATTTTAGTGGAAGGCATATTATTTGATGATTGAAGCAATAAATAATTAGGGAAGGTGGCGATGATGGTAGATTGGCATTTGCTGCTTCCTAATGCATGTCCAGGGCGAGTACCTCATCACTACTGATTAAGACTTTTCCCAAATTTTAGGTTTTTATTTAATTAATTGTGCCAACTTCATTTTTCTTTTTTTGGGACTTAATTCTATTTTGTCTTCAAGCAAATTAAAAACATTTCTCATGCGTTGAGTTCAGTAAGAGAAGGAAGCCTCATATATTATAAAATTATACATCTTCATATAACTTATGCATTTTGAGGTTCTATATAATACTTTCCATTTTTTTTCAGTCTCTATACTTTCTATTACATATGAGTTTTGTTTTGAATAAATATATATAAAGTAAATATAGATGACCAAATTATGTTCGGCTCGATACCACTTGTTGGTTAATTTAGACTATTACACAAATTTCATATAAAGTCTTATGAGGATGAAAACAAAAAATTTTGTTAATCATTGCGAAAACCCGTAACTCCTTATGGTCCTCATGATTTATTAACCTTAACTTATTAGACTAATTAGTCATTATTATTATATTCATTATTTCTTAACTCCCTATAGTTCTCATAAGAACTTGTAATACTTTATGATACTTATAAGGTTTAGGATTACTCATTAAAACAAGGGTTAAGGTGAAAATTTGCCAACGAACTATTACCGGGGGAGCATCTGGTACAAAACAATTGAGGGTACCAAAATTACCAATCACCAATTAAAAAATGAAAAAAACACAATTAAGGTGCAAATTGGCCAACGAACTACTACCCCGTCCTTGTCTTGGTGTTTCCGTCTTTCATTGGCGATCATCACGGTCGATGACATCGGCGTCTCCAAAGCTTCCATTGTTGCTAGGTGTTTCACTCACCCTCTGGAACTCATCAAGGTCCATATGCAGCTTCAGGGCGAGAATCACGCATCGAAACCAAATCCAGCAGTCCACAGCTTTCGATTGGTAAGCACGTTGCACCCTGGTTCCATCCCTTGGATGCCACAAGCAGCAGTGGCTACCACAGTGCCTGCTCGCATGGGTCCCATCTCTGTTGGTGTTTGCCTTATCCAACAAGAAGGCTTAACCGCTCTTTTCTCCAGTATCTCCGTCACCATCCTACGCCAGTGCCTCATATTTTAACGTAATTGTGATATTTTTTTTAATAGTTATTTGGTACTTTTTTCACTTTGTAATTGTTTATTGGTAATTTTGGTACCCTCAATTTTTTTTATGCCAGATGCTCCTTGGGTAATAGTTCGTTGGCAAATCTGCACCTTAACCATTAAAACAACTATTAGGGATTAGGATGACCTTAGATCACTTGAAGACTTCAATGTCGTTGATGTCCTCTAACTTTGATCCACACGGCTAACCCTCGATTGCAATGAGAACTCTTTCTCTTGATACCTCTCACTCCTTGGATGCTTGCTATGCGATGACAAGGTTAAGGTTTTTATATCTTGGGTTTTTCTCCTTTTCAATAAGATAGTGGTTTCTCTAAATTAGGTTGAAGATAAGATGAACAAGATTGGATCTTTACCATTCTTGAATAGCGCCACTTTCCCTACACCTTGGTAATTGGTGGAAATTCTCAAGAGCATGAGTGTCCATGAATTTCGGCCAACTCCACTTTAAATAGCCTTGGTAGGCCGAAAATTCAAAGCCTAATTGTCTTGTGTATTTCGGCCACCATATTAAAAATAGGGTTTTAAATGATTGACCCATTAATTAGTGTTATCCAAATCATTAAGATAATGAATTAAATCCATATCTTGATTATTTGATTGAATAAAAAATTTAAGATAATAGACCATGTTCATATCTTGATTATTTTGATTGAGTCAAAAATTTAAGATGATTGATTACATCCATATATATCTTGATTATTTAATTGAATCAAAATTTAAGATGATGGATCACATCCATATCTTGATTATTTGATTGAATTAAAAATTTAAGGTGATGGATCACATCCATATCTTTAATTAAAATTCAAAATCATGAATCATATCTATATCATTAATTTTTGTCTTCAATTAAAATTTAATATCATCTTGTAATTTAATCTTTATTCATTATTTCTCTTATCCAATCTTTATTGATCTTTATATATATATATATATATATATATATAATTCAAAATTATTTTTTATAACCTAACATGTTGAATTTATATTTCAAACTTAAATTCAAAATTCAAAATTCAAATCAATTTGGTCTAAAACCCTGTTTGGTCTTCCAACAAATTTGAACCTTTTTTGTGGAGAGACTGATTTCCCACTAAGAGCTCAAATGTGGCGTCATTTTTACTATTAGGCTTGGAGTCCCACTCCAACCAAATTACACATTTACTCTTGATAAAGCCCAATAACAACTATTGGCCTAAACTTGCTAATTTTAAGTAATCGAGAATAAAGGCCCAATTAATGACTGACATAAATAAAATTGGACAAATTAAAACTCCTTTAATGGGCCCAAATTATCTAATTACCACATAAAACACTATCAATGCTCTGAGCCCCAGAACTAATTGAGTTGATTAAGGGATTTGCCTTTTAAATTTGGATACCATGCAAGCATTATCCCTCACAACGTCTTCACATTTATTCGATAGCAAAAATAGAGTATCCTCTCTCTTGATTGACTAAATTTAGCTAATTCACAAAATTAGAAATTTTCTTATATTAACTCTATAAAGGATCATGACTCCCAATGATCACTTGTTGTGCACACACACTCTCACGTCAATTAGAAGCTATCCAAGTTCTACCGATCTTGTGAATGACTAATCCCTTGTAGGGGACTATGAGTCCTCTCGGCATGTCTATCTATACTCATGTATTCAAGCTATATCTAAGAGTAAAATGTTCTTCTCATTTTCAGGAGGATAGAGTTGTATAGTCAAAGTATAACCCTAGGACATAGTGTTCGATGACATCCTCAAGTCCAGAACGATCCGCACTACCAAACGATGAGAGACTTTCATATCCAATAATACTATCTAGAATGAATCTTTGTGGAGTCTCTCGGTGAGTCAGATCGGTGCTATCTGTTCTCCAACAGATCTACTCATGACATCCGCTAAGACATCAGCATGCCTACATTCCATGAGGTCCATACCTTGTATCTCTATATAAGTAGATGAAGTCGTACTAGTCTTATTGAAATCATCAATACCTTTTCTTGGCGATTCAAGACAAGGAACAATTTTTAGGCAATAGATATGCAATGTTCTCGAGTCCTTATAATCATGATCTTTATCACTAATCCTCGAGGTTAACACATGTTCTATTCCTAGGGTTTCTATCTTTAAACACATATTCACCTTAAAATAAAAGGCGACATATAAATATGATAAAGATAAAATGTGCTCATTTATTAATAATAAAATACTACAACATAGAAAAGGGGTTCATCTATCACACAAATTGTCTCTTTGAAACCTGAATACTAACACTATCCTCCAATCTTACGCCTCACCTAACCTCAAGACACCATCATCGTCTTGAGAAAGGAAAATCCAAAGGCTTGAAGCTTCCACCTTGCCATCACCTAGCAAGCATCCAAGGAGAAGCAAGATTCAAGGATAAGGAGTTCACATTGCAATCAGGAGGCAACCATGTGGATCTACGTTAGAGACTTCATAATATTTTTCATCTTTTTAATTAATCAAAGGTAATCCTAAGCCCCTATATATGTTTTAACTAGTAGATCTTAAACATAATTCATGAATACTGTAAAGAGTTACACGTTAAGGAGAAAAGAGATTTTCTAAGTAATGAGTTAAATATTATATCTCATGAGTACCGTAAAGACTTACGGGTTATAACTCATAAGTATCACAAAAAGTTATGGATTCTTATGAGTATTATAGATAGTTACGGGTTATAACTCATGAGCATCGTAAAGAGTTACGAGTTCCTCAGAGATCAACCATTCTTGTTATGGTTACCTCTAACTTATGAGTACCATAAAGAATTATGAGTTCTCATGAGTACTATAAGGATTAACTTTGTTACTCATGTCTTTTAGTAATAATCTAGTTTTTGCTACGATTAATAGAATTAGGAAATATTTATTTATTTATTTTCAATACCTAGCATCCTATAATTATCTTTGTTATTTTAAGATTATAATTTGATATAAGATTTACATTTAAATTTGCATTTCAAAGTATTATTATTTTATTATTTCTAAAGTTCTACAAATAGAGATTTTCCATTATTAAATAAAGAATTCGTGATTTTCTGGTCTCCTTTTCTCCCTCTTATGTCTCTTTCCACTTCTCTCCTCTCACTTCCTCTCACCCCAATCCCAATGGGTTTATTGTAAAATATATACTTCTTTGGAAAAAAAAAAAAAAAAGGAAGTTCTTAGTCATATCGCATCTGTGCATAATCTATTTTTTAAAAAGCACCTTATCTATCTTCTATCAGCCCAATCCTGTTTGGTTTGTGGAATTGAAGGGAATGTAATGGAATGTATTAGTTACATGAATTTGTTTGGCTCGTCTAGAAATATAGAGACCTAGATCTTTTTTTTTTTGATATAACAGAAGGCAAAGCCTAAAAGAAATTACATAAGATAAACAATAGACAAGAGAAATGAATCCCAAACACTCCTCATCTATCCATTTCCTCAAACGAATAGGGCAGTCTTCAAATATGGCTAAACTTGAAATTCCCATCTTGGCCAGCACATCAGCAATTTGATTAATCTCCCTCGGGATATGTTTGAACAGCAGCTGCCAATCCTTGCGCCTGAATTCCTTTATCTTTTCCAACAGTAAGCTTCCACAATGAAAATTTTCATCAAGAATACTACTAATGACCTCCAGAGAGTCAGATTCAATAATAATTTGCTTTAAACCCAATAGAGACCTAGATCTGAAACAAAATAATACCAAGAAACCTGAAGCCCAAATAGTGACCAATAAATTGTCAAGGAACTGAAGTAAACAGTTTTTGAAGGCCCAATGTGTGAAAGCAGAAAATAAAACAGTAGAATGAAATTAAAAACTGAAGCCCAATAGATTTTTTCGACCGAGAATGCATCAATCTAGCCCACTGGAAAAAGGGAAAACGGTGAGTTTGACAATCAGGCTGGACAACGTCATCTCGGATAGCAGCAGAAGAGCAATCCTAGACCCAAAAAAAATGATGACGTAATTTTAATGACGTACAATCAATGACGTAATTTTAGTGATGGAATGATACAATTATATCATCGAATAAACATGTCATTGTCGTTCATTTAATAAAAAAATAGCATTCAATAACCATGCACATGCATCACAGCTCGACGTCTCAACGTTGTCTATAAAGAATAATTTCATCATAAGACGCCATCACTGACTAATTAATGGATGCAGATAAGGAAATATATTTACTGCTAAGAAAAAGTTATTGTTTAAAAGGTGGACTAATATATTCCAACAATACTAATATATAGAAATTCTTCACTGTTATTATCTAAGTTCTTCTTTTCACCAAAAAAAAAAAAAAAAAGCTAAGTTCTTCAACTATATATTGGAGTATTAGGTCTGGAAGATTTTGGTAAAGGAAAATACTCTTTTAATCATTAATAAAATACAATCTCTGGTCCTAATTATATATTTAACTGATTTTGGAGGGGTTAAGGATATGAGTTATAGTACCTCCGATCGTAATTATAAGAATTGCACTATAAAAGTGTTCCTATAATTAGGATCGGAATGAGTATTAGTTAATTTTACTAAATTTTCTAAAATGCCCTTATAATAAACCTAATATGTTGGATCCATTGACACGGTTAAATATGCCTAGGAGTTAATAGGTTTCTCTTTCTCTACGCAATACGGACAAAATGGTAGAAATGTTACCTTCAAACTTCCAGTTAAAAAGAAATTACCCTTCTAGGGTTAAATTCACGTAAATCTATACTAACTCTAATACTACGAGTGAAGATTTTTTTGACCTTAATTATTAATTAGTAGAGGTGATAGGAAAAAATATAACAAAAATTACTTAAAATTATTTTATTAAAAAAAGTAGAATTAAGATGTATATGGCATTACTGAGTTGCAAGTATCGTTTACTTTATAGAATAAATAGGTGCATTATTAAATTATTATTATTATGTTTAATTATAATTGAGAAAGTATCAATAGGGGTATTTTAGGAAGAAATTGACAAAAATTAAAATGTTGTCCTATAATTAGGACTAAAACGAACTCTCAAATATTGTCATATAATTAAGACTAAAACGAACTCTCAAATGTTGTGTATAATTAGGACTAAAGGGAGTAACTACTTAAATAATTTAGATAAATTAATGAAGCGAAATAAATTACTTAATTATAACCATATATAACCTGATTAATTTCCCTAAAATACCTCTATATAATGTTAGATTATATATTACATTTAAATTAAGTAAATTAGTTTGGAGAAAAATAATAAATATTATACACAAAATGGATTGGGATTCTATATTTAGATTCAAGACCAACCCCTAACTAGCTCTTATAATTAGAATCGAAGTAGGTAAAGTTTTGATGTTTAACATTTTTTTTAAAATTAAGATTTAATCAGACAATTATACGTTTAATTTTAATTAATATTAATTGATTCTCATCCATGTAAAAATGAGTTATACTGTTCATTACCATTTTTGTTAATAACGTACATGAATTTTCTACAATTAACTGACATATTTATTGATAATATTGATATGTGTGTGTTGTTAAAATAAGATCTATCACTAAACGAACTAATTATTTTGAGCTTGAACAAAATAAAAAGAGTCTTCATCAACTATTATTGTTAATATACCTAATAATCATCTAAGTTAATTTGGTGTGTGTTCGTAGATAGGTTCTAGAGAAATTCAAATAACAAGACTTTCAACCAAGTGAACAAAAAGAAGCTATTAAAAAAGATAAAGGACTATGATTAGGTTTAATAATTGATGATAATATTTATAGACTTAATTAAAAAGTACATGCAAGGGGGTCTGAATTTTCACAAATAAAACAAGTATAAATATTTCTACGTTACGTGGACAAATCGATAGCCATCACTGGCTTCAATAATTATTTTCCCACCAAACGTGTTCCATTGTTTTTGTATTTTAATGGTTTACGATATTAACAAATTATATAAAATTTTGAAAATTATAAAAGCATTCACATCACTCTCAAGTTTGTTTTATATAGTAATCTTGTATCAAACTTGCATTTAGTTGGGAGAAAGTGACGCTTGATAATCCTCCACCACCGCCCCCCAAAAGTTCAATTCATCAATTTTTTTTTTTTTTTTTTTTTTGCATATATATATATATATATGGGAAAAACACCTCTCTACGTGTTGTAGGAGAAGTGTATTACTCATGTAATACACACATGAAATGGTGGGACCCATATATATATATAATTAGCATTATATATATATATATGTGGGTCCCACCATTTCATGTGTGTGTAGGAATCTTCTTTTTCTCATGCAACATGAGAAGTTTTAACCCCTATATATATATATATATATATATATGGGTAAATGATTTCTCTAGTCACCCAAAACTACATTATTTTGGATTAATGAAAGGTGTTTCCGTAATTTTGCATCTTTCATTAATTCACCTACCATTACAAACACGTCATTCATAAATTTAAAACGATGTAGTTTAGGGCTCACTATCTCCTGTAGAATCTTGTAGAAATACTTTTTATATATATATATATATATATATGATTGTCAAGTATGAGAATACAAATCGAAAAACCACCGAATATTTAAACTGATTGGCTATGAGTCGTTGCATATCAACTAGTAGTCCCGTTTTCCAACTCTGGGTATGCAATACTCGGATTTAGAGAGATTCTTCTCATTATGTGTCTATATTCTCGCAATTAATTAAATTAGTCGGTTGCTAATAGTATCAGATAACGATGGATAAGTCTAAAAAGAATACAAACCGAAAATATATCAGCTCCATATCTCGAATGAAATCCCCTCAAAGTGCTTTATTTATTCAAACAAACGTGAAACATAATAAACAACTCTGGAATCAATTAACCCTTATTCATATGAAAACACGTACGTACGGTTAACAACTGCCCTATTATTATTACATAAACGAAGAACATAAATTTGATTAGGCACATGAGGATCAACTTTATGCATATATATGACTCTATATATAGCTATAACATTATTAGTTATTCTCCATACAAGGCCCCACATCAACGAGCCTTTCACTCACATTATTGTGCACCCTGTTACGTTATCTTCGTTGCAGTATTGATCACAGCGGCTCACATAGCAAGGTCGTCCTCCCCCATAGCTATCATAAACAGGCCTCGCAAAAAAATACCCTTGGTAACATGGTGGAGGTCTACAGTATCTCTCAAAGCATGGCCCACAGGGCCTTTCTACGGAGCATGGAACACAACAACCTTTACAGCAACCTTTACATGTACAGCATGGTGGTGGTGGTGGCGGCGGTGGCGGCGGTGGTGGAGGTGGAGGTGGTGGTGGTGGCGGCGGTGGTGGTGGGGGTGGGGGTGGCGGCGGCGGTGGTGGCGGAGGCGGTGGTGGCGGCGGTGGCGGCGGTGGTGGTGGCGGCACTATTTCGATGCTCTTGATGGCACCACAACCTTTACAGCAAAGCTTATCCCTTATCTTTTCTGGGTTGCAGCACACCACTTTGATGATCACAATGTTTTTCTTCTCATCGAACACCTGGTCTCGAATTTCTCTTGTTCATAAAATAACAAAAACCACACAAATCCCCAAAAGATCAACTCAATTTTGTGATTCTGAATGAATCAAAAGCATGCGAATTTTTCATCACCAACATCACTCCAAAATCAAAAGAGAATGAAAAAGAAAAAGAAGATAGTGGGAGAGAGAGACCACTGAGAGATCAAACTTACCAGGGAATTTACAGAGAACCTTTTTGACCTTCTTGTAGCATTTCTCACACTGTAGATCAACCTTGAGTTTCATTATTGTCACCTAATTAACATAATTACCAGAAAGGAACAGAATCAGGATCTATCTGATATGATTCATAATTTCATATATGTATGATTAAACCGAAGGGAAAAAAAAAAGACGAGAGAGGATTGAAGAGATCAGAAGGAAGTGCACATTTTCAGCCATGGCTGAGTAATTAGGAGAGCTCAGATCTGAGGGATGAAAATGATAGAGGAAGAAATTGATAGTAATATTTAACAGTAAGGGGAACAAGGCGAAGAGAATAATTTTTTTTTTGATAAAAGGCGAAGAGAATAATGAAACAAAGGGACTGGGAAGGAAAGCAAATAAAGGCTTAAGTGGGCGATTCCTTAGGCGTCAATGCAAGGTCAGACCAATCACATGCGAACACATGGCATAGTAGTGTTGAATTTCATGCACTTATTAGAATTGTCGTTATATGGAAGGTGTAGTGTGCGCTTGTGTTTGCGTGTATATGTGAGTGCAGGCACCTTTATATGCTAGCAGGATCCACAATTCAGATAACTCCGTATTCTCATGGGCACCCTTAAATTATGCTTAGAAGTTCCCAAATCACTCGTTTGATAATTAGTTTATTCTAATAAAGTATCAGCTAAATCATTATAATGAGGAATTGCATCCCTTACACTTTATTATATAGGGTTAAGTTGTAAACATAATCATGAACTTATACTCAATGTGTAAAAATATTCATAAATTTTTCTTAGGTACAAAAGTGCACGTCAACTTTTGTTAACTCCCAGTGTTTTAATGATAACGACACTTGAAAGATTTTAAGGTTTTGAATCAGACTTAAATACTTGCATTAATGAGTACTCGAGCATTATGAAGTTGCTCTCGAAAATGTACGAACTAATCTTTTCAATTGAGTGTTTCAGGTTACAATTCTTGAGTATAGACTTGTGATTCTCGAGTATGCGCTTATGATTCTCGAGAATAGGGCTTTAATTCTCGAGTATAGCTTGTCAGATTCTCGAAACAACTTTTGATTATGACTCTCGAGAATGAACGCGTGATTCTCGAGTATATGGGCATAATTCTCAAGAATGGAGTTCTGATTCTCAAGTATACGCATAGTTGCTCACTTCCAATATTTCATCTCTCATCAGGACAATTCTCGAGAATTGGTAAGTGATTCTCAAGAATAGGTAAGTAATTCTCGAGAGTGGGTAAGTGATTCTCAAGAATGGTTGATTCAACATGATACATGCTTTCTGATCATATTATTCTCAAGTAGTGATACTTTAAATGATTCTAGAGTATGAGGCATGTAATTCTCGAGAATGCTTAAATACTTTTAATTAAACGGACTCTGAGCATATCATTCTCAAGAATCTGTAATATGATTCTCGAGTATCAACGAGACATGCTCTCTCTGAAAAGACTCTTCTTCTATAACTCTCAAGAATGATATGATCAATTCTCGAGAATACATATCAGCATTTGAAATATTCATTTTCGTAAACTGCAAATTATTGATTATGACTTAGGTACTTCATATTATTAAGGGTGAAGGACCAATTTTGCCAACCAACTATTAAACCAGGAGTGGTTTTGCCAAATAACTTTTAATGAGACCAAAAAGGCCAAAAAACAATTGAATTTCTAAAAAAAATACAACACCATCAGATCCCACTAACTTCCGTCTGCCACGTGGGATTATGAAATCCAGCTGGTCCCTTATGTTTTTTGGTTAATGCCTAGGTGACTTTTTTGCAATTTTTTTTAATGAATCCCAATTTTTTATCAGGCATGGACAAAACCAACTTATGACCTTCAGTTGGGGGCGCCGTGAGAAAAATGTGCAGACCTTCACGCCTTCATCACTGGGACCTTCTCACCGAGACCTTCGAGCCTTGAGAGTGAGACCTTCTTCTTCTTCCTCCACGGTCGGAATAGCCCAAAATACAAACAGGAAATTCATGAATATTGGGGTTAAAAGGAAAATCAAAAGATTTCATGGGATGAATCTATGGATCGGAATCGTATTAAGAATGAAAATACCTCTGGATGAAGGGCTTTGCAACCACCACAACCGGGAGAGAAGAAATCAATAGATTTTCCTTTTAACCCCAATATTCATGAATTTCTGTTTGTATTTTGGGCTATTCCGACCGTGGAGGAAGAAGAAGAAGGTCTCGTTCTCAAGGGTCGAAGGTCTCGGTGAGAAGGTCCAGCGATGAAGGCGTGAAGCTCGCACATTTTTCTCTCACGCGCCCCCAAATTGAAGGTCATAAGCTGGTTTTGTCCATGCCTGATAAAAAATTGGGATTCATTAAAAAAAAATTGCAAAAAAGCCACCTGGGCATTGACCAAAAAACATAAGGGACCAGCTGGATTTCATAATCCCACGTGGCAGACGGAAGTTAGTGGGATCTAACGGTGTTGTATTTTTTTTAGAAATTCAATTGTTTTTTGGCCTTTTTGGTCTCATTAAAAGTTATTTGGCAAAACTGCTCCTAGTTTAATAGTTGGTTGGCAAAATTGGTCCTTCACCCATTTCATAATCCCATGTGGCAGACGGAAGTTAGTGGGATCTGACTGTGTTGTATTTTTTTTAGAAATTCAATTGTTTTTTGGCCTTTTTGGTCTCATTAAAAGTTATTTGGTAAAACCGCTCCTGGCTCAATAGTTGGTTGGAAAAATTGGTCCTTTACCCTATTATTAATCTATACCTCTCCTAACCAAGTTTAATGAGTTTGCTAGTGATTTTCAGATATGCTTAACATTGTTTAAACATCAAAATTATCATAAAGTAAATCTGTGTCAGAAGCATTTAATGCAACTCAGAAAAGCAGAGCAACAATCGAAATTAGTCTTCGTAGTAGACGAAATCATTCCTTTAAGGCACACCTATTCCAGCTATCACTCTGAGTCAACCTTTGCACAATGTACAATCGACGATGAAACATTTAATGAAGCAACGGTCGACTATTTACAATGAATTGCACTTGTGCCTAATGGAAATACGAAGAGACTCAACGGCTAGTTTACAAAGATACACAATGGCATTAATGGCGAACGCTATAAAAGCTCACCACATTCAATTCTGCCACCTACCGAAACTCTACGCATTCAATTCTGTATTATTGTGATCAACTGTTTCATTAACATCACCTAATATCTTTGGATATTTCTTGTACCTCAGTGTTCATTTATTATCTACTCGTGAGGAGTTGTTAAACACTTATATCATTTCCTGTTTAAATCTTAAGGTTGTGGAACCTTAAGTGTGGGTGTATGATTACAACTTGTAAGAGGGAGTGAGTTCGAGTGAAAGGATCATCCTAAGTTACAGAGTGTGTAATTGTATTCATATTTGAAGAGTTAGTGGAAATCCTAAGGTGTGCTTGGGGACTGGACGTAGGTCGAACCATTAGACCGAACCAGTATAAATTGCTTTGTGTCAATTTCCTTTTATTTGCCTCTGCCATATTTGTATTAGTGTGTGTTTTGCGAAAAGTTTTTGAAATCACTTATTCACACCCTTCTAAGTGATATTCCACCTTCAACTTTAAAAGCAGAACAAAAATGACATAATCATTAAAACTACTTAACGTTTGTTACTTTTTTAAGAGAACAAGATGGTGGGTCCAACCACAAAATGGTGGGTCTTACAAGTTCTTATGTAAAGATATTGTGTAGTGGGTGAGTAGGGTGATGTTATGCTAGGAGCAAGCGTCAATTAGTTTTTTTTTTTTGGGTTTTGTTTTTGTTTTTGTTTTTGTTTGCTATAAAGGATGGTTAGAAGCCTACATTACAAAGAAATAAATTATACAAATTCAATCACAGACACTTTCGGTCAACTTAGCTCCTTAAGTTGCTAGGACACTCATCTAGAATAGCAAAAGTAGAAATGCCCATTTTAGCTAAGGCATCCGCTACACTGTTAGAATCCCTAAGAATAACTCTCATATCTACCCGTCAATTCAAAGTCATCAACTCCCTAGCTTTCAAAACTAGATTGCTATGTGTTACAAGCATGATCTAAAATCAGACTAATAACATTATCAACATTAGATTCTAAGATAATTTTCTTAAAACCCAAATCCCTAGTCAACTGCAATCCTTCTACCACCACCCATTCTTTAGCAATATTAGATTGGCAGTCACCAATCCATCTAGTAAATCCCACAATCTAGTTGCCCAAATGATCACGCACTACACCACCATATCTAGCCTTAGAAGATCGTAAAGCTCTAGCCCCATCCACGTTCAGTTTCAACCAATCATAAGGAGGTTTTTCCTATCCCAACATTTGATTATTATTCTACTGATCCAAATTACCCACACCATCAACAAGAAAAACAAATCTAGTTCAGAGTGAAGAAATTACAGCACCTAGGTTACCTGGTTTAACAAAATTGCAGTAAAAAATACAATGGTTCCTCCATTTCAAAAGCTTCCATATAGCTACTCCAAAAAATAGAATCCAATAACCTTCCCACTTATAGCTTACATGGTTATTTAAATTAAAACTCAACCATTCTCACAAAGCTAAAGTAAAGAAGGAGTATACGTACCTTGGTTTAATCAGATCCAACCACATATTCCTGGCATACCGACAGTCTCACAAAATGTGCAATATATCATCTACCTCCGTATTGCACATCCAACACAAAGTTGAAGTATGAAGCCAAGTATTTCGCCATAAGTTTGTAGGAAATTTATTTAAGGAGAATTTCCATATGAATACCCTAATTCTCTTAGCTCCTCTCCATTTCCATATATCCTTATAAATCTTATCCCTTAGTGATATTGAATTAGGCTTAATAAGGAAATAGGCACTCTTCAAAGAGAACTGACCATCCACAGAAGCACCCTAAACTAAACAATCAAACTTTGCATCAACTCTTGGAGGCAAAACCGCAGCTACTCTTCTTAAACTTACGGTACTAACAATAGAAGATAGTTTGTGAGTATCCCAAACTCCTCCCACCACCCAATCTGCTGCCACGATATTCTCCTCCTCCTCATAAAATGTTCGTAAGAAAAATTGACTAAGTCTAATATCATCACCAACACAAAAATCATTGAAGAAGTTTATTACCAGCCCATTTCGAACTTGCCACTTTGAGCCTTGGTCGACCACCTCTCTATGATGACAGATAAATTTCTATAGCCTGGAATCCTCAGGCCTATAGGATAGGAGGGACTCACTATTTCTCACCATATATTGCTGAAAAAGAATCTCTACCCATAATCCCTTCGCCGCACTAATTAGGTTCCAAGCCAACTTCGCACCATAAGCCTTATTAAAAAAACCAAGTCTTCTTATCCCCAAACGACCATACTCCTTAGGTATCGTAAATTGGTCCCATCCAATAGAATGGAAGCACTTATTATCCCCATCATGACCCTATATAAAATTTCTTTGCAAACATTCCATTTCTTAGTAAACGCTTGACAACAACCTTGCTACCATCATAGGATAAAGAGGGATAGTGCTTACAAAAGAGTTAGCGAGAGTAATTCTTCTAGCCATAGATAGGCTATTAGCCTTCCAAACACTAGCTTTGATTTGACCCGTTCAATCACATAATGAAATTTCTCCTTACTGCTTTATTTTGGGATAGAGGAAATTCGAGATATCTCCTAATCTTACTAGAGATTTTCATCTGGGTCATTGCCTTAATTTGCAACTTAGTATGCAAAGGCACTCTATGAGAGAAGAAGATATAGGATTTAGTAATGTTGACTTTGCTTTTTGATGCCTTCATAAAGTCTTTAATGCAGTTCATCATACAAGTTGTCTGAGCTTCAGAAGCAACTCCAAACAATAGTAAATCATTAACATACATTAAATGAGACACATTGGGGCCATTTTTTGAAACATAGATAGACTTCTGCTTACCATCCTCAACAACATCACATATCAAATAAGATAGCCTATCCATACATAAAACAAGGACATAGGTCAAAGAGGATCTCCTTGTTTATGAGCCTCTTAGGCCTAAAAAATTTAGTCTTGGAACCATTTCAAAGAACATTATACAACATCAAGGACACACAATCAATAATGAAATTCACAAAACCTTTATCAAGGCCCACATCTAGTAATACCTGATTTAGGAAAACCCAGTTGATTTTATCATACGTCTTTTCAAGATCGATCTTGACTGCCATCAACCCTTTCTTGCTCCTATTTTTCCCCATAATATGAAGAATCTCTTACCTGACTATGATATTATCCTAAATGCATCTTCCTTTGATAAAGTTAAATTAGAAAAGGGAGACCAAATCCTTCATCACACCCCTCAGTCGCATAGCAATTAGCTTGGTAATGCATTTGTAATGCATCGTTCATAATGAAATAAGTATAAAATAAGACATTGATTCAATATGTTCCCTCTTTGGGATTAAGGATATAAGAGTCTCATTAGCCTTAGATAAAGAAATTACCTTTCTAAAAGCTTTTTTAATGAAATTACACAGTGTTCCATTTGGACTTATAGAACATAGGTAGAAAACCATCAATACCTGGTGCCTTATAGCTAAAACAGGGTTGCTCGTATCTCATCATTTCTAGGCACGGTTGAGAGGTTAGCTAGAATCTGAGGATCAATGACGGGAAAGCTATGCTAGCTCATGTGAATAGCTCCCTTGAGTCTTCAAGCTATGAACAGTAAATAGCCTTGAAATGCCTAGAGACAAGCAGCTTAGGCTCTTCCTCATTATCCACCCAATTCCTGTGATCATCTTTCAGTGCCACAATTTTATTCCTCCTACTGTGCATTATGGCCTTCAAATGATAAAATTATGTATTTCTATCATCCTTAGTTACCCACTAACTCCTTGAGTTTTGAAACCATTTAATTTCCTCTAGTTTCAAAAGTCTTTCTAGATCCTCATTTAACTCAATCTCAAGGTTGCAAGAAAATTCAAGTGGGGATACCCTTTAGCTCATTGTATACCATTAAGCCTAATGTCTCAAAAAAAAAAAAAAAACAAAAAAACCTAGCGTTAATTAGTTATTGCACTCTAAGAAGTACAACAACATATTCTATCAAGCATTGTAGTTTGGCTTGGGCCTTAAGCCCAATAGATGTTCTATATGTTGACCAAGTTTGCAAGCAATATATATATATATATATATCATGATTTCATTAATCAACAATATTCATTTTCTTTTAGAAAAAAAGAATATTCATTTTATTTGCCCACCACATAGGCTAACATACACACATATCAAATAAAATTTGACATTTTATATATGTATATATATGCGCTATGCACGAAATATCAATACAAGCCCGTTTTTTACTTCCCCCCAACTATATAGTCCGTTATTGTTGCTGCACTCCTCATATTTAAGCATTTACAATGCTTATTACATTGCGTTTACAACTAATAAACGTTAGGTATGTTGAGGCGGAGGTCGCACAAAGATATATAACACTTAAATGTAATAGTTAATTATGCACACCATCATGTATTGTGAGGTGGAATTCGTGAAAACACAAAAATAACGATTGTAGCTAATAACTATCATTTATTTAATTACAAAAATGATAGTTTTTAAGAAACAACCGTCATGTAACACTTATAAATGATGTTAATTCTCTATGTGTTTTGATGATAACTGACAATTGTAAACAAAATCAGGTTAATGGTTTAAGTAATAATGTTTTAACTTGATCAAATTTAAACCAGTAACTTGCTGTCAAATTGACTCGAGTTTCAGGTTGTAAAACTCAAGTCATCGAAGTGTTTGAACTTAGATTGACTCGAGCTAGTCCTGATTAACTCAAGTCATAACCACTTCCAAAATATTTTGAGAAAGAAGAACTAGCTCGATTTCAAACCATTTTCAAAAAGCTATTTCAAAGTTCATTTGAGAAAGAAGAACTGAACTCGGGCTAACCTTAATTGACTCGAGTTATGCACTTGAGCTAAACATTTTAAACTTGAGCATAAGTCATACAGAGACATCTTGATTTAAATTTCAAACTTATTTTCAAAGAAGATAATCCAGTAACTCGAGCCTAGAAAGCTCAACTCGAGTCATCTACTCCAGTTTGGTCGAAATGAACTTGAGCATAATGTATATCTGTTTTACAATCACCGTATCCATAAATCTTAAATCCTTAAGTATGATTTGTATACTTCATATCTTCACTCATTATTGTTCCAACTATGTTTAATCAGTTTGTTAATGAGTTTTAGATGATCAAATGAATGATGAAGTGCAGATTAATCAAAAAGCAATTGGTTACATCGCCTACATTAAATGCGTCTCCAGAAACAAAGCACGAATTTGGTCAATCATTCTCTATACATTCTAAAGGCATTAATGGTTTCTTTCCTCATTTGGATGCCAAACCATCTAACGGGAAGAATAGAAGGAATGTTAATCAACGAATGACAGTGCACCTTGGTTGAATCGAAGCTATGAGTAATGAAAGAACACCAATGCTCAATCGTGCATTGAAGGTTTTCAACGGTCATTGATTGCCTTCATAGATAAGCTTAAGCATTCATTTTGTTCCAACCACTGAAAAACACAAATGCTCAAAAGATCAATATGCATTTACTATTTCATGCATTTGTGTAATATCTTTGGATATATAAACCTTCAGTGTTTATCAATCTTCTCTTTTAGAGAGTTTATATCTGAATTAATATCTATGTAAGAATCCCAAAGTATTGGGACTTTGAGATTAAGTTATTTGATTACAACTTGTAAGGGGTGAATCCTAGTGAGGGGATTACTTTTGAGTACAAAGTGTGTAATCAATTGAAGTGATAGTGAAAATCCCAAAGTGTCTGTGGACTGGACGTAGGTCAAGAGTTGACCCCAAACTTGTATAAATTATCTCGTGTCAATTTCTCTTCTCTCTCTCTCTTTCTCTCTGTGTTAAGCTTTGTATTCGTGAGTGAATTTTAAGGGAAATCAAATTTTTTTTAAATCACCCAATTCACCCCCTCTTGGTGATATTCTGTCTTTCACAAATGATTTGTCTTCCAACGCTTATATTAGCAAAGACAAAACAAAACGATTTTCAGAAACAACCGTCATTTAACTCTTTCATAACCCTTCATAAATCGTAACATTTGGACCTTCAATGACAAAACTCATAACCCTCAATAATCCCATTAGACCTTCATAAGTCATAATTCATAATCCTTCATGATTTGTTTGACCACTATTTATACTCTTCAAAACTTTTTATTTTAAGTTTGTTTATTTGCTTTGTCCTTTTTTTTTTGGAAGAAGGGTGGTTGCATAATTAACGACCAATTTTTTTAAAGGTATTTATATATGTATTTTTGGGCTCGGTTATAAAGTAACAACCGTCATTTATTAGAATACCATGCTAATACAATACTTATACTTTGTAACTATCATATAATGTCTCACAAGAATGGTTGCTCTTACAATAAAACTTGTAAATGGAGCAAATCACCAAGGGGGTGAATTGGGGATTTTAAAAATTCTTTTAAAATACTTTGTTAATAGGCAAACAAAATACAAATCCTTTTCTAATCTGGTATTTTGAGATTACGGCAAATCTCTGTCATACGGTTAGGAAAAGCTTTACTTATACTTTGTAACTAATCCTGGTTGCTCTTATTTGTAAATGGAGCAAATCACCAAGTACATTCCTTACTCTACTTTTCTTATATTCCTATGGTGATTTTTGGGCTTAGAACATCAGTTTATCTTAGGTGTTTTGGTTATGTGAGGTAGACTCATTCCAATAGCTTACAATTAGCACACATTGCTTAACAGAGGCCTAACCTTAACTCATTTTCTGTAAGCTAAGGCTACTACTTTCGGCTATTAACGGCCAACTAACAGATAAGTCATTTGAATCACATTAAGCAAGATGAATTTATTGAATTAAAAACTAACAATCTAGGTTCATACTACAACTTAAGAATCCATCCTCACTCAACTAATGGAATTTAGTTCATGATTGATGAGGGAAACACAAACGAAACTATAGAAAACTAAGCCATGGAAAATAAGGACGACAAGTTAAAACAGAGAAGATTGTCAGAGTGTTCGGCGGTGCAGGGGACGTCTATCATGCAATGTCTCTACATCTTCTTAAGCTCCATCTAACTTCTATTACAATTTAGTCTTTATGTAGCTCTCTCAATAAATCTTGATCTCTCGACTTGAGTTGCGTTGTGCTATTTTTTCATTGCTGATTCTTGACTCTCCTTTTAGATCTAGTCGTCTTCTTTCTTTATAGTCAGGCCCTTACACCATACGTCCAGTGAGCTGGGCTTTCCAATTTTGTCAGGCCCGACTCCCTATATTAGGTTGATTGATTCTTTCTTTAATTCTGCGGGATTCTATAGATCTTCTATATGATTCTCCATGTTCTTTATTTCTATCTCTATCAAGTCAACTACCATCTAAACAAGCGGCCCAAGAACATGTATTTATTTCCTGAAATATTATATTATTGAGAAAAGATCAGCATAACACATTATATAAGATGTCATTACTTATGATGCTATAGCGTTGGGATAGCATTGTGATGCTAGTTCGGAGCAAACATCCACTATGTTGTAGCATCATGTCAGACTTGTCATGTGATTTCAGAATGCATTAAAATACACCCTTTTCTTCTGCCTAGGTGGGGGGTAATAGCTAGACTATAACAACTCACTTCATCTATCCCTTATTTCCACATTTGCATAAATTCTAACATATTTAATCAAATCATGCACATCAAAGCTCATAATTACCATGTAAAACAGTCATGACACGTAGGAATTATACAACATAAATATGACTTATCAAACTCCCCCATATTTATCTTTTTGCACCCATGGGTAAAAATATATATAAAAAGATAAAGCAGAATAAACTATACATCTTTGCTCCTGCTCTATGAATCATATATCCTGTTGTTATCTTAAGTTGAGCAAGGGAACATCCAGAAACTATCAGGTAAAGTGTTTGTTGCTCTCTCACATTGGGGATTTATCTCGTTCGTTTTCGCTAGTCCAGACTTTCTATAGGCTTGTCAAAGTTCTATAGTTTCTACCTTACATCTGAGTTTACTTGCATGAAAAAAGCTTTCATAGGTCCTAATGTTGTGATGGCTAGATGAATGGAGAATGTGAATAAAATGAAATTGCTACAACAGGGTATCAGACAGACTCGCAGTATAACATAAAATTTGTGCTTAGCATTTATTCTATATTGTTTTTCATGCTCTCAGTTTTTTTGCATCAAGATTCTTTTTTTATTATCTAAGAGCATGACCATATCACAGAATTTGCATTTAGGGACAGTATGCTACAGCATTATGAAGGTGCTATCTGCCGATTCCTATCATAGCAGAATGCAAAGGCTTAGGGGGTTGACAGAGGGAATGTTATATCAGTGGTTTATGTATGGGATTTAGGGTGGAAAACGACTGCCTTAATCATGTGCAATTGTACTCAGATGCAAAATGACTTAAACCTAAGAACTAGGACAAATCAAAGACAATGCTAGATCTAAAAAGCATATTTACTGAATCATTTATGGCTTAAAAATCCTTCCATATGGCTTAGTTCTGTATTTTCCCTAACTATCGCTTTGCCTAGCACATTGCTCAGCCAAGTGTCGTCAATTTCCCAATCTACACAACTCATATTCTTTAAAATAATTCGAATATATATGTTTATGCATACAGTTACTCTGCTGCTAAGTGGTTTCTGCTCAATTTAAACAGTTAAAATTGGCCTAAGGCTTGCAAAAAGCTAATTGAGGGATTTGGGGAGTCATATATCATGCATACAGCACACATATCAGCATACATAAAAGGCTTATACCTCCCCCATACTTGAATGTTGCAATGTCCTTAAAGCAAAAGAGAAGAAAATCCAAGAGAGTGCATCCAGACAGGACAATCAAGTGGAGTATGTGTGGGCTATTGATGAGTCATATTTCTGTCATGTATTCCCTGTGTGATATGATTTCTTTGTATGGTGATTCTGAGCTTAATTGTATTCTATCTGATAAAATATGCTGGAATTTATTCATATAGGGAAACAAATGATACATTTAGTAAATTGTTGCATTCTCAATATTATTCTATGCATGTGTAGAAGAAAAGGGCTACATTTTCTTTTACTATGAGAGTGAATAGCAAAGATGATATAATGCTACAGCATAGGGTATCTTTATTTTGTTCTAGCAAGATGATGCAACCACAATGTTGTAACATCATAAGTGATGCAGAGTTATGCACTACTTTACACTGACCTTTCCTCAAGGGTTTTCAGGAATTAAATACAGGTTATCAAGTCGGACATTTGGATAACGGTTGAATTGACAAAGACAAAAATAGAAGCTGCGGAGAATCGAATACAAAATCTCGCAAATTATAGAACATCAATCAATCGAATCTTGGGAGTCGAGCCTAACAGATTTGGAAAGCCCAACTCACTAGACATACGGCACGAAGGACCTAGCTATAAGAGGAAAGTGCAGTTAAACCTAAAAAGGTTGTCAAAGTCATGACGAGTTAGAGAGTTAGTACAAATCCAATCCGACTTAACTCACATCGGGAGATCAAGATTCATAGAGAGAGGGCTGTAGAAAAGACCTAATCCGTTCCCAAAGTTAGACGGGGCTATAGAAGACGTAGAGACGTCGCATGGCAAGACGTTCCCTATGCCATTGATCACTCCAACGAGCTTCTCTATTTTTACTTTCTTTCTTTAATCTTTCCATGGGTTGTTGTGGTATAATCTTTACTTTGTTTCCCTCATCAGTCATGAACTAATTTTCATTGCCTGAGCGAGGGTGGATTTCTAAGTTGTAGAATAAACCCAGTTTGCTATCAATAAATTCAGTTTGTTTAATTGTGATTCAATGTCTTGCCTATTAGTTGGCCGCTAAGAGGCCATATAAGTGGCCTCGACTTACTAGAAGGCAGCCGAGGTTAGACTTCTGTTGAACAATGTGTTCCAGGCGATGACTAAAGGAATCGATCCAAGAAGTTCTTGATATTTACAAAACTGCCACCGGTCATACTTTTAAGACCAGAGCTTCAATACTCCAATCTAAACGAGGCGGTCTTAAAGCCCTTTTTTCCACTAGTGTTTATTTGCTTTCTAGGGTTAATTCTTGTGAAGAGACACAATTATATATAAGTCACTAGTTACATTATTACTTATATATGTCAACAGTTGTCATTGATTCTCCTCACAAAATCTAGAATGTCTTGATCCACGCCAAATTGCATAGCCACTCGATGTGCAAGGCGCTGTTTTATTATATGTATAATGGAGGTCAACTAGCTCAGAAACTTTTATTTGTAGAGTCTTATATTCATTCATCACGATTATTAAATTAAAACCATCATTTATTGTAAAAGTTCAGGGTCTTATTTATAAACCGTTATTTATGTACTAAATATATAACAATTTTCTACGTGAGACTTATTTATCTTTATTAAAAGTTATGGTTCTTACATACAAACCATTATGTATGTTACTTAATAAATAACAGTTGTAGAATGAGACCGTTATGTATCATATAAACATTATCATATATTATGACGGTTATTTATGTGTACTCATTAACTATTATCACAGCAATGAGAAAACCATGACTTTACCAAACTATAATGTATCTGTGTCGAGCTTTTATAATATCCGCATATATGATGGTTCAAAACTGTGATATATGGAAGATAATAACTGTCACATATTAGCATTTTTGTTGTAGTGGCCAAAGTCGAATGTCTTATTTTAGGTTTTATAAATATAGTTATAAATTAATTAGAGTGAATTATTTTTTAAAAAATTATGAATAATGTTTCTATACACTTAAATTACAAAGCCAAGTATTTTTAATTTTATTGTTAAACTTGTTCTAAGAAATATATTTAAAAAACCATTGTAAACATATAACAAGAAACACAAAAAACAAGTCCTAAATCTTCTTTTTACTAAAATCTTACAGGAAAAGATTCAAGAGGTTGCACCCAAAAAGGATCTTATATCATTTCATTAAGTACTAAAATAACAAGTGAGGCATTCAAAAAATCAACCAACAAGCCAACTTATTAAACGTTAACCAAAATGATTGAATTTAAAGTTACGTGTAATTAATATGACTTCAATTAAAAGGAATCGTGAAATAGTTGAGAGAAACTTTGACCCAAAAAAAAAAAAAAAAATAGTCGAGAGAAATAATAATAATCTATATATTAAGTTGGTGTACCGTCGCGATTCCCAAAACAAAGTTGGTGCCAGACGCCGACTATACATGTGTCGCTAGACCTAGCTCGTTGAGCCTCACAGCATCACACTCATTCACTCCGGCCAGATCACACCAAATTAATATGGGAAAATTACATATAGGTCCCAAGGAAGAGAGATATTTACATTTAGGTCCCATAAAATTACGAAATTACTCAGAAGTCCCAAGGGACTTCAGAGTAATTATTTCAGTGTGTAAAATTACTTTGCTGCCCATAGTGCATATTTCACACAAAAGCGATTAACAATACAAGATGCATAAATTAACAACACAAGATGCATAAATTAACCACAACTTTTGAAAACCTTCAATTTGTTATATCTCACTTTCAGAGGCGATTAACAACACAAAATGCATAAATTAACCACAAGTTCTGAAAATATTCAATGTGTCATGTCTCACTTCCATAGGCGATTAACAACACAAAATGTATAAATTAACAACACAAAATGCATAAATTAACCACAACTTCTGAAAACCTTCAATCTGTCATGTCTTACTTCTAGAGGCGATTAACAACACAAAATGCGTAAATTAACAACATAAAATGCATAAATTAACCACAACTTCTGGAAGTGAGACATGAAAAATTGAAGGTTTTCAGAAGTTGTGGTTAATTTATGCATTTTGTGTTGTTAATTTATACATTTTGTGTTGTTAATCGCTTTTGTGTGAAATATGCACTATGGGCGCAAAGTAATTTTACACACTTTGAAATAATTACTCAAGTCCCTTGGGACTTCGAGTAATTTCGTAATTTCAAAGGACCTAAATGTAAATATCTCTCTTCCTTGGGACCTATATGTAATTTTCCCAATTAATATTGGTCTTCAACTAGTGAGGTGTATTCATCTAAGACCCCTGATTTCTGAGAATTATTTTATAAACAAAATTCTCAGTGAAAATAATTTGTATTGGTTAATAGTGGTAGAGTAAGAAAATTTAATGATGGGTGAAAATAAAAAAGATGGACTTTCCAATTATTGCTAACCCCTAACATGGCAGTTAATGGATAAAAATAAAATATTAAAATAAATTTAAAAAAAAAAAAAGATTGAGCATACTTAGTTGCAAGAGTTTACAAAGGGAATACTTGATTGACAGGAATTGAAATTTTATTTTCAATTCTATAAGATTTTGAAGAAGGAGTCTCGGTATTTGAAAATTCAATATTAGGAATAATGCCGAAAAAGACTCACTGACAGTCGTATATTGATTTATTTTTAATCATGTAAATGAAATGAAATAAATTAAAATGTGTTTTTAGTCGTATAAAATGCATTCTATTGATCTAAGTACAATTATTAAAAAAGATAGTTTTTCATTGTAAGTAAAATGATTAAAATTAAATTTTTAATCATATGATGATTTTCATATATTTCAAAACTAGGATAAATATATGTTAAGGCTTTAAAACAATTGTTACAATTTAATTGGGCCACCCTTTATTTGGTCTTGAGGCCACTAGATCTTCAACCCATTGTTTATTTGAAAGCCTCCAAGACCACAGTCAGAAATCAATAATCATTAACGCAATCCATTCAATGTATGGTTATTTATAGGATAATTTCTATCTTCATGACAGGATTTTTTTATTTTTTATTTTTTATTTTTTTTTGGGACACCCTACCCCTAATTCCCTCCCTGGTTAGTTTCCTTCATTTATAATTTTATTATATAATAGTTTATTATATTTATAATATACTGTTGGCAATTGATCAATTGGGACATCCTTATGGGCTTACTTATTAATAATTCCTCAGAATTAATTATGCGATTAATTAATTTATTAACATTTGAATTTGAATTTTTAATTTGAACACAAGTCTTTCACGTTCTCACATTCGCTCTTCGGTGTCATCTACTATGGAACATAATAGGAGTCTACATGTGATTTTAATTATACCGCATGGAGTAGAAGATTCGAGGCGATATGATGTCCAAGGAAGGATTCAATACATTATTTTTGCTATGTAGATTACATGATTTCTTCTCATACTCAAAAATAACTAATGACTAGCTCCAATATTTAATATAAGAGCTATTTGGTTATTAAATTTGATCTTGAATATAAGATCCTATTTTACTATTGTCTCCCAAATTTATAATTTTCTCCCAAAGTATCTCTATTAATTGCACATGTTATGTACTTTCTATCCAAGAATAATGATGATGAAAAATACTAGTATTTTAGAGAAACCAACCTATATTTATTACAAATAACTAATGTTATTAACTACCTTAATCTACCAAGCTATTCAACTAGCTTTTTTTATTAACACCGTAGAATTTTAATTATCAAAATCTGTATAATGCAAGGCTAACCATAAATCATCCTAATCCAGTATGGACAAAACTTAGTTACTTAACCTTATATTCGTTATATCTAGTTTTTCTATCCTTTTTTGTCATATTAACTTATTTTTACGTATAATCCATTAATTATGCTGGTGTATTCTTTCTTCGTCATGGTGTCGGCTTTTTTTTTTTTTTTTTTTCGGTTGGGTGATTGCTTATCAGTCCCCCCCCCCCCCCCCCCCCCCCCCCCCCTTTTTCGCTCATGGCATGTGAGAATGTAGATATTACGCAAGGAAAAAGATAAGCAAGCAATTTGTGGTTTTAAAAGAATCTTAGGCTTATGTAACTCTGTGTTGTTGCCATATCACTTCAATGGAGTTATGGGGTTTTTGGAAAGTTTTGAGAAAATATAGAGCGCTTTTGTTTGTTGAAACGAACGTGAACGTGAAAGGTGATAGAAAGATAGATTTAAATATTAATAAGTATAATTGGTCCCCCCCCCCCGGGGCGCCCGGGTGAGAAGGTCGATGAAGTAATAAATAGAAGAGACTGTTCTAATGATTGTAATCAACAAATTAAAATACAATTATATTAAATTAAGGAAAAATAAATATTTTGGTTCAACTATAAATTCACTTATATAACTCAAGTCCTTTCTGTTAGTATTTAGGTGTCCTAGAGACAATCTATAAAGAGAGAAACTCAAGCCCTTTCTGTTAGTATTTAGGTGTCCTAGAGACAATCTGTAAGGACAGATCAACACCATTTCTACGTTATAATATTTCGTTATTAATAAATGAGTAGATTTTATTTTTATCATATTTATGTCTCGCCTTTATTTTAAGGTAAATATGTGTTTGAAGATAAAAGCCCTAGGAATAGAATATATGTTAATCTCGAGGATCAATGATAAAGATCATGATCATGAATACTTGAGAACACTGTATATCTATTACCTAAAACTTGTTCCTAGTCTTGAATCACCAAGAAAGGGCATTGGTGATCTCAATAAGACTAGTACGACATCGTCTACTTGTATAGAGATACAAGGTAGAGACCTCATGGAATACAGGCATGGTGATGTCTTAACTAATGTCGTGGGTGGATCTGTTGAAGAACAGATAGCACCGAATTGACCCGCCGAGAGACTCCACAAAGATTTATTGTAGAGAGTATCATTGGATATATAAAGTCTCTTATCGTTTGGTAGTGTGAATCATCCTGACTTAAGGATGTCATCGAACACTATGTCCTAGGGTTATACTTTGACTGTACAACTCTATCCACCTGAAAATGGGGAGAACAGTATACTCTTGGGTGTAACTTGAATACATGAGTATAGATAGACATGCCGAGAGGACTCATAGTCTCCTACAAGGGATTAGTCATTCACGAGACCGGTAGAGCTTGAATAGCTTCTAATTAACTCAGGAGTCTGTGTGCACAGCAAGTGATCATGAAGAGTCATGATCCATTATAGGGTTAATATAAGAAGATTCCTAGTTTTGTGAAATAGTTACAATTAGTCAATTAAGAGAGATGATACTCTATCTTTGCTCTTGACTAAATGTGAATGACGATGTGATGGATGATGTCTGCATGGTATCCAAATATGAAAGATAGAGATCACTTGATCAACTCCATCAGTTCTAAGGCCGCAGAGCATTTCTAGTGTCTTATGAGGTCGTTAAATAAATTGGCCCTGTTCAAGGGGTTTTTAATTGGTCCAAGTTTATTTATGTTAGTGATTAATTGGGCCTAATGGGTCACACACAAAGGTTATTCTCGATTGTTTAAATTTAGCAAGCTTGGGCCAATTATTGTTATTGGGCTTTATCAAGACTAAAGGTGTAATTGGGTTGGAGTGGGACTCCAAACCCAATGAGAAGAAAATGGCATCATATATGGTGTCCCTTAGTGGGAAATCAATTTCTCCACAAAAGGCCCAAATATGTTGAAAGACCCAACGCGGTCTTAGGCCAAGTTGAATTTGAGATTCAAATTTTGAATTTAAGTTTGAAATTTTAATTTTAATTCAAAAGGTTATGTTATAAAAGATAATTCTGAATTATTTAATATATATATATATATATATATTAAGATCCAATAATGATTGGATGAAAATAGGAGAAATAATAAGTTTGAATTGGTTTAAAATGATTTTGAATTTTAGTTTAAGAGATGAATGTGATTCATCATGTTAAATTATTATTCAATTAAGATATGAATTTAATTAATTATGATTTGGATTTTCCAATTCAAGTTTGGATTGGGCCATTCTTGTGAGCACTTAAATTAGAGTTAGACTCTTATAAAGTGTTGATTTTTTGAGTGTCCTTTTTCATGGACATTTTTTGAAGAAAAAAAAGGAAATAAATGTGATCTATCATCTTAAATTCAACCCATCAATCAAGATATGAATATATTTCATCATATTAAATTCAATCAATCAATCAAGATGTGAATTTAATGTGACTTGGTTGACAAGTAGTTGACTTATTACCTAAAACCTCTTTTTTAGTGCATAAGCTGAAAATTCCTAAGGCAATTAGGGCTAGGAATTTTTGGCCCACCAAGACTATAAAAGGGGGAGGGTTGGACTTTTTTTTGACATCCTTATGCTCTCTAAATTTAGGTCTTTACCAAAGATTTAGAGAGGAAAAGGCAACATCTATAAAAGGGAAAGGTTCCAACCTTGTTCATCCTGTCTTTAACCTAATTCCAAGAAACCACCACATTCTTGAAAAGATAAAGATAAAAACCCAAGGAAACCAAAACTCAACCTTGTCTTCGCCTAGCAAGCATCCAAGGAGTGAGAGGTTTCAAGAGAAGGAGTTCTCGTTGCAATCGGGGGATAGCTGTGTGGATCAACGTTAGAGGAAATCAACAACCTTGAAGTCTTCGAGTGATCTAAGGTAGTTCTAATCTCTAATAATCCTTTCATCAAATTATCCTAAACGCCAATAGTTGTTTTAACGAGCAATCCTGAAATTCATGAATATTATAGATTGTTATGAATTCTCATGAGTACCGTAAAGAGTTACGGATTAATAATTAATAACTAATTAGCATACTAAGTTAAGGTTAATATTTCATGAGGACCGTAAGGAGTTACGGGTTTCCACAACGATTAAACAAAATTTTTGTTTTTAACCTCATGAAACTTTGCATGAAAGTCATGTAATAGGCAAAATTAACCATCACTTTCAGCAACGTAACTTAATCTTGAACTTTTGACTCGATTGTGACTCAATCATTTATCTATTTTACGTTTTTATTTTATTATCATTATCATCTCCAACTTATCCTAGGTCATCCTATGTGGTAAGCATGGGTAATAAAAACACTTTCCAGCTCTGCTACACAAAATTAAAGGTGGAAGGACTTGAGGAGAGGGAAAAAGGAAGACAACACCGCAAACCTTGTATAGTCTGAAACTAGGGTGTGCGAGATGAGTTGGCTTGGGGATTGGGCTATATGTGAGATTTAGAGTTTGTTTTCAAACTTGCAAGACCATATGTTTGGAAGATTGTTATGAGAGGAAGAATTAAAGAATGTGGAAATATTATTATTTGAGTTAAATGAAGCCCAAGAACTACAACTTGCAACCATGACGGCAAAAGGCATGGTTCAGACAAAAATGAGAGGATGAAAGCAATTTTAAATTGGGTTCCAAAATGTCAATAGTTTGAGTTTCTTCCTCATCACTATACTGGTATTCTGGGTTCGTGGTGTCGTCGTCTTCCTTTTCCCCTTTTTCTCCTATCCTTCCTCCTTTGGTTACCTGTAGCTGAGCTGAAAAGTGTTTTATTACACATTGTTGCCACATAGGATGACCTAGGACATGTTAAAGATGATAAGGATAATAATATAAAAAATAAATGATAAAGGATTAAGTCATTGGCAAGTCAAAAATTTAGGGGATTGAGTTGTGCGAGACATATTTGGAGGATTGAGTTATATAAGTGGGTTAATAATTGAAGGACCAAGAGATTAATTTTTCCTTAAATTAAAATCATAAAAATATATGCTAATATTAGAATATAAGATGATTATTAGATAAATAATTTCTAATAATATAAGAAGTCGAAGTAAATTTCTAAGAAGTCAAACAAATGTAGCTCTTCAACTACATTATCAAGAACTACTTCCAAATTAGTTTGTATAAGCCACAAAGGTTCATACAAGAGACAAATTCAAACAACCAGTCTCAAACTTATCAAAACAAAATGCTAAGTGAACAAACTACACTTATATCTAAAGATAGCAACTAAGCAAGTAACACTACAAAAAAACCTCGGATTACCCACGGAATTACTGATAGAAAAAATTCTGTCAGAAATTACCCACGGAATTCTGTGGGTAATAATTACCGACGGAATTCTGTGGGTAATTGCCGTCGGTAATCAAAATTACCAACGAAAAATTTCCGTTGCAAAAAATGCCGTGGCTTATTTTGGAAAATTCTAACACGGCGTTCTTTACGATGGAAATTTTCCGTCGAAGAACTTGAACAAAATTTTTTCTGTTGATAATTACATGGGTAATCCGAGGTTATTTTGTAGTGTAAACAAACAAAAATAAGAAAAAAGGAAAATAAAAGAACTAGTGTAATTAATAACACAATTATGCCAACAAGCTCAAAGGACTTTTGACAAAGTCCTCGCTAGCGGCACCACTAACTTGCTCACTGTTTAGCTTATTACAAGTGCTCGGGTCGGACAAAGTAGCATGGTGAAGAAAGTTTCATTCCCACAAGAACTATAAAAAAAGTGAGATAGTTAATGCAACTGTAACCTCAATTAGGTTGGGCAAAATAATTTTGATATTTTCAAAACAAATAGCCAATTTAAAAGTAAAATTGTAAAAAAGAAAAAAAAAACAAGTTTAAAACTAAATTATAACTGAATACAAATGATCTAGAGACATAGGCTTATTCTTCATCATTGTACTTCATGAAATTACCCCAATTATCCCCAACTTAATGAACTAATGACAATATGCGCTAATCAAAGGTTCAAAGGTATTTGACCAAGCTCTCTCAGCATTACTACATAATCGTGAATATATAATGCTAAATACTTGACGGTTATAGTGAACAAGCGTCATGTTTGTCGAGGAAGAGTTTATGTAAGAATATATAAAGTTAATGCTTAACTGTTACATAGATGAACTGTCATGAGGAATTCGTGGATGAAAACACATATTGGTTGTAATTATTATCCATAAATTACGATTGACAAGCATGACAGTTCTTATGAAACAACTATCATGTAATATTTTCAAATGATTACTCTTTCAACTTTATATCAGTGAAAACAAAAACATAATGGTTATAAGGAATAACCATGAAGTGTGAATGATAAAAATCACATTTCTTAAGAAACAATTATCATTTCAAATGATCTATTTGTTAGATATAATTAGTTTTGATGATGTCAAATATAAATGCCAAATAGTAAGGGTGAAAAATCAATATAAACTTAAGAGGAATAGCAAAATAAGCCATGCATTGTTTCCCTCCTCACAAGTTACTATTCATAACAATAGTAATGGCTCAATAATGTGGCTCAGTGTTGGGCTTCTTGTACAAATGTGGTTAGCATGTTCGTTTTGAATTTTGAAATTCCCTCCTCTATCCATGTGTTCTCTCTCTTTCAATTTAAGGTTTGCATCCCTTTCCCTTTCCCCTTAATTTTTCCTGCTTGAAGCCCATTCATCCCTCTCCTTCATCTCCAGGGTTATCATTGGCTTCCTCCTTTCGTCAAGTCACTAGTGGAAAAAAGGCTTTTAAGACCGGACAAAAGGGGGGTCGTAAGACCGGATATGCGACCGGTCTTGTTCCAGCCGGTATTAAAAGTCTACCATTTAAGACCGGACTCGAACCGGTCTTAAAGAAACTCTTTTAAGACCGGACATTTAAAAACTTGGGTCTTAAAAAGTTGAACTAAATGAAGCTGAAATATTTTTTGTTCGATCCTAATGCTCAACTTTTAAGACCGGCCAAAAAATAGGTCCCTCTTAAAAGATCGTAATTATAAGACCGGACAAGACACATACGGTCTGAAAAATAGCGGCTTCTAAGACCACATGACAAATTACACACGGTCTTAAAGGACTAACTTTCAAGAGTGGATGATAAAAACATCCGGTCTTAAATATTTTAATTTAAGACCGGACGTCTAAATATACCGGTCTTAAAAGACCATGTTAAAATATCACGATCTTTAAGACCGGTCATATAATTACATCCGGTCTTAACAAGTGAACATTTAAGACCGTCTTATTATTTCCGGTCTAAATTTTCCCAATTTTTCCCCGCTTTGTTCTTCCCGATTATATATATACACAAATCCACCACCCAATCCAAGACATAAAATTCGATACTTTAAGCTACAAGCTATGAACAATTATTTGAATAAATTGAATTGGAAAAAGAATACAAATATTATTCACCATGAGCTATTTGGCCTCTTAATTAATGATTACTATGACTACAACACCTAAATTAATTCATACAATAAGATAACTTTCTTACAAATACAATAAGTTACAAGTACAACATACATGCGCCCAAAATAATATTCACCATGCCTTCATCTGATTCCCCCACCCAACAACGTAACATCCTCTTATATAACATGCCCCTTTGGATTGGATCCCGCCACAAAAATAAAACAAGAACAAAATTCATAGTCATCGTGACATTAACTATGAACATAGATAGAAGGAATATAATATATATAGTTAAAGCCTTAAAGTCTTCAAAGAAATCTGCATATGAATATTACCTTATGAATTGACTCTTTTATAAAGTGATATCTTCCCATATCCCTTCTTGATGATCACTTCTTATGCCTGGTTCATTATCCGCTTCATCTTCTTCGTTCATGTCCTAGTAGACCCCTTGAAAAAGGAGTACTCTCGGAATACCATAATTTGAATTCATTTCCTCATCAATATCAATGACCCTCTTTCCTTGGAGAGCTATAGACCACATTTTATTTTCTTGATCGGTGATATAGAACACTTGTTTTGCCAGGTCTCGCCATAATAAAAGGTTCATCTCCAAAACTTCTACCATTGACATCGACTAATGTAAATCCTAGCCGATCGATCCGAACACCATTATTGACATTAACCCACTTGCATTTGAAAATGGGAAATCTAATTTTCACGTAGTCCACCTCCCAAATCTCTTCAATAACCCCATAATATGGCATGACCGCCAATAAAGGGCTCTTGTCTTTCGAACTCGGAGAAGTGCATAGATTCAAATTCTAACATAACACCACCGTTCGACCGTGCTCGTATCATCTAGGGACTTCGTGTAAAATGTATAACCATTGATCACATACGAATTCCAACTTATGACATCAACCTCGGGACCACCCGCTAACCATTTGATTGTATCGAAACACATTCCTCTCCCTCGACCTTTTGTTTGAACCAGTTTGCAAAAGTTCTACGTTATGCTCCCTAATCAACCTTTGTTCGGTCATTCGATGATTTTCTTTCCTTACAAACCGCTTTATGTGCAGCTATGCTTTGGCTTGAACTTCATCGACATTATTCAAGATGTATAAGTGGACTTGTGACAATTCATCGATCCACACTCTTTACTTCACGGAAGCCCTCGTCTACCCCCATCAAATGCTAACGTTTTGGAAGCCCAATATGTCTTACTTTGGCCAAATAATCTTGACAAAATTCCATGGCTTCTTCGAAACATATTTCGAACAATCGATGCTTCGGCCGGTATGCGTTCTTCACGTACCCTTTTAGGAATTTCATAGATCTTTCAATTGGGTACATCCACCGTAAATGGATAGGGCCGCACATCTTTATCTCCCTCACTAGATGAACAATTAGATGAACCATGATGTCAAAAAATGTAGGAACAAAAAGCTTCTCAAGGTGGCACAAGATAAGATATCCTTCATTCTCCAATTCATCCAACTTTTCAATCTCGAAAACTTTACCACAAAGCGCATTGAAGAAGACACAAAGTCTAGTCAAAACGACCCGAAGATCATATTCGGCGATGCCTCGAATAGCTATTGGGAGTAGTCAAGTTGCATCAAGACATGACAATCATGAGACTTTTGGCCTACTAATTTCAAGTCCTTCATCGATACAAGCCTCTTCAAATTTGAAGAATACCCCGTGGGAACTTTTGTGCCATGTAAACACTCACAAAACTTCGTTTCTCATCCTTAGACAAAGTATGAGAAGCCGGGGACAATAAGTTCTCTTCCCATCCGGCCTTGGATGTAACTCTTTGCGTATTCCCATTGCTATCGATCCAATCTTGCCTTCACACCATCCTTGGAACTACCTTGTATGTTGAGAAGCGTGCCGACAATACTATCACATACATTTTTCTCCACATGCATGACATCAATATTGTGTCTCACATCAAGATTGCGCCAATATGGAAGATCGAAGAATACAGATCTCTTTTTCCATATATTTGTTTCTTTTCTACACTTTGCGCCTTACCGAATACGACATTGATATTTTTCACCTTTTCATAAACTTGCTCCCCACCAATGCCATCGGAGCATCTTCATACTCTTGGCCACCAAAAAAGGCTTTCTTCAATCGACGATATGGGTGGCCCCGTCTAAGAAATCTCCTATGTCCAAGATAAACCGTCTTTCTTCCATGTTGAAGTTGATGGTAGCGTGTGCCTTCTTCACAAACCGGACATGCTTTATGGCCTTTTACACTATACCCCGACAAGTTCCCATATGCTTTGGGAAGTCGTTTATAGTACAAAATATCATGGCTCGCATTTTAAACACCTCCTTCTTGAAAGAGTCAAAAACATCAACACCTTCTCGCCCACAACTCCTTCAAGTCTTCGATCAAGGGTCAAGGTAAACATCA
This sequence comes from Acacia acuminata, assembly GCA_019022655.1. Lineage (NCBI taxonomy): Eukaryota > Viridiplantae > Streptophyta > Magnoliopsida > Fabales > Fabaceae > Acacia > Acacia acuminata. Next base: position 878,504 of record JAFJYI010000195.1, on the reverse strand, counting down.
ATGTCATTTCCTGGTTGTTTCGGTCCCCGAAATCAACATAGACAAAGATGATGTACTTTCGTTTCATGCATAACATTGGAGATAAGTTGTAAATAATCGTAGTACAGGCCATGAACTATGTATGCTTGCTAAGGCTTCCATATGGATTCATGCCATCCGTGCTAAGGGCAAGCCTAAGGTTCCTAGGTTCTTCGCCGAAGTTCGGAAATAATTGATCGATTTTCTTCCATTGAGAAGAATCGGCCGGATGTCGAAGCTTTCCATTAGAAATCCTCTCATCTGCATGCCACCTCAAATTTTTTGCATCATTTTCATTCGCAAACAACCGCTTGAACCTTGGTATGATTGGAAGATACCACAACAATTTTGCAGGCCCCTTATTTGACTTGTACCTTGGGGTTTCACATTTTGGACAACTCTGCTCCTCTTCAAACTCTTTTCTATACAACACGCAATCATTCGGGCATGCATGGATCTTTTTGTACTCCATCCCCAAAGTGGACAAAGTATTTTCTTAGCATCATAGTATCGATGCGGCAACACATTATCATCCGGAAGCATGTCCTTAAAAGCCTCAAGCATTTCTGAAAAACTCTTGTCGCTCCATCCATGACGTGCCTTCAAGCTTACCAATTTCAATACAAAGATTCAACAATTGGTATTTTTTACACCCACGGTATAGAGGGGTCTCGCATCACGCACATATTACCATATGCATGTGATTGATGAAAAGCCTCTTCTCCTACATCACGGATAATGTCCTCTATGTGATCATCCATATCCGTGTCATTATCATCAAAGGCCACTTCCCTATGTTGAGACCCACTTGGTATTTTTTCACCATGCCATACCCATACCGTATAAGTCTTACAAATTCCTTCACAAATTAAATGTGTGTGTATAACTTCGGACTTAGTCGCCTCTCATTCAAACATTTTACACAAGGGCAATAAAACTTCCCACCCTCGGCATGGGCATTTTGTTTAGCAAATTTTATAAAGTCTCTCACCCCATTCGATATTCAACACTCGTCCGTTTAGCATTTATCCAACCGTGATCCATAGTAGAATTCCTATATATATAGACGGAAAGATTTAACATACATATATATGCTCAAATGTCGGTTAAGTCTTTTTTTCCTTTTTTTTTTCGGATAAACTTGCTCATTAAATGCAGAACGAAGAATCACTTTTGGTCATAAATGTATCGCAGAGAATCCAAGAACCAAAATAAATGCATGACGAGGAAATTAAATTCATCGTGTGAAGGTCTTGTGGACTCACCGTATCATATAAATTCAAATGCGTTTGCTTAGTCTTTCTTCTCCCGCCACGAACGTTGATGTTGCGCATGAAAAGAGTACCCTAAAAACATTTATTGGTCAGTTGGGTAGGTCTAAAATGCAATTATAATCTTCAAAATACAATATCCATTAACAACACAAAACCCACAAGAACATTTGATCGATTTCGCTCAACCCAGGAAAAACCCGAACGATGAGCAGAAAATCATAAAGTTATATAACCGAAACACCTCTTACAGCTTGGTCTATAGACGTTTAGCTAAGGAACCGTAAAAGTGATTGTCGAGAGAGCAACGCGAACCAAATACGAAGTGGCGACGTAACCCGAGTAACACTTTAGGCGCGACAAGAGAAGTTCGAGAGGGAAATTTAATATTCCGCGCGACGTAGCGAGACATGTTTTATATTTGGGATTTTATTAAGACCGGAGGTTTATAATCCTCGGGACCTAAATTGAGACAATTAAACCGGTTCATTAAAAGGAGACGGTTGTATATATACAACTTTTTAAGACCGCCGTTTTATAATACTCCGGTCCTAAAATTCTTTTTGTGATTTCTAATAAAGGATTTGGCGAGCGCAAAGAATCGAATGAATAAAAATTAAAGGAAAACTGGAGTTTCTTTAATTACATATATTACTTGCATATGCACGTACACAAGAAAAAATACAAAACAAAAACAAGCAGAAAATTATCAAAAACAAGAATCTAACTAAACATCTCCTAAAGCTTATTATCCTCCAAAGCCTTGGCGATTTCGGCGTGAACAACATTAATTTCCATGAGATCAGCAAGTTTCTCAGATACTCGAATCAGCCACAATGCTTCATTAGAGGAAAGAGGAGAGGGGTCAGTAGTAGTCGCGGTGGGGCCAAGAGGTTGGAGAGGGGGAGCGGGAACCTCTTCATCATCCGAAGAAATAACAATGGGTCCAACGACCCAAGACTCTTCTGTCACAATAGGACGGACTCTCGATGGAGGAGGCGCACCGTATAACGATCGACGGAAGGCACGAGCATCACGACTAAGAGCACCCCTACGAGCGCTTCTCTTGAATCTAACCATGGTTTGAGCAAATTGGGCGAGAGAGGTATGAGGAGTTAATTAATAGAGGCGAGAGCTGTTCTCGATAGCCACGTACGTAGTTTGGAGTTACGAGGTAGTGAGGAATTAATAAGGAGTTATAGGTACGCGGTATAAAATTCCATTATTTAATATTTTTCCAATTCATTTTATTTTAAGACCGACCTTTTATCATTAACCCTACTTATAGGTATGCGGTATAAAATTCTATTATTTAATTTTTTAAGACCGATCTTTCATAATAAGTCCGGTCCTAAAAGTATTACCTTTAAGACCGACCTTTTATCATTTACCCGGTACTTACACACTGTTCAAATGAATCATGCAGAGTCTCTTCGGCTTCCAGATAAACTTCCCAACTAGGCGTCTCCTCGTATTCTGATGAACAATGCGTCTCCTCGTTAAAGCTTTCGGCGTTTCACATTATTCGGATGGGTTCTCTATTTAAACCCGTTGTTACTTTGTACTTTCTTCACATTCTTCTCCCCCAGGTCCTCCGTTTCATCCTCCTCCTCTTCAACCTCAGCCCCCACCGTAATGGCTACTCCCCCGGTCCTCCGTTTCCTCCTCCTCCTCTTCAACCTCGCCCCCGCCACCGCCTCCTCCAAATCCGACCGTGAAGCGGTTGGTGCGAGTCATCGGTGGCCCGCGTCGATCAAATCGATCGACGTTTGGGCCAATTGGTTCAGCTTGCTCATACCATGAACAACAAGCCGAACATGGTACTCCAGCCAATGACGTGAACTACGATCCCGCCGAAGACGACTCGACAACTCGACAACTCCGACGACTCCGACGCCCCTCCCTTTCCGACTACGAGAGGGATTAGTTTTTTTGTTGTTGCATTTTTATTTATTTTTTTTTTTTGTGTGATCGCGCCCCTATAGGGCAGCGTAAAAAAATTAGTAAATAAAATATTTTTAAATTTTGTTCTCGTGCGAGTTTAGTACTTTATCTAAACCTGGAAAGCAATAAACAAGGCAACTATGAAGGACGGATAATGGAAGACTAAAAAACCTAAAATAAAAGAACGAAGACTTTAGTTAGTAAATCGACGGTCCTAAAAACACCGCCATTTTTGTCGCTTTGGTTTCCATATCCGATTGCCTCTTGTCCTTTTCATTATCGTCTTTCTTTTTCCGACAAAAAAGGAAACAAACAAAACATTGTCCTCGTGTAAATCCAACAACAGAAATTCGTAGAATACGCTTAAGAACATACAAAAAAAAAGGAGCTTTTACCTTATTCGGACAAGAACAAACAAAGTGACTATTCTTCTCAAGGTTGGACCTTCGTTGACGTCGGTTTTACCTCCCCATGTGAGAAACAAAGTGTCCTTTTCATTATCTTCCTTCTTTTTCCAACAAAAAGACAAAAGACAAAATAAAAGGGACACCGATAATGCTGCGCTCTACACATGGAAAGGTAAAAACGATGATAAAGAAGGACCTAGCTTGAGCGAACACCGTAACCTCGGTTGTCTTCAACCCTAACCATTTAATTTGTCCGAAAAGGGGTATTTAAAGGTGAATGACTTTTAAGATCGCACAAATAACAACATACGGTCCTAAAAGTTAAGCATACTTTTAACCAAAAGACTTTTTAAGACCGATTATATATAAAAATACGGTCCTAAAAGTTAAGCGGCGGACTTTTAAGACCGACCTTTTATAATACGTCCGGACCTAAAAGTTCATGTGGTTTTTAAGCTTTTAGGAGCGGACACTAAAGAAATATACGGTCCTAAAAGTCTCATACTTTTTACACCGAAGATTTTGCGGACCTTTAAGACCGGACATGCTGTTAATGAACGGTCCTAAAAGTCTCGATTTCAAACACTAAATTAAATAGCTATATCCACCATCCAATAATACATTCGAAACCCAAAATGGACACAAGAAAATTGTTCGAAAAATTAACTAAATTTATTTATTGAATTTTACATTGCCTATGTATATCTACAAATGAATTGTTCAAAAAATAAACAAATTTACAGAAGATCGATTATTGTTGCTACAGATTATACTTACAAATGAATTTAGGACATTAATTATTGTCATTTTTTTGACTCTAAGATCGACCATACAGATATTCACAAAACACATTGCGTATGTGCTCCAGTTCATCATCGAGGAAAGGGAGTTTTGCATTGAAACATCTCGTAACATCAAAGACAACAATCGAATTAACTTGCGTGCATATTTCATTTGTAACAAGAAGCCAAAACTGAATTAACTTGCATAATATGTAACATCAAATACATTTACCTTTGCGCTTAATTTAGTATCCCCTCGCCTTGTAATATCATACATGTGTTTCATGATGTACCGCCACATAAGTTGGACTCTCGTGGTTGCCGACGGGTCTAAAATGAACAAGAAATATATATAAGAGCATATATATAGCTCAATGACCAAGTTCACAAGGCAAAGTGTGCTACAAATTAAATATTGTACCAACCTCCGGTCTGTACCATATGGGGTCTTTGTCCCGAGTAGCACGCCTTTTCTTTTCTAGTCTTTGGAAGGTCCTCATGGCACTATCATCAAAATCACAAATTTATCAATGATTCACTTAAAATTCACAAAGCAGAGATGTCGACAAAGAGAATCAAAAATGACATGCTTACTCGTTGATGGTCTGCACCAACGAAGGCAATGGCTCAGTGTGAGTGGAGCATAAGAAGATAACTTTATGCTCGTCCATGCACATGACGACCAACTGCTAGTGGCGGCTGAAAATTCACATCGGTAAACTATACTCGATATATATATGTAGCAGAATTAAGTGAATTGCGGACAAGATTTTTGATATGTACCGTGGAAGAATGGCAAAAAGTACAACTTTCTGATCACCGAGCACAACCTCTTTGATATGTACTCCGTCTCTCCTCCATGGTTGTTTGACTTGAATAGACAGGGCACAAGAATCCAAAATCGTTGATCCCGCACCTTTGAACCAATTCATGATGCAAGAACCTACCATAATGACATCGATCGGGAAATATATATATATGTATGTATGTCTAAACGATGCATTTAAATGATGTACTCATAGACGAAGATACTTACTTCATAAAAATTCTAACAACCGCATCGCAAGCTCCGTCGAGGAAGCGGCAGGACTCAACATCAACGGTGTCAACTTGAACGGGCATAGGATGAGGGACACCTACTACTTCATCGACAAAGCCACGATTTATCCTTAAAATATCCACTTTTCATTATATCGGATATTTTTTCCCCGGGCAAAGCACCAACTTAGCAAAGAGGGGATAGAGCTTGAGGAGGGGATAGAGCTTGAGGAGGGGATGGAGCCCGACGAGGGATGGAACTGGAGGAAGAGGGATTGAAGCTCAAGAGCGGTAGAGACATGTACAAGCTTCACCGGCCAAGGGATGAAGGTTCCCTTGACATCACTCACAAGCTTCACTCATCGGTTTGGAGAGGAGCCGTGCATCAATGATCACCTTTTCAACCGACACTCGACTTCATCATCGCATTTGTTGGTGGTGTACAGCTGATCCCAAGTTGTGAATAGTCCCTTTTGCAACCAATAATCGTCCATCATGATGATCGGATCCTCCACATAAAGGTCACAAGGTTGCTCGACTCTCCAACAATGCAGCTCCCTAGTGCTCGCTCACGCGGTTGCAGAGTGTGTGAAGGGAACACTGGTCTCTCGGAAGATTGCTCAAAAGCAGCCTCACCGACTCAGTTCCTCCTTCATCTCGGCTCATCTCGATTGAAACATTGCATCATTGAAGCTTTATTAGTAGCCAGCCGCCTGGTCCATCTCCTCCCGGGTAACCATACTTTGTCTATGGCATTTGGATGTACCAAAGACTTGCTTTATGCCTATCCGTCCTCCAATCCCCCTTACACGCCCGGTGATCCAGCTTTTCCGGCCGCAACGGTGAACATCATTCCTCCCGTCCGACACAAAAGATCCCTCTCGCTTCTTTCTTTTTTTAAGATCTTCCCGTAAGATACGATAACGAGAAGCTTAGTAATGAAAGATGTTTAGTAACTAAAAAATAACAATAACGATACTTACAATTCTTTCAAAGAACTAGACAAGTTTGTTCACTCGTGTAGGCGCCGCTTGGCTTTTACCGAATATGCAACCACAACTCCTCGCGACGTATTGGAGATGGAGGAGCATGTATCACGAAGGATTGGATTCTACTTCATCATCCAATCTCTTCCGCTTGGCAGCCCATCAAATCTTTTTCGGCCTTTTGATATCCACCGCGAGAAGCCCTATGAGGGCAATCATTCTTTCTACCTGTCTCCCGTGCTTGTTCCCTTCTTTTCGTGAATCGATTGAAAACATCTATTAATTATGAATTCCAGCCATGCATGTCACTAACAAAATTAGAGAACTTCGCTTCATATGAACGTCAATCAAACAAGTAGTCAAATTCTTCACTTCATCAAGTTTCAACATTTTATTTAAGGAAGATGTAGAATTGTAGAAGAAATTGGAGCTATGTTTTGTAGTGCTAGCTAGATAGATAGGTTAAGAAACAAAAGAGAATTATGCTTACGTAATAATACAAACTTGATCCTTTTTAAGGCATCCAAAGGGATTAGCAGTCCCATTAGATAGTAACAATTGGGTATATAAAGTTTCCCCCTTTTAAGACTATTCATTTCCTCCTTTGCAAGACAAACCATTACACAATTAATACCTTCTCATCGAATTTACCTTTTCGTGGTTGACATATCGGACTTGCATAGACAAAGGCTTACGTAATAATACAAACTTGATCCTTTTTAAGGCATCTAGTGGGATCAAGCGATCCCATTAGATAGTAACAATTGGGTATATAAAGTTTCCCCCTTTTAAGACTATTCATTTCCTCCTTTGCAAGACAAACCATTACACAATTAATACCTTCTCATCGGTAATTTACCTTTTCGGGGTTGACATATCGGACTTGCATAGACAAAGGCGGGAAATGTATACTTCTATTCACACACCGAACTATTATATAACTAATAGGATTAGATGAACACAATAACATTCACATATCCGCACAAAAAGTTAATAAGCAAACAAAAGGGAAAACAAAACTAAATATAAACTCACCGAGCTTCAAGAGTGGTCCGTAGAAGAACAAATTGTCACCAAATTCGTTCATCAATAAATGTGTAAACTTCCCAAAGATGTTTGGCAGGCGGAACATCGTAGAAAATATACGTGTTAGCGAGAAAGGTCTTAAACTTCCTCCACCGATCAAGCACAATAAGACAATGTCTTGTCTTTCAACTTCGACAAATGGGGACAAGTGTATGTAACCCGGATAGTCTCCCAAATAGGATCCTTTACATTCTTATAGTCCACACTTTTCCACTCATCCGTCAAGATGCTAACCTTGCTGCATGCTAGACAAAAACAAAACTATTATATTTGCTTTTATTAGGACCGACGGTTTCCAACCTTGCATTAAATCGAATCTCGAGCTTTGACCCGGAAGTCCGACTTAGGGTCACATCCATCATTCGTGTGCCTCTTCTACCACGGCGTGCAAGGCGATTACGAGCCTCATTGTGAGATGAAGAGGGTTCATTCTCACTCACACCCGCCACACCAGAACGGCGTTGCCGGAACACGAATAGATTCGTTTTCACCATCCATTTTCAAGACAGGGAAGAGAGGAATGCCCGAGCAAATGAGAGAGTAACGGGGGCTGATGGTACGTGGGCGAGGAAGAGAGTAATGCAACGGGAAGGGTTTCGGAACGTGAACAGAGGTTCTCCACAGAGTAACAAAAGCTTTCGCGCGAAGAAATGTATATCTTGCTTGGATTTTTAAGATCGGATAAAAAAGAGACGGTCTTAATATTTACATTAATCCCGGTCATATTAAACGTCCGATCTAAAAAGTTTAACCTTTAAGACCGTTCCTTTTAAAACGCCGGTCTTAATATTAATGAACTTTTTCAAACCGCAAGTATCATATGTCCGGTCTTGAAAGAAAACTTTTAAGACCGTCTTGTTGATAAGTTCGGTCTTAAAACTTTAGACTTTTTATATTTAAATTTTTCCTTATTATGTTTTACCGCGTAAAATATAAGTACGGCTATATGAGATATATTTAGAAAGTAATTGAAATTTCAGTTCAATTTTTAAGACCGGTGGTATTTTAGTCGGTCTCAATAATGATTTTAAGAGCGGTGAAAAATTGGTCCTGTAAGAAGTTCTTTATATTTACGGAACTCGCCACCGGTCATTCCTTTAAGAGCGGGGTGTCCATTGTCCGCTCCAAATGAGGCGGTCTTAAATCCTTTTTTTGCACTAGTGAGTTCATACTCAAGGACTCCAAATGAGATTTTGTTTGCCTAATTCATGGCCTTCTCTTCGATGGATTTATACGTGGCTTTGTATGATGGCTTATCATCTTGAAGGAGGAATGACTGCCTTTGAAGTTATTCATTTTTGTGTGTGAAACCTTAAGGATTCTTGCTTTGGTTTTGAAGTTTCTTAGTGTATCGGGAGGGGAAGATTGATGTGACGCAATATGTATTGGTTACCCCGCACGGTTTCATCTTCGATCTGGGGCAAGGAGCGTAGCAAATCAATATTTTATGTGTTGATGTTGGTACAATCTAGCTTGTAGGATTGTAGAATTGTACCTAGGAGCAGTTTTTCCATGGTTGGCCCTGCTATTGGTTTGTTTTTCATGCCACCTGACCACTGTGTGGGATTGGAAGGGCTTCTTTAAGGAGAGGAAGCACGAGAGGTCTAAATTGCTGGGCTCTGTAGCACAATAGAGAGACTCTTCTCATCATGGTTCTCGAGAGTTCAGTCGGTGGGGATCAGCCGATTTCCATAGATCACCAAGTGTTTTGTTATCCTATTTGTCTTATTTGTGCTAATGATGTATAGGTACCAAATTCGTCCTTATCAATATATACTTAAGAGGAGTAGGAGAATAAGGATGGATCATTGTGTGAGGCCAAATAGGTTTTCTTTAATGAATTTTCATATAATATTATCTTATTAGGAGCATTTTAACTAATTTTGGTGGTAAAATTTTATTTTTAAAATACTTTACAGGTTTCCAAAAGGCCATAGCAAACAACAACTAGAGCTGATTTACATAGCACTTTACCTTCTAATATGAGGTGAAGCTTTAAATATTTGCTTCATTCTTAAAGGTCTTCGCTACTCGATCTTAGTGACTTAAAATTACTAATTTATTGCAAGTTTATCCTCTTTTAAAATATTTTTGCATTTAAGCTGAAGGATGAAATAGTTAATAGTCAATTAGACTGCTTCTATGATGTGTTAATGTATATTTTTAATCATTGAATTTGTTCTGTTAATAACAAACTTATAAAATGGGGATGCCAAAAATTTCCTATCATCTCAGCATGTACTTGCTCCAGATTTATCTATCTCGTCCTTCAGAATTGATTCACCTACCAAGAAGAATGAGAATAAAGTTCAACCTTCAAAAGGTAATAGATCTTTTAAGAAACAAACCCTCTTAAGAGAGGCAATATCTTAAAAAAAAAGATTGTTTAATTGATAAAAATTATTTCATGGTTTTAACATCTTTTATTAAGGAAGCAAGTTCACATGACATCACCTCTTGCATTTGATGATGGGGGACATTTCACTATTGTTTAAGTTTAAGGAATACATTGCACCATTTCATGGTGTAGGTATTTATTGTTTTGAGTTGATTTGTTTTTATTGCTGATGCTTCCATGCACCTTCTTCAACAAATACAAGTTACAATATGGGAACACATTTTTGAATATTTTTCTGCCAAATACTATATTTGATGTTATAAATGAATTTTTCCCCAGCTATATGAAGGAAGCACTTCTTCTTGGCCAGTTATATTGGAACCAGTTCACAATCACGTTACAGTGAGTATGTTCTCTGAGTTTGCACTTTCTTTTTACAAATAATTTGATTTTGTGGGGGCATAAGTTGATGAAATTCAGATAAGCTCGGCACATTGGTATACTAATCCAATTTATGTTTAATATCACAAATAACGAATACAATTTAATGATCATGACAACTTTGGGCTATATTACATTCCTATCTCTCAGGTGATGACATCAACAACATATATAAAAAGAACAAGAAGAATGGAGGAAAGTGAAGTATTCTAAGAATTAGAGAAGCATTCTCCTGCTTTCATTGCCTCCTTAGCCAAGAATTTTTCAAATCGACTCAAACTAATCGAGCAAGAGAAATTCTACTTCATGTCAAAGTAATCAATGTCTTTTACATTAACGTTTAGTTATAACTTTGTTTTTTGTTGGACCCTAGTGGCAATTAGAACTATCTAGACCGGTACTTTCATTGTAAACTCAAGTAGCACTACACTTTAGAACATGAAAAGTTGCTAGACATAAAAGAGTACAAGGACTAACATTGTTATGGTCCATGTTGTGGTTGTGGGTTGTGATACAACTTATATTGTGTTGTAGATTTGAAATCCAATTATTAACTTTATGTTCCTCTATGTTTTATTCAATTTCTTAATCATTTGGATGATTCGAAGGTTTGGATGTGCTTTAATGTTATGGAATTGTTGCACCCGCGTATCGCGCAAGGGATTTTTTGCTTGTTTACATATTGTATTTATCATACACATTGACTAACTATTATGTTTAAAGTGAAATATATCTTGTTGATTAGTCAAGAAAAGATCAGAAGATATCAAGTTGACTTATGGAGAATAATCAAGAGGAAGAATAAGAAGATATTGAAGAATGAAGTTATCAAATATGGGGACAAGAAGTCAAGAAAAGAAATAAGTTATTGAGATGGACTGTTGATAATGATTAAGAGGAAGGTGAAAAAGAAAGAAATTGAATATATTACTCAAGAAAAGCAAGGAGTTATCAAAAAGGACTATGGAGAATAATCAATAAGAAGAAGAGAAGAGATTAAATAAAGAACTTACAAAATATAATGGGAATATCAAGTTTCAAGTTCCTAAATTTGGTATTGGAGGTTGATATGCTAAATTGGAAGTTGGAATAACTCTATTTGAAGTTATAATGCCTCGGATGCAAGCTATATTAACTTCACTCGAGTTATATTTTATTATTACTCAAGTTGCACCTTCAGAAGTTATTTCTATATGTTTCAATAGGAAGGTACCAGAAAGTGATTGAGTGATTCTGTGAAATTCTAACATATCACTTGAGTGAGAGAAATGTCACTCGAGTAATCCCTAAAAATTGTGAACCACCATCTAGTGACCAAACAATAATGAATGAATTCTTTTGATGAAGATTTAAGAATCATCTAAGTGAAATAAGGTCATTTGAGTGATGTTTGCAAAGCTAAGCCATTACTTTCCGTTACCAGGCAGTGACATAACTATTTCATCATATCACTCCAGTGATCTTATGCTATTTTTATAATCATTAGCCAGTAACCCTTTGGTTATTGAGCATGAAGAACAAAATATCACTCAAGTGATAATGCATTACTCCAGTGATGAGACATCACTAGCAAGATCACTCGAGTGATATTATTGTTCGTAGCTTTTATCATCGTATTGAAATTTTTTGATACTCTTCACCTTGCTTATATTGCTTCTAATAATTACTAATCAAGTTTATATAAAGATTATGGGTGATTAAACTTAGATTAGAGCTCAACGGTCAAAAAGTAACTTTTCTGTCAAAACAGTTCCAACGACTTTTTTTCAATAGGAAGAAGAAAGTCTCAACAACCTAACGAATACTTCAACATCTCTAATGGTCATCAAGCTACATCAACTATAAAAGGAGAGGCATTTAAGATGAACAGAGATGAGAGAGTGTGCACACAATATTGAAGTGCCAAAACTCTGAATATTAGCCAAAGCTCTGTAATCATACTTCTACCTTATACTTCAATATTAATCATTATCTACTTCGTTTAGAGAGAATTATGCTTTCATTGTAATCATTCTATCTTTGTGAAAGTTACTCATTATTGGGGGATCTTGAATGGGAAACAGATTGAATCCTTACATTGTGTAAGGAGGAGTTCTTATCTCAATGTGAGAATCATCAAGGCTTTACAAGTGCCCGGCTAAACCTGTGGAATTGTAGTAGTTCTTAAGTACTCGGTTTAACTTGATGAAGATAGCTGATTGAAAATCTTAGGAGGAGCTCAGGGACTGGATGTCGGTCATCAAGGATTGGATATAACTAGGTTAAATCACAATTTTTATATTCTCTTCCATAATCTCTTGTATTTCTTGCATAACAAATTTAGTTATTTTATTGTGCATTATTTATGATTCATTACTTCCATACTCATTGATTTCACTAAGATACAAAAAGATTTTCAAATTTCTTAAATTTTTATCATACACTCAATTCACCCCCTTCTTGGGTGTCAGCTTATTCTAACTTTCTTCCCAACTTTAAACTCTAAAGGACCTTTTCATAACCCTCATTCCATCCAACACCCAAGTACCAGTTCCTAAGTCATAATGCTTCGTAGCTTTGTTTGAAGTACACTTCCACTTTATTTAAACTCTACTTTCCTTTTGTTTCTTATTACTTTTCTTCATTAGCCTCCTCCTTCTCTCCTTCATCAAGTTCAGATGCCAAAGAGCTCTTTCAATTCACCTTCCTCCTCGTCTCACGCTCCTCCACAAGTTTCTCGGTAACACCTTACTTTTAGGATTCATTCCTATGCTTCCATAACACTAGGAAAACTATTCTAGCTTATAAGAGATAGAAAACATCAAAACCTAATCTTTCAAAAACATTTCTTTACTTGCTGGAATTCTCAAAATATTCATCCAACTTCTCCAATTCATAACTAATGCAAGGAAGTCTGGGCTCCAACAAAAGGCTACATTTGACTTGATGAGTACATATGCTTGGGGTAAAGCAAATGTTGGATATACTCGCATTGATGTGCAAAACCAACCTTCGTCTAAAAAAAGAAGAAGCTTGAAGTATGGAGAGGTGAGGTGCTTATTTGAATATTTTCAACAACTTCCTACAAATCCTGCATTTTATTGCAAAGATTAGGTAGACATAGAAGAACATATTACCAATGTATTTTGGGTACATGTTAGAATGTTAATAGAATATGCACATTTGGGTAAGGTTGTAGCTTTAGACACAACATATGGTACAAATAGTGGTAATCGACCCCTTGTAATTTTTTTAGGCTTTAATCCTCATAGAAGGGCGGTCATTTTTGGAGTAGTATTATGTTTGATGAGACTATTGAGTCCTTCAAGTAGGTGTTAGAAAATTTTTTGGATGTTCACATGCAGAAGAAGCCTAAAACTGTCTTTACAGACCAAGATCAAGCTATTGCAAAAGCTTTGAGTGAAGTTCTTTCGGGTATGTTAGGAAATATTCTGTATTTATTAGGTATTAATTATGTATTGATTAGGTATTGTGTTAGGAAATATTCTGTATTTATTAGGTATTAATTATGTATTAATTAGGTATTGATAGGTATTATTCTGTAATTATGTTTAGGGATTCACACGTCTAATTGTCTGTTATTATAATTACGCGTCTGATTACGCGTCTTGTCTCTCTTGTATAAACACACCTCTCTTATACATGAAAGAATATACTTTCCAGACTATATTTCTCTCTCTTTCTCTCTGGTTTAACATGGTATCAAAGCACAGTGCTCGTTTTTAGCGTCAATTTCTGGGTTTCGTTGGTCTACACAGTGAGCTCCGACGGTGTGTAACAGAGAGAGAGGAGAGAGCAAAAATCGAGTTCATTTTCCGACGGTTTCGGGTTTGGTCCGTGTGTGGCCTCGTTACGATTTGGCGTACCGGTGTAGCCGCTTTTTTTTTGTTGGGTTTGGCGATTTGTCACTGCTTGTTCTTTTTTATTGGCTTCTTTGTAATATTCATCATTTGTGTGGATCTGATTCCTTGCTATGACCGACTCTAAACCAAGTACCGCAACCGAGCTTGTCCCCTGTTTCAAATAAAATTACGAACATAAATTGAACTTGACAAATTATTTGGACCGGATCAAAACCATCCGTATGTATTTGCCGAGTATTGAGAAAGAGGGTCATTTGACCAAGCCTTTCCGACGGATGACTCCAAAATGGCATGGACTCGCGCCGATGCCCGTCTCTTCTTCTTCAGATTCAGAATTCCATCGATGGAGACATCCTTCCTCGGGTTAGTCATTGCAATACGGTTAAGGAGCTTATTGACTACATGGAGTTCTTGTATTCCGGAAAGGGGAACATTACTAGGATGCATGAAGTTTGTAAAGGGTTCTACCGAGCTGACCAACACGGCCGTCCCTTGAAGAGTTTCTACACAGAGTTCAAAAAGATGTATGAGGAAATGCTAAGGTTAATGCCACCAACCACCGATCTTCAAGCGCAAATTGATAATATGGAAAAAGCGGCCATGATGAGTTTCCTTCGCTCTGGACCCTTCTTATGAGACTATTCGTTCTCAGATCTTGTCCAACTCTGAACTTCCATCTCTTCAGGATGTGTATTCACGTGTGTTGCGTGCAGCCGACAGTATGGTCCACCCAACCTCTCAATCTAATACCGGTGCTTTAGGCGGTCGGGGCCCACAAATGCTAGAAATCCGGGTATTTCACGGTCGGTCCTTCTTATGGAGGTGGTACTTCGCACCCAAAAACCCTAGTGGTGGGATTATTTGCTACTATTGTAAGGAACCTGGTCATACAAAAAGATATTGTCGTAAGTTGCAACGAAGCGCCACGTAGTGGATCTCGCTCATATGGCCCGATATCGACAATACTTCGAGGATCCGACGCACTTGCTACGGTAACTCGACTCGTGCCTTGCTACTTTTCCTCGAAGTGGATCATCGATTCCGGTGCCACTGATCATATGACAGGTAACCATCATTTGTTCTCTTCATATGTACCGTATGCCAACCCGTCGTCCATCACAATTGCAAATGGCTCTTACTCCCGTGTTCTAGGGTTGGGCACTGTTCACCCTACCCCGTCTGTTTCCTTATCATCTGTCCTTAATGTTCCTGATCTTGCTTTTAACCTTTTATCCCCTTGCAAGCTTTCTCGTCACTTAAATTGTTTCATCTCACTTTTCCCTGACCATTGTTTAATTCAGGATCTTACGACGAAGCGGATTATTGGTAAGGGGCACGAATCTAGCGGTCATTACTTCCTTGAGGATCGGGTGCCGCGTTCCGTTGCTTGCTCTGGTGGTTCTTCTCCTTTTGCCATTCATTGTCGGTTGGGACATGTTCCTTTGTCATCTTTAAAGAGGTTGTATCCTCAATTTCATCATATGTCTTCCTTAGAGTGTGAGTCGTGTCAGTTTGCAAAACATCACCGTGTTCATCTGGCACCTCACGTCAATAAAAGGGCTGCGTCCCCGTTTGATTTAGTTCATTCTGATATTTGGGGTCCTTGTCATGTTGAGTCCAAATCTGGTTTTTGGTACTTTGTTACCTTTGTTGATGATTTCTCTCGCACCACCTAGGTCAGTATGTGATGAAAAATCGTTCGGAGTTGTTTTCTCACTTTAGCAATTTTTGTCTTTGAAATCAAAACTCAATTTGGTGTCACTATAAAAACATTACGAAGTGACAATGCTAAAGAATATTGTTCTACCCAATTTCAAAACTATATGCTCCGAATGGCATGATTCATCGGTCCTCGTGTCCGGATACACCGGCTCAAAATGGTGTTCTTTGAAAGAAAAACCGACACTTATTAGAAGTAGCTCGTGCTCTCATGTTTCAAATGAAAGTTCCAAAACCTTTCGGGCTGATGTTGTGTCTACGCTCGCCTTTCTTATTAATCGTATGTCTTCTCCGGTTCTTCGTGGAGATACTCCATACACCACCTTGTTCCCTTCCAAGTCCGTGTTTCCCATGGATCCAAAAATCTTTGGGTGTGTTTGCTTTGTTCGTGATGTTCGTCCCACTTGTTACCAAACTTGATCCCAAGTCTCTTAAATGTGTCTTTCTTGGATATTCTCGTGTTCGAAAGGTTATCGGTGCTATTCTCCTACTCTTCGTCGGTACCTTGTGTCTACCGATGTCACATTCCATGAGTCGACCCCGTTCTTTCCAAAGATCTTCTCCACCTCCATCCACTAACACCACGAGATGGTATTGATGATACCTTAGTTTATGAGGTTCGATTACCACCGGTGCAGCATCCGAGTTGGCCCCCGCTAAACCACCTGTTCATCATGATTATCGGAAGCATCCTAAGGTGAGTAATGACAATCCCGGCAACCCCGCACTACCGCTTTGGCGTCGATCCAGATTCTGTTGTCCCCATCCCCGTCTCTGTGAACAAGAAACAGTGCCTGATTCACTTGTTCCTTCTGATGACTTACCAGTGGCCCTCCGCAAAGGTAAACGTACTTGCGCCCACCCTATTTCCTCTTTTGTTTCCTATAACCATCTTTCCCCTCCATCATGTTCTTTCATAGCCTCCTTAGATTCTATAATGGTTCCTACTAAACTCCAAAGACGCCTTGGCCCATTCCGGTTGGTGTCTTTGCTATGAAAGAAGAAATGATGGCCCTTGATAAAGCAGTACACTGGAATCTTGTTGATTTGCCTCCTGGTAAGAAGGCTATTGGGTGCAAGTGGGTGTTCACGGTGAAAACCAAGGTTGATGGAACCTTGGAATGTTTGAAGGCTCGACTGGTTGCCAAAGGGTATGCTCAGACCTATGGTATTGACTATGAGGAAACTTTCTCTCCTGTGGCGAAATTGTCTTCTGTTCGACTCTTTATTTCTTTGGCGGCTACTTATGGTTGGGATCTTCATCAATTGGATGTTAAGAATGCCTTCTTAAATGGTGATCTCCTTGAGGAAGTTTACATGGAGCAACCACCTGGTTTTATTGCTCAGGGGGAACGTGGGAAGGTGTGTCATCTTCGAAGTCATTATATGGGTTAAAGCGAGTCCTCGTGCTTGGTTTGACCGGTTTAGCTCGTAGTTAAGAAGTTTGGTCTCAATCGAGCAAGTGTGATCATTTAGTATTTTATCGGCGGACGGATCTTTGGCATGATCCTCCTTGTGGTATATGTTGATGACATTGTTATTACGGGGAGCAATATCTCGGAATCTCATCACTAAAGACCTTCCTTAACTCTCGGTTCCAAACAAAGGATTTGGGTTCGTTAAAATACTTTCTTGGGATTGAAGTTATGAGAAGCAAGAAAGGGATTTTCTTGACACGAGGGAAATATGTTCTTGATCTTCTAAAGGAAACTGGCAAGCTTGGAGCAACACCGAGTAGTCTTCCTATGATTCCTAATCCTTTCTTGGACATGGATGAGAGCATACCATTTGATGCACTACCTGAGGAAGTGAAGAAAAAGGTTGACCCGGAAAAGATCAAGCCGTTTGCCTATCCTGACAGATACCACAGATTGATTGGAAAATTGAATTATCTTACAGTGACCCGTCCTGATGTGACCTTCCCAGTTAGTGTGCTCAGCCAATTCATGTCAGCACCAACAATTGCTCAATGGGAAGCACTGGAACATGTCTTACACTACTTGAAGAGTTCACCTAGTCGTGGCATGCTCTATGAAAATCACGGTCATACCGAGATAGAGTGTTTTTGTGATGCTAATTATGCGGGGTCGAAGGCTACCGGGAGATCCACTACGGATACTGTGTGTTTGTGGGTGGAAATTTAGTGTCCTGGAGGAGTAAGAAGCAAAATGTGGCTTCACTATCCAGTGCAGAAGCCGAATATAGGGCTATGTCGTCTGGGTTCATCAGCTGATGAAGGAGATTGGTATTACCACATCTCTGCCTGCGAAATTGTGGTGTGACAACAAAGCTGCTTTACACATAGCCTCAAATTCGGTGTTCCATGAACGGACAAAACACATTGAGATCGATTGTCACTTTGTGCGTGATAAAATCAAGGAAAACTTCATTTATACGGGACATGTGAGGTCTAGCGATCAATTGGCCGATTCTTGACTAAAGCCCTAAATGGAACTCGAGTTGATTAACAAGTTGGGCATGATCAATATCTATGCTCCAACTTGAGAGGGAGTGTTAGGAAATATTCTGTATTTATTAGGTATTAATTATGTATTGATTAGGTATTGTGTTAGGAAATATTCTGTATTTATTAGGTATTAATTATGTATTGATTAGGTATTATTCTGTAATTATGTTTAGGGATTCACACGTCTAATTGTCTCATTATTATAATTACGCGTCGATTACGCGTCTTGTCTCTCTTGTATAAATACACCTCTCTTATACATGAAAGAATATACTTTTCAGACTATATTTCTCTCTCTTTCTCTCTGGTTTAACAGGGTACAAAGCATTATTTGTGTACTTGGCACTTAAAATAACGTGATATTAAGCACCTTGGAAACTTGATGAAAGATGGGTCACATTTTTTGACTAAATTTTGCAAATTCATGTCTAAAATTATAGAAGTTGACAAGTTTGAAGAAGCTTGGAGCCAATTATTATCTTCTTATGATATTCATGAAAATAGGTGGTTGAAATCCATGTATGAGATTAAGGAGAAATGAGCTTGGTGTTATGTGAAGACTTCTCACACATTAGGAATGAGCAGCACACAACTCGCTGAAAGTATAAACACTGATGTGAAGCAATGTACGTCACCAAATTTAGACATCAATGACTTCTTCACCACTTTTGACAGAGTTGTTTCAGAGAAACGGGACAAAGAATTGAAGTTGGAGTTTGATTCCAAGTAGAAGATACCAAGGATGGTAAATCCATGTACACCAATATTGTTCCAACTTTCAAAAACTTATACCCCAGGTACCTTTGACATGTTCCAAGAACAATGGGATCTCCAATTTTCTATGAAGTTAACTGAACATGATGAGAAAAAACTTTTAATTGTATACATTATCCATATGATTGATGAAGTAAGGGAGTAGAGAATTGCTTTTGAGCTTGACAAACATGAAATTTTTTGCACTTGCGGGATGTTTGAGACCACTTGGATATTGTGTTGTCATGCATTGAAAGTATATGAGACAAAGGCTATGAGAATGATGCCTGAGCAATACATTCTCAAGCGATGGACTAGGGAGGCAAGGAGTGGTGTTGTGTATGACACTATAGGAAATGAGATACAAGTGGATCCTTAACTTGAAATCACACGAAGATATAGAGATTTAGTGCATAAATTTGTAACATTGGCAATGAAGCACCAACCATAGAATCAAAAAAGTTGGTCCAACCATAGAATCAAAATATATGCCCAAGGGTTTTAAAAAGAGAGAAGAAATAAAAAGAAAGCAACACTACAAAAGTTGGAGGGAAAGGAATTTAAGCAAGCCCAGAAAAGTTGCTCCAGAAGAACATGTATTAAATTTTAATTTCATTTATATTTATATGAAACATAGAAGCTGCTTATTAATCTCGTATTTATCTTCTGTAGGGTGTTCAAGAGGCTCCGCCATCTAATAAGAGAAGAAAGATGAACACAAAGAAGGATGTACAAACACAATATGCTTATCCTATAGGAACTGCACAAACTCAATATGTTTTCTCACCATCTACATCTCAACCATTGTCATTTACAAGCTTATTAATGCTATGAACTGGTGAGCTGAGAACAATCCAGTTAAATGGATGGGTTTCTATTGGACTATGTGTTAGCCTATGGTTTCAGTCAACGGTAAAAGGATGGACGGTAATATAAGGGAGGCATATTACATACTGCGTATTTGTATAGTATATTATATGATATCTCTTGTGAAAGATGTTTGGAAAATGAAATGATGTTCCATAGTTTTGGAGCCCTGTTCGGGAAGGGATTTTGTTAGCCAAATCGAGAACTAGTTTATAGAAGGTTTTATGTTGATAATATTAATAAACTATTATGAGTTTAACTTGATTTTTGAACTATATGTTTTCGATCTTGGTTTACATGTATGTTTCTGAATAACCAATGGTTACTTATTATGATTATTATATTTATTTTTTCAGGATATTATTTTAGTAGGGAGCAAGGGGAAGCACTTATGGAGTGAGTTTTGAATACTCTTTTGTACTCCTAGAGTATATTATGTTATTTGTATAAACCATGACCATAAGACTTCTGCATTTTATCAACTCTGAAATATTTTAAAAATTTATTTTGTAAATATTTTGAAAAAATTAATTTGTCCCAAGAAAAAAGGGTTTTTGATGGTTGGCAATGTATTCAAATATCTTGATTAAGTATTTTTGTCATTTGATTTTTGAGGTTTATACCAACCCCCTAACTAGCTCTTATAATTATGACCAAATTAGTAAAAGTTTTGATGTTTAACATTTTTCTTTTAAAATTAAGCTTTAACAATTATATGTTTAATTTTAATTAATATTAATTGATTCCCATCCATGTAAAAATGAGTTATATTGTTTATTACCATTTTTGTTAATAACACGAATTTTCTACAATTAACTGATATATTTATTGATAATATTGATGTGTGTGTTGTTAAAAACAGATCTTTCACTAAACGACCTAATTATTTTGAGCTTGAACAAAACAAAAACAGTCTTCATCAACTATTATTGTTAATATACCTAATAATCATCGAAGTTAATTTGGTGCGTGTTCGTAGATAAATTCTATAGAAATTCAGATAAGAAGAGAGTTATGTCTGGAGCACCAACTTTCAATCAAGTCAATAAAAAGAAGCTATGAAAAAGATAAAGGACTATGATTAGATTTATTAATTGATGGTGATATATATAGACGTAATTAAAAAGTACATGAAAGGGGTCTGAATGCGCTGATAGAAAGTTCATTACTTTTCACAAATACAAAAGTATAAATATTTCTACGTAAAGTGGACAAATCGATAGCCATCACTCATTCACCTGGCTTCAATATTTATTTTCCCACCAAACGTGTTCCATTGTTTTTGTATTTTAATGGTTTACGATATTAACAAATTATATAAAATTTTGAAAATTATAAAAGCACTCACATCACTCTCAAATTTGTTTCATGTAGTAACCTTGTATCAAACCTCTCATCACAGCTTAATAGTTGTTCTTTTTAGTCGGGAGAAAGTGATGCTTGGTATCCCCCACCCCCCAACACAAAAAAGTAGAGCACCATTATCTCATCAGGCTAAAGAAAGACTTCAGGTCAAAAAGCTTAGTACGAGGAAAGGTTGAAACGACTCATCTTTTTTTTTTTTTTTTTTTGCATATATATATATATATATATTTATAGCTTAGATATGAGGAAAGGTTGAAACGACTCATCAATTTTTTTTTTTTTTTTTTTGCATATATATATATATATATATATATATATATATATATATAGCTTAGATGTGAGGAAAGGTTGAAACGTATAATATATATATATATATATATATATATGTGAGTGTCAAGTATGAGAATACAAATTGAAAACCCACCGAGCACTTAAATTGATTGATTGTGAGTCATTCTATGTCAACTAGTAGCACTTAAATTGGTTGATTGTGAGTCATTCTATGTCAACTAGTAGTCTCGTTTTCCAACTTTGGGCATGCAATCCTAATAATGACACAGATTTAGCGAGATTCTCCCCATTACATTCCTATATTCTTGCAATTAAATTAGTCGGTTGCTAATAGTATCAAATAACAATTGATAAATTTAAAAAGAATACAAACCGAAAATATATCAGCTCCATATCTCAAATGAAATCCCCTCAAAATGCTTTATTTATTCAAACAAATGTGAAACATAATAAACAACTCTGGAATCAATTAACCTTTATTTTTGTGACCACACGTACGGTTAACAATTGCACTATCATTATTACAAAGACAGAACATAAATTTGATCAGGCACATGAGGATCAACTTTATATATGACTCTATATATAGTTATAACATAATTAGTTATTCTCCATACAAGGCCCCACATCAACGACCCTTCCGTCACATTATTGTGCACCCTGTTGCGTTATCTTCGTTGAGGTATTGATCACAACGGCTCACATAGCAAGGTCGTCCTCCGCCGTAGCTATCATAAACGGGCCTAGCAAAAAAATACCCTTGGTAACATGGTGCAAGTCTACAGTATCCCTCAAAGCATGGCCCACCGGTCCTTCCTTCAGAGCATGGACCACAACACGTTCCAATCGGAACCAGTGCTGGCGGCGGTGGGGGTGCAGGATTTGGAGCTGGTGCGTAGCATGGCCCACCAGGTCTTCCTTCAGAGCATGGAACACAACAAGTTCGAATTGGAACCGGTGCTGACGGCAGTGGGGGTGCAGGTTTTGGAGCTGGTAGGTAGCATGGCCCTCCGGGCCTTCCTTCACGGCATGGAACACAACACGTTCCAATTGGAACCGTTGCAGGCTTCTCTTGCTCAGGTTGCTTCGAGGGGGGAGGTGATTTTGGAGGCTCTTGCTTCTCCGGCTCAGGTTCGGGGTTCGAGGGCGGAGGTGATTTTGGAGGCTCTTGCTTCTCGGGCTCAGGTGCGGGCTTCGAGGGGGGACGTGGTTTGGGCTTTCTCGGTTCCACGATTTCGATGCTCTTGATGGCACCACAACCTTTACAGCAAAGCTTATCCCTTATCTTTTCTGGGCTACAGCACACCACTTTGATGGTCACAATGTTTTGCTTCTCATCGAACACCTGTTCTCGAATTTCTTTTGTTCACAAAATCACAAAAATCCCCAAAAGATGAACTCAATTTTGTGATTCTGAATGAATCAAAAGCATGCGAATTTTTCATCACCAACATTACTCCAAATATCAAAAGAGAATGAAAAACAAAAAGATATATAGTTGAGAGAGAGACAGACTACTAAGAGATCAAACTTACGAGGGAATTTACGGAGAACCTTTTTGACCTTCTTGTAGCATTTCTCACACTGTAGATCAACCTTGAGTTTCATTATTGTCACCTATTAACATAATTACCAGGAAGGAACAGAATCAGGATCTATCTGATATACATGATTCATAATTTCATATATGTATGATTAAACCGAAGGGAAAAAAAAGACAGAGAGAGGATTGAAGAGATCAGAAGGAACTGTACCTTTTCAGCCATCACGGAGTAATTAGGAGAGCTCAGAGGGATGAAAATGATAGAAGAAGAAATTGATGGTCATATTTAACAGTAAGAAGAAAAAGGCGAAGATGAAACTGGGACTGGGAAGGAAAGCAAAGAAAGAATAAAGTAGCAATTCCTTTATATAAAAGGAAAAAAGTTTCTATTATCTCAAAAAAGTAGGCAATTCCTTTATATAAAAGAAAAAAAGTTTCTATGATATCAAAAAAGTAGGCAATTCCTTAGGCCTCAATGCAAGGTCAGACCAATCACATGCGAATCCGTGGCATATATAGTAGGGTCGAATTTCATGCACGTACTAGAATTGTAGGTGTAGTGTGCGCGTTTATATGTGAGTGCATGCACCTCTTTATGTTAGCAGGATCCAAAATTCAGATAACTCCACATTCTCATGGGCACTCTTAAATTATGCTTAGAAGTTCCCAAATCATTCGTTTGATAATTAGTTTATTATAATAAAGTATCAGCTAAATCATTATAATCAGGAATTACTTCCCTTACACTTTATTATAATAAATAAAAATTGTTATAAAATATTTCTTTTAATTTATATATTGACAATGACTAAAAAAAAAAAAAATTAAATAGTATACAACAACGTACGATAACTTAAAACTTCATTATCACTAATGAATAGTAATTTGCACTCAAAATTGTTAAGTTGTAAAAATAATTATGAACTTATTCTCAAAGTGTAAAAATACTTATCCATTCGATCACTTCACTGCTTCCTCCACTAAAGGAGGATCCGCGTCACTCACGGTCGGTGGGAAGAAAAGAAAATTACATCCAGTTTCTTTAAAAATGTATTATAAAAAAATCATCTGGTTTAAAAGAAGCCTTATACTAACGCATCATCTTAAACTTATGTGCTTTCTCAGTCGGCTGTCAAAATCCCCAATAATAGTGTAGGAGATAAGGCTGATCAAGTGGAAGCAGCAAGCAAAAAGCATTTGAACTCCTCTCACAACACTAACAACATATTTTGCTTGTCCACTAAGAAAACTGAGTTATTGATACCCCAATAGCTAATTACAGTAAATTCAATCCAAATCATTTTCCACCATGATTATAAACCAAACCACTGAGTCCCTCAACTCAAAACCAATATCGGGTACGATGAATCTCCAAGGAGGCAACCAAACGTGTTGTAAGCACAGATAATATATACTCCCTTTGCTTCTTAATATAAAGCATTAACTAACAAGTTTATTTAGTCTTTTTTATAAAGCACTTGTTTGTTCCCAGTGAATATTAAATTTTTTTTTTCCATGTTTGCCCATAATTAATAAGGATAGTGGTGAAAGTAATAATTAATACTCCCTCCGGTCCTAAGCAAGTTGACTTTTTTGGAGAGATTAAAGAAACTAATTAAATTACTTTAGATGATTTTTATTTTTATTTTTTTCTTTAAACTAATTAGTTTGACTAATAAACTAATATATAATCTAAGGATACACAACAAATGAAATGATTAAGTAACTTATTTAGCTTTCTTAACCTCTCCAAAGAAAGTCAACTAGTTCTTATAATTAGGACCGGAGGTAGTATGATATTAGAGTTTAGTGCAATTAGTAGAGATAATATTGGTAAGGGTTAAGTACCAAATTTGCCCCGGAAGTTTCTCGCCAAAACAATTTTGCCCTGAAAGTTTTTCTTGGAGCAATGTTGCCCCAAAGTTTTTTTTGGAGCAATTTTGCCCCTCCACAACGGTCAACGGTTAGTTGACCATTGACAACCGTTGACGGAGGGGGCAAAATTGCTCCTTTCGGGGCAAAAATGCTCCTAAAATTCCGGGCAAAATTGCTACTTAACCAAAAAAAAATGTTAGAAATGTTTTTTATTTTTTATTTTTGGATACGGGTAGCCACTTTAATAAATAGTTTCTTGTTCAACTAGGTTGTCCTTGCACTACAAAATGAATTTTATATTAGGTATCGATAGTATTAAATGTTTTTGAAAAAATGTAGGGCGACTCAAACTTTTCATACCTTAAAAATATAGTAATGTTTTGGCAAAAATAAAAAAGTAATTTACCATGAATTTTATAGTATGGGTAAATTTAATATATTGATTTTATATTATATACAGTATAAATTACAATTCGGACTTACTTTATCTTGAAAATATATTAGCTAGTAAACAATAAATCGTAATTCATGGTAAATTACTTTTTTTTTTTTTGCTAAAACATTACTATATTTTTAAGGTATGAAAAGTTTGAGTCGCCATACATTTTTTCAAAAACATTTAATACGATCGATACCTAATATAAAATTCATTTTGTAGTGTAAGGACAACCTAGTTGAACAAGAAACTATTTATTAAAGTGGCTACCTGTATCCAAAAATTAAAAAAAATAACATTTCTAACATTTTTTTGGGTTAAGTAGCAATTTTGCCCCAGAAGTTTTTTTTTGGAGCAATTTTGCCCCTCCGTTAACAACCCTAACGGTCAATGGTTAGTTGACCGTTGACCGTTGACGGAGGGGCAAAATTGCTCAAAAAAAAAACTTCCGGGTCAACATTGCTCCAAGAAAAACTTCCGGGGCAAAATTGCTCCTGACGAGAAACTTTCAGGGCAAAATTGGTACTTAACCCTATTGGTAATTACTTAGATTCTATGACAACTTTATTGACTTTAATTACTTTTATTGGTTTGTGAGAAGAGTTAGTTAGTACCTTATAATAAAGACTAGAGGGAATACCATTCTAATTCTATTTATAAATTCATTTAGATCAAATCTCATATATCAAGGAAAGGTAGTTATTAACTCAATGATTATGTGGTAAATTTTCAACTTTACCCTCATGTATGATTTGGTATTTTTTAACTGTTTATTCTCTCTCTATCTTTATGAGTATAATTAATATAGAAAAAATTATCACAATCTCTTTTATTACATAAAACTAGACTTATAAATAAAACTAAATATTTTAATCAAAATACACTTATAAAAAACACAACACATGCTCTGTTTCTTGCAATTGCATCTTCCACCTGAAGAGTATTCTGACAAAAGCCTTTTGTTCATAATTCGAGAAGATATATATCAATAAACAATTGATAAGTGAAAGAGGGTATTAGTAATAATAATGAGTGTGCAAGTTGGAATCAGCTGCCATACCTCTCCCAAATACAAGGAAAAAAAGAAGATTTTGTTTAATGTGTACAGTGTTCACTTTTTCCCTTACAATTCGCCGGCAAAATTATGTTTAACGTGAGCTGCTTGTCCACGTGTTGTTTTTTTAGAGCCTCAAACCTTGTGTAATGAAACACGTGGGAATTGGATTTTACGTTCGATGGAGCAGGACGACGACAAAATTTGAAGCTGGATGGCTAAAATTAATATCTTTTCCAATCTCGCCCCTCGTGAATTCCAAGTTGTTGGCACTTGGCATGTTTTTAATTTGTAGGCGACAATTTATTATGATCGAAAGGTAAATTTAGAAAGTCCAATATTGTTTTATAAATTTAAAGATATTAATTACTTACGTACTACTCTTTATAAATTATAAAGATCGTTAATATTACTTTATAATTCCCCCAGCATGAGTTAGATAGCTAATTTAAATATATTAAAAAATTGTTAAATTAATTAATTATAATAAATATGTCATAATTTTTATAAAATGCCTTCTTTAATCATTACCCAATTGATAAAAACCACCTTTAATATCTGGAAGAGGTGGGTTTTACTAAAAGCTCTCTCTCTCTTTTGTATTCTGTATTTTGAACCCAATTATTATTTTTATTTTTTGCTTTTCTAGCTCTGAGTTTTTTTTTTTTTTTTTTTTTGGGTACTTTTTGAAAAGATCATTAACTAAATAACAATTAATATAATGTTTTCATAAAATTGGATTAACACAGGTAATTATAGAAACCATTTTTCTTTTCAAGATAATACACCTTAGGGTTCAGTGTTCAGGGTACAAATTTTACCCACAAACCCACCACAAGAAATCCATAACTCTGGGCACAATTATTGAACAGAAAAATACATAGCCCGCAAGTCTTATAACACTAACCCTACAACAAAGAGTCTATACAAAACAATTTTCACACAAGATATAATTGTAAATCCACTATAATATGTTAGTGTATAAAATAAAGCCTTTGGAAAATCAACAATCATCCAAAAATAGTTAATGTAATATTTCAAAAAATGAGGGCCCTAGAATGGCAATATAGAAATCAATACAACACTAATATCAAAAAGAGGTCTACAAATTCCACGATTTCTATGCCTCCGGCCGTTCCCTTGTCTTCTAGTAAGATTAGAGGTCTCACATGAAAAATGTTAATAATGACCGGGTGAGACATAAAGTCCCCATAACCAAAATTAATTTATCAAATGTGCAGGAAAGGATTGCAAGCCTGAGAAGCAAGTTTATTAACATAATTATAATATCAACAATAATTAAATAATATATAATAATTAACAATAATTAAAATAATCCCCACTCATCCATCCCACTCTTTATATCTTCCGGACGTGGTACAACCTATCGGTGCTAGTATACCCTACCAAGGTTAGGTAGTCACTTTAAGAATATTGTCTCCTCCCATGTGACCACCGATATACTGTAACAGGGAGATGTCTGCCCAAAACACTCAACTCAAATTCTAGGCTAGGAATGAATGAGTCGATGGACACAATTTCACCCTCAATTTCTTCCACACAACCCAACATAACCCACAAAAAAAGAAATGATATAACACTAAAATTTTCAAAACATTTTACTAAATTATTATTCCATATACATTATCTTACAACAAACATTAGAACCATCAAAATAATAACAACCCCAATAATAATATTCACTTAAATACACAAATTGGAAATACACTACTTCACTGAAATAATTTCATATTTAAACATACACATAATTTTTCAAAATACATACAAGTAGTATATATGAAAATAAGGCATTGAAAATCACCTTATAGCCTAAAACAAGCATATAAAATAAATTAACCCCGGTTACCTCAATTCTAAGCTTAACCTTAGCTTGAGAAGTACAACCCAAACAATCATCGGTCACAAGAAGGCTCTACATTATCACAATTATAACTTATAATTTCTTATAACTTAAAATATACAAATTCTAATAATAATATATTATTATAACAGAATTGAAAAATGACAGCTTGGGGTTTAAGTTTTGAAAATGACCATTTAGTTCTTCAAATTTTAAAAATGACAAGTTTGGTCTTTCATATATCAAAACTAAGCCGATAAAAATTCCAATAATATCTCCGCTAACCCAAATAAATTATTATCATAACATTTAATCAAAAAATTTTATAGGACATAAATCCTAAACTTCTTAAATAGAATAATTTATTTTAAATTTCTAGAACAACTAAATAATAAATCTAAACCGATTAAAATTTACTATTAATCATCCACTACAATATAGTCTTTTATTGTCAAAACTCAAAACTCTCCCAAAATCATAACCTCAAAATTTTCACTAACCAACATAATATTACCCCCATTAGAAAGAGACAAAAATATAGAATAACTTTCATGAAGAAAATTTATTGAAAAGAAGCTAGTTTAGCTACTTAAATAATCTTATAAGATAAATGACATATCTTAAATTAACCTCCACCTCTTCTCTTTTCCTCTCCTTTCCTCACATCTTCTCTCGCCTCTTCCTCTACTGACCGTGTGTGTGTGTGTGTTGTGTGTGGCTGTGGGTTAATTAAATAGAATAGGGAGGGAAGTAGTTGGAAGGAGTGGTTGAACCACTCCTTCACAAATCAAGCAAATGGGTATGGGGGTATTTGCCCCCATCCCATCTGATGCACTAAAATTGCAGCTTTTTTTCCTGCTGATTTAATGTTTTTTTTTTTTTTTTTTTTGCGTTTTTTTTCCTTCTTTTAGATTTCTTTCTTTTTTTTCTTCTTTCCCAACAATTACATAATAATTACATTTATTATATATAATTCTTTCATAATTATAATTAAATCCTAAAATAAAAAAATAGGATATTACGCTTTTAATTTTGAGTATTTGGATTTATGGTTTATGGATTTATCTGCTCATATATATGAGTTTTGATTTCTGGTTCTTGACTTTGGTTGATTTTTTTATTTTTCTTTTCAATTTCTTTTATCATTTGGTTCTTGATGGTGGTATCTCAAACAAAGATAAGTCAACAACAAAAAATTTATGTCGCCTTTTCTTAAAAATTTCTTGATGCCCACGACTCTTCCATGGGAACCTTCAAGACAAAAATGCCCCCCAACCTCCCACCAAAAAAAAAGTAATGTGGATGTCGCCACCTCATATAACCAATCAACTAAAAGTTGACTATTTGGATCTATTATGGCATGATAACATTACTACGTTTTTTGGAATTTTTGGGGAGTTATTGTTCCTGTAAGTGCAGCTAAATACCCAAGAGGGGGGTGAATTGGGTATTCTAAAAATTTTCTAAGATGATTCTGTTTTCAAGAAATAAAAACAGAGATGAACGAGCAAAGAGAAGAGCAGCTGACACGAGAGATTTATACTTGGTTCGATCCTAACAACTTGACCTACATCCAGACCTCAGACTCTCTAGGATTTTCACTATAACACTTGATTACACACTCTACACTCAAGAGTAGTTCTCTTCACTAGAACTCACTCCCCCTTACAAGTTGTAATCAATGAACCCAACCACCAAGTCCCCTGACCTGTGGTTCTTTACAATAAATGATTTACAAGTAGAAAACTCTCACACAGAGTAGATAATGTTAAACACTGAAGTTTATGTATCAAAAGATAGTACACAGTAGAAAACTGAAGGAATAAATGCAAGACTTGAATGAATTTTCATTTTCTGCTGTTGTAGTTCCTGAGAAGACTTGAATGAAACTCTATTTATAGTCAGATACCATTAAATGACCGTTGCATTATTAATTAGACCGTTGGAGATGATCTGCAGTGGTTAGGAGTAGCTTTGGTCTTCTTCTCTCTCTAATCTCTACTTAATCCAAATCCCAAGTGTTCGTTGACTTCCTCTGAATTAATCCGTTGGAGAAGCAGTTGCTTGTTGTAGAAATCATTCATTAATGCTTTGCAACCGTGTGCAGATGGATTACCCAAAAGTATGCAACTTTCTGGACATAGCATTTAATGAACTGAACTACTTTTTGCTTTTTCCTTTAACCCTTCAAAAACATTCTCTAAACCATATGAAATTCACTAATAAAGTCAATAAACATAGTTAGGAATATCAGAGAATAACATTGCAGAGTATTAAGATCAAATAAAAATGTTTTCCAAATTCGTCAGATTTGAATTTCTGGATCAGCGTCACGAACTCGAGTTCAGTTCATGCAGACTCGAGTTTGAAGCTTCAACGTGTAAAAGCGTTTCAAGTTCAAAACTTCTAAACTGGAGGTTTGCAAAATGGAACCTGAGGTTTTCAATACATTAAAAACTTATTTGCTCTCGGGTTATTTTAAACTCGAGTTTGGAATTAGTGAACTCGAGTTTCCTCCATCCGAGAGAGAAGTCGCGATATTGAGTCTTTGAAAAACTTTGTGCAAAACACAAACTCGAGTCTATTAGTAGACAGGCTCGAGTTTGACCAAAACTTAGTTTTAGTTTTCAAAGGACAAACTCTGAGATTTTCAAAGCAAACTCTAGAGTTTTCTTAAGTTGAAAGGTTCATTGCTCTGTAAGGTTTGAACTTGAGTTCACAAGCTTAAACTCGAGTTTGTTTTACTCGAAAACTTTGAATGCTCTCGGCCTAAGTAAACTGGAGGTTTATGAAAATAGGCTCGAGTCTACTTTGATTAAACAATTCTTAAGAGCTCTTCCCAAGTGTAAAATCGAGTTTATATGTTTTGTAAACTCTTGAGATTTTTCAAATTTGAAAAGCTTTACTCGGAATGAAATAGTGCAGAGTTTGTGAAAGACTCATAAAATTTGAAAATCCTTCCCGCCAGAGGTAAACTCGAGTTTGTCATAACAGGCTCAAGTTTACAGGTTATGTAAACCAATGAAGATTTTCTCTGGAGGTGCAAACCTGAGGTTTAAAACTAATAGGTCCGAGCTTAAAAGTGTTTTAAGATCAGAATGCTCTCGGCCTCTCGCAAACCGGAGGTTTCCAAGTGTAAGCTCGAGTTTACACAAAATATGAAAAGACTTAGAACGACACTCAAAAGCAAACCTCTGGTTTAGTGTCAAGTTCAAAGTGCCAATTGGCAAGTTTAGCTCACTGATAGTGTCGAACTCGAGTCTCACAATCCAGGCTTGAGTTTGGCGCTGACAGAGAGCTTTTAGTTGAAATTCATAAGTTTTAACAACCTCCTAACTTATCCAAAAACATCCATGTAATGTTTACATTTGTTAGTAATCATCAAAACACATAGAGAACTAACAGTTCCCTCACAAATTTCTTGGTGCACATGGCTCTTCCTTGAAAACTTTCAAGGCAAAAATGCCATAATATACTTTTCCACTCAAATTTATAATTATTTTCCTAAATTATCCCTATTAATTACAAATATCAATGGATTTCCTATCAAAGAGTAACAACTAATGTACATGATTAGAAATTATATTTTAAGAAAACCAACACAGGTTTTTTT
Organism: Acacia acuminata; assembly: GCA_019022655.1. Classification (NCBI taxonomy): domain Eukaryota; kingdom Viridiplantae; phylum Streptophyta; class Magnoliopsida; order Fabales; family Fabaceae; genus Acacia; species Acacia acuminata. The sequence goes on along the minus strand of JAFJYI010000195.1, from coordinate 846,486 downwards.
TTTTTTTTTTTTTTTTTTTTTCAAATACCTAACTTTATTAATTTTAGGACTATCTTAAAAATATAAATGTGGAGGATCTTCTACGAAGTTTGAGTGTTTGATTTTTTTACTTAAGAAGAATTAAGTCATTTTCAATTGATTTAATTTAATTTTAGTGGAAGGCATATTATTTGATTATTGAAGCAATAAGGGAAGGTGGTGATGATGGCAGATTGGGGTTTGCTTCTGCTTCCTAATGCACGTCCCCATGTCGAGCACCTCATCACTACTGATTACGACTTTTCCCAAATTTCAGGTTTAATTTAATCACTTTTGCCAACTTCGTTTTTTCTGTTTTTTTGGGACTTAACTCTATTTTGTCTTCAAGCAAATTAAAAACATTTCTCATAAGTTGAGTTCGGTAGGAGAAGGAAGCCTCATATATTATAAAATTAGACATCTTTATATAACTTGTGCATTTTGAGGCTCTATCTAATACTTTCCTTTTTTCTATTACATATGAGTTTTGTTTTGCATAGATATAAAGTAAATATAGATGACCAAATTCTGTTGGCGGAAATGGACGTTTGAAGAGAAAGGGAAAGGGACCCAAAACAAAACAAAAAAGGTTGTGCACAATACTTTCAACACGCGGGTAACACTTTCTTTTTTGCTTAATTCACCTTTGCCTATTACAATCTCATAGGATGTTAATTGGGTTATTTAGCAGATAAAATAATGATTTTTATAAAGTGATAGTTCGACTTCATCTCTAATGTACTTAAAAACAAAGACAATGAGTTTCAATGTTATTTTGTCGATCCCTGGAGTGATGGTGATAGGTTTTTAAACATTATGAAGTGATGCCTTTTGAAATAATATAACATCTTCAATTAAGAATTTATAATCCTATGTTGTTAATTTCATGAACAATCATAACTTAGATAACTAGTGGTTATTTTAAATAATTTTTCCAATGAAGAAGAATTAGGGGTGTGTAAAAACCCAGTGGTTTGATTTAGTTAAGTCTAACACGAAATGGTTCATCCCAATCCAAAAAAGTCATATAATGAAATTGAACCAAACTAAACCAAACTAGCTAGTTGGGCTCGACCAAGTTCTAAACCAAGTGATTAACCCACTTGGTATCGTATGGTATGGACCAGGTGATTTTTTTTGTTTTTGTTTTTGTTTTTGTAATTTTGATGTTGGTTTTTATTGTTTTTTAAATGTTGTTGGAAATTCTTAAGAATGTATGATTAAGTTTTAATGTTTTGGAAAGAGTTTTATAAAAATATATGTATTTGTATATGATCTTAATTATATTTATCAAGTTGAAATCTTTCTTTCCATAAAGAAAAATAAATAAATAAATTGACGTAGTAGACTCTCTAGACTAGTCCAGATAATCCGATAGATCAAATTCAATCCAACTCGACATCAGGTTCCTACTATACCATACCATAGGTTGTCAAACCCAAGCTGTCCAAGAAAAACATATTAGACTCCAGGTTGGGCTTAGGTTTGATTAGATCGGTCCGTTGTGCCCTAACACAACATTTTCACTAGGTAGTGGTTTTTTTTTTTTTTTTTTTTTTTTTGTTAAGAGCTATTTATATTATTACTGCAAATCGGTGTAATACATGAAAACAAACTGAAGAAAGAATACAAACAAAGCCAAATTAAATACAACAAAATAAGCTAAATATAAGAATAGCCAATCACCATATATTAAAAAAATTAAGAGTAGAAGTAGAAGTATGGACAAAACCGGCCTCCTCGATATCCAAGGTTGGAAGTAACATGAAAGAAAGTGTTGGTTGTAAAACCCACCTTAACGGGCACACCTTCTTATAAGCATTAACTGCAATTAGAGTAGCTTCACAGACACCCCGACTTGGGGTAAAGATTAAAGAAAACCCAACCTCAGAAGGAAGAAAACCCATGATATCTTGAAGAACACTTCTGCTCCTCCATTCAAGCAAATATGGTGACCTCGACCATACACCGAACAATACCTTTTAAAATCTTCCCCTAAGAACGCAGATCCGAGCCACCACAAGATAGTTGAATCCAATAATGTTTAAACAACCATCCAACTAAGAGGATTTATACTCAGATCTCATAGATCTGTTTATTTCCTAAGAAAACAAAAATACCACCACAAAACCCAGCACCACAAAAAAAGAAACAAAAGACAAATAGCTCTCACCGCCACAGAATAGATTTGAAGAATAAGAGGAAAAAACTCGCCACAAGGACGAGAGAAGTCCACAACCCTCAGAAATCAGAGGGAGAAGGCCACAGATCAAAGATCTAGGAACCGATCTACCACTCTGACGCAGTTGCGACATAGAATGATACTTGCTAGCGGTTTGTGATTGTGCCACAAGCCACTGGCGAGAAAGAGATGAAGGAGGGTTGTGAGGCAGATAAGAGAGAATTCAAATTTTAGGGTTTTCCCTAATTGCTAGAAATAGGTAGTGGTTAATACAACTTAGATTATAACCTTTCATATTGTTTTTAAGAACCAAAAAAACATGATCTTGGAGACTTTGGTTTTATGACTCCTTATACTGTAAGTGGAGCTATATACCCAAGAGGGGGGTGAATTGGGTATTTTAAAACTTTTCAGAAATTGCTCTGTTTTGAAGCTATGAAAATAGAGATAAATAAAGTGAGGGAAGAAGAAGAAGGACACAAGGATTTATACTGGTTCGGTCCAACTCTTTGATCTACGTCCGATCCCCTAAAACACTCGGGATTTTCCACTATCACTCAATAACAATTACACACTCGTACTCGGGATGATCCTCTCCCTAGGACTCACTCCCCCTTACAAGCCGTAATTGTAAATAATCGATACACACTCGTACTCAAGAGTTATCCTCTCCCTAGGACTAACTCCCCCTTACAAGTTGTACTCGATTACAATCGATACCCACTCGTAAACGAAGGATGCTCCTCAACCTAGGACACACTCCCCCTTACAAGTTGTACTTTGATTATCCCAATCTCCAAGTCACCTGACTTGAGATTGTTACAATGAATGATATACACAAAAATAAACTCTCTCTAAGAGTAGATATGATAAGCACTGAAGCTCAATGTATCACAAGATACTATACAGATAAAACTGAAGAAATAGATATGAGACTTGGATGATTTTCGTCTTCAGCAGGTGTGTCCATTTGAGAAGAAGTTAATGCACTCTATTTATAGGTAGAGAACATTAAATGACCGTTGCTTGATGAATCCAACCGTTGTAGGTGATTAGCTTAAGGTCTGGTCATCTTCTCTCTCTAAACTCCAACTAATCCAGGTGTTAATTTGATCTGGTGTGATTCTCTGAGAATTTGCCCGTTGGAGAAGAGTTTACTTGATGAAGAAAGCATTTTTGACCATTGAGAATGCGTGCTCGAGGTGGATTATCCAAAAGAAGGTTGATTTGCGAAGTGCATTAAATGCACTGTACACTTTTTGCTTTATGGCTTTGACCTTCAATAATCTTCATCTGTGCTAACTGAAATTCACTCAACAAACTTGTTAAACATAGTTGGGTTCATACGTGAATGATTCATGAAAGCAATTAGCACAAACAAGAGTGATTTGCAAATTTGTATAATTCAAAAATTGGTTTTTACCGTTGTATACTGGAGTAAGTTCATGCTTACTGGAGTATGGCACTGTATACAAGTGTCCATACTGGAGTAAGTTCATGCTTACTGGAGTATAGCATACTTTCACTTACATACTCCAGTAAAGGTGGAAGTATTGACTTAGCTTGAAAACTTGGTTGCTCTCTGGATGGCCTTTACTCGAGTATAGATCTTGCTTACTGGAGTATAGCATACTTTCACTTACATACTCCAGTAAAGGTGGAAGTATTGACTTAGCTTGGAAAATTTGGTTGCTCTCTGGATGGTCTTTACTGGAGTAAGCAAACCTATACCGCAGTATTGACTTAGTTTGAAAAACTTGGTTGCTCTCTGGATGGTCTTTACTGGAGTAAGCAAACCTATACCGCAGTATTGACTTAGTTTGAAAAACTTGGTTGCTCTCTGGATGGCCTTTACTGGAGTAAGCAAACCTATACTCCAGTATGCACTTAAGTTCAACAAATTTGATTGCTTTCTTGAAATTATCTGTCAACTTTTGAGGGCCATATCTCCCTGGTCTGAACTCTGTTTTGGTCCGTTCAACTCTTGATGGAAATCTCTTTGAGTCTATTTTCATATGCCACTGATTTCAGCTCAATATGATTTGTAGATTGTGAGTTACACTCAAAATACCGAAGGTGGGTCTGGACTGTGACGTTGATTCTTGTGGTAACTTGTAAAAATCATAGCTCCTTGATCTTGATACCTTTGGACTTGATTTATATATCAAAATGACGCTTTGGATGTCTAGTTTCAAATGCCACTGGTTTCACGTCAATCCGATTCCTGTTTTGAGAGATATCATCGAATTACCAGACCTCGCCCGTGCTAAACGTGAAACAGAGTTGCTGAAGTGCTGATAACAGTTGCATACTCAAGTATACACTTGCATACTCGAGTATTCACTTGTCCAGAGACGCCAGAGGTGAGTTTTCACTTGCATACTCGAGTATTCACTTGCATACTCGAGTATTGAGTCTCAAACTCGAGTTTTGTGTTCCAAACTCGAGTTTTTTCATCCTGAAGCTGATTTTTACTGATTTTAACTTCAAATTGAGCCTTTCCAACTTCCATATGACCTTGGAAACCTCTAGCATCAATCTTAGAACTTGAATAATGATATCTTCACTTCATACAACAAGTTCTTCTTTCTTTCTTCTCTTCTCTTGATCATTCTTTAACATAATTCATCTTGGATTAATCTACATTAAATACAGTAGTTAGTCAATGTAGGAGATAACTATATTACTCAATCTTTTTGCTTTTAATAATGACATCTATATAAGACATCATCAAAACTAATCATAACTAACATATACATCCCTTAAGATAATTTCCTTAATTTATAATGACGTGAGTTTTATAAAAAACATGTCTCTTCATTTAAAAAAGCTAAAGCATATGTTCGTTCATTTAAGTTTTTATCAATTTCTAGTTTAGTCTCTTAAGTTTACAAAGTGTATTTTTAGTCCCTTAGAACTTAACACTGTAAATTTCACTAACAAAAAATAATGACTCAGCAAATTTAAAATGTTACCTCACCAATCAAATTTAAAAATACTAAAAATCGTTGGAAGGGACTTATGGATGGAAATATAGAAGTAATAGTAAGAAACAATAAATCATAAATATTATATTTTGTCTCAAGTCCAGGTAACACCAAAGAAAGCTTGTCTAATCAATGAAATTAAATTAATACAAAAGTTTCATGTATGATTGTTTTAAGTATCATTAAAAATTAATAATTTATAAGACTTGTTAAAGACTTTGTATTATTTATCTAAAATCCTCAAATACTCAAAAGTCAAGACAACTAATCAATTCACATTACATTGGCCAAATAAAAAACTTAATTCACATTACTAAAATCTACAAAAAAAAAAAAAAAAAAAAAAAAACAACAATTGAACTAAAACAATTTTTGAGCTAAACAAGCCTTTAATCTTTCTGCATTGCGCGATATGAATATAATTTAATAATTATAAAAATAGAGTATATACCTAAACAAAAAGCAGTTATATTTGCAGGCCATATTTCCGTCAGATGTTAAATTTTCAAAAAAAAGAAAAAAAAATCTTTAGAAATAATATGCTAAAGCTTCCAAACATTAATGCAAAAAATCTCCATATGGATTTATAAAATAATAGAAGTTCAAGGCAAGATGATTAAACAATAATAAATCAAATAGTAAATTAATTGATATACTCCATTAATTTAAAGTAGAGGATCACAGATAACGGAGGTCTAAAAACTTCTAGGAATGCGTCCCACTCTTTAGAGGACGATCACAGGTAACGGAGGTCTGAAAACTTCTAGGAATGCGTCCCACTCTTTAGAGGCCCTTATTCTCTGTCCTGCAGATCAACGACCGTTGTTGGAGAAGAGGAATAGGGGAAAAGGAAATAATAAAGAGGGAAGAGGCGGCTTGAGAAAAAAGGTGGCTAGCGCTTAAAGGAAGTCACAGGTAGAGAGGGAGAGAGCAAGTCACACTTGAGATGAACAAAGAAGAAGAAAACACATATCTATCATTAGCATTGTTGTTAAACTCGCAAGTTAACTCTTTGAGTTTATCGTTTTTACATTCCTAACTTACAAAATAGAGTCGAGTCACATGTAAACTTGTATTAGTTGTAAACTCGGCCAAACTTGTGAAGTTATAGGAGTTTACCATTTTTATGTTGTAACTTACAAAATTGTATTAACTTACTCTTAAATTTATGTTAACTTTTTAATTTGATCATGCTCGGTGGTTTTATATATACTTTTTTATATAAACTTCTTTGTTAAGGATGATATATTATAAATTTTGATGAATTTAATTTCAGTTATTTGGATTTAAAATATTTTTAATCAAATTTTTATCATTTTTTATAGTTTAATTATTTAATTATATACTATTAATACATTTTCAATGATTAAAACGATATGAGTTTATCTCACCATCAAAAGTTTAGTCAAATTTATTGTAATATTTCAAAATTTGGGTAGAGTGTCTATACATAGTACTTATAAAGTTAAGGGAAGTAGTGTATAGTTTTGCTGTTAGACTTTCTTTTCGTGCCAATATAAACATTCTTTTAATATACAAGATGAAAAATCAGAAGAATATAATAGTGATTAAAATATTTTGTGCCAATTGAACAGACAACAACGATGACAACAACAACAACAGAAGACAACTAAACAAGGAAGAATTAAAAATTGTTTAGTGAGTGACCATTTTTAAATAAAATAATTGTGTTTAAGCTAACGATGTTAGTGTCTTCCATTTACTTTACCACAATAAATATCAATATCTATATTGATCAATGAATAAAAAACCAGATCAAACTAGCCGGTCTAGCCGGAAAACCAATCAACCGGACCCAAGTCCAATTTGGTTCATCGTCTGACTCGGGGGGAGGTCAACTCAGTCAATTCTAAGTCGACTCACTAGAGTTGCCATCAACCTAAGCAACCAACCAAGTGGGGTGGGTTGGCCGAGTTCTTTTTTAAAGGGATAAGTATCTTTTTTGCCCCGAGAGTTTTGGCTGAGAAACACTGGGTGGACGAAAGTTTTTTTGAGCAAAATTGCCACGAAAGTTAACAAAACGTAGCAATTTTGCCTCTCCGTTAAGTTTAACTGATGTGCCACGTGGCATGCACCTCATCAATCAAATAGAGTTAAGTATCATTTTTACCCCGGAAGTTTACAAAACCTAGTAATTTTGCCCTTCTACCCTTTATATTAAATTGAACTATTAAATCAGTCGAAGATCACACGTCATGCCTTGAAAAGGTCGAATTTGGAGTAAGAGAGGGAGATCCTTGAGACGTTCAGCTCAAGTCGGCCGGATTTGTGAAGCCGAATTGGTCAAAGGGATTGAAAGTTTTGTTGCAAAATCTAGAGGAAGCATCACTTATGATCTAAGCAAACGAAACGTAAAACAAGAAATAAATTGCCATAAAAATTGGTTCAGTAAGACAAATCAATAGTTATAGTATTTACCTTTTTATAGATTGATCTAGGCCACCCACACTATCTCACAAGGTAAATCTATACTACTCTTAAAAATTCCACCAATTTTAAGGGAGGGTATAGATTTATACTGCTCTTAAAACTAAATATATACTGCTCCTAAAAATCTATACTACTCCTTAAAATCGGTGGAATTTTTAGGAGTAGTATAGATTTACCTTGTGAGACAGGATGGGTGGCCTCGATCAATCTATATAAAGATAAATATTATCACTATTGATTTGTCTTACTGAACCAATTTTTGGGACAATTCATTTCTCATTTTGTGTTTCATTTGCTTAGATCATAAGTGTTACTTTGGGTTTTGCAACAGACCTTTCAGTCCCTTTGACCAGTTTGGCTTTACAAATTCCAACTGCCTTGAGCTCAATGTTTCAAGGATCTCCCTCTATGAATCCAAGTTCGACCTTTTCAAGGCATGACATGTGTGTTCTTTGATTGATTTAATGGTCAAATTTAATATTGGGGATAGAAGGACAAAATTACTACGTTTTATAAACTTCGGGGGCAAAATTGCTCCTCAAGGAAAACTTCTGGGGCAAAAATGATACTTAACTCTATTTGATTGATAAGGTGACATGCCATATGAGATGAGGTGGCATGCCACATGGCACATTAGTTAAACGTAACTATCAAAATTAACAGAGGGACAAAATTGCTACATTTTGTTAACTTCCGTGGCAATTTTACACCAAAAAAATTGTCATCCACCCAGTGCTCCTCAGCCAAAACTTCCAAGGCAAAAAAGATACTTATCTCTTTTTTAAAAAAATACCCCCAAAACGGCGTCATTTTGGGGCTTTTCATTAAAATTCAGATCTTAACCTGATTACCCGACATTAAGAGAATCAGAAGAGAAAACCCTCGTGTGCCCTGCCCTATCAAAAAACCTAGTTCGACACTCACTCTCTTCCTCTCATCTCTACAATGGTGATTCACCAAAATTGATGCCGACGGCAAGCGGTGAAGGTAGCATAAACATGATAAAGCAACATCTTGCTAGTGTTGTTGGTCAAATTGCTTCTTGTAAAAAGGTTTTAGCCGATGTTCATAATAGGATTCCAGATACATTAAAAAAAGTTCAAAGAAAAAGTCTATTAAAGATATAGGAGAAGCGAAATATGAAGAAGCACATGTTAATACACCAAATTCTGAAAGTGCAGCTAAGAAGAGGAGAGCTCCTTGATCTATGGATAATTATTTTGCTCTTAAGACAACTCCCAGAGCTAAACCAACCATCAAGAGTGCTTTAGCTTCTAAAGAAGAACAACACAATATGGAGATGCTTATTGCTAAATGGGCTATAGTTAACTACATTCCATTTAAAGCATTGAAGTGCCCTTTATTTCAAAGGGCTATGGATGGAATGTGTGCTATTGAACCTCGGTTTAAAGGCCCTAGTGCTTACGAGTTTAAAACCAACTTGTCAAGAGAATGGAAAACGGAATGCCAGTTACTCATTAACGGTCACAGAGCTAAATGAAAAGATAATGGCTACACACTTATGGCAGATGGATGGACAGATTTGAGATAACAAACTTTGATAAACTTCTTAGTTTATTCTTCACACGATATGGTGTTTGTTAAGTCTGTTAATGCCTCAAATTTAGTCAAAGATGCTACGACATTATTCACATTGTTTTCTAAAGTGATTGAGTGGATTAGTCCTAAAAATATTGTTCATGTGGTGACTGATAATGTTGCCAACTATGTGGCATGCGGAAGGTTGATCAAAGAGAAATATAGAAATATCTATTGGGCCCCCTGTGCTGCTCATTGTTTAAATCTTGTATTGAAAGACATTTCAAGCATGCCTCATGTGTCAGACATTGCAGCAAAGGAATTGAAGATTCTTTGAGCAGAAAGGTGGTGCAAATAGCATTGATGATGATCCACAAATAGAAATTACTAGAAATTTCAGGGATCTGAATCTGTCCAACCAAATTGCTGTAAAACCAAAAGAGCCCTATGAGGCTTATCTTGCAAGTCTTTTTGTTAGCCAAGGAGAGTATGATCTGAGGGATGAACTTGAAGAAGCTCAAAAGCAAGATGAACAAGCAAATGCTATACGAGAGTTAATATCTCGGAATGAGACGCAAGATTACGATCTGTCACTTAATAGATTGGTTAGGTATAAGAAAAGAGTATATGTACCGCCAAATGCTGAATTGAGGTAGAAAATGTTGGATGAAGCTCACAAGAGCAGATACACATTACATCCAGGCATGGTCAAAATGTACTAGAATCTATAATCTGAGGTCTGCTGGCCAGAGTTGAAGAAAGATGTAACCCAGTATATGGCCAAATGTTTAACTTGTCAAAAAGTGAAGATTGAACACCAACGGCCTGTAGGATCACTGCCAAGACTTGAGATTCCAGAATGGAAGTGGGAACAGGTTACCGTGGACCTAGTAGTGGGATTGCCCAAGATCAGGCATATCGATGCAATCTGGACAGTTGTTGATCGTTTAACTAAGTCGGAACACTTTATTCCCATCAATGCTAGTTATTCTCCTGAGAGATTGGCTGAGGTCTACATCAAAGGGATTGTAATACCCTAAAATTCATATTTCTCATAAATATTATATTTTGATAAATAGTGCCTATTAGAAATAGGTGAATATGTGGTCTCAAAATTGAGTAACATATTTATGTTAATTTAGGGAATTTTCTCTAAGAATTAAGGTAATCAAAATAATCAAGGAAGTGTTATGAAACCACTTGAATTAATTAAAGGGAATTAACCACAATTAGGAGGCAATTAAATTTGCACTAATTAAAATAATGGTATAATACCCCAAAATTCATATTTCTCTTGAATATTATAGTTTGGAAAAATAATACCTATTTAAAATAGGAAAGTATGTTGTCTCTAATTTTAGTAATTTATTTGTTTATTTTCCTTGGAATTTTAAGAGGCAAAAATCCAATACTATTTTAGGGACCATAAGTTGCCCTATGATTATTAAATAAATGCATGGTGCATAAATGACCAAAGATTAAGCTAATTAAAGACTAAACCTAAGTGAAAATTCAAGAGGCAACAAAGGTTTGTGTGTGGATGATTGTGGACCATGGAAAAATAAAGCAAGAGTGCATGGAGTAAAGGGGAGAGGTGGCAATTTTGTGTGTGTGTGTGTGTAGTGATTAAAGGAGAAGAGCCTTGTTGGTTCAATGTGGATCTAGTGTTCCATAGGTAAAAATCTCAAGACAATTAAGGTGAAGTAATGTTTGCCTAATTAAACCACTAATCCTCATGATAAGTTCATAAGTCAATTAATTACTCAATTAGGTATTATCAAAGACAATTAAGGGGTTTTAATCCTATATTAAATATAAGCATTAATCCAAGACAAGAACACAAATTTGGCTTAGGATGAATTATCATCTTAAAGGTTACCTAACAAATACAATAAATTCTAAAATGATGAAGGGGTAATTAAGTACTTCTAATTAAGCCATAATGTTCAAGAATCACAAAACTAATTAGGGAATTGGATTAGACTCCAAACTAAACCCTAAGAGCATTTTGCCTAATTGCTAACCAACCACCAAAGTCATCTAGTTACAAATATACTTAGAGTAACTAGGAAATTAAAGCACCAAGTTGGGAAATGCATGAAGGTGGAGAGGCTACCAATGCATGCTTGGAGAATGCATGAAGGTGGAGAGGCCACCAATGCATGCTTGGAGAATGCATGAAGGTGGAAAGGCCACCAATGCACTCTTGGAGCCAAGAGTGCCATGACCTTTTAGTATAAATACGAGGGCTTAGGCTTCATTATTCCTCACACCTACACAAGCAAGAGAAAGCATAGCATCTGAATATAGAGAGAAAAGAGGGAGAGTGAGGAGCTTCTTGAAGGAGTCTAGCATTTGCAAGTAAGTTCTTTAAGTTGTAGTTCTTAAATTCATAGTTAGAAGTAGCTTTGATTTTAATTATGCTAGAGTAATTTTAATATCATGTTTTTATAGTTAAATATAATGATATTTCGAAAATTATATGAGCCATGTAGTATAGAAAAATTTTTGGGAGTTGAAAAGCAAAGTAGCGAAGCTTTGGTGAAAATTCATCGGTTAGAAGTTTCTGAAATCAGTGGCAGAAACGCCATAATTTTATGTTGAAAATGAAGTTAATTAATTCTGAAATTTTTCATGGTTAAATTAGACATATAGGTATTTTCAAATATTTCAAGAACATACTAAAATGAATTTTTTGCAGAGAGATAAAAATTCCCAAAGTTTGGCTACGTTTTTCTGGAAAATTCTGGGCAGAGGTTAAATAATATTAAACTGGGAATGATTCACTAATTCTGGGTGAAATTAAGTATTTTTACTCAAAAATATACATCCTAAGGAGTCCAGGAAATTTTACGGATCCTCGTTTCAATTTTTTTAGATTTAATTATGAGTTTGCGAAGTTAACCAAAAATTCTGCCCAGAAACTCAGCACTGCGTTTTTAAGAAAATGTAAGGGCAAAATTGTAAATAACAAATCCACCAAGGGTAGAGAGATAAATAGAGGTGGAAATATCTCTTAGGATATTATTCTAAGTAATATGGTGATATGTTAGGATATCCGGGAAGTCCGGGGCCGGATTCAAAGGCCGGGCAAGTTGGCCACTACACGGAGAAAGGTACGTTCGCGTACAGTAACTTTAACTCTCATATGTCTTGTATGGCTTTGATATGATTGGTTGATTCATGATTGATTGTTTTCCAAACTGTGAATATCTGTCATATGTATTGTTTATACTTTTCATATGAGGTTAACTGTTATCTGAGATTCAATTCGATTGAATCTCAGCTTTGACTAAGGTTCAGGGAAGGAATCAAGGTCTAAGATGACAACAGAGATGGAGCCGTGAAAAGGCAGCGATGAAACGGAGCCGTGAAGAGACATCGGTCGAGATGAGAGACTAGTTCTGGCATGAATCTAATAGAGTTATTTCAAACTGTTTGGTGTCTAGAAAGGGTTCGTCTATGTGGCTCAGTCGATAAGTCGCCGTGAATTCGGGAGACTTCTACTAGACAATCGGCCCGCCAAATTGGTTGATTAACGAGTTAGATTCATTGCCCCAAGTCTACCTAAGGCTTGGTTTAAGATTGTATAGTTACTATTGAAGAGTTGTAATTATACAAGTCTGTAATATTGTATCACATGAATATTCCTTCGGGATTATTTTTATATATTAGTTTTGTAAATGGAGCTATATACCCAAGAGGGGTGGATCATATTGTCATGTCATAGGCTTGGCTTGATTCGGCCGTCTGCTTTCTCTTTGGGCTATCGAATCCCCTCTTTTGGGGTTCTGGATTATCTTCAATCACAACACCCTTTCCAGAGGATTCTTGTATCAATGCCGCTCTTCAACTTCCTTGGAATTGATTTGGTCCTTACTCGTGGAGGAATCGGTTGAGAGGATTGAGAAGCTTCCTTAGACATTTGAGCGTTTAGGGTTCGACGAGAAAATGAGTTTAGGAAGAATTAGACGAGGTTTGGTGAAAGATTGGAGAGGAATGATGAATGATTGTGGCGATTACAGAAGAGGGAAGAGAGAAAGTCGCGTCTTGGGCTTTGCGTTTAAATATATATAGATGGGCGACTATACTCGAGTAAGTTCTTATCACCCTCATTTACATACTCGAGTAAAGAAGGAAGTATGCGACCTGGACTTCAAAAATGTCGCGTGAATTTTGAAATATCGTACTCGAGTAAGTTACCAACATACTCGAGTAAGTTTAATCATACCTTCGATACTCGAAAGTCTTTACATACTCGTTTCCTGAGCTTTGTCTCTTGAATACTCCGAGTAAGTCCTTCCATACTCGACTAACATTAAATTGAATGAGAAATGCTTACAATTCATTGTTCCCATTCTCTCAGTTCTTTTGCTAGAGCTTTGTGAAGATGTCGACGAGTTGAAGATGAGTTGGGATGAACATCATTTTGATCTCTTTTAAAGGACATATCCGATTGATGCACATCAATATGCTTGGTCCTTGTATGTTGCACGGGATTCTTGGCCAAGCTTATTGTGCTTGTGTTGTCACAGGGATTTCTGAACTTACATGTTGCTTCAACCATAGCTTGTGCACAACAACGGTACATATTCGGCATTAAGGACATTTAGTATGCCCATAGTCCAAGTCTTTGTGTGCGAGAGATATACGGACATGGGACTCTTTTGGATTGGAACCTTGCACACATCCCAGAGCGAATTGGATGTCTAGAAAACATGTTGTGATGTTGAAATCTTTGTATCTGAAGCTATAGGAGTGTCGGCTCCCATTGCATTGGTCCATTCCAAATTTCTTCGGCAAATCATTCGGATATTTGGTTTGGGAAATAAATATCCCATCTTTTCTTTGCTTGATTTGCGTCAAGAAAGTAGTTGAGCTCTCCCATCATGGACATCTCAAACTCTCCTGTACCCGAATATAATATCATCCATTAGAACCATTGCATTAAGCTTATTACTCTTTATGAAAGAGAGTTGTATCCCAACAAAACCTTGATCAGAAGGAATTTGCACGCTCATACCAAGCTCTAGGAGCTTGTTTCAGGCCATATAGAGCCTTCTTGAGACGCATGTTCATTTTCAAAACCCGGGGAGGTTGTTCTACATAAACTTCCTCTTGTATAAAACCATTCAGAAAAGCACTTTTTACATCCATTTGATATAGTTTAAAACCTTTCACACATGCAAGGCTAGAAGTACTCTTATGGCTTCCAATCTTGCCCTTTGGACATAAGTTTCTTCATAATCAATTCCTTCTTCTTGATTATAGCCTTTGGCGACCAATCTTGCCTTGTTGCGGACAATGATTGCGACTATGTTCCCAAACTTGAAGATGTAACTGCATTGCTAACACCCAATCATTATCCGAGAAGGGTCAATCTTAGAGGTTCTATATGAGATATAAATGCGAGAGAATGTTCTTGAATTTCAAAGTACTATTTCCTGGTTCTTACTCACGATTAATATCACCTATAACTTGCTAATAAATTTCCAAAGCTTCCCAGGTTGAGTCGATCGGGATTTTTCAATATTATTTTGGGGATCAAAACATTTTCAGAATTTTCAGTAGAAGTAGGAGTAGTTTTCGAAAAGAATTGATTCTTGGAGTCCAGTATTTTGGATTCACGAAAAACAACATGTATTGACTCTTCAACAATCGTGTGCGAGTATTAAAGACTCTATAGGCTCACACTCCTATTTGAATATAGGTTCATTGCCCCAAGTCTACCTAAGGCTTGGTTTAAGATTGTATAGTTACTATTGAAGAGTTGTAATTATACAAGTCCCGTAATATTGTATCACATGAATATTCCTTCGGGATTATTTTTATATATTAGTTTATGTCAGGGCATCATCATATGTCTGGGCATTTTATATTAGTTGCTCATCGTCCAAATGTAAGCACATGCTCTCCGTTTCCGCATTACTCTGAGTGGTAGCACCTCAAACTCTGTTAAGTTTTCTAAAACTAAGTGTCAACCGACACATTTTGAAGTATGAAATTTGGGGTGTTATAGAGATAGTGAGACTCCATGGTATACTGGAGAGTATTATTTCTGATAGAGATCCCTAATTCACACCCTAATTCTGGCAAGCTTTACATGAAGCTTTGGGGTCAAAGTTAAAATTTAGCACAGCTTATCACCCCAGACTGACGGTCAATCTAAACGGACCATACAGATGCTAGAAAACATGTTGAGAGCGTGTGTATTGGGCTTCAAGGGAAATTGGGATCGATATCTTCCATTAGCAGAGTTTGCATACAATAATAGCTATCATTTGAGTATCCAGATGGCTCCATTTGAAGCGTTATATGGCAGAAAATGTCAATAACCCATTTGCTCTATCTCACGCATACTTGAGTTATTCACAAAATGACTCGAGTCATACTAGACTCTGAAAAAGCTGATATCGCGATGAATCATTTGAAAGCTGAAGTACAATTCAAGACTTGAGTGGGTAAGTGACAACTCGAGTTATGTCCTTTGCAAAGAATTGATTTTCTTAAAACTATGACTTGAGTGATGTTTTGTCAACTTGAGTTACTAACTTCAAAAATCATTTTTCAAAGATATAGAGATATTTTAACTGGACTTAAAAACATTGTAACTTGAGTTATATCAGATCAATTGTTTGTCGAGTCAAGTTACTTCTAAACTAAGTTATTTTGACCTAAATCAACAACCATCCTTGAGATTACAATTGTTAGACATCATCGAAACACATAGAGAATTAAAATTCTCCCCCTTTTTGATGATGACAACACTTGTAATTTTAAAGGGAAAATGAGTTTGGAAGATATCACAGAAATGTAAAACACATATCAGAACAAGATATCAGAAGGCTAGCATTTACTCATTGTACATGTATGTTAAGTACAAAAACACAAAATTAGCTAACATTCATACATTGCAAGTATCTGTCAAGTGCAAAAACATAGAGATGAACTACATGGAAATGAAAATACACAATGATAAACACAATCTGCAAACTTCATTTCTTCACATCTTCATCCTTTGCAACTTCACTTTTCTCTTTCTCTCCCCCTTTGTCATCAAGCAAAATGGGAGGATCAGAGGCCAGGGAAGCACGCAGGGCCTGAAGAACTGGCAAGGGTGAGTAGATAGTGAGAGAGAGAGAGAGAGAGAGAGATGGAGGTGCAGGTGGAGAAGTGATAGGAGGTGGTGAAGAGGGTCTGGGTGAAGGAGGTGATGAGGGGGAAGCACCAGAAAAGTGCTCATCAAAGAGATCAGTAGTGACTCCAGAGGAAGAAGATAGTCTCACAGTGGAGGCCTGAGAGGAGGGAAGAATGAAAGTAGGAGGAGCAGAGGAAATAAAATGAGCAGAAAGAGGAGGAGTGGGTAATATGGGAGTGGATTCACGAGGAGGTGGAGAGAAATGGGGTGAAGGAAAAATGGGAGGAGAGGAAGGTGAAGGATGTGAGTAGTAAGGTGGTAATTGATAAGGAGGAAAGGGAATGGGGGAATGACTAGGAGAAGGAAGGGGGAATGGCTGGGAGAAGGAACCAACCCTGAGGGACCAGCATCTTCATTCTTCAACAACTTGGACAGCTTAGAATCCAATGTCTGATACAGCAAGTACATGCTCTCAAATCTCTCAACAAGATCCTCAAAATGTCCTTTAACATTCTCCAACCTCTTATCCATGTAATCAAACTTCTCATTCCTAGAGGTGAGTCTTTCAACCAATTTCCCAACCTCTCACTCAAGCTTATCGGAGAGTTCATAATATTGAGCAGTCAGGGTTGTCTAGAGAATTCCAAAAGTCTCTTGCATAGCCTTTGTCACAATGTTCTTGATCTCAGCATTGAGGCTTGAAGACTAATGTGCAGGCTGAGACTGAGAGGGTGTAGGTGAAGATTGAGCTTCAAGTGGCCTGGAAGCATATGCTCTAGATATAGAAGGGGCTCTGGATTTCCCTGATCCTTCTTGAAAAGAGATTTTCATATAGTTCAAATGAGTTTGTCCAAACAACTAAGGCTTGACAGGTTTTTTAAAAAGATCAAGGTACCAAATTTTGTTGGTATACAACAAAAGGGACACCAAATTGGGAAAAGGAATTGTGGCTGAGGGAGAAGACTCAAAATTGAATCTCTTCATCTCTTGATAGACCCGGTGACCTATGTTGAAAGGTACTTTGTCTATCAGAGAAGCAAAAAGGCCATAGTCAGTAGAATTGAAGTAAGTAAAGTTCTTGCCTTTTTGGACCAAATTCCTACAATATCTGTACCATAAGGCTCTATGAGTAGGGGGCATATCAACTGGAGAGAACTTAAGTTCACCTACAGGTTCACCAGGCCTGAGAATTTTGAAAAAAAATTCCTTATCATATGTAATGTGAGGCACAGGTGGAGGATTTTCAATAAACAAAAGTGAATTGATCACATCAGCAGAGACAATAATGGATTTGCCCCTAACAGAGGTAATACATTTATCCTCGACGATCTTACCCTTTTTTCTACTATATTTGCCATGGACATATTACAGTAAAATGTTTGACTAATGAGGGTGTGTATGGGGTATTAATAGCTAGAAGATTTCTGAATTGATCTAACCAAGGAGACAAGTCAATATTACACTGCTCCTTTAGTTTGATCAAGTCCACATACACTGTGGGACAAAAGCCACGAGAAAAGTATTTTTCTTTGTAATCTAACAGTTGGGCATCAATCATAGGAGTGGGAGAGCATATAAATTCATGATTTGGGGGTTTAACTAGGGTAGGAGGATTGAAAACATATTGAGGAGTTCCAGATACCATAGAGTCATAGCCTCCTATCCTAGAACCAGCTTGAGCCTTAGAAATGACCACCTTCTTCTTCTTCTTGTGAGGAGCAACAATAGGTTCCTTATCTCATCGAGTCGTAGCCTCTGGGTCAATCTTTTTCTTAGTAGGAACATCAGATGGGTCCTCGAGTCGCAGCTTTCTGGGTTTCTCCGTCGGCAACTCAGAAGCTTTGGTTGTGGGTTTTCTCTTCCTTTTTGGTCTCGACGAAGCAGGTGGAGATGTAGAGACCGTGGCTTCATAATCTGACGAAGAATCCTTCTGGGTTTTAGAAGATTTAGGAGGCATTGGAGTGATTTGGAAGAAGAGAAATGATGAAAGGAAGAAGGGCGACTCGGGTTAGGGTTTGCAAATATGAGAAATGAAGTGCCTCATATACGACAGACATATATATATTAGACCCATAACTCAAGTTGTTTAATGAATGACTCGAGTCATGTATGAAAGAGTACTAACCTTTTGCTACCCAGTGACTCGAGTTATTACTTACCAACTCAAGTTATAAGAGCCACTTCACGTGACTCAAGTTGTGCTTGCCTGACTCGAGTCATATTTGTGCTCCAAAATTCTGATTGCTCTCTGTGTTATCCTTGACTCGAGTTACCTTATTATGACTTGAGTTACTATAATGCTTCACAAAGTTATCAGTGTTGAAATATTGTTATGACTCAAGTTACATCAGTAAACAGGCATTTATCAGAAGCGAGATCAAATGAGTTTTTGTTACTGATATATGCTTACATAGTCCTGCAGAAACAATAGGTAGACACTCCAAAGCTTAAGTTAGTGACTGTAAATCATCAAAAACATATAACTAACATTTTTTGAGTAGAATTATCTTACAGTTCATTAGGATTTACCACTCCCAATTCTCTCCTGATGAACATGAACTGCTCTTTAGCCAAAGGTTTGGTGAAAATATCAGCAAGTTGCGGATGAGTTGGGATGAACATCACTTTGACATCTTTTTTCTGAACATGATCCCTTATGAATTGATTTCTAACATCAATATGCTTGGTCTGAATATGTTGCACTGGATTCTTTGCCAAGCTTATTGTGCTTGTGTTGTTACAAAGGATTGGAATTTCCTTGAGATGAATTCCCAAATCTTGAAGTTGTTGTTTGATCCACAACACTTGTGCACAAAAACTTGATGTAGCTATATATTCATCTTCAGTTGATGATACTGAGACGGTTGTTTGCTTCTTGCTGAACCATGAGACAAATAAACCACCAAGAAACTCACATTGGCCACTTGTGCTCTTTCTATCCGTCTTGTATCCGGCATGATCTGAATCTGAATATGCTACCAGATGTTTAGGTTGACCTTTAGAAAACCATAATCCCGATTCTTCTATATCAGCAAGATATCTGAATATCCTCTTCACGTGTTCAGCATGAGTCTCCTTAGGAGCGGATTGGAAGCGAGCACACATTCCATACTGAACTGGATGTCAGGTCTGCTTGCTGTCAGATAGAGTAATGATCCAATCATTCCTCTATATCTTGTGATATTGAAATCATTTCCTTTCTCATTACCATCCAAAGAGGCAGTAGAGCTCATAGGTGTATCAGCTCTGTTGCATTCATTCAGACCATACTTCTTCAGCAAATCTCTTAAGTATTTGATCTGAGATATAAAAATGTCATTATTGTGTTGCTTGATTTGAAGACCAAGGAAATAGTTGAGTTCACCCATCATGGACATCTCAAACTCTCCCTACATTGTCTTAGAAAATTCTTCACACATAAATTCATTAGAAGCACCAAATATGATATCATCAACATAAATTTGCACAATTAAAATTCCATTTAGCTTGTTACTTTTAATGAAGAGAGTTGTGTCAGCTTTGCCTCTAATAAAGCCTTGATCAAGAAGGAACTTGTTCAATCGCTCGTACGAAGCTCTTGGAGCTTGCTTAAGGCCATAAAGGGCTTTCTTGAGCCGATAAACATGATTTGGATGGTGATCACTTTCAAAACCAGGAGGTTGTTCAACATAAACTTCCTCTTGTATAAAACCATTTAAAAATGCACTTTTGACATCCATTTGATAGAGTTTGAATCCCTTAATACAAGCAAAAGCTAGAAGAACTCTTATAGCTTCCAATCTTGCTACTGGAGCATAAGTTTCTTCATAATCAATTCCTTCTTCTTGATTATAACATTTACCAACCAATCTTGCCTTGTTACGGATAATGATTGCTGTTTCATCATGTTTGTTTAGAGCCGGGGAATCAGGCCGAGCCCGTTTAAGCCCTGGCCTGCAGAGCTCAGGCTTGAAAAATAGGCCATAAATTTGAAATTGGCCCCGCAGGGCCGGCCCGTTAGGCCCGTTTAACTGTAGTTTTTTTTTAAAAAATAATTATTTAGACTTCCACTTTATGAATGTGTTTATTTGTAATTACTTAGTTTTTTTTAGTTTAAACTATAACCCTTCTTTTATGTTTATTATTATTTTGTATTCAAACACATAATTAGTTATTATAAATTTTAAAGAAGAGATGTTTTCATATTAAATAAACACATACTTTGGTATTACAATATTATGTAAGTAATAAATTATAAATATATTTTGTGTAAAATAAGTATAATTATTTTTACCTGTCAGTAAAATTATGCATGAAGCGAAGGAATCTGCAGACACACAAAATGACGAGAGGGAAAGGCATTTTGTCACGGACATACATAAAGAAATTCTTTTGTTTAATTTTTTTTGAAAAAAAAAGGAAAAAAACATATTCTTTGTGTTTATTTATTTATTATTACGAATTAATGAATGTGTTTTTTGTTGAATGATTTATATTGTTTAGATATTAATGTTGATAACATTTATTTGATAGATTAGAACTTTAATGGTTGCAATTTACTAGTTATATTTCTTTGAAAGAAAAAAAATTGAAGGAAAATTATTAAAAATTGGAATAGTAATTTTCAGGCCCTGTAGGGCCGGCCCTGGCCCTAGTACTATCGGGTCGGGCTTTGAAAAACAGATGTTTTCCTTACCCCCAGACCCTATAGGGCCGGCCCTGTTAGGCCCTGGCCCTGTCGGGTCGGGCGGCCTTGATTTCCAGCTCTACGTTTGTTCTTAAATACCCATTTAGTCCCAATAATCGGATGGTCTTTAGGTTTAGGTACTAAGTCCCAAACTTGATTTCAATCAAATTGATGTAATTCCTCTTGCATTGCTATCACCCAATCATTGTTTGAAAGGGCTTCATCAATCTTAGAGGGTTCAATCTGAGAGATAAATGCAGAAAAAGTGACTTCATTGAAAGTACCTTTTCTGGTTCTTACTCCTTGACTTACATCACCTATCACTTGATCTAAAGGATGATTCCTAATAAATCTCCAAGATTTAGGTTGAGATTGACCATTGTTTTCACAAACATTTTCAGAAGCAGTTTCAAAAAACATCCTCAGAATTTTCAAGAAAGGTAGGGGTAGTTTTTGAAAAGAATTGATTTCTGTAAGCATTTTTTTCATCATCATCTAGAGGCTTATCAAATTTGGTTTTGCTAAACAAAACATGAATAGACTCTTCAACAATACAAGTACGAGTATTAAAAACTCTATAAGCCTTACTTCTATTGGAGTAACCAAGAAATATACCTTCGAAATATACCTTCATCATCTTACCATTATTGTGCAGATGGGTAAGATTGGGCTTGCTCCCTTTATAGAGCTCATAAGATGTCTTCTTAAGATTCTTCTGAATGTATGCACGATTTGATATGTAGCATGAAGTGCTCATTGCATCAGCCCAGAAGACTTGAGAAGTTTGGTTATCATTCAACATCACTTTTGTCATCTCAGTGAGGACACAATTCTTTCTCTCTACAATACCCTTTTGTTGAGGTGTCCTCGGGGCAGAGAAATTGTGGTCTATCCCATGAGCATCACAAAATTCTTCAAAGGCATTATTCTTGAATTCTCCACCATGATCAGTTCTTATACCTGAAATAGAGATACCTTTCTCGTTTTGGTCCTTTTTAGCAAATACAACAAACTTGTCAAGTTACTAAGAAAGCAATTTTCAAAAATAATTCTATTGCAATTACTAAAGAGGTTTAGAGTGTAAGAGTTACCTGCTCTAGGAGCCCTGAATAAGGCTTTTGATTTGATATTGACTAAGGGCAGATCATTCTTGCTCACAATCAAGCATTCCTCAGAGTCGAAGATAACCAAGTTACCTTTGTCTGTGCTTTGGCTCACACTGAGGAGGTTGTGGCAAAGGCCCTCTACAAGGTAAACGTCTTTGATTTGAGGTCCATCGTTGTTGCCAACTTCACCAATTCCAGCAATCCTTCCAGATTGATTTCCACCAAAAGTCACTTTGCCACCATCCTTAGTCTTGAGAGAAGCAAATTTAGTATGATCTCCCGTCATATGTCTAGAGCATCCACTATCAATATACCACTTGTTGGATTTTGATGCTCTTAGACAAACCTGTAAATCCCAAGAGATTAAGTTTTAGGTACCCATCTTTTCTTGGGTCTTTTGAGGTTAGTTTGGGCCTTAGGAACATAAGTTCCCTTAGGTACCCATTGATAATTACCAACAGGTTTACTCTTTCTTTCCTTTTTATGAAAACAAGAAGAAGTAGTATGACCTTGACGATTACAATAATTGCAGTGAGCAAAAGCATTTGAAGAATGAACAATTTTTCTAAAATAATTCATATACGACTTTTCTCCAAATTTCTTTTTGCCTTTCTTCTTATCAAGATTAGGTTTATAACCAATGCATGATCGGTCATTTGTAAATCTCTGTTGTTTTAAAATCATATTGAGCATTTCACTACCTTGAGTGAACTTCTCAAGTGTTTTTGTGAGATGTAAATTCTTTTTCTCTAAATCAAGACAATCTTCACAAACAATATTTTCACAAGAGAGATTTTTGACTTGTTGTTCAAGAGTTATGTTTTTCTGTTTCAAAGCTATATATTTCTCAACAAGTTTTTCAAATTCAGATTGCACAATGTTGTACTCGGCAAATAATTCATCATATGTAGGTTGTGAGTCATATACCTCATTGACATTTTCAGACTACTATTCTTCTTGAGCCATGGGCATATGTTAGCTCTTTCCTTCTTCAGCTTCATCTTCATCGGATGAGTTGTCTCCCCATATAGCTGACACATATGCTTTCTTCTGAAATTATTGAATTTCTTCTTCTCTTTATCTTTGTTCTTCAACTGGGGCACTCTGACTTGATGTGGCTGGGCTTTTCACATTTGTAGCAGATAATTGGCTTCTTAGCCTCAAAGCTGGAGCTATCCTTGTGAAACTTCTTGTATCCTTGGTCCTTCTTGAAAGTGGAGCAAATCACCAACAGGGGGTGAATTGGGGATTTTAAAATTCTTTTCTAAATGCTCTATTTTTTAATATACTAAAACAAGGTATAACTGAGTAAGAGAAGAAGAAGTAAGGCACAAGAAATTTATACTGGTTCGGTCTAACCTCTTGACCTACGTCCAGTCCCCAGACACTCTGGGATTTCACTAACTCAAATGATTACACACTCTGTAACTCTAGAGTAATTCTCTCACTAGAACTTACTCCCTCTTACAAATTGTAATCAAATATCCTACCTCGGTTCCTCTACCTACTACTTTCTCTCGTCGTTCTGGTCCCCCCACTTATTTGAAACTTCTTTGTTTGCATGATGACAAAGGGGGAGAAAAGGAAAAGAAGTAAAGAGCATTTGTTGAGCATTGTAATTACCTTTCTATGTCTTAGCATTTTTATATGACTAAAAACTCTGATGTGCTTAGCATTATGAATTGGCAATGATATATTTCTTTTTGGATGAATTGCAAATATTTTTGTTTTGAATGAAATGTGTTTCTAATTTCATCTTTGTTCAATGCTCAAATCTTTTGAAAATCTGTCAAATGGTTTACAAGTGTTATCATCATCAAAAAGGGAGAGAATGTTAGTTCTCTATGTGTTTTGATGATAATTGACCATTGTAAACAAAATGAGATTTATGATTCAAGTCAAAATGATTTTAACTTATTCAAACTTGGATCATATCAGTTTGTCATACTTACTATCAGATTGACTCGAGTTTAAGATGTCAAACTCAAGCCAAGCCTTGTGTGACTTGAGCCTGAAAGTTTTCTAGACTCGAGTTACACATATCTAACTCGAGTTACGATATGAACTCAAGCAAATGCCTAGTGACTCCAGTTAAGCCTTGCAAACTTAAAGTCTTTTCAAAATTCAAGGTTAAATAACTCGAGTTAGTTACCTATAACTCGAGCCCTGGATTTGACCGCTATATTCAAATGTATTCTGATAACTCGAGCCAATACTTAATGACTCGAGTTAGAAGAAGTTTTCAAACTATTTTTGAAAAGCCTCTTGATAACCATTTGTGAAAATGGTTCTTAACTCGAACCAGCCTTATATGACTCAAGTTTAGACCTGAACTCGAGCCAAGCTTCTGGGACTCGAGTTAATGTTTCTCAGAGACTTCTTCTATGTTCTTCAAAGTTAATTTTTCAAATAAGAAGAACTCGAGTCTGGGATATATGACTCGAGTGTAGCTCTGAACTCGAGCTCAGCTTTAGTGACTCAAGGCAATGTATTTCTCAGACTTGAGTTATCTTTTACAACTTATTCTTGACTCGAGCCAGTAGCATTTAACTCGAGTTCCTATGTCTATTTGTAAATAATCGACTTGAACTTCTTAAATCTCTTAGTATGATTTATCTACCCATATCATCTCTCATTATTATTTTTAACCATGTTTAATCAGTTTGTTGATGAGTTTCAAATGATTTTGATATGGATTAACACCAAATTGGAATAAAACAATTATGTGTCAAAAGCAAAATGCTCGTAGTAAACAGAGCCAAGAAACAGAATGAAACCTCGTAGCAGACGAAATCATTCCTTCGAGGTATACTTATTTCGGAAAATACTCTGAGTCAACTTCTGTGCACAAGTACGTCGACGGCGAATGCATTAATGAAGCAATGTTCTATTATACCAATGGAATACATCTGTGCCTAATGAAAGTTTGAAATGTCTCAACGGCTATATTCAAAGCTCTTCTCAACGGCAATAATGGAAGATGGTATAAAAAGCTCATCACATTCAATTCCGCCAACAATCGAAACTCTACGCAATCAATTTGACATTATTTCAACTTATTGTTTTATTCGCTTCATTTAATATCTTCGGAATTTTCTGTACTTCAGTTATTATCATTTATATACTTAGTGGGGAGTTAAACACTCATTTGATTTCTTGATTATCTTTTAAATCTTAAGGTTGAGGAACCTTAAGTGTGGGTATACAATTACAACTTGTAAGGGGAAGTGAGTCCAAGTGTGATAGAATCATCTCGAGTACAGAGTGTGCAATTGTATATGTGTTTGTGGATTAGTGAAATACCCAGAGTGTCTGGGGACTGGATATAGTTCGAAGAGTTAGACCGAACCAGTATAAATTCTCCATGTCATTTCTCCATGTCTCTGTCTCTGTTCTTATTGCTCATCTTTTCAATTTGAAAAAGAATTTCGAAATCCCCTATTCACCCCTCTATATGATATTCTCTCTTCACCCTCCACGATCTTGCATCTGCAAGAGCTTTACACAAGCAAGGGAGGACTAAACACTTTGAGATCTCCAATGAGTTGTTTGGCTGAAGGCAGTTCGGTTAGACCATACATCCTCAAGATGATTGGGTTGATATCATACACAAACCTCAAGATGGCTGAAGTTTTATTATCATCAAAACATAAAATCAAGAACTAACAAAGCTATAATCTCATAACACAAAACTAATTTTTGCATTTCGATACCAATCTTTAAAGTTTAGTCTAGCTAACTAATTAGCATTCAGAATAGAGCGGAAATCAAAATTTTCGGCTATGACTCAAATGTTTAAAATAAAAGATGGACTTTATATAAGTATTTCATTAATTTTAAACAACCATATTCAAAGAGTTTTAAAACGTATACGGCCCTCCCACTATTTTCTCTAGAATCAATGACCCTCAGTTATAGATTTAGGGTTATCTTTTATAAGGATATCCATAGTGGGCTAAGAGAACGACTATAATCATTAGTCTTTAGCTAAGCCTACAAAACTAACTTATCTAGTGGGTTGATCTAATCAACAACATCTCCATGTCTTCTCTTAGATCATTACGTTGACAGCACCTTGTTTGGGTCAACATAAAATGTCTTTATTTTATCTTGCATGCATAATTACACATACAAATAAACTAACTATCATATAGTTTAATTTTAAATGGCTTGTCTTATCATTCATACTAGTCATAAAGTGATCGCATTTACTATCAACATGCATACTAGTCATGATTTCAAAATTCAAAACAATGCATATTTGAAAAATAAACACAAGATGATCATGGTGCCTTCTATTTTTCATCCAGAGCAGCTACATGCTTTAAATCATGGTCAACTTCAAATTCACCCAGGTCCCATCCACATGGCCGATTGCACCTCTTGGCATGGTCTTCATGGTCTAGCCATCATCTTTAGGTCAACGATAGAAAAATTTATATCTTAAGTTCTACTACAATTTTCTATATAAAACTTAAATTGGGACAAAACAATCTCATTTCCTAAAAGACATATAATTTAAGTCAAGACAAAACAATCCCATTTACCGAAAGAAATTTTAAAGCAAAATCTAAAATTTAAAGCATACATTCGAGGCACTATGACCATCCTTATTCCTTGTCCCTACAAATATACCCACAACATCAGCTAAGGCATCACCATGCATATATTCCATGAGGTCCCTATCTTGTATTTCTATACAAGTAGATGATGTCGTACTAGTCTTATTGAGATCATTAATGCCCTTTCTTGGTGATTCAAGACTAGGAATAAGTTGTAGGCAGTAGATGATATCGTACTAGTCTTATTTTATTACAAGAAATAACTCCCCCTGTGCTTTACGTGGGTGCAATATCTACAACACTTAAAAATAAATTATACCCTTCAATTCATCAACCTACATAATTTCAACACCATGCAACATTTTGAATTGTACAATTTTTTCCATACCAATTCCATCCAGTTTGTCAAACATCAAATATCAACTATCTTTTATATCCATCATCAAATAAAAAACACACTTTAAACATATGATTTTATTTTACTCTTAAAAATAAATTATACCCTTCAATTTATCAACCTACACGACCTCAACATCATGCAACATTTTTAGTTGTACAATTTCTTCCATACTAATTCCACCCCGTCTGTCAAACATCAACTACCATTCATATCCATCATCAAATAAAAAACACGCTTCAAACATATGATTTTTATTTTTTAATCATAACATTATCTTTATTCGAACTTATACAAATATCTTTTTTTTTTAATTTTAATGATAAAGTAAGCTACATTAACTACCACATGCCGGACATGAAACTACTCTACAACTACCAAATTTCAAAAAATAACTCATAATCCAAATATATGTTGCATAAATATTATACGCCTCTACTTCTATATATCTACCTACCACTACATGAATTAGGATATAAAATATAGAAAAAGAGGCGGCTTGAAAAAGTTGGGATATAACTCGTACAGACATGCAATATATACTAACCACAAAATAAATATAAACATGGATATGTGCAAGCTTTTTTAAACTATTGGGCGGTAATAGCATTTAGCATGAGAAGAGAGGACTTGGCTCCCATCCTCTTCTTCACTCAACTGTTGGATTTAAATCTCAACGGTTCATTTAATCTTTTATAAAAATATTAATAAAATATTAAAAATATTTAATAATTTTATATCAAATTAATCTTTTCAGACAAATTCCTTCACTGGCCGAATCAACTTCCTTAAGGATCTAATTTCAAATATAACTAAACTCAATATACATACCTCAAGAATATCAACTTTCAATTAAGTAGCACTTTTCTTAAATAGCTCCGCTGCATTCTTATTAAAAAAAAATGACCCGATGCGGTGCCACCAATCATATAATTCAACTTGAACCTATTTGACAAAAAAGTGTGACATTCGCTAAACTTCAAACACATAAAGCATATATATGAAACTTAACACACTTAAGGAACCATTCCCATTTTCAACCTTTGGTTTAATTCAACATCTTGATCTAACATGATACATCAAAGTATTTCTCCTACTCATAATTTCATTTATAATTAAAATACTCATATATCACAAAATCAAACATTTATACTACCAGTACAAAACGCACCACTTCTTGATGATAAATCTCAACAACTTTCACTTTCTTATTGTTCTTCGAATACTATCAACACCCGGAAATTAGAATATTGTGTCTCGAACACTTGGCTCGAATGCGATTGTGGGGGATGTCAAATTCTAGGAACTATCACAATTATTTCTAAAGTTCTATAAATAGAGATCTTTCCGTTGTATTGATTAAATAAAGAACTCGTGATTTTCTAACCTCATTTTCTTCCTCTTCTGTCTCCTTCCACTTCTCTCCTCTCACTTCCCCCTACCCCAATCCCTTTTACATCAATGGGTTTATTGTAAAATATATACTTCTCTGGGGAAAAAACAAGAAGTGCTTAATCATATTGCATCTATGAATAATCTATTTTTTAAAGGGTTAAGGAGCAAATTTACCAATAAAATATTGGTTCAGGAGCACCCAACACAATAAACTCTTATCTAGACCTTAAATACCAACCAACTTTTTAAAATGTTAATTGAGCACAAATTAACAGTAACGTCCGTAAAGCCACGACTTTCTCTGACTCTGGGAACTTGTGAGATTTCCTTGTCTTCCTTCGTCCGAAAGAAATCGTTTTACAGTTTGTCCTAATTGATCAAATTCACTTGCAGATTACACTATTTTCTGAAAACCATCTACTGAAATTGAAATTTGAAGGAACACTTCAAAATTACCAATTTGGTTTCAGCGCTCCACAATTGAGCAGAGTTCATCCTATTCTTCTTGTCACAGCTATCTTTTTCCGTAGTTAATTGTTGGTTTTCTCCAGAATTTGATTTCAATGTTATGAACTCTTCAATTTCGGGTCGATCTAGCACTTCCCCCATACCGTACCTTCTCTTCCTTCAACCTCGTTACAGCTACATGCCCAAGAAAAATTATCAGCAAAAGATTTCAAAAAAAAAAGCATCATAAACAAATTGCCCTCTCAGAAAATTCAAGGACAGAGAACCTACCATCGTTTACGAGCAACATGCAGAAAGGAAAGCTCGTGTTTAAAGGCTTCGATCTTCCTCATTTCATCCTTCAATCTCTTGACAATATCGTCAAGCATCGCTAATTTCTCGTGCTCAGCTCCGATCTTAGAGACCTCACTGAGAAACTCAGAAATGGTTTTGGGAACAAAGGGCAAACTCAAATCCAAGCTCAAGTCCATATTTAGGGGTATTTCTTCTTTTATGATAGCTGAGAGTGTCGGCTTCAGGTTTTGGCTAGCATGACTGAGATAGAGAGATGATAACAAAGGAGGCACAAGAGGATAGAGATTCATTTATATATAAAGAAAATTCAGATTCAGGACAAAAAGATTCGATGCTCGTACTCAGGTCGTCGCATCTCTGTTGTTGCCATAGGCGGACTTGTCTTTAATCCTTGAAACGTAGGAAGTAGGAGCTGAATCAGGGAAGATGGAAGGAGAAAAGGGGTTGAGGTGGTGATGATCGGAGGAAGGGTGGTTGTGGATCTCTTCAACGAAGCTGCTTTGGCAGTGAGGACAGGCGAATGAATAAGAGAAGTAAAGAGATGAAGTGAGACGCACGTCAGTTTGACCTTAACAGCATTGTGCTCAGTTAACATTTTAAAAAGTTGGTTGGTATTTAAGGTTCAGATAAGAGTTTATTGTGTTGGGTACTCATGAACCAATAGTTTATTGGTAAATTTGCTCATTAACCCTTTTTTAAAAAGCATCTTATCTAATCTTCTATTAGCCCCATCCTGTTTGGTTCGTGGAATCGAAGTAATGGAACGTATTAGTTACATAAATTTGTTTGGCTCGGACTTAGATCTAAAACAAAATAATACCAAAAAACCCGAAGCCCAAATAGTGACCAACAAATTATCAAGGAGCTGAAGTAAACAGTTTCTGAAGGCCCAATGTGTGAAAGCAGAAAATAAAACGGGAGAATGAAAATAAAAACTGAAGCCCAATAGGTCTTTTCAACCGAGAATGCATCAATCCAGCCCACAGGAATAAGGGAAAACGGTGAGTTTGACAATCGGGCTAGACGACGTCATCTCGGATAGCAGTAGAAGACGCAATCCTAGACCCAAAAAAAATTGATGACGTAATTTTAATGACGTACAATCAATGACGTAATTTTAGTGATGGAATTGTACAATTATATCATCAAATAAACATGTCATTGTCGGTCATTTAATAAATAATGTTTTTTTTTTAAAAAAAAACATTCATTAATCGTGCAAAGGCATCACAGCTCGACGTCTCGAAGTTGTCTATAAAGAATAGCTTAATGATAAGACCATTTTCTTCTTTCTTTCCTAACCAGACGCCATCACTGACAAATTAATGGATGCAGGTAAGGAAATATAGTTGTAGTAAAACTAATCTTTAAAACTAGTACAATTACAATTATTAAAACAAACCAAAGTAACCTAGTTTAGTTGGCTTTGGGTACCCTTAAGTATCTAATCCTCTTTCGGGACGACTATGGTGTAAAGGAGGATTAGTTTTATTGTCGGTGGAAGATACCTCTAATTTCTATATTAAAAAAAAAGTATTAAAACAATATTAATAGAAATTTGACTTTTACCGTTGAGAAAAAGTCATTGTTGAAAATGTGGATTAATATATTCCAACAATACTAATATATAGAAATTCTTACCGTTATTAGCTAAGTTCTTCTTTTGACCAAAAAAAAAAAAAAAAAAAAAAGCTAAGGACCCGTTTGTTTATTCAAAGAATTGGTGGGGAAAGAAAGGGAAGATCCCAATCTTCCCATAGATTTTAAGTGTTTGGTAGAGAGAAAGTCAATCAATCTTCCAATGAATACTTATCTTCCCTTATTTGAGGGAAGATGCTTTTCATCAGAAAATGGAAGAAAAGCTGCAATCTTCCCAGGAAAGTGTTTTTTTGACAGATTTATCCCTAAAATTCAAACTTGGCGGGAAGTTTGAACTTGGCGGGAAAGTTCAAATTTGACGATTTTTTTTTTCAAGAGTTCGAACTTAACAAGAATATATTTTAGCAAAAAAAATATTTTTCTTTTTCATTTTGAATTAATTTCTTTTGAGGGTAAAATAGACATTTTCTAATTCTTTACCAACTACCACCTTTTCATTTTCTTCCTATCAAACAATTCAAACAATCTTCCTCATCTTTCAAATCTTCTTTTCCTTTTCTTTCCTTATCCAAATCTTCTTTGTAACAAACGGGGTCTAAGTTCTTAAACTATATATTAGAGTATTAGATTTGGAAGATTCTTGTAAAGGAAAATACTCCTTTAATCATTAATATAATACCACCTCCGGTTCTAATTATAGGACATATTTAACTAATTTAAGAGGAATTAAGGATATAGGTTATATTAGTTAATTTTACTAATTTTTCTAAAATACCCTTATAATAAACCTAACATCTTGGATCCATTGACATGGTTAAATATGTCTGGGAGTTAATAGGTTTCTCTTCCTCTACGCAACACGGACAAAATGGTAAAAATATTACCTTCAAACTTCCAGTTAAAAAGAAATTACCCTTCCAGTGTTGAATTCACGTGAATCTATACTAACTCTAATACTAATAGTAAAGATTTTTTTTTTTTATCTTAATTATTAATTAGTAGAGGTGATATGAGAAAAATATAACAAAAATTGCTTAAAATTATTTTATTAAAATAAAAGTAGAATTAAGGTGTATATGGCATTAGTGAGTTGCAAGTATTACTTACTTTATACAATATATAGGTGCATTATTAAATTATTATTGTGTTTAGTTATTATTGAGAAACTATCAATAGGTGTATTTTAGGAAGAAATTGACAAAAATTAGAATGTTGTCTTATAATTAGGAGTAAAACTAACTTTCAAATATTGTCTTATAATTAGGATTAGAGGGAATAACTACTTAAATAATTTAGATAAATTACTTTATTATAACAATGTAACCTGATTAATTTCTCTGAAATACCTCTATATAATGTTAAATTATATATTACATTTTAATTAAGTAAATTAGATTGAAGAAAAATAATAAATATTACACATAAAATGGATTGAGATTCTATATTTAAATTCAAAACCAACCCCTTAAATAGCTTTTATAATTAAGACTGAAGTAGTAGAAGTTTTGATGTTTGACATTTTTGTTTTAAAATTAAGCTTTAATCAAACAATTATATGTTTAATTTTAATTAACATTAATTGATTCTCATCCATGTAAAAATGAGTTATACTGTTTATTACCATTTTTGTTAATTAATAACATGAATTTTCTACAATTAACTGATATATTTATTGATAATATTGATATGTGTGTGTTGTTTAAAACAAATATTTCACTAAACGACCTAGTTATTTTGAGCTTGAACAAAACAAAAAGAGTCTTCGTCAACTATTATTGTTAATATACCTAATAATCATCTAAGTTGCGTGTTCGTAGATAGATTCTAGAGAAATTCAGATAACAAGAGAGTTATGTGTGGAGTACGGAGTACCAACTTTCAACCAAGTCAATAAAAAGAAGCTATGAAAAAGATAAAGGACTATGATTAGGTTTATTCATTGATAATAAAAAAGTACATGCAAGTGGGTCTGAATGTGCTGTTGGAAAGTTCATTGCTTTTCACAAATAATGGTAGCCATCAACTGGGTTCAATATTTATTTTCCCACCAAACGCGTTCCATTATTTTTGTATTTTAATGGTTTACGTTATTAAAAAATTATATAAAATTTTGAAAATTATAAAAGCACTCATCACTCTCAAATTTGTTTCATATTGTAATCTAGTATCAAACCTCATCAAAGGTTAATAGTTGTTCTTTTTAGTCGGGAGAAAGTGACGCTTTACAACCCCCCCCCCCCCCTCCCAAAAAAAAAAAAAAAAACCCACCTCCAATTATATATATATATATATATGACAACACAAATCGAAAAACCACTGAGCACTTACTTAAATTGATTGGTTGTGAGTCATTCCTTTTGAACTAGTAGTCTCGTTTTCCAACTTCGGGTATACCATCCTAATAATGACTCGGATTTAGCGAGATTCTAATAATATCGGATAACAATAGATAAATTTAAAAGGAATACGAACCGAAAATATATCAGCTCCATATCTCAAATGAAATCCCCTCAAAATGCTTTATTTATTCAAACAAATGTGGAAAATAATAAACAACTCTGGAATCAATTAACCCTTATTTTCGTGACCCGTTCTTTCCATTTCATATGAAAACACGTACGATTAACAATTGCACTATTATTATTACAAAAACAAAGAACATAAATTTGATTAGGCACATGATGAGGATCAACTTTATGCATATATATGACTCTATATATAGCTATAACATTATTAGTTATTCTCCATACAAGGCCCCACATCAACGAGCCTTTCGTTCACATTATTGTGCACCCTGTTGCGTTATCTTCGTTGAAGTATTGATCACAACGGCTCACATAGCAAGGTCGTCCTCCACCGTAGCTATCATAAACAGGTCTTGCAAAAAAATACCCTTGGTAACATGGTGGTGGTCCACGATATCCCTCAAAGCATGGCCCACCGGGCCTTCCTTCCCAGCATTGGACACAACACGTTCCAATTGGAACCGGTGCTGGTGGTTTTGGAGTCGGTTCAGGTGTGGGCGTCGGGGGACGTTGTATGGGCTTTGGCGGCGGTTCCACTGGTGTGGGCGTCGGCGGACGTGGTGTGGGCGTCGGCGGACGTGGTTTGGGCTTTGGCGGCGGTTCCACGATTTCGATGCTCTTGATGGCACCACAACCTTTACAGCAAAGCTTGTCCCTTATCTTTTCTGGGCTACAGCACACCACTTTGATGGTCACAATGTTTTGCTTCTCATCGAACACCTGGTCTCGAATTTCTCTTGTTCACAAAATAACAAAAACCACACAAATCCCCAAAAGATGAACTCAATTTTGTGATTCTGAATGATTCAAAAGCATGCGAATTTTTCATCACCAACATCACTCCAAATATCAAAAGAGAATGAAAAAGAAAAAGAAGATAGTGAGAGAGAGACAGACTACTGAGAGATCAAACTTACGAGGGAATTTACAGAGAACCTTTTTGACCTTCTTGTAGCATTTCTCACACTGTAGATCAACCTTGAGTCTCATTATTGTCACCTAATTAACATAATTACCCGAAGGAACAGAATCAGGATCTATCTGATATGATTCATAATTTCAAATATGTATGATTAAACCGAAGGAAAAAAAAGACAGAGAGAGGATTGAAGAGATCA
Organism: Acacia acuminata; assembly: GCA_019022655.1. Taxonomy (NCBI): domain Eukaryota; kingdom Viridiplantae; phylum Streptophyta; class Magnoliopsida; order Fabales; family Fabaceae; genus Acacia; species Acacia acuminata. The sequence goes on along the minus strand of JAFJYI010000195.1, from coordinate 812,041 downwards.
GAAGGAAGTGTACATTTTCAGCCATGGCTGAGTAATTAGGAGAGCTCAGATCTGAAGGATGAAAATGATAGAAGAAGAAATTTATAGCAATATTTAACAGTAAGGAGAAAAAGGCGAAGAGAATAAGGAAACAGAGGGAGTGGGAAAGAAAGCAAAGAAAGTATAAAGTCAATTCCTTTATATATATATATATATATATATAAAGGCTGCTATTATATCAAAAAGGGTTAAGTTTTATTTTTGCCAATAAACTATTACAGAAAAGAGCATCTAACACAAATATTAATTAAGTGTACCTTAAATACCAACAAACAATTAAAAGTGCGATCAAAGACAACGCCGTTAAAAAAAGTTAATCGTAGTTATCTAAGGTGCGATTAGCCAATGAACTTTTACTCCATGAGCACCCAAAGACAAAATTCTTAATTTCACTAAATTAAATAATTTTTTTTCTCAATTGTCATTATTCAAAACTACTAATATAGATATCTATGGACAAAAATTACTCATTGGCTAAAATAAACAAAAATTTTAATGAAAAATATAATTATATGATTTAAATAAAACTCAAGGTGTTTTATAATTTCTTATAAAAAAATTTGCTGAGGATATGAATATGAATATGGGACTTTTTATATGAATATGGGACTTTTAATTAAAAAAGTCCCATAAATAATTTGGTTGAGGATATTCCAAGATACTTAATTAATGATAATTTTTTTCAACAAGTCCCATATTCATATTGATATAATCAATAGATAATTTAATCAACAAAAATATCATCAAGTTGCGGTTTATATTATCAAGTGTCAACGTTGATATCCATTAAGCTTTTTTTATAAAAATAAAAATTAAACTCATTTCATTTCTTTCTGGATATAATAGATTTTTTAGATTTTTTAAATTTTATTAACATTAAATGAATTTTTTAACTCACATAAATTTCTTCTAAAATAAAAATAAATCATATTTTTTGTTTGTTTAATATATATAATATATAAGAAATTATAAAACACCTTGAGTTTTATTTAAATCATATAATTATATTTTTAATTAAAATTTTTGTTTATTTTAATAAATGAGTAATTTTTGTCTATAGATATCTATATTAGTAGTTTTGAATAATGACAATTGAGAAAAAAATTATTTAATTTAGCGAAATTAAGAATTTTGTGTTAGGTGTTCCTGGAGTAAAAGTTCGTTGGCCAATCTAAACCTTAGATAACTTGATCAGTTAACTTTTTCTAATGGCGTTGTGCTAACTGTACCTGTGCAAAAGTTTGTTGGCAAATCTGCTCATTTTTAATTGTTTGTTGGTATTTAAGGTATGCTTAATTAATATTTGTCTTGGATGCTCTTTCTTTTCGTAATAGTTTGTTGGCAAAAATACATCTTATGTGAGTGCATAATTCAGCTAACTCCATGTTCTCATGGGCACTCTTAAATTATGCTTAGAAGTTCCCAAATCATTCGTTTGATATTAATTTATTATAATAAAGTATCAGCCAAATCATTATAATCAGGAATTGCATCCCTTACACTTTATTATGTAGGGTTAAGTTGTAAAAATAATCATGAACTTAGAGCTGTTTGGATGAATTTTTTTAAAAATGACTTTTTTTACATTGTTTTTTTAAAAAAGTGCTTTAATTAGAAGTTAAGCTATTTTATGTTTGGATACATCATTTAAAAAGCACTTTTAGATAATTAAAAAAAAAAAAGTGTTTAGATGTTAAAATAGATAAGCACTTGTTATTAGTAAAATTACTGAAATGGGCATATAAAAACACTCTTTTTTTTTTTTTTTTTTTTTTTAACATTCGTTTGGATAAGAAATCGTTTATGTTAAGATTTTAGAAATATTATATTCAATTATTGAATTTAAAATTATAATAAAATTGAATTTCAATAATATTAAACTTAAATTGTTAATATAATTTTCCATAGACCCAAATAAATCAAAGTTGTTATCAAATATTTTTTTTTAATTTATATATTGACAATGACTAAAAACCAAAAATTAAAAGTATACAATACTATACGATAACTTAAAACTTCATTATCACTAATGAATACTAATTTGCACTAAAAATGGTCAACTACTATATTATAACCAATGCCTTATTATTATTTTTTTTGGAAATAATAGTCATATTGTACCATATTCAAGGGAGTGTTGTAATTTGTCAGCTATCCCTTACTTTTTCTCTCCTTTCCTCCCTCTCTTCCTTTTTCTTGGATTACTATTTCGTACACTTGGCCTCTGATTGCGATACAAGAGATGTTTCTCAGTAACCCCTTCACCCACCCCTTCATCCTCCAAAGCATGATCACTATCATTAATTGGCTCATCATCTATGACTTCCTCAAGTGATAGAATAACCAGTAGCAACCACGTCTTTGAAACATTTTTCCATCAAACTCAGGAATCTTGTATCTCGTTCCTTCCAATTCAAATATTTTGGATTCTCCGGTAATGAAAATGAATTACCAATTAGTAAGTAAATTATAACTAATTAATGCAGGTATAAGACTTGCAATATTGTTTGCAATATTGTAATTAATCAGAAATACATAACTTGCCCTTGGTTGCCCACCACTCTAGAGGTGCTATTATAGTGTTCTTTACTGAGTCCCATCTAAGATCAGTCTCCTTTTCAACCAACCTTGCCCACATGTTAAATTCTCATTTGAGTGCATCCCATCTGTTTTTCAACTATTTCTTATCATAATTATTCCCGGTGATATTATTAAACTTGTTTACTAGATTGGTCCACTTATCTTTGTTAAAATGTATATGAGGCATGTTACCAGCTTCAACCTCCTCAACTCAAACTTTCAAGAAAGTTTCAGTATTTGAATCATTCTGTTTTGCCTTTGCAGAACTTTCACTAACATTCTCAGATTGAACAAATGTTTCTTGTATAGATGTTATACGAGCTAATTTCGGTGCCATTCTAAACTTAAATGAAGGAATAGTTGAAATTAGAATGAACATGCATTCATACATAAACTAGAAAAATACTTTATATTACTGGATACGAAAAATTAGTATATTAATACTAAGTGCTATTGGGGAAAAAACACTGCACACTATATAATATTAATATATATAAAAGTTGTGGGCTCGTGGCTGATTAAAATAAAACAAAGAGCATGTGAACAACACTAATGTAAAAATTAGTATATCAATACTAAGTGCTATTGGGGAAAAAATTCATTGCACACTATATAATATTAATATATGTAAAAGTTGTGGGCTCGCGGCTGATTAAAATAAAACCAAGAGCACGTGAACAACACTTTCTCCACAGCATTTGATGTAAGCCCCACCAATGGCATCCTCTTCCTATTTCTCTTCCACTGCCAGTCGTCCCCCATTTCTACTTTGACTCTTTCTTCTTCACCAACAGCTACCACAACTAACCTCTCTCTCTCTCTCTCTCTCTCTCTCTCTCTCTCCCTGTGTGTGTGTTCATCATAAGCTTACCAACCCCATTCATCTTTTTTTATATTCTGCCTTCATAAACAAAAGCTCTCAGAGAAGTAAACTGAGTAAAATAATTACTGCACTAAGCTAGGTACTACACAACAACAAAATTGAATGAAACTTGGGACTTATGTAGTTTAGACAACAGGTATTTGTGTTGTAGGAATTTGGTTTGAAAATGATTAAGGACAAGTACGTATTGTAGGTGTTTAAGGTTGGAAAGCCATATGAACATTAGAACATTTAGCATCAACTAACAAAAAGGTAGACACAAAGCATACAGAAATTTGAAGAAAACCAGAGAAGGTCAGAATGGCCACATCCCATCTTATTCAACTACAATGTGACAAAAGTATATGATGTTCAAATGAAAGCTCCTAATGAGAAACAAATCACTAAAAATGGTGAACCCAAGTATCGTCGTCGTCGTCGTGGTCATGCAGTTTAGTATATATTATAGGGTTAAGGTGTAAAAATACACATGTGCTTTTCTCCGAGGAGCGTCCATTAGCAAGTGCTTTTTTTTGGGTGCAAAAGTACATACGTGATTACAAATTAGGTGCAAAAATACCGTTTGACCGTTAAGTTTGACTTTTTTTTGCTGACTGGACGATGACGTGGCATTTTCAGAGGTGCAAAAATACACATGTGCTTTATCAAGAAGAGCGCCCAACACCAAATTATTATTTTTTTAATTTAATAATTTTACTTCAATTATAATTATTTTAGGATCTTGAAGAAATATTTCAGGTATTGACCGGTACTAAAAGGATCTTGGTGACACCTAAAAAATATTTCGAGTCTTGACTAGTACTAAAAAATACTTTCGGATCTTGAATGGTACAAAAAAATACTTCATAATCTTGAAAAATTATTTTAGGATCTTGAAAAAATATTTACGGTATTGACCCGATACTAAAAAGGAAACTGAAAATACTTGAAAAAAATATTTTAGGGTATTATTTGGTACTAAAAAGTACTTTTAGGATCTTGGGTATAGGAAAAAATACTTCATAATCTTGAAAAATTATTTTAGGATCTTGAAAAAATATTTCACGCTATTGACTTGGTACTAAAAGGATCTTGATTAGTCTTGAAAAATATTTCATGATCTTGAAAAATTATATTAAGATCATGAAAAAATATTTCAAAGTACTTACTGGTACTAAAAATATACTTTAGCATATTTTTTAAAATTCAAAAATAATTTTTCAAGATCATGAAATATTTTTTCTGTGCCAGGCAATATTCTCAAAGTATCTTTTTAGTATCGGTCGAGTATCTGAAATATTTTTTTCAGATCTTAAAATAATTTTTGAAGATCATGAAGTAATTTTTCAATACATGTCAGTATCCTAAATATCTTTTTAGTACCCGGGAGTAATTAAAAAAATATTAAATTTTTTTTAAAAAAATTTGGTGCTCGACGCTCTTGTTGAAAAACCATATGTGTATTTTTGCACCTTTGAAATGCCACGTCATCGTCTAGTCAGCAAAAAAAGTCAAACATAATGGTCAAACGGTATTTTTGCACCTAATTGGTAACCACATAGTCACTTTTGCACCCAAAAAAATCACTTGCTACTGGGCGCTTCTCGGAGGAAAGTACATGTGTATTTTTGCACCTTAACCCTAAATTATATTCTTAATACAATTTTCTTCAAGGAATGCAACAGTCTTGGAAAAAAATAAAAACCACGTAAGACCAGACTAGTTGTTAGCATAGCATGTTATGTAAGAAACAAACCAAGTTAACACACTGTGTCTAGTTTTGGATTAATAACATTAAGGGTTAAAATGTAAAAATACATATGTGCTTTACTCCAATGAGCGCCTAACAACAGGTGCTTTTGTTAGGTGAAAAAATGCACATGTAGTTATAAATTAGGTGCAAAAATACCGTTTAACCGTTAAGTTTGACTTTTTTTGCTGACTGGACAATGACGTGGCTTTCAAAAGTGTAAAAATACACATATGGTTTGGCCAAAAAAGCGCTCAACACCAAGTTTTTTTTAATTTAATAATTTTATTTCAATCAAAGGAAAATTATTATTTCTCTAGGCATAATTCCTGGGACGCTAAATTTTTTCTTCTGATCTGTCATTTTGGGAAGGAGAATTTATTGAATAGGTAAAAATGGTAAAAATTTTATTTCCATAATATATATATATATTTTTAAATCCTTGTTAAATATTTAAATTAATAATTGATAAATGAGTATTTATGCACTTAAAATTTGATATTATAAATAATATATTTACTTAAAAATAATTTTAATTTTTTGAAAAATAAATAGTTAAAGAAATAATTCATTTATTCTATAAAAAAAATAATTCATTTACTTTGAAAAAGTCAACTTATAACTATAAGTCTATAATATTCCTTGATTTACTTTCATTCATTATATAAGTAGAAATAACTCATTTAGAGGTGCAAACATTTATATTGCATATTCCTTAATGTAATAAAAATTAAATAATATTTTTTGGTTTTGATTGAAAAATTATTTAAACAATTTCTGGTTCAATTTGTTAGATCAAAAGATTGAAATTATTTTTAATTAAAAATAGCATTTATAATATCAAATTTCAAATGCATAAATACTCATTCATTAATTATTAATTAGAAAATTTAATAAGGATTTTTAAAAAATAAAATAAAGTATGGAAATAAAAAATTTTGCATTCGAGAAATTATATCTAGAGAAATAATAATTTTCATGGTTATGAAGCCCGGTCGGCAAACCTGAATCGGCCTTGAGACCGATTTGGTCGAGCATATAAACTGGGGTCGAGAGATTTTTAAGGTTGATCGACGTTTATAGAGAGGGAGAGATATGGAGAGAGAGAATGGACGTGAAAAAAAGATCAACCTCCTTCTTTGTAGACAACATTTCTAAGCTCAAATCAGCAAAAAACAGAGTCCAGAGTCCTCCAAGGCTCAGACTGGCGACGAACGTCCTTTGAGGCTTGACGTTCTTCCACTCTTTCTAACCCCAATGCACATGATTGGGAGGGGGTCCGGGCAAAGATTTGAGACGGTCGGATTTTGGGTGGTTTTGCCCATGAACTTGCCCGGGCATGTTTCAAGCATACCACCCTTACTCCAAATGAAATCTAAGGCTCAGAGTGGCAAGAATCTACAATAATGTGAAAGAAAAAACGGAGTCCGACTTCCTTCGAGGTTCAGATCGGCAAGAATCTTCAGCACAAGCCTTTGAGGTGAAGGAAAAACAATCATGGTCTGAGCATTTGAGTGTTAATTTGAAGGATCTTCAATCAAAAAAAAGAGAGAAGCTTAGGGGAATTGTAAGAGAGAAAGAGGGAAGAGAGATAAAAAGTGGTGACTGAAAAATACCGATTCACGTGAAAGAGGTGACTGAAGGATAAATGTGAAGAGAGTCAAGAGACGTTTTATCCAATGGATATTAAGGGTAGTGAGACATCTTTTTGACCAGAGGGTAGTAAGGGATAGAAGTGATGAGACACTTCATTTTTACTCAATGGATATTTAGGGTCGTGAGACTTCTTTTTGACCATAGGTAGTAGCCATTAAAAGAATTATTATTATTTTTATAATTTCATATTAATAAACTGAAATTTTTACTTTCTCACTGGTTTGGTCCCGGTTTAACTCTGGTTTGACTCCGGTCTAACCCACTAACCCTTGACCCGAAGATCCCGATTGGTTCAGTGACCAGTCTGGTCTTAATAACCTTGATAATTTTTCTTTAATTGAAATAAAATTAATAATTTTTTTTTTAAAAAAAGAACCTGGTGTTGGGCACTCCTTTTGTCAAACTACGTGTGTATTTTTGCACCTTTGAAAGTCATGTCATTGTCTAATAAGCAAAAAAGTCAAACTTAACAGTCAAACAATATTTTTCCACCTAATTCGTAACCTTGTGTGTACTTTTGTACCTAAAAAAAGTATTTGGTGTTGGGCGCTCCTTAGAGTAAAGTACATATTCATTTTTACACTTTAACCCTAACATTAATACAGAAAGAAAAACAATGTAAATTTTTAGCTTAGAAGATCCATTCAGATATAAAGTCTCGCAAGCATGTACAGTGCAAGCTTGTTAGAGGCATTTTATTTGCAAAAGCAAATCATAATAGAGTCAACTATTGCCAAGGGCAATTTATCCTAAAGAGACATGATTAATGAATTGATAACAAGAAGCTTATATTAATATAATTTACATTTTAAGTTCATTTTCCTTTTAGTATTATTCACATAAGCAATTCATATGTTTCATTGTAATCATATAGCTGCTAAAATCTCTGTAATAGAACAAAAGAATAACCAAGAGGCAAGAGTAGGATGTAATTAAGTAGAACATATCATAACAAAAAAAAAAAAAAAAAAAAAAACAGAGGAAGACAAAGAATGATTCATACAAGATTCATAAGCTTAAAGTCTATAAAGCAATTTACCATTTTTATATTAATTCTGATCAAATTGTGAGAAGTAATAATTGTTAGTAAATAGGTGTCCTATAGACAATCTATTTTGACAGAGGAACACCTTTTCCTATTTACTATTTCATGATTAATAAAAGGGTTAAGGTGCGGATTTGCTAACGAACTATTACCCGAAGAGCATCTGGCACAAAAACAATTAAGGGGACCAAATTGGCCAACAAACTATTAAAATGTAAAAAAAAAACACAATTTGGTGCAGATTCGCCAACGAACTATTACCTCGTCACTGTCTTGGTGTCTTCGTCTTCCATTGACTGTCATAGTGTCGGTGACGTCGAGTCTCCAAAGCTGCCATTGTTGCTGGGTGTTCCACTCACCCTCTTGAACTCATCCAGCAGTCCATAGCTTTCGACCGGCATGCGCCTTGCACCTTGGTTGCATCCCTCCGATGCCACAAGCAGCAACCGCCGCTGCCACAGTGCCTGCTCGCATGGGTCCCATCTCTAATAGTGTTTGCCTTATCCAACAAGAAGGCTTAACTGCTCTTTTCTCATGCGTCTCCACCACCGTCCTATGCCAGTGCCTTATATTTTAACGTAATTGTGATAGTTGTTTTTTTAATATTTATTTCATACTTTTTTTTTTCACTTTTTAATAGTTTTTTGGCCAATTTGGTCCCCTCAATTGTTTTTTGTGCCAGATGCTCCTTGGGTAATAGTTCGTTGGCAAATTTGCACCTTAACCCTTAATAAAATTGAGCATCTTTCATCTTTATCATGTTTGTGTCTCGCTTTTATTTAAATTAAATATGAGTTTAAAGATAAAAACCCTAGGAATAGAATATGTGTTTACTCAAGGGTCTATGATAGGAATCATGATCATGAAGACTTGAGAACACTGAATGTCTATTGCTTGAATAATGATTATATTTATTATGGCATTTAGATTCATTCTCTCCTGTAATAGTTACGGGTTCTCATGCTCATAAAGAGCCACTGCTCTTGTGTTTATGATATCTAGTTTAATGACCAGCCGTAAAGAGTTACGGGTTCTTATATATTAACTTATTTAACTAACTTATGAGTACCGTAAAGAGTTACGGTTATAAATTATAAATTCCGTTGATGTTAGTTATGATTAGTTTTGATGATGTCTTATATGGATGTCATTATTGAAAGCAAAAAGATTGAGTAATATAGTTATCTCCTACATTGACTAACTACTATGTTTAATGTAGATTAGTTCAAGTTGAATCATAGAGGTTATTCAAGAAGAAGAGGAGATATTGAAGAAGATGAGTCCAAGTTGAATGATGGAGAACGATCAACAAGGAAATCAATAAAGAAGTATTGAATTAGAGAAAGAAGATGTGAAGTCAAATGATAAAGAATGATCAAGAGAAGAGAAGAAAGAAAGAGTTAGAGTTATGGAAAATGATCAAGAGAAGAAGAAAGAAAGAAGAACTTGTTGAATGAAGTGAAGATATCGTTATTCAAGTTCTAAGATTGATGCTAGAAGTCTCCAAGGTCATATGGAAGTTGGAATGGGTCAATTTGAAGTTAAAGTCAGCAAAAATCAACTTCAGGATGAGAAAACTCGAGTTTGGAACACAAAACTCGAGTTTGAGACTCAAAACTCGAGTTTGTAGTGTCTTCAGCACCTCTGGCGTCTCTGGACAAGTGAAAACTCGAGTTTGGAATACAAAACTCGAGTTTGGGACTCAAAACTCGAGTATGCAAGTGCTAAACTCGAGTAAGGAAGAGCTAAACTCGAGTATGCAAGTGTAAACTCGAGTTTGCAGCGTGATCAGCTCTTCAGCAACTCTGTTTCACGTTTCAGCACAGGCGAGGTCTGGTAATTCGATGATATCACTCAAACCAGGAATCGGATTGACATGAAACTAGTGGCATTTGAAACTAGACATCCAAAGCGTCATTTTGATATATAAATCAAGTCCAAAGGTGTCAATATCAAGGAGCTATGATTTTTACAAGTTGCCATAAGAATCAACGTCACAGTCCAGACCCACCTTCGGTATTTTGAGTGTAACTCTCAATCTACAAATCGTATTGAGCTGAAATCAGTGGCATATGAAAATAGACCCAAAGAGCTTTCCATCAAGAGTTGAACGGATCAAAACAGAGTTCAGACCAGGGAGATATGGCCCTCAAAAGTTGACAGATAATTTCAAGAAAGCAATCAAACTTGTTGAACTTAAGTGCAAACTGCGGTATAGGTTTGCATACCGCAGTTTTGGACATCCGAGCGAACCAAGTTTTTTAAATGAAGTCAATACTGCAGTTTTCCTAGCCAAACTCGAGTATTGAACTTCCCGAGAGCTAAAGAATTTTTCAAACTAAGTCAATACTTGCAGTTTGCGTAGCCAAACTCGAGTATTGGACTTCCGAGAGCAACCAAGTTTTTCAAGCTAAGTCAATACTTCCACCTTTACTTTGCGTATGTAAGTGAAAGTATGCTATACTCCGATAAGCAAGATCTATACCGCAGTATTGGACTTCCGAGAGAGCAAAATGATTTTTTAAATTAAACCAATACTGCGATAACGAGTGCAAACTCGAGTATAGGATTTGTCTTTCGAACATAAGACACGATGGTTTGCCTCGAAAAGTGCATACTCGAGTTTCCCATTGGAAACTGCAGGTATGGTCACTTATGTACAATGCAAAACTGCAGTAAGCATGAACAAACTGCAGTTTACAACGGTAAAAACTGATTTTTTTGAATTACACGAATTTGCAAATCACTCTTGTTTGATCTTATTGCTTTCATAAATCATTCACTTATGTTCCCGAGATATGTTTAACAAGTTTATTGAGTGAATTTCAGTTAGCACAGATGAAGATTAATGAAGATCAAGGCAAAAAGCAAAAAGTGCTCGGTGCATTTAATGCACTTCGCAAATCAACCTTCTTTTGGATAATCCACACGAGCACGCATTCTCAACGGTCAAGAATGCTTTCTTCATCAAGTAAACTCTTCTCCAACGGGCAAATCCTCGAGTTCCACATCGATCATATTAGCACCTGGATTAGTTGGAGTTTAGAGAGAGAAGATGACCAGACTTAATGCTAATCACCTACAACGGTTGGATTCATCATTCAACGGTCATTTAATGTTCTCTACCTATAAATAGAGTTCATTAACTTCTTCTCAAGTGATACACCTACGAGAACACGGAGCGAGAAAAACGCAACACACATGCTTACATCTTCAACATGCTAATACTCTTTTTTCATAGCATTTACTCTCGTTTTCAATGCTTACATAGCTTATCATTGAGAGTGAAATGATTTGTAATTGTGCTTCGGTGTTTATTCATCTACTTCCTGAGTGAGAGAAGATTTATTGTAAACATCTTATCCTTCTATCGTGAGTTACTCAAGATTGGGTGATCTTGAGTGGGAAACACATTGTGTTGATTACAGCTTGTAAGGGGAGTGAATCCTAGGTAGAGGATTACTTCGAGTACAGAGTGTGTGATCAAGCGGTGTATCCTTACGGTGTGTAAGGGGGAGTATCTCGGTAAGAGATAGTAAAGGCTACACAAGTGCCCAACTAAACTTGTGAGGTTGTAAAGGCTTTTCTCTTGTGCCGGTTAAACAAGGAGATAGTGGATTGAAAATCTCAAGTGGAGCTTGAGGACTGGACGTAGGTCAAGGATTGGGCCGAACCAAGATAAATCGGTGTGCACATTCTCTTCCCTTATCTCTTACATTTCCAAAGCAAATATATATCTGAATGTTCAAACATGTTTGATTAACTGTCTATTGCTTTATCAATTATTATTGTCATTCAAACTGCTTTCAATAAGTTTTGAAAAGATTTTCAAAGTCTCTAAAGTTTTATAAAACACCCAATTCACCCCCCCTCTTGGGTGATAGCCAGATCTTTCAGCAAATAGTGAAGAACAATTTTTTTTCCTACTCGTGAGTTTGCACTTGAACTTCAGGCAGCACCCAAATTAACCAACAATAATGGTATTAATTCTGAACAATTTATAATTAAGGGCCATGAAAGGCACAAGAAATTTGAAAATCTGACAAGTAAGAGCAGAGTATTATGCCTTCCTATATTAGTAAAGTATGAATTGACACTATGCTCCTCCCCAACTAACAAAAGCATTATTTCAACGCTGCAATCAATTTCTAGTCAAATTAAATCAACCCTAAAGGTGACTTTGATCATGAGTAGTAGCATAGTAATAAATGGATTCCTTAAAAGCTTGATACTAACAATCTGATACTAACAATGACAGATAGCCCAGCTTTGAGAACATAAACCCAAAACCTTAAAGACCCAACTTCAATGGCTATCTTGAGGTTTACTTGTAAGAGAGGAGAAGGAGAAGGAAGTATTGCCGAAAGGAGAAGGAGACGATGCAAACATGATGGCACGAAGGAGAGGGAGTATACGGTGCGAGGGCTACCGAGGAACTTTATAAGGTATAAAGGGTATTGGTTGTCATTTGTTCAAAAATCAAATAGCTGGCCTCTTTCTTTTTCATTCTCTCTCTTTTACCGCATTTACTTTTTTTTAAAGCTCTTAGCCTAAAAAAAAGAGAATTTTCGGATTTTTTGTGACTTTTACTTTTTTAAAAAGCTCCTATCCAAACACATAGAATGACAAAAAAGCACTTTTTTTGTGCCTTTTTTTGTTGGGGAAAAAAGGACTTTTTTATTATAAAAAAAATAGCCCATCCAAAGAGCCTCTTATACTCAATGTGTAAAAATATTCATAAATTTTTCTCGGGTGCAAAAATGTGTTGGTTATGATTAGTTTTGATGATGTCTTATATAGATGTCATTATCCAGAGCAAAAAGCTTGAATACTACATTCATGTTTTACTTTGTCTAATTCTTATATTTAATGTAGATGTGGAGTTTAATAATGAAAATTATTCAAGAAAGGAGATTGAAGAAAGAAGAACTTGCTCAATGGAATGAGAAAATCATTATACAAGTTCCTCGATTGATTCTAGAAGTCCCCACGATGATATGGAAGTTGGAACGGCTCAATTCGGGGTTAAAATGAGTAAAAACGAGCTTCAAGACTAAGTAACTCGAGTTATGGACTAACTACCTCAAGTTAATGACTTGCTACAGTGTTTTTGGGCATCTGGGATGATTACCTCGAGTCAAGAACATCCCCACCTCGAGTCAGGATGATTTCCAAGTGATTTTTGCTCCCAGACATGTTTTACCTCGAGTCAGGACCTATTTGCCTCGAGTTTTTGGTCTCTGGGATGTTTACCTCGAGTCAGGACCTGTTTACCTCGAGTTTTGGGTTTCTGGGATGATTACCTCGAGGCAGGCTTCATGTACCTCGAGTTTCAGCCACTTACAACAACTCTGGTGCACTTTGTTCCACGTTCAGCTTCTGGTGACCTTCGGTAACTTGATGATATCTCTCAAACCAGGAATCGGATTGATGTCAAACCAGTGGTATATGAAACTAGACATCCAACAAGTCATTTTGATATATAATTTAAGTCCAAAGGAGTTCATATCAAGGATCTATGGATTTTACAAGTTGACACAAATATCAGCGTCACAGTCAGAACCAAGCTTCAATGTTTTGAGTGTATCTCACAAACTACAAATCCAATTGAGATAAAATTGGTGACATTGGAAAGTAGACACACAGAGATTTCCATCAAGACTTAAATCAACTAAAACGAAGCTCAGACCAGGGAGATATGGCACTCGAAAGTTGACACATGAAGTTCTGGAAAGAATTCAGCATAGCCTCGGGTCTCTTCTATATCTCACTTTAGAGAACACTTTTTACCTCGAGTTAAAGAGTCTACCTCGAGTTTTTAGAGCAGACAGAGAGTTTGAACAATGGAGATCACTTTTTACCTCGAGTCAGAAGTTCCACCTCGAGTCAAATGGCCTTCCCGAGAGTTTGAACAATGGAGAGAAGCATTTACCTCGAGTCAGAGTATGTGCCTCGAGTTTTTCCTTCACCTCGAGTCTAAGCCTTCCTCACCTCGAGTCAGATGGCATTTTCAAATGTTCACTTTGAATTGAATGATGCGATAACTCGAGTCATTAAGCAATCAAGGAATCAAGCAACTCGAGTCAAGCAAAGATCAACTCGAGTTAGCCTCTGTGGTTTTTGAAACTCACGTGTCCGAAATCTTGGCTTCTCATCAAGAACATCCAGATGAATTCCAAATGAACTTATACTACTTCTAAACATTATTCAACATTTATTGTGATATTATTAATCATAATGTTGAGTGATTTTCAGATGATTTAACAACGGTCAGCAATAGTTTCGAACACAGACAACAGATTGAATCCAATTAAGGCGAGATTAGCGTGAATGGTTAAATGCTACCAATGGTCAAAATCAAACGGACGAATTCAAATCCTACCAACGGCTATTTCTCCAACTATTATAAATTCACAAAGAAGAGAGTTCATCTACAAGAACCAAGACATACACGACAAAGAATACAAAGTGTTCAATCTCTATTCGTATATATCTTAGGATATCATTGAGCTTCAGTGTTTATCATTTATCAACTCTATGAGAGAGTCTTATCATTTGTATTACAATTCATTCAAATCTCAAGATAGAGGTATCTTGAGTGTGGGTGTACAATTACAACTTGTAAGGGGGAGTGAGTCCGAGAGTAAAAGGATCATCCTTCGTTTACGAGTGTGTAATTGTGTCCGAGTTATTTGGTTACAACTTGTAAAGAGGGGTAAGTCCTAGTGAGAGGATTACTTGAGAGTTACAGAGTGTGTAATCAAGGATTGAGATAGTGAAATCCCAGAGTGTTTTTTGGGACTGGACGTAGGTCAAGAATTGGACCGAACCAGTATAACCTCTTGTGTTCATTGCTCTTCTCCCTATCTCTGTTTTAAGTGTTCTTGAGCAATTAGCAAAAGAATTTTCATAATCACCTATTCACCCCCCTCTAGGTGATATTCCACCTTCAAAATGCACGTCAACTTTAAAACCAGAGCAAAAATGACATAATTGTTAAAACTAATTAACGTTTGTTTTTTTTCTCTAAGAGAAGAAGACAGTGGGTCCAACCACAAAAAAATAACTAACATTATGTGATTTTAAATGTTATGTCATTTTTCACAGATTTTAAATTTTATGTAAATTTTTGCACCTGATAAAAGTTCATAGGTTTTTTTACACGTTAAGCATAAGTTCATGGCTACTTTTCAACCTTAACCATATTATAAATGAAATAAAAATGTGTTGCTCTTATAATTTAATTGCAAAGTATTGTAAATTATCCAAATCTTTATAACCAGTATCTCTAAACATTGTTCCAACGTTTGTCCAAAAAAATAACATTGTTCCAACGGAGTATAAGACAGGCCACTTATGCCAAATGGTTTCTTACAAGTTCTTATGGAAAGATATTGTGTAGTAGGATGAGTAGGGTGATGTCATGCTTGGAGCAAGCATTAATTAGTTTTTTTTTTTTGGGTTTGCTATAAAGGATGGCTAGAATCTGTTAGTTCTCAGTTTATGAGTTTTGATGATAACAAGACTTGAAAATGCATAAGTTTTTGAATCAATGAAAATTGCCCAAGTCAAGAGTCTACTCTAGTATGCCCAAGCCAATGTCTCTGTTAAAGTGTTCTCAGGACTTTACTCGAGCAATGCATCAATTTTACTCGAGCATACCCTCTATCAAAGCATTTGCATTGAACCTTGAAGAACTTATACTCGAGCAAGCTTGTTAGCTTACTCGAGCAAAGATGCAGTAATACTCAAGTACTGTTGCTGATAAGAAGAAAGCCTATGTTTCAGAATTCATACTCGAGCATATTATAAGTCATAGTCGAGAATAGTACTCGAGCAGAGGTAAAAAGATACTCAAGCATGATTGTTTCTTCTCTTACATTTGCTCATTGTTAAAGCTCACTGAAGTACTATTTTACTCTTATTCGACCATGATACTCGAGCATAAGGAAAATTGTACTCAAGTATAGGCTGGCTAATGTTTTACTTAGTGTATTTTTTTAGTAAAGCTTAGATGATACTCGAGCATTGCAGACACTATACTCGAGCATGCTACTCGAGTATAGTTATTGTGATACTCAAGTATAAGCAATCAATGTTGTCATGCAGTGATTCTCAAATAGCTTAGTGGAGTAGATAGCTATTACTTGAACATGGTACTCAATTAAGACCAACATTATACTCGAGCAAAGTATAATGTTAGGCATCTGTGAAGGAGTTTTGAATCTTTACTCGAGCACTCATGGAAGCTTCCTCGAGTATTGATCATCTACTACTTAAATACCTTCACTCTAATAATTATCATAAATTCAAATATTTTTGCTTATCATTGGTTTCTGATCAAATACTACTCAATCGTATTTACACTATTACTAATAATATTTTTGAGTGGATTTCAGATCATTAATGAATGTTTTAGCATTAAATGACCAAAAAGCAACAACGTGTGTCGGAGCATTAAATGTTTGCAGAAAATAGAGCACATACACAGAATGAAATTCAAAGCAGGCGAAATGATTCCTACAAGACATACCCATTCCAACGAAAGACCAAAGTATCTTTTCAGAGTCAACCTTTGACAAGAAGCATGTCGATAGTGATCCAAAAGTGAGTTAATCAAGCAACGTTTGACTATGTCTAACAAAAGCAATTTGTGCCTAACAGAATAATTGAAGTGTCTCAATGGCTAATTTAAAGATTCTTCAATGGTCATTAATAGCAGTTGGTATAAAAGCGAAGAGCATTCAATTCACCAACTACCAAAACATCTGAACATTCAATCGAATTTATCATGATTTACTATTTCATTCACTTCACTTAGTATCTTTAGATATTTGTACTTCAGTAATTATTTATATCTACTCTGTGAGAGAGTTTAATCTTTTGATTCATTATCAGTTTAATCTCAAGGTAAAGGGACCTTGAGTGTGGGTGTACAATTACAATTTGTAAGGAGGAATGAATCCAAGTGTGACAAGATTACTTCATGTGTAGAGTGTGTAATCATGTTTGAGAGATAGTGAAAAATCTAGAGAGTCTGGAGACTCGATGTAGGTCAAGTGTTTGGACTGAACCTATATAAATCTTCTGTGTTCATATCCTCTTCACATCCTGCTCTATCTCTGTTCCTTGTGTTCATCAGCTTATTCGAAAAAGAATTTGAAATCACCCTATTCACCCCTCCTCTAGGTGATATTCCACTTTTATTTGGTATCAGAACAAGATCTTCTCTTTTAGGCTTAACATCCCAAGAAGGATCATGGAAGGAATATTGCCTCACAAAGCCTCTAATGACCAACCACCAGGTTTGAACGGCGAACATTACTCATTTTGGAAAGCAAAGTTCTGAGTGTTCATATTGGCAACCAAATATGTTCTTTGGCAAGTATTCGAGAACGGAGACTACGTTCCTAGAAAAAAGAGAAGGTGAAATCCATGTTCCAAAGACTGAATCTGAGTTTGACAAAAAAGACAGAAGGCAAATAACCTTCAACAGTAAAGCTATCGTGATGCTTCAAAGCACGCTTAGCCAAAAGGAGTACTTTCATATATGTAACTTATCAAGCGCGAAGGAAATGTTGAAATTGTTGGAGATAGCCTATGAAGGAACCTCTAGTATAAAGGAAAATTGGAACAACACTTAAATGACTGAATACAATCTTCTTCGTTTGAAGTATGGAGAATCCATTGGAGAGTTTCAACTATGTTTTACGCATTTGATCAATCAATTATCAGCTTTGGGTAAAACGTAGGAGAAAAATTCTTAAGTCAGGAAAATCTAGAATGTCCTGACGAAGGAATGGAAAACTAAAGTCACAGCGATCGAAAAACCTCGTGGAGAATCAATGACAACAGTAGTTGCATTGTTCGGAAGCCTATCCAGATATGAAGGCAAGCTGAAATTCAAGAAGGGCTTAGACGAAATCAACAATAGAGGCAAAGGCATTGCCCTTAATGCTGTGAAAGAAAAGGAGGTTAAAGAGGAAGACGAAGATGAAGATGATGAGCTCGACATGTTCGTCCGTAGATTCAAGAAATTCTACAAGAAAGATCAAGGTTTCAGGAGATTTCAGAAAGGAGACCAAAGCAACAGACGCGAATTCAATGACAAAGATCATGTCATTTATTATGAATGTGAGAAGCCGGGCGATATAAAATTTGAATGTCCTCTACTAAAGGGCGAGGAAAAGGAAAAGGAAAAGCTCAATCATTTCAAAAGAAGGCATACGTGTCTGCCATCTGGGGAGATAATGTTGGAAATTATGCCCTAGGGGCAAGTCATTGTACTTTAGACATTTATGTGATTTAAAGTATTCTGTTTTTAGTTGTCATTTAATTTGCATGTTTATATTGATAACTGTATCCTAGATATATCTTATAGATTATCCTAAATGTTCCTGGTCGGTCATCTATGTGAGAGCGAAGATGAGTTAAAACCAGTATGACTTTGATGAGGTATGGAGATACAAATCAAAGTCATGGGCACTTGTAAGAGTACAAGTGCTGGACCGACCCACTATGAGAAAGCTGCATGGATTAAGTCATAAGCTTATCTCATGTATAACCGCGTCACGACGCCCTATGACCTGAATCATCATGGATTCCTACATGATGAGTCACTGGCCTTTGACCTAATCAAAAGGCACCTTTGACCGGGTGATGATAAAGGCTGGGATTAGGATCAGTGGTTTTCATGCGGAGGAATGAGAATGGTCAAGATGGAATTTGTCCCTCACATTTATAGAGAGATAATACTGGGCCCTCGATAAGTGAGTCTAAGAAATGTATGATCATATTGTGATGGAAAGGAGTTTCCATTTCACTTATTAGACTACTCGAGAATCAAGAAAGTAATGGTCAAGAACAGGAAGTTGACATTATCCATGCCTCATTCTTGACCAAATTATCGCATGACAAAAGGGACGTGATAAAAGGGACGTGACATGGTTGTACGATAGGTTGTATCGTGTCATCAATCCCCATGTGAATTGGGTAGTCGCAATGTCTTGCTAGAGGCCGCTTGCGACTTGTGGGCTGGTACAGTATTGGCCTACTGCCAATCTCATATGGGCCTGCAGGGTCCCACATAAGAATAACCCAACATGAACAAAAGTGTCCAGATTCATTGAATCTTAGATTAATCTAAGATTTAATGAATACGTAATTTAATCTGGGGTGAATATATATATATATATATATTAAATTCAAAAATAATATAATAATATTATTTAATGGAGATTATAATATTATTATATAATATTTTTTTGTATTTAATTTATTTGATAAATTAAATATCTAAAACAAATAGAGATATTGTATCTCATTTAATTTTTGAATAAAGATATCATATATCTATTTAATTTAAATTGAGATGTAGTATCTCGATTTAATTAAATAGATAGATATTATTTCTCGGATTTCATTTATAGAGATAAATTAAATCTAAAGGCTTTTAAATTTGGATTAAATAAATAGATTAGATTAGATCTATTAGATAGATTTAATTTTATATAATACGCTGATCGGGTTTAGAAAAACCTACGGGACTTTGGTCGAGTGTATTACAGAAAGCCGCGAGAAACCCTAGAGTGAAATTGAGAGAGACGCACAATTCAAAAGGCACTAGCACGCTGCCACAATCAGGTTCAAGGATTATTCGTGTGGATACCGGTAGAGGAAGCTGATTCATAGAGTCGACCTGGCGATCGAGAAGGTAGGCCACCAGTTCAAATCGTAAGAGAGACATACCGTTTTAGTGTGTAGGTAATATTCGAGTTCCTTAACCTTAATTTAAACGTGCTTGAGTGATCCTCGGGATGGGATTCGTAAAATTTTAAATCTGCTGCGTGTACGGATCCCAACAGATAGTTCCTTGGACAAAGAAAGCAAGGATGAAGATGTTGCAAACGTATGTCTAGGAAGTAGTAGAAGAAGAAGAACGTGAAACGATGAGGTATATGATTCTAAACCCACTTACAATGAAATACTTTCTGAATACACTGAGCTACATTCTGAATTTAAAAATACCACAAAAGAACTCATAGTGTCAAAGAAGAGGATCAAGGTACTTGAGTAACAAGTTAGAGATTTTCCTCTGTTTGCGAAAAATATCCTGATCTTGAGAAAAAGAACTCTTATCATACAAAAACTCTTGAGAAGTTCACTAAAGAAAGTGAAATGCTCAATGTGATTTTACAAGCTCAAAGATTTACAAATAACAGATCAGGCATAGGTTATAATATGGTTTTTAACAAGAGGAAAGGGAAAAATAAAACTGGTGAAAAATCCTATTTGAAATATTTTCAAAAGTCTATTCATTCTTCAAATCCCTTTGCTCATTATAACTATTGCAACTGAAAGGGGCACAATACTTCCTCATGTTTTTATAAGAAAGAAAGAATAGATAAACCTATTGGCAACTATTAGTAGGCACCTAAAGGAACTTATATTTTCCATCAGGCCCAAACTAACCCAAAAGGACCCAAGAAAAGATGGGTACTTAAGACTTGATCTCTACTGAATTACAGGTTTGTCTGAGAGCATCAAAGTCCAACAAATGATATATTGACAGTGGATGCTCTAAACACATAATAGGAAATCAATCCAAGTTTGTGGCAATGAGATCAAAAGATGGTGGCAAGGTTACCTTCGGGGGAAATCAATATGAAAATATTGCTGGCATTGGTGAAATTGGAGAAAAAGAAGGACCCCAAATCAAGGATGTGTATTATGTGGAAGGACTTTGTCACAACCTCCTCTTGTCAGCCAAAATGTAAACAAAAACAAATGGATTGTCTTCGATTTAGAGGAGTATCTCATTGTCAACAAGGATTATCTACCGATTGATATGTTAGTTCTCTATGTGTTTTGATGATAACTGACAATTGTAAATGAAATGTGAAGTTTTTCTTTGGTAAGTTGAAAAGCTTACTGTCAAAGGAAAACTCGAGTTTTGACCTTACGAGAGAGTAGCTCAATTTCTTGAACTAAGCAAAACCACCGGTCTTCAGAGAAAACTTCAGTTTTCACCATACGGATACTTCTCAATATTTTCGAAAAGACAAAACTCCAGTTTTCATTTGGAAACTCGAGTTTTGGCCATACAAAGAGTCTCCAACATTTTAAGCTTGTGAAAACTCTAGTTTTGATATGAAATCGCCGTTTTCAGTTTGCCATGAGTTTTCTAAGTTTTCCTAAGTTTTGTGAAAACTCAAGTTTTGATTTGGAAACTTGAGTTTTGACTTGGCAGAGAGCGTTCATGTTTTACTCAGATTTTGAAACCGTCGCTTTTCATGGAAAACTCCAGTTTTGACTTGGCATAGATTTCTCAAGTTTTTCATACTTAAATGAAAACTCGAGTTTTGATTTGGAAACTCATGTTTTGGCCAAGCCGAGAGCTTTGCTCTTTTTCAATGTTTTGAAACCTCCAGTTTTGAATGAAAACTCCAGTTTTGATGTTTTGGACTAAAATTGATTTAACATGTCAAAAGTCCAAAACTCGAGTTTGGAAATGGAAACTTGAGTTTTGAATTCTCTTCAAAACTATGGTCCAGAGCTCAAATCGCGACGTTTCTCTTTGGAAGGAGGAAACTCAAGTTTTGATATGGAAACTCGAGTTTTGCTATTAGTGCACAATGACAAACTCCAATTTTGATAAACAAACTCGAGTTTTCGTCGCAAAGTTTGAATTTCGAATCTGACGAATTTGTGAATCCTTCTTGTTTGATCTTAATACTTCCTATTATCATTCATTAATATTCCTAGCTATGTTTAACCACTTTGTTAGTGAGTTTCAAATGTTTTAGATGATATTAAATTAAGGTTAAAAGCAAAAGCAAAAAGTGACGTCAGCACATTAAATGTAAAGTCCAGAAATGTTGCATCCTTTTGGACAATCATTCTGCACACATTACCAAAGGATTAATGTCTGCTTTCCACATCCAGTAGCTGCTCTTCCAGCAGATTAATATTCAAGAAGTCAACCATAAACTTTTGTGCAAGTGGATTAAGCAAAGAGTAGAGAGAGAAGAAGACCTAAGCTCACCTTAATCCTTCCTGAATGTCTCCTACGGTTACATTAAGGATTTCAACGGTCATTTAATGCTCTCTTGATATAAATAGAGCTGCATTCAAGTCTTCTCAACAACCAATCTGCTTGAAAAATGAAAATCATCAAAGCTATCAACTACTCTTTAAGTTTTCTTTAGCAAAGTATCTGTTGATACATTTTGTACTTCAGTGTTCATATTTATTCACTCTTAGAGAGAGTTCATTTATTGTAAATCATTTATTGTAAGAATCTCAAGTCAGGGGACTTAGAGATTGGGTTATTGGTTGCAACTTGTAAGGGGGAGTAAGTTCTAGTGAGAGAATTACTTTTGAGTTCAGAGTGTGTAATCAATTGAGATAGTGAAATCCCGAGTGTCCGGGACTTTGGACGTAGGTCAAGAGATTGGACCAAACCAGTATAAATTTCATGTGTCTTGCTCTTCTTCCTTCTACTCTGTTCAGCTCTGTTTTTAGTGTTCAAGAACAGAACATTTCAAAAAGTTTTTGAAATCCCTAATTCACCCCCACTTGGTGATTTAGCTCCAACTTCATGATAATGGTAACATTAAAGCTTTATTTAAGGCACCTTGTGAAGGTAACTATTATACCTTAAGTTTGCCTAAAGTTCAATCTGAAAATTGTTTTGTTAGCAACTTGGATGAAAGTTGGCTCTGGCATAAGCATTTGGCTCATCTAAACATATTCTAACTAGACAAGTTACTAAGAAAATATTTAGTTTGCAGTTTACCAAAACTTCGTTTTGAAAATGATAGGATTTGTGATGCTTGTCAAAGGGGTAAACAAACTAAATCATCTTTCAAAACTAAAGATGAAATCTTGACTAATCGACCTCTCTAATTACTTTGTATGGATTTAGTTGGACCAACAAGAGTAAAGAACCTTGGTGGCAATTTATATACTATGGTCATTGTCGATGATTTTTCAAGATTTCCTTGAACAATCTTTTTATCTTTCAAGGATGAAACGTTTAATCAGTTTGTCGTGTTTGCCAAGAAAGTGAAAAACAAGAAAGGTGTATGTATTTTAGGTATTTGGGCTAACCATGGAGGAGAGTTTGAAAATCAAGGTTTTGGGGAATTCTGTGATGCCCACGGAATTGACCACAACTTCTCAGCCCTAAGGACTTCAGAACAAAATGGAGTGGTTGAAAGGAAGAACCTAGTCCTCACTAAAATGGCTAGAGCGATGTTGAATGAGAAGAAGACTTCTTAAGTATTATGGGAAGACGCAATAAGCACAACATGATATGTTTCAAACCGAGCTTATCTCCAAAAGAAACCCAACAAGACTCCTTATGAACTATACAAAGGAAGGAAGCGATAACTTAGGAAAATTTGATCCTAAGTTTGACAAA
Source organism: Acacia acuminata (assembly GCA_019022655.1). Classification (NCBI taxonomy): domain Eukaryota; kingdom Viridiplantae; phylum Streptophyta; class Magnoliopsida; order Fabales; family Fabaceae; genus Acacia; species Acacia acuminata. The sequence goes on along the minus strand of JAFJYI010000195.1, from coordinate 788,685 downwards.
GGTATATTTTTGGGTTACTCTAATAGAAGTAAGGCTTATAGAGTTTTCAATAATTGTACTCGTATTGTGGAAGAGTCAATTCATGTTGTATTCTGTGAAACTGAGCCTGACAAATCCATTGATGATGATGAACATATTTTTCAAAACTAACCCATCTCAAAAACTCCATTTGTTCCTTAAAACTTTGAAAATGTTTTTGAAATTGAGCCTGAAAATGTTTGTGAAAATTTTGCTCAATCTCAACCTAAAGCATGAAGATACAGTAGGAGTCATCTGATAGGTGATATGAATGAAGGTATGAGAACCAAAAATTGTACTTTAAAGTTACTTTCTCTACCTTTATCTCTGAGATTGAACCCTTTAAAATTGACAAAGCCCTTGATGAGCATTATTTATGCCATGTTTTCCATGTATTATATGACTGAATTGTATGGTGAATATGAGCTTAACTGCATTTAATCTAATAAAAAAGGCATTAATTCATTGTATAGGGAACTTAAGGATACATTCAACATACATCCTAAACATGTGCTGAGAAAAGAACAAGTTTTGAGGTTTTATGAGAAAGTCCCATAACATAGCCAATACCATGCTCTAGCATCAAGACAGCTTTATCAAAGTGCAATACAATGCATCCCTAAAGCTATAGCAAAGTAAGTGACACAATGTTATGCGGCATATGTTTTGATCTTTTGTCAAGGTTGTTTCAGGAAATATAGTGCAGGTCGAGAATAATGGTTAGATTGCTAACGTATTGGAATAGAACATGTGGAAGATCGAAACTAAAGATTTGAATAATCTCGCAGGATCAACAAAATCAAACTACCAAGATTGGAAAGAAAGATACGATTGGACCTTGATAGATTAGGAAAAGCCAAGTTCAATGGACGTACACTTGATGAGCACAAATCGTACAATGTTTTCCCTATACTTATTAACTGAATTGAATGTTAAATACAAGCGTAACTGCAAATAATCTAAGCAAAAAGGCATACATTCATGACATAAGGACTGAAGAGTAGAAATCATTTGCATGTGCTAAAAATGAAACAATTTGCAGGGTTTTTAAAGAAGAACGTACAGCAGAGCTGATACGATGCTATAGCATTCTGACAGCGAGTTGAAGTGCAATACAAGGTATCACGAATGCTATAGCAAAGTAAAGGACGTAATGCTATGCGGTATGTTTTCTGACCTTTTTACCCAGATGATTTCAGGAATAAAAGAAAAGGGCGCTAATGACAATTAGGTTGCTGATATAAGGGAATAGAAGATGAGGAGGATTGGAACTAACAGTTTTAGAGAATCCCGCAGAATCAACAAAAGTAATCTACTCAGATCTAAAGATACAATAAATCCTGACGGATTAGGAAAGGCCTAGTTCACTGTAACTTACGACGCAAGAAAAGCCTGATTATAAAAGGAAACAGCGGAGCCAACCCTAAGGGAGTCGGAGAGCCCTAGAACAAGATTCTATCTTTCGGCAGACTCAAGAGAAGAGTGAGAGATTTCACAAGAGCACGAGATTTCCAGGACAACCCAGAATCCTTCCCTGCAGTATGACGGAATGAAGAAGACGTGGAGTGGTGACATGACAGGACCTCGACCACGCCGTTGGAAACTCCATCAAAGCTTTTTGTTTTCCTTCTTTTAATTTAGTTTTCTGATCATGGGTTATTCTGTTAGTGTCTGTTTTGTGTGTCCCTTATCAGTCATGAACTGATTTTCATATGGCTGGACGAGGATGAGTCCTTAAGTTGTGAATGAACCCAGTTGTAGTTCTTAATTAAATAAATTTGGTTTGCTTATCAATGTTTTAATTACTAGTCGATTAATGGAAGTTAAGGGCTAGATTTGTGGCCCCACTTCGCAAGGAGTTGGGGTTAGACCTTTGAGAAATAGTGTTTGCTAGGCAGCCCGTGCATGACTTGACCTATTATTGTAGACTTCAGGAATGGGTCTACCTCTCATAACCATAACACCCTGAGCATACAACACATCTAACTAGAAAGTTGCCATAGGAATATGGAAGGAGTATAGTTAGCTTCATATGTATCGAACGCGGAAGCTTCGGTAGATTATAGTGGTGGGTTAACCAAATAACTTTGTAAGTAGTAGCTATGCTGTAGCAATTACGGAAGGTGTGCAGTATAGATGCTATAGCATTGGGTAGAGCAACTGGGGATTGATGCACTTAAGGGTGATTCTAGTCCAGCCTAACCTCCTACTGATATCTTCTCACGTTTAAAGTCATTCTTTTTACTTTTGCTAGTAGCATAATCACAAACAACCTCTTATCCCAATATATTTACTTTCGCTTGCACAACTATCATAGCAATCGCGCGTCACTCTTTGGTATCTCAGTCTCTGTGGGACGATACTCTACTTACACTTTATTACTTGTTCGACTGGTTCACTTGCCATCAAGGAAATCAACCAACAAGTTTTTGGCACCGTTGCCGAGGACTGCTGATACCCTTTGTGACGACGCCCCTTTGCTTAATAGTTGTGATTTACTTAGTAAGAGAGCTCACTTTCTCTGCTCTTGATTTTTAGGTACATTCTGTAGTGTATGCGCAACTCATCGCCAGCCAATCTAGAGCCTTACGATCCTGAGATAGAAGCACCCACAAACAAAGGCCCAGAAGGCAGAAGCGACGAAGTCAATCTTTTGACCCATCAAACATGGCGGATATACCTGTCAACCACGAGCAGGAGCAACGAGAGCGTAGAGTAATAAACATGGATGACCAGGTCCCTCCACCTCTAAACCCATATGTGAACAAGGCCATTATGGAATTCGAGATTCCAGATCTAAACAAGCTGAACTCGGCCATCACACCACCAACCTTCAATGCTGGACACTTTGAAATTAAAGGGTCATGATTCAGATGTTGAATGCAGCTGGGCAATTTGGAGGACTTCCTTCCGAAGATCCACACCTTCATCTCAAGACCTTCATGGAGGTGTGTGATTCTTTTGTGATCCCTGGTATATCTCCCGACGCCGTCCGGATTAAGTTATTCCCCTTCTTACTAAGGGACAAAGCTCGGACGTGGCTCAACAACCTACCTGCTAATTCCATCACCATATGGAATGATCTGGGAGGTAAGTTCTTGCTCAAATTTTTTCCACCTACTAAGAACGCTCAACTCAGAGGAGACATCACCAACTTCAACATAAACCTAGTGAATCTACTTACGAAGCCTGGGACAGATTCAAGGACCTCTTAAGAAGATGTCCCCAGCACGGACTATGTGAATGGGTCCAGATAGAAACATTCTACAGAGGTCTCGATGGGCAAACAAGATCAATTGTAGACGCCTCATCTGGAGGATCCATCCTGATGAAGTCTTATGAAGAGGCCCACAATTTACTGGAACGCATGGCCATGAACAGTCATCAGTGGCCAGCAGACAGAGCTACATCCTCTCGAACTGTTGCAGGGATACATGAACTAGATGCCATGACTGCTCTCACTGCTCAAGTTTCATCTCTGACCAATATGGTGAAAGGACTGACCCTTCTTTCAAGCAACACGTCGCTGCAACCATCTCAAGTAGCTTGTGTACACTGTGGTGGAGAGCACTCTTACTCTCAGTGCTCCACTAACCCTGAATCGGTAAAATTCATCAACAACTTCAACAGGGGCAGCAACACCAACAATTCGTATTCAAATACATACAACCCCAGATGGAGGCAGCATCCTAACTTCTCATGGAGCTCTCAAGGTTCACAAGCAGCAGGACCATCACCAGGCCCACAATACTCAAACCGAACATCAAACCCACCAGGGTTTACCCAGCAAGCACGGCAGCAGGGCGGTGAATCAGACCCGCAGCACTCTATGTTTTCCCTTCTAAAGGACTATATGGTAAAGAACGATGCAATCATCCAGAATCAGCAAGTGACCTTGAGGAATCTTGAAACTCAAGTAGGACAACTAGCAACAGCTCTGAACAGAAGACCCTCAGGATCCCTGCCTAATGACACTGAAGTCCCCAGGATTCAAGGAAGAGAAGAAGTCAAACTGATAGAGATCAGAAGTGGTAAAAGCTTAGAACCCATGAAAGCAACTAAGCCACCTATGGTTGTCACTGATCCGAGACCTGAGATCTTTAAGGAAGGGCAAGGAAATACTGAACATCCCCTTGGAGACGAACAGAGGCAACCAAGACTGTCACAACTAGAACATGATCTAAGCACCGCAACATTGCCTCCACGTGTAGCATTGGATGATCACGTACAATACCCAACAAGGAATGCTACCGCTTCATCATCAAAGCATAATCCTGACCTCGAGCCTCCAGCAATGCCAAAGCCACCACCGCCTTTACCACAAAGGCTAAAGAAGCAAGGACAGGAGAAACAATTCAAGTAGTTCCTGGATATGCTACGGCAATTGCACATTAATATTCCACTCGTGTAAGCTTTGGAACAAATGCCTAGCTATGTGAAGTTTATGAAGGAAATTCTGTCTAAGAAGAGGCGACTGGAAGAGTTCGAGATAGTAGTATTGACCCAGGATTGCAGTGCCATGTTAACCAATCGGCTACCACCGAAACTAAAGGATCCTGGTAGCTTTACAATCCCGTGCGCAATCGGACCTCATTACTCGGGTAAAGCTCTGTGCGACCTGGGTGCTAGCATAAATCTCATGCCCATGTCGATTTTCAAGCAATTGGCAGTAGGAGAGGCCAGACCCACAACAGTTACATTACAACTGGTTGATCGCTCTATAGTGCTACCTGAAGGCAAGATCGAAGACATTCTAGTGCAAGTAGATAAGTTCATCTTCCCTGTGGATTTCATTATCCTGGATTTTGAAGCAGATCATGATGTCCCAATTCTGCAAGGACGACCTTTCTGTTAGTTCTCTATGTGTTTTGATGATAACTGACAATTGTAAACAAAAGATGTAGTTTTGTCTTTGGTAAGTTGAAAACTTACTGTCAAGACAAAACTCGAGTTTTAGTTTCAAAACTCGAGTTTAGGACTTGGCAGAGAGTTGCTCATTTTCAGTGATCAAAGCAAAACTTGAGTTTTCAGATGAAAACTTGAGTTTTGGGACTTACAGAGAGCACTCAGTTTTCACTTAAAGATAAAACTCGAGTTTTGATTTCAAAACTCGAGTTTTTGTCAGACATAGAGTCTTGAACATTTTGAACTAAGTTTCACGCTACAAGCGCAGGATCTTGCTTTGCTCTGAGCTTTCGTGAGTTTTCTCCAAGTTAAGAGAAAAACTCGAGTTTTGGTTTCAAAACTCGAGTTTTGACTTGACAGAGAGTTTTCACGTTTTTACTTAGTCTTTGAAAACTCGAGTTTCGAGAAAACTTAAGTTTTGACTTGGCACAATTTCTCAACGTTTTCATAAATATATGAAAACTCGAGTTTTGATTTCAAAACTCGAGTTTTGAGCCAAGCAGAGAGCAATGCATTTTTCTAAGATTTGAAAACTCAAGTTTCCAATAGGAAATTCAATTTTTGGCCTGGCTCGATTTCTCAATGTTTTCATACTTAAATGGAAACTCAAGTTTTGATTTGGAAACTCGAGTTTTGGCCAAGCCGAGAGCTTTGAGCTTTTTCAATGTTTTGAAAACTCAAGTTTTGATTTAAAAACTCATGTTTTGATGTTTTGGACTTCAGCACAATGTTTTCATTAAAAGTCCAAAACTCGAGTTTTGGTTTGGAAACTCGAGTTTTGAGTTTTAGCCAAAACTATGTCCAAAAGCTCAAATCGCAACTTTCCTCTCTGGATGGAGGAAACTCGAGTCTTGATATTGAAACTCGAGTTTTTCCTTAAGTGCACAGTTGAAAACTCGAGTTTTGAAAACTCGAGTTTTGATAAACAAACTCGAGTTTCCATCGCGATGACGAAATTCAAATCGTCGAATTTGTAAAACCTTCATGTTTGACTTCAATACTTCCTATAATTATTCTTATACATTCTTAGCTATGTTTAACCACTTTGTTAGTGAGTTTCGAACAGATTAGAGAATGTTTATTGAAGGTTTAAAGCAAAAGCAAAAAGTGATGTCGACATTAAATGCAAAACCCGAAAGTTGCATACTTTTGGGTAATCCATCTGCACACGTTCTGAGCATTAAAGAATGTTTTCCACATCCAGCAGACTTCTATTCCAATGGACAAATTTGCGAGAGAGTCAACTCGAACTTCGTCAGTGGATTAAGTGAAGTTTAGAGAGAGAAGAAGACCTAAACTGAACAAGAACCTTGTCTAATGAAGGCAACGGTTATAATCAAGATTACAACGTCATTTAATGCACTCTTAGTATAAATAGAGTTGCATTCAATTCTTCTCAACAACTACAACTACAACTACTGAAAACGAAATACATTCAAGTCTTACATTGATTTCTTCAGTTTTCAACTATATTATATCTTTTGATACACTTGTGCTTCAGTGATTATTTCTATCCACTCTTAGAGAGAGTTTCTGTTTGTAAAACATTTATTGTAAAGAATCTCAAGTCAGGGGACTTGGTGATTGGGTGCATTGATTACAACTTGTAAGGGGGAGTGAGTTTTAGTGAGAGAACTACTCTTGAGTGCAGAGTGTGTAATCAATTGCGATAGTGAAAAACCCAGAGAGTCTGGGGACTGGACGTAGGTCAAGGAGTTAGACAAAACCAGTATAAACTCTTGTGTTTTTCCTCTTCTTCTTTACTCTCTGTTTACCTTTATTTTTGCTGCCCAAAACAAAGCTAATTTGTAAAGTTTTAAAATCCCCAATTCACCCCCTCTTGGTGATTAAGCTCCACTTTCATTTGGTATCAGAGCAAGGTCTTCTCTTAAGAGCTTAACAACTTGAGAAGGATCACCATGGAAGGTATTCTACTTGATGGAGCTTTGATCAACCGACCACCAAGATTCAATGGAGAGCATTACTCCTTCTGGAAACCTAAGTTTAAAGTCTTTGTGATGGCTACAGAATATGGCCTCTGAAGAGTATTCGAAAGAGGATACTACAATCCAACTGTTATGGAAAATGGTCTCAGGGTTCCAAAAGATGAAGAATATGATGAAAATGACAGAAGAAATGTCACACTCAACAGCAAGGCTGTCCTCCTATTGCAAAGTGCTCTTAGCCAACAAGAGTATTTTCGTGTTTGCAATTTAACTTCTGCTAAAGCCATGTGGGATGCACTTGAAATTGCTCATGAAGGAATTGCTAGAGTAAAGTAGAATAGAGTCAACACCCTCATGACTGAGTATGATCTTTTTTGTAAGAAGCCTGGAGAATCTATTGGCAATTTCTAGCTGAGGTTCACTCATCTGATCAATCAGCTTGCTGCATTGGGCAAAGAGTATGAGCAACCTGTCCAAGTGAGGAAGATTCTCAACATCCTCAACAAGGAATGGGAAGCCAAAGTCACTGCTATTGAAGAAGCTCGTGGAGATTCTATGGCATCTGTGGCAGCCCTTTTCGGGAGGCTTTCTGAATATGAAGCCAAGCTCAAGTTCAAGAAGGGACTTGATGAAGTTCATGGCAAGAATAAGGGAATTGCCCTTAAAGCTGTCAAAGAAACTAAGGAATCAGATGATGATGAAGATCAAGACGAAGATGAGGAGTAGGCATGATGGTCCGGAGATTCAAGAAATTCTACAAGAAGGACCAAGGTTTCAAGAAGTTTCACAAGGGTGGCTCCAGTTATGAGGCAAAGAAGCCAATCATTTGCTACGAGTGTGAAAAGCCTGGCCACATCAAATCAGAATGCCCCAATCTGAAGAACAAAGACAAAGAAAAGAAGTTCAACAGATTCAAAAAGAAGGCATATGTCTCTGGTATCTAGGGTGATAGTTCATCTGATGAAGATGATGAGGATGAGGAAGAGAAAGCAAATATTTGCTTAGTTGCTAAAGAGGAAGAGCAACATGCTAATAATGATGAGGTATATGATTCAAAACCACCTTATGATGAATTATTCGCTGAATACCTTGTTGTGCAATCAGAATTTGAAAAACTTGCTGATAAGTACTTCAAGTTGAAAAACAGAAATATTACCCTTGGATTGCAAATTGAAAAACTTTCTTCTCCTGAATATCTTGCTTGTGAAGATTGTCCTGATCTGAAGAAAAAGAATTCACATCTTACAAAGGCACTTGAGAAATTCACTAGAGTAAGTGAAATGCTCAATGTCATTTTGAAACAACAAAGATTTATAAATGACAGATCAGGAATTGGTTACAAACCTAATTTTGATAAAAAGAAAGGAAGAAAGAAGCCTGGTGAAAAATCCTGTATGAACTATTTTACAAAATCAGTCTATTCTTCAAATCCTTTTGCACACTGTAATTACTGCAATAGAAAGGGTCATACTACTTCTTCTTGCTTTCATAAGAAGGAAAGAAAGAGTAAACCCATAGGGAATTATCAATGGGTTCCAAAGGGATCTTACAAGATTCCTAAGACACAAACTAACCCCAAAGGACCCAAGAAAAGATGGGTACCTAAGCCCGATTTGTTGTGTCTTGCGGTTTTGTCTAAGAGCATCAAAATCCAATAAATGGTACATTGACAGTGGATGCTCTAGGCATATGACGGGAGACCAATCCAAATTTGCCTCAATCAAGCCCAAGGATGGTGGCAAGGTGACATTTGGTGGAGATCAATTGGAAAGATTGCTGGAATTGGTGAAATTGACAACAATGAAGGACCACTCATCAAAGATGTCTACCTTGTGGAAGGACTTTGCCATAATCTTCTTAGTGTGAGTCAAACCACTGATAAAGGTAACTTAGTTATCTTCGATTTTGAGGATTGCTTGATTGTAAGCAAGGATATTCTCCCTTTAGAAAACATAAAACCAAAAGCTTTATTTAGAGCCCCTAGAGATGGCAATTGCTATACACTTAACCTCTCTAGTAATGGTTCTCTTTCTGAAAAATGTTTTGTCAGTAATTTGGATGAGAGTTGGCTATGGCACAAGCGCTTAGCTCATGTCAATATGATTCAACTTGACAGATTGCTTAAAAAGGATTTGATAATTGGCATTCCCAAACTTCGTTTAAAAAATGACATGATTTGTGATGCTTGTCAAAAGGGAAAACAAACCAAATCGTCTTTCAAATCTAAAAATGAGATTTCAACTAATAGACCTCTTCAATTGCTTCATATGGATCTAGTTGGACCAGCTAGAGTAAAAAGCCTTAGTGGCAATCTTTATACTTTGGTCATGGTTGATGATTTCTCTAGATTTGCATGGACAATATTCTTATCTTCTAAAGATGAAACATTTGATCAGTTTGTTTTGTTTGCCAAAAAGGTCCAGAAAGAGAAAGTTTTCTCTAATTCAGGAATCAGAACTGATCATGGAGGAGAATTCGAAAACAATGCATTTGCTGAGTTTTGTGACAATATGGGGATAGACCACAACTTCTCAGCTTCAAGGACTCCTCAACAAAATGGTGTTGTGGAGAGAAAGAATCGAGTCCTCACCGAGATGGCAAGAGCAATGTTGAATAAGAGCAACACCTCACAAGTGTTTTGGGTTGATGCAATGAGCACCGCTTGCTACATCTCAAATCGGGCATATCTCCGAAAGAAATTGAACAAGACTCCTTATGAGCTATACAAAGGAAGAAAACCAAATCTAGCTCATCTGCATGTGTTTGGATGTAAGTGTTTTATCCACAACAATGGTAAGGATAACTTGGGAAAGTTTGATCCCAAGGCAGATGAAGGTATATTTTTGGGTTATTCTAATAGGAGTAAAGCTTATAGAGTCTTTAATACTCGTACTCGTATTGTTGAAGAGTCTATGCATGTTGTTTTATGTGAATCCAAATCTGATAGACCTATGGATGATGATGAGGAAAATGTTCTCAAAAATCAATTCTTTTCAAAAACCACTCCAGCCTCTATTGAAAATCCTGAAGATGTTTTTGAAGCTGATCCTTAAAATAATTTGGAAAACCCGATCAATCTCAGCCTAGAGACCAAGTTATAGGTGATGTAAATGAAGGAGTAAGAACCAGAAATAGTACTTTGAATGAAGTAACTTTTTCTGCATTTATTTCTCATATTGAACCCTCTAAGATTGATGAAGCCCTTTCAGACAATGATTGGGTGATAGCAATGCAAGAGGAATTACATCAATTTGATAGAAATCAAGTTTGGGATTTGGTACCTAGGCCTAAGGACCATCCGGTCATTGGCACTAAATGGGTATTCAAGAACAAACGAGATGAGTCAGCAATCATTGTCCGTAACAAGGCAAGATTGGTTTCTAAAGGCTATAATCAAGAAGAAGGAATTGATTATGAAGAAACTTATGCTCCAGTGGCAAGATTGGAAGCCATAAGAGTTCTTCTAGCCTTTGCTTGTGTTAAGAAATTCAAGCTCTATTAAATGGATGTGAAAAATGCTTTTCTAAATGGTTTTATCCAAGAGGAAGTTTATATTGAACAACCTCCTGGTTTTCAAAATGAACATCATCCAGATCATGTTTATCATCTCAAGAAAGCTCTTTATGGACTTAAGCAAGCTCCTAGAGCTTGGTATGAGCGATTAAGCAAATTCCTTCTTGATCAAGGCTTTATTAGAGGAAAAGTAGATACAACTCTCTTCATAAAGAGTAATAAGCTTGGTGAAATCTTAATTGTGCAAATATATGTTGATGACATTATATTTGGTGCTTCTAATGATGCTTTGTGTGAAGAGTTTGCTAAGAATATGCAGGGAGAGTTTGAGATGTCCATGACAGGAAACCTCAACTATTTCCTTGGTCTGCAAATCAAGCAAAAGAAGAATGGAATCTTCATATCTCAGACCAAGTATCTCAATGATCTGCTGAAGAAGTTTGGGATGGACTAGTGCAATGGTGCTGACACTCCAATGAGTTCAACTGCTTCATTGGATGTTGATGAGGGGGGCAAGGAGTTCAACATCACAAGATATAGAGGAATGATTGGATCATTGCTCTATTTGACTGCAAGTCGTCTAGACATCCAATTCAGTGTAGGAATGTGTGCAAGGTTCTGGTCAGCTCCCAAGGAATCTCATGTTGAACATGTGAAGAGAATATTCAGATACCTTGCTGACACAAAGACACTAGGATTGTGGTTTCCCAAAGGCCAACCTGAACATTTGGTGGCATATTCAGATTCAGATCATGCTGGATACAAGACTGATAGGAAGAGCACAAGTGGCCAATGTGAATTTCTTGGTGGCTCACTTGTGTCATGGTTCAGTAAGAAACAAACAAGTGTGGCTGTATCATCAACTGAAGCTGAATATGTAGTTGCCTCAAGTTGCTGCGGTCAAGTTTTATGGCTCAAGCAGCAACTATCAGACTTGGGAATCAACTTGAAGGAGATCCCAATATTGTGCGACAACATTAGCACAATAAGCTTGGCTAAGAATCCAGTTCAACATACTCGGACCAAGCATATTGATGTGAGGCATCATTTCATAAGGGATCACGTTCAAAAGAAAGATGTCAAAGTCATGTTCATCCCAACTCATCTTCAACTTGCTGACATTTTCACCAAACCATTAGCTAAGGACCAGTTTAATTTCATAAGAAGAGAATTGGGAATGGTAAATCCCAATGAGTTATAAGTATTTCTCACTCAAACAATGTTAGTTATGGTTTTGATGATTGAATGTTACTAACTTAAGCATCGAGTGTCTGGTTGTGTTTTATGCAGGATGCTCAAAATTCTGATGTTTGCTGTCGTGGAGAGAAAACTTGAGTTTTATGGACAAAACTCGAGTTTTGCACTGTTTTATCGGGGGCCAGAGAGCAATCTTGAATTTTGAAGGAATGAAAACTCGAGTTTGCAAATGGAAACTCGAGTTTCCGTCAGACAGAGAGCAACCAAGTTTTGAAGAGTGGTGAAAACTTGAGTTCTCATACTGAAACTCGAGTTTTGGTCGGAGAAGTTCAAAGGTTCACGATATACCTTTGAAGTCCAGGTTATTAACCATTCATCAAAACTCGAGTTTTGCAATCAAAACTCGAGTTTTAGTCGTGTCTATTTAATTGAGTTACTATTCAGTTCTTCAAAACTCGCTTCAAAACTCAAGTTTTTCCCTAGCGCATCTCTGTCTCTCTCGCCCTCACCTTCTCCAAATCCCTGACTTTTCCCTTTCTCGATCAAATCCACCTCTCAAACCCTAGAAATGTCTTCGACTACCTCTCCAGCGCCTAACCCCGATGCTGTTAACCCAAAAAAGGAATCCAATCCGTCAGTAACTCCCTCTGAACATCCTGTGAGGCTAAAAACTCGTCCGAATCGATTCGGCCACGGTGTTAGCAAGAATTCACCGCGATCTAGGAGCAAAAAGAGAGCTGCAGAGTCTTCGTCCAAAGAAAAAGAGGACTCCTCCACTGAATCTCCAGAAATCCGCTCAAAGAAGTGCCATGAGCGTGCTCCATCACCAGAAGGCAGAGGGAAATTGAAGGTTCCAAACATCCCTAAGCCTCCCAAAGCCAAAAGATCGAGGACTGCTTCTATTCCTGAAAAGGGGAAAGCTTCTTCAGTGCCTGACCCTGCTCTTGAAGAACCAGCACCTATTCCTGAAGTCACAGAGTTTGAGGAAGATGCGATTACTGAAATTTACAACCAAGATTCTGCTCCAGAAGGGTTTATCACTGCCGCTACTCAAATGACAAAAGAAGAAGCAGACAGGTTTAAGAAATTCTTCGTGAATAAAGCTTTCTGTCCCTCTGTATCTGTGAATTTGACTAAGTTAAGGGAAGATTACAATCTGGACCTTTCGCCCTGGTTAAAAAACTATGAGTCTTTTATCTCAATTTCAGCCTCCTATACCACAAACCTTGTTAAAATCTTCTATTTTAACATGGTATCCGATAATATCCTAGACTCTGAGGGAAATCTGGTTGAGGAGAGAGTGACTACAACTGTCAAGGGTGTTAAATTCACCATATCTACTTCAATCATCAACAAAATCCTAAAAATTGCCAATCCACCTCCTGTCCCTGACATTAGCTTGAGTAACTGAGACATTTTCACTACTCTTTGCCTAGATAAACCATTTCCTGGAAATCAGTCTCACACCCTCTCCTTCAAACCATCTGATATGTCCAACATCAACAGGATTCTCTGGTACATATACTCCAGAAACTTTATTCAGAAGGGTGGGAATTTCACGTATTTCACTCAGAAAGATTACCCTCTGTTTTCTGCCTTTGTGAGGCAAACATCCTTTAATCCTTGTCATTGGATATTTCAAGAGATGATCAAGTTCAAGTTTTCATCCAGGCGACCCTCTCATATCCCGTTCCCTTCTCTGGTTTCTGTCATTCTGTTTTACCACAAAGTATGGTATGTGGGTCCTCCAGATTCTGTCAAGAAGCCAGCTGTATTTGGGAAAAGCCAACTCAATTACATGAAGATCTCAGTTGAGGGAGAAGGCTCAGGGCAGTCTCGAGCTCCTACACAATCACAAGCAAGAGCTTCTCAGTCAAGAGCTCAAGAGGCTCAATCTACCCTTGCTCAGCCATCAGTGCCTTCTAATTTTGAGTCCCGGGTCAAGGATATTGTGGATCGTGCTATTGCTTAGTTATCTACTAGACTTGATTTTGAGATTGGGAAGCTGGTTTCTGAGGTCAGATTTGGTAATCATGAGAGTGTGGATGCTCAGGAAGCAATAAAGGGTCAAATTGATGGGCTGAAGGAACAAGCTGAAAAGTCTCACAGTGAGCTTTCTGATCAAATTATGGATCTTGAGGCCAAAATGTCTACTCAACTGGTTTCAAACGTCAGCTTGGGTGACAAGGTTGAGAAGATCATGAAGCATCTTGGCATCGATTCCTCTGCTGCATTTGGGTCTGGTGCTGGTTCAAGTTCCTCACATCCTAAGCCTGAACCTGAAACCTCTTCCTCCCCTTCCTTCACTTTCACTAGCCCTCAGATTCCTTCCTCATCACCTGTTCCAACAACTCCCATTTTCCCTTCACCACCTTCCTCATCCACTCCTCCACAGTTGTCTTACCATTCTCTGCTCCCATTACTCCCACTACTGAGGTTCTCCATCACACTCCCTCCACAGAGGTTCTTCACCATGATTCTCCTCCTCCTACACCACTTATTGATCCTCTCCATGAATCCCCGGTCTCAGCTCCTCCCCAATTTGAAGATGATAAAGGGGGAGAGAAAGTGGACTAGATGACTAGATAGAATTTGAGTTTTGAGGCTTCTGTAGTGTTTTGTTTAGCATTGTGTATTTTATTTTGCTGTCAATAGTCTGTTTCTCTATTTCTGCTTTAACTGATGTACAATCCTGCAGTTTATGAATAACATTTTCTGTGTGTTCAGTGCTTCTATTGCTTGCCTCTGATCTGCCTATATATATTGTGTTTTATCTAATGTGCCAAAGCACTTTCAAATAAACAAAGAATTGTAAAATGCCACTACTGTCAGATTTTTGAAATATGAAACATTGTGTTTTTGAAAGATTTCATTTCAACATGTAAACTCTCTCAAATTCTTGGAAGTTTGGTTTACAAGTGTTGTCAACATCAAAAAGGGGGAGAATGTTAGTTCTCTATGTGTTTTGATGATAACTGACAATTGTTTTCGGAGTGAACCGATTGGTCAGCATGGCACTTCAGTTCTAGGTCAATGCTACTCTTGTCTCAAAGTCTTCCAGTTGTCTCTTTTTAGATAGAATTTCCTTCATAAACTTCACGTAGCTGGGCATTTGATCCAGAGCTTCCACCAGCAGAATGTTAATGTGCAATTGCCGTAGCATGTCGAGGCATTTCTTAAATTGTTTCTCTTGACCTTGCTTCTGTAGCCTTGGTGGAAAAGGTGACGGTTTCCTTAGCATCTTTGAAGGCCCTGGATCACGATTATGCTTGGATGAAGAAGCGGTAGCATTAATTGTTTGGTATTGTACGTGATCATCCAGTGCTGCACGTGGAGGCAATGTTGTGGTGCTGAGATCCGGTTCTGGTTGTATCAGTATTGGTTCCCTATGTTCGTCTTCAAGAAGTGGTTCAGTATCTCCTTGCCCTTCCTTAAGTTTCTCATAGTTTCGATCAGTGACAACCATAGGTTGCTTGGCGGCTTTCATGGGTTCTAAGCTTCTACCACTTCGGAGCTCTATCATCTTAACTTCCTCTCTTCCTTGGATCCTGGGGACTTCAGTGTCACTAGGCAGGGATCCTGAGGGTCTGTTGTTAAGGGCAATCGCTAGTTGTCCCACTTGAGTTTCAAGATTTCTCAGGGTCACTTGTTGATTCTGAATGATTGCATCGTTTTTTGCCATATGTTCCTTCAGGAAGGTCAACATAGATTGCTACGGGTCTGTCTCCCCACCCTGTAGCGGCGCCAAAAACTTGTTGGTCGATTTCCTTGATGACAAGTGAACCAGTCGAACAAGTAATAAAGTGAAAGTAGAGTATCATCCCACAGAGACTGAGATACCAAGAAGTGACACCGATTGCTATGATAGTTGTGCAACATAAAGCAAATATAATTGGTTTGAGAGATTTTTGTAGCTATGCTAATAACAGAAATAAACAGAGTGACTTAGTTTTGAGAAGATATTAGTAAACAGTTACACTGAACTCGGAATCATCCTTAAGTGTTTCAATCCCCCAGTTGCTTTACTCATTGCTATAGCATCTATACTGCACAGCTTCCGCAATGCTACAACATAGCCACTAACTACAATGTTATCTGGTTAACCCACCACTATAATCCACCGAAGCTTCCGCGTCCGATACATATGATACTAACTATACTCTTTCCATATTCCTATGGCAACTTTCTAGTTAGACCTGCTTTACAAATAGGGTGTCATGGTTATGAGAGGTAAACCCATTCCTGAAGCCTACAATAATAGGTCAAGCCGTGCACAGGCTGCCTAGCAAACACATTTGTTTCTCGAGTCTAACCTCAACTCCTTGCCCGATAAGCCGGACACAAATCTAGCCCTTAACTTCCGCTAATCGACTAGTAATTAATGCACTGATACGCAAACCAAATCTATTAAATTAAGAACTTGTGACTGGGTTCATTTAACACTCAAGAAATCATCCTCGTTTAACCTTAGGTAAATTAGTTCATGACTGACAAGGGAAACACAAAACAGATAGTAACAGAATGACCCATTATCTAAATACTAAGGAAAATAAAGAAGAAAATAGAAAGCTTGACGAAGTTCCGATGGCGTGGATGAAGCCCTATCACGTCACTACTCCACGTCTTCTTCTCTCTGTCGTACTGTAAGGAAGGATGCTGGGTTGTCCTGGAAGTCTCGTGCCTTGTGAAATCTCTCACTCTTCTCTTGAGTCTGCCGAATGTGAAATCTCATTCTAGCTCAGTGCGACTCTCTCTTAGGGTTGTCTTCCTGTTCCCTTTTATAATAAGCTTTTCTTGTGGCACAAGTTCCAGCGAGCTGGGCTTTCCAAATCTGTTGAGGTCCAGTTTCAAGAAACACAGTTTCAGGAATAAAAGAAGATGTGGAGGATCGGAACTAAAAGATTTGAAGAATCCCGCAGGATCAGCAAAAGCAATCTACTCGGATCAAGAGATACGATAGATCCCGACGGATTAGGAAAGGCTCAGCTCGCTGCAACTTACGCCGCAAGAAAAACCTGATTATAAGAGTAAACAGCAGAGCCAACCCTAAGCAATCGGAGAGAGCCCTAGAATGAGATTCTACTCTTGGCAGACTCAAGAGAAGAGTGAGAGATTTCACAAGAGCCCAAGACTTCCAGGACAACCCATCATACTTCCCTGCAGTACGACGGAACGAAGAAGACATGGAGTGGTGACGTGACAGGGCCGCAACCACGCCATTGGAACTCCGTCAAAGCTTTCTGTTTTAGTTTTCCGATCATGGTCATTCTGTTAGTGTCTGTTTTGTGTGTCCCTCGTCAGTCATGAACTGATTTTCATATGGTTGGACGAGGATGATTCCTTAAGTTGTTAAATGAACCCAGTTGCAAGTTCTTAATTCAATAAGTTTGGTTTGCTTATCACTGCTTTCATTACTAGTCGATTAACGGAAGTTAAGGGCTAGATTTGTGGCATCAGCTTACTGGCAAGGAGTTGAGGTTAGACCTCTGAGAAAATGTGTTTGCTAGGAAGCCCGTGCACGGCTTGACCTATTATTGTAGGCTTCAGGATCGGGTCTACCTCTCATAACCATAACACCCTGAGTGTAAAGCAGACCTAACTAGAAAGTTGCCATAGGAATATGGAAGGAGTATAGGTAGTGTCATATGTATCGGACGTAGAAGCTTCAGCAGACTATCGAGGTGGGTTAACCAAATAGCTTTGTAGTTAGTAGCATTGCGGAAGCTGTGTAGTATAAATGCTATAGCATTTGGTAGAGCAACTGGGGGATTGATACATTTAAGGGTGATTCTGAGTCCAGCCTAACTTCTTACTAATATCTTCTCACGTTTAAAGTCATTTTGTTTACTTTTGCTAGTAGTATAATCACAAAAACCTCTCAACCTGATTATATTTATTTTCTGCTTGCACAACTATAATAGCAATCACGCGTCACTCTCTGGTATCTCAATCTCTGTGGGACGATACTCTACTTACACTTTATTACTTGTTCGACTGGTTCACTTGCCATCAAGGACATCGACCAACACCTGCAGGATTCTTCAGATCTTAGTTTCGATTCTTCGCATCTTCTATTCCAATATGTCAGCAATATAACCATTATTCTCATCCACTTAACGACCTGCACTTTATTTCCTGAAACAATCTTAGCAAAAGATCATAACAGATGCCGCATATCATTACGTCACTTACTCTGCTATAGCCTCAGGGATGCATTGTATTGCACTTCGATAAAGCTGTCCTGATGTTATAGCATTGTATCAGCTATGTTATACGCCTTTCTCATAAAACCTCAAAACTTGTTCTTCTCTTAGCACATGTTTAGGATGCATGTGAGATTTGCCCTTAAATTCCCTATATAATGAATTAATGCCTTTTTGCTCAGTTTAAATGCAGCTAAGCTCATATTCATCATACAATACAGTCATATAATATAGAGAAAATATGGCATAATTAGTACTCATCAATATTACACAATGAATGAAACAGTAATGGAATAGTTCATTTGTGCGTCTGTGTTTCCGGTAGTTGAATCGTATTGAATGCTTCGCTTATATTTGGTGAGGGAATTAAATGACCATTGGAAGCCTTCAATACACCATTGATAGTATTCAATGTAGCTGTTAGCATTGAGGTTCATCTGTTACTCTCAGGTGTCGATTCAGCAAATGTGCATCGTCATTCGCCACATTGACATTCCTATTGTTCTTCCTGTTGGATGATCTGGCATTTAATAAGGGAAAGAAACCATTAATGCCTTCAGAATGTTTAGAGAGAGATTGCCCAAAAACATTATTCATTTTATAGAGCCATATTTAATGCAACTAACGTAATCAATGTTTTTTGATTAATCTGTGTTTAATCCATCATCTAATTATCTAAAACTCATTAACAATCTAATTAAACATAGTTAGGAATAATAATGAGTGACGATAAGAATTTATCAAATCACAAGCAAAGATTTAACATTTACGGATGCGGTGATTTGCAAAACAGAGATAGCTTAACTCGAGTTGACTATCCATACTCGAGTCACAGTGTCATCTTCTTTGAAAATAATTTCGAAAGTATAAGTGAAGATGTCTCTGTATGAACTTAACTTGAGTCTACAATGTTCATTGGAAGTACATGACTTGAGTCATGAACTCTTAACTCAAGTTAATAGCATTTTCATAAATGTTGTCGAGTTAAGTTTGGAAGAAAAACTTTGAACTCAAGTCAGACTCGAGTCATTAAGTGGCAACTCGAGTTGTCAAGATGTATTTTGAAAATAACGTTCAAAAGCTACACTCAAGTCAACAGACACTAACTCGAGTCAATATATCAATACTTTGAAAAATAAATTGAAGTTCACAAGATGTAACTCGAGGCATATGAAGTTAACTCGAGTTAAGGCATTTCACAAAATATTTTTCAAAGTCATTTAACTCAAGTCACTAGAGTGTAACTCGAGTAGTCAAAGTTTAAGCACATTTTGACTGAGTTTCAAAAGCACTTAACTCGAGTCTGTCAACCTAAAACTTGAGTCAATTTCATAGCAAGTTACTAATTCAAATTTGATCAAGTTAAAAAATATTTTTTTCTTGATTCATTAACTACATTTTGTTTACAAATGTTAGTTATCATCAAAACAGATAGAAAACTAACATAATGCACTGTACATAATGAAACAGGTCTAAAATGAGACACCGATTCAATATGTTCTCTCTTTAGAATAGAGGATATAAAAGTCTCATTAGCCTTAAATAAAGAAATTTCCTTTCCAAAAACTTTTTTAACGAAATTACAGAGGATCGGCCCCACAGTGTTCCAATTAGACTTATAGAACAGAGGTGAAAAACCATCAATACCCAGTGCCTTATAGCTCCCCACAAAAAACAGGGATACTTGTATCTCATCATTTCCAGGCACGTTGGAGAGGTTAGCTAGAATCTGAGGATCACTAACGGAAAGCTAACTCTTGTGACCAGCTCCATAGAGTCTTGAGGCTCTGAATAGTAAATAGCCTTGACATGCTGTTGGTCGATTTCCTTGATGGCAAGTGAACCAATCGATCAAGTAATAAAGTGTAAGTAGAGTATCGTCCCACAGAGACTGAGATACTGAGGAGTGACGCGCAAATGCTATGACAGTTGTGAAAGCAGAAAGTAAATATAATCAGGTTGAGGGATTTTGCAATTATGCTACTAGCAAACGTAAACAAAATAACTTTAAACAAGAGAAGATATCAGTAAGAGGTTAGGCTAGACTCAGAATCATCCTTAAGTGCATCAATCCCCTAGTTGCTCTACCCAATGCTATAGCATCTATACTGTATAGCTTCCGCAATTGCTACAACATAGCAACCAACTACAAAGCTATTTGGTTAACCTACCTCTATTATCTACCGAAGCTTCCGCGTCCGATACATATGATACTAACTATACTCCTTCCATATTCCTATGGCAACTTTCTAGTCAAACCTGCTTTACACTCAGGGTGTTATGGTTATGAGAGGTAGACCCATTCCTGAAGCCTACAATAATAGGTCAAGCCGTGCACGGGCTGACTAGCAAACATTGTTTTTCAGAGGTCTAACCCCAACTCCTTGCCAGTAAGCTGAGAACACAGATCTAGCCCTTAACTTCCGTTAACCGACTAGTAATTAAAACAACGATACGCAAACCAAATTTATTGAATTAAGAACTTGCAACTGGGTTCATTCAACACTTAAAGACTCATCATCATCCAGCCATATAAAGTTTAGTTCATGACTGATGAGGGACACACTAAACAGACACTAACAGAATGACCTATGATCGAGAAAACAAAGCTAAAAAGAAAGGAAAACAGAAAGCTTGATGAAATTTCTGACGGCGTGGTCGAGGTCCTGACACGTCACCACTCCACGTCTTCTTCATTCTGTCGTACTGCAGGGAAGGATGCTGGGTTGTCCTGGAAGTCTCGTGCTCTTGTGAAATCTCTCACTCTTCTCTTGAGTCTGCTGAAAGTTAGAATCTGGTTCTAGGGCTCTCCAACTCTGTTAGGGTTGACGCTGCTGTTTCCTTATATAATCAGGCTTTTCTTGTGGCGTAAGTTACAGCGAGCTGGGCCTTTCCTAAACCGTCGGGATCTATCATATCTTCTAATCTGAGTAGATTGCTTCTGTTGATTCTGCGGGATTCTCCAAATCTTTTAGTTCCGATCCTCCGCATCTTCTATTCCGTTACGTCACCAACCTATCTGTCAATATCGCCCTTTATTTTATTCCTGAAATCATTTGGGTAAAAAGTTAGAAAATATGCCGCATAGCATTGCGTCCTCTACTTTGCTATAGCATTCAGGATGCCTTGTATTGCACTTCAAATTGCTGTCGGAATGCTATAGCATCGTATCAGCTCTGTTATACGATTTCCCTTAAAAACAAAGTAAATTGTTCCATTCTTAGCACATGCAAATGATTTCTACTCTTCAGTCCTTATATCATGAATGTATGCCTTTTTGCTTAGATTATCTGTAGTTAAGCTTGTTTTTAACATTCAATTCGATCGAGAAATACGGGAAATCCTGGTACTATTTGTGCTCATCAAATACCCCCACACTTAGCTTTTTGCACTGTTGGGCAAAATAAGATGAAGTGAACAAAGACTCATAGCTGTAGCACTCTTGTTCGTATAACTTTTCTTGCACACCTGCTTTCAGTTTCCATCCCCTATTCGGCAATCCTACTGCCCAGTGCCAACTGCCCATAAAGCGTGGTATTGTTTAGATGAAGAAGTCTCCAGGGGCTCTCAAGTTCAGTGTTTACACTCGCTCACCCAGGGATTTTTGTTTCTCTCTTGTCAAACGGGCCCAGTAGATCCATAGCCTTGTCAAAGTTCTAAGATTACTTCCTAGCATTCTGAGTATTCGTTCATCCAAAGGGCTTCTCGGTTGTAATGCGAGGATGGCCTAGTGTTGCGAGATGGGAAAGGAAGGTGGATGCTATAGCAGATATGGGAGATAATTCTTTTGGCTTCAGCCAGTGCTTTTCCTTAAACCTTGTACTTCATGCTATTCTTTACTCCAAGTCTTTTCTTGGGTTCTTCCTTCTTTCTTTTTCTTTTCTTTGTTTCTCTCTCTCTCCTCTTTTTTCAAACCAACAGCTCTTCAATTCTTTCTGCAGCTTTTCTCGGGAGCACTTTGCTGTAGCATTTTTTCATAGTCTTCTTCAGTTCTCTTATCTCACCTGTTCTGCTATAGCATACTTGTGTGGCTCAAGGGGGTGACAGTATGGAGATGATGATCAATGGGTTTTGTATGGGGATAATGTGTATGACATGAATGCCTTTTTCCTACGAACTTCAAACTCAGATGCCAGATAGTTTATCGAAGAACTGAGACAAATCAAGGATCAAACATAGGCTAGCAGACATGCACATAGAATAAAACAATTAGGCTCAATTGAATCCTTCCATTAGGGGTTCTTCCCTTTGAACTTCCTCATTGCCACTCTACCTCGTATCAGATTGGCTAGCACCGTCAATTTCCCAAGCCTAAAAGTTCAGTTCCCCTAGGCAATTGTGCTATGTTCAGTTATACAGACATTCATTCCATTACTACAAGATTTTATACATGCTCTATCATGCAATTTAGAAAAAAAATTCAATATGTGCAAAAACTAAATGCAGGGTGAAAATAGCGGCAGATTATATCACATATCCAATCAGTCCCCCCCCACACTTAAACGATGCAATGCCCACATTGCAATACTCTATGTGTTTTGATGATAATTAACAATTGTAAACACACATTGAAGTTTGTCTTTGGTAAGTTGAAAAACTTACTGTCAAAGTCAAACTCGAGTATTGGTCTCAATACTCGAGTATTGACTTGACAGAGAATTGCTCAAAAACCATTACACAAAGCAATACTCAAGTATTGGACACAATACTCAAGTATTGGACTTACAGAGAGCACTCTAAGTTTTTCACCCTGAGCGAAACTCGAGTATTCATATGAATACTCGAGTATGGAACACACAGAGAGACAATTTCAACATTGACTTAAGATCTCAATACTCAAGTATTCAGTTGAATACTCGAGATTGGTCATACAGAGAGTCATCAAGTTTCCCATCTTTTGAAAACTTGAGTATTGGTTTTGCATACTCGAGTATTGGATTTCCACAAAGTTTTTATACTTAACACTTGTTTATGAATACTCAAGTATCCATTTGAAAACTCAAGTATTAAATTGACATCAATCTATCAAAGTTTTCAAACTCCTTGAATACTCGAGTATTGGTATAGACACTCGAGTATTGACCGATTTAAAGACTACAATTTTATGCATATATTGAATACTCAAGTATTCATTTCAATACTCAAGTATTGACTTGGGAAAGACTTCACAAAGTGTTTCAAAATGAATGCATACTCGAGTATTGAGTTGGAAACTCGAGTATTGGGCATACGAGAGAGCTTTGCTCTTTGTCAATGATTTGAACACTCAAGTATTGAAATCAATACTCAAGTATTAAGGTTTTGAACTTAAACTTATTTTCATATCAAACGTTCAAAACTCGAGTATGGATTTGTATACTCGAGTATTTACCTTATTTCAACATTAAGGTCCAAAGGTCAAGTCTCGATGATTCCTCTCTGGAAGAAGAATACTCGAGTATCAAAATGGATACTCGGTATTGACTTAAGTGCACGGTGACAAACTCGAGTATTGATGAACATACTCGAGTATTGAACGCTAAGTTTGAAAATCAAATCTGACGAATTTGTGAAACCTTCTTGTTTGATCTTAATATTTCCTATGATTAATCTCTAATGTTTCTAGATATGTTTAACCACTTTATTGGTGATTTTTAGACAGATTAGAGAATGTACATTGAAGTTTTAAAGCAAAAGCAAAAGTGATGTCAGCACATTAAATGCAAACCCAGAAAGTTGCATACTTTTGGGTAATCCATCTGCACACTCCTACAAAGAATTAAAGAATGATTTCTACATCCAAGAATTTGC
Source organism: Acacia acuminata (assembly GCA_019022655.1). Lineage (NCBI taxonomy): Eukaryota > Viridiplantae > Streptophyta > Magnoliopsida > Fabales > Fabaceae > Acacia > Acacia acuminata. Next base: position 765,113 of record JAFJYI010000195.1, on the reverse strand, counting down.
TATTCCAACGGACAAATTCGTAGAGAGTCAACTCGAACATCTCGCCTGGATTAAGTGAAGTTTAGAGAGAGAAGAAGACCTAAACTGAACCAGAACCTTGTCTAATGAAGGCAACGGTTATAATCAAGATTACAACGGTCATTTAATGCACTCTTAGTATAAATAGAGTTGCATCCAATTCTTCTCAACAACCACAACTGCTGAAAACGAATTGCATTCAAGTCTTACACTAATTCTTTCAGTCTTCATCTATATTGTATCTTTTGATACACAAGCTTCAGTGTTTATCATTATCTACTCTTAGAGAGAGTTTCTACTTGTAAATCATTTATTGTAAAGTATCACAAGTCTCGGGACTTGGTGATTGGGTTCATTGATTACAACTTGTAAGGGGGAGTAAGTTCTAGTAAGAGAATTACTCTTGAGTACAGAGTGTGTAATCAATTGATATAGTAGAAATCCCAGAGTGTCTGGTGACTGGACGTAGGTCAAGGAGTTAGACCGAACCAGTATAAATCCTTGTGTTTAGCTGTTCTTCTCTACATCTTTTGTTCACCTCTGTTTTGCTATACGAAAAACAGAGCAAATCGAAAAAGTTTCAAAGTCCCCAATTCACCCCCTCTTAGTGATTTAGCTCCACTCTCAAATACAACAATAAGCAAGAATCGAGCGCGCTGGTATTCACAACAAGGGGGCAAGAGAAGCATAGCAAGCAAGAAAAGCCAATCATAATACTATTCACAAAAAGGGCCCTGGGGAGATCGCCCAGGGACGGAGCAAATTGTCAGGAAAACCAAAAAGAAAAACAGCTATACTAAAATTAACAAAAGAAAAGAAAACTACGGGGCGGGAGGGACGGTAGGGGCTGGGGCACTGCTCGCGGTGTCTTCCTCATCCGACGTATTACCGATGGTGTTGACCACGGGAATGGCTGAGTGGGAGTGGGAGAGGGAGACGGCCGCTGGTAGGTGACGGCGATGGGATTCCAGTTTTGCCAAGAATCCTCCAAGGGTCTTCAGCTCCGTGCGTAAGCCACGCAACCGGCACGGAAATTTGCGCAGGGATTTATTATCAGTGGCCGGGTGGAAGTAAAGGTGGTCGTGAGTGATGATGTAGGAGCGGTCGGAGGAATCAGTGGGGTCAGAGACGTTAGAGGGTTCGGTGGAGGAGGATGAAGGGGAAGAGACCTGGACAGGGATGGGTGGTGACTGCGCCGTGGGTGGAACGCAACGAGGCGGCTTACGAGCGTAGGCCAGTGGGGGCGCCCAGCCACGTCGTGCTGTGCATTTTGTCCGGACCATTGGTGTCTCTGGGTGAGGATATGGAAGGAGAAGGGCGTCAGTGAGTTTGTGAAAAGACGCGGGTGTAGGGTTGGTGGAATAGATAGACTGGAAGAGGAAATTTGAATATGAATCGTCACGGCTCCTTAGCCAATGTGGCCTCCTAGTTGGTGCGCAGTAGGCCCAACAGGGTGGCCCACTCAGGTCAGTCGTATGCACAAAATATTTATGTTAGAGATGAGGTGCGTACCTGGCGCAAACTGGGTTTTTGCCGTATGGGTCCTGATGCCATGCCTTATACCGTAGCATATGCCATGCTGGACTCGTTCACTCTTGTGTTAATGCTAAAGAACAATAACCTTGGGCTGCCTCCCAATAGCGCTTGCTTTAAAGTCTTCAGTCAGACTTTGCTATAGCACCTTAATACTATAGTAGGGTAGGGGGCCCCCTGCTTCTTTAGTGCCCTTGCTGTCATCTGAAAAAGTCAGGTACTTCTCAGTTGGGTCTTTGAATCGTGCGATTTTAAGTATTGAGAAGGTGACCTTATCATCAGTTACACGCATAGCGAGTTCTCCTTTTTCCACATCAATCAGTGTACGACCTGAAGGTGGAATATCACCTAGAGGGGGGTGAATAGGTGATCTCAAAAATTCTTTTGACGTATGATGGATAAACGATGAAAGCAGTAAGAAGGAAAAGAGAAATGATACAGAGGAATTATATTGGTTCGGTCAAACTCTTGACCTACGTCCAGTACCCAGACACTCTGGGATTTTCACTATCTCACAAATTCAATTACATACTCTGCAACTTAGAATGATCCTTTCTCACTAGGGATTTTCCACCACTTTTCTTTTTCCCTTTCTTTTTGTCAAAAATAGGATTATATCCTATGCCTGATCGATCATTCATAAATCTTTGAGCTTTCAAAATAACTCCGAGCATTTCACGCCTTTAGTGAACTTCTCAAGAGTTTGTGTAAGTTTAATGTTTTTCTTTTCAAGATCGGGACATTTTTCACAAGAAATATTTTCGCAAACCAGAATATTTTTAGCTTGTTGCTCAAGCATTTTGATTTTCTTCCTTGAATTAATAAGCTCTTTTGCAATTTTTTTAAATTCAAAATGTAGTTCATTATATTCAGAAAGTAGCTCATCATATGTAGGCTCGAGTCACTTACCTCATCGTCGTTTTCGATTGTTCTTCAAAGAACTAGACAAACATCTGCTACTTCTTCTTCCTCGCTTTCTTCATTTGAACTATCTCCCCATATGGCAGATACGTAAGCTTTCTTCTTGAAGTGATTGAATTTCTTCTTCTTCTCTTTTTCATTATCTTTCAGCTGAGGACATTCTGATTTGTAATGACCTGGTTTTTCACGTTCGTAAATGATAACTTGATCTTTATCTTTGAATTCGCGTCATTTGCTTGAGCTTCCTTTCTCGGAATCTATTTCTGAAACCTTGATCCCTTTTGTAGAATTTTTTGAATCTTGAACGAACATAGCCATCTCATCGTCATCCTCATCTTCCTCTTTGGGTTCTTTCACAACGTTCAGAGCAACACCTTTGTTTCTGTTGTTGTTGATTTCATCCAAGCCCTTCTTGAATTTTAGTTTGCCTTCATATCCAAAAAGCTTCTTGAATAGTGCAGCTATTGATTGCATTGATTCTCCACGGGCTTCTTCGATTGCGTGACTTTAGCTTCCCAATCTTTAGTCGAGACATTGAGGATTTTCCTGACTTGAGAATTTTGCTCGTATGTTTTACCCAAGGCTGATAATTGGTTGATCAAATGGGTAAAACGAAGTTGAAACTCTCCTATAGATTCTCCGGTCTTCATACGTAGAAGATCATATTCGGTTGTCAATGTGTTGATGCGATTTTCCTTTATACCCGAGGTTCCTTCATATGCAATCTCCAATGCTTTCCACATATCTTTTGCACTTGTCAGATTGCAAATCCGGAAGTACTCTTGTTGACTAAGAGCACTTTGAAGCATCAGAATAGCTTTGCTATTGAGAGTAACAAGTCTTCTATCATTTTCATCGTATTCTTCTTCACGCTTGAATGCTTGAACTCCATCTTTAGTGATGATGGTTTATAATCACCTTTCTCGAACACATTCCATAAACCAAATTCGGTAGCCATAACGAAGACTCTAAATTTGGCTTTCCAAAAGGAGTAATGTTCTCTCGTTGAAACCGGGAGGACGATTGATAGAAGCTCCATCAGGTAATATTCCTTCCATGATCTTTCTTGGGATGTTAAGCCCAACTAAGAAACCTACGCTCTAGTACCAAATGAAGGTGGAATATCACCTAGAGGGGGGGTGAATAGGTGATCTCAAAAATTCTTTTGACGTATGATGGATAAACAATGAAAGCAGTAAGAAGGAAAAGAGAAAATGACACAGAGGAATTATACTGGTTCGGTCAAACTCTTGACCTACGTCCAATACCCGGACACTGGGATTTTTACTATCTCACAAATTCAATTACACACTCGCAACTTAGAATGATCCTTTCTCACTAGGACTCACTCCCCTTACAAGTTGTAATCGTATACCCACACTCAAGATACCACTACCTTGAGATTTGAACAAATGTAAATACAAATGATGAACCTCTCTTATAGAGTAAAATAATGAATACTGAAGCTCAGAGGTATTCAAAGATATGATCAGACTAGAGTTTGATCGCTTTGAGCACTTTTCTTTGTGTATGCGCTGATTTGTACTGATGAATTCAGTCCTTCGTGTATTTATAGTAGTTGGAGAGAAAGAGCCGTTTGTAGGATCTGAATTTGTTTGTTTGAATATGACCGTTGTTAGCAATTAACCATTCACACCAATCTCGCCTCAATTTGGATTTAATGACTTGATTCTGCTTGTCTCTGTTCCTCAAAGTTTCCTGATTGAAGATCTAACCGTTGCTGATTTATCTGAAAATCACTCAACATTATGATCAATATTCTTACAATAAATGTTGTATATTGTTTATAAGATCATTTGGAATTAATCCGGATTCTCTTGATAAGAGCCCAACATTTCGGATACGGTGAATCTCAACAATCTCAGTTCTTGACTCGAGGCATACATATTGCAGACTCGAGGTGATCGATTAATTGAATTCAAAAGGCTGTTTAGAGAGCTCTTTTTGACTTGAGGCACCGAAACTGCTGACTCGAGTTTTCTGATGAATATAGAAGACTTCGTTTAAATCAGGAACACAGAGACTCGAGTTATGCTTCGTCCCAACTCGAGGTAGGACTGACTCGAGGTGAGATATGTGGAGACTCAAGGTGAAGAATGAATATTGTTTTGAATTTCAAAGGGCATAGACTCGAGGTGCAGAGACCATGACTCGAGGTGAACGTGACTGGAGGCAATATTATGGCCGACTCGAGTTGAAGTGTGAATTTGGCGAAGGATGCTTAAGAGGCAGACTCGAGGCGACACTTACCAACTCGAGGCAAAAACGACTCTGCATTCTTGAAACTCTCGGGTTGCCATTTAACTCGAGGTGGAACTTCTGACTCGAGGTAAAAAGCTCTCTCAAAGTTCCTATCTTTCTGTCTTCTCCAAAAACTCGAGATACACCTTCTAACTCGAGGTAAAAACTCTTCTCAAAGTGTGATATAGGCAGAAACCCGAGGCTATGCTGAATTGTTTCCAGAATCACGTGTGTCAACTTCCGAGGACCATATCTCCCTGGTCTGAGATCCTTTTTGGTTAATTCAACTCTTGATGGAAATCTCTATGTGTCAGCTTTCCAATGGAACCTATTTTAGCTCAATTGGATTTGTAGTTTGTGAGATACACTCAAAACATTGAAGCTTGGTTCTGACTGTGACGGTGATGTTTGTGTCAACTTGTAAAACTCATATCTCTCTCATCTGAGCTCATGTGGACTTATATTATATATCACAATGACCTTTTGGATGTCTAGTTTTATATGCCACTGGTTTCGCCTCAATCCAATACCTGGTTTGAGAGATATCACCAAATTACCAAAGGTCGCCCGAGCTAAACGTGGAACAGAGTGCACGGAGTTGCTGAAAATGCACTTTAACTCGAGCGAAGAAATTCGACTCGAGGTAGGCCTGACTCGAGGCAGTAAGTTGGTTGCCTCGAGTTAAGTTGTTCCAAATGCGAAAATCACTCAAAAATCATGCTGACTCGAGGTGGTGAGTTGTGTGACTCGAGGTAAACATCCTAGATGCCCAAAACACTGTAGCTAGATGTTCTAACTCGAGGTAAATTGCCTGGCTCGAGTTAGCTCGTTGAAATTGCTGATTTTCACTCCGATTTGAGCCGTTCCAACTTCCATATCATCTCCATATCATCGTGGGGACTTCTAGAATCAATCTAGGAACTTGTATGATGATTTTCTCATTCTATAGAGCAAGTTCTTCCTTCTTCAATCTCTCATCTTGATTAATCTCCATAATTCATCTTGGACTAATCTACATCAAATATCTTGTAGTTAGTCAATATACAAGATAAGTATGATGTACAATCTTTTTGCTCTTAATGGCATCTATATAAGACATCATCAAAACTAATCATAACCAACACGACCAGTTGCCATGAAAGGTCTTCCCAACAGAATTGGGACATTGTGATCTTCTTCAAAATCCAGGATGATGAAATCCACAGGGAAGATGAACTTATCCACTTTTACCAGAACGTCTTCGATCTTGCCTTCAGGTAGCACTATTGAGCGATCGGCCGGTTGCAATGTGGCCTGTCATGGGCACAGCTTCCCCTACGCCAACCGCTTGAAGATCGACATTGGCATGAGATTTATGCTACCACCTAGGTCACACAGAGCTTTACCAGAGTAATTGGGTCTGATTGCAAACAGAATTGTAAAACTGCCAGGATCCTTCAATTTCAGAGGTAGCTGATTGGTTAACATGGCACTGCAATCCTGGGTCAATGCTACTATCTCGAACTCTTCCAGTCGCCTCTTCTTAGACAGAATTTCCTTCATAAACTTCACGTAGCTGGGCATTTGCTCCAATGCTTCCACGAGTGGAATATTAATGTAAAACTGCCGTAGCATATCAAGGAACTGCTTGAATTGTTTCTCCTATCCCTGCTTCTTTAGCCTTTGTGGGAAAGGCGGTGGTGGCTTTTGGCATTGCTGGAAGTCCGAGGTCAGGATTATGCTTTGATGATGAAGAGGCAACATTCCTTGTTGGGTATTGGTTGTGATCATCCAATGCTGCACGTGGAGGCAATGTTATGGTGTTTAGATCGTATTCCAGTTGTGACAGTCTTGGTTGCCTCTGTTTGTCTTCAAGAGTTTGTTCAGTACCCTCTTGCCTTTCCTTAAGTTTTTCTAGCCTTGGATCAGTGACAACCATAGGTTGCTTGGTTGCTTTCATGGGTTCTAGGCTTTTACCACTTCTGAGCTCTATCATTTTGACTTCCTCTCTTCCCTGGATCTTAGGGACTTCAGTGTCACTGGGCTGGGATCCTGAGGGTCTGTTGTTGAGAGCGGTAGCTAGTTGGCCCACTTGAGTTTCAAGATTCCTCAAGGTCACTTGCTAATTCTGGATGATTGCATCGTTCTTTACCATATAGTCCTTCGAAGGAAAACATAGAGTCTTTGCGGGTCGATTCACCGCCCCGTTGCCTTGCTTCTTTGGGTAAACCCTGGTGGGTTTGATGTTCAGTTAGAGTATTGTGGGCCTGATGATTGTCCTGCTGCTTGTGAACCTTGCGAACTCCATGAGAAGTTAGGTTATTGTCTACATCCGGGGTTGTATGTATTTGAGTACGGATTATTGGTGTTGCTGCCCCTCTTGAAGTTGTTGACAAAGTTTACCGCTTCAGGGTTGGCGGAGCACTGAGAGTAAGAATGTTCTCCACCACAGTACACACAAGCTACCTGAGATGGTTGCAACGATATGTTGCTTGACGGAATGGTCAGTCCTTTCACCATGTTGGTCAGAGATGAAACTTGAGCAGTGAGAGCAGTCATGGCATCTAGTTCGTGTATCCCTGCAACAGTTCGGGAGGATGTAGCCCTGTCTACTAGCCATTGGTGATTGTTCATGGACATGCGTTCCAGTAAATTGTGGGCCTCCTCATAAGACTTCATTAGGATGGATCCTCCTGACGAGGCATCTACAATTGATCATGTTTGTCCATCGAGGCCTCTGTAGAATGTTTCTAACTAGACCCATTCACACAGTCCGTGTTGGGGGCATCGTGTCAAGAGGTCCTTGAATCTTTCCTAGGCTTCGTAAGTAGATTTATCCAGTTTGTGTTAGAAGCTGGTGATGTCCCCTCTGAGTTGAGCATTCTTGGTAGGTGGAAAGAATTTGAGCAAGAACTTACTTCCCAGATCATTTCATGTGGTGATGGAATTAGCAGGTAGGTTGTTGAGCCACGTCCGAGCTTTGTCCCTTAATGAGAAGGGAAACAACTTAATCTGAATGACGTCGGGAGGTATACCAGGGATCACAAAAGAATCACACACCCTGATGAAGGTTTTGAGATGAAGGTGTGGATCTTCAGAAAGAAGTCCTCAAAATTGCCCGACTGCATTCAGCATCTGAATCATGACACCTTTAATTTCAAAGTGCTCGGCATTGAGGGTTGGTTGTGTGATGGCCGAGTTCAGCTTGTTTAAATATGGAATCCTGAATTCCATGATGGCCTTGTTCACATCTGGGTTTGGAGGTGGAGGGACCTGGTTATCCCTGTTTATTAGTGGGCGCTCTTGTTGCTCCCGCTCGTGGATAACATGTATTTTCGCCATGTTTGCTCGGTCAAAAGGTTGACTTTGCCGCTTCTGCCTTCTGCGCCTTTGCTTGTAGGTGCGTTCTATCTTAGGATCGTAAGGCTCTAGATTGGCTGGAGGCGAGTTGCGCATACACTACAGAATGTACTTGAAAATTAAGAGCAGAGAAAGTGAGCTCCTTTATTTAAGTAAATCACAACTATTAAGCAAAGGGGCGTTGTCACAAAGGGTATCAGCAGTCCCCGGCAACGGCACCAAAAACTTGTTGGTCAATTTCCTTGATGGCAAGTGAACCAATCGAACAAGTAATAATGTGTAAGTAGAGTATAGTCCCACAGAGACTGAGATACCAAGGAGTGACGCGCAAATACTATGACAGTTGTGAAAGCAGAAAGTAAATATAATCAGGTTGAGGGATTTTGCAATTATGCTACTAGCAAACGTAAACAAAATAACTTTAAACGAGAGAAGATGTCAGTAAGAGGTTAAGTTGGACTCAGAATCATCCTTAAGTGCATCAATCCCTCAGTTGTTCTACCCAATGCTATAGCATCTATACTATACAGCTTCCGTAATTGCTACATCATAGCTACCAACTACAAAGCTATTTGGTTAACCCACCTCTATTATCTACCGAAGCTTCCGCGTCCGATACATACGATACTAACTATACTCCTTCCATATTCCTATTGCAACTTTCTAGTCATACCTGCTTTACACTCAGGGTGTTATAGTTATAAGAGGTAGACCCATTCCTGAAGCCTGTTAGTTCTCTATGTGTTTTGATTATAACTGACAATTGTAAACATGTATGGATGTTTTTGGACAAGTCGAATGGTTGTTGGAACTTGTTGATTTCAATCCAAAACTCTTTGACAGCGCCAAACTCAAGCCTGGATTGTCAAACTCGAGGTTTGCCACTAACCGAGAGCTAAACTTGCAAGTTGGGAATTTGAACTTGAAACTAAACTAGAGGTTTGCTTTTGAGAGTCTTTTTAAACCTTCTCATATTTTGTGTAAACTCGAGCTTGCACTTGGAAACCTTCGGTTTGCAAGAGGCCGAGAGCATTCTGATTTTAAAACACTTTTGAACTCGAGCCTATTAGTTTTAAACCTCAGGTTTGCACCTCTAGAGAAAATCTTCTAAGAGTTTACAAAATATATAAACTTAAGTTTGCGGAGACAAACTCGAGGTTACCTCTAGTGGGAAGAATTTTCAAATTCATAAACTAGACACTAATCTTTTAGAACAAAGTTTTTCTCCAGTTTGAAAGTTCACAAGAGTTTGCAAAACATGTAAACTCGAGTTCATCATTGCAAACTCGAGTCTACACTTGGCCGAGAGCCTTCAAGAAGTTTAACTAAATTAAACTCGAGACTGTGCTTCATAAACCTCCAGTTTACTGCAGGCCGAGAGCATTCAAAGTTCTTGAACTAAACAAACTCGAGGTTAACCTTCGTGAACTCGAGTTTAAGTCGTACAGAGAGCAAAGCCTTTCTTTAACTTAAGAAAACTCTAGAGTTTGCACTTGAAACCTCAGGTTTACATTCTGAAAGCTAAAACCAAGTTTTGTCTTGAACAGTGTCAAACTCGAGCCTGTCTACTAATAAACTCGAGGTTGTGCTTATGCTTAAAGATGCTCCATAGTTTAAAATCGTGACTTCCTCTCTGGATGGAGGAAACTCGAGTTCTCTTATGGGAAACTCGAGTTTAAACCAACCCGAGAGCAAAGAAGTTTTATTGTGATAAAAACCTCCGGTTTTTGAATACAAACCTCTAGTTTAGAAGTTTTGAACTTAAAAACGCTCTTACATACTGAAGCTTCAAACTCGAGCCTACTAGAACCAAACTCGAGTTTGCATCGCTGTTTCAGAATTTCAAATCTGACGAAGTTCAGCAAATACAAGAAGAGAGCCTATGTTTCAGGCATTTGGGGTGATAGTTCATCTGATGAAGATGATGAGGATGAGGAAGAAAAAGCAAATATATGCTTAGTTGCTGAAGAAGAAGAGCAACATGCCAACAATGATGAGGTTTGTCTAAGGGCATCAAAACCCAACAAATGGTACATTGACAGCAGATGCTCTAGACACATGACGGGAGATCAATCCAAATTTATCTCAATCAAGCCCAAGGATGGTAGCAAGGTGACCTTTGTTGGAGATCAATCTAGAAAGATTCTTTGGGATTGGTGAAATTGGCAACAATGAAGGACCACTCATCAAAGATGTCTACCTTGTGGAAGGACTTTGCCACAATCTTCTCAGTGTGAGTCAAATCACTGATAAGGGTAATTTAGTTATCTTTCATTCTGAGGAATGCTTGATTGTGAAAAAGGATTTTCTCCTTTTAGATAACCTAAAATCAAAAGCTTTATTTAGAACACCTAGATATGGCAATTGTTACACTCTTAACCTCTCTAGCAATGCTTCAGTTTCATAAAAATGTTTTGTGAGCAATTTGAATGAGAGTTGGCTGTGGCACAAGTGATTAGCTCATGTCAACATGTCTCAACTTGATAAATTACTCAAAAAGGATTTGGTGATTGGTAAGCCTAAACTGAATTTCAAAAATGACTTGATTTGTGATGCATGTCAAAAAGGGAAACAAACCAAATCTTTTTTTAAACCAAAAATTGAGATTTCAACCGATAGACCACTACAATTACTACATATGGATCTAGTGGGTCCAGCAAGGGTGAGGAGCCTTGGTGGTAATCTATACACATTGGTCATTGTTGATGATTTCTCAAGATTTTGTTGGACCATATTTTTATCATCAAAAGACGAAACATTTGATCAATTTGTTGTGTTTGCCAAAAAGGTCCAGAACGAGAAAGGTGTATCTATTTTAGGTATAAGAACTGATCACGGTGGAGAATTTGAGAACCATGCATTTGAAGAATTTTGTGATACTCATGGAATAGATCACAACTTATATGCACCTAGAACTCCACAACAGAATGGAGTTGTTGAAAGAAAGAATCGTGTCTTAACTGAGATGGCCAGAGCAATGTTAAATGAGAATCAAACCTCCCAAGTCTTCTGGGCTAATGCAATGAACACTGCATGCTATATTTCAAATCGTGCATACCTCCAGAAGAAGATGAACAAGACACCATACAAGCTGTACAAAGGAAGGAAACCAAATCTTGCCCATCTGCATGTCTTTGGATGTAAGTGCTTTGTGCACAATAATGGTAAGGAAAATTTGGGTAAGTTTGATTCCAAAGCTGATATAGGCATATTTCTAGGATACTCCAATAGAAGTAAAGCCTATAGAGTTTTCAACACTAGAACTGAGTTGTTAAAGAATCTATTCATGTTGTGTTTAGTGAAAATAAGCCTGATAAACCTTTGGATGATGAAGAGGAAAATGTTTTCAAAAACCAATTCTTTTCAAGAACTACTCCTTCTTCTACTGAAAATTCTGAAAACATTTTTGAGGCTGATCCCCAAAATCCTATTGAAAATCCAGATCAGTCTCAGCCTAGAGCTTGGAAATTTATAAGAAATCATCCTTTAGACTAAGTTATAGGTGATTTGAATCAAGGAGTAAGAACTAGAAATAGCACTTTGAATGAAGTTACTTTTTCTGCATTCATTTCTCATATAGAACCCTCTAAAATAGATGAAGCCCTCTCAGACAATGATTGGGTGATAGCTATGCAAGAGGAGTTACATCAATTTGACAGAAATTAGGTTTGGGACTTAGTGCCTAGACCCAAGGACCATCCGGTTATTGGGACAAAATGGGTATTTAAGAACAAACGAGACGAGTCTGCAATCATTGTCCGAAATAAAGCAAGATTGGTTGCAAAAGGATATAACCAAGAAGGTATAGACTATGAAGAAACTTATGCTCCAGTAGCAAGATTGGAAGCTATAAGAGTTCTTCTAGACTTTGCTTGCGTTAAGGGTTTTAAACTATTTCAAATGGATGTTAAGAGTGCATTTTTAAATGGTTCTATACAAGAGGAGGTTTATGTTGAACAACCTCCTGGTTTTGAAAATGAACATTATCATGATCACGTTTATCGTCTTAAAAAGGCTTTATATGGTCTCAAGCAAGCTCTAAGAGCTTGGTATGAGAGATTAAGTCAATTTCTTCTTGATCAGGGATTTATCAGAGGCAAAGCTGACAGAACATTATTCATTAAAAGAAATAAGTTGAATGAAATTTTGATTGTACAAATTTATGTTGATGACATAATCTTTGGTGCTACTAATGATGCTCTGTGTGAGGAATTTGCAAAGATTATGCAGGGAGAATTTGAGATGTCTATGATGGGAGAGCTCAACTATTTTCTTAGGCTGCAAATCAAGCAGAGGAAAGATGGAATCTTCATCTCCCAAACAAAGTATCTCAATGATCTCGAAGAAGTTTGGGATGGATAGTTGCAATGTAGGCGACACTCCAATGAGTACAACCACATCATTGGATGCTTGATGAAAAGGGCAAAGACTTCAACATCACCAAGTATAGAGGAATGATTGGATCATTTGCTCTATTTGACCGCAAGTCGGCGGACATCCAATTCAGTGTGGGGATGTGTGCAAGGTTCCAGTCTACTCCAAAGGAGTCTCATTCTGAGCATGTGAAGAGAATCTTCAAATACCTTGTTGACACAAAGACACTTGGATTATGGTTTCCCAAAGGTCAACCAGAACATTTGGTGGCATATTCAGATTCAGACCATGTCGGCTACAAAACTGATGGGAAGAGCACAAGTGGTCAATGTGAATTCTTTGGCAACTCTCTTGTGTCTTGGTTTAGCAAGAAGCAAACTAGTGTGGCTGTATCTTCCACAGAAGCTGAATATGTAGCTGCCTCAAGTTGTTGCGTTCAAGTGCTATGGCTTAAGCAACGACTTGCTGACTTGGGAGTTAATCTGAAGGAGATTCCAATTCTGTGTGATAACACAAGAACAATAAGCTTGGCCAAGAATCCAGTTCAACATACTCGAACCAAGCATATTGATGTGAGACATCATTTTATAAGAGATCATGTCCAGAAAAGAGATGTCAAAGTTATGTTCATCCCAACACATCTTCAACTTGCTGACATCTTCACAAAGCCATTAGCTAAGGAGCAATTCAATTTCATTAGAAGAGAATTGGGAATGGTAAATCTCAATGAATTGTAAGCATTTCTCACTCACCTTAATGTTAGTTATGGTTTTGATGATTATAAGTTTACTGACTTAAGCATCAGAGTATCTAGATATGTTTTATGCAGGATGCTTATTTCTGAAGTTTGCTGAAAAGGGGAGAAAACTCAAGCCTACCACTTATGAACTCGAGCTCGAGAAAGGCAGAGAAGAAATGAGGGTCTGATTATACACAAACTCGAGCCCATAAGTGAGCAACCTCAAGTTCATTTCAGACAGAAAGGAATCTTGAACTCAACAACATGATGAAACTCGAGCCTAAAACTAGCAACCTCGAGTTCGCGGGATACAGAGAGCAACCTAGTTCTGAGGATGACACAAACTCGAGCCTGTAAGTATTAAACTCGAGTTCATTGGTGAATTTCAAGAGTTCACATATACACTCTTGAAGTCCAGGTTAGTACAAGTTTATGCAAACTCGAGCCTACACTTGTAAACTCGAGTTTGTCGCGGGCTTTATATTCTGAGAACTTGATTTTTCCTCTTCACTTCTTTCTAACCTCGAGCCTAACCCTAAAACTTCTGAAATTCTCTCATCCCCTTCGTCGAGTTTCTGCAAAAATGTCCTCCAAACGCACTGCCTCTGCAAACACTCAAGATTCCAACCGAGGAAACACCCAATCCATTCCTCAGTCTCAATCTGAACGCCCAGTAAGGGTGAAAACGCGCTCGACCCGCCTTCGCTACGGCATTGATAAGTCAATTAAAGGTGTATAAGGTGAAATCCCTGAAGCTAGTCACCTAACGCTAAAGCTAGAGGAGCCTTGTCGTATGTCTAGTGAAGAAGGTACAAAATTTAAAGAGAAATTTGATGATAAATCCTTCTGTCCCATTGTCTATGTTGATCTAACCAAACTAAAAGGGGACTGTAGTTTAGACCGTTACCCCTGGCTCAAGCAATTTGAACCATTGATTTCAATTAAAGTCCCATAGATCGAGATGGAAACTTAGTAGAAGAAAGGATTAGAATGAAAGTTAGGGGACAAAAGATTACCATATCCCCATCCTATTTAAACTCCCTTCTGCAAATTGCCAATCCCCCATCTCCCGGAGATTACAGATATGATCAACAGACGATCTATGGGCTGCTTCGACCCAATGAGCCAATTCCCGAGGGCCTCCAAATCCTAGACTTCACACCTGCCTCAATGCCCCCTAGAAACCGTGCAATTTGGTACATTTATACCAGGAATCTTCTGCATAAAGGTGGGAACTTCACACATTTTGCAAAGAAGGATTTTCGCATCTTTGCTTCAATTCTTGATCAAAAGCCACACAATGTGGGACACTGGCTTTTTCAAGAAATGTCCAAGTTTGCCTTCACTTCAAGGAAAATGTCTCAGATTCCCTTCCCAAGCCTCATCTCTGTCATTCTCTTTCATGAGAAAATTGGGTACTTGGCTGCCAATGATCCACCAGTTAAACCTCAAGAATTTGGCAGACACATTCTGAATCTAATGGGGATAAATCCTGAAGAAAGATCTTATCAATCCAGAGCACCCCTAGATCCATACCAGCAAGATCAAGAGGCACATTTTCTCGAGTCCAGGAAGCTCAGAGTGCTCCTCCTCCTTAGCATGTTATACCTTCTGATTTCGATGCAAGGGTCAAAGACATTGTAGATAAGGCAATGTCTGATCTCACTGAGAGAGTAGAAGCATAAGTTGGGAAATTAGTGTCTGAAGTCAATCAGGGACATAACAACCTGGTAGATACTCAGGAAGGATTCAGAGTTGAGCAAGAAGCACTGAAAAATCAGATTGGCGATCACTCAGCCAGCATTTCCACTCTCCTAGTCACTATGATGAGTTTCAATGATAAAATGGACAAAATATTGCATAATCAGTCTATAGCTGCCTCTGGATCTGGTATTGGTACTTCTGCTCTTGTAACAACCTCAGCTAGGCCCTAGAACTACTATGCCTGCCACAGTCTCTGAACCTTCCACAGCCACCACCTCCATTAACCCTGAACCTCAGCCCTCTGCCACTCAGCCAAATATCCCAACTGATTCACCTTTGTTTGTTGATGACAAAGAGGGAGAAGAGTGAAGAGGGACATTTTATTTGAAACTTTGTTTTGTTCATTTGTATATTTGCTTTTGAAACTCTACTGATATTCTACAGTTTATAGTTTTCTTCGCAATCTATCTAATGTATGTTTAGTTAACTGTCTGATTAATGCTTAAGCTATGATGTGTCTTGCATTTTGGATTCCTGCTGCTATTATCTGATTTTCACTCAAAAACTCTATGGATAATGCCTAATATTTTTTTTCTCTGTAGCATGTAGTTTCAAAGTTCAAAAATAACAGTTTGCATTTTTGGAATGCACAAATGATCAAAACTATTCTTTAAATCAAATGAATGTTTACAAGTGTTGTCATCATCAAAAAGGGGGAGAATGTTAGTTCTCTATGTGTTTTGATGATAACTAACAATTGTAAACATGTATGGATGTTTTTGGACAAGTCGAATGGTTGTTGGAACTTGTTGATTTCAATCCAAAACTCTCTGACAGCGCCAAACTCGAGCCTGGATTGTCAAACTCGAGGTTTGCCACTAACCGAGAGCTAAACTTGCAACTTGGGAATTTGAACTTGAAACTAAACCAGAGGTTTGCTTTCGAGAGTCTTTTTAAACCTTCTCATATTTTGTGTAAACTCGAGCTTGCACTTGGAAAGCTCCGGTTTGCGAGAGGCCGAGAGCATTCTGATTTTAAAACACTTTTGAACTCGAGCCTATTAGTTTTAAACCTCAGGTTTGCACCTCCAGAGAAAATCTTCTAAGAGTTTACAAAATATATAAACTCGAGTTTGCGGAGACAAACTCGAGGTTACCTCTGGCGGGAAGAATTTTCAAATTCATAAATTAGACACTATTCTTTTAGAACAAAGTTTTTCTCTAGTTTGAAAGTTCACAAGAGTTTGCAAAACATGTAAACTCGAGTTCATCATTGCAAACTCGAGTTTACACTTGGCCGAGAGCCTTCAAGAAGTTTAACCAAAGTAAACTCGAGATCGTGCTTCATAAACCTCCGGTTCTTCGCAGTGCCGAGAGCATTCAAAGTTCTTGAACTAAACAAACTCGAGGTTAACCTTCATGAACTCGAGTTTAAGTCTTACAGAGAGCAAAGCCTTTTTTTAACTTAAGAAAACTCTAGAGTTTGCACTTGAAACCTCAGGTTTACATTCTGAAACTAAAACCAAATTTTGTCTTGAACAGTGTCAAACTCGAGCCTGTCTACTAATAAACTCGAGGTTGTGCTTATGCTCAAAGATGCTCCATAGTTCAAAATCACGACTTCCTCTCTAGATGGAGGAAACTCGAGTTTAAACCAACCCGAGAGCAAAGCAGTTTTATTGTGATAAAAACCTCCGGTTTTTGAATACAAACCTCTAGTTTAGAAGTTTTGAACTTAAAACGCTCTTACATACTGAAGCTTCAAACTCGAGCCTACTAGAACCAAACTCGAGTTTGCATCATTTCAATTTCAATTTCAAATCGAAATTTGGAAAACATTCTTGTTTGATCTTAATACTCGCAATGTTATTCTCTAATATTCCTAACTATGTTTAATGACTTTATTAGTGAATTTCAGATGGTTTAGAGAATGTTTTTTAAGGGCTAAAGGAAAAAAGGAAAAAGCAGTTCAGCTCATTAAATGCTATGTCTAGAAAGCTGCATACTTTTGGGTAATCCATCTGCACACGGTTGCAACGCATTAATGAATGATTTCTACAACAAGCAACTGCTTCTCCAATGGATTAATTCAGAGGAAGTCAACTCTGAACACTTGGACAGCTGGATTAAGTGGAGATTAGAGAGAGAAGAAGACCAAAGCTACTCCTAACAACTGCAAATCATCTCCAACGGTCTAATTAACAATGCAACGGTCATTTATTGCTATCTGACTATAAATAAAGTTGCATTCAAGTCTTCTCAACAACTACAACAGCTGAGAACGAAATTCATTCAAGTCTTGCATTTATTCCTTCAGTTTTCAACTGTGTAATATCTTTTGATACATAAGCTTCAGTGTTTATCATTATTCACTCTTAGAGAGAGTTTCTATCTATAAATCATTTATTGTAAAGAATCACAAGTCAAGGGGACTTGGTGATTTGGGAGTTCATTGATTACAACTTGTAAGGGGGAGTGAGTTCTAGTGAGAGAACTACTCTTGAGTGCAGAGTGTGTAATCAAGTGTTATAGTGAAAATCCCAGAGAGTCTGGGGACTGGATGTAGGTCAAGTTGTTAGGACCGAACGAGTATAAATCCTTGTGTCTAGCTGCTCTTCTCTTTGCTCTACTTGTCTCTTTTTTTATTACTTGAAAACAGAGCCATCTTCAAAAATTTTTAGAACACCCAATTCACCCCCCTCTTGGGTATTTAGCTCCACTTACAAAGCCTACAATAATAGGTCAAGCCGTGCACGGGCTACCTAGCAAACACTATTTTTTCAGAGGTTTAACCCCAACTCCTTGCCAGTAAGCTGAGGCTATAGATCTAGCCCTTAACTTCCGTTAACCGACTAGTAATTAAAACACCGATACACAAACCAAATTTATTGAATTAAGAACTTGCAACTGGGTTCGTTCAACACTTAAAGACTCATCCTCGTCGAGCCATGTAAAGTTCAGTTCATGACTGACGAGGGACACATAAAACAGACACTAACAGAATGACCCATGATGGAGAAAACAAAGATAAAAAGAAAGGAAAATAGAAAGCTTTTAGGAATTTCCGACGGCGTGGTCGAGGTCCTATCACGTCACCACTCCACGTCTTCTTCGTTCGTCGTCTTGCGGGGAAGGATCTTTGGGTTGTCCTAGAAGTCTCATGCTCTTGTGAAATCTCTCACTCTTCTCTTGAGTCTGCCAAAAGTTAGAATCTGGTTCTAGGGCTCTCCGCCTCCCTTAGGGTTGGCGCTGCTATTTCCTTTTATAATCAGGCTTTTTCTTGCGGCGTAAGTTACAGCGAGCTGGGCCTTTCCTAATCCGTCGGGATCTATCATATCTTTTGATCCGAGTAGATTGCTTCTGTTGATTCTGTGGGATTCTCCATATCTTTTAGTTCCGATCCTCCGCATCTTCTATTCCATTATGTCAGTAACCTATCTGTCAATATCACCCTTTATTTTATTCTTGAAATCATCTGGGTAAAAATTTAGAAAATATGTTGCATATCATTGCGTCCTCTACTTTGCTATAGCATTTGGGATGCCTTGTATTGCACTTCGAATCGCTGTCGGAATGCTATAGCATCGTATCAGCTCTGCTATACGATTTCCCTTAAAAACAAAGTAAATTGTTCCATTCTTAGCACATGCAAATGATTTCTACTCTTCAGTCCCTATATCATGAATGTATGCCTTTTTGCTTAGATTATCTGTAGTTAAGCTTGTTTTTAATATTCAATTCAGTCAATAAATACAGGGAAATCCTAGTACTATTTGTCCTCATCACATGCCTAGAGAGAAGTAGATTAAGCTCTTCCTTATTATCCACCCAATTCCCATTATCATCTTTCAATGCCACAATTTTATTCCTCCTACTACACATTATGGCCTTTAAATGACAAAATTTTGTATTTCTATCACCCTTAGTTACCCACTCACTCCTTGACTTTTGAAACCATTTAATTTCCTCTAGTTTGAAAAGTCTTTCCAAATCCTCATTTATCTCAATCTCAAGGTTGAAAAGAAAATCCAAGTGGGGATACGCTCTAGCTTATTGTATAACATTAAGCCTAATGTCTCGAAAAAAACAAGTGTTAATTAGTTATTGCACTCTAAGAAGTACAACAAAATATTTTGTCAAGCATTGTAGTTTGACTTGGGCCTTAAGCCCAATATGTTAGTTCTCTATGTGTGTTTTGATGATAACAGACAATTGTAAATAAAATGAAGTTGATGATTCAAGTAAAATGTTTTTAAGTTGATTAAAACTTGAATCAATAACTGTTTAAAGTATTTGTAATAAACTGACTCGAGTTAAGGTTCATAGACTCGAGTCAAGTATTTTGAAACTTCAGTCAAAATGTGTTTTAACTTTGACAGACTCGAGTTACTCTCTGGTGACTCGAGTTAAAGACTTTGTCAAAAGATTTTATGAAAAGTATCAACTTGAGTTAATGTTGTTAGACTCAAGTTGACTTGTTGTAAACTCAATCTTATCTTTTCAAATTCTAAGTCCCAGTTTCCAATATTTTCTAACAATCAAAATATTAACTCGAGTTGATCTTGAGTGACTTGAGTGTCACTTCAAAACGTATTTCAAAGCTTATCTTGGAAACTCAAGTTAAGGGATTAATGACTCGATTCATATGTTGGAGTCATCACTTAATGACTCGAGTATGCTCTTTCAAAACATCTTCAAAACTAAACTCGATGACATTTGTGAAAATGGAAGTGACTCGATTTAAATATTCATGACAAGAGTGCACCACTTGAAGTGAACTTATTGACTCGAGTTAAGTTTATACATAGACATCTTCCTCTTAGCTTTCAAACATATTTTCAAAGAAGATGAAAGTGTGACTTTAGTAATAAATGATCAACTGAAGTCAGCAACTTGAGTGTGCTTGAAATCAACTCGAGTTAGATGTTCTAGTTTTGCAAATCACCGTGTCCGTAAATTTTAAATCATTGCTTGCAATTTGATTACATATTATCATCACTCATTATTGTTCTTAAATATGTTTAATCAGTTTATAATGAGTTTCAGATGATTAGATAAAGGATTAATTGCAAATTAATCAAAAAACATTGATTACGTCAGTAGCATTAAATGAGGTCACAAAAAACCAAGCACATAATTGGTAACGATTTTCTAAGAAAATCAGAAGGCATTCCTATCCTTTTTCCTTTATTCAATATTTCAACACTCAACGAGAAGAAGAGAAATAATGTCAAACGGCAGAATGTCAGTGTTGGTCGATTTCCTTGATGGCAAGTGAACTAGTCGAACAAATAATAAAGTGTAAGTAGAGTATCCTCCCACAGAGACTGAGATACCGAGAGATGATACGCAATTGCTATGACAGTTGTGAAAGCAGAAAGTAAATATAATCAGGTTGAGAGATTTTGCAAGTATGCTACTAGCAAACATAAACAAAATAACTCTAAAACGAGAGAAGATATCAGTAAGAGGTTAGGCTGGACTCAGAATCATCCTTAAGTGCATCAATCCCCCAGTTGCTCTACCCAATGCTATAGCATCTATACTGTACAGCTTCCGCAATTGCTATAGCATAGCTACCATCTACAAAGCTATTTGGTTAACCCACCTCTATAGTCTACCGAAGCTTCCGTGTTCGATACTTTTGATGCTAACTATACTCCTTCCATATTCCTATGGCAACATTCTAGTCAGAAGATCCGCGCTACGCTCAGGGTGTTATGGTTATGAGAGGTAGACCATTCCTGAAGCCTACAATAATAGGTCAAGCCATGCACGGGCTGCCTAGCAAACACTGTTTTTCAGAGGTCTAACCCCAACTCCTTGCCATTAAGCTGAGGCCACAGATCTAGCCCTTAACTTCCATTAACAGACTAGTAATTAAAACACCGATACGCAAACCAAATTTATTGAATTAAGAACTTGCAACTGGGTTCATTCAACACTTAAAGACTCATCCTCGTCTAGCCATATAAAGTTCAGTTCATGACTGACGAGGGACAAACAAAACAGACACTAATAGAATGACCCATGATCGAGAAAACAAAGATAAAAAGAAAGGAAAACAGAAAGCTTGAAGGAATTTCCGACGGCGTGGTCGAGGTCCTGTCACGTCACCACTCCACGTCTTCTTCGTTCTGTCGTACTATAGGGAAGGATGCTGGGTTGTCCTGGAAGTCTCGTGCTCTTGTGAAATATCTCACTCTTCTCTTGAGTCTGCCAAAAGTTAGAATCTGGTTCTAGGGCTCTCCGACTCTCTTAGGGTTGGCGCTGCTGTTTCCTTTCATAATCAGGTTTTTTCTTACGGCGTAACTTACAGTGAGCTGGGCCTTTCCTAATCCGTCGGGATCTATCATATCTTCTGATCTGAGTAGATTGCTTCTGTTGATTCTGCGGGATTCTTAAAATCTTTTAGTTTCGATCCTTCGCATCTTCTATTCTGCCACGTCAGCAACCTATCTGTTAATATCACCCTTTATTTTATTCCCGAAATCATCCGGGTAAAAAGGTCAAGCAAACATGTCGCATAGCATTGCGTCCTCTCACGTTGCTATAGCATTCGATGCCTTGTATTGCACTTCGAATCTTGTCGAGAATGCTATAGCATCGTATCAGCCCCGCTATACGATTTCCCTTAAAAACAAAGTAAATTGTTCCATTTTTAGCACATGCAAATGATTTCTACTCTTTAGTCCCTATATCATGAATGTATGCCTTTTTGCTTAGGTTATCTGCAGTTAAGCATGTATTTAACATTCAATTCAGTCAGTAAGTATAGAGAAAACATGGTACTATTTGTACTCATCAGTCAGCGATCATTTGTAGAATCGAAGCTTCTGAGTAACGGACAAGCTTCTTCACCTAATGCTTCTTCACCTAACGGCTATATTTATTACTCACAACGGTAATTAATTTTCTTCACCAAATATAAGCAGAAGCATTCAATTTGAATCAACTACTGGAAACACAAATGCTCAAATGAACTAATCGCATTTACTGTTTCATTCAATACTGTATAATATCTTTGGATATTTGGTCATCAGTGTATATTAATCTACTAGAGAGTTAAATTATATTCATCAATTCTGTAAAGAAACTCAAGGTAGTGGGACCTTGAGAGTGGGTGTATTAATTACAACTTGTAATGAGGAGTGAATCCTAGAGATAAGACTACTCAGAGTTACAAAGTGTGTAATCAATTGAAAGAGATAGTGAAATACCCAAAGAATCTAGGGACTGGAAGTAGGTCAAGAGTTTAGACCAAACCTGTTACATCCCTACCGGCCTCGCCCTTTCGGGTGGCGGGTTAGAGGGATCCTTTTCGCTTATTATCTTCCCTTTGATAAATAGTCACTTTAATCATACCTCAGAGTACGCATAGCAGAGCATTGGATCGGTTTGGACAATTACAATATACTGGTAAGTGTACATACAACAACATACAGTAATCCCCTTAGGGTTAAGAGTACAATAGTCCAATGTAAGTACTGAGCAATAAGTAAGATAATACAATCATCCAAAAATAAACATATAACATGAGATAGGGCATTCCATACGTCTTCAATCTTCAGCTTCAAAGCTCTTACCCTTATCTTTTCCACAGTCCAACTGGCCTACCGCTTTACACCTGTATCTTTGAAACCAAACTAGAGTTCAAAGTTCAACCCCAGAGTAACTGTTAGACTCAAATACAATATGTATGCAATGCAAATCACAATCAGGAAGTAAACATAAATCTGCCTCTTGGCACAACAAACCAGCATGAATCACCTCCGCAGGACCGCCTGGTCAAGACAAGCCCCCGGAACTATCAGCTCTAAGGGCCTCGATAGTTAGGGCTGTAGTCCCCTACCGACCCCTTAAGGCCTCAATAGCCACCTATGAACACACAATCACATAAGCCCTACCTACCTCATATACCTCGAACTTCAACAGTAACCCAAGGACACACAGTCCACTAGGTACTACAGCCCGTACATGCCCTCGGACTTCAGCAGTAACCTAAGGACACACAGTCCACTAGGTACTATAGCCCGACATATCTTGGACATCAGCAGTAACCTAAGGACACACAGTCCACTAGGTACTACAACCCAACTCCTACATCATGATAAAACATACATGCAAGTCAACAGTTACTACCTGGCACTCCTTGAAAGTGGTAAACTCTTCCCTTGGTGTCTGAGATATGTCCCACATGTGTTAACACCCTAGGTATAGCAAAACACCATGCTTTCAATCACATGTTCAAACTTTACTTCAAGTTCCATAAAATTCGTATAGCACTAGAATTTTCCAGAACCTCTTCACTGATTTTTAATAAATTCTAGAAAAATCATATCAACACAAAATCACTGGACTTAGAACCCTTAGGATGTCTATTTTATAGGAAAAATAACTACCAAAGTTATCTGGGTTCGAAACTTATCCTTATTCCCAAACATTAGCCACTGGTCTGAGACAATCATCATGTTTTTAGGTCATTTTCATTCTTAAATAAATATCAGTTGGAAACTCCAAATGACACAAAATATGATATCAAAATCATCCTTAGGATGTGTACTTTCACCATGTAAAATTTCAAAGCAATCAGACTTCATTTACTACTTCAAAATGACCAATTTTTTATTCGCTGCCCAGAAACCGTAAAAACTGGCAGATTTGCATAGTTTACGTCTTAAGGTTTTTCACAGGGGCGGAATCAGGGGGGCTAGGGTGGCCCCCCCCCCCAAAAAATACAGAGTTAGACTCAATTTTTTTGGAAATTATGCTTTAGCCTGATAAAAATTTCAATTTTTTTCAGTTTAGTCCCTTTTAAAAAGTCTCATAGAGGGACTACCATGAAAATATTGAAATATTTATGAGGTTAAAGCATAATTCTAAAATATTTTGGGTCCAATTCTGTAATTTTCACCCCTTAATTTCAAATGTTAACTTCACTAGTTTTTATTATGTAATTTTCACCCCCTTAATTTTCATTCCTGGCTCCGCCCCTAGTTTTCGGGTGTGAAAAAGGTGTCCTTGACCTATCCCCAAACAAAATCTCATTTTGGACTCATTGGAGACCTTAAAAACATCAAACTCCCATTGCATCCCCACGTTTAACACCATAGGGCAGAAACATCAAGTATCAAGTTATCGGTTAGGGACTTACCTTGGTTTTTCGGTTGCGTATGGCTTTCTTCTTCTCCTTGGACCAAGACCTTGCTGCCACTCCTTCCTCCCTCTTTGAGCACATCCTAGGTAGCAAAAAATGTCCAAGGGGGTGTCCTTATATAGACTCCAAAGGTGGGGTCCTTATCCAACTTTGATCACGATCCAACGGTCGGGAAAATTCTTCGTATTTAATTATAATTTATTTACTTAATTCTCAAGAATTCTAGAGAATTCTTGGCAGATGGGTACGCCTTTTTAGGCCCAAAAATCAGATTCCCAAATTTCCTCTGGTGGTGGTCTCTAGAATTGCAAGTTATAGGATTTTGGCCCAGGGGTAAAACGGTCATTTTGCACTGCTCTTCTTCCAAGTCAATGGGACCCACAAAATCTGCCCAAGATGTTGTCAATATTACCCTTTTAGTGTCATAATTACTTGTCCTTCACTGGTCATGTCAGATTCAACAGGTGTGGTCCAGATTAAACCTGATTATTTTATCTTTTCTTTCTCTTCATAATTACTTTGATGTGACTTTCTCTCTCTTTATAATTACATGATGTGACTTTTTATTTTCCTCCAAGTCACTTTCTTTCTCCTCTGGGCCCACCCAAATTCATCCTCCCTCTGTGCCCAGGGGTCTGGGCCCGACACCGGTAAACCCTAACCGGTCTCGCTTAGGTCCTTTTTGCCGGTTACACCTTTCCTCGTAATTCGTGCTATACTGTGGGACTTGTGCGGGCTCGATCAACAGTCTCCTTTCTCCTGATCACAGGTGGAGGATTATAATGCCTTGGGGAGTAAGAAACCCATATTCTAGTATCTCAGATCCACCTCGTAATGCATGTTACCAGATAATCCAACTTTTGACCCCAAAATGCCACGTGTCCGACGAGCGCCACTATTACTGACTTTTCCTTCTGTACTTGGTCCAGATACTCATTCTATCTTTCTTCCCTTCTTATTTCTTCAAAAACGTAGGACATCTATGACTGCCCTGAAAATGCCATATACTTACTTATAGCGGCATATTTTCACTCAACTAATTGTCCTACACCATAGGACATAGTTAGGTGGCATCCTTCCCATCGGATTTACACTGTATAGGCCTTATGTGCCCCTTTTTCATTGGCACTTTAATTCCATGGCTTATTCATACTGGTCCACTGACCCGTATGACCGAGTTACTTAGTCCCAGAGAGGCTTCCTGACACTAGACATTCTTGTGACTCTTCCCGAACTGGGCCTAGTCGTCTGCCTATTTTAGGCTTATTCTTGATTCTCAAGGTCCAAAATTCGGGATATTACAAAGCCAATATAAATCTCTTGTGTCAATCTTTCTCCTTCTTTACTTTGTTTTAGTGAGTTTATAGGGGCCTTTCAAGAAACAATTTAAATCACCCAATTCACCCCCTTCTTCGGTGATATTTCGTCTTTCATCTAACTCACGAGGCATTCACTAACGTTGTTTCCTCTCGGTGTGAGCAACATTTCTATGGTTTTGAATTCTTGATCAGGTGTTTTTTCTAATAGTAGACTTAAAGAGCAGTCACATAGCCTTGGGAATCACTACAATCATATTTTTATTTTTACATAGTGATATGAATTTTCAAAGTTGGTTGAAAATTCTGATAGTATGACTCTTGTGCGAAAATAAGTTTTGTAGAGGAATAAAATGGTGAAATGAGGTTAGTAGGGGTGGACCCCACATAGGGCGCCACCTTATCTCTAACTTGTCCTCCAACTACATCCATCTAGCTCTTTCTCCAAGCATACCTAACTTACCCTCCAAGTTCTTTTGACTTGTCGGCCATGTTCTCTTTACTTGTCGGCCAAGTCGTTCCTTCGCTTACCCAACAAGCCCATGACTTCTCTTATTTCCCTTCTCATCATCATTAAGTCAGCCAACAAGGAGAAAAATGGGGAAGAGGCCGAACATGGAAGAAGAAAGGGAGACAAAGATAGATCGGTTGAGAGAGCAAGAAGAGAGAGAAAATACTCCAAAGCTGATTTTGCCCCGATTCGGTGTTTCTAACTCGTGAGGCCCTCACTAATGTTGTTTCCTCTCAATGTTAGCAACATTTCTTTGGTTTCAAATTCTTGATCGAGGAGTTTAGCGCCACGTCTATACGGTGGAGTTGCTGTTGAAATCAAGAACCGATTATTGAAACCAGTAGAGGAACGTATAATGTCTGATTTGAGCCATATATCTTGAGGTTTTCCTAAGTTATTATGCTGCCCTGAAAATGTAGGAGGTGTTTTTTCTAAGAATAGACTTAATAGCAGTCACATAGCCTTTGGAATCACTGTAATCGGACATTTATTTTTACATAGTGATATAAATTTTCAAAGTTAGTTGAAAATTCTGCCAGTATGACTCTTATACGAAAATGAGTTTTTCAGAGGGGTAAAATGGTCAAATGAGGTTAGTAGGGTGTCAACCTGATGAGCACAAATAGTACCATGTTTTCCCTATACTTACTGACTGAATTGAATGTTAAATACATGCTTAACTGCAGATAATCTAAGCAAAAAGGCATACATTCATGATATAGGGACTAAAGAATAGAAATCATATGCATTTGCTAAAAATGGAACAATTTACTTTGTTTTTAAGGGAAATCATATAGCAGGGCTGATACGATGCTATAGCATTCTGACAGTGATTCGAAGTTCAATACAAGGCATCCCGAATGCTATAGCAATGTAGAGGACGCAAAGCTATGCGACATGTTTGACCTTTTTACCCGAGATGATTTCGAATAAAATAAAGGGCGATATTAATGAGATAGGTTGCTTGACGTGACGAATAGAAGATGCGGAGGATCGAAACTAAAAGATTTGAAGAATCCCGCAGAATCAACGAAGCGATCTACTCGGATCGAAGATATGATAGATCCGACGGATTAGGAAAGGCCCACTCGGCGTAACTTACGCCGCAAGAAAAAGCCTGATTATAAAAGGAAACAGGAGTGACAACCCTAAGGGAGGCGGAGAGCCCTAGAACCAGATTCTAACTTTCGGTAGACTCAAGAGAAGAGTGAAAGATTTCACAAGAGCACGAGACTTCCAGGACAACCCAGCATCCTTCCCTGCAGTATGACGGAACAAAGAAGACGTGGAGTGGTGACGTGACAGGACCTCGACCACGCCGTCGGAAATTCCTTCAAGCTTTCTGTTTTCCTTTCTTTTTATCTTTGTTTTCTTGATCATGGGTCATTCTCGTTTGTGTCTTTTTGTGTGTCCCTCGTCGGTCATGAACTGAACTTTATATGGCTAGACGAGGATGAGTCTTTAAGTGTTGAATGAACCCGTTGCAAGTTCTTAATTCAATAAATTTGGTTTGCGTATCGGTGTTTTAATTACTAGTCGGTTAACAGAAGTTAAGGGCTAGATCTGTGGCCTCAGCTTACTGGCAAGGAGTTGGGGTTAGACCTTTGAAAAATAGTGTTTGCTAGGCAGCCCGTGCACGGCTTGACCTATTATTGTAGGCTTCAGGAATGGGTCTACCTCTCATAACCATAACACCCTGAGCGTAGCACGGATCTTCTAAGTAGAAAGTTGCCATAGGAATATCGAAGGAGTATAGTTAGCATCATAAGTATCGAACGTGGAAGCTTCGGTAGACTATAGAGGTGGGTTAACCAAATAGCTTTGTAGATGGTAGCTATGCTGTAGCAATTGCGGAAGTTGTACACTATAGATGCTATAGTATTGGGTAGAGCAACTGGGGGATTGAAGCCTTTAAGGATAATTCTGAGTCCAGCCTAACCTCTTACTGATATCTTCTCTCGTTTTAGAGTTATTTTGTTTACGTTTGCTTGTAGCATAATTGCAAAACCCCTCAACCTGATTATATTTACTTTCTGCTTTCACAACTGTCATATCAATTGCGCGTCATCTCTCAATATTTTAGTCTGTGTGGGACGATACTCTACTTACACTTTATTACTTGTTCGACTGGTTCACTTGCCATCAAGGAAATCGACCAACACGTTTTTGGCGCCATTGCTGGGGACTGCTAATACCCTTTGTGACGACACCCTTTTGCTTAATAGTTGTGATTTACTTAGTAAAGGAGCTCACTCTCTCTGCTCTTGATTTTTAGGTACATTCTATTGTGTGTGCGCAACCCGCCTCCAGCCAATCTAGAGCCCTATGATCCTGAGATAGAACGCACCTACAAGCAAAGGCGCAAAAGGCAGAAGCGGCAAAGTCAATCTTTTGACCAAGCAAACATGGCGGAAATACCTGTTAACCACGACTAAGAGCAACAAGAGCGCCCATTAATAAACAGGGATAACCAGGTCCCTCCACCTCCAAACCCAGATGTGAACAAGGCCATAATGGAATTTGGGATTCCAGATCTAAACAAGCTGAACTCGGCCATTACACCACCAACCTTCAACGCCAGGCACTTTGAAATTAAAGGTGTGATGATTCAGATGCTGAATGTAGCCAGGCAATTTAGAGGACTTCCTTCCGAAGATCCGCACCTTCATCTCAAAACCTTCATGGAGGTGTGTGATTCTTTTGTGATACCTGGTATACCTCCCGACGCCATCCGGATTAAGTTGTTTCCCTTCTCACTAAGGACAAAGCTCGACGTGGCTCAACAACCTACCTTCTAATTCCATCACTACATGGAATGATCTCGGGAAGTAAGTTCTTGCTCAAATTCTTTCCACCTACCAAGAATGCTCAACTCAGAGGGGACATCACCAACTTCCAACAGAAACCAGGTGAATCTACGTATGAAGCCTAGGACAGATTCAAGGACCTCTTGAGACGATGCCCCCTGCATGGACTGTGTGAATGGGTCCAGTTAGAAACATTCTACAGAGGCCTTGACGTACAAACACGATCAATTGTAGATGCCTCATCAGGAGGATCCATCCTCATGAAGTCTTATGAGGAGGCCCACAATTTACTGGAACACATGTCCATGAACAGTCACCAATGGCTAGCAGACAGAGCTACATCCTCCTGAACTATTACAGGGATACACGAACTAGATGCCATGACTGCTCTCACTGCTCAAGTTTCATCTCTTACCAACATGGTGAAAGGACTGACCATTCCATCAAGCAACACATCGCTGCAACCATCTCAGGTAGCTTGTGTGTACTGCGGCGGAGAGCACTCTTACTCTCAGTGCTCCGCCAACCTTGAAGGGGTAAACTTCGTCAACAGCTTCACCAAGGGCAGCAACAACAATAACCCGTACTCAAATACATACAACCCTGGATGGAGGCAGCATCCTAACTTCTCATGGGGTTCGCAAGGTTCACAAGCAGCAGGACAATCATCAGGCCCACAATACTCTAACCGAACATCAAACCCACCAGGGTTTACCCAGCAAACAAGGCAGCAAGGTGGTGAATCAGACCCACAGCACTCTATGTTTTCCCTTCTGAAGGACTATATGGTTAAGAACAATGCAATCATCCGAATCGCAAGTGACCTTGAGGAATCTTGAAACTCAAGTAGGACAACTAGCAACCACTCTTAACAACAAACACTCGATCCCCGCCCAAGACACTAAAGTCCCCGGGATCCGGGGAAGAGAGGAAGTCAAAATGATAGAGCTCAAAGTGGTGAAATTTTGGAACCCATGAAAGCAACCAAGCAACCTATGGTTGTCACTGATCCAAGGCCAGAGAAACTTAAGGAAGAGCAAGAAGGTACTGAACAAACTCTTGAAGACGAACGGAGGCAACCACGACTGTCACAATTGGAATACGATCTAAGCACCGCAACATTGCCTCCACGTGCAGCATTGGATGATCACATACAATACCCAACAAAGAATGCTACTGCTTCATCTTCAAAGCATAATCTTGACCTCAGACCTCCAGTAATACCAAAGCCACCACCGCCTTTCCCGAGAAAGGCTCAAGAAGCAAGGACAGGAGAAACAATTCAAGCAGTTCCTGGATATGCTACGGCAATTTCACATTAATATTCCGCTCGTGGAAGCTTTGGAACAAATGCCCAAATACGTGAAGTTTATGAAGGAAATTCTGTCTAAGAAAAGGCGACGGAAGAATTTGAGACAAGAGCATTGACCCAAGACGCAATGCCATGTTAACCAATCGGCTACCTCCGAAATTAAAAGGATCCTGGCAATTTTACAATTTTGTGTGCAATCGATCCTATTACTCGGTAAAGCTCGTGCGACCTAGGTGCACTAGCATAAATCTCATGCCAATGTCATCTTCAAGCAACGGTTGGCGTGGGGAAGCCAGGCCCACAACAGTCACATTGTAACTGGCTGATAGCTCAATAGTATTACCTGAAGGTAAGATCGAAGACGTACTGGTAAAAGTGGATAAGTTCATCTTCCCTGTGGACTTCATTATCCTGGACTTTAAAGCGGATCATGATGTCCCACTCGGGCCGGAAGACCCTTCATGACAATTGGTCATACATTGATTGATGTGTAAAAAGGAGAACTCATTATGCGTGTAAACATAATCGGTCACTTTTTCAATACTTAAGACCGCTAGATTCAAAGACCCAACAAAAAATACCTTTTTCATATGATAGCAAGGGCACTCAAGAAGCAGGGGACCCTCTTGCACCACCACAACATTAAATTGCTACAGCAAAGTCCGGCTGAAGACTTTAAAGCAAGCACTACTGGGAGGAAGCCCAGCGTCATAAATTACCATTTGAGAATAGAGGCTATGACACTTGAAAAACCGAAGCAACAATGGACCAAGGCATTGGAACTGCTGTAGAAATTCATCTGCGCTAGTCGCATTGTAGGACGACTTATGGGTGGGCCACACAAGACTGGGCCCAATGGATTTGAAAATTAAATTACAACTGAAGTTGGAACCGCCATCAGCCATACCAAACGTCTGCCGCACGATTCCCCCTGAAATTTCAGACGGATTGCACGCAACTCACCCGAAGTATATACCCATAATCACTCCTCTCGAGCCCTAGTTACAGCAGAACTCAACTCTCAACGCAAACCCGCACGATCATTTACTATGTGAAAGACTACAAAACTTTCTCTTACATTTACAACTCCAGATTCCTCCAATGGCACGCATAAAGGATTCTGGCTAGAAAGCACTTGCTGACGCTCCAGACACTATGCCATTCGCCACTCGGGAGGTCGAATCTCGCTTTAACTCCTTAAAGGCGGACAAAACCCTAGCACCAAAGCGAGGGTTCAATGAAGATGCATTCGAACAGGGCGCTTACCCAGAATGCGTTACAGGGATCATACGCCAGCGCCGATGGGAAAGATTCTGCCTTCACCTTGCCGAGGTGGTAACCCCCCTTATTTCATCGTAGTCTGAGGGAAGAATGTACAATGTAACCCTAGCGCCATCCGTAAGGTTTACGACCTAGAGCCTACGGACGATGAGTACAACGAGCTTCTCCAGCAAGCGGAAAACCCTGAGACCCTTGCTAACGTAGTCGCTAGGCTCTATTTGCCAAACACTAAGTGGCAAATTTCCAAGGAAGGATCATACAACTTAAAGTGTAGCCGCTTGACAGCTGAAGCACATATCTGGTTCCACTTCCTCCGCCACAGACTAATGCCCACTCTGCACACCTAGACCATTTCACGAGAGCGCCCGTTCCTTCTCTACTGCATCCTGAAAGGCAAACAAATTGATGTCGACACACTCATCTACCGATAGCTATTTGAATCCCTGAAGACCACTACAGGAAACCTATGGTTCCCTGCACTTATCACTGAGCTTTGTCGAAATGCAAGGGTAATCTTTGACGCCAGCGAAGAGAGAACAGGACTTCTGCAACCTCTTACAGTCGCATTTCTGCAAAAATGTCAGCCACGGGTCGCCCAGACCAAAGTGAATAGCTCCTCGGTCAAACCCCCAGCCGACACCACACTGATTTCTGCAGCAGCGTTTCACGCTTTGGTTGCCCAAGTTACCACCTTGCAGCGTTCAGTGAGCATCTTGCTCCTCCAGCAGCAGATGTGGTGGCAATATGTAGCAGAAAGGGACCGCAGCCTAGC
Organism: Acacia acuminata; assembly: GCA_019022655.1. Classification (NCBI taxonomy): domain Eukaryota; kingdom Viridiplantae; phylum Streptophyta; class Magnoliopsida; order Fabales; family Fabaceae; genus Acacia; species Acacia acuminata. Next base: position 733,068 of record JAFJYI010000195.1, on the reverse strand, counting down.
AGTAAATCTTGTGGCTAATGCCCCAAAATACACTCCACTGCCGGCTTTCCCTGAAGCAACTTTTGATATGCACAATGGGCAACCACAACAGGAACGCACCAGCTTGCGCAAGCGACACCGGAGCAAAAGCCCATAGGAAGGCGAGCCCACCAGCACACACTCGGTCGACACTGATGATGAAGAAGTATCAAACTCTCAAGGACATACCGCTGGACCTTCCACAAGAAAGGGTTAAGCTTAGATGAGCTATAGTTTTTCTGATTGACTTCTGGTACTAGACTCTTTCTCAGCTTTTACTTTTACTTTGAATATGTTTTTAATCTTTTTCAAAAAAAATTTTGGGATGCCTGTTGGGTAGTGTTTCTTTCTTGCCTAATTCCCAAATCTGTCCCCTTGCGCGCCGCCGGTTGCAATAGGGGCATTGCATTGTTCAAGTGTGGGGGATTGAGACCGATTTGTGATATAATCTGCTGCTATTTTCACCCCACATATAGCTTTTTGCACATACTGAAATTTTTTTCAAATTGCATGATAGAGCATGAATAGAATCTTGTAGCAATGGAATGAATGTGAGTATAACTGAGCATAGCACAAAGGCCTAAGGAAACTGAACCTTTAGGCTTGGGAAATTGACAGTGCTAGCCAATCTGATGCAGGGTAAAGTGGCAATGAGGAAGTTTAAAGGGAAGAACCCCAATGGAAGGATTGAATTGAGCCTAATTGTTTTATTCTGTGTGCATGTCTGCTAGCCTCTGTTTGATCCTTGATTTGTCTTAGTTCTTTGATAGACTATCTGGCATCTGAGTTTGAAGTTCGTAGGATAAAGGCATTCTTGTCATATCCATTATTCCCATACACAACCGTTTGCATCATCATCTCCACATTGTTACCCCTTTGAGCCACACAAGTATGCTATAGTAGAACAGGGTAGATAAAAGAACTGAAGAAGACTGTGAAAAATGCTACAAAGTGCTTCCGTGCAAAGCTGCAGAAAGAAATGAAGAGTTGTTGGTTTGCGTAAAAAAAGGGAAAGAAGGAAGAACCCAAGAAAAGACTTGGAGTAAAGAACAGCATGAAGTACAAGGTTCAAAGAGAAGCGCTTGGCTGAGGCCAAAAGAATTATCTGCCAGAGATGCTATAAGAATCCACCATCCTTTCCCACCTCACAAACACTAGGCCATCCTCGCATTATAACCCAAGAAGTCCTTTGGATGAACGAATACTCAGAATGCTAGGAAGTGCTCTTAGAACTTTGACAAGGCTATGGATCTTCTGGGCCTGTTTGATAAGAGAGAAACGAAAATCCCTGGGTGAGCGAGTGTAAACATTGAACTTGAGAGCCCCTAGAGACTTCTTCATCTAAACAATACCACGCTTTATGAGCGGTTGGCACTGGACAGTGGGATTGCCGAATAGGGGATGGAAACTGAAAGCAAGCATGCAAGCAAAGTTATACGGATAGGAGTACTATGGCTATGAGTTTTTGTTCGCTTCATCTTGTTTTACCCAGGAGTGCAAAAAGCTAAGTGTGAGGGTATTTGATGAGCACAAATAGTACCATGTTTTCCCTATACTTACTGACTGAATTGAATGTTAAATACATGCTTAACTGTAGATAATCTAAGCAAAAAGGCATACATTCATGATATAGGGACTAAAGAATAGAAATCATTTGCATGTGCTAAAAATGGAACAATTTACTTTGTTTTTAAGGGAAATCATATAGCAGGGCAGGTACGATGCTATAGCATTCTGACAGTGATTCGAAGTGCAATACAAGGCATCCCGAATGCTATAGCAATGTAGAGGACGCAATGCTATGCGACATGTTTGCTGACCTTTTTACCCAGATGATTTCAGGAATAAAATAAAGGGCGATATTAACAGATAAGTTGCTGACGTGACAGAATAGAAGATGCGGAGGATCAAAACTAAAAGATTTGAAGAATCCCGCAGAATCAACAGAAGCAATCTACTCGGATCAGAAGATATGATAGATCCCGACGGATTAGGAAAGGCCCAGCTCACTGTAACTTACGCCGCAAGAAAAAAGCTTGATTATAAAAGGAAACAGGAGCGCCAACCCTAAGGGAGGCGGAGAGCCCTAGAACCAGATTCTAACTTTCGGCAGACTCAAGAGAAGAGTAAGAGATTTCAACAGAGCACGAGACTTCCAGGACAACCCAGCATCCTTCCCTGCAGTACAATGGAACGAATAAGACATGGAGTGGTGACGTGACAGGACCTCAACCACGCCGTCGGAAATTCCTTCAAGCTTTCTGTTTTCCTTTCTTTTTATCTTTGTTTTCTCGATCATGGGTCATTCGTTAGTTAGTGTCTTTTTGTGTGTCCCTCGTCAGTCATGAACTGAACTTTATATGGCTAGACGAGGATGAATCTTTAAGTGTTGAATGAACCCAGTTGCAAGTTCTTAATTCAATAAATTTGGTTTGCGTATCAGTGTTTTAATTACTAGTCCGTTAACGTGTTAAGGGCTAGATCTCGTGGCCTCGCCTTCGGCAAGGAGTTGGGGTTACACCTCTGAAAAATAGTGTTTGCTAGGCAGCCCATGCACGGCTTGACCTATTATTGTAGGCTTCAGGAATGGGTCTACCTCTCATAACCATAACACCCTGAGCGTAGCACGGATCTTCTAACTAGAAAGTTGCCATAGGAATATGGAAGGAGTATAGTTAGCATCATAAGTATCGAACGCGGAAGCTTCGGTAGACTATAGAGGTGGGTTAACCAAATAGCTTTGTAGATGGTAGCTATCTTTGTAGCAATTGCGAAGTCAGACAAGATAGATGCTATAGCATTGGGTAAAGCAACTGGGGGATTGAAGCCTTTAAGGATAATTCTAAGTCCAAACTAACCTCTTACTAATATCTTCTCTCGTTTTAGAGTTATTTTGTTTACGTTTGCTTGTAGCATAATTGCAAAACCCCTTAACCTGATTATATTTACTTTCTGCTTTCACAACTGTCATAGCAATTGTGTGTCATCTCTCGGTATCTCAGTCTCTGTGGGACGATACTCTACTTACACTTTATTACTTGTTCGACTGGTTCACTTGCCATCAAGGAAATCGACCAACACAACCCCACATAGGGCACCACCTTACCTCTAACTTGTCCTCGAAGCACATCCATCTAGCTCTTTCTCCAAGCATATCTAGCTTACTCTCCAAGTTCTCTTTACTTGTTGGCCAAATTTTTGCTTGGCTTGCCAACAAACCCTTGACTTCTCTTATTTCCTTACTTATCATTATTATGTCGGCCAACAAGGGGAAAAAGGGGGGAGAGGCCAAACATAGAAGAAGAAAGAGAGAGACAGAGGTTGGTTGAGAGAGTAAGAAGAGAGAGAACACTCTAGAGTCGATTTCGCACTGATTTTGAGTTTCTAGCTCACGAGGACTTCTCTAATATTGTTTCATCTCGATAAGAGAAACATTTTCATGGTTTTGGATTCTTTATTAGAGGATTTTAGCACCCCGTTTACAAGATGAAGGTGCTGCCGAAATCAAGAACCAAATATGGAATCGAGTAAAGGTATGTATAAGCTCTAATTTAAGCCGTATATCTTGAGGTTTTCCTAAGTTGTTATGTTGCCCTAAAACCATGGGAGGTATTTTTCCCCATGAATAGACTTAATAGCAGTTACATAGCTTTAAAATCACTGCAATCAGATATTTATTTATGCATAGAGATATGAATTTTCAAAGTTGGTTGAAAATTCTGCCAGTATGACTCTTGTGCGAAAAAAAGTTTTATACAGGGGTAAAATGGTCAAATGGGGTTAGTGGGGTGTGGACCTCACATAAGGTGTCACCTTACCTCCAACTTGTCCTCTAATCTTATCCATTTAGCTCTTTATCCAAGCATATCTAGCTTGCACTCCATGTTCTTTTCACTTGTAGGCCAAGTTGTTCCTTGGCTTGCCCAATAAGCCCTTGACTTCCCCTATTTCCTTTCTCATCATTAACTCAGCCAACAAGGAGAAAATGGGGCAAAGGCCGAACATAGAAGAAGAAAGGGAGATAGAGATAGGTCGATTGAGAAAGCAAGAAGAGAGAGAAAACACTTCAAAGTAGATTTCACCCCAATTCGGCATTTCTAGCTTGGAGGCCTTCTCTACCGTTGTTTCCACTAGGTGAGAGCAACATTTCTATGGTTTTGGAATCTCTATCAGAGGAGTTTAGCACCACATCTATAAGGTGGAGTTGCTGCTATTGGTATTCGTACACACAACGAAAGGATTCTCATCCATTAAAACTTACGAATCCCATCGGAGGATCCTTCAACGGCGTTTCAATCAAGGTCCGTTAGAAACCATACCTATGCGAACTAATAAGCGTCTCGTTCAATACGATCTCGTGTGTGTCCTACTCGATCAACAGGAGCCAACTTCTTGAATCCACTCCCTTTACCGGTATCCACACAAATAGCCTCCAACACCGACGACAGCATGCTAGCGCCTTCAGTATTTTCGCGTCTCTCCTTTTTCTCTCTAGGGCTTTTCTAATACATCTTGAGAAATGTCCCATAGGTCTTTCAAAACCCAATAGGCGTATTATTTATTCAAAATTAATCCTTATTAATCTTGAAATTTGAATTTGGATTAAAATAATATATTAATTAAATCTATCAAATAGATCTAATCTAATCTATTTATTTAATCCGAGTTAAAAGCCTACTTTGATTTAATTTATCTCTATTAATTAAACTCGAGATATGATATCTATCTATTTAATTAAATCTGAGATACTATATCTCAATTCAAATTAAATTAGATATATGATATCTATATTCAAAAATTAAATCGAGATACAACATCTCAATTTGTTTTAGATATTTAATTTATCAAATAAATTAAATAAAAAACAAATATTATATATTATAATATTATAATCTTTATTAAATAATATTATTATATTATTTTTGAATTTAATAATATATATATATATATATCCATCCTAGATTAAATACAGTATTCATTAAATCTTAGACATATCTAAGATTCAATGAATCTAGACACTATTGCTCGTGTTGGGTTATTCTTGTGTGTGACCCTGTAGGCCCACATGAGATTGCCAGCAGGCCAATACTGTACCAGCCCACAAGTCACAAGCAGCCTCTAGCAAGACATTGCGACTACTCAATTCATATGGGGATCGATGATATGATACAACCTATCGTACAACCATGTCACATCCCTTTGTTCATGCGATAATTTGGTTAAGGATGAGGCATGGATAATGTCAACTTCTTGCTCTTGACCATTACTTTCTCGATTCTTGAGTAGTCCAACAATTGAAATGAAAACTCCTTTCCATCGTAGTATGATCATACATTTCTCAGTCTCACTCATCGAGGAGCCCAGTATTATCTCTCTACAAATATGAGGGACAAATTCCATCTTGACCATTCACATTCCTCTTCATGAAAACCATTGATCCCAATCCAAGCCTTTATCATCACCCGGTCAAAGATGACTTTTGACTAGGTCAAAGATCAGCGACTCTTTATGTAGGAATCCATGATGATCTCAGGTCAAAGGGCATTGTGATGTGGTTATACATGAGAAAAGCTTATGACTTAATCCATGCAGCTTTATCATGGTGGGTTGGTCCAGCACCTTGTACTCTTACAAGTGCCTATGGCTTTGATTTGTATCTCCATACTTCATCAAAGTCATACTAGTCTTATTTCATCTTCACTCCCGCATAGATGACCGACCAGGGACATTTAGGATAATCTAAAGATATATCCAAGGATACAGTTATCACTATAAACATACAAATGAAAATGATAACTAAATGGAGAATACTTTAAATGACATTAACGTTTAAAGTATAATGACTTGCCCCTAGGTCACAATTTCCAACAGCTACCGAAATCAAGAATCGACTATGGAAACTAGTAGAGGTACATATAAGGTCCAATTTGAGCTGTATATCTTTAGGATTTCCAAATTTATCATTCTGCCCTATAACCATGGGAGGTATTTTTCCCTAAGAATTGACTTAATAGAAGTCGCATAGCCTTTGGATCACTACAATCAGACATTTATTTATACATAGAGAAATGAATTTTCATAATTGGTTGAAAATTCGTCCAGCATGACTCTTGTGCGAAAATGAGTTTTGTAAAGGGGTAAAATGTTCAAATGGGGTTAGTAGGGTGTGGACCCCATATATGGTGCCACCTTTCCTCTAACTTGTCCTCCAAGCACATCCATCTAGCTCTTTCTCCAAGCATATCTTGCTTGCCGTCCAAGTTCTCTTTACTTGTTGGCCAACCTTTTCCTTGGCTTGCCAACAAGCCCTTGACTTCTCTTATTTCCTTTCTTATCATCGTTAGGTCAGCCAACAAGGACAAAAATGGGGGAGAGACTGAACATAGAAGAAGAAAGGGAGACAGAGATAGGTTAGTTGAGAAAGCAAGAAGAGAGAGAAAACACTTCAGAGCCGATTTTACCCCGATTCGGCGCTTCTAGCTTCCGAGGCCTTCTCTATCATCATTTCCTCTCAATGAGAGCAACATTTCTACGGTTTTGGATTCTCTATCAAAGGAGTTTAGTGCCACATCTACAAGGTGGAGGTGCTGCCAAAATCAAGAACCAACTATGGAATCCGGTAGAGGTATGTATAAGGTCCGATTTGAGCCATATATCTTCAAGATTTCCAAAGTTGTCATGTTGCCCTGTAATCGTGGGAGGTATTTTTCCCTAAGAATTGACTTAATAGAGGTCACATAGCCTTTGGATCACTACAATCAGACATTTATTTATACACAGAGAAATGAATTCTCATAATTGGTTGAAAATTCGTCCAATATGACTCTTGTGCAAAAATGAGTTTTGTAAAGGGGTAAAATGTTCAAATGTGGTTAGTAGGGGTGGATCCCACATAGGGAGCCACCTTAACTCTAACTTGTCCTCCAATCACATCCATATAGCTCTTTCTCCAAGTAAATCTAGCTTGCGCTCCAAGTTCGCTTAACATTTTTTGGCCAAGTTGATCCTTGGATTGCCCAACAAGCCCTTGAGTTCCCTTATTTCCTTTCTCGTCAACATAAAGTTAGCCACCATTTAGAAAAAGAGGGGAGAGGCCAAACATAAAAGAAGAGGGAGAGGGAGAGAGGTCAATTGAGAGAGCAAGAAGAGAGAGAAATATTTCCAGAGTTGATTCCGCCTCGATTTGGTGTTTCTAGCTCCCAAGGCCTTCTCTAACATTATTTCCTCTCAATGAGAACAACATTTCTAAGTTTTTAGATTCTTTATCAAAGGAGTTTAGGGCCTCATCTACAAGGTGGAGGTGCTGCCGAAATCAAGAACCGACTACGAAATCGAGTAAAGGTACATATATGCTCCAATTTGAACTGTATATCTTATGGTTTTCCTAAGTTGTTATGCTGCCCTGAAACCATGGGAGGTATTTTTCTCTATGAATAGACTTAATAGCAGTCACATAGCCTTTGGAATCACTGCAATCCGATATTTATTTATATATAGAGATATGAATCTTTAGAGTTGGTTGAAAATTCTGCTAGTATGACCGTTGAGTGAAAATGAGTTTTGTAGAAGGGTAAAATGGTCAAATGAGGTTAGTACTTATTACTTCGAGTTGGTACCTCGAGCCAATAATTTTAGCCTTGAGTCAATCCTTGTTTTTGCCTATATGTTTTCCCGCGACATTTCACTCTTCATTTCTCATTTTCATGACTCCTCCTCTGCTATCTCTCTTTACTTTCTCTTTTCTCTCAAACCGAAACCCTAACCCTACACTCCTTCAAAATCGATAATGCCTCCCAAATCTAACCCAAAATCTTCGGCTAAATCCAAGAAGTCTTACTCAGATTATGAAGCAACAGAATCTTCTTCGCCTCCTCCGTTGAAACGATCTCAACGTGAGAAAATTCCTATAAAGAGATATCAACCTAAAGTGTCGTTTGAGGAACTCAAACCCAAAAAGCCAAAGAAGTTGAAGGTTGAAGAACCTCCTGAGATTCCTAAGAAGAAGCCCATTGACAAAGGGGCTTTAACCCGGAAGGACAAAGAAGCCGTTGTTGTCGTCAGTTCAAAGCAGCCTAAGAAGAAGGTATATGTTCCTTCTTCTAAGTTTCACAGCACCTCAAAGAGCCAAGCATTTGTCTCAGCATCCAAAGCATTTACTTATGCATCTAAGGCTTCAGCCTCTGCATCTAAGGCCTTTGTACAACAATCTGGCTCTAAGGTATTCGAGATACCCTCTCTTGTCTCCATATACCATGCTCCCATTGATCATCCTCCTCTAGATTTTATTTGTCGTCCTATCCTGTTTTCATCTAAAGATGGGAGAAAATTTACCAAAGATTATGCATTTAGGAACTTCTGTCCTATAGTGTCTCTGGACCTTGCAAAACTCAAATCTGATTGTAATCTTGACCTATCCCCTTGGTATAGAGATTATGAATCTTTTCTTTCAATCCATGGAGCTAGCATTACCAACATGCACAAACACTCTAGACTCTCTCCAACAAGGTTGACAAACTTCTCCAATCTCGGTCTTAGGCAGATCTTAGATTTGGCATTCCCTCCCACTCCAAAAATTTCACCTCCCTCATATCCTTCACCATCCTTTTCTTTCACCACCACCCCTGCTTTCACCACCTCTGTCATATCCTCTCCACCAGCTTCTGCCCCAGCGACTATCCCTATTCCTCCATCAAACACTTCTACTGTGAAGATCACCTATTCTGGTTCTTCTATAGTTGAGTTGTTTGGTGAGGATGACATATATACTTCCATTTCACCATCTACTCCCCTCTCTATCATACCATATTCACCTCTACCTTTCCCCAACTCCTCCCATCCACTTTCTTCTCAATACCAGCAACCTCCTCTGTGATTCCCCTCCTTTTGATAGATGCCAAAAGGGGAAAGGATCTATGAAGAAGTGATGAATGAAGAAAGAAGCCAAGATTTTCGATATCTCAACTTGCAAGCTTTTGTGTTTTTAATATGTAAATTGTTCTTGCTTGCTGCCTTAGAATTCTGGTTTAATAGCTTGTATGACTTTTGGTACTTTTGGCATAACTGTTATATGTCGTTAATGTTATTAGTAGTTACTTGTGTCATATAAGTATTACTGTATTATTACTTTATTTTGGTTTCTCTGATGGTTATCAATTTTTGACTTTTTCCTGTGGCCAAATATTTAAAATTTTTAAAATCATTTTGGCTTCTTGTTTACAAATGTTGTCATCATCAAAAAGGGGGAGAATGTTAGTTCTCTACATGTGTTTTGGTGATGATTAACTTTGCAAACACTGTACATACAAAGATCTAAGCAAAATGATTTGAACTTAGTCAAAAATATGATTTTATCAGTAAAAGTTTTTGCTGTCAAATTGGTTTGAGCCAATGCTTATTGCCTCGAGTCAATCTCTTTGCATCTACTGCCAAATTGACATGTTGCGTTGAGCCTATGAGAAGTCTGCCTTGAGTCTCAGCCTAGACTCGAGCCAAAATATTCTGAGACTTGAGCCAATGGTCTTTGATTTTAAAATGTTTTTCAAAATCATGGTTCTCTTGCCTTGAACCAGTGAGCGTTGACTCTAGCCAGAATCTTGACCGTTATATTTAAAAGTCAAGATTGACTCGAGCCGCTACTTAATACCTTGAGCCAGAGACTTGTCTATTGGGTTTCAAATGTTTTCTTTCACGATTGACTCGAGCCTGATTTCCAACCTCAAGTCTTGTTGGAAATTATGCCCTAGGGGCAATTCATTGTACTTTGGATATTTAAGTTATTTAAAGTATTCTCTTTACTTATCATTTTCATTTGCATATTCGTATTGATAACTGAATCCCTGGATACATCTTATAGATTATCCTAAATGTCCCTCGGTCGGTCATCTACGCGGGAGCGAAGATGAGTTAAGACCGCATGACTTTGATGAGGTATGGAGATACGAATCAAAGTCATGGGCACTTGTAAGAGTACAAGGTCTTTGGACCAACCCACTATGAGAAAGCCGCATGGATCTAGTCATAAGCTTATCTCATGTATAACCGCGTCACGACGCCCTATGACTTGAGATCATCATGGATTCCTACATGTTGAATCACTGGTTTTGACCTAGTCAAAAGTCATCTTTGACCGGGTGATGATAAAGGCAGGATCGGGATCGTGGTTTTCATGCGAGGGACGTGAATGGTCAAGATGGAATTTGTCCCTCACATTTGTAGAGAGATAATATTGGGCCCCTCGATGAGTGAGTCTAAGAAATGTATGGCCATACCGTGATGGAAAGGAGTTTCCATTTCACTTATTAGACTACTCGAGAATCGAGAAAGTAATGGTCAAGAAAAGGAAGTTGACATTATCCATGCCTCATCCTTGACCAAATTATCGCGTGACAAAAGGGATGTGACATGGTTGTACGAAAGGTTGTATCGTGTCATCGATCCCCATGTGAATTGGAGAGTCGCAATGTCTTGCTAGAGGCCGCTTGCGATTTGTGGGCCGACACGTGTTGGCCCACCGCCAATCTCACATGGGCTGCGGGTCGCACACAAGAATAATCCAACACGGGTAAAAGTGTCCGGGTTCATTGAATCTCGATTAATGCGAGATTAATGAATACCGAATTTAACTGGGGTAAATATATATATATATATATATTTAAATTCAAAAATAATATAATGATATTATTTAATTGAGATTAAAATATTATTATTATATTATTTGTTTTATGTTTAATTTATTTGATAAATTAAATATCTAAAACAAACAGAGATATTGTATCTCATTTAATTTTTGAATAAAGATATTATTGTCTATTTAATTTAAATTGAGATATTAGTATCTCGATTTAAATAAATAGATAGATGTCATTTCTCGGATTTAATTTATTGAGATAAATTAAATCGAAGGCTTTTAAATTTGGATTAAATAAATAGGTTGGATTAAATCTATCGATAGATTTAATTAATTATTTTTTTAATCTAGATTCGAATTCAAAATTTTAGATCTGGCTTTTAATTCGATTAAATAAATATTATTATATTAGATCTATCGGATAGATTTAATTAATATATATTTAATCCAGATCTAAAGTTTGAATTTAAAAATTAATACGATTAATTTTGCATTAAATACGCGAACAGTTTTAGAAAACCTACGGACTTTCGAATCGAGCGATTCTAAAAAGCCACGAGAAACCCTAGAGTGAAAAATAGAGAGAGACGCAAAAGAGGCGCTAGCACGCTGCGTAGCCGTGTTCGGGAATTGTTCGTGTGGATATCGGTGGAGGAAGCCAATTCTACGAGTCATCTTCTCGATCGAGGAGGTAGCCCACCCGTTCAACGAAGAAGAAACCGCGAACGAGTTCTCCAAAGGTAATATCCGGATTCCTTAGCCTTGGTTTAAACGCACTGAGTGATCCTCGGGACGGGATTCATAGAAATTTTAATCCGCTGCGTTGTACGGATCCCAACAAGTCTAGAGGTTGACTCGAGCCTCGTTATTTTGCCTCGAGTTAAAACTCTTCTATATTTTTGAATAATCATCTGTCATGGACTCGAGCCATGTTTTTAGGTGACTCGAGCCTAAGACTAGACTCAAGTCAATATTTTATCTGCCTCGAGTCAAACAGTATTTTCAAATCTTCTCTATGTCTTGAACGTTGGATAGACTCGAGCCTATGATAATTTTGACTCGAGCCAATTAGGCTCGAGTCACCTAAAAACATGGCTCTATGTCTTTGTTTTGAAAATGTTTAACGACATTCTGAGAATCTCTAAGTACGTTTTTGGATTGTTCATATCATCTATCATTAATGTTCTTAACTCATTTAATCAGTTTGTTAATGAGTTCCAGATGATTAGAATACGGATTAACTTTGGATTTTGAAAAAAGCAATCCGACGTGTTAGAGCATCTATTGCGCTTACTTGTTCGAGACACTCAACCAACAACAGACATACCTCTGCACATCCGAAAGATGTTTTGGGGAAGATTATTTCATTCTCTTTACTAGGCTCTCCAACGGTCATAATCGTAGGAACAAAAGAATTAAAGAATATTATGACAGTGATTATACAAACTTTTGCGCTTCATCTCCAACGGGCTTTTTGAAGAGTCTCAATGGATAAATCATCAAGCTTCTCAACGGTCATAAATGTCAACAACTATAAATACCCAAAGCTTTGAATTCTCCAACTACTGAAACGCTGTGCAATCAATTCGACTCAACTACTTCTTACTGTTTCATTAACTAAGCTAATATCTTCGGATATTCTCATTGTACTTTAGTGTTCATTATTTATCTACTCAGTGAGGAGTTAAACACTATTTGATTATCTTAGTTGGTTAAAGCTTAAGATTGTGGAACCTTAAGTGTGGGTGTACAATTACAATAAGGGGGAGTGAGTCCTAGTGAGAGGATCATCCGAGTACAGTGTGTAATTGTATTTATGTTTGAAAGATAGTGGAAATCTCAAAGTGTTTCTGGGGACTAGACATAGGTCAAGAGTTAGACCGAACCAAGATAATTTCTCGTGTCCATTATTCTTCTTTCTTTATGTATCTCTGTTGTTTATTCTTGAGCTTCAGTGAAAGATTTTTTAAATCACCTATTCACCCCCTCCCCCCTCTAGGTGATATTCCACCTTCATTGTCCTTTAAGCACATCCATCTAGCTCTTTCTCCAAGCACATCTAGCTTGCCTTCTAAGTTCTCTTGACTTGTTGGTCGTGTTCTCTTTATTTGTTGGCAAGTTGTTCCTTGGCTTGCCCAACAAGCCCTTTTCTTATCTTATTTCCTTTCTCATAAACATTAAGTCGGCCAACATGGAGAAAAACAGCAGAGAGGCTAAACATAGAAGAAGAAAGGGGGGAGAAAGAGGTCGGTTAAGAGAGCAAGAGTAGAGAGAAAACACTTCGGAGCCGATTTTGCCCGAATTCAGCACTTCTAACTCTTGATACCTTCTCTAATGTTGTTTTCTCTCGGTGAGAGCAACATATCTATGATTTTGAATTCTTAGTCAGAGGAGTTTAGCACCCTGTCTACAAGGTGGAGGTGCTACCGAAATCAAGAACCGAATATGGAATCGAGTAAAGAAATGTATAAGCTCGATTTGAGCCATATATCTTGAGGTTTTCCTACGTTGTTATGCTGCCCTGAAATCGTAGGAGGTATTTTTTCCCTATGAATAGACTTAATAGTTGTTACATAGCCTTTGGAATCACTGCAATTGAACATTTTTTTGTACATAGAGATATAAATTTCTGAAGTTGGTTGAAAATTGTGCCAGTAAAACTCTCGTGTGAAAATGAGTTTTGTAGAGGGGTAAAATAGTGAAATGATGTTTGTAGGGTGTGGATCCTACATAGGGTGAAGCCTTACCTCTAACAGGTCCACTAAGCACATCCATCTAGCTACTTCTCCAAGCATATAAAACTTGCACTCCAAGTTAGCTTGACTTGTTGGCCAAACTGTTCCTTAGCTTGCCAAACAAGCCCTTGACTTCTCTTATTTCCTTTCTCATCAGCATGAAGTTGGCAAACATGGAGAAAAAGAGGGGAGAGGCTGAATATAGAAGAGAGAGCGAGAAAGGTTGGTTGAGAGAGCAAGAAGAGAGAAAAAAAACATTCTTGAGTCAATTTCGCCCTGATTCAGTGTTTCTAGCTCTCAAGGCCTTCTCTAACATTGTTTCCTCTCGGTGAGAGCATTATTTCTATAGTTTCGGATTCTTGATCAAGGAGTTTAGTACCCCATCTACAAGGTAGAGGTGCTTCCAAAATCAAGAACCAACTATGGAATCGAGTAGAGGTACGTATAAGCTTCGATTTGAGCCATATATCTTTAGGTTTTCCTAAGTTGTTATGCTGCCCTGAAATTGTAGGAGGCATTTTTCCTTAATAATAGACTTAATTTTAGTCATATGGCTTATGGAATCACTCAATCAGACATTTATTTTTACATAGAGATATAGATTTTCAAAGTTGGTTGAAAATTCTGCCAATCTGACTCTTGTGCAAAAATGAGTTTTGTAGAGGTTTAAAATGGTTAAATGAGGTTGGTGGGGTGTGGACCAAACATAGGGGGCCACCTTACCTCTAACTTTTCCTAAAAGCACATCAATCTCCCTATTTCTCAAAACATCTCTAGCTTGCCCTCAAACTTCTCTTGACTTGTTGCCCAAGTTGTTCCTTGGCTTGCCCAAACTGCCCTTTACTTATCTTATTTCCTTTCTCATCATCATTAAGTCAACAAACATGAAGAAAAAGAGGGGAGAGGTTGAACATAGAAGCAAAGAGAGAGAAAGGTCGGTTGAGAGAGCAAGAAGAGAGAAAAAACACTCCGAAGTCAATTTTGCACCGATTTAGTGTTCTTAGCTCTAGAGGCCTTCTCCAACATTGTTTCCTCTCAGTCGACGCAATGTCTAAACTCTTACATTTGGGCTTCCAAATTGCCAGAAGCTCATTTTGGGGCCGTTTTGCACTTTCTAGAGGGATATTTCTCTACAAGCCTTAGAATTGCGTGGAAATCCTCTTTCTCCCACCATTTTACATGAGGATTTCAAAATAATCTGTGGAGCTGCCAAAACTCATCTAATTCTTTCCCCAAAAGGTCATATGATGGTTTTAGATCCAAATTGCATTTTTAAGAGGGAAACTGCTCTACATGCCTCAGAATTGAGTGGAAATTCTCTTTAATACTCCATTTATAATGAGGACTCATAGAATGGGCTGTACAGTTGCCAAATTTATCTGTTTTAGCAGTTAAAAGTCCAGATGTTGTTTTACGCTTTCAAGAGGCAAACTGCTCTATAGGTGTTAGTATTGCCCGTAAATCCTCCTCCTTAATCCTTTTTTCTTGAGGACTCCAAAATGGTTGACGCAATTTCTAAGTTCATACATTTGATCCTAAATTGCTTGAAGTTCGTTTTGGGGCCGTTTTGCGCTTTCAAGAGGGAAACTACTCTACGGGCCTCAATATTGTGTGGAAAGCCTCTTTCTCTCACCATTTTACACGAGGACTTTAAAATAATCTGTAGAGCTGCCAGAACTCAACGTAATCTACCCCAAAAAAGCTAGATGATGGTTTTAGTTCTTGTTTGCGATTTCAAGTGAAAAGCTACTCTACATGAATAAGAATTGAGTACAAATGATCTTTAACACTCAATTTACAATGAGGACACATATTATGGCCCGCGGAGTTAAAAAATTCATAGGTTTCGGCTCCCAAAAGGCTAGAAGCTCGTTTTCGAGCCGTTTTCTGCTTTCAATTGGGAAATTGCTCTACAGTCGTCGAAGTTGCATGAAAATCCCCTCCTCAATCCATTTTCCATAAGGACTCCAAAATTGTCAATGCAATTTCTAAATTCATATGTTTCGGCTTCCAAATTGCTAGAAGCTCGTTTTGGGGCCGTTTTGTGCTTTTTGAAGGGAAATTTCTCTACATGCCTCAAAATTGTGTGTAAACTCTTTTTCTCCCACCATTTTACATGAAGATTTCAAAATAATGTATGGAGCTACTAAAGCTATTATAATTCTTGTTAGTTCTTGGTTTATGAGTTTTGATGATAACAAGACTTGAAAAAGTTTAAGGTTTTGAATCAATGACAAATTCCTATCGCAAGAGCTTACTTGAGCATGCTAATAAGCTTACTCGAGCATGCTCGTTCTGATGTATTTGTTTAAGTGTTCTCAGGTCCATACTCGAGTAAAGGTTTAGTTATTACTCGAGCATGTTTTTAGAAATAGCTCTCTGTACTAATATCTCAGGAAGTATACTCAAGTATACTAATTGTTACTCGAGCATGAGTTCAATTATCAGCTGTTTTGAGTGAACCTTGAAGACTCTTACTCGAGCATGATCTGCAGCCTACTGAGCACTATACTCGAGTACTGATGCAATGTTACTCGAGTACGGTTGCTGATTTGAAGAATGGCTATGTATCAAAGATCATACTCAAACACAGAGTAAATCATACTCGAGCATGGTACTCAAGCAGAGGTAATGTTATACTTGAGCATGATTCTCTTGATCTTGTACTTGCTCATTGTTAAAGCTTACTTGAGCACTGTTTTACTCTTACTCAAGTATGATACTCAAGCATAAGGAAAACCGTACTCAAACAAAGGCTTGCTGATGTCTTCACTTAGTATATTTTTAATGAAGCTCAAATGATACTCGAGCATTGTAGACACTGTACTTGAGCATGCTACTCGAGCATGACCAATTACATACTCGAGTATATGCATTATAAAGCTGCTATTGTGTGTTTGCTGAGATGTTACTCGAGAAACCTCAAATGGTACTCAAGCACAATACTCAAGCAACAACTTATCCCTTACTAAAGCAAGGCTAAACGTTAGTATTTTCTAAAGAGTGTTTGAAAGCTTACTCGAGCTGACTGGTACTCGAGTATTATTCATATGTTACTTAAAAATACTTTGCTGTAACAATAATCATAAATTTGAATATTTTGATTAACCATTCGTTTCTATTTAAATACTACTCAATCTTACTTACATTATTACTAATCATCCTTTTAAGTGAGTTTCAAATCATTAATAAATGTTTTAGTGCTAACTGGTCAAAAACCAACAACGTCTGCCAGAGCATTAAATGTTTGTAGAAAAAGACCACCACACGGAATGAAAATCAGAGCAAACCAAATGATTCTTACAAGACATACCCATTACGGCAAAAGGCTAAAGTATCCTTTCAAAGTCAACATGTGATCAGAAGCATGTCGATGGTAATCCCAAAGCGACTTAATTAAGCAACGTTTGATTGTGTCTAACGGAAGCCATTTGTATCTAACAAAACAGTTGAAGAGTCTCAATGGCTAATTTAAATCTTCTTCAATGGTCATTAATGGAAACTGGTATAAAAACGAAGAACATTGGATTCGCCAACCATCAGAAACATCTAAACATTCAATCAAATTTATTGTGATTTACTATTTCATTCAATTCTCTTAGTACCTTCGGATATTTGTACTTCAACAATTATTTATCTACTCTGTGAGAAAGTTTAATCTTTTGATTAATTATCAATTTAATCTTAAGGTAAAGGGACCTTGAGTATGGGTGTACGATTACAACTTGTAAGAGGGAATGAATCCTAGTGTGAGAAGATTACTTCGAGTGCAGAGTGTGTAATCATGTTTGGAGAGAGAGTGAAAAACCCAGAGAGTCTGGAGACTATGTAGATCAAGTGGTTGGACTAAACCAGTATAAATCTTTTGTATTCTTATTCTATTTACATTTTGCTCTGTCTCTATTTCCTGTGTTCATCGGTTTATTCGAAAAAGAATTTGAAATCACCCTATTCACCCCCTCCCTCTAGGTGATATTCCACTTTCAATTCTTTGCCCAAAAGGTCAGATGATGGTTTTAGATCTGAATTGCGGTTTCAAGAGGGAAACTGCTCTACATGCCTCAAAATTGAGTGGAAATTCTTTGATACTCCATTTATAATAAGGATTCATAGAATAAGCTACAGAGTTGACAAATTTATCCATTCCAACACTTAAAAATCCAAATGCTCGTTTTAAAGCCATTTTGCGCTTTCAAGAGGGAAACTGCTCTATAGGCCTTAGTATTGCCCGTAAATCCTCCTCATCAATCCTTTTTTCATGAGGACTCCAAAATAGTTGACGTGGTTTCTAAGTTCATATGTTTTTTACCCTAAATTGCGTGAAGCTTGTTTTGGGGTCGTTTTGCGCTTTCAAGAGGGAAACTACTCTATAGGCCTCAGTATTATGTGGAAAGCCTCTTTCTCTCACCATTTTACATGGGGACTTCAAAATAATCTGTAGAGCTACCAAAACTCATCAAAATCTGCCACCAACAAGCTAGATGATGGTTTTAGTTATGGTATGTGGTTCCAAGTGAAAAGCTACTATACACGCATCAGAATTGAGTAAAATGATCTTTAACACTCAATTTACAATAAGGACACATTGTATGGCCTGCAGAGTCAAAAAAAATTCATAGGTTTCGGCCCCCAAAAGGCTAGAGCTTGTTTTCAAGCCATTTTCTACTTTCAATTAGGAAATTGCTCTACAGACCTCGGAGTTGCACAAAAATCTTACTCCTTAATCAATTTTCCAAAAGGACTCCAAAATGGTCGATGCAATTTCTAAATTCATACGTGTCGGCTTCCAAATTGGTATAAGCTCATTTTGGGGCCGTTTTGAACTTTCTGGAGGGAAATTTCTCTACAAGCCTCAGAATTGCATGGAAATCCTCTTTCTCCCACCATTTTACATGAGGATTTCAAAATAATCTGTGGAGCTGCCAAAACTCATCTAATTCTTTCCCCAAAAGGTTAGATGATGGTTTTAAATCCAAATTGCGCTTTCAAGAGGGAAACTGATCTACATGCCTTGGAATTTAGTGGAAATTCTCTTTGATACTCCATTTATAACGAGGACTGGTAGAATGGGATGTGGAGTTGCCTAATTTATCCATTTTGGCACTTAAAAGTCCATATGCTTCTTTTAAAGCTGTTTTGTGCTTTCAAGAAGGAAATTGCTCTATAAGCCTTAATATTGCCTGTAAATCCTCCTCCTTAATCCTTTTTTCATGAGGACTCCAAAATGGTTGACACTGTTTCTAAGTTCATACGTTTCTAACCCTAAATTGCTTGAAGCTCGTTTTAGGGCCGTTTTGTACTTTCAAGAGGGAAATTGCTTTATAAGCCTCAATATTGCGTGGGAAGCCTCTTTCTCTCACCATTTTACACGAGGACTTTAAAATAATTTGTGTAGCTGCCAAAACTCATCAGAATCTGCCCCCAAAAGGCTAGATGATGGTTTAAGTTCTGGTTTGTGGTTTTAAGTGAAAATCTACTCTACATGCATCAGAATTGAGTACAAATGATCTTTAACACTCAATTTACAATGAGGACACACAGTATGGCCAGTAGAGTCAAAAAATTCATAGGTTTCAGGTCCCAAAAAGCTAGAAGCTCATTTTCGAGCCGTTTTCTACTTTCAATTGGGAAATTGATCTACAATCCTTGGTGTTGCATGGAAATCCCCCTCCCTAATCAATTTTCCATAAGGACTCCAAAATGGTTGACGCAATTTCTACATTCATACATTTCGGCTTCCAAAATTGCTAGAATCTCGTTTTGGGGCTGTTTTTC
The DNA here is from genome assembly GCA_019022655.1 of Acacia acuminata. NCBI lineage: Eukaryota > Viridiplantae > Streptophyta > Magnoliopsida > Fabales > Fabaceae > Acacia > Acacia acuminata. Next base: position 713,913 of record JAFJYI010000195.1, on the reverse strand, counting down.
GCTTTCTAGAGGGAAATTTCTCTACAGGCCTCAGAATTGCGTGTAAATCCTCTTTCTCCCACCATTTTACATGAGGATTTCAAAATAATCTGTGGAGTTGCCAAAACTCATTCGATTCTTTCCCCAAAAGGTCAAATAATGGTTTTAGATCCGAATTGCGCTTTCAAGAGGCAAACTGCTCTACGTACCTCAGAATTGAGTGGAAATTCTCTTTGATACTCCATTTATAATGAGGACTCATAGAATGGGCTTTAGAGTTCCCATATTCATTCGTTTCGGCACTTGGAAGTCCATATGCTCATTTTAGAGCTGTTTTAGCGCTTTCAAGAGGCAAACTGCTCTATAGGCCTTAGTATTGCCTGTAAATCCTCCTCCTCCATCCTTTTTCCATGAGGACTCCGAAATGGTTGACTAAGTTTCTAAGTTCATACATTTCCGACCCTAAATTTCTTGAAGCTCGTTTTAGGGCTGTTTTGCGCTTTCAAGAGGGAAACTGCTTTACAGGCCTCAGAAATTGCATGGAAATCCTCTTTCTCCCACCATTTTCATGAGGATTTCAAAATAATATATGGAGCTGCCAAAACTCATCAAAATCTGCCCCAAAAAGCTAGATGACAGTTTTAGTTCTGGTTTGCAGTTTCAAGTGAAAGGCTACTCTACATGCATCAGAATTGAGTACAAATGATCTTTAACGCTCAATTTACAATGAGGACACATAGTATGGCTCGCAAAGTCAAGAAATTCATAGGTGTCGGCACCCAAAAGGCTAGAATAGTTGGTAGTTGCTCCTTATCAGCAAGAACCCCCCACCTGAAAACTTTCCCGCAGAAATGGCAAAGGCTAGGAATAAAAGGATCATTAGATAGCATAGAGATAATTTAGTCTTTCTATTTTAATTTTTAGTCTTTTAAAATAATTACTTTTCTTATGGTCCTTCTTAATAAATATAACTTATGCTAAGTCCTTTATTATAATTTTCCCTAAAGTATTTCATATTAAGTTATTTATTATTTATTATTTAATAGATATTTTTGATTTAGAATTATTACCTATGACCACTAATGTTTACTTTCTTATTCTATTTCTTCCCAGTTTGAGTTGCTAAATAGGTTTGTACTATTTACATTATTTGGGTTAAATGAGCTATTTTGTTTATTTGTGAATTTTCCTTTTTTCTTATGATGAGGTTTTCAAATAATTTTGTAGTTTAAAGTTAATATCTATTTATTGCTTATCTTACTCATTTAAAATTATTTCTCATCTAAGGTGTGCTTATAAATTAGTTATATTTAAATGGTCTTTTACAGTCATATTTAATTTTCTTTCTTTTTTTTTTGCTTTTCTTATTTTCTCCTCTTCTTATTTGATTTGAAGTTGATGATGATGATGATGATGATTATTATTATTATTATTATTATTATTATTATTATTACCCGTAAAAAAAAGATTGATGCTCGTCCTTTTCCTTCTCTTCCATTTATTTATTTCATATTTAAGCAATCATTTTTTATTGCGCTGCCATTTTTAATTGTTAATAATATATTATTTTGAACTCGTCGTGAATCTCACCCAAAAAAACTATAAGAAAAATATAACGATTAATTAATAAGTTGTTGACACTGGCAAAGAAAAATTACGAAGTTGTTAACAAACTATCTAAAAAATAATCATGGCACCAAAAACTTGACCACTTTAGGTTTAAAACAGATTTTGTATTTGGTTTTGTTATGGATCTGCATAAGGCCCATACTCAAGGTATGGCCCAACTAGGAACATACAACATATCAGGATCTACCTACAATGAAGGGAGATCCAATCTTATCTACGATCCAGGTCTATCTAAATCTATATCAGGTAGTTACGATATCGGGGCTTCGAATCACAGGGCCCAAGCCATATCAACCTAAGGTAAACTCCATAAATACAGAGGTTAAGCCTAAGGTACACAAATCACAGGTTCTACGTTCCAACCCTAGACTATTTACATTCAATCACACAGAGCACACACCCCACCCCCTTTTGTGTGTGTTCGAACTACGTGAACTTTGATCCCTCTTCAGGGTACGTAGGCCCTAGGCACTGGTCCTAGGTCAAGTCCAAACCAATCAACATCAAACATGTTAGTCCATGAGGGCTAACGTTCTCAGAACAGAACATTGGCGCCGTCCGTGGGGAACGTTAAATTTTGATTCCTATGACCAACGATGGTTCAACCAAGAAGCTTCAAGAATCGCAGACAGACTGATGAGGAGGGAAAAAGACGCCAAATCTTGGAGGCTGAGACCTGATTGTGCAGTAACCTCCAACGAACCCTAATCCTGGTTCGCAGGTGTAAGAAGCACAGTAGGGTTCTCCATCAAATATTTTTTAACCTCCACTGCCGGCTTCATAAGGGTTTTGAACTTTCTCGAATCTTTCATCGGTGGCAGGAAGTGGTTTTTAAACACCGCCCAGAGACCAAAAACGGCTTCCTCTGTTAACGACGGCGGCGACATGGTCAGGCGTGAAGATTTGATGCTCAATATTTGGGCACTCTTTCATGAAGGGAACGTAACAAGGAGGAACGCCACCGTCGAAGTAATCATCACGGTGATGACGATGAGAGAGCCCAGTGTTATCGCCATCGATGCAGTAAAAGCCGACTTCATTATGTTGATCTTCAGAGATCGAAGAGCTAGAATACCATTCTTTAACACGACCTCTATCATTGCTCGGATCTAGAGACAGCGATTGATGGCATTGATGCTGACTAAGGTTTTTGTGGGGGTTGTTAATGAGATTCATTGAAGAAATCAAAGGACGGAAAACCAGGCCAACTCATATCCCGGACGCGAGTCTTGTAAGCCGGCAGGATGGTGGAAATCGGAAATGACGACGGATTAAGAGGAAAAACCGAGATAGTCTCTGCTTTGAGAAGAGTCGACGGTGATATTGTGTATGACGAGACAATCCTCAGCTAAAGCCGAGGCCGAGATAGAGCGAGCCCAATATCCGCCAGCCAGTTATGCTTCATGATGGGCTAGAACGACTTCTTTCTTGATTGGTACGAGAAAAACCACTCATAATGCAAAGGACGTCATCTTGCTTGTCTTCCGACTTGGAGCTCTGCTCAACACTCTCTCCTCCCTCATGTGTTCCTGACTTCAACGGTGGTTTACATCCACTTTGATCTCCGGGATGATCAGTCCCAAATCGAGGTTTTCTCTTTTCGTTTCTGGTTTTGAAGCTCTGCTTTTCCATTATTTTGCTCCAAGATCCCACTGTTATTTTTGGTTTGCGACATCTTATTGAATTCTTCATATGAGGAATCACAGTGATTTCCAGTTGCTGCCAGTACCTTTTACGGATATAAAATCTGTAGTATTACATGATAAACTAACCAGTGACGAGCCCTCCAATTTTAGACCTACTACATATATGCATTTGTAGAACGTTTTTTTAGGTTTGATTGGTGAACAGAACCAATCCTTGAGTCACAGGCACATGTGGCTTAGTTGCAGAGTTGTTGCAGCATGTGATTGGAGTTATCGAGACGAGGCTACGAGTTGCATCAACTGACATTGCATGACAGATGCACGGGCACCTGAGTCCTTATATTTGACTGAGGGCATTGCAAAGGTTCCAGCGACTTACACAAACTACCGAGGGGGATGCTTTGCAAATCAATTAGCCGAGATTGCCGTCCCGAGTTGCTGAGAGATCGAGGATCCTTGGGGTGCCGAGATGCAGAAAAAAAGTTCCATGATACTTTCACTGCAAGGTCGGAGTGGCTGAGGTCAACTCAAATCAGCAAACCATAGCGTTCGGCTCAGAGGCTGTCCCTTCAATAAGCGTAAGAACCCATTCTTTGCTGAGGTGCCCCAGAATCCAACGCCAGGAGTTTTTTCACGATGGAAGCAATCAGAGCGGGGTTTAATTAGGATCGTGACCATAAAAGAATGTCGACATTACTGTGCCGAGGAAGATTTTGCTGAGATAACTTCATCGCCTCTGAGCTATCACGTTCTTGCCATTTTTCTTCTTTGAGTTCAATGCTAAGTTCTTTATTGGAAGAATCAGTCTCCTTGGCAGAAACAGTCTCCTTGGTAATTTCTTATACAACAATCTCTCTGGACCTATACCTCCTATTTGAAAATATGGCAATTAGCAGCTGTATTTGCAACAATGGCATTTGTGATACTCTTTGAAAGGAGGATTGTTTCATAACTTATGACTCTACTGGATACATCGGTCAACCACCGCAGCGAAACAGTTCCCTTTGATTCAAGTTCGATCTTGAAAATGCTAGCTCATCGAGGTTAGTGCACCTGGACTTTCTTTATTCTTTGATTGTGCGCCGCATAGTCCTGATTCTAAAGAGGTCAATTTTAGCAATTTATTTTCATTAATTATCAATTTGAGTACGGTTGGGCTGGACAACATTACTTTGTTATGGAAGCTATTTACAACCTTATGAGATTTCCTCGTGGTGCTTTGAACAAGCTGATTTCTGTTAAGTACAATAGTAGCTCGTATAGGCTGCCTTCATACAGAATGGATTCCGGCACAGATTTTTATTTATAAAAATTATCACCTATTGCAAGAGTTATATCACCAATACATAAGAACAATGAGGGCTTCACAGAGCGATGAAGCATTGATCCCACGATAAATTTGTGGCTATTGTTCGGCAGTGAATTTGTTCTCCGAGTTGAAGAGTGGGTGGTAGCCTTACCTATGAATTTCCTATCAGTAGCAGAGCAAACTCGGTAATTCCATGGTATTTATCTGCTGCTATTTCTGAAAACAAGGTAGTTCAAGAATCTGTCTGCAGTTGAGTTGTCAGATTTTGGCAGTTTCACAATTATGGCTTGTGGAGTCATTTCTTTTGCAGAGAACATATATCAGCTTAATTTATCATATGATCTGTGGTCAAGGAACAATCAAATTATATGTTGTCTACATCTGTGAGAGATACTGCCTCAATCAATCATTCTGTTAACTTTTCAGTTCATGCAAGCAATTATTTTTCTGGGCTCTTGGCATTAAGATCTAGTATGAATTAACTCCATACAAGCTTTGATGAAATTGGCGAGTTATTGGCTAATCTATTTTTCTTGGAATTGGAGTCCTCTCGAAAATTCTTGGAGTTTGCATAAATCACAGCAATACTGCAAATATGGTTGATTTATTTTCCCATAGAGGGTGTGATGGTGCATTACCATGTCAAATGATAATAGGAAGAGGGCTATATCTGTGTGGGGAATTACAACTTTTGGGGATAATTTCTGAAGTTAATCATGTTGATCAAGTGTTTACAAACTCATCCCACTGTGATGCCTGGACTGAGCACCATGAAATGAGCGTTGAGGGAATCATTACTACATCATATTACAAGGCTTACGTAGCTGATGAAATTATTGATCTGCTTGTGGAGATGCACATTCTTCGCATGGGATTGCTGACAACTTGGATGATCCAAAATACAAACATTACAAATATTGGTCTAATCCCTTAGAAACACATGAGATTACTTTTGCCCGAAACTTTTATTGATGAATTCAAGCAATCATTGACTACTTGGTGCTATCAAATACGTATGCACAAGTTAAAAGGTAAGATGACGTGGCAAGGATCATAAAAATGCCGAATAGTTGTGATTTTAATATTATTTTCTTGCGTAATGATATATAGCCACAAGTCTTTTTTATCTCCATTGGTACCATTGAGGAAGAGGCAAGCAAGTCAAGAAATAAAAATCTGTGCAAATTATTGCTAGAGTCAGTGCAAGCAAGATGTTTTACTGGTATGAATTTTGTTGAGGAAAATGCCAAATCCATGGAAGGGAAAAAGGCTCTATCAGCTTCTACTTTGAAGCATGGAGCTCCCTATACTGTGTTACTTGCAGATGTGGTTGCTTTTTGCAATATGTATTACCCACCTCTCAATTGCAAACTTCAACATTGAACCCACTTTCAAAGGCATTAGAAGGTGCACTGGCGGGCTTTGACTTAGAGATATTTTTGGGAAAATCACCCACATTATTCTTCATTGAAATTATTTGGTCAGGAGGCAGATTCCCTTGGTTAATTCATTGTATTAATTGTAAGTACCGGCTGAACCCAAGAGGGGGGGTGAATTGGGTGAAGTATAAAAATTTAGATCCTATGAAAATCTTTTCTCAATTCAGTAAATTCAACTTGTATAAAAGAAGTGAGTTATAAACCAATTGACAAACATTCAAATGTAAATGCTGGAAATGTAAGAGATAAGGGAGAAGAGCTTGCAAACAGATTTATCTTGGTTCGGCCTTATCCTTGACCTACGTCCCATCCCCAAGCCTCACTTGGGATTTTCAATCCACTATCTTTAATCTTCTTGATTACACGATCATGCTCGAAGCAATCCTCTCTCTAGGATTCACTCCCCCCTACAATCTGTAATCAACACACCGCTTGATTACACACTCGTACTCGAAGTAATCCTCTCACTAGGATTCACTCCCCTTACAAGTTGTAATCAACACAATGTATATCCCACTCAAGATTCCCCAATCTTGAGTAACTCTCGAAAAATAATGTGTTTACAATAATTTTCCTCTCAAAGGAATGGATAAATAATCACTGAAGTACAAACACAATTCATTTCACTCTCTAAGCTATCTAGACAAGTAAAACAGTGAAAAGGATGTAGAAGCAGATATCGACATTTTGGCATTGTAATCTTGTATCTCCACGTTTTTTACGCTTGTGTCCATGACTTTTATAGATAGAGAAAGGTGCAGTGACCGTTTATGACCGTTGTAGGATGAATCAGACCGTTGTAGTTGATTATCATTAAGTGTGGTCATCTTCTCTCTCTAAACTCCAGCTAATCCAGATGCTGATATGGTCTGATGTGGAACTCTGAGGATTTGCCCGTTGGAGAAGAGTTTGCTTGATGAAGAAAGTGTTTTTGAACGTTGAGAATTCGTGCTCGATGATGGATTAACCAAAAGGATGTTGATTTACTGAAGTGCAATAAATGCTCTGACCACTTTTTGCTTTTTGCCTTGATCTTCATTAATCTTCATCTGTGCTAACTGAAATTCACTCAATAAACTTGTTAAACATATCTGGGAACATAAGTGAATGATTCATGAAAGCAATAGGATCAAACAAGAGTGATTTGCAAATTCGTGTAATTCAAAAATCATTTTTTAACGTTGTAAACTGCGGTATGTTCATGCAAACTGCAGTTTTGCATACTTTCACTCACAAACTGCGAAAGGCGGAAGTATTGACTTAGCTTGAAACTCTTGGTTGCTTTACGGAAGTCCAATACTCTAGTAAGATTTTGAAACCGCAGTTTTTGACTTCGTTTGAAAAACTTGGTTTGCTTCTCGGATGTCCAAAACTGCGGTATGCAAACCTATCTGCAGTTTGCAATACTTTCACTTACATAACTGATAAAAGGTGGAAGTATTGACTTAGCTTGAAAAACTTGGTTGCTCTCTCGGAAGTCCAATACTCGAGTTTGGCTACGCAAACTGCAGTATTGACTTCGTTTAAAATCTTGGTTTCATTCGGAAGTCCAATACTCGAGTTTGCCTACCAATACCGCAGTATTGACTTCATTTAAAAACCTGGTTCGCTTCTCGGAAGTCCAAAACTGCAGTATGCAAACCTATACCGCAGTTTGCACTTAAGCTCAACAAGTTTGATTGCTTTCTTGAAATTATCTGTCCACTTTCGAGGGCCATATCTCCCTGGTCTGAACTCCGTTTTGGTCCGTTCAACTCTTGATGGAAAGCTCTTTGAGTCTATTTTCATATGCCACTGATTTCCGCTCAATCGGATTTGTAGTTTGTGAGTTATACTCAAAATACCGAAGGTGGGTCTGGACTGTGACGTTGATTCTTATGGCAACTTGTAAAAATCATATCTCCTTGATCTTGATACCTTTGGACTTGATTTATATATAAAAATGACGCTTTGGATGTCTAGTTTCAAATGCCACTGATTTCACGTCAATCCGATTCCTGGTTTGAGAGATATCATCGAATTACCGGACCTCGCCTGTGCTGAAAACGTGAAACAGAGTTGCTGAAGAGCTGATCACGCTGCAAACTCGAGTTTACACTTGCATACTCGAGTTTAGCTCTTCCTTACTCGAGTTTAGCACTTGCATACTCGAGTTTTGAGTCCCAAACTCGAGTTTTGTGTTCCAAACTCGAGTTTTGACTCCCAAACTCGAGTTTTGTGTCCCAAACTCGAGTTTACACTTGCATACTCGAGTTTAGCTCTTCCTTACTCGAGTTTTGAGTCCCAAACTCGAGTTTTGTGTTCCAAACTCGAGTTTTCTCATCCTGAAGTTGATTTTTGCTGACTTTAACTTCAAATTGACCCATTCCAACTTCCATATGACCTTGGAGACTTCTAGCATCAATCTTAGAACTTGGATAACAATATCTTCACTTCATTCAACAAGTTCTTCTTTCTTTCTTCTTCTCTTGATCATTCTCCATAACTCTAACTCTTTCTTTCTTCTCTTCTCTTGATTAATCCTAAAATCCTTTGATAACTTCTTGCTTCCTTGACATTCGATATTCCCATTATATTGCATGCAAGAACTTCTTTCTTACTTTCTTGATCAATCTCTATAATTCATCTTGGATTAATCTACATTAAATACAGTAGTTAGTCAATGTAGAAGATAACTATATTACTCAATCTTTTTGCTTTCAATAATGACATCCATATAAGACATCATCAAAACTAATCATAACCAACATTAATATGAATTCTCATGAGATTAAAGTCATATACTAGGCTGACATCTGTTGTCTAGGCTTGGCTCTGTAAAGTCTCATCTATGAATAGACCTTTTCTTAGTCATCTTGTTTATCTGCAAAAGCCAGCCAACCATGAAGTGGCGCAGCTTTTATCATTATTCCATCTTTCAATTGAAATAAATTCTGGAAATAAGGAGCTGCTAAGCTTTCTTGTTAGATTGCATGATTTACTACTTCTGTCCTTGCTAAAGGATCTCCATGTAAATTTTTGAAGGCAGACCCGATTACACCAAATCTGGTTAAAATCCGAGATCTGTATAAAGTTTTGAAGACGGACCCGGTTATACCGAATCTGGTTAAAATCCCGGCTCCATGTGAATTCTTGAAGGTGGACCCGGTTACACCGAATCTGGTTAAAATCCCGGCTCCGTGTGAATTCTTGAAGGCGGACCCGGTTACACCGAATTTGGTTAAAATCCCAGGATCCATATGATAAATGGTTAAAATGTGTTTCCTTTGTGCTCCCTTCGGGACACAGTAAAGCCAAAATGTGTTCCGGATTAAATCTCGGTCAACCATGTCGGGGCGTATAGCTCTAGGCTAGCACCAGATGAATTTTATGCTCAAAATATTTTTGACTTTGGCCCAGTCATTGACTGGACCCTGGTTACACCAAATCTGGTTAAAATCTGGGATCCCTGTGAATTTTTGAAGGCAGACCTCGATTACGCTTAATATAGTTAAAATCCAGGTTCCGTGGAAATACTAATCAAGGGTTACGACACCCATAATGAAAAAAGGGTTACGACACCCATAACGGAGTCTTGGGGTACGACACCCATCTCGAATAAACAAAATAAAGGATTACGACACCCATAATGGAATCAAGGGTTACGACACCCATAATGGAAAAAAAGGGTTACGACACCCATCTCGGATAAACAAATTCTGGGTTACAACACCCATCTCAGATAAACAAATTTGGGTTACGACACCCATCATGGACAAACAAATCCAGGAAAAACTTTGTAGAGGAGTCCACCTCTAAAGGAAGCAAACAGAAGGAGGACCTTGGTTACACTGCATTCCAGTTAAAATCCGAGAGCCGTGCAAAATACAGTTAAGTTCGTACTCCTTAAGTTGACCCCGGATAAACTGAAACTTATCTAGGTGACTCCGCGCTCCTTAAGTGGACCCCTGACACACTGAATATTATACAGTTAAATCCACGCTCCTTAATTAGATATTGAATACACTAAACATTGTACAATTTGATCCGTGTACGCTCCTTAAACGGGCACTATTGATCGCTTAAGCATTACACTAAGGTCTATACACCCGATCAGGAACACCGAGGTCATTACACCCGGTCATAAGCATTACACTGAGGCATATAAGCCCGGTCATAAATATGACACCGACGTCTCTAAACCCGGTCACAAACAAAAACCATCTAGATGTATGACACCAGCCGTTGTACTCTGACGCGCTTAGGTTAGGCTCGGCGAAATCGCCATACGTGGCCATCGCGAAATTGACGCGTCAACGCTCGCCCCGATGTAAGCACGAGAGTTTTCATTTCGACCTTGATCAGGTCAAAATGTTCAAGCATGGCGTTGCTGACACTTCGACTGGACATGTGACAACTTGCCCTTATCTCGGTTACAATTTACTATTCCGGCTAAAATGGTTGGAACGCGGTAGCGCGGTTAGTTAACACCCCACGAGGTTAAAACGTACAACCCTGCCCGACATTCCCAGAATTAAAGTTCTGGTCGAGCATATAGACCTGTATCCACTACGGTCGATGAATTACTAACTACGCGTAATGGTCGAGCATTTAGATCTGTATCCACTACGGTCGATGAAGTCCTAACTACGCGTAGAATTCATAAAACAATAAGACAATTAACATACACTTAATTGTTAAAAAAAACAGAGTACGTAACCGGCACAGACACCGGGAAAACTTGATACAATGTTTAACGTGGGCACAGACGCCCCAAGGAAAAAGCAAAAAGGTGAAGGACTCTGACCCCTAGCTTGAGGGAGCAGTATCACCAGAAGGCACCACCTCGTTGGACTGCCCGGCCTTCGGAGCTCCTTGCCCGGCCTCATCATCGCCTTGCTCTTCCAATTACTCCTCCTCAAAAGACATGGACCCACCATCGGGCGTCGGAGGGGGCAGAACCAGGACATCATCCTTCACATAAGCCCGGTAGTCATACCCGGCAAGGTTCAGGGATACGTTCGAATTCAAGTGCTTGATTTGTTCTAAGGCCATGTCGAAGCAGTCGGAGGTAGTCTCTTTCGACGAGTTGGTGGTGTCCAAATGGGCCTAATACTCCACCAGAAGAGCATCCTTGGTCGAGTCCAGCTCGGAGGCCAGATCAACGCGCTGCTTTTACAGTGACTTCACAGCATCCAGGTTTTCAGCAGGAGCATTCGGAGGTCGTCGTCTCCAATACCTTTTTGACGAACAGCAGCTCCTCGGTCGCTTTCCCCGTAGCGGCCATGGCAACGTCGCGCTCCTCTTTTGGGGCCATCATCTCGGTCTGGGCCTCATCCAGTGCTTTCTTCAAAAGGACACAGACGCCCTGACCAGTTAAAAGAAAAACGAAACTAAAGCCCCGACCCTCAACTCGGAGGAACGGCATCATCTGAGGGAACCACCTCACTGGTGAGAATGAAGATTAACCTCGGGCATGAGATCCAGGTTAAATGGTCAATGCACCCCGGCAGTCCAGAGCCCTCGACTGCCAGGCTGGGGGGCAACAAGACAGGTGTGGCACTGTAAAGCTATCAGTGATATAAGCAATTACACCAACAAACAAACCCGGAAGCCCGGTCCGTTCCTCTTCAGGATAATTTGGATTGAGGGAATTTGGTGTTGCAGCACAGTGAACGTGGAAACCTGGATGGTTGAGGAAGAAGAGATCCCGACGATCATGAAAAGAAACAAACGAAGTTTCAAAGCAGATTGGCAATTCAATTAGAATACAAGTAAGTCCGAGGTTCGTTGAACCTCAGATAGAAACTTCATCAAAATCCAACAAGTTGTAGCAACTCGGATACGATGTCCGGGTTCCATAATAGATCCACCCCAACAGCCCAGAGATCTTGACTGCCAGGCTGGGGGGGCAACTACTATACAATTGTCAATGGTGTAAGAAGAACCAACGGAAGCCCTCATGGGGTTATCAACGGAAGCCCTCATGGGGTTATTTGGATTTTCAAATACTATCCCGGTTGCTTGAACGTTGCTAGTGAAAAAGCATGTTCACCGTCAACCGAAGTCGAGGTAAGCAAAAACAAAGAACGAGGAAAGGTAAATAGATTCCGCCTTGGGAAAAACCTATCGCCTAAATAGGCAAATCGGTAGCGGAATACGAAGGAATCTGAATTCGTCAAGACTTGGACAAAAGCGAATCAAGATGGAACAATTCGGATATGAAATCCGGGTTAAACAATAAACGCACCTCGGCAGGGTCAAACAAAAAGGCGCCTCGGTAGCCTAGAGACTTTTTAAGCCCAAAAGGCAGGGCTGACACATGTGGCACGACGGATGTATTAAATGCGCACAGAAACTGCAGGTGACTAGGTGTGGTGGTTGAAACCCCGTACGAATACAGAGCCGCCAGGTGTTAGTTGGCAACGATGGCGAACACATAAGGATCCCGACCTCGAAGTCGGGAAAACTCCTTGATATTCTCAGATCCTTGAGACATTACCTCGGATCTTTGAGAAAATGACATCGGTAACCAGGGTCAATGGGACACAACCCGACAGTGTGCGGTAGATACGCAAGAGGGTAAGATTCATAGCAATCTAGCCCAAATAACCTGAAGAAAGATCCCAACCTCAAAGTCAGGAAAATCGCCTCGACATTACCCCGGATCCTTGAGACATTACCTCGGATCTTTGGGTAGACGACTTCGATAGTCGTGATCAACACCTGGATTCAAATGCAGGCGAACCATCTCAGCACTACTCAGGAACTTTGAGACAAGACCTCAGATCTTCGAAGTAAGCCGCCTTGATAGCCAGGATCAACGTAATTCAACTCAGCAATGTAAGACCCACGACAGCATAGCTCGGCCAATGCATCTCGACAGCTCAGAAGCCTAACCTACCAAGCTGGGGGGCAACTGTTATGGATCTGCATAAGGCCCATACTTAAGGTATGGCCCAACTAGGAACATACAACATATCAGGATCTACCTACAATGAAGGGGGATCCAATCTTATCTACGATCCAGGTATATCTAAATCTATATCAGGTAGTTACGATATCGGGGCTTCGAATCATAGGGCCCAAGCCATATCAACCTAAGGTAAACTCTATAAATATAGAGGTCAAGCCTTAAGGTACACAGATCACAGGTTCTACGTTCTAACCCTAGACTATTTACATTCAGTCACACAGAGCACACACCCCAACCCCTTTTGTGTGTGTTCGAACTACGTGGACTTTGATCCCTCTTCAGGGTACGTAGGCCTTAGGCATTGCTCCTAGGTCAAGTCCAAACCAATCAACATCAAACATGTTAGTCCATGACGGCTAACGTTCTCAGAACAGAACAGGTTTATTCTGTAAATCTTGCACATGTAGAGTGTTGTCTTAATTCATTTGCAGATATTTTAATAAGAGAAGATTATTAGTTTATGACTAAATAGTTACGAAACTTTTTCACTATAATTGGGTATTTTTCACTTGGAAGAATATAATTTATATATTAATATATTTAAAGAAAGTTTGATACAATTCGGATAAAAATAAATAATGACATAATTTGTTGGACATAATTCTGTATAAAATCATATTTAATAATTTAATAAAAACATTGTTTTTAATAATTTTTTTTATCATAACAACAACTATTAGAGAATTTAATTATAACTAAATTTTAATATTTATCATATGCATAGTAATTAACTACAACTATAAAATAAAGTACTTTGTTGAAATTCTTTGTCGGGAGAAAGGTATACAAGGAACTTTGAAATATGGTAAACCCAAAATGGTACCTCATAAATCAAAATTTCTAACAATATGAAGTAATTTTTAGGAATAATTATAAAATTATTATTTTTTTGAGAGACCTAATAACCCTCACATACAAAATAAATAAATAAATCCCACCACTGCCGATTCTAGAGCTTTGGTTGTAGGCCAAAGTGCTGACGCCTAGCGTCAAAAGCATTGTTGTCAAAATTGCGAGTTGACTTTATAAGTTTATCATTTTTACATTTCTTACTTGCAAAATCATGTCAAGTCGCTGGTAAACTTGTACTAGTTATAAATTTGATTAAACTTGTGAGTTTACACACCGAGCTTATAAAATCATATCAACTCACTCTTAAATTTATTTTAACTTTTTTGATTTGATCATGCTTAGTGGTTTTGTATAGGAATTTTATAGAAGTTTGTTTGTTAAATATGATAAATTATAAATGCTAATGAATTTAATTTTGATTATTTGGATTTAAAATATATTAAAATCAAGTTGATGTCATTTTTATATTTAAATTACTTAATTATATACTATTTACACCTATTTAATGATAAAAGATTTATGATTTGAGTTCACGATACAAATTTATATCAATGTCATAAGTTTGATTACACTCACAAAATTAACAACTTTGATCAAGAGACTTTCTACGCAAGGTTCCCAAAAAAATTATACATAACCATTAGACTATTAAAACTTCTTAAGGTATAATGAATGATTAGAAGAACCCAACGAATAACAACTTTCACATAACAAATGACAAGAACAGCTTACTCCATAACAAGTTGCTTATGTGCGTACATTGACAAGTTATTGGTGACAGAAAATAACATGCAAGTGTATTTATCAGTGTTCTTGAAGGATCAGGTCCAACATACATCTTAATTACCTTTGCCATCCAAACTCAAAACATTTATATCTATCCGAAAAATAATTATGTAATCTTTGTAAGATTTACATCTTATTTGGATCCCTTTCAAAATCTATATATATTATACATGTTCACTTTTACGAATATAAGAAATTAGTAGAAATAGCTTATAGGAGGATGGACCTAGTAAGAAGTTCGTGAGATGCCGCTGCACCCCCAAAAAAAAAAGAGAGAGAGAGATGTCCCGTCCGTTTTAAGGTATCCTTACACTTCAAGGTCAACGATCAATTTTGTTCCGAAAATTGTCAAAAAAAAATATTGTATTAAAAGTTTTTCCAGGAACAATGTCATCCTAAAATTTTCTAAATCATAGCAATTTCGTCATAGTCATTATTCAAGTTAAGTTTGACTATTAATTGACTGAATATTCTGAGTTGACAAGTATATGTGTCATCCACATTGTTGTCTTTTTCACCTACAAAACTTAATTTCATTTTGGCTCCTTTATGCACTAGTGCAAAAAAGGCTTTTAAGACCGGACAAAAGAGGGGTCGTAAGACCGGATATGCGACCGGTCTTGTTCCAAATGTATTAAAAGTCTACCATTTAAGACCGGACTCGAACCGGTCTTAAAGAAACTCTTTTAAGACCGGACATTTAAAAACTTGGGTCTTAAAAAGTTGTACTAAATGAAGCCGAAATATTTTTTGTTCGGTCCAAAAGCTCAACTTTTAAGACCGGCCAAGAAATAGGCCGCTCTTAAAAGATCGTAATTATAAGACCGGACAAGACACATACGGTCTGAAAAATAGCGGCTCCTAAGACCAGACGACTAATTATACACGGTCTTAAAAGACTGAATTTCAAGAGTAGATGATAAATAAATCCGGTCTTAAAGATTTTGATTTAAGACCGGGTTTAATATCAAAACTCAAAAGTCGTCCTGGCCTTTAAGACCGGTCATATAATTACATCCGGTCTTAACAAGTGAACATTTAAAACCGGCTTATTATTTCCGGTCTAAATTTTCCCAAATTTTTCCCTGCTGTTCTTCCTGATTATATATATATATACACAAATCCATCACCCAATCCAAAGACATAAAAGTCGATACTTTAAGCTACAAGCTATGAACAATTATTTGAATAAATTGAATTGGAAAAAGAATACAAATATTATTCACCATGAGCTATTTGGCCTCTTAATTAATGATTACTATGACTACAACACCTAAATTAATTCATACAATAAGATAACTTACTTACAAATACAATAAGTTACAAGTACAACATACATGCGACCAAAATAATATTCACCATGCCTTCATCTGATTCCCCCACCCAACAACGTAACATCCTCTTATATAACATGCCCCTTTGGATCGGATCCCGCCACAAAAATAAAACAAGAACAAAATTCATAGTCGATGACATTAACTATGAACATAGATAGAAGGAATATAATATATATAGTTAAAGCCTTAAAGTCTTCAAAGAAATCTACATATGAATATTACCTTATGAATTGACTCTTTTATAAAGTGATATCTTCCCATATCCCTTCTTGATGATCACTTCTTATGCCGGGTTCATTATCCGCTTCATCTTCTTCGTTCATGTCCGGTAGACCCCTTGAAAAAGGAGTACTCTTAGGAATACCATAATTTGAATTCATTTCCTCATCAATATCAATGACCCTATTTCCTTGGAGAGCTACGTACCACATTTTATTTTCTTGATCGGTGATATAGAACACTTATTTTGCCTCGCTCCGCCATAATAAAAGGCTCATCTCCAAAACTTCTACCATTGACATCGACTAATGTAAATCCTAGCCGATCGATCCGAACACCATTATTGACATTAACCCACTTGCATTTGAAAATGGGAAATCTAATTTTCATATAGTCCAACTCCCAAATCTCTTCAATAACCCCATAACATGGCATGACTGCCAATAAAGGGATCTTGTCTTTCGAACTGGAGAAGTGCATAGATTCAACCTCTAACATAACACCACCGTTCCGACTCGTGCTCGTATCATCTAGGGACTTCGTGTAAAATGTATAACCATTGATCACATACGAATTCCAACTTATGACATCAACCTCGGGACCACCTCGCTAACCATTTGACTATATCAGAAACACATTCCTCTCCCTCGACCTTTTGTTTGAACCAGTTTGCAAAAGTTCTGTTATGCTCCCTAATAACCTTTGTTTCGTCATTCGATGATTTTCTTTCCTTACAGCTGCTTTATGTGCAGCTATGCTATCTTTGGCTTGAACTTCATCGACGTTATTCAAGATGTATAAGTGGACTTGTGACAATTCATCGGGATCCACACTCTTTACGGAAGCCCCTCGTCTACCCCCATCAAATGCCGACATTTTGGAAGCCCAATATGTCTTACTTTGGCCAAATAATTTTGACAAAATTCCATGGCTTCTTCGAAACATATTTCGAACAATCGATGCTTCGTCCGGTATGCGTTCTTCACATACCCTTTTAGGAATTTCATAGATCTTTCAATTGGGTACATCCACCGTAAATGGATAGGGCCGCACATCTTTATCTCCCTCACTAGATGAACAATTAGATGAACCATGATGTCAAAAAATGTAGGAACAAAAAGCTTCTCAAGGTGGCACAAGATAAAATATCCTTCATTCTCCAATTCATCCAACTTTTCAATCTCGAAAACTTTACCACAAAGCGCATTGAAGAAGACACAAAGTCTAGTCAAAACGACCCGAAGATCATATTCGGCGATGCCTCGAATAGTTATTGGGAGTAGCTGTTGCATCAAGACATGACAATCGTGAGACTTTTGGCCTACTAATTTCAAGTCCTTCATCGATACAAGCCTCTTCAAATTTGAAGAATACCCCGTGGGAAATTTTGTGCCATGTAAACACTCACAAAAACTTCATTTCTCATCCTTAGACAAAGTATGAGAAGCCGGGGGACAATAAGTTCTCTTCCCATCTGGCCTTGGATGTAACTCTTCACGTATTCCCATTGCTATCAGATCCAATCTTGCCTTCACACTATCCTTGGAACTACCTTGTATGTTGAGAAGCGTGCCGACAATACTATCACATACGTTTTTCTCCACATGCATGACATCAATACTCGTGTCTCACATCAAGATTGCGCCAATATGGAAGATCGAAGAATACAGATCTTTTTTCCATATATTTGTTTATTTTCTACTCTTTGCGCCTTACCGAAGACGACATTGATATTTTTCACCTTTTCATAAACTTGCTCCCCGTCAATGCCACCGGAGCATCTTCATACTCTTGGCCACCAAAAAAGGCTTTCTTTAATCGACGATATGGGTGGCCCCGTCTAAGAAATCTCCTATGTCCAAGATAAACCGTCTTTCTTCCATGTTGAAGTTGATGGTAGCGTGTGCCTTCTTCACAAACCGGACATGCTTTATGGCCTTTTACACTATACCCCGACAAGTTCCCATATCTTTGGGAAGTCGTTTATAGTACAAAATATCATGGCTCGCATTTTAAACACTTCCTTCTTGAAAGAGTCAAAAACATCAACACCTTCGCCCACAACTCCTTCAAGTCTTCGATCAAGGGCTGAAGGTAAACATCAATGTCATTTCCGGGTTATTTCGGTCCCAAAATCAACATAGACAACTGCATGATGTACTTTCGTTTCATGCATAACACTGGAGATAGTTGTAAATAATCGTAGTACAGGCCATGAACTATGTATGCTGCTAAGGCTTCCATATGGATTCATGCCATCCGTGCTAAGGGCAAGCCTAAGGTTCCTAGGTTCTTCGCCGAAGTTCGGAAATAATTGATCGATTTTCTTCCATTGAGAAGAATCGGCCGGATGTCGAAGCTTTCCATCGAAATCCTCTCATCTCGCATGCCACCTCAAATTTTTTGCATCATTTTCATTCACAAACAACCGCTTGAACCTTGGTATGATTGGAAGATACCACAACACTTTTGCGAGCCCCTTATTTGACTTGTACCTTGGGGTTTCACATTTCGGACAATTCTGCTCCTCTTCAAACTCTTTTCTAAACAATACGCAATCATTTGGGCATGCATGGATCTTTTTGTACTCCATCCCCAGTGGACAAAGTATTTTCTTGCCATCATAGTATAGATGCGGCAACACATTATCATCCGGAAGCATGTCCTTAAAAGCCTCAAGCATTTCTGAAAAACTCTTGTCGCTCCATCCATGACGTGCCTTCAAGCTTACCAATTTCAATACAAAGATTCAACAATTGGTATTTTTTACACCCACGGTATAGAGGGTCTCGCATCACCGCACATATTACCATATGCATGTGATTGATGAAAAGCCTCTTCTCCTACATCACGAATAATGTCCTCTATGTGATCATCCATATCTGTGTCATTATCATCAAAGGCTACTTCCCTATGTTGAGACCCACTTGGTATTTTTTCACCATGCCATACCCATACTGTATAAGTCTTACAAATTCCTTCACAAATTAAATGTGTGTGTATAACTTCAAGACTTAGTCGCCTCTCATTCAAACATTTTACATAAGGGCAATAAAACTTCCCACCCTCAGCATGGGCATTTTGTTTAGCAAATTTTATAAAGTCCCTCACCCCATTCTGATATTCAACACTCGTCCGTTTAGCATTTATCCAACTGTGATCCAAGTAGAATTCCTATATATATAGACGAAAAGATTTAACATACATATATATGCTCAAATGTCGGTTATGTCTTTTTTTTCCTTTTTTTTTTTTTGGGGATAAACTTGCTCATTAAATGCAGAACGAAGAATCACTTTTGGTCATAAATGTATCGAAGTGAATCCAAGAACCAAAATAAATGCATGACGAGGAAATTAAATGCATCGCGTGAAGGTCTTGTGGACTCACTTGTAGCATATAAATTCAAATGCGTTTGCTTAGTCTTTCTTCTCCCGCCACGAACGTTGATGTTGCGCATAAGAAGAGTAACCTAAAAACATTTATTGGTCAGTTGGGTAGGTCTAAAGTGCAATTATAATCTTCAAAATACAATATCCATTAACAACATAGAAACCCACAAGAACATTTGATCGATTTCGCTCAACCCAGAAAAACCCGAACGATGAGCGGGAAAATCATAAAGTTATATAACCGAAACACCTCTTAGAGCTTGGTCTATAGACGTTTAGCTAAGGAACCGAAAGTGATTGTCGAGAGAGCAACGCGAACCAAATGTGACGAGTGGCGACGAACCTAAGTAACACTTTGGGCGCGACAAGAGAAGTTCGAGAGGGAAATTTAATATTCCGCGCGACGTAGCGAGACATGTTTTATATTTTGGATTTTATTAAGACCGGATTTTTATAATACTCCGGACCTAAATTGAGACAATTAAACCAGTTCATTAAAAAGTAGACGGTTCTATATATAAAATTTTTTAAGACCACCGTTTTATAATACTCCGGTCCTAAAATTCCTCGTTTTTGTGATTTCTAAAAAAGGATTTGGCGAGCGCAAAGAATCGAATGAATAAAAATTAAAGGAAAACTGGAGTTTCTTTAATTACATATATTACTTGCATATGCACGTATACAAGAAAAAATACAAAAGAAAAAGAAGCAGAAAAATTATCAAAAACAAGAATCGACTAAACATCTCCTAAAGCTTATTATCCTCCAAAGCCTTGGCGATTTCGGCGTGAGCAGCATTAATTTCCCACCGGAGATCGCAAGTTTATGTCTTACTCGAATCGGCCACAATGCTTCATTAGAGGAAAGAGGAGAGGGGTCGGTAGTAGTCGCGGTGGGGCCAAGAGGTTGGAGAGGGGAGCGGGAACCTCTTCATCATCCGAAGAAATAACAATGGGTCCAACGACCCGAGACTCTTCTCGTCACAATAGGACGGAATCTCGATGGAGGAGACGCACCGTATAACGATCGACGGAAGGCACGAGCATCACGACTAAGAGCACCCCTACGAGCGTTCTCTTGTATCTAACCATGGTTTGAGCAAATTAGGGCGAGAGGTATGAGGAGTTAATTAATAAAGGCAAAGAGCTATTCTCAAATAGCCACGTACGTAGTTTGGAGTTACGAGGTAGTGAGGAATTAATAAGGAGTTATAGGTACGCGGTATAAAATTCCATTATTTAATATTTTTGCAATTCATTTTATTTTAAGACCGACCTTTTATCATTAACCCGGTACTTATAGGTATGCGGTATAAAATTATATTATTTATTTTTTTTAAGACCGATCTTTTATAATAAGTCCGGTCCTAAAAGTCTTACTTTTAAGATCGACCTTTTATCATTTACCCGTACTTACACACCGTTCAAATGAATGATGCGAGTCTCTTCGGCTTCCGTGATAAACTTCCCAACTAGGCGTCTCCTTGTATTCGATGAACAATGCGTCTCCTCATTAAAGTTTCCAGTGTTTCACATTGTTCAGGATGGGTTCTCTATTTAAACCCGTTGTTACTGTACTTTCTTCACATTCTTCTCCCCCAGGTCCTCCGTTTCCTCCTCCTCCTCTTCAACCTCAGCCCCCACTGTAATGGCTGCTCCCCCAGGTCCTCCGTTTCCTCCTCCTCCTCTTCAACCTCAGCCCCCTCCGCCATCGCCTCCTCCAAATCCGACTGTGAAGCAGTTGGTGCCGTCACTGGTAGCCCGCGTCGATCAAATCGATCGACATTTGGGCCAATTGGTTCAGCTTGCTCATACCATGAACAACAAGCTGAACATGGTACTCCACGCCAATGACGTGAAGTACGATCCCGCTGAAGACGACTCCGACGACTCCGACAACTCCGACGACTCCGACGCCCCCTCCCTCTCCGACTACGAGAGGGATTAGTTTTTTTTTTGTTGCATTTTTATTTTTATTTTTTTTGTGATCGCTGCCCCTATAAGGCAGTGTAAAAAAATTAGTAAATAAAATATTTTTAAATTTTGTTCTCGTGCGAGTTTAGTACTTTATCCATTATCTGAACCTGGAAAGCAATAAACAAGGCAACTATGAAGGATGGATAATGGCGGACTAAAAAACCTAAAATAAAAGAACGAAGACTTTAGTTAGTAAATCGACGGTCCCTAAAAACACCGCCATTTTTGTCGCTTTGGTTTCCATATCTCGATTGCCTCTTGTCCTTTTCATTATCGTCTTTCTTTTTCCGACAAAAAGGAAACAAACAAAACATTGTCCTCGTGTAAATCCAACAACGAAATTCTCAAAATACAGTTAAGAACATACACAAAAAAAAGGATCTTTTACCTTATTCGGATAAGAACAAACAAAGTGACTATTCTTCTCAAGGTTGGACCTTCGTTATCGTCGGTTTTACCTCCCCATGTTAGAAACAAAGTGTCCTTTTCATTATCTTCCTTCTTTTTCCGACAAAAAGGCAAAAGACAAAATAAAAGGGACACCGATAATGCTTTGCTCTACACATGGAAAGGTAAAAACGACGATAATGAAGGACCTAGCTTGAGCGAACGCCGAACCTCGGTTGTCTTCAACCCTATCCATTTAATTTTTCTGAAAAGAGGTATTTAAAGGTGACCGACTTTTAAGATCGCACAAATAAAAACATACGGTCCTAAAAGTTAAGCGGACTTGTAAGCAAAGGACTTTTAAGACCGATTATTTATAATAATACGGTCCTAAAAGTTAATCAAGCTTTTGAGAGTGACTTTTAAGACCGACCTTTTATAATACATCCGGACCTAAAAGTTCATGCGGACTTTTAAGCTTTTAGGAGCGGACACTAAAGCAATATACGGTCCTAAAAGTCTCATACTTTTTACACGAAGACTTTGCGGACCTTTAAGACCGGACATGCTTTGTTAATGAACGGTCCTAAAAGTCTCAAATTTCAAACACTAAATTAAATAGCTATATCCACCATCCAATAATACATTCGAAACCCAAAATGGACACAAGAAAATTGTTCAAAAAATTAACTAAATTTATTTATTGAATTTTACATTGCCTATGTATATTTACAAATGAATTGTTCAAAAAAATAAACAAATTTACGAAGATCATTATTGTTGCTACGAATATACTTACAAATGAATTTAGGACATTAATTATTGTCCTTTTTGTGACTCTAAGATCGACCATACAGATATTCACAAAACACATTGCGTATGTGCTCCAATTCATCATGAGAAAAGGGAGTTTTGCATTGAAACATCTCGTAACATCAAAGACAACAATCGAATTAACTTGCGTGCATATTTCATTTGTAACGAAGCCGAAACTGAATTAACTTGCATAATATGTAACATCAAATACATTTACCTTTGCGCTAATTTAGTATCCCCTCGCGTGGTAATATCATACATGTGTTTCATGATGTACGGCCACATAAGTTGGACGCCGGTGGTTGCCGACGGGTCTAAAAAGAACAAGAAATATATATAAGAGCATATATATAGCTTAATGACCAAGTTCACAAGGCAAAGTGTGCTACAAAAATTGTACCAACCTCTCGTCCGTACCATATGGGGTCTTTGTCCCGAGTACCACGCCTTTTCTTTTCTACTCTTTGGAAGGTCCTCATGGCACTATCATCAAAATCACAAATTTATCAATGATTCACCGAAAATTCACAAAGCAGAGATATCGACAAGAGAATCAAAATGACATGCTTACTCGTTGATGGTCTACCAACGTAGGCAATGGCTCACCGTGAGTGGAGCATAAGAAGATAACTTTATGCTCCTCCATGCACATGAGGACCAACGCCAATGGCGGCTAAAATTCACAAAGCGGTAAACTATACTCAGTGATATATGTAGCAGAATTAAGTGAATTGCTATGTACCTGTGGAAGAATGGAAAAAAGTACAACTTTCTTCTCACTTCACACAACCTCTTTAATATGTACGTCTGTCTCTCCTGCATGGATGTTTGACTTGAATAGACAAGGCACAAGAATCCAAAATCGTTGATCCCGCCATTTTGAACCAATTCATGATGCAAGAACCTACAATAATGACATCGATCGGGAATTAGTATATATGTATGTATGTCTAAACGATGCATTTAAATTATGTACTCATAGACGAAGATACTTACTTCATAAAAATTTGAACAACTGCATCGAGTAAGCTCCCCGTCGAGGAAGCAAGGGACTCAACATCAACGGTGTCAACTTGAACGGGCCGAGGATGAGGGACGCCTACTACTTCATTGGCGAAAGCCACGATTTATCCTTAAAATATCCACTCTTCATCGATCGATATTTTTTCCCCGGGCAAAGACCAACTTAGCGTGGGGATAGAGCTTGAGGAGGGGATGGAGCTTGACGAGGGGATGGAACTTGAGGAGGAGGGGTTGAAGCTTCGGGAGCGGTAGAGACATGTACAAGCATCACTGGCCAAGGGATGAAGGTTCCCTTGACATCACTCACAAGCTTCAGCTCATCAGTTTGAAGAGGGAGCGGTGCATCAATGATCACCTTTTCAACTGACACTCTGGCTTTATCATCAGGCCTTTGTTGGTGGTGTACAGTTGATCCCAAGTTGTGAACAGTCCCTTTTGCAACCAATAATCGTCCATCATGATGATCGGGATCCTCTACATAAAGGTCACAAGGTTGCTCGATCGTCCAACAATGCAGCTCCCTCTAGTGCTCGCTTTACGGTTGCAGGTGAGTGTGTGAAGGGAACACCGGTCTCGGATGATTGCTCAAAAGCAGCCTCATCTCGACTCAGTTCCTCCCTCATCCGGCTCATCCGGGATTGAAACATTGCGCATTGAAGCTTCTTTAGCAGCCAGCCCGGTCCATCTCCTCCCGGTAACCATACTTTGTCTATGGTGTTTGGATGTACCAAAGACTTGCTTTATGCCTACCCGTCCTCCAATCCCCCTTACACGCCCCGGGTGATCCGATTTTCCGGCCGCAACGGTCGAACATCATTCCTCCCGTCCGACACAAAAGATCCCTCTCGTTTCTTTCTTTTTAAGATCTTCCCGTAAGATACGTATAACGAGAAGCTTAGTAATGAAACATGTCTAGTAACTAAAAAATAACAATAACGATACTTACAATTCTTTCGGAACTAGACGAGTTTGTTCACTCGTGTAGGCGCCGCTTGGCTTTTTCCGAATATGCAACCACAACTCCTCGCGACATATTGGAGATGGAGGAGCATGTATCACAGAAGGATTGGATTCTGCTTCATCATCCAATCTCTTCCGCTTGGCCACCAACAAATCTTTTTCGGCCTTTTGATATCCGCTGCGAGAAGCCCTATGAGGGAAATCATTCTTTCTACCTATCTCTTGTGCTTGTTCCCTTCTTTTCTCGTGAATCAGATTGAAAACATCTATTAATTATGAATTCCAAACCATGCATGTCACTAACGTAAATTAGAGAACTTCGCTTCATATGAATGTCAATCAAACAAGAGTCAAATTCTTCACTTCATCAAGTTTCAACATTTTATTTAAGGAAGATGTAGAATTGTAGAAGAAATTGGAGCTATGTTTTGTAGTGCTAGCTAGATAGATAGGTTAAGAAACAAAAGAGAATTATGCTTACGTAAATAATACAAACTTGATCCTTTTTAAGGCATCCAGTGGGATCAGCAGTCCCCATTAGATAGTAACAATTGGGTATATAAAGTTTCCCCCTTTTAAGACTATTCATTTCCTCCTTTGCAAGACAAACCATTACACAATTAATACCTTCTCATCAGCAATTTACCTTTTCAGGGTTGACATATCGACTTGAATAGACAAAGGCGAAATGTATACTTCTATTCACACACCGAACCATTATATAACTAATAGGATTAGATGAACACAATAACATTCACATATCCCCACAGGTTAATAAGCAAACAAAAGGGAAAACAAAACTAAATATAAACTCACCAGAGCTTTAGGAGTGGTTCGCAGAAGAACAAATTGTCGCCAAATTCGTTCATCAATAAATGTGTAAACTTCCCAAGGATGTTTGGCAGGCGGAACCTCAGAGAAAATGTACGTGTTAGCGAGAAAGGTCTTAAACTTCCTCCACCGATCAACACAATAAGACAATGTCTTGTCTTTCAACTTCGACGATCGGGACAACAGATGTAACCCTGATAGTCTCCCAAATAGGATCCTTTACATTCTTAGAGTCCACACTTTTCCACTCATCTGTCAAGATGCTAACCTTGCTTCGTGCTAGACAAATGACAAAACTATTATATTTGCTTTTATTAGGACCGACAGTTCCAACCTTGCATCAAACTCGAATCTCGAGCTTTGACCCAAAAGTCCGACTTAGGGTCACATCCATCATTCGTGTGCCTCTTCTACCATGGCGTGCAAGGCGATTACGAGCCTCATTGTGAGATGAAGAGGGTTCGTTCTCACTCACACCCGCCACACCGTGAACGGCGTTGCGAAACACGAATAGAATCATTTTCACCGTCCATTTTCGAGACAGAAGAGAGGAATGCCCGAGCAAATGAGAGAGTAACAGAGCTGATGGTACGTGGGCGAGGAAGAGAGGTAATGCAACAGAAGGGTTTCGGAACGTGAACGAGGTTCTCCACGGAGTAACAAAAGCTTTCGTGCGAAGAAATGTATATCTTGCGTTGATTTTTAAGACCGGAAGCAAAAGAGACAGTCTTAATATTTACATTAATCCCGGTCATATTAAAAGTCCGAACTTAAAAGTTTAACCTTTAAGACCGTTCCTTGTAAAATGCCGGTCTTAATATTAATAAACTATTTCGTAACGGAAGTATCATATGACTGGTCTTAAAAGAAAATTTTTAAGACCGTCTTTTTGATAAGTTCGGTCTTAAAACTTTAGACTTTTTATATTTAAATTTTCCTTATTATGTTTTACCGCAGAAAATATAAGTACGGCTATATGAGATATATTTAGAAAGTAATTGAAATTTCAATTCAATTTTTAAGACCGGTTGTTTTTTAGTCGGTCTCAATAATGTTTTTAAGAGCGGTGAAAAATTTGTCCGGTGCAAGAAGTTCTTTATATTTACGGAACTGCCACCGATCATTCCTTTAAGACCGGGGTGTCCATTGTCCGCTCTAAATGAGGTGGTCTTAAAGCCTTTTTTTGCACTAGTGATGGGGTGGAGTGAAATTTTAAAATCTTTTGGGACTGTGATTGAAATAAAATTGCATGTGTATCGGCTGAAAATTTCCCCATAATTTATGCTCCTGCTAATATATAGGATCTTGCATTCCCCATTGCTCATGAATGCACACAAAAAGCAATTTATCATCCATCTTTGTTCTGGCACTGCTTCGAAAGACATCAGTTGGAAGGACATTTACTCAACAATAATATCTGAGTTCTCAAGTGTTACAGCAGGAACAGCTTCATCCTCTCTTTTATATCGAAATTATGGAGGCTGACTTGAACTGAATTATAACCAAATTAAAATTATAAAGATTTAGATGTACTGAGCCAAAATATAAGAATTGAATTACGATGAGTCAAAATTTTTTTTTTAAAAAAAAAAAAAAAAAAAGAAGAAGAAGAAAAAAAGAAAGAAAGAAAGATCAATTACTTTACTTACCGTGTATTTTTACTTAATTAGCTTGTATTTTTTTTTTTTTCCTATAATTTTCTGTACTATTATACTCTATCTTTTTTTAATATCATTCTGTCTTTTATTTTGGAAAACACACACACAACTTGGTCAAATTTGTCAGGTAGGAAATACTTCCCATAGTGGTAGACCACTTACTTCTGAGTATTTGGAACCTTCAGTGTAATTTCATTATCTTCTGTCTTCGTTCGTTTATTCTTCCCCGTGTGGATGTCAGCGAATCTTATTTTCCATGTTTTTATTTTTTTGGACAAACTGCATTTAAATATTAAAATAAATATGATATTATTTGATTATTCAAGCACAATCTCAATTGAACGAAGATGTGTGCAATGCAAAGATCATACATCTTTAAAAGAAAAAAGAATGGTAGTAATAATTTAACCTCTTTGAGTAGGCAACCTGAATACCAATATACTGCACTGCAATATTGAATACAACTTATGTCTCTTACTTCATAATACCTAATTGAAATATCAAGATTAATTCACAGTGAGAAATGTACAAAAATGCCCGGTAAATCCTAATTGATGACCCTGAAATGTCTTAAACACTGTGAAGTTTCTAAATACTAGCTTGATATTTAATATGAAAAATAAAATGACAGTAGCAGTTTAATAACTTTAACTTATCAAATAACAATAGTTTAAGACAATCTCAACTTATTTTACCGAAAAACAAACTTGTCGAATATCAATGGCAACAATAGTTTAACAAATTTAACTTATTAAATGGCGACAACAACTATGACAATAATGACAAATAATTTTTGACCAAAAAAAAAAAAAAATTTCCAGAATTTTTCCTAAGGACTTCATATGAGTTGAGTTATTTCAAGAGACTTTTTTTTTTTTTTTTTTTTTTTTTTTTTTGCTATGAAAATTTTAGGAAAGGGGTTGGGCTCACCCACAGTCTAAGGGCAGGGCGCTTGGAGCCCAATCCGCCGAGAATACTGGTGCTCTTTTACCTGCCGAGCGTTACTACGGCTTCATAGACCCCTAGGATGTCTCCCCCAGCGTTTTGACTGACTCCAGGATCGAACCCCTTCCCTTTAGGTGAAGAAGTCAAATCCCTTTACCAGTTGAACCCAAAGACGAGGGGTTTCAAAAGACTATTTTGATCTTATATGTCATGCACTCATGCTCCCTAATTTAGGGGGGAGGGAATATCAAGATTTGGGCTTGTGTCTTAAAAAATGATGAAATGTGCCCATTGGTGGGTCCGTACAAGCCCACATATATATGGGCAGCTTGATTGGGTTGATCTTAATTTAAGAACCAGGTTTACAACCCATTTTCATTTTGGGCGTACTAGGCCCCAAAACAAGTCGAACCAAATGGTCATGAGTCATGCTTATTCCACATGGTAATGCAAAGAATCGTGGCATTGCATTATATTTGACCAACTTGTCCAAAAACGTAAATTTGACTATGAGAAATGTTCGTTTCAGAGCTTTATGGTTTTTTGTTGTTTTGTATTAGGAGAGTTTAAACGATACATATACACATGCTTAGTTTCTTTATATATAGTTATGTGACAGGGTCAGATTCAAGTATTGTTAGGTTTAATTAAGGATTTTATGTATTTACATGAACTCAAACTCGAAATCTAACGAACAAAGTGTTTTCCATTATAATTTCAAAAGGAAGGATGGAATATGAGGACTTCCTGAATATCACCGCATGCTTTAGTTATTTTATTCATGGGCATTTGAATATGGCCACACATTTGTTTCACCATTATGTAATGAGAACAATTAAGTCTTTTGTTTGTAAAAAAAAAAAATAGTTTTTAGAAATTTTATTATTTTTTGTGAAGATCTTTTAAATAATATAAATTAAAAAAAATCATATTTTATAATCAATTTCTATAATTTTATTTTATTATTTTGTATTAGTGCCAACATTTTATTCAAGAAGGGGTGAATCGAATGATGTTAAAAATTTCATACAAATATGATTAATAACTAAATCGAAAGATAAGAGTTGGAGAAATATTACCAAAGTGTACACAAAAGTTTATACCTACGTCCAGTCCTGAGAGTGCCTATGAGATTTTCACTATATTCTCAAGATTCGACGGATTTTTGGCACCACAGTATAAAGAGAATTCCTTAATAGGACACGTACTCCCTCTTTCACTTTGTAATTTGACAACCTCACTCAAAGTCCAACTACCTTGAGATTTTATAGAATTGAATAAGGTCAGTAGACTCTCTCACAGAGTAAGTACATAAACACTGAACTACAAATCGAATATCATAAAATATTAGAGAATAAACTGAGCAATAAATATACAGATGGTTTGTCATTGCCTTTGTTAACTTTTTCCTTGACTTGAATGATTCACTATTTATAGGTAATCGCCATTAATGATCGCTGTGAGCATTCGAATTTGTTTGTTAGAGAAAAATTGTAGTCATTGATGAAATTCAATGTTCTATCCCTTTCTTCTTCACTTCAACAAATGCTTCAGACGCAATCCTCTGTTCTACTTTGCTCTGCATTTAATGTTCTAATAGTTTTTTGCTTTTGTAGCTTTCGAAGTTAATTCAAACTTTATTCATTTAAAACTTATACACAAACAAGACTAGTAACATTGAGAAATAGTATAAGTAATTATAGAGTGTAAATAGATGATAATCGAAGATATCAAAACTATCAACACGTTGATTTTCAGAAAACGATGAACACGCACTCAAGTGTGATCTAGAATCACTCAAGTGATGATTTGTCACTCGAGTGCTTGCAGTCAAACTCGAGTTTCCAGATGAATTTTGAGTCTGGTAGTGAAGTGTTGTAGAAAACTTCATCACTCGAGTGCTTTAATGAGTAAATCAAGTGATCTTCTGTTTGTTTGAAAAATACTACCTAGACTCGAGTGAATATTTGGATCACATACACTTGCTTGCAAGTAATCTTGGATCACTCAAATAATTCTCAGGATCACTCGAGTGATCTTATGAAGATCACATTACACTTGATCCATATGCGAGTATCTAATTGAATTCTGCAAGTTGGCACCATCACTCGAGTGATCACTAACACACTTGAGTGATCTTTGAACACATCACTCGAGTGTTGAAAACCGTTACTCAAGAGATATGCTCCAACTTTTAGAAACTCTGCGAGTCACTTGCAAATTTCTGCAAGTGATGAGGAATCACTTGAGTGCTTATCACAATTACTCGAGTGATTATTCATAACTTCTGAATTTTTGTGAGTGACTTGCAGAAACACTTGAAGTGAGGATGCATCACTCAAGGGCATTCACTGTAACTCAAGTGATCATCTTAGATTACTTTAAGTGAATAGTATTCACTCGAATGTCTTGTTGATTTAAGTTTATTTTAAATACAGTTCTATCACTTAAGTGTTTAGAAACACACTCGAGTGACTTAAATTATCAAGTCCACTTTGTATATCAAGACTTGTTATCATCAAAACACAAAAATATTTATTACAAAAAATCAATATTTATTATCAAGTCCACTAATAGTTTGTATACTCGTGAGCATTTAAAAAAAAAAATCATATTTATGATAATTTTAAAAAGTTATTTTGATTAAATTGTGAAAAATAATAAGATGCGATATATGAGAACAAATGAGATCTGAAAAATTAATAAATAATCATTTTCATAAAAATATTTATTACATTGTCTACCCCTATGTTTTACCTAAATTACATAAACCTCTCTTCTA
Organism: Acacia acuminata; assembly: GCA_019022655.1. NCBI lineage: Eukaryota > Viridiplantae > Streptophyta > Magnoliopsida > Fabales > Fabaceae > Acacia > Acacia acuminata. The sequence continues at coordinate 682,992 of JAFJYI010000195.1, read as the reverse complement.
TTTTGGAAATGTATATAGACCTCCCTTAAAATTAAAATGTATATTACATAAACTTTTTTGTTTATTATTTGAGATTTCATTTCCATCTACCAACCGTGACTATTAAACATTTGTTTTAACTAAATATCCATCTTTCAACAAATGAATAAACATTTATATTTTCCAAAATATAATTTTTTATACAAACAAAAATAATTCTAATATATATATGTTCAAAATTTTCAATATATCATACAATTTTTTAATTTTTATTATATTTTTTAATTTATTATCATGTTTACTGAAACTCATTTATTCAATATTCTTTTATTCATCATATGTTATTAATAATGTAAATTTGAGATATTGTATAACTTATATTATTTTTTATTTTTTATTTGATTAAGTGTTTCCCCCTCGAGGTTTAGAAGGTAAATGGTTCTCATCTCTCCCAATAAATGGGCTTCCTAAAAGTCAAACTTATGTTCTCATCCTTATAAGAGTGAGGTCCCTTACCATCTCAACCAAATGCTTGTTGGTTTTAAATTTTAATTTCTTAAATACATTTTTTGCGCAAACATTTATAAACACATTAATTTGAGTATGCATCTATTAAAAGAATTAATCCTATTTTTAATTAGGTTTTCTATATCTACATTAATTAAGTTAATCATGTATTTATCTCAATATGAAACAAAATTAACAGATAACTATTTGGAAAGGTAAACAATAATTACAAAAAAGGAAAAAAAAAATCTAAAATTACTTCAAGAATTTTAATCAAAATGTGAGAATTAGTAATGATGAAGGGTAAATTAGTAAATACAATTTATTTAATATAATTTTTAATTAAAAATAAAAATTCTTAACGGATTTAGCCGTTTGGACTTAAATGTATATTTTTAAAATAGAAGAGATGTCTATATAATTAAGATAAAATATAAGGGAGGTTAGAGTATTTTACCTATATATTATTTTTTTTAAAAAAAAAAATTGTTTATGCTTAAACAAACAAGTTCAAAATCTCGTGACAATTCATAAACAACAAAAAGATATGTGCTGCATGATTCAGAGCGCTATTATTATACAAGGACTTTAATATTTTGATGACTTAAAAAAATATAATTATAAAAAATTTGAATTGAAAAATATGCATATAAAATTATGTGTGTATCAAGTCAAACAATAAGTCAGAGAATGCCTTGGCAAAAAAGTAAGAGAATGCATAAACCTAATGATAAAAGTTATGGGAAAATTAATGTTTTATTCATTTAGCTTTAGCTTGTAACTCATCATTTGTGATTGTGCCCCCGAATTTTGACTAGGCGTGACTCGATCTCTAAATTTTTTATTTGTTTATGACTTAGTCCCTCATTTTTCAATTTTTATATTATAATCCCCGTTAGTTTTAAGTCATGTTGTCATACCCCTTGTAATTACGACATTTATTAGAGTAATACAGCGATATATAGTGAGCAACACAAATATAGAATAATAAACTGATGACAGTATATATCCTTGGAATTGTTCAAGAATAATTTACAAAGTTCTTAATATAGTGATCCAAAGTAACATCGGTGTCGATATATACAATACAACCCAAAACCAGTTGAAACAAAACTACTGTAAGCTGTACAGCTATATCTAGTATCAAGCAGCAACTATCATTACTCCGTAATTGTAGCCTTTCCTTTGTAGATATTCTTACTACTTTGACCATGTCTGAACCTATGCCCTTAGAAACATCTGGGATTCAATTTGAACCCCAGAGTAACATATTAATCTCATGCAAAGGATAAATAGTATATGAAGGTTAACCAAAATCAATAGTCCACACAATATAAACATTCAGATAATGCATATCATATATGCATACCACACAACCCCTAGCGTTAGGTATAACAAATTGGCATGTATCGCCTGTACGTCGGAGTTCTCTATCGGGACACCCAACTAGGAATATTTGAATGGGAACTACCAAGAGTCCTATTCGAAATCCACCAGCATTCTCAATCGGAAGTGCCCCAAGTCGTCCGAATGCAACTAGGATAGCCACCTAAGAATCTTAGTCCATTAGGTCTTACGCCTAGTTCTAACCACCGGGAAAGTACTCCATGATCAGCCATTCCTCCCAATTGAGTTGCAAGTGGTCTGGTCCCATACGGGATGAGACAATAACATATTTGATTCAAGCAGCCATACACAGATATACAGAGTATATGAGATTAGAGTTTCTACCTTATTACTTTATCCAAGTAAACTTCGTGAACCTCGTGTGTTCTGGGAATTACAGGTTCCTATAAGAAATCGTTATGGACAATGGTTAATACTAATCCCAACTCTTGACATTCCAAATGTCATATAATACATTATAACCTAACAAGGAATTATTAGACTTAGGTTATGTCCAAGATTTCATTGTTTCCTTCATTTTCGCAAATTTGACCATATTTTCCAAAATTTGTGTTGTAACTTTGAAAAATCATATCTTATAGCACAAATGTCCAAATGAGGTGATTCCAAAGCCTATAGACCCCTTATTAAATCGGTTTCAAGTAAAAATAGTTCTAACATATGTTCACATGTACATCAATCTCAGTTTAATAAAACACTACTGTTGTCCATTTTTCAAACATTCATAACTCGGTGTACACAAATCCAAATTTGACCAATTACCTATCAAATTAAAGCTTATTATGTCTATTTTGATCCTAAAAATTTCATGGAAATTGGATATCATTTACTATCCCAAATATGCATCATAAACGTACTATCTGAGGATGGAATATCACCTAAGGGGGACACACGAGTACAAATAAGATAGAGACAAAGAAAGGAAATAGACACAGAGCAATTTATACTAGTTTGGTCAAACACTTCGTGTAATATCCCGAATTTTGGACCATGAGAATTGACAACAAGCCTAAAATAGGCGGACGACTAAGCCCGGTTCGGGAAGAGTCACAAGAATGTCGAGAGATAGGAAGCCTTTTAGGGACTAAGTAACTCAGCTATACGGGTCAGTACACCTAGTATGTATAAGCCGTGAAATTGAAAGTGCCAATGGAAAAGGGGTACAAAAGACCTATATGGTGTTAACCAGCCGGTAAAAATGTCATTTAGATATGTCCTAAGGTATGGGATAATTAGCTAAGGAAAAATGTGCTAAAAGAAGTGTGCACATGACATTTCCTAGCCAGGTAAGAATTTCCTGCATTTTTGAAGAGATAAGAATGAAAAGTCATCTATAATAATTATCGGAGGACACGTGTCACTACGGGATTAAAAAGCAAAAAGTAAGTAATGATTACAAGGGAAAATAGTCAAATCCTTACCCCTTAAGTCATTAATTTCGTCCACCTAGGAGAGAGAAGGAAAATTCAGATGATTTTATCCATATTCAGGCCTAAACACAAAATGCGGGTCGAACAGGCGATTAACCGGTAGAAAGGGGACCGATAAGGACCGAGTAGGAGCTTCTTTTAGACTGAATGAGACAAGTGTGGGGTCATATTGGGTAGTCAAGGAGGCGCCACATATGTAAGTCCATTCAGGGGGAATATCTGGAAAGTTGAAGAAAAGTATGAGAGAAAGCACCCTGTTGACTAGTGGGGCTCAGCAAAGACCGATAGAAGGAGATGGGACTGAATAAAGTAGAAAAGCCTAATAAAATTGATGGGGGTAGATTTGGTGGGGCCCTTATGCGCCACCTAGCCTTAAAAATGATTAAAAATTACTTTGAGAAACAGAAAAGCAAAATCAGTCCAAAAAGTCAAAGTATGGGTCCTACTTTCTGGATAAACAGGGAATAAATTAGATAAATTAGAAAAAATAAAATAAAAATCAAGGAATCGAATTTTTGGGCCCAAGATGGCGCCACCTAGTCCTAGGAAACATCTAGAGAGCTTGAGGAAAAAGAAAATAATAATAAAAAAGTTCCGAGCCAAAACTGGATATTTTCATAAATTTCGAGCCAAAGTAGGTAATTTTCTCCATTTGAAAGATAAAAATCTGAATGAAAGGAGGAAGAGGTGCCACATGTCCAGACCCTAGACTCTTCTAGATTTTCTTGCTAATTAAGTCAAAAAGCCAGATGAATTTTACTAAATACTGGATAGGATTTTACTCCAGTTATTCTGGACTAATCAGTTACCTTTTACCATTATTAAAAGACATATGCTCTCTCTCTCTTAACCAAGGACCATGAAATTTTCAGAAGGAGGGAGATTTCTAGCCAAGTTTCCATAACCAAGAACAAGGTCTAAGCTATCAAGATCATCAATCAAACTTCCGATTCAGATAAACATTGAAAACCCAAACCTTTGCAACTTGGACTTGTGATTTTCGTGCAAGGGGTTGGGGCATGGTATTACAATATGATTTTGGTGTTTTTAATGATCTCAAAGTGTTCAAAATGTGATTTTTCATGGGGTTAAGCTATGGTTTAAATTTTCGAACTCAAAAACTCCGAAAAACCTTAAGAACAAGCTTGCTGCCCATTCTGGGTTTTCTGAGCAGCGAACCTTAAATGGGGTCTTAAAAATAGTAAATGAACTTGGATTAAGCTAAAATTTTACAGGGATAAATTAAACATCATAAGGTTCACCAAGATGTATAATTTTGTGTTATTTAGATTTTTCTATGGAGAGATAAAAATTGGTAAAGGTGGACCAGAAAGCAACAGGATAATTCTGACCAGAGAGTGGAAAAGGGGCTACACGCCAAAATATGTGTACTTCTGGTCTCTGAAATTATTTTTCTTGAAATATAGACACCCTAATGGTTCAGATGGTGCTGGCTGGTTTCATGTCAATATGATATTTTTGGAGTTTGTTAGGAATCATGGAAGCTGGGCCAGACTCACTGGATTTTCTGGAAAATTTACAAAGGGCTTGGTTTTAACTAAAAATGTAAGGGTATTTTTGGAAAAATGCTAAAATAAGGTATTTTGGTGTTATTTAGGGTTCAACCATACCTTGGAGACCTAAAAGGCCATTAAAAATTGTAAGACGGTACAAACCCCATCAGGTAGTAACTGCTTTACTCCCTTACTTTTATGTGTTTTGATGTATGTATTGTTGTGTCATGCATGTGTTTTGTACTTTTTCCAAATATGCATACAGAGCATGTTGGGGTTTGAGTCCCTAATGATTGTGTCCCTCACACTGAGGCCTGGTTCAGGGTCTGCCTTGAGTGGCAGCTCAACAGAGACAGGGTTGTGATTCCGTAAATCCAGGGCCTGCCTTGGTAAGGCGGGTCGACGGTACGAAGACATGTTGTTGTATATGTTTATGTTGTATATATGGTATATTTGGCATATTATATGTGATTTTATCTGTGACATGGTTGCATGCAAACTCTTTACACATTTAACATGTGAGTATTGACAGTTACTCTGGGAGCCATTATTGGACTCCAAACGCTTCTGTAGCTACAAGCGGGCCATGTTTGAAGCGAAGTACCTTTTTGGAAGAGGTAGGGCCCACGGTGCGAATGAAGAATTGGGGATGCCCTATTACTTTGTAGTTCGTATTTATATTTCTGGGATGACTGTATATCTATTATTGGTATTTACTTTTGGATGACCGTACCTTTAACCCTTCGGGGACTCTTACCTTCTGTTTATTTTACTTTTACCAGTATAGTAGTTATCCAAACCGGTCATATGCTCTATTGCGCATGCTCTGATATATATTGTTACACCCCCACCGGCCTCACCCTTTCGGGTGGCGGGTTAGAGGGATTCCTTTACTTAGTTACCTTTCCTTCGTTATTCGGTCCATTTAATTTATATCAGAGTGAGCGCAACAGAGCATTTAACAGGTTTGGACTATCTACTGTACTGATAAAAGTAAAATAGACAGAAAACAAAATTCCCTGAAGGGTTAAGGGTACAGTTATCCAGAATAAATACTGAAACATAAATACAGTCATCCCCAAAAATCAATACAAAGTAAAATAGGGCATCCCCTACTCTTCACTGCAACACTGGGCCTTACAGTCCAAGAACGGCCCCCAGAGTAACCATCAATACTCAAATACTAAATGTGTAAGGAGTATGTAAGTTACCATGCCAAATAAAATACGAAAACATGCCAAACACATACCATATATGTATTCAGGTCATACCACAGTAAAACACATAACACGGTCCAAGAACCCGTACAGCTGTCTTACCAAGGCAAGCCTCGGTCTCACTGGACTCTCAACCCGTAAAGCCTGCCCTCACTAGGCCAACCCCGGACTGAAACTCAACCCACTCAGCCGCCAATTAAGGCCGGCCTCGGACTGAACGTCCTCAGCGCTAGGAATCACACAACACTGTATGCATATTTGGCACAACATATACAGAGCAAAAACACACATGGCAAACAACATACAACAAAACACATAAAGATATCTGAGTAAAACAGTTACTACCTGGTGTGGTGAGTATTGTCCTTACTCTTTTATTGGGCCCGCTGATTTTCCAAGGGTTTCTTGACCTAAATATCATTAAAATACACTTATTCAGTATTTACGAAAATGCCACTACGTTTTTTCCTACCAAAACCGAGCCCAACCTCATTTTCCAGAAATCCAGTGTTTCTAACCCAACATGTAAGATTTTTAATAAATTCCAAAAAACTCATATTTACATGAAAACAGCATCCTTTGAACCATTGAAATGTCTATGTTCCATGAAAAATATTATTAGACTCTAAAAGTACTTTTATTTTGGCGTGGTTCTCACTCTTCACACCTGGGTCTAATTTCGCCCTGTTTCAGGAAGAATTAACTTAGAAAATTTGTAGCTCTCAATCGGTACATCAAACATATATCGAATTACTGATCAAAATGATGCCCCAGATGTCTACTTTGCACCGGAAAAATGTCAGCACAAAACAATATCTCTACTGCTCTAAAAAATGCTTTGAAGCTTCGCTGCCCAGAATCCAGAACACTGGCAGCAAGCCTTTTCTTTGAGTTTTTGGGGTTTTTGAGTTAGAAAACTTAAACCATGGCCTAACCCCACAAAAATCACGTTTTAAACACTTTGGGACCGTTAAAAAATCCAAAATCAGACCCTAAAACCAAAGCCCCAACCAGTTGCACGAAAATCCAAAGTTAAAGCTTTAAAGGTTCAAGTTGTCGGTAGTTACCTATTTCGAACTTTGGATTGGTGGACCAAGTGGTTGAGAGCTTGAGTTGAGCTATGGAAGCTTGGTGGTCTCCTCCTTCCTCTGCAGCTAGAGCACGAAAGTTGGGGAAGAAAATGGATGTTCAAGCTCTCTAATAATATCCCCAAATGTAACCATTTAGTTCATGTAACTAATTAAATTTTCTAGTTTAGTTAGAAACTAACCATAATTGCTTGGATAAATTTCATGTGCAGATTTTGGACCTTTCTAGGAGCACAAGTGGCGTGAGTTTTGGCTGCCCATGATCAGATTTTCCTATTTTAATTTTACAACATTTATCCCATGTGTTTTCTAGAAAGCTTTTGGGCCCACTTACATTGACTCACTTGACCAAGCTTGAATGATCAACTTTTTATCAAATTTGGACAGATTTCATGCACATGGAATGTCCCAAAATCTGAACTCCAATAATTAAATCCATTCTTCCACTTTATTGGTCAATTTCGGGGTCTACCGGCTCTTAACGGGTCCCGTCGGGTCCAAAAACGCGTCTTTTGTACTTCTCTCTGACTTTGCCAGATATTCTCCTCTGCTTGGGTATATTCATATGGAATCTTCCCTCTTTCCAAGGTGGCCCCATATTTGTCTCATTCTGTCCCAAAAATAATCCCCTAACTGGTCGCTATCGGTCCCCCTTTTAACGGTTTATCGCCTGCGGGTCCCGTGTCTTGTGTTTGGACCAGAGTATGGGTAAAATCATATGCTTTTCTCTCCCTTCTCATATAAAACGAAATTGAATGCCCAAAGGTCAAGGAATTGACCATTTTGCCCTTGCTTCATCATACCGGCTTTATGCCTCACCGGTATCTTGCCCTGGGCCCATACCTTTTCAAACCTGGGCCCACCAAAGACTCTTTTTCCTCAAACATATAGAGGATCTTTATCTGTCCAGGAAATGTCATACTTCCTTAACCGGGCTTAGTAGTCTGCCTAATTTAGGCTTATTCTCAATTTTCCGGGTCTAAAATTCAGGATGTTACATTTCTGCCCCCGTAAAATAAATTTCGTCCTCGAAATTCGGTTATACACTAATCATATTTCAGGACATAAAATTAGCGTAGCAGTTCTTATGTCCTTAACTGTTTCCCACGTCGCTTTCTAGGAGGACAATCCCTTCCAAACTGCTTTGACATAAGGGATACTTTTCAATATGAAAGATGTCATGTAACCCATTAAGGTGTGGTGGTAATGCCAATTGATACACCACGGCTCCTTAGTATTTCAAGAGGATTGATATACTGAGGACTTAGTTTTCTCTGCTTTACCGTTCTTTCAATTTCAGTAGCAGGAGATAATTTATGAGAAACATGATTCCTCACATCAAATTCGAGAGGTCTCCTTGCTTTATTAGCGTAACTCTTTTGCATGCTTTCTGTTGTAAGGAACCTCTTTCGATCAACTTAATTTGTTCTCAAGTGTCATCAACAATTTCCAATCGAACAATTTTCTCTTAAATGATTCTGTTTAACGCTTAGGAGATCTCGCACATCTCACATACAAGGCTTCACTTTGCCTTACTCACTTTACCTCTCGTTTTGTCACATACGGCCGTGTGACGCATTTCATCCATCACCTGGTACAAATCGTATGGTTTACCAGCCTCACGAGGTACTCTAGACATACTAGTCTAAAGTCATCATGCCAGTAAATATTCCACATAGTGCTAAGCAATCACAGGTCTTACAGCCCAGGGGTACCGCCCCATGCAAACTTGCACATCGGGTCTTACTGCCTTGAGCCTCTGCTCATCAACTTGTCTGAGCTTCCTCAATTTTAAGTTCTCAGACTATTTCCTTCTTGCTTAGCACGAGAATCGGCAAATACCATCATACTTAACCGCTTCCGATTTGTAGACCATTCTATCGGTTTACTCGTTCCGGATCAACATAATAACCAACTGCACCACTTTTATTTCAAAATAACAGCGATGACAGTCAAGTCACCGCTTACTGTGTTGTCTCATAGTCAACATTTTAAATTTTTCACATATTTGAAAATTTCTGCAGTCGCAGTACATTTTCATAATCACACAAACCAATATTTTCACATTTTCAAATTCGATCACGCCAACTCAAATTTTCGGAAACAATTTACTTGTCGGGCTATTTTCGAGAGAATATTGATTACCTAAGATACATTACGAGCGGGATTATTCATTTCACAATTCAACATTCAAAAGATCTCGCCACCACTTCATCTTTAAGTACAGCGGTACATCCCAATCCTTCATATACAAATCACTGCACTTGTCAGCCAATGTGGGAGAGTTTCCATCCACGAGGGACCCAGTGTCCGTACTGGCACATACAATAGTAGGCCACCCACCGGAATCCCATATCGGGACAAGGACCATCATCCACGGAGCCCTGTTCCAAACGCATGCGTGGGTGCCAGTCAGACAAGCCAAATCACGCGCCCCTACAAGGCGAAGCTACTCGGATTGGGAGCACACACGACTGGTGTGAGTATCAGCTCTGTAAAACTAATCCCCTCAAAAGAACTTTCAACAATGGCAAGCGATTTCAAAACATTCTCAAAAACATCTGGTAAGACCCAGTAAACTGAGTACATTTACAACAGTTTCTGACCTCTACCAGTTTCTGGCCTATATCAAAGAGATCATTCGACTCCATGGTACGCCAAAAAGTATCATTTCTGATAGAGACCCCCGGTTTACCTCACGATTCTGGCAAGCCTTATAGGACGCAATGGGAACAAATTTGAACTATAGTACGCTTATCATCCCCGGCATGATGGTCAATCGAAAGGACCATTCGACGCTAGAAGATATGTTACGTGCTTGTGTGCTTGATTTCAAAGGTAGTTGGGATGAGTACCTTCCCTTGGCGGAATTTGCATACAATAACAGCTACCATTCCAGTATACAAATGGCACCTTATGAAGCCTTATACGAAAGGAAGTGCAGATCTCCTATCTATTTGACCGAATTATCTGAAAGAAAACAATTTGGTCCGAAGATGGTTGATGAAACATCCGATCAAATCAAACTAATACAAAAGAGGCTTCTTGCAGCACAGAGTAGAAGAAGAGTTATGCGGACAAAAGAAGAAGGCCTCTAGACTTTGAAGTTGGGGATCATGTTTTCCTTAAAGTATCACCTGTTACTAGAGTTGGTAGAGCGATAAAGCGGAAAAAACTAAGTCCTCGATACATTGGACCCTTTCAGATCTTTGCTAAAAGAGGACCAGTTGCATATCTGTTGGCGTTACCACCCAACCTGAGTAGGTTGCATGATGTCTTTCATGTCTCACAATTGAAGAAATATCAGCCGAGCTCAGAGCATATCTTGGAATATGAGGATGTAGATGTTCAAGACAATCATACTTTCGTGGTTGAACCCGAAAGGATCCTCAAATATCAAGAAAAACAATTGCGGCGAAAAACCATTTCTTCACAAAAGTACTGGAAAGGTTTGTCTCCGAAGAAGCAACATGGGAAAAAGTAGAGAATATGAAAAATTGCTACCCCGACTTTATGGCTCCCGAAGAAGCAATATGATAAATGTGTAACCAAATTTCGGGACGAAATTTATTTTACGGGGGGGGGAATGTAACACCCTTTCATTTGTAAATAGTGTAAGTTGTAATCGTTGAGAAACTAGTGAAGCATTTTGACCGTAATTGAATTGTTACTATTTGTGTAATATCTTGTGATAAAAATATTAACTGATAAAAAGATGTCTCGTATAGTGGGAGATGGAAAGTGGACCCTAGAAAGGTCCAAAAGGGTCACCCACTTTGACCAGAGGAAAAGAGTCTCTGGCAGGCCCAGGTTTGGAAAGGCGCGGGCCCAAGGCAAGATATCGGTGAGGCATAAAGCCGGCATAATGAAGCAAGGGCAAAATGGTCAATTCCTTGAATTTTGGGCATTCAATTTCATTTTACATGAGAAGGGAGAGAAAACTGATGATTTTACCCCTACTTTGGTCCAAACACAAGATGCGGGACCCGCAGCGATAAACCGATAAAAGGGGACCGATAGCGACCCCATTGGGGAATTATTTTTAGACGAATGAGACAAATGTGGGGTCGCTTGAAAGAGGGAAGATGTCACATGAATATACCCAAGCAGAGGACAATATCTGGCAAAGTCAGAGAGAAGTACAAAAGACGCGTTTTTGGACCCGACGGGACCCGTTAAGAGCTGGTAGACCCCGAAATTGACCAATAAAGTGGAAGAATGAATTTAATTATTGGAGTTCAGATTTTGGGACATTCCATGCGCATGAAATCTGCCCAAATTTGACAAAAGTTGAATATTCAAGCTTGGTCAAGTGAGTCAAAGCATGTGGGTCCAAAAGCGTTCTAGAAAAACATATGGGATAATTCATATAAAAATTAAAATGGGAAAATCAGATCATGGGCAGCAAACTCACGCCATTTGTGCTCCTAGAAAGGTCAAAAAATCTGCACATGCAATTATCCAAGTAATTATGGTTAGTCTCTAACTCAACTAGAAATTTTAATTAGTTACATGAACTAAATGGTTACATTTGGGGATATTATTATAAAGCTTGCACAGCCATTCTCTTCCCCAAATTTCGTGCTCTAGCTGCAGAGGAAGAGAGGATTAGCAAGCTCCAAAGCTCAGCTCAAGCTCCCAACAACTTTGTCCACCAATCCAAAGTTCCGAAATAGGTAACTACCGACAACTCGAATCTTTAAAGCTTTAACTTTGGATTTTCGTGCAACTGGTTGGAGCTTGGTTTTAGGGTGTGATTTTGGAGTTTTTAATGGTCCCAAAGTGTTTAAAACGTGATTTTTTGTGGGATTAAGCCATGGTTTAAGTTTTCTAACTCAAAAACCCCAAAACTCAAAGAAAAGGCCCGCGCGTGTTCTGGATTCTGGGCAGCGAAGCTTCAAAGGTGTTTTTAGAGCAGTAGAGATATTGTTTTGAGATGACATTTTACATGTGAAAATTAGACATCTGGGGCATCATTTTGATAGGTAATTCAATATATTTTTGATGCACCGATTGAGAGCTACAAGTTTTCTAAGTTACTTCTGCCTGCATCAGGGCGAAATCAGACCCAGGTGTGAAGAGTGAGAGAAACGCCGAAATAAAAGTACTAGTCTAAAAATATTTTTCATGACAAATAGACATTTCAATGGTTCAAATGGCGCTGGTCTCATGTAAAAATGATTTTTTTGGAATTTATTAAAAATCCTACAAGTTGGATCGAAACACCGAATTTCGGAAAAATCATGTTGGGCTCGGTTTTGGTAGGAAAAACGTAGTGGCATTTTTGTAAATACTGAATAAGTGTATTTTAATGATATTTAGGTCGGAAACCCTTGGAAAATCAGTAGGCCCAATAAAAGAGTAAGGACAGTACTTACCACACCAGGTAGTAACCGTTTTACTCAGATATCTTTATATGTTTTGTTGTATGTATGTGTTTGCCATGTGTGTTTTTGCTCTGTATATGTTGTGCCAAATATGCATACAGTGTTGTGTGATTCCTAGCGCTGAGGACGATCAGTCCAAGGCCAGCCTTGATTGGCGGCTGTGCGTGTTGAGTTTCAGTCCGGGGCTGGCCTAGAAAAGGGGCTTTACGAGTTGAGAGTCCAGTGAGACCGAGGCTTGCCTTGGTAAGGCAAACATTTATACGTTCTTGACCGTGTTATGTGTTTTACTGTGGTATGACCTGAATGCATATATGGTATGTGTTTGGCATATTTCTGTATTGTATCTGGCATGGTAACTTACATACTCCTTGCACATTTAGTATTTGAGTATTGACAGTTACTCTGGGGGCCACTTTTGGACTCCAGACATTCTATAGCTGCAGGGGAGCGTACCGACGAGTGAGGATCTGTTGATGTGGGTAGGGCCCGATGTTCTTTGTGAAGAGTAGGGAATGCCCTACCGTATTTTGTATTTTACTTTTGGATGAATGAATTATATTTCTGGGGTTTACTTTGGATTACTGTCCCCTTAACCCTCTGAGGATTTATACTTTCTGTTGTTATTACTTTTATCAGTACATTAGTTAGTCCAAACCGGTCCTGCGCTCTGTCTCGCGTACTCTGATGCATGTTATAGTACTTAATAATTAAAGGAAAGTTAATTATTAAAAGGAATCCCTCTAACCCGCCACCCGAAAGGGCGAGGCCGGTGGAGGTGTAACAGTTTTGGTATCAGAGCACCCATCCAAAGTTCCGAAATAGGTAACTACCGATAACTCGAATCTTTAAAGCTTTAACTTTGGATTTTCGTGCAACTGGTTGGAGCTTGGTTTTAGGGTCTGATTTTGGAGTTTTTAATGGTCCCAAAGTGTTTAAAACGTGATTTTTTGTGGGATTAAGCCATGGTTTAAGTTTTCTAACTCAAAACCCCCAAAAACTCAAAGAAAAGGCTTGCTGCCAGTGTTCTGGATTCTGGGCAGCGAAGCTTCAAAGAAGTTTTTAGAGCAGTAGAGACAATGGTTTGCGCTGAAATTGTTCCAGTGCAAAGTAGACATCTGGGGCATCATTTTCATAGGTAATTCGATATATTTTTGACGTACCGATTGAGAGCTACAAATTTTCTAAGTTACTTCTGCCTGCATCAAGGCGAAATCAGACCCAGGTGTGAAGAGTGAGAGACACGCCGAAATAAAAGTACTTTTAGAGTCTAAAAATATTTTTCATGAAAAATAGACATTTCAATGGTTCAAATGGTGCTGGTCTCATGTAAAAATGATTTTTTTTGGAATTTATTAAAAATCCTACACGTTGGATCAGAAACACTGAATTTCTGGAAAAATCATGTTGGGCTCGGTTTTGGTAGGAAAAACGTAGTGGCATTTTTGTAAATACTGAATAAGTGTATTTTAATGATATTTAGGTCAGGAAACCCTTAGAAAATCAGTGGGCCCAATAAAAGAGTAAGGACAATACTCACCACACCAGGTAGTAACCGTTTTACTCAGATATCTTTATGTGTTTTGCTATATGTCTGTGATTGCCATGCGTGTTGTTGCTCTGTATATGTTGTGCCAAATATGCATACAATGTTATGTGATTCCTAGTGCTGAGGACGTTTAGTCCGAGGCTGGCCTTAATTGGTGGCTGTGCTGGTTGAGTTTTAAGTCCGGGGTTGGCCTAGTGAGGGCAGGCTTTACGGGTTGAGAGTCCAGTGAGACCGAGGCTTGCCTTGGTAAGGCAGTTGTATGGATTCTTGGACCGTGTTATGTGTTTTACTGTGGTATGACCTGAATGCATATATGGTATGTGTTTGGCATGTTTCCATATTTTATTTGGCATGGTAACTTACATACTCCTTACACATTTAGTATTTGAGTATTGACGGTTACTCTGGGGGCCGTTCTCGGACTCCAGACGTTCTTATAGACACAGGGGAGCGTACCTAGGATAGAAGAACCTTGTGGAAAAGGTAAGGCCCAGTGTTGCAGTGAAGAGTAGGGGATACCCTATTTTACTTTGTATTGATTTTTGGGGATGACTGTATTTATGTTTCAGCATTTATTCTGGATAACTGTACCCTTAACCCTTCAGGGACTTTTGTTTTCTGTCTATTTTACTTTTATTAGTACAGTAGATAGTCCAAACCTGTTAAATGCTCTGTTGCGCTCACTCTGATATAAATTAAATGGACTGAATAACGAAGGAAAGGTAACTAAGTAAAGGAATCCCTCTAACCCGCCACCCGAAAGGGCGAGGCCGGTAGGGGTATAACAATTTGGTATCAGAGCATGGTTTGGATGGTACTGGTAAAAGGTACGTGGTTACGGGTACTGAAGTTATTTGATGCGAATAGAGCAAAAGGACATATACCCTAAGCTCCGGTCAGTTAAAACTCCACGTTTGGTTAAGACAGCATGGAATGTGGGTTATGCTGTTGACTCTAGGACCTCTAGTATGGATTTGTGTCAGTATCTGTACCCCCGATTTGATAGGCACTTTAAAGTTAAGCGTGCTTGACGAGAGAAATTCTCGGGATGGGTGACCCCCTGGGAAGTGCTATAGGAATGTGAGATCCTTTTAACTTGAGGTCTTAGTACTTAAAAGAGTTACTTATGGTGATCCACAGAGATATTAAGAGGATATTAGAATAAGTAAGGGTATGATTGAGACTAGGCTTGAATCTGATCTTAAACAGAATTAATGCCTAGGTTAAATGTGACTAAGGTTGTATTAAGGTTCTAATACCATAGAGTAGGAACCCTGTGAAATTAATCGACATTAAATATTCAGAATATTTGGGATATGATTGAGGATTAATAATTAACCTTGAGGTAATAAAATGATATTAGATTATACCCCTGTGACATTAAGGATTTAGATCCAAACCTCGTGAATAGGATTGATATTATTTGAATATTCGAGGTTTAGACTAGGAATTGTGAATCATGATCCTAGTCTGTATTTAGGGTATTGTTGAGGTAATATGATTACTTAACTCAACTGATATTGAGGTTTTGGGAGTCAATTGCGAATCTGACAATTATTGATTCAAGGTTATTTTGAGGATAGTGTCTGAACGTTGTCGGTCATGAATCATGATGATCACAACATGTTTATTGGGTATGATCGAGGTTTCAGAATTAGGTTGATGAACCTAAGATCTGGTAGGCATCCTTAGGGTTGCTGATGATCGAATAGTGACCTAGGAATCTGATTTGATAACAATAGATTCCTTAGGTATTTGATTGATCTACATGTATTGAGGCATTAGAGTATAATACCAGTACGCATGAGGTATCTAGAGGATATTTGTTGCTAGGGAATGATTTTGATCTTATGATATTCCCTTAGAAAGAATGATTGAAAGTAGAAACCTCGATAGTATTGATCGATACTATGTTATTTGAGGTATGTTTGAGGACAGTACCTTTATGATATGGGGGCATTTTGAGGCTATTAGTTGCTGTATCAGCATAGGGAAAGATCTTGAATAAAGAATTTTCCCTGAGAATGTATGGCTGAGAATTAGTGCCTCGATGGAACCGCATAATAGCTAAACCCCGAAAGATCTTAATTAATCGAGATGTGGATATGGGAGTGGCTAGTCAGTTTTCAGAAAGATGTGGATTGAATACCTGATAGAGGAAGTCGAACATGCGACTATGCCTGGAGCTGAATCATTATCAGGAAGATTATATACAAAATGACCCCGAATGAGGATTAATGCCATGGGGTGCTCCAGCGCTATGTATCATTGATAGGAGTTGTAATACAAATGTACAGTGAGGAGTGAGACTTATTAAATGGGTATGACTTCAAGTTGTTGAATTGAATATTCAGTTTATGAGAAGCCTTAAGTTCTGAGAGACTAAAATGTCCATAGGCTGACAGAAACCTACAGATACTAAACCATGAATACCGGGCAGTGTGCCAAAAAGGTTGTAAACCTACGAGATACAGGCATTGTTCTGGAATGGCTTGACAAAGAAAAATAAAATGGACTGAGTATCTTATGAATGGCTTGAGTAGCCAAGGATAGAGTCGAAATGTAATTGGAATTGATGACCTTCTGTGTCAGTTGTCTGGTTCCTAGTATATGGGAAAATTGAGTTCTGAATTTACCAATGCACTTGTTATGTATGGGAAATTTTGAAATTGAATTTCTTTGAACTAAATCTCCAAATGAAATGCTCTTCAAAATTTGAAGACAATTTGAAATGATTGTACTTGAATTATATTGTCTCATAAGTAGGGTCCTGATGGAGCCCAGATTTGAAATTGAATTGTGAATCATGTTTGTAGTGGAAGCAGTACTGAACTGGTGGAGGCCAGAAACTGTTGTAAATGTACTCAGTTTACTGGGTCTTACCAGATGTTTTTGAGAATGTTTTGAAATCGCTTGCCATTATTGAAAGTTCTTTTGAGGGGATTAGTTTTACTGCCGATACTCACACCCGGTCGTGTGTGCTCCCAATCCGAGTAGCTTCGCCTTGTAGGGGCGTGTGATTTGCCTTGTCTGACTGGCACCCACGCATGCGTTTGGAACAGGGCTCCGTGGACGATGGTCCTTGTCCCGATATGGGATTCCGGTGGGTGGCTTGCTATTGTATGTGCCAGTGCGGACACTGGGTCCCTCGTGGATGGAAACTCTCCCACATTGGCTGACAAGTGCAGTGATTTGTATATGAAAGGATTGGGATGTACTGCTGTACTTAAAGATTGAAGTGGTGGCGAGATCTTTTGAATGTTGAATTGTGAAATGAATAATCCCGCTCAGAAATGTATGCCGGTAATCAATATTCTCTGAAAATAGCCCGACAGTAAATTGTTTCCTGAAAATTTGAGTTGGCAGCGATCGAATTTGAAAATGTGAAAATATTGGTTTGTGTGATTATGAAAATGTACTGCGACCGCAGAACTTTTCAAATATGTGAAAAATTTAAAATGTTGACTATGAGACAACACAGTAAGCGGTGACTTGACTGTCATCGCTGTTATTTTGAAATAAAAGGGTGCAGTTGGTTATTATGTTGATCCAGGAACAGAAACTGATAGAATGGTCTACAAATCTGAACTGGTTAAGTATGATGGTATTTGCCAGTTACCGTGCTAAGCAAGAAGGAAATAGTCTGAGAACTTAAAATTGAGGAAGCTCAGAGAAGTTGATGAGCAGAGGCTCAAGGCAGTAAGACCCGATGTGCAAGTTTGCATGGGGCGGTACCCCTGGGCTGTGAGACCTGTGATTGCTTAGCACTATGTGGAATATTTACTGGCATGATGACTTTAGACTAGTATGTCTAGAGTACCTCGTGAGGCTGGTAAACCATACGATTTGTACCAGGTGATGGATGAAATGCGTCACACGGCCAGTATGTGACAAAACGAGAGGTAAAGTGAGTAAGGCAGTGAAGCCTTGTATGTGAGATGTGCAGATCTCCTAACTGTTAAACAGAATCATTTAAGAGAAAATTGTTCTGATCGGAAATTGTTGATGACACTTCAGAACAAATTAAGTTGATCCGAAAGAGGTTCCTTACAACAGAAAGCATGCAAAAGAGTTATGCTAATAAAGCAAGGAGACCTCTCGAATTTGATGTGAGGAATCATGTTTCTCATAAATTATCTCCTGCTACTGAAATTGAAAGAATGGTAAAGCAGAGAAAACTAAGTCCTCAATATATCAATCCTCTTGAAATACTAAGGAGCCGTGGTGTATCAATTGGCATTACCACCACACCTTAATGGGTTACATGACATCTTTCATATTGAAAAGTATTCCTTATGTCAAAGCAGTTTGGAAGGGATTGTCCTCCTAGAAAGCGACGTGGGAAATGCTTAAAGGACATAAGAACAACGCTAATTTTATGTCCCGAAATATGATTAGTGTATAACCGAATTTCGAGGACGAAATTTATTTTACGGGCGAAATGTAACATCCTGAATTTTAGACCCGGAAAATTGAGAATAAGCCTAAATTAGGCAGACTACTAAGCCCGGTTAAGGAAGTATGACATTTCCTGGATAGATAAAGATCCTCTGCATGTTTGAGGAAAAAGAGTCTTTGGTGGGCCCAGGTTTGAAAAGGTGTGGGCCCAGGGCAAGATACCGGTGAGGCATAAAGCCGGTATGATGAAGCAAGGGCAAAATGGTCAATTCATTGACCTTTGGGCATTCAATTTCGTTTTATATGAGAAGGGAGAGAAAAGCATATGATTTTACCCATACTCGGTCCAAACACAAGACACGGGACCCGCAGCGATAAACTCGTAAAAAGGGGACCGATAGCGACCGATTAGGGGATTATTTTTGGGACGAATGAGACAAATATGGGGCCGCCTTGGAAAGAGGGAAGATGCCATATGAATATACCCAAGCAGAGGAGAATATTTGGCAAAGTTAGAGAGAAGTACAAAAGACGCGTTTTTGGACCCGACGGGACCCGTTAAGAGCCGGTAGACCCTGAAATTGACTAATAAAGTGGAAGAATGGATTTAATTATTGGAGTTCAGATTTTGGGACATTCCATGCGCATGAAATCTGCCCAAATTTGATAAAAAAAATTGATCATTCAAGCTTGGTCAAGTGAGTCAATGTAAGTGGGCCCAAAAGCTTTCTAGAAAACACATGGGATAAATGTTGTAAAATTAAAATAGGAAAATCTGATCATGGGCAGCCAAAACTCATGCCACTTGTGCTCCTAGAAAGGTCCAAAATCTGCACATGAAATTTATCCAAGCAATTATGGTTAGTTTCTAACTAAACTAGAAAATTTAATTAGTTACATGAACTAAATGGTTACATTTGGGGATATTATTAGAGAGCTTGAACAACCATTTTCTTCCCCAAATTTTGTGCTCCAGCTGTAGAGGAAGGGGCTTGGTTTTAGGGTCTGATTTTGGAGTTTTTAACATGAACTCAAGCTCTCAACCACTTGGTCCACCAATCCAAAGTTCCGAAATAGGTAACTACCGACAACTTGAACCTTTAAAGCTTTAACTTTGGATTTTCGTGCAACTGGTTGGGGCTTGGTTTTAGGGTCTGATTTTGGAGTTTTTAATGGTCCCAAAGTGTTTAAAACGTGATTTTGTGTGGGGTTAAGCCATGGTTTAAGTTTTCTAACTCAAAACCCCAAAAACTCAAAGAAAAGGCTTGCTGCCAGTGTTCTGGATTCTGGGCAGCGAAGCTTCAAAGACGTGTTTAGAGCAATATAGATATTGGTTTGCGCTGAAAGTTTTCTGTTGCAAAGTAGACATCTGGGGCATCATTTTGATAGGTAATTCAAAATATGTTTGATGTACCGATTGAGAGCTAAAATTTTCTAAGTTAATTCTGCCTGCAACAGGGCGAAATCAGACCCAGGTGTAAAGAGTGAGAACCATGCCACAATAAAAGTACTTTTAGAGTCTAATAATATTTTTCATGGAAAATAGACATTTCAATGGTTCAAAGGGTGCTGGTTTCATGTAAAAATGATTTTTTTTTTTGAATTTATTAAAAATCTTACACTTTGGGTCAGAAACACTGGATTTCTGGAAAATGAGGTTGGGCTCGGTTTTGGTAGGAAAAAACGTAGTGGCATTTTCGTAAATACTGAATAAGTGTATTTTAATGATATTTAGGTCAAGAAACCCTTGGAAAATCAGCGGGCCCAATAAAAGAGTAAGGACAATACTCACCACACCAGGTAGTAACTGTTTTATTCTCGGATATCTTTATGTGTTTTGTTGTATGTTTGTGTTTGCCATGTGTGTTTTTGCTCGTATATGTTGTGCCAAATATGCATACAAATACAGTGTGATTCCTAGCGCTGAGGACGTTCAGTCTGAGGCCGGCCTTAATTGGCGGCTGAGCGGGTTTAGTTTCAGTCCGGGGTTGGCCTAGTGAGGGCGGGCTTTACGGCCGAGAGTCCGTGAGACCGAGGCTTGCCTTGGTAAGGCAGCTGTACGGGTTCTTGGACCGTGTTATGTGTTTTACTATGGTATAACCTGAATGCATATATGATATGTGTTTGGCATGTTTCTGTATTTTATTTGGCATGGTAACTTACCACTCCTTACACATTTAGTATTTGAGTATTGACGGTTACTCTGGGGGCCGTTCTCGGACTCCAGACGTTCTTGTAGACACAGGGGAGCGTACCTAGGATAGAAGAACCTTGTGGAAAAGGTAAGGCCCAGTGTTGCAGTGAAGAGTAGGGGATGCCCTATTTTACTTTGTATTGATTTTTGGGGATGACTGTATTTATGTTTCAAAAGATTTATTCGGATAACTGTACCCTTAACCCTTCAGGACTTTTGTTTTCTGTCTATTTTACTTTTATCAAGATGGTAGATAGTCCAAACCTGTTAAATGCTCTGTTGCGCTCACTCTGATATATATTAAACGGACCGAATAATGAAGGAAAGGTAACTAAGTAAAGGAATCCCTCTAACCTGCCACCCGAAAGGGCGAGGCCGGTAGGGGTGTAACATATATAATCAAAATGGACTAATAACCAAAGAAAGATGATAGTTTAAAAGTGTTAGCTTGTGTGTTTTTTATGATTACAATTTCCAAGCCGTTAAATTAAAATGAGCAAAGAACATTGGATATAATCTAATAAATGCATCTTCAGAACGTTACTCAAGCAAAGAATCAAGTTTGCTCAAGCAACATCATGTGCAAGGTGAATCAGATGTGATCTGAGGGAACCTTGCTCGAGCAAACCATATGATCTTGCTCGAGCAACATCAAGCAAGGCATATCAAAGCAACGGCGAAAGCATGCTCGACCAGAAGGCAAAAGCATGCTCGACCACTTTGCTCGAGCAAGCTTAAAAGGTTGCTCGAGCAACGTCGAGCAACCTGTGTATTTTGGTTTTCTGAAATCCCTTCTCGAGCAAAGGAAAAAGGCTGATGCTCGAGCAAGCACAAAATATTTCTCGAGCAAGGTCGAGCAGCATGTGTTTTTCACCTATTGAAAAAGGTTTCCCGAGCATGATTTATATCATGCTCGAGCACCATGCTCGAGCAAGCAGGAAAGCATGCTTGAGCATCAGCGTGTTCCAAGCACTTTCATCTGAATCAAAGAAGCTTGCTCGAGCAAGCTTTGGGAGCATGCTCGAGCAACACGATGCTAATGCACTTTCACCCGCTTTTTCAAGAGCTTGCCCGAAGCATGGTACATTCATGCTCGAGCAAAGAAATTTTCCTGCTTGAGCATCAGCGAGCAAGTATACTTTCTTCAGCATTACAAAGGAGTTTGCTCAAGCAAGCATGGATCCTTGCTCGAGCAACATCATCCTGATTTTAAAATCACCGTGTACGAGATCCATGAATCATCGAACGGATTAATACCTTTTCTGATTATGATTACCAAATGCTATTAATCAATTTGTGCATAAGTTTCAGATCATTCAGACATAGATTACCGGTGAATTTGAATGAAGCAATCTCAACTGTCAGAGACATTAAATGCTGCTACCTAAAACGTGATATTCTCGGAGACCGATACTCTGAGACAAGTAAAGCCTACTCTGATATTCTCCTACTCCGCATTAATGCCAACTCACAACGAATATAACAAAAAGAATGAAAGATAATGTCCACGCTGCACATTCCACCTAAGACGGTGAAATCCTCCACGAATGCATCTTCTGTCTAACGGCCATATTCAAGAGACTCAACGGATACTTCATAAGCTTCAACAACGGTCATTAATGGGGACGACTATAAATACAAGAAGCATTCAATTCGTCAACTACTGAAACACTACGCAATCAATTCGAGTTTAACATCATTCGCTGTTTCATTTGTATCATTAATTGCACTTCAGTGTTCATTCTTTTATCAACTCATGAGGAGTATTTAAACACTTAGTTCATTGTCAAATTTGTATCTTAAGGTTGAGGAACCTTAAGTGAGGGTGTATTAATTACAACTTGTAAGGGGGAGTGTAATCCGAGAGTGAGAGGACAATCCTTCGTTTACAGAGTTTGTAATTGTTCTTGAGGAATAGTAAAATCTCATGTGTTCTGGGGACTGGACGTAGGTCAGAGTACTAGACCGAACCAGTATAAATTGTCTTGTGTTCTTTTATCTTATTGGTCTCTATTTCGTTTATACAAGAGAGAAGTTTATAGATTTTAAAGTTCACCTATTCACCCCCTCTAGGTGATATTCCATCTTCAAAAATGGATCCCTCTAACCCGCCACCCGAAAGGGCAAGGCCGATAGGGGTGTAACGCTTCGACCTATGTCCAGTCCCCAAGCACACCTTAGGATTTCCACTAACTCTTCAAATACGAATACAATTTTACACTCTGTAACTTAGGATGATCCTTTCACACTCAGACTTACTCGTACACCCACACTTAAGGTTCCACAACCTTAAGTTTTAACAACTAAGTAAGTAATCAAATAAGTATTTAAACTCCTCACTGAGCAAATGAAAGTTAATCACTGAAGTACATAGAAAATATTCGAGGATATTAATGAAACAGTAAATAGCAGAGGAGTCAAAATGAATGCGCAGAGTTTTGGTAGTTGGCGGAATTGAATGTGGTGAGCTTTTATAGCGTCTGCCATTAATGCCGTTGTGAAGCTTTGAATGTAGCCGTTGAGACTCTTCGTAATTCCGTTAGTCACAGTTGATTTCTATTGAGCATATTCAACCGTTGCTTCATTAAATGCATTCGCCATCGTCTGTACTTGTGCAGAAAGTGCCTCAAAATAATAGCTGGAATAAGTATGCCTCGAAGGAATGTTTTCGTCTGCCACGAGCTTTAGTTCCGATTGTCTCTCTGTTTCTGAGCCGCATTTAATGCTACTAACACGTAGGATTGCTTTTCACTCAAACTTAAATTTAAACAAGCTTAATCAACTGAAACTTATTCAAAAAGATGATTAAACATGATATGAATAAGTTTTGGCATGATTAAGAAAGAATGAATAAACGCCCAGAGATTTTAGGAAGAATTTGTTAGACCTGGCTATCACCCAAGAGCGAGTGAATTGGGTGTCTGACAAAACTTTAGGAACTTTGAAAATCTTTTCGCAACTTACGAAAGGCAGTTTAAGTGACAGTAATAATTTATAAAGCGATAGTCAGTTATTCAAACGTATATACTGGAAATAAAAGAGTTTAGGAAGAGAATATACAAACTGTGATTTATACTGGTTCGGCCCAATCCTTGACCTTCGTCCAGTCACCAAGCACCACTTGAGATTTTCAATCCACTATCTCCTTCTTTAACTGGGCACAAGAGAAAAGCCTTTACAACCTCACAAGTTTAGTCGGGCACTTGTGTAGCCTTTACTATCTCTTATCGAGATACTTCCCCTTACACACTGTAAGGATACAATTACACACTCTGTACTCAGGATGATCCTTTCACACTAGGACTCACTCCCCCTTACAATTTGTAACTGTACACCCACACTCAAAGGTTCCACAACCTTGAGATTTGATCACTAAACAGATAATAAAATAAGTGTTTAGACTCTCTCACAGAGTAGATGAATATACATAATCGATCATCACACTCTCTACTGAAAAACTATATAACCATTGTCAAACAGAGAGTATATGAGTTGAGCATTGGATTCATAATATTGGCATTTCGACAGTGTAAGCTCTTATCTCTCTCTTTATTGTTTGAATGCTTCTTCTTTTATAGCTAATGAAGATCATTGAGCAATTCTTCCAAATTTGAATATGACCGTTGGAGCGTCTATGACCGTTGGAAAATATTACCGTTGGAATATTACTGTTGGGATATTGAAGTCATAGCATTTGAAGCAGATGAACAAGTTGAGCATTTTAATTCATTGAAGAACATTACATTCAGCATTCAACTTCATTTCTTCAAGTTGCTTGTTGAATTCGATCTTCTCTGCCATTTCTGAAAATCTGCAGAAAATTCATCTTTTTTGACAGATTTTGATTTCTGACAAGTTTGATGTTATCTCAAACTTTAATCACTTGAAACTTATACACAAATGATATAAATGATGTTAAGAAGTAGTATAAGTTCTTTTAGAATTCATCTGGATGTTCTTGATGAGAATCCAAGATTTCAAACACGGTGATTTTCTAATGCAGGGAGGTTGACTCGAGTTATTTCATGTGACTCGAGTTGTTTTAAGTGCCAGAAGCTTTCTGTTTGGATTCTGACTCGAGTTGTCATTTGTAACTCGAGTTGCGCAAATATCATTTCCTCTCTGTCTGCGAGTAACTCGAGTTACCCTTCGTGACTTGAGTTTGCCAGGTGCTCCAATTGCTCTCTGTGTTCTTGAGTGACTCAAGTTGGTAGACTTGACTCTGTTGGTTATACTTAGTTTTGATGATGTCTTAAACAGATGCCATTCTTATGAGCAAAAAGATTGAGTAATATAGTTATCTCCTACATTGACTAACTACTATGTTTAATGTAGATTAGCTCAAGTTGAATCATAGAGGTTAATCAAGAAGATCAAGAAATATTGAAGAAGGTAGGAGCTGTAAAGAATTGATGAGCACAAGTTAAATGATGAAGAATGATCAAGTTGGGAGATGGAAGAAAGAAAGAGTTGATTTATGAAGGATGATCAAGAGAAGAAGAAAGAAAGGAAGGTCTTGGTAAATGGAATGAAGATATCATTATTCAACCTCTAAGATTGATGCTAGAAGTCTTCAAGGTCATATGGAAGTTGGAATGGCTCAATTTGAAGTTAAAATCAGCAAAAATTAGCTTCGAGGATGAGAAATCTCAAGTTTGGGACTCAATACTCGAGTATGCAAGTGTTTACTCGAGTATGGAAGTGTATACTCGAGTAAGGAAGTGTCTTCAGCACCTCTGGCGTCTCTGGACAAGGTTTACTCGAGTATGTAAGTGTATACTCGAGTATGCAAGATGATCAGCTCTTCAGCAACTCTGTTTCACGTTCAGCACGGCGAGGTCTAGTAATTCGATGATATCTCTCAAACCAGGAATCGGATTGACGTGAAACCAGTGGAATTTGAAACTAGACATCCAAAGCGTCATTTTGATATATACATCAAGTCCAAAGGTGTCAAGATCAAGGAGCTATGATTTTTACAAGTTGCCACAAGAATCAACGTCACAGTCCAGACCCACCTTCGGTATTTTGAGTGTAACTCACAAACTAGAAATCCGATTGAGCTAAAATCAGTGGCATATGAAAGTCGACTCAAACAGCTTTCCATCAAGAGTTGAATGGACCAAAACGGAGTTCAGACCAGGGAGATATGGCCCTCGAAAGTTGACAGATAATTCCAAGTTTTTCAGGCTAAGTCAATACTTCCACCTTTACTCCAAAGCATGTAAGTGAAAGTATGCTATACTCCGAGTAAAGATCCTTACTCCAAAAAGGCCATCCAGAGAGCAAAAGGATTTTTCAAACAAAGTTGCTTACTCCAAAGAAGGAGCGCTTACTCCAGTAAAGGACTTCCGAGAGCAAAAATATCTCAGAAACTAAGTTGCTTACTCGAGTAGATGAATCCTTACTCGAGTAAAGGACTTACGAGAACTCCAAAGACTTTATAACTATTGCTTACTCGAGTAGGAGTTTATTAACTCGAGTAAAGAGCTCTTAAACTGATTTCCAGACATGACACTTGTTCTTGCCTACTCAAGTAAAGACTCAAGTATTGCATACTTGACTTACTTACTCGAGTAAAGACTCAAGTATTGCATACTTGACTTACTTACTCAAGTAAAGACTCAAGTATTGAACGCCAACTTCAGAATTTCAAATCTGACAATTTGCAATGCCTTCTTGTTTGATCTTAATACTTCCCATGACTAATCTCTAATGTTCCTAGATATGTTTAACCACTTTATTGGTGAGTTTCGCAGAGGATTAAAACGAAGGATATCAGATTTGTGCAAAAACATCAAAAGCCGTGCAAAAGCTCTAACGGCTAGTTTCTAACGGCTATAATTCTTTATCCAACAAATTCATTGAATATTCACAACGGTCAAGAAACATTTCTTCATCAAGCAAACTCTTCCCCAACGGCAAAACTCCAAAGAGCCACTTCAGATCAATTAATCACATGGATTAGTTGGAGTTTAGAGAGAGAAGCGACCACACTTAATGATAATCAACTACAACGGTCCGATTCATCCTACAACGGTCATAAACGGTCACGTACCTTTCTCTATCTATAAAAGTCATGGACACAAGCGTAAAAACGTTGAGATACAAGATCACAATGCCAAAATGCTGATACTCGCTTTCTACATCCTTTTCACTGCTTTTTACTTGTCTAGATAGCTTAGAGAGTGAAATGAATTGTGTTTGTACTTCAGTGATTATTTATCCATTCCTTTGAGAGGAAAATTATTGTAAACATATTATCTTTTTGAGAGTTACTCAAGATTGGGGAATCTTGAGTGGGATATACATTGTGTTGATTACAACTTGTAAGGGGAGTGAATCCTAGTGAGAGGATTACTTCGAGTACGAGTGTGTAATCAAGCGGTGTGTTGATTCTGATTGTAAGGGGGAGTGAATCCTAGAGAGAGGATTGCTTCATTACAGATCGTGTAATCAAGAAGATTAAAGATAGTGGATTGAAAATCCCAAGTGAGGCTTGGAGACGGATAGGTCAAGGATAAGGCCGAACCAAAAGATAAATCTGTTTGCAAGCTCTTCTCCCTTATCTCTTACATTTCCAAAGATTTACATTTGAATGCTTTGTCAATTGGTTTATAACTCACTTCTTTTATACAAGTTGAATTTACTGAATTGAGAAAAGATTTTCATAGAATCTAAATTTTTATACTTCACCCAATTCACCCCCTCTTGGGTTCAAATTTCCTAGGTACTTACATTTGGTATCGAGCTAGGCTCTTGTTTTAAGGACTTAACCGCCTCAAGAGTTTCAATGGCTGATTTTGGGTGTTCCTCATTGTCAGAAGGTTTTGATTTTACCATTCCACCACTTTTCAAAGATATTGATTTTTGGTTTTGGAAAGCTAGAATGACTAGTTTTATCAAAGCAACTGATTTTGATATGTGGAATGTTTTTATAAATGTTTTTGATTTCAAACCAAGAAAGGATTGGACAGAAAAAGAAAAGAAAATGTTCTCTTTAAACATTAGAGCAATGAAAAATCTTCAAGATGCTTTAACTGAAAATGATTTTCAGAAAATCAAGTTTTGCTTTAGTGCTAAAGAAATTTGGGATACTCTTGATTCTATATATGCTACTAACAATTGTGTTGAAGTTGAAAGTGTTGACAGTTCATCTGAAACCATAAGTTGTGTATCCACAATTGATGAACAATTGGAAGTGGAGAATGAAGAAGGAGAAATCATTGAATTCTTCCATGATCCAGTCAACACAAAAGAACAAGAGTAAGATGATTCCCAAGAAGAGCTCATGAAAGATTGTGATCAATCATTAGCTAGAGCTCAAGATACACATGAGGTAAACAGTTCCAATTCTTCTTGTGTAGGAAAGAAAAATGTTTTCGAACAATTGCATGGAAGTGTTTTTCAATCATTTACTGATTCTATTTTGAAAAACAAACATATTTTCGAAAATGATGCTGGAAAATCATATGGGAAGAAAGAATACACAAATATGATTCACTTGAAATTGCATCCACTAGAACCACATAATTCTTGCAAAGTTGTTCATAACAAGCATGATTATATTACTTGCAATTATTGTGGAAAATCTGGACATATTTCTTACACATGTTATATTAGAAGAAATTTCAATGTAAGAAATAAGTTGGTTTGGGTTCCTAAAGGATAATCAAGGTCCAATACTAACAAATAAGGACCCAAGTATAAGTGGGTACTCGAAATGTCCATCTAGTACTCTATGTGTGCGGGATAATTTGAATATCAATGAACATCAAGGTACAAAGAAGAGGAAGAGGAAGACAAGAGTTCCTCATGCACCAAAGAAGAAGATTATAGGATCTATATCAAGCAAGAGTACTCCCATGGCACCCATTGCTGAAACTACAAAGCTGAATCAAAAGAAGCAAGGGGTAAAAGCAAGAGAAGTATATCTTCCCTCAAGAACAAACCATCAGAGAATACCATACAACTATCATGAGAAGGACAAGAAAAAGAGAGTCCCTCAAGCATCAAAGGAAAAATACTTGAAGTCTATACCATTTGTGAAGACTTTGCGACACCAAAGAGACAATGGGTATGCAAAGCCAATCCTCCAAGTACCTAAGGAAAGGGCACATGTTGGTAAAACCTCCTACTCTATTATTTAGAATATTTATTGAGGTTTTACACATTGGATAGTAGGAATGGACATTGAAAATCATCTTTGAAACTGAAAATCTACTTGATAGATTTATTCATATATTTTGCAATGTTCAAGAGCTTAATTCTTTATGCACACGTTACGAGTTGAGAAACTATACCCTTCACGCATAAAGCTATGCCTAATTCATCATGCCTAATTATTATACTCTGATTATATTCATAAGAGCATGTAAATTTTGGTTCCTACAAGCTAACGATGATTGGATCCAAGGTTGGATACCAAGAAAGACAAAGATTTATAAAGTCCTGTAGGATATATATTAAAAAAAAAAAAAAAAATTCTCAAGAATGCAACATAGAGATATGATTCAAGTCTCGAGAAAGTTCAACAAGCTATGCTTGATGTTGATGGTGAACAACCGAAAAAGGAGTGATCTTCACCAATCCATCTCAACCAAGCAAGCTTCTATGAGGACAAGAGGAATTACGGTGATATCTAATCCTTGCCCCATATTTTGATTATATGAAATTCACTTTTGGGTAATGAATACTTGTTCATCATTGCATTCCTTTAGCAATCAATCATTTATATTTTTTTTTCAAAATGTTTTCAGATTGCTAAATGGACCATAAATGAATTTTTGCATAACCTTCTAAGTTCATGTTTTTGAAATGCACAAGTGTAAAATTTGTTTGGATTTTATTTCTCACATTGTTTTTGTGAAAGTGCATACAAATGTTTTGAAAACATATACATATTTTGATTGCATTCAAATGATGTTTCAAAATTGGAAGTTATTAGTGTATATTGATCTTTAGATAAGCTTAATGTTAGATATGCTTCAAAATTGTCCTGTTTTTGAAATGATTTTTCCGTGTAATTCACATATTGATCTTTAGAATTTAATGAAATACTTGAACTCTTCATCTTTTATTCTCTCGACTTGTTAAATCTCATGTCTAACAAGTTAATCATATATGAGTTTCAAGCTTATCTCCCGAAAAGAATTCAATTTGTGAAAACTTATGTTTATTGCATAAAACTTTATTGGCCAAGTTATTCCAAACATTATGAATGTTCATTAATGCATTAAATGTTAGTGTATTAACCATTATATGGAATAACTTACTAGGATAACATTTTAGAACTCTAGTCATTTGGACTAAAGAGTTTGTGCTTCATCATCCATGAATCCTAGAATTCATATATGTTACTCAAATACATCGCTTTTGTCATCATCCATATTTTGAGTAACCATGTCTATATTCTCAAACTCGTGCCTTGAATGTTCTTATACTTTCAAGACCACTCTCTAAGGCACGATTATCTCTTGGTCAATAGCAAAGTCATTAAGCTTATATATGTTGTGCTAAGCATGTCTTGATAACGCTTTACTTTCATGACCTTGGCTTTTCGTGAAAATTCTTCAACATGTTAACTTCAATGTTCAACATGTTCTCCAAATCAAGCATACTCGATATATGCATTAAACCTATTGACTTCCAATATGTTTATAATGAGCATCGTTTTCAAACATGTTTCAAAAATGAATCTTTCATTCATCAAAATTGTGATTTCATAATGCATTATCACATTTTGAAAGAACATTCAAGATTTGAAACACTTTGCATATTTCATTATCCTTCTTGAATAATCTGAACTTCAAATTGATAAATGCTTATCATTATAGATAAGGTTTTCTATATTCATTTTTGTCAATGACATCTCTTCTACATAAAGTATGTTTACAAATTGTCATTAAGAAACAACATTTTTGGTATCTTTTAGTTGTTATCCCTATTCGATTCAATGGCTTGAACTTATTTGTTTGGGTAAAACTATGTTTAGATCTTTGATTGTTATTCTCTTTGATCATGTGATTTAATTATATAAGAGCATAAGAGTTTTCATGCCTAATCAATTGTGGACTCAAGGATCATTGAGTACCAAAGAACGTACATCCTGTTTCGCGAAAATTCAAGTAGTTGCTAACGAAAAGAGAATACTCGAGTATGACAAAGTTAGATAGCAACATTGAGTGTTGGAGAAGATGAAAAATCAAGTATTGGTTGTGGTTTTTCAAAAGTTCTTCATATACTTTTGAAGTCAAGATTGGTAACGAATCACAAGTGATTTTATGCATAATTCTCCAAGTTTAAGTTTTAAATGCACAATTCAAAATATTTTAACTCACAATTCATTTTGTATTTGGAAAATACATCTCAATGTTTTGAAAATATGTATGATTTGATTGCACTCACATGGTATTTCAAATTAACTACCACTGTACTTAATGGATAGATTGATTTTCTGAGCATTTCTTCAAGATTGAGTTGGCATGAAAGAATAAATTTCTTGGAATCATATGGTTGCATATGAGTATGTTCAAAATTATGAATTAGTTTGATAAGATGATCAGTAATACACATATGTGGAAAGAACATATTCATCTAAGAGCAATTCATTCTATGAGAAAATTCGAGAATGATTAATCTAAATAGGTTGAGAATAGCCTCCACTCAATGTGTTAGTTATGTGTTTGATGATTAATCCTTATTAACTCAAACATTGGAGTGTGTAGCAAGTGTTTTTGCAGGATATTTTGATGTTTTAAGTTGCATACTCCAAAGTAAAGGCAATGGTACTCAAGTATAGGAATTATAGAAAGCTAAATCTGATATTCAGAAGAGCCTTACTCGAGTATGGAAGTGGATACTTGAGTATCCAAGAGGCAGAGAGCACACATCTGTGAAAAGGGGCTGCTTACTCGAGTATAGGGTGCTTTACTCGAGTATGGATCGAGACAGAGGGTCAAGGCTCACGATATGCAAGAGACTTAAACCAAGATGATAAAGAGCATGCTAGCTTGATGAGAAGCTATGAGCGAAACGATCCTATACAAAGCTTATTCAGGATTTCAGCTTCTAAGATGCATTCAAAACAATGGATAATAGCTATCTAGTAATGCATCTATGGACTACGAGAGGATTAACTTGAGTAATTACGATATTATTCAAGTGAGGTATTGTCTTACGTATAAAACATAATCATGTTTGGGCTAACTTGATTTCATTCCATTTTATTTCATGAAGATTAGCCTAAACAAACCCGTTTTTAAAATGATCCTTATGCTTTAAAACTCTTTTATCATCATAAAAAGCATAAGTGATTTGTTTATAACAATCTCAAGTCCACCCAAGTGAACTTGAAAGTTTTTCAATTCTGAAATATCATGATGTGGGCAAAGACTTTTCCAAACCTTATAACATTTGGTGTCATACTATTATTTGGTATCATTAAAGGAAACTTCATATTTTAGTCATGCATTCATTAAGGGGGAGCTTCACATTCATATGTGTTTTATACTCTATAAGCTCTTCTCTTTTATTTGAGGAAAATTCTTTTAAATATACTCATCCACACTCACTTAGCATTAAGTCCGGTGATCACTATCTTTTATTAGTTTTGATGATGAGTTAATTTCACTCTTGAAAATATCTTTTCGAAAGGAATACCTTGATATCCGGTTGCACTAATAAATCTCTTCTAGAAAGGATGTTTTTCAATTTGTAGCGGAGATTTGGTTATGTGTTACAACTTTGGTGATCAATCTTTGAAGCCGAGATATGCTCTGCATGGATGCTCTATAAAGGAAGATCAAAGGATGGAAGATATTCATGATCTTGCTATTGAGCCTTATCAAAGAATCTCATACGACTTCATTTTAGGCCAAATCGTTCATCAATTTGCAAAACCAACATGAACATTTCTAATCCCTATCTTTTTATATTCGGTAGAAAGTTTGCACATGTTTGGTATCTTTATGCTTTATTTGTGAAAGTTGTCTTGAAAACCTCTCCAAATTCTCTCAAATCTGCTTTCATAAAAACATTCTAAATTGCATCATATTTAAAATGAAAGCACTTTCAATCGGGAGAGAAAATCAGTTTCTTTGACTCTTTTAATCTGGTTTCATATGTGTTTTTAAACATGCATAGGGTGCATAGGTTCTAGGTGTTGTGTCTCCTTGCATTTCATTGTATTTTGCTGATTTTGTAGTAATTGGTTCTGATATCAGTGATTTTCAGAGTGTTTATCCTTTCTGGTATCAGTTCTGCTTGTATGAAGTTTACTCAATGAATATATTTCTAGTTGTGTATGATACCTTGATATGTTTTGCTTTCTTTGCCATCCTCTTATTAACTTGTGTTGAAATGCAAAATTGGTCGTTTTACGATATCTTAACTTTCAACTTTTTGCTAATGACAAATAAGGGGGAGAGAATGGCAAGAAAAACATGTTGCATCTAATGTATTCTCATACTCATACATATTTTTCTTAAGGTATTTGCCATCATCAAAAAGGGGGAGAATGTTGGTTATACTTAGTTTTGATGATGTCTTAAACAGATGCCATTCTTATGAGCAAAAAGATTGAGTAATATAGTTATCTCCTACATTGACTAACTACTATGTTTAATGTAGATTAGCTCAAGTTGAATCATAGAGGTTAATCAAGAAGATCAAGAAATATTGAAGAAGGTAGGAGCTGCAAAGAATTGATGAGCACAAGTTAAATGATGAAGAATGATCAAGTTGGGAGATGGAAGAAAGAAAGAGTTGATTTATGAAGGATGATCAAGAGAAGAAGAAAGAAAGGAAGGTCTTGGTAAATGGAATGAAGATATCATTATTCAAGCTCTAAGATTGATGCTAGAAGTCTTCAAGGTCATATGGAAGTTGGAATGGCTCAATTTGAAGTTAAAATCAGCAAAAATTAGCTTCGGGATGAGAAATCTCGAGTTTGGGACTCAATACTAGAGTATGCAAGTGTTTACTCGAGTATGGAAGTGTATACTCGAGTAAGGAAGTGTCTTCAGCACCTCGCGTCTCGGACAAGGTTTACTCGAGTATGTAAGTGTATACTCGAGTATGCAGCATGATCAGCTCTTCAGCAACTCTGTTTCACGTTCAGCACGGGCGAGGTCTAGTAATTCGATGATATCTCTCAAACCAGGAATCGGATTGATGTGAAACCAGTGGCATTTGAAACTAGACATCCAAAGCGTCATTTTGATATATAAATCAAGTCCAAAG
Source organism: Acacia acuminata (assembly GCA_019022655.1). Lineage (NCBI taxonomy): Eukaryota > Viridiplantae > Streptophyta > Magnoliopsida > Fabales > Fabaceae > Acacia > Acacia acuminata. The sequence continues at coordinate 649,083 of JAFJYI010000195.1, read as the reverse complement.
GTGTCAAGATCAAGGAGCTATGATTTTTACAAGTTGCCATAAGAATCAACGTCACAGTCCAGACCCACCTTCGGTATTTTGAGTGTAACTCACAAACTAGAAATCAGATTGAGCTAAAATCAGTGGCATATGAAAGTAGACTCAAAGAGCTTTCCATCAAGAGTTTAACGGACCAAAACGGAGTTCAGACCAGGGAGATATGGCCCTCGAACATTGACAGATAATTCCAAGTTTTTCAGGCTAAGTCAATACTTCCACCTTTACTCCAGTATGTAAGTGAAAGTATGCTATACTCCAGTAAGCAAGATCCTTACTCCAGTAAAGGCCATCCAGAGAGCAAAAGGATTTTTCAAACAAAGTTGCTTACTCCAGTAAAGGAGCGCTTACTCCAGTAAAGGACTTCCAGAGAGCAAAAATATCTTTAAACTAAGTTGCTTACTCGAGTAGATGAATCCTTACTCGAGTAAAGGACTTACTGAGAGAGCTCCAAAGACTTTATAACTATTGCTTACTCGAGTAGGAGTTTATTAACTCGAGTAAAGAGCTCTTAAACTGATTTCCAGACATGACACTTGTTCTTGCCTACTCAAGTAAAGACTCAAGTATTGCATACTTGACTTACTTACTCGAGTAAAGACTCAAGTATTGCATACTTGACTTACTTACTCAAGTAAAGACTCAAGTATTGAACGCCAACTTCAAATTTCAAATCGACGAATTTGCAATGCCTTCTTGTTTGATCTTAATACTTCCCATGACTAATCTCTAATGTTCCTAGATATGTTTAACCACTTTATTGGTGAGTTTCGGAGGATTAAAACGAAGGATATCAGATTTGTGCAAAAACATCAAAAGCCGTGCAAAAGCTCTAACGGCTAGTTTCTAACGGCTAGTTTCTAACGGCTATAATTCTTTATCCAACAGTCATTGAATATTCACAACGGTCAAGAAACATTTCTTCATCAAGCAAACTCTTCCCCAACGGGCAAAACTCCAAAGAGCCACTTCAGATCAATTAATCACATGGATTAGTTGGAGTTTAGAGAGAGAAGCGACCACACTTAATGATAATCAACTACAACGATCGATTCATCCTACAATGGTCATAAACGGTCACGAGACCTTTCTCTATCTATAAAAGTCATGGACACAAGCAGAAAAACGTTGAGATACAAGATCACAATGCCAAAATGCTGATACTCTGCTTCTACATCCTTTTCACTCTGTTTTACTTGTCTAGATAGCTTAGAGAGTGAAATGAATTGTGTTTGTACTTCAGTGATTATTTATCCATTCCTTTGAGAGGAAAATTATTGTAAACACATTATCTTTTTGAGAGTTACTCAAGATTGGGGAATCTTGAGTGGGATATACATTGTGTTGATTACAACTTGTAAGGGGGAGTGAATCCTAGTGAGAGGATTACTTGAGTACGAGTGTGTAATCAAGCGTGTGTGTTGATTACGTGATTGTAAGGGGGAGTGAATCCTAGAGAGAGGATTGCTTCAGTTACAGATCGTGTAATCAAGAAGATTAAAGATAGTGGATTGAAAATCCCAAGTGAGGCTTGGGGATTTGGACGTAGGTCAAGGATAAGGCCGAACCAGATAAATCTGTTTGCAAGCTCTTCTCCCTTATCTCTTACATTTCCGCATTTACATTTGAATGCTTGTTAATTGTTTATAACTCACTTCTTTTATACAAGTTGAATTTACTGAATTGAGAAAAGATTTTCATAGAATCTAAATTTTTATACTTCACCCAATTCACCCCCCCCTCTTGGGTTCAGCCGGTACTTACAGACTCGATTTATGTTTGTGCGCCAAAGTTCTAATTGCTTTCTGTCTGAGTTATAACTCGAGTTAAACCAGTCCATTCACTTATGCTTGCTAGCATTGTCATTGATCCCCAATCCGAGCTTTTGATCAACTGAAACTTGCTCACAAAGATTATTAATAACATTGAGAAGCATAACAAGTAGTAATCAATTGATAACAATAATTTCAGAATTCTCAGAGACGTTGTGAACAGTGCTCTGTTAATTGGTTGATTCGAGTTGAAATCTCTTCTCAATATTCATTCTTCTCTGTCTGCCTCTCTGATTGATGTTGACTCAAGTTTTCGATCCTAACTTGAGTTATCCAAGCCTAGTTAACAATTCAATCCAAACTCATTGTATGTTGAGCGTTTTTGAACCACCTTGAACTTACTGAAACTTTCGAAGGCCAAATCTCCATGGTCTGAACTCCGTTGTGCTTGGTTCAAATCTTGATGGAAATCATTTTGAGTCTACTTTCATATGCCCTGATTTTAGCTCAATTGGATTTGTAGTTTGTGAGATACACTTAAACTACCAAAGCTATCTCTACATTGTGATGTGAACTGTAGTGTCAACTTCCACAATTCATAGCTCCTTGATCTGAACTCCTTTAGGCTTGAATTTTATATCAAAATGATGCATTGGGAGTCTAGTTTCATATGTCACTGGTTTCATGTCAATCCGATCTCTGGTTTGGGAGATACCATCGAAATACCAGACCTCACCAGTTGAAACGTGAAACAGAGTATAACAGAGGTGCTGAAAAAGCACTGTTGACTCGAGTTATTAAGTGATAACTCGAGTTACACTTGTCTAGAAATGCTAAGAGCACATTTTGACTCGAGTTACTCATACACAACTCGAGTTAACTTATTACAGAAGAGGGAAAACACTGTAGCAACTTTATTAACTTGAGTTGCAAGTTCATAACTCGAGTTATATCATCCTAAAGCTCCCTTTTGCTTATTTTAACTCCGAATTGAGCCATTTCAACTTTCATTTGATCATGGAGACTTCTAGAATCAATCTTGGAACTTGTATAACGATATTCTCATTCCATTCATCAAGTTCTTCCTTCTTCCATCTTGATCATTCTTCATAATTTAACTTTGACTCATCATTCTCTATAGGTTCTACCTTCTTCAATATCTCCTTCTTGATTAATCTCTATAGTTCAATTTGGACTAATCGACAATAAATACAGTAGTTAGTCAATGTAGGAGATAACTATAATATGTAAAAAAATTTCTCTTAATAATGGCATCTATATAAAACATAATCAAAACTAATCATATCTAACAGAATTTAATGATGAGTGAAAGATGATACAGATGCTGCGAATACATTCTCGAGAATTGTTGAGCCATTGAAGGAAAGCCTTTACAAAGAGCATCTCTTGATGATACTCGAGAACGAAGATAAAGATACTTGAGTATGATATGATCAGAGTGTGTTGTTTAACACAAGAGTTCAAAACATACTCGAGAATTAAAAACTCATTCTCAAGAATCATATCAGAGAGTGCTTGCGATAGTGGACCTGTTAAAGCATACTCGAGAATGCTTTGGCCATTCTCAAGAATTGTTACCTGTGTTAGTTCTCTATGGGTTTTGATGATTACTAACAATTGTAAACAAGATGTGAAGCTTTTCCTTTGGAAGGTTGAAAAATTCAGTGTTAGAGGAAAACTCGAGGTTTGGGTTCAAAACCTCGAGTTTTGGCTTTACAGAGAAGAACTCAAGGTTTCTGAACTGAGCAAAACCGCCGGTCTTAAAAGAAAACTCAAGGTCTCATCACACAGAGACTTCTCAGTATTTTCTGGAAAATGCAAAACTCGAGGTTTTCGTTAAAACCGCTAGTTTTGGTCATACAAAGAGTCTCCAAAGCTTTGAACATTTGAAAACCTCCAGTTTTACTCAAAACCGCTAGTTTTCGGTTCAACGTGAATTCTCTAAGTTTTCCTCGAATTAGGAAAACTCGAGGTTTTATCAAAACCTCGAGTTTTGACTTGGCAAAGAGGATTCATGTTTTTAACCGGTTTTTAGAGAAAACATCCATTTTTAGTTTTACACCGTTTTCTCTAAGTTTTCATGATAAAATGAAAACTCGACTTTTGATTGCAAAACTCGAGGTTTGTCCAGGCGAAAGAATTCGTATTTTTTTAGTTTTGAAAACGCCGTTTCATTTCTAAACCTCCAGGTTTATGACTTGGCACAAAAACTTCAAGTTTTCACATTTAAGTGAAAACTCGAGGTTTGATATGAAATTTCGAGTTTTGGCCAACTCGAGAGCACACATGTTTTTCTGAGATTTTGAAAACCTCTAGTTTCCAGGAAAACCGCTAGTTTTGGTTTGGGGCAAAATCTTCAAGTTTTCACATTTAAGTGAAAACTCGAGGTTTGATATGAAACCTCGAGTTTTGGCCAACTCGAGAGCATTCCAGTTTTTTATGTTTTGAAAACCTCCGTTTTGATGTTTTGGACTTAAATCGATTTTACACACCAAAGTTCAAAACTCGAGTTTTGAAAAACAAAACTTGAGTTTTCATTGCTGATTCTGAAATTCAAATTTGACGAATTTGTAAAACCTTCTTGTTTGATCTTAATACTTCCTATCATTATTCCCCAATGTTCCTAGATATGTTTAACCACTTTGTTAGTGAGTTTCAGATGAATTAGAGAATGTTCATTGAATGTTTAAAGCAAAAGCAAAAAGTGATGTCAGCACATTAAATGCAAAACCCAGAAAGTTGCATACTTTTGGGTAATCTGTCTACACACGCTTGCAAAGCATTAAAGAATGTTTTCCACATCCAGCAGCTGCTACTCTAATGGATTAATTTGCAGGAAGTCAACTCTGAACTTCTACACAGCTGGATTAAGTGGAGATTAGAGAGAGAAGAAGACCAAAGCTTAACCAAAACCTTGTCGAATGAAGGCAACGGTTATAATGAAGATTACAACGGTCATTTAATGCTCTCGCAGTATAAATAAAGCAACATTCAAGTCTTCTCAACCAACACATCTGCTGAAAATGAATTGCATTCAAGTCTTACATTTATTCTTTCAGTTTTCACTTGTATTGTATCTTTTGATACACAAAGCTTCAGTGTTTATCTTTATCTACTCTTAGAGAGAGTTCTTATCTGTAAATCATTTATTGTAAAGAATCACAAGTTTGGGGACTTGATGATTGGGTTCATTGATTGCAACTTGTAAGGGAGAGTAAGTTCTAGTGAGAAAATTACTCTTGAGTACAAAGTGTGTAATCAATTGTGATAGTGGAAATCCCAGAGAGTCTAGGGACTGGACGTAAGTCAAGAGGTTGGACCGAACCAGTTAAATTCTTGTATCTTGTTGTTCTTCTCTACTCTCAACTCATATCTGTTTTAGTTGTTCAAAACAGAGGATTTCGAAAAGATTTTAAAATACCCAATTCACCACCTCTTGGTGATTTAGCTCCACCTTCAACCTGAAACACTAAGACAAGATTAGATCGTGGATTCTCGAGTACCACTTCATAATGCTCGAGAATCCTTCGTATACTTGAGAATCATTTACTCACAGAGATGCAAAACAAGTTAAATCTGATTCAAAACCTTAAAACCTTTTAAGCCTCGTTATCATCAAAACACTGGGAGTTAACATTCTCCCCCTTTTTTTATGATGACAACACCTAGATAAAAAAAATGAAAAGGATGTTATGTTTTGATATCAGTATAAACAGAGCAATATGAAGCAAGTATACTATGATTGCACAATTGTTAGTTCAAGTACATAAGTGTTTCAAAAGATAATCTAACATTCCACAAAAGCATAAAGCAATTGACACAAAGCATAAAACAAGAACAAGCAGCAATCATCAAGAGGCTTCTTCTCCCCCTTTGTCATCAGTCAAAGAGGATGGAGGAGGAACAGAGGGGACAGTAGAAGGCACAATAAGAGGCTCAAAAGAGGAAGGTGTTGGTTCTCGAAGAGATTTTGATGATTGCCAACAATTGTGAACGAAGAATGAGGATTTGCTCTCAGATGTTGGAAAACCCTGAGTGAGAGCAAACCTCGAGGTTTCTGGGAAAACCTCGAGGTTTGGCCTTATGAGGGAAGTATCAAGGTTTTGTATTCTAACTTGAGAAAACTTGGTTTCACAAAAATATGTGAAACCTCGAGGTTTATTAAGAAACCTCGAGGTTTTGATCTTCCGGAAAACTTGGTTTCACACCAAGTTGTGAAACCTCGAGGTTTACATCAAAACCTCGAGGTTTACATCAAAACCTCGAGGTTATGCCTTGGCGCCAAACTAAGGATTTTAAAATTATATGAGAAACCTCGAGTATTATCGAAACCTCCGGTTTCGGCTTCCGAGAGAGCTAATGGTTTTCGGTGAATTTGAAAACCTCGAGGTTTCCATAGAAACCTCCAGGTTTGTGTTTTGGGTCAAAACAAACAACCTTGTCATTTGGGCAAAACCTCGAGTATTTCTGGAAACCTCGAGTATTGTGGCAACCCGAGAGCAAATGAACTTGCACTCATTCTAAAACCTCGAGGTTCCTTGAGAAACCTCCAGGTTTGATTTCATCGCGTCTTTCTTTGGGTTTCACACACGATGTGAAACCTCGAGGTTTCGAGCAAACCTCGAGGTTTGGAGTAAACCCAAGAAACCTTCGTGATAGCAACATTATAAACCTCCAGGTTTAATGATAAACCTCCAGGTTTGAGGTTTTGATGTAAAAACGAGTTCAAGCTTAAATGATCAAACCTCGAGGTTTGTGAACAAACCTCCAGGTTTCTGGACGTTGTTTGAAATTCGAACTTAACGATTTTGCTATACCTTCGTGTTTGATCTCAATGCTTTCCATGATTATTCCTTATTGGTACTAGATATGTTTAATCATCTTTTTAGTGAGTTTCGACAGATCAAGGAAGTTTTACGAAGGTTTAAAGCAAAAGCAAAAGTGATGTCGAACATTAAATGCTCAACCCGAAACTTGCATCCTTTTGGTTAATCCATCTCACACGGTTGCAAAGCATTAAAGAATGATTTCTACATTAAGCAACATCCTCTCCAACGGATTAATTTGTAGAGAGTCAATTCTAACCATCCAACCAAATTGGACTAAGTGAGTTTCGAGAAAGAAGAAGACCTAAGTAGCTCACAACTTCGTGAATCATCTCCAACGGTCGATTATCAATGCAACGGTCAATTAATGCTTTGTCTAGCTATAAATAGAGCTGCATTCAATTCTTCTCAACAACCACAACAACCGAAAACGCACAAGCATTCAAGTTTCTTAACTACCTTTCGGTTTTCACTTGTATTCGTCTTTTGACATTATAAGCTTCAAGTGTTTATTATCATCTACTCTTAGAGAGAGTTTTTATCTGTAAATCATTTATTGAAAAGAATCACAAGTCAAGGGGACTTGGTGATTTGGGAGTTCATTGATTACAACTTGTAAGGAGGAGTGAGTTCTAGAGAGAGAACTACTCTTTGAGTACATAGTGTGTAATCTTTGTGATAGTGAAAATCCTAGAGAGTCTGAGGACTGGATGTAGGTCAAGTTGTTAAGACCGAACCAGTATAAATTCTCTGTGCTCAGCTATTCTTCTCTCTACTCTGTTCATCTCTGTTTTTGTTATCTAAAAACAGAGCAGATTCGAAAAGTTTTTAAAATACCCAATTCACCCCCCTCTTGGGTATATAGCTCCACTTTCAGAAGGATGGGAGGAAGGCTGAAGATCTGGGACATGAACTGGGGAGGAGGAGGAGTAGAGGAGCGAGATCCCGAAAGCCAAGGCATCCAAAGATTGATCCATTTGATGAATGTGATCCCTGAGAGACCGAATTTCTTTTGTTAATTGAGTTGTAGATTCCTGCTGAGCAGTAAAGAAAGCCTGAAAGCTAGTTGAAATTTGGTTGGCTAGCTTCTCAAACTCAGCTCCAATAGCTTGCAAAATGTTGGCAAAAATTATTTGAAGATTGTTCGTTATCCCAATAACTCTGTTGGCGTTATCAAACAGTGGAGAGATTCCATCAAAACTACCTTTTGCCATACCTTTTGCAACTGACTATTCGACAACATGCTGAATAGAAGCTTGAACAAATGAAGGAGCAGGAGCAAAGGTAGTACCAGCCTGTGAAGATTGTGCTTCCTCTGGTTGTTTGGAGGATGAAGGCATAGGATCTTTAAGTGCCTTGTCTTTCTTCTTCCCAGTAGCCTCGGTGAAGGAAATCTTCATGTATAATAGATGAGACTTGCCAAATGGTTTGGGAAAGACTGTCTTATCACTCTCTAGAAGATACCATATATTGTTGAAGCCAAGAATCTGAGAAACCAAATTGGGATAAGGAATGGTATTCTTCTTGGAAACTCCAGAGGTAGAGAGAAAATTAGACATCTCAGAGATAACCAACTTGCCCAAGTTCCTTGGTTCTTTAGCAATAATGGAAGCCAGTAATTGATAGTCTTTGAGCACAAAATGAGTGAAACTTTGACCTTTATTGACTAAGTTACAGCTATAAAGATACCAAAGCACCCTATAAGTATCGGACATCCGAGCAAGCTTGAATTTCATAGGTTTTCCATCATACTTCTCATTTGGCAAAAGAATGTTAAAACATTCAAATTCAGATAATTTGGGGGGATCTTCAGGTACATCAGTAATCCCAAAAAAAGTGTTAAGAATTTCAATAGTAACCTTGATTTGTTTCCCTCTAACAAAAGTAATTAGCAAAATCTCATCATCTTTATCCTCTTTTTCTTCCTCAATCATATTGTAATAAAATACTTTCACAACTTAAGGAGAGTAAGGAGTTGAAATACTCAGCAAAGGCATATATGGTTTTAACCAGGGAGAAAGATCCAAATTGCAGTCCTTTTTGAAAGATTCTAAATCCAGATAAACATTAGGACAGAAAGGTCTACCCTCATAATCAATCGCAAAAGCTAGTTCAGATGGAATTACCAATTGATCCTTACAGAAGCCAGGAGGACAATGAAGAGCACTTTTTTGACCAATTAGCTTAGAGGCAAATGGAGGAAGAGTACCACTGACCAAAGGTTGATTCTGACTTCTAGAGGGTTGGGGTTTCTGAACTCTATCCTCAATGCTCTTTAATCTTCTCTCATGAACATGTGGTGCAGTATCCGTATATGGCTCCGTAGATTTATTTGCTTTAGAGTCTATTGATTTGGACATGAGATTTCTCTTTCCCTTTCCCAAAAGGTAGTGAATCTATCTTGAAACCAAGTGACTAGTCGAGAAGGTTCAATAATATATCACAGATTTAGGTTTTGACTTGGGATTCTCGGGGTTTTAGCTTTCGGACGAATGAGGATGGTCGAGGTTGTCGAAAGATTCAAAAAGATTTTCCCATATCGAAGGATTATCGTTTGAAAGAGGAAAAATTTGAAATGGGTTTCAAAGAGATGAAAATGAGATGAAATCAAGATTCAATCGTCGATAATGAGGAATAAGGAAATCCGAATGTCGAAAATGAAAGACTAGGGAAAGAAGATTTAATGAAAGAATACAGGAGGGTTGAACGAGAAAGAGGGATGAAGCTAAAGAAAGAAAGGAATAGGGTTTGAAAGAAACTTAGAGAGAAAAGGGAGATGATGGAAGGAAAGACAAAGAGAGATAAATGAACGACATGCCAATATAACTAAAAACACTCATTACCAAGAATGAGATGAGGATTCTCGAGAATTGAATGATAAAGGATTCTCGAGAATTATATCACTACTCGAGAATTATTATATCATTCTCGAGAATGACACAGATTATAGAAATTTAAATGATGATAAATAAATTGAAATCAATGTTGAAATAACTCATTTCAAGTGTGTATTATGAACACTTGAACCCTTTTTTATGAGAAACTTGAACTTAGCATGTCAATTTGGTGACATAAGTTTGAATTTTCCAAATGACAGAGAGTGATACTCAAGAATTCTTCTCTTATACTTGAGAATTGCTAAAGAGCTTTCACTGCATAAATTCCTTTTGATCGATAGTTCTCGAGTATATCATTGGAATTCTCAGTACAAAGCATTGTGAACTTCTCCATGAGCCTCTATCTCGATAATACTCGAGAATTCCTTGATGATTCTCGATAATGCTCAGCTAAAAGAGGTTCTGTATTAGTCTCTATCTCAACAATTCTCGAGAATCCTTTAGTGATACTCGAGAATGATCAGTTAAAAACAAAATTCTGGGATAGTCTCAGTCTTCGTCAATTCTCGAGAATGCCTTAGGAGTACTTGAGAATTACATTCTTACTTAGATCAATCAATGCCTAGACACTTAGCAAACTCATTAGATCCCGATATTTCTCGAGAATATATTATCAGTTCTCAAGTATATGTTTAGAAATTCCAATGATTCAAGGGAAGATGATACACCATTTCTCAAGTACGATAAAATCATACTTGAGAATTATCAACCTTTATTAGACTCTGTAACTCTAAACACAGAACATAGCATCCTACACAATATAATCTAGAAACCCCGATGCTTAAGTTAGTCTCTATTAATCATCAAAACAAAATTATCAACATTAAACTAACATTACTTACAGTTCATTGGGATTTAGCATTCCCAATTCTCTTCGGATGAAATTGAACTGCTCTTTGGCTAAGGGCTTCGTGAAAATGTCAACAAGTTGCAAGTGAGTAGGAATGAACATTACTTTGACATCTTTCTTTTTCACATAGTCTCTGATATAGTGATGTCTCACATCAATATGCTTGGTCCTTGTATGTTGAACCGGATTCTTCGCCAAGCTTATTGTGCTTGTGTTGTCACAAAGGATGGGAACTTCTTTCAAATTAACTCCCAAGTCAAATAATTGTTGCTTTAGCCACTTGAGCGTAACAACTTGAGGCAGCTATATACTTAGATTCTATAGATGAAATCAAGACAGTTGTCTACTTCTTGCCAAACTAGGAAACAAGTGATCCACCCAAGAATTGGCATTGACCACTCGTACTCTTTATATAGGTCTTGTAGCCAGCATGATCCGCGTCTGAGTATGCTACCAAAAATTCTTGTTGACCTTTGGGAAGCAAAGTCCAAGCTCCTTTGTGTCGGGAAAGATAACAAAAGATTATTTTCACATGCTCGGCATGTGATTTTTTTGGATCAACTTGAAATCTTGCACACATTCCCACACTAAATTGGATGTCTAGTCTACTTGCGGTAAAATATAGCAAAGATCTAATCATCCCCCTATACTTGGTTATGTTGAAGTCCTTGCCTTTTTCTTCATCCGCATCCAAAGAAGCGGTTGAACTCATTAGGGTGTCAACACCGTTGCAATGCTCCAGCCCAAACTTCTTGAGCAAATCATAGAGATCTTCATTTGTGAGATGAATATCTCATTCTTCCGTTGTTTGATTTGCAAGCCGAGGAAGTAGTTCAACTCGCCCATCATAGACATCTCAAATTCACCCTACATTTTCTTGGAAAATTCCTCACAGAGAGAATCATTAGTAGCACCAAATATTATGTCATCTACATATATTTGCACAATAAATATTTCATTAAGCTTATTACTTTTAATGAAGAGTGTTGTGTCTGCTTTTCCTCTAACAAAACCTTGATCCAAAAGAAACTTTCTTAACCACTCATACCAAGCTCTAGGAGCTTGTTTAAGACCATATAAAGCTTTCTTGAGACGATAAACATGATCTGGATGATGATCATTTTCAAAACCAGGAGGTTGTTCAACATAAACTTCCTCCTGAATAAAACCATTTAGAAAAGCACTCTTAACATCCATTTGATAGAGTTTAAATCCCTTGATACATGCAAAGGCTAAGAGTACTCGTATAGCTTCCAATCTAGCCACTAGAGCATACATTTTCTCATAATCAATACCTTCTTCCTGATTATGGCCTTTGGCAACCAATCTAGCCTTGTTACGGACTATGATTGCGGATTCATCACATTTGTTTTTGAATACCTATCTTTGCCAATGACTGGATGGTCTTTAGGCCTAGGTACTAAATCCCAAACTTGATTTCTATCAAATTGATGTAATTCCTCTTGCATTGCTATCACCCAATCATTGTCTGATAGGGCTTCGTCAATCTTAAAGGGCTCAATCTCAGATATGAAGGTAGAAAACATAACCTCATTCAGGGTACTTTTTCTGGTCCTTACTCCTTGACTTATATCCCCTATTACTTGGTCCAAAGGGTGATTCCTAATGAACTTTCAAGCTTTAGGTTGAGATTGATCGGGATTTTCAAAAGAGTTTTGAAAATTTTTTCAAAAACATTTTCTGATTTTCAAGGGAGGCGGGAGTAGTTTTTGAAAAAAATTGGTTTTTGTAAATAGGTTCCTCATCATCATCCAAAGGTTCATCATATTTAGATTCACGAAATATGACATGAATTAACTCTTCAACTACAGGAGTACGCTTATTGAAAATTCTATATGCTTTACTCCTATTAGAATAGCCAAGAAATATACCTTCGTCAGATTTGGGATCAAACATACCCAAATTATCCTTACCATTATTGTGAACGAAACATTTGCAGCCAAAGATATGAAGGTAAGCCAAGTTTGGTTTCCTTCCTTTGTAAAGCTCATATGAAGTTTTGTTGAGCTTCTTTTGGAGATAGGCTCGGTTGGAAATATAACTTCCCATGCTCATTGCATCTGCCCAAAAGACTTGTGAGGTCTGATTTTCATTCAATTGCACAAGCCATTTCGATTTCTTCCTTTCAACTACACCATTCTATTGTGTGGTGTCTTTAGAGCCGAGAAATTGTGACCAATGCCATGCGAGCATCACAAAATTCACCGAAAGCTTGATTCTCAAATTCGCCTCTATGATCAGTTCGAATAGCTGAAATGCAAATACCTTTCTCGTTTTGCACTTTCTTGGCAAACACAATTGCAAACACAACAAATAGATCAAATGTTTCATCCTTAAAAGATAAAAAGATAGTCCAAGTAAAGCGAGAGAAATCATCGATAATGACTAGAGTATATAAATTGCCACCAAGGCTCTTAACTTTTGCCAGTCCAACTAAATCCATATGGAGTAGTTGAAGAGGTCGATTGGTCGAGATTTCAGACTTGTTTTTTAAAGATGATTTAGTTTGTTTACCTCTCTAACAAGAATCACAAATCATATCATTTTTAAATCATAGTTTAGGTAAACCAATAACTAAATTCTTTCTCAAAAACTGATCCAGTTGGAACATGTTGACATGAGTCAGAGGATTATGCCACAGCCAACTTTCATCTAAGTTGCTAACAAAACATTTTTCAGAATTGATTTTAGGTAAATCTAAAGTATAACAATTTCCTTCACGTGGAGCTTTGAATAATACCTTAAGTTTACCTTTATCCATTGGGAGATCCTTTTTGTTGACAATGAGGCATTCTTCCAAATCGAAGATGATCCAATTGTTCTTGTCAGCACTTTGACTTACACTCAAGAGGTTATGACAGAGACCTTCCACAAGATATACATCTTTGATTTGAGGTCCATCCTTTGCACCAATCTCACCAATGCCAATGATTTTCCCATATTGATTGCCTCCAAAGGTGACTTTGCCACCATCTTTTGATCTCATTACAACAAATTTGTCTTGGTCCCCTGTCATGTGTCTAGAGCATCCATTGTCCATATACCACTTGTTGATTCTTGATGCTCTCAGAAAAACCTGCAAATCAGAGGAAATTAAGTTTTAGGTACCCATCTTTTCTTAGGTTCTTTGGGGTTAGTTCGGGCCTTAGGAACATAGGTTCCCTTAGGTACCCACTGATAGTTGCCAACAGGTTTATCTCTTCTGTCTTTCTTATGAAAACAAGATGTGGTACTGTGTCCCTTTCGTTTTCAATAATTACATGAGCAAAAGGATTTGAAGTATGAACAGTTTTCTGAAAATAGTTCAAATAGGATTTTTCACTAGTTTTCTTCTTACCTTTCTTTTTGTCAAAAATAGGGTTATATCCTATGCCCGATCGATCATTTGTAAATCTCTGAGCTTTTAAAATTACGTTGAGCATTTCACTACCTTTAGTGAATTTCTCAAGTGTTTTTGTGAGATACAGATTTTTTTTTTCTAAATCAAGGCATTCTTCACAAATAATGTTTTCACAAGAAACATTTTTAACTTGATGTTCAAGAACTATGTTCTTCTTTTTCAAAGATATATATTTCTCAGCAACATTTTCAAATTCAGATTGTAAAACATTGTATTCAGCAAGTAATTCATCATATGTAGGTTGCAAGTCATTTGCCTCATCATTGTTGTCACGTTGCTCTTCTTCTGCAACTAGACACACGTTTGCAGTATCTTCTTCTTCCTCACTTTCTTCATCTGAGGAGCCATCTCCCCATATGGCAGACACGTAGGTCTTCTTCTTGAAGTGATTGAATTTCTTCCTCTTCTCCTTTTCATTTGCCTTTCAACTAAGGACATTCTGACTTGTAATGACCAAGATTTTCACACTCAAGTAATTAACTTAATCCTTATCCTTGAATTCACGTCTGTTGCTTGATCTTCCTTTTTTGAATTTATTTCTGAAGCCTTGGTCCTTCTTATAAAACTTCTTGAATCTCCAGAAAATCATGCCTAGTTCTTCATCTTCGTCTTCATCATCATCATTTGATTCCTTTGTTTCTTTAACAACTTTGAGGGCAATTCCTTTGCTTCTACTAGTGTTGATTTCATCCAGGCCCTTCTTGAATTTCAGTTTGCTTTCGTATTCAGATAGACTACCGAATAGAGTAGTAACTGAGGTCATTGATTCACCACGAGCCTTTTCTATTACTGTGACTTTGGCTTCCCAATCTTTCGTCAAGACATTGAGAATTTTTCTAACCTGAGGACCTTGCTCATATGTTTTGCCTAAAGCCGACAATTGATTGGTCAGATGAGTGTAGCAAAGTTGAAATTCGACAATAGTTTCTCCAGACTTCATTCGAAATAGATCATACTCAGTGGTCAGAGTATTGATACGGTTCTCCTAAATGTCGGAAGTTCCTTCATATGCTATTTCCAAAGCCTTCCACATTTCTTTTGCGGTAGACAAGTCACATATTCGAAATTACTCCTTTTGACTGAGAGCACTTTGTAGCATTAAAATAGCTTTACTATTGAGAGTAATATTTCTTCTGTGATTCTCATCAAATTCAGCTTCTGTCTTTGGAACGGCGATTCCACCTTCAATCCTTGTAGGCATGTAGTCTCCAGTTTCTATTACTTGCTAGAGACCATACTCGCTTGATAGCACAAACACTTTGAATTTTGATTTCCAAAATGAATAGTGTTTGCCATTGAACCCAGGAGGTCGATTGATTGAGGCACCATCAAGCAATATTCCTTCCATGATGTATCTCGGGATGTTAATCCCAACAGAGAAACCAACGCTCTGATACCAAATGAAGATGAAATATCATTTAGAGGGAGGTGAATAGGTGATCTCAAAAATATTTTCGCGAGTGACACACGAGCTCAAATAAGACAGAGACAGAGAAAGGAAATAGACACAGAGCAATTTATACTGGTTTGGTCTAGCATTTCAACCTACGTCCAGTCCTGAAGCACACCCTGGGATTTCCACTAACTCTTTAAATACGAATACAATTACACACTTTGTAACTTAGGATGATCCTTTCACACTCGGACTCACTCCCCCTTACAAGTTGTAATTGTACATCCACAGTTAAGGTTCCACAACCTTAAGTTTTAACAACTAAGTAAGTAATCAAATAAGTGTTTAAACTCCTCATTGAGAAAATGAAAGTTAATCACTGAAGTACATAGAAAATATCTGAGGATATTAATGAAACAATAAATAGCATATGAGTCGAAATGAATGCGCAAAGTTTCGGTAGTTGGCAGAATTGAATGTGGTGAGCTTTTATAGCGCCTGCCATTAATGCCGTTGTGAAGCTTTGAATGTAGCCGTTGAGACTCTTCGTAATTCCGTTAGGCACAGTTGATTTCTATTGAGCATATTTGACTGTTGCTTCATTAAATGCATTCGTCGTCATCTGTACTTATGCAGAAAGTGGCTCAGAATAATAGCTGGAATAAGTATGCCTCGAAGGAATGTTTTCATCTACCATGAGCTTTAGTTCGGATTGTTTCTCTGTTTCTGAGGCGCATTTAATGCTACTGACACGTAGGATTGCTTTTCACTCAAACTTAAATTTAAACAAGGTTAATCAACTGAAACTTATTCAAAAATATGATTAAACATGATATGAATAAGTTTGGGCATGATTAAGAAAGAATGAATAAAAGCCCAGAGATTTTAGGAAGAATTTAATGATGCGTGAAAGATGATATAGATGCTGCAAATACATTCTCGAGAATTGTTCATATCATTCTCGAGTAGCCATTGAAGGAAAGCCTTTACAGAGAGCATCTCTCGATGATACTCTACAAAATTCAATCCCGGAACTTCCAAAATTCCTACCGAACCTTTATCTTACACAATTTCAAGTTTTAAACACAATGAAGTTATCAAATTGGTCAAAATCCAACTCCTCTAGTCTGCCTTGTTCTGGCCAAACCCAAGCTTAGTATGGCCGTCCAAAATTTCATGATTTTTGCTTTGTAAACACTCTAGTTTCAGTTTCTAATCACATTTTATCTTGTTATTTGAGCCATAAACACATGTTAATCCCTTTTAGAATTTAGGAAAGAACTTCCTCTATGTCATTCAACCATCCAAAATTCACAAAAGCCAAAAAAATCACTTGTAATCTCCAGTACTCAATTAGTAGGCTTAGAATCGCTTATCTTAATCAATGTTCGCTGATTTTCATAAAAATCTCTTATTCCCTTATCTCTTCAGGATTTCGTCCAGACCACTAAAAATATGGAACAAGAGAGTTTTGTGAGCTAAATTAGTAAGAGGAGGAAATTAAGGACTAGAGGTTATAGGTCCATAGCGAGAGATTACTTGATCGCGAGTTTTTACATCTTCTTCTTCTTCCTTACAAATTTCATCAGTTAGAGAACTTTTGGAGAGTGAGAACTGAATGAAAAATGAGTCTCCAATATTAAAGAGTCAATGTCAGTGGAGAAGAAAGGGTACCAATTTTCCCTTTAACTTTCTGCGTAATTACCGTTTTACCATTGGTTCCATTTTTTTTTTTTTTAAATTCTTATTGGCTGAATAGAATGATCAATTGGCAAGTGAAATATCATATATTAAGAGTCAATGGTGGATTGGGGAATGTTTACCATTTTACCCCCTCAATTGCCTCATAATTACCAATTATGTCATTTTGTCTACTTTCAACTTTTCTTTTCCTTTTTCTTTTTGGCTGAAACTTTGGGCTATTGCTAGGAAATTTTTGACCCAATTTTATTGGCCTATAATCCATTCTTATTCTCATGTGTCCATAAATTTTAAATAATTATGGGACTTACAGCACAAATTCATAAAAAGGTGCAATTTTAACATTCCTTCAATTTTTCTCAAAATTTCCAACGGAACTCAAGCAACTTCTTTTCAATCCTTTTTATTCCAATTTAATGCTTCAAAATGGAACAAAAAAGTATTAATTCCTTATGTCCATTGAGGCCAACAATTGTCTCAAAATTTTTTATTTTGGCGAAATCAGATATTTTGAGTAAAATTGACCTTTCGTCAAAATTTCACTATTTCTTTTCTCCAAGCAAATAATTCATTCATGGAATTTGTTAGAGCAAATTTGGGATATTACACATCCTATGTGGCAAAATGCATGATAGCCCCTGCTTCCATCTAAGCTCCACCTAAATTCATTTTATAAAATTTTCTTTTTCCTAACTTCGATCTATCTCTAATCCTTCATTCTTTTATTTAATTCTATAAAAAGAATCAAGTGGAGCTTAGGTGGAAGTAAGTGTTACCATCCATTTATCAACTTAGGATGACTCAAAATTGACAGGAATACGGTATGGTGAATATGCAAATTTAACAATGAACTATTTTTCTATGAGCACCCAACATGATTATCTTTTATTGGGTTCAAAAGCATACATAATCATTTTTATGTAGTATTTTTGACAACTTTGTTAGTGCCCGTTTGGATGGACTTTTTAAAAAAGTGCTTTTTTTTAAGTGTTTTTTTTAAGCTCCAAATTGGAGCTTTTAAAAAAAGGAGCATCTTGGCTTTTTTTGTGACTTTTACTTTTTAAAAAAATATCATCTAAACACATAAATTAATTAAAAAGGCATTTTTTTTGCATTAAAAAAGTGGTTTTTTATCCAAAAAGCCCATCCAAACGGCCCCTTAAATATCCATTACACTTTTTGCATTGCAAGTCCCACGTTTCTCCAGCTAGCATGTGTATGCACTTGACAATGCCACGTTTCTCAAGTGCATGCATATGCCAGCGGGAGAAATGTGTGAGACCCACAATGCAAAAATATAATAGATGTTAGGGCTGGTCGACAGAGTTGTCAAAATTGCCACCTTAAAAAATGATTGTCTACTTTTGGACCAAATAAAAGATAATTGTATTGGGCCATCGTAGCAAAATAATTCATTGCTAATTTTGTACCTTTACTTATAATAATATAAAATTTGAAAATGTGAAACATGTGGGAATTGGATTTTACGTTGTGAACAGGACGACAAAATTTGAAGCCGGACGGCTAAAATTGATTTCTTTTCCAATCTTGCCCCTCGTCCTCGTGAATTCCAAGTTGTTGGCATGTTTTTAATTTGTAGACAGCAATTTATTATGCTCAAAACGTAAAATTAGAAAGTTCAATAATTTTTTTGTAGATTTAAAGATATTAATTACTTACTACTTTTTAAAAATTATAAAATTCGTTAATTTTACTTTATAATCCCCCCAACATGAGTTAGATCGCTACCTTACGTATATTTAAAAAAATTGTTAAATTAATTATTTATAATAAATGTGTCATAATTTTTATAAAATACCTTCTTTAATCATTACCAAATTGATTAAAACCACCTTTAATATTCTTAAGAAGTGGGTTTACCTAAAAGCTCTCTCTCTCTATCTCTTGTATGCTCTATTTTCTTCCATGGCATCTTTTGATTTCTTGAACCCAAAATTTTTGTTTGCTTTTTTCTAGACCTGAGGATTTTTTTTTTTGTACTTTTGATTTTGAGTTTTTGGATTTATGGTTTATGGATTTCTCTACTCATATATATGAGTTTTGATTTATGGTTCTTGATTTTTGTTGATTTTTTTATTTTTTGATTTTTCTTTTCAATTTCTTTGATCATTTGTTCTTGATGGTGATATCTCAGACAAAAATAAGTCAACAAAAAAATCTATGACTTTTCTTGAAAATTTCTTGATGCCCACGACTCTTCCATGGGTAACTTCAAGGCAAAAATGCCCTCCAACCTCCCACCAAATAAAAAAGTAATGTGGATGCCGCTATCTCACATAACTGATCAACTAAAAGTTGACTATTTGGTTCTATTATAGCATAACAACATGGGAAAATGACAACTAGGTCCCAAGGACCATAAAAAATTACAAAAAAGTCCCAACAGAAATTCACATATCAAATATTATTTGTATTGAAACAAAATCCAGGTTTTTAAAATTTGTTGTAAATATAGCACTTCCTGTGTGAATATGGTTTTTTTGTTGTGAATGGCTAGGTTTAAAATTTTGTTGTAAATATAGTACTTCCTATTATGAATCTAGCATTTTTCTGTTGTAAATGACATTTGTACGCTTAGAGACTTGAGTTTGAAACAAAATCCAATTGTTTAAATTTTGTTGTGAATATGGCACTTCCTGTTGTGAATATAGTTTTTTTGGGTTGTGAACGGCCAAGTTTTTAAATTTTGTTGTAAATATAGCACATCTGTTATAAATATAACACTTTCTGTTGTTAATAGAAATAATATCAAAAAAAGTCCATATGTGAATTTATGTTGAGATTTTTTTGTAATTTTTTATGGTCCTTGGGACTTTGACCGTCATTTTCCCTAACAACATTGCTACAATTTTTGTAACTTTTGGGGATTTATTGCCCTCTCAAAAATTTCTTGGTGCCCATAGCTCTTTCGTGAAAACTTGCGGGGTAAAAATGCCATAATATAATTTTCTTCTCAAATTTATATTTTTTTTTTTTTCGTCAAATTATTCCTATTAATTACAAATATCAATGGATTTCCTATCAAAGAGTAATAACTAATGTAAATAATTAAAAATATTATTTTAAGAAAACTAACACAATT
Source organism: Acacia acuminata (assembly GCA_019022655.1). Classification (NCBI taxonomy): domain Eukaryota; kingdom Viridiplantae; phylum Streptophyta; class Magnoliopsida; order Fabales; family Fabaceae; genus Acacia; species Acacia acuminata. Next base: position 629,063 of record JAFJYI010000195.1, on the reverse strand, counting down.
TTCTTACAAATACCTAACTTAATTAATTTTAGAACCAGAGATACTATCTTAAAATAAAAATTTGAAAGATCTACTACAAAGTTTGAGTGTTTGATTTTTTATTTAAGAGTAATTAAGTCATTTTCAATTGATTTGATTTAATTTTAGTGGAAGGCATATTATTTGATGATTGAAGCGATAAATAATAAGGGAAGGTGGCGATGATGGAAGACTGGCGTTGGCTTCTGCTTACTAATGCGCGTCTCGTGGGTGAGCACCTCATCACTAGAGCTGGGAAAACAGGCCCGGCTCATTAAAGCCCTGGTCCTTTAAGGGTCGGGCTTGGAAATTAGAGGTGTGAAGTGAAATTTGGCCCTACAGGGCCAAGGGCTTACATGGGCAGCCCTTCAAGGCTAAGTGCCGGCCCGTCGAGCCCTTCAATATTTTTTTTTTTTTTTTGTTTTGAAAGTTGAAGACTTGAAGTTGGGGTGTGGTCAGGTGAAGTTGCACTATTGAAGTAACTCTAAAATTTTATGATTTGGTTTATTATATGTTGCAGATAAAGATTATTGATGTGTTCATAATGCGGGAGAAGAAATTCATGATATTCTTACTCATGAACCAGAGCCTACTACTCAAAGTGAAAAACAATCAAATGTCGTTTGAAATTGATGATAGCAGCAAAGATGACAACAATAATAGTCATTGTACTAATGTCGCTTAGTGGTATGCTTCTTATGTTTTATATGAGTTATTTATGAACATAGTTTGCTTTTAATTATGAATTAGTGACTGTGTTTATTTGTTGGATGATTCGTGTTGTAATTTACTAATTATATTTCTTTGAAAACAACGGAGGAAAAATAGTTAACATTTGGAATAGTAACTTGTGGGCCCTTGAGGGGCAGCCCTAGCCCTGGTGCTCTCGAGCGAGGCTTTGAAAAGCATATGTTTTTCTTATCCTGAGCCCGGAGGGCTGGCCCTGTTAGGCCCTAGCCCTTCACCCTTCACAGGCCAGCCCTAATTCCTAACTCTATTCATCACTACTGATTATGACTTTTCCCAAATTTCAGGTTTTTATTTAATTACTTTTGCCAACTTCGTTTTTTTTGGGACTTAACTCTATTTTTGTCTTCAAGCAAATTAAAAATATTTCTCATGCGTTGAGTTCAGTAGGAGAAGGAAGCCTCATATATTATAAAATTGGACATCTTCAAATAACTTGTGCATTTTGGGGTTCTATATAATACTTTCCTTTTTTTCCATCTATATACTTTCTATTACATATGAGTTTTGTTTTGTCTAAATATAAAGTAAATATAGATGACCAAATTCTATTCTGGCTCTGATACCACTTGTTGGTTAATTTAAGCTATTGCAGAACTTTCATACAAAGTCTCATGAGGGTGAAAACAAAAAAATTTGTTAATCATTGCGAAAATCCATAACTCCTTACGGTCCTCATGATTTATTAACCTTAACTTATTAAACTAATTAGTCATTATTATTATATTCATTAATCCTTAACTCTTTGTAGTACTCATAAGAACTTGTAACACTTTATGATACTTATGAGTTTTAAGATTACTTGTTAAAATAACTATTAGGGATTAGGATTACTTGTTAAAAACAATTATTAGGGATTAGGATTACCTTAGATCACTTGAAGACTTCAATGTTGTTGATGTCTTCTAACGTTGATCCACATGGCTAACCCTCGATTGTAATGAGAACTCTTTCTCTTGATACCTCTCACTCATTAGATGCTTGCTATGCGATGGCAAGGTTGAGCTTTCGATTTCTTGGTTTTTTCTCCTTTTCAAGAAGATAGTGGTTTCTCAAAATTAGGTTGAAGATAGGATGAACAAGATTGAATATTTATATTTCTTGAATGGCGCCTATTTCTCTACACCTTGGTAGTTGGCCGAAATTCTCAAGAGCATGAGTGTCAATGAATTTCGGCCAACTCCACTTTAAATAGCCTTGGTAGGCCAAAAATTTTAAAACCTAATTGTCTTGTGTATTTTGGCTACCATACTAAAAATAAGGTTTTAGATGATAGACTCATTAATTGGTGTTATCCAAATCATTAAGATAATGAATTAAATCTATGTCTTGATTCTTTGATTGAATCAAAAATTTAAGATAATAGATCACGTTTATATCTTAATTATTTTGATTGAGTCAAAAGTTTAAGATGATTGATTACATCCATATCTTGATTATTTGATTGAATCAAAATTTAAGATGATGGATCACATCCATATCTTGATTATTTGATTGAATCAAAAATTTAAGATGATGGATCACATCCATATCTTTAATTAAAATTCAAAATCATGGATCATATCTATATCATTAATTTTTGTCTTCAATTAAAATTTAATATCATCTTGTAATTCAATCTTTATTCATTATTTCTCCTATCCAATCTTATTGGATATATATATATATATATATATATATAATTTAAAAAAATTATCTTTTATAACCTAACCTGATGAATTTAAATTTCAAACTCCAATTCAAAATTCAACTTGGTCTAAGACCCCGTTTAGTCTTCTAACACATTTGGACCTGTTTGTGGAGAGATTGATTTCCCACTAAGAGCTCAAAATGTAGCGTTATTTTTACTATTGGGCTTGGAGTCCCACTCCAACCCATTTACACATTTACTCTTGATAAAGCTCAATAACAATTATTGGCCCAAACTTGCTAATTTTAAGCAAACGAGAATAACCTCTGTGTGTGACCCATTAAGCCTAATTAGTAACTGACATAAATCAAATTGGACAAATTAAAACTCCTTTAACAGGCCCAAATTATCTAGTTACCACATAAAACACTAGCAATGCTCTGGGCCTAGAACTAATTGAGTTGATCAAGTGATCTGCCTTTCAAATTTGGATACCGTGCCGGCATTATCCCTCACAACGTCTTCACATTTATTCAAGAGCAAAGATAAAATATCATCTCTCTTGATTGACTAAATGTAGCTAATTCGCAGAACTAGGAATCTTCTTATATTAACTCTATAATAGATCATGACTCTCCATAATCACTTGTTATGCGTGCAGACTCCCAAGTCAATGAGAAGCTATCCAAGCTCTACTGGTCTTGTGAATGACTAATCCCTTGTAGGGAACTGTGAGTTCTCTCGGCATGTCCATCTATACTCATGTATTCAAGTTACACCCAAGAGTACAATGTTCTCCCCATTTTTCAGGCGGATAGAGTTGTACAGTCAAAGTATAACCCTACGACATAGTGTTCGATGACATCCTCAAGTCCAGGACAATCCGCATTACCAAAGGATGAATCTTTGTGGAGTCTTTCATATCCAATAATACTCTCTACAATGAATCTTTGTGGAGTCTTTCGGCGGGTCAGTTTGATGCTATCTATTCTCCAACAGATCTACCCACGACATCAGCTAAGACATCTTCTGGGATCCGTACAACGCAGCGGATTAAAAAAACTTACGAATCCCGTCCCGAGGATCACTCAGGTGCGTTTAAACCTAGGCTAGGGAATCCGAAATTACCTTTGGAGAATTCGTTCGCGGCTCGTTCTTTGTTGAACAGGTGGGCTACCTCCTCGATCAGCAGAAGACGACTCGTAGGATCGTCTTCCTCCACCGGTATCCACACGAACAACTCCCGAACACGGCTACGGCAGCGTGCTAGCGCCTCTTGTGCGTGTCTCTTGATTTTCCACTCTAGGATTTTTCTCGTGGCTTTCTGAATGCGCTCGACAAAATGTCCCGTGAGTTTTCTAAACTCGTTCAGCGCATTATATAAAATTAATCCTCATTAATTTTGAAATTCAAAAATCAAATATGGATTAAAATACATTAATTACATCAATCAAATCTGATGTAACGTATTTAATCCGCATTAAAAGCTGATTTGAAATTCGAATTTGGAATCTGGATTAAAATAAATGTATTTATTAAATCCATCTAATAGATCTAATCAAATCCATTTATTTAATCCAAATTAAAAGCCTTCGATTTAATTTATCTCTATAAATTAAATCCGAGAAATAATATCTATCTATTTAATTTAAATTTGAGATACCATATCTCAATTTAATATTAAACAGATATACGATATCTTTTATTCGAAAATTAAATGAGATACAATATCTCAATTTGTTTTAGATATTTAATTTATCAAATAAATTAAATACAAAATAAATATATTAATATTATAATCTCTATTAATAATATTAACATATATTAATTTCGAATTTAATATATATATATATACATATATATATATATATATATATATATCCTAGATTAAATTCAGTATTCATTAAATCTTAGACGTATCTAAGATTCAATGAATCTAGACACATTCGCTCGTGTTGAGTTATTCTTGTGTGACCTATGCAGGCCCATATGAGATTGGCGGTGGGCCAACACGTGTCGACCCACAAATCGCAAGCGGCCTCTAGCAAGACATTGCGACTACCCAATTCACATGGGGATCGATGACACGATACAACCTATCGTACAACCATGTCACGTCCCTTTTGTCACGCGATAATTTGGTCAAGGATGAGGCATGGATAATGTCAACTTCCTTTTCTTGACCACTACTTTCTCGATTCTCGAGTAGTCTAATAAGTGAAAATGGAAACTCCTTTCCATCACAGTATGGCTGTACATTTCTTAGACTCACTCATCGAGGGGCCCAAAGATTATCTCTCTACAAATGTGAGGGACAAATTCCATCTTGACCATTCACATTCCTCCGCATGAAAACCACTCGATCCCGATCCCCTTTATCATCACCCGGTCAAAGGTGACTTTTGACTAGGTCAAAGGTCGATGACTCATCATGTAGGAATCCATGATGGTCTCGAGTCATAGGGCATTGTGACGCGTTATACATGAGATAAGCTTATGACTAAATCCATGCGGCTTTCTCATAGTGGGTCGGTCCAAAGCACCTTGTACTTTTACAAGTGCCCATGACTTTGATTCGTATCTCCATACGTCATCAAAGTCATATGCGGTCTTACCTCATCTTCGCTCCCCGTAGATGACCGATCGAGACATTTAGGACATCATCTATAAGATATATCCAGGGATCAGTTATCACTGTAAACATGCGAATGAAGTGATAACTTAATGGAGAACAATGACTTGCCCTAAGGCATAATTTCCAACAGACTCCCACTTGCACTAGGCGCAATCATTAATTACTTTAATTCCCATTGCCCTAACATGACGCTCATGTTTTGCTTGTGCAAGCGGCTTAGTAAGAGGATCAACTAAATTGTCTTCTCTTGGTACTTTGCATTGATTTCTCTGATAAGATGAAATCGCCTGAGTACATACCTGGTCCTTTGATGTGACCTTTGGCTTCTTGGTCTGTGCAATAGCGCCGCTATTGTAACAGAACAATTGTATTGGATATGAGATGGTAGGAACCACCTCAAGTTCATTAATGAACTTTCTAATCCAAAAGACCTCCTTAGCCGCATCCTATCTTTGCTCTATACTCGCCTTCTACATTGTAAAATCAAATGCGGTGCTCGCTTAGAGCTCTTCTAGCTTACCGTACCACCATTCAACCAACACATATCCCGATTGCGATCTTAGATCATCTTGATCGGTTTGGAAACTTCGCATCTCGTGTAACCGATTACACAAAGCTCGTCTTCCAAGCCACCATATACAAAGAATGAGTCCTTAGTCCTTCTCAAGTACTTAAGGATATTCTTGATAGCAGTCAAGTGACCCTTACCAGGATCTTGTTGATATCTGCTGGTCATATTCAAGGCAAATGACACATCCGGTCGAGTACATAACATGGCATGCATAATAGATCCAATGGCGGAGGCATATGGAATCTTACTCATGCGGTCTCCTTGATCTTGTGTACTAGGACACAAATCTTTACTGAGATGGATCCCATGAGACATGGGTATGTTACCCCTTTTAGATTCTTGCATACTGAACCTATGCAGTATCTTGTCTATATATGTACTCTGACTTAGGCCTATCAGCCTCTTGGATCTATCTCTATAGATCCTTATCCCTAAGATATAAGTGGCTTTGCCTAAATCTTTCATTGAGAAGGACTTTCCTAACCAAGACTTGACACTCTGCATGGTAGGAATGTGATTCCCAATGAATAGGATGTTATCAACGTAAAGCACTAGAAATACAACGTGCTCCCACTAACCTTCTTGTAAACACAAGATGCATCGATGTTTTGAATGAATTCAAACTCTTTGACTACTTCATCAAAACAACGATTCCTACTCGATATGCGTGCTTCAATCCATAAAAGGATCTTTGAAGCTTACATACTTTACCGAGTCCTGCGGACGCACAAAATCCTTAGGTTGTGTCATGTACACATCCTCAAGCAGCTTTCCGTTAAGGAAGACTGTTTTGACGTCCATCTGCTATATCTCTAGTCATATTATGATGCAATGGCAAGAAGGATTTTGATTGATCTGGCCATTGCAACTAGGGAAAAGATTTCATCATAGTCCACACCATGAGTGAATCCTTTTGCAACCAGTTGTGCCTTGAAGACATTTACTTTGACATCCATGTCAGTTTTCTCTTCAAAAACCCACTTGCACCCAATGGTTTTTAAACCTTCAGGTGGATCGACTAAGGTCCAAACCTTATTGTCGTACATGGATTGCATTTCATACTTCATGGTATCAAGCCATTTTTCAGAGTCTGGCCCCACCACGGCCTTTCGATAGGTGGTTGGCTCATTCTATTTAATGAGCAAAACATCACGACTTCCAGTGATCAGAAATCCATATCTCTGAGGCTGTAGCCGTGATCTTCTGGACCTTCGTAGGCTTTGTATTACTTGAGCAGGCTCAACAACTTCTTGTTGTGAGTCTTCTCCGGTTTCCATCTGTGGTTCTACATTGTCCTGTGACTCTCGAACTTCTTCGAGGTTCACCTTACTCCCACTGATTCTTTTAGAGATAAACTCTTTTCCTAAAAGATACCATTCTGAATAACAAACACTTTGTGATCAGTGGGATTGTAGACATAGTATCCTATAGTTTCCTTAGGATACCCCACAAAAGGGCATTTTGAGGATCTGGATGATTATTCATCAGAGGCTTGTCGTTTAACACAAACCTCATATCCCCAAATCTTAAGAAATGACAAACTGGGTTTCTTCCCAGTCCATATCTCATATGGTGTCTTTTCAACTGCCTTTGATGGAACACGATTTAGTGTGAACGCAGCTATTTCTAGGGCATGACCCCAAAAGGAAGGTGGAAGATCTGTTTGACTCATCATAGGTCAAACCATATCAAATAAAGTTCGATTCCTCCGTTCGAAACACCTTTCCATTGAGGTGTTATGGAGGAGTAAGTTGTGAGAAGATCCCACAACTCCTAAGATGGTCAAATAACTCTTGGCTCAAATATTCGCCACCTCGACCAGATCGAAGTGCTTCAATTATTTTGCCAAGTTGGTTTTGCATTTCATTTGGAATATTTTAAACATTTCAAAAGATTCAATTTTTATATTTGATTAGGTAGATATACCCATATCTACTAAAATCGTCTATAAAAGTAATAAAGTGCAAATGACTTCCTCAAGCAAATGTATTCATTGGTCCACACACATCCGTATGTATGAGGCCCAATAAATCGGTGACCCTCTCACCGTGTCCAGAAGAGCGCCTTTGTCATCTTTCCCAATAAACAAGACTCACATGTATCAAATGATTCAAAATCAAATGAATTCGAAAAACCATCTGCGATGGAGTTTTGAAATGTATTTCTCATTTATATGGCCTAGACGACAATGCCATAGGTAGGTTGGATTCAAATCATTTGACTTGAACCTTTTAGTAGTTATGTCATAGATTCGTTCATTATTAGGATGTTCTTAATTAAGCACACAATGACCGAATGCAAATCACCATGAGCATAAAATTGTCATTATGGAAAACTTGAACATTTGCGATTCCTAAATAAGAACGTAATAAAGTATTGTTATTCTTGCTCAAAGCGGGAACATAAAAGCAATTGTTCAAAATTAAACAAAAGCCTACAAGGCAAACTATTTCATAAGTGCCTATGGCTAAATCGGCAAGAATGTTGCTCGATTTCTAGCTCGCGAGTCAACTTCGCCCTTCTTCAATCTCCTACTTTCCTTGAGACCCCGCACATTTGTACAAATGTGAGATCCACATGCGATCAAATACCCATGTAGAGGAAGTAGAAAAATGAATATCTATGACATAGATACCTGAAGCGATAGCCCCGCTATCCTTCTTGTTATTTTCCATATCTTCTTGATAGAGCTTGCAGTTCCTCTTCCAATGAATGATTTCATTGCAGAAGAAGCGACCCCCATCCTTCGGAGGTTTTGCCTTCTTGACTTTCCGTTTCATACCCCTTCCTCTCGAATGCAGACAAAACAAAAATGGGCCTCTTCTCAAGACTTTGCTCAGCGTTTTGAGCATCTCATGCGATTCGAAATTGATTCCCTCATGTTGTTCATGACGTAATTCATGACAACGTGTTCTCATTGAGAGAACCTAGACCCAGAGTTCATATGCGTGTTCAGATAGCTTAAAAGCTTCACGAAGCAAAATGCTTTGAAAAAGCATACAAATTTAATAGAGATTACAGCATGCTCTACAAGGTCAAAAAGCAAAAATATACTACAAGGAGAAGAGGCAAAAAATATTAAAAAGACTTGATAAAAATAAAACAAATTTAAAAAAAATGATAAAAAAGAAAATATATAATAGGGACCTGATTAAAAATTTATTAAAACTATAAAAACTTACAAGCTAATTATCCCTTCGATTTTATTTTATTTTTGTCACTTAAAAAATAGTGAATTACTGGAAATTAGTGATGGAATTGAACAATTATGTCGTCAAATAAATTGTTACTAATTAATGACGTAATTTTATCATTGAGTCAATTTAACAAAAGAATTCCGTTGTTCAATTCTGTCACTAATTAACTAATATTTTTAGTAAATGTCTCAAGTTAATTTAGTGAGTATATCTAGTAGTCTGTTACAGACCGGCCCAAAGCCCAGGTCCGAGTGATGGCCCAATTAACGGCATAGCCGGGACTGACATGTATCGAGCAATCCGGAAGGAGTCGATAGCATAACTAATCCGATATATCCGCATCTACCAAGATTATAGGAAGATCCGGATCCAACCCACATGATATAATCCCGAGATACTCGCCCCAGATATCAGGAGCAGCCGGGATATCCGCCACCACAGCCACTATAAATACAGAGGTCCACCATTAAGGTGCACACGTTCTAACTCACCCTATTTACATACAGTCACACTGTGCACACACACCACCCCTCTATATCGTGCACAGTGATCCCACGCTCCCTTGACTATCTACCCCATAGATACTCAGGTCGAGTCCAACGATCCAATATCAAAGCACCAGCCCTTGGCTGGACATCTATGTTCTACACCAGAACATTGGCGCCGTCCGTGGGGACGTTAAACTTCGATCCCCGTGACCACCGATGGCTACCACCAGAAGCAGCAGTCGAAACCCTCAGCCTAGCCAACCACCAGCTGGGCCCAGTCAGCGTCGTTCTTAGAGTCAACAACGGCGAAGCAAGACCCCAGGGTCACGTTTCTGACACAGCGTCATCCCCTCCCATATCCGAAAGAGCACCTGAGGCGATATCAAAGGAAACCCCGCTAAAGAACATTCCGGAGGGTCGTGCGTCAGACACTACGACTTCCCCTCCTACGGCCCGCAAATCCCAAGAGGTGGTTACAAAAGAGATCCCGGGTCTGACCCCCGATGTCCGCATCCTGCAGAAAACACAGGAGTCCATGCTCCAGAGGTTCGAGAACAAGGAAAAGTGGGATCACCTCCAGCGCCAAGAAGATTTCAGGATTCTCGAGCAGATGATTGACGATCGATTCAAAAAGGTCCATAGCCTAGTTCAGAATGGAGTCCGGAACGACCCTCGAAAAGGAAAAGAAAAGGTGATTGTACAGAGTAGCAGTTCGTCCAACAGTTCGGAGCCGAGGTCGAATCGCAGGACCAGGAAAGGGACTAGCATAGGGCGAGAACGCCAATCGGCATCTGCGCTGAAGAAATTACGATTATCTCGGATCGTAGACGAGGAAGACCGAGGCTATAAGTGTTGGTTATGATTAGTTTTGATGATGTCTTATATAGATGTCATTCTTAAGAGCAAAAAGGTTGCATACTACATTTACATTCTACTTGCACTAATTCTTATGTTTAATGTAGATGTGAAGTATAGAATGATTAAGAGAAGAAAAGAAGAGGAGATATTGAAGAAGGTAGAAGTCAAGAGAATGATGAGCCCAAGCTAAATGATGAAGAATGATCAAGATAGGAGATGGAAAATGGAAGAACTTGCTGAATGGAATGAAGATATCATTATCCAAGTTCTAAAATTGATCCTAGAAGTCTCCATGATCAAATGGAAGTTGGAATGACTCAAATCAGAGTTAAAAACAAGGAAATATAAGGTTCAGAATGATCCAACTCGAGTTATGGGGTCCAACTCGAGTTAGAGTCTTCGCTATAGTGTTTCGGGTTTTTGACTGACCCAACTCGAGTTATGTATGATAACTCGAGTTACAAAACGTTTTTAGATAGGAGTAACTCGAGTTACCACTTAGTAACTCGAGTTACCAAGGTCAATTTCAGCAACTCTGTTCACCTCTGTTTCGCGTTTCAGCTGGCGAGGTCTGGTATTTTGATGATATCTCACAAACCAGGAATCGGATTGAGACAAAACTAGTGGCATATGAAAATAGACTCCCAATGCGTTATTGTGACAAAGTTTCAAGCCCAAAAAAGTTTAGATCAAGGAGGTATGAATTTTACAAGTTGGCACATCAATTAACGTCACTCAGCAGACCAAGCTTCGATGTTTTGAGTGTATCTCACAAACCACACATCCAAATGAGCTCAAACCAGTGGCATTTGAAATAATACATAAAGAGATTTCTAGGGATAGGTCATTTGCTATATTTAGGGTTATATTTGAAGAGATATGGTTTCTGGAAGTTTTCGCATGTTCTGAAAGAAGACAGAATGCAGCAATGTCAAGGTAGACACTCGGAACAAACAAAGGTAACAACTCGAGTTATCACTTAGAAACTCGAGTCAATGAAGTGTACTTCCAGTTTTTAAAAAATCTTCTCGTGATATCAATTTTTAATCAACTCGAGGTAACTCGAGTTATCGATATAACTCGAGTTATAGGCATATCGAAAAACTTCAATCGATATAAAGCAACTCGAAAGTTACCGGTAGCAACTCGAGTTAGATTATTCGCAATTTCTCTCTGTCTGATTTTATTCATAACATAACTCGAGTTATGGAGTGTAACTCGAGTTACATAATTCAAGGAAATTTCTGAAGCTTTTAAATGCGTGCGATGAAGCAACTCGAGTTATCGATGCAACTCGAGTTAAGCAATATGCAATTTGCTCTCTCGTATTAAGTAGCCACAAGTGCAACTCGAGTTAAGGAATGTAACTCGAGTTACATCATTGAGAGACTCTTCTTTGGAATTGAAATGCTTTAAGTATAACTCGAGTTATGATAAACAACTCGAGTTACATATATCAATTTCGAATTCATCGTCCTCGTAAACCGAAATCTTCTCGATTATGCTTTGGGTACTTGATATTATTGGTTCTTATCATTTCTAACCAAGATTAATTAGTTTGCTAGTGTGTTTCAGACATGATTATCAGGTTTAAACTTCAAATTACCATAAAGCAAGATTATGTCAGAAGCATTAAATGCAAAGCAGAGACATTCACCATTTTGGCAAGAAACCTTCTAAGCAAGAAAAAGCATTCGGCCTGTTCCCAGACAACATTCTGAGCGTATTTCAACGGACAATTTGAATCAAGAATGTCAACGGAGAATAACGGGCGAATGTCGGAAGCATACGACGAGACGGAGCAACGTAATCTCAACGGTCATATTCATTAATCTCAACGGCTCACTAATCTCTCCTCAACGGTCATAAATTGCAACTAACTATAAAAGGAGAAGCATTCAAGATAGAAGTGGTTGAAGACGGAGCTTACAATCGTCGAAATGCCAACATTCTGAATCAAACGTTTATCTCATACACACTCTATTCTCAATGCCTATATAGCTTATCATAGAAGAGTGAAATGATTTATATTGTACTTCAGTGTTTATTCATTCACTTCGAGAGAGAAGATTTATCTCAAACATTCTATTCGAGAGTTACTCAAGATTGGGTGATCTTGAGTGGGAAACCCATTGTCTTGAAAGCAGCTTGTAAGGGGAGTGAATCCTAGTGAGAGGGTTGCTTTGAGTACATAGTGTGCAATCAAGTGGGTGCATTGATTACAGCTTGTAAGGGGGAGTGGATCCTAGTGAGAGGATTACTTCGAGTACAAAGTGTGTAATCAAGTTAAAAGAAGATAGTAGATTGAAAATCTCAAGTGAAGCTTGGGAACTGGACGTAGGTCAAGGATTGGCCGAACCAAGATAAATCTCTGTTTGCATATTCTCTTCCCTAAACTCATACATTTCCAAAGATAAATGTTTGAATGATTGACTATTGCTTTATTAAACTATTTCTATCATTCGAACTACCTTCAGTAAGTTTCAAAAAGATTTTCAAAGTTCCTAAAGTTTTATCAAACACCCAATTCACCCCCCTCTTGGGTGATAGCCAGGTCTTTCAATAAGGAGGTTCAATTCGATGAACGAACCCGAGGAGGTACAGAAGACCGAGATGGTTATGAAGACTGAGATCTCGAGGAGGACCAATATTCGGATGAATACCGAGGTACCCAGAAATCACACCGGTCACATGGCTCACCGAGGGAATACTGGATGAAGTACCTAATGGGAGCTGGCGGAACCCCATTCTCTAAGGCGACGGCAGCCGCACCTTATTCGAAGAATTTTGATTTAGCCGACCTTCCAAAGTACGACGGAACCCAAGACCCACGCAACCACCTCGAGATATTTGAGAAGCTCATGTGGGTTCGGTCTATCCAGGGCCCAGTCATTCTAAGGCTCTTTGCGGCTACACTGACAGGACCGGCCCATAAATGGTTGAGTTCTCTACCGAGCAACTCCGTGCGGAATTTTGAAGACCTCAGACGCAAGTTCGAGTTGCACTTCGCCACCAGTAAAAAACAGCCGAAGTCTTAGTTCACATTGAGCAAGCTAAAACAGAGAAAGGGTGAAACACTACAAAAGTACCTGGATCAGTTTAGAGATGTGGCAATACAGGTACGCTCACTCTCCAAAGATGTACACGTGCACTGTCTCGTCGACGGTTTGGACCCAAACTCACGTCTGGCGAAAAACTTATGTAAGAGACGAGTCCGCACCTTGACCGCCTTCTACACTCGGTGAAGCAGTATTTGGATGTGGAACAGATGGAGATTGCCAACACCGTCAAACCTGAGAGACGGAGGAATACGTCACCATACGATAAGGATCCAACGGACAAACACAAGACGGAATCCCGTACGCGTAGGCGGGATAACCGACCTAGAGGGGGAAAACCCGAGAGTAGAGCAAGATATGAGAACTACACCCCTCTGAACATCTCTTGAGCGCAATTATGGAAAGAGGTGGCTCAGACGGAGATGAAGAAGGTCGGGAAACCAAAATCTCTCAGAAGCCGGCACACAACAGATCGGTCAAAGTTTTGTACCTTCCATGACGGTCCGGGGCACACCACGGATGAATGCTATGAACTCCAGGATGCCATAGAAAGGTTCGTAAGAGAGGGAAAACTGCGCCAGTATGTGATCAAAACTCAAGGAAGAAGAAGTGGCAAACGGAGTCACGATGGCCAAAGTCGTAGCCCGGCTAGGGAACCAAGAGGTGAGGAGAAGAGACGGAAGTCGAACTCTGGGGATGAATTCCCCGACCTTGATCTCCGCTGTCACGGTATTAGCGGCGGCTTTGGATGCGGAGGAGACACGGCGAGCCAGCGCAGAAAATACATGAGAGAAGTCCTTTCGGTGAGAGACCTCCCGAAATTCAAGGACGATCTAGCGAAGCCTGCACCACCTCCCTTAACATTCACAAGGGAAGAGTTGGATGATGTGGTACGGACATCAAGACGGATTGGTAATCACTGAACCCCGGTAAATTGCCTAGTTAAAAGGATTTTTGTGGATGCGGGAAGCTCGGCCGACATCATTAGTTGGCACGCTTATAAAAGGATGCACTTAGACGCGGAAGATCTGAAGCCATGCAAAACGACCCTCATAGGGTTTAACGGAGAATGCTCAATACCCAAAGGTTATATCGACCTAAGATTGACACTTGGCACGAGGGAGGCGTTTAAATCAGAGCGGGTAAGGTTCATTGTAGCCGACTTCCCTTCCTCTTACAATGTCATACTGGGCAGACCGACCATCCATGAATGGGACATGTTGGTATCAACTAAGCATCAGAAGCTTAAGATGCTCAACAAAAAGAATCAGGTAGTAGTAGTATCCGGTGATCAGAAGGAATCTCGGCAGTGCTATTTTCAGACTCTCTGAGATGGGAACGGAGGACCTTCATCTCCACCTCGGCTTAGTAAAGGGGAAAGTTCGGTCGATGCCGCAAAGCGTAGGAAGCCCCAGCGACCAGCGAACATGGTAGAGCTAGACCTTAGGGACAAGCCCGAGTTCCCACGCCTTGAGCCAGAAGGGGAACTCGACGACTTGGTCCTAGGAAGGGATCTATCGAAGACTACCAAAATCGGCAGAGACTTAGAAGCCGAGTTGAAAGCCCAGTTGGTGAAATTCTTGAAGCAGAACCAGGATATATTCGCATGGACGGCGTCTGAGATACCAGGGATCGACCCACGTTTTTGTTGCCATAGATTTGCCATTCGGCCGGGGTCAGCGCCGGTGGCACAGAAGAAGAGGAACATAGTGGCCGACAAACAGAAGGCACTGGAGAAGCATGTGGTCGAGCTGTTGGAGGCCGGGTTCATCCGAGAGATTCAATACACCACTTGGCTCTCTAACGTCGTCATGGTGTTAAAGCCAAATGGTAAATGGAGGGTGTACACAGACTACACCAACTTAAACACAGCGTGCCCAAAAGATTCCTATCCGATACCTAATATCGATCAATTGGCGGACAACTCAGCCGGTTTCCAGTTGTTGTCCTTCATGGACGCCTACTCCGCCTACTCCGCCCGGTCCAATCTAACGCTAGGAGCAGTGCCGTGCCTAGCGCGAGCATTGTCGGATGAGGCGCCCGAGCAACAGTAGGTCGGGACCCAGATGTACTCCGTCGACCAGATCCTCCTCTCAACGCGAAAGCCGACCTTTCATCCTCCAGAAGTTCCTTACCAAGAATCCAATAGCTGGCACGGGGAAAACAGGTACGCAAGATTTCCTCCTCCTCTGGGGTTAATGGTGTGTTTGACGAGGGTAAGCGATTACTCTTGGCCATTTCGAAAGAACAGGAACCTAGAAAGGAACGAAAGAGTACGTGAAGAAGGGGAAATAAGGGGAAGGATTGACGAAGATATGGTGGGGGGTACAAGGCAGATAAAAGGGCGTTTTGATCTTAGAAACGAAATCGATCTTAGAAACGAAATCAGAAGCTACCTAGGACGTCTACCCAGAAAATTGCGACAGCGAGAACTAACCGGAAAAACATATAAAAACCAGTAATGGATAACCAGATGAAGTAAAAGCTAAGAATATACCTGAAGTAGAGCAGGATAACGGAGCAAACAAAGTTCGGAAACGCGATTGCGAAAGTGGAGAAAATGGAGGAGAGCGGAAAAACCAGAGTTGAAGAAGTGGTAAAATGAAGGAAATGGAGGGAAGTATGAATACTTTTTACTCGTGGATTGCCGAAGCGTCAGGGTCAGAGTCATCTTTTCACCCTGATCTAGAAGATGGCAAATCGCGCATACGGGGAACATTAATTACGCACGAAGATCGGTGCATGGAATGGCGTAGCAGTTGCAGGCTCTCACTAATGCGGAATAGCCAGGTGTCAGGGAGCAATGATGGCAAAGGTAAAAGGTCCTTCACCTTGAGGTGGACCGAAGCCGTTAGTAACTAGTCCGGACAGCCGATAAGTCCTCGGCCCCGATAACGTACCACCCCAGCACGCGGGCCTGAAAAGAGGCTGCTCAGACCATAGAGTGTTCACTCCGGATTCTCATACGGGTAACCGGGTCCGGCCATCAAAGCCGACTGGGGGCAAATTACATCTCGACACCTCGGAACACCCGACCTACCGAATTGGGGGGCAACTGTTACGAACCGGCCCAAAGCCCAAGTCCGAGTGATGGCCCAATTAAGGGCATAGCCGAGACTGACACGTATCGAGCAATCTGGAAGGAGTCAATAGTGTAACTAATATGATATATCCGCATCTACCAAGATTATAGGAAGATCTGGATCCAACCCACGTGATATAATCCCGAGATACTCGCCCCAGATATCAGGAGCAGCCGGGATATCCACCACCACAGCCTCTATAAATACAGAGGTCCACCATTAAGGTGCACACGTTCTAACTCACCCTATTTACATACAGTCACACTGTGCACACATACCACCCCTCTATATTGTGCACAGTGATCCCACGCTCCCCTGACTATCTACCCCATAGATACTCAGGCCGAGTCCAACGATCCAATATCAAAGCACCAGCCCTTGGCTAGACATCTGTGTTCTACACCAAAACATAGTCATAAAAGTTCAAATATTATTGCGATCTCTCAAACTATTTTCTAATTAAGTGAAAGAATAATGAGAGAAATAGTATTTGTCACCATGTCATTGCCGGTCATTTAATAAAAAAGAATAGCATTCATTAATCATGCAAGTGCATCACAGATTGACGTCTGAAAGTTGTCTATAAAGAATAATTTAATGATAAGACCATTTTCTTGTTTCTTTCCTAACCAGACGCCATCACTGACTAATTAACGGATGCAGGGAAGGAAATATAGTTATAGTAAAACTAATATTTAAAACTAGTACAATTAAAAGTATTAAAACAATATTAATAGAAATTTGACTTTTACCGTTAAGAAAAAGTTATTGTTGAAAAGGTGGACTAATATATTTTAACAATATTAATATATGGAAATTCTTACCGTTATTAGCTAAGTTCTTCTTTTGACACAAAAAAAAAAAAAAAAAAAACACCAAGTTCTTCAACTATATATTGGAGTATTAGATCTGGAAGATTATTGTAAAGGAAAATACTCCTTTAATCATTTGTATAATATCACCTCTGATCCTAATTATAGGATAAATTTAACCGATTTTTGAGGGATTAAGGATATGAGTTATATTAGTTAAACCATTCTAATAAACATAAACCTAACATCATGGATCCGTTGACATGGTTAAATATGCATGGGAGTTAATAAGTTTTTCTTCCTCTACACAACACAAACAAAATGGTAGAAATATTACCTTCAAACTTCCATTTAAAAAGAAATTACCCTAGTGTTGAATTCACGTGAATCTATACTAACTTTAATACTAATAATGAAGATTTTTTTACCTTAATTATTAATTAGTAGGGGTGATATGAGAAAAATATATCAAAAATTGTTTAATATTATTTTATTAAAAAAACAGTAGAATTAAAGTGTATGTAGCATTAATGAGTTGCAAGTATTACTTACTTTATAAAATATATAAGTGCATTATAAAATTATTATTATTATATTTAATTATTATTGAGAAAATATTAATAGGGGTATTTAAGAAGAAATTGATAAAAATTATTATTGTGTTTCAACCAGGCCAATAGAAAGAAGCTATGAAAAAGATAAAGGACTATGATTAGGTTTATTAATTGATGATAATATATAGACTTAATTAAAAAGTACATGCACAGGAGGTCTGAATGCGCTGTTAGAAAGTTCATTACTTTTCACAAATAAAACAAGTATAAAATATTTCTACATAACGTGGACAAATCGATAGCCATCACCTGGCTTCAATAATTATTTTCCCACCAAACGTGCTCAATTGTTTTTGTATTTTAATGGTTCACGATATAAACAAATTATATAAAACTATCACTCTCAAATTTGTTTCATATCAACTAGTAGTCTCGTTTTCCAACTCCGGGTATGCAATCCTCATAATGACTCGGATTTAGTGAGATTCTCCCGATTATGTGCCTATATATTCTCGCAATTAAATTAGTCGGTTGCTAACAATTGATAAATTTAAAAAGAATACAAACCTAAAATATATCAGCTCCATAGATCTCAAACGAAATCCCATCAAAATGCTTTATTGATTCAAACAAACGTGAAACATAATAAACAACTCTGGAATCAATTAACCCTTATTTTTGTGACCCGTTCTTTCCATTTCATATGAAAACACGTACGTACGGTTAACAACTGCCCTATTATTATTACAAAAACGAAGAACATAAATTTGATTAGGCACATGAAGATCAACTTTATGCATATATATGACTCTATATATATAGCTATAACATTATTAGTTATCCTCCATACATGGCCCCACATCAACGAGCCTTTCACTCACATTATTGTGCACCCTGTTGCGTTATCTTCGTTGCAGTATTGATCACAACGGCTCACATAGCAAGGTCGTCCTCCACCGTAGCTATCATAAACAGGCCTCGCAAAAAAATACCCTTGGTAACATGGTGGAGGTCTACAATATCCCTCAAAGCATGACCGACAGGGCCTTTCTACGGAGCATGGAACACAACAACCTTTACAGCAACCTTTACATGTACAGAATGGCGGCGGCGGTGGTGGTGGTGGTGGGGGTGGGGGTGGCGGCGGGTGGGGGTGGTGGGGGTGGCGGTGGTGGAGGTGGCGGTGGCGGTGGTGGTGGGGGTGGCGGCGCGGGGGGGGGGATTTCGATCCACTTGATGCAACCACAACCTTTACAGCAAAGCTTATCCCTTATCTTTTCTGGGTTACAGGACACCACTTTGATGGTCACAATGTTTTTCTTCTCATCGAACACCTGGTCTCGAATTTCTCTTGTTCACAAAATAACAAAAACCACACAAATCCCCAAAAGATGAACTCAATTTTGTGATTCTGAATGAATCAAAAGCATGCGAATTTTTCATCACCAACATCACTAAAAAAAGGAGTTGGCTTTCCTCATTTACCTCTAATATCTGCTGCCCTCCTATACTCTAAAATGCTGCCGTTTTAAAACATAAAACAAGCCGGTGCCTCTCTTTTTTTTTTTTTTTTTTTTTTTTTGAAAAAAGATATTTTAAGTACTAACGGTATAAAAAAAGATATTTTATGATACTAACTGATACTGAAAAAAAAAAACTTTATAATCTTGAAAAATTATTTTGAGATCTTAAAAAAATATCTTACAGTGTTTTTTTAATACTAAAGTACCTTGAAATATTTTTTCAAGATCGTAAAATAAATTTTCAACATCATGAAATATTTTTTTAGTACTAGTAAATATCATTTTAGTACTAGTCAGTACCTGAAATATTTTTTGACGATCCTAAAATAATTTTTCAAAATCATAAACTATTTGTTCAGTACAAGTCAGTATCATGAATTATCTTTTTAGTAACATTTAGTATCCTGAAATATCTTTTCAAGATCTCAAAACAACTTTTCAAGATTATGATGTATTTTTTTCAGTACCTTCAGTATTATAAAATATATTTTTAATACAAGTCAGTACCTGAATTATTTTTTAAAGAAAAAAGGAAAAAAAAAAAAAAAAAAAAAAAAAAAAAAAAAAAGGTGCAGCTTGTTTTGTGCTTCAAACCGCAGTGTTTCAGGATATAGGAGGGCAGCGGATATTAGACGTGTAAAGGAGGAAAGGTACCTCCCTCCAAATATCAAAAGAGAATGAAAAAGAAAAGAAGATAGTGAGAGAGAGACAGACTACGTACTGAGAGATCAAACTTACGAGGGAATTTACAGAGAACCTTTTTGACCTTCTTGTAGCATTTCTCACACTGTAGATCAACCTTGAGTCTCATTATTGTCACCTAATTAACATAATCACCAGGAAGGAACAGAATCAGGATCTATGTGATATGATTCATAATTTCATATATGTATGATTAAACCGAAGGGAAAAAAAGACAGAGAGAGGATTGAAGAGATCAGAAGGAAGTGTGCCTTTTCAGCCATGGCTGAGTAATTAGGAGAGCTCAGATATGAGGAATGAAAATGATAGAAGAAGAAATTTATAGCGATATTTAACAGTAAGGAGAAAAAGGCGAAGAGAATAATGAGACAGAGGGAGTGGGAAGAAAAGCAAATAAAGTATAAAGTAGTCAATTCCTTGATATATATATATATATATGTATATATACGGGATTAATGTTTCTGCATTTGCTGCAGAAATATTTTTTCTACAAAGACTCACATAAAAGTGAGTGGGTCCCACTAATATTTTTTCTCTCTTCTCTTTACAATGGGACCCACTCACTTTTATGTGAGTGCTGTAGAAAAAATATTTCTGCAGCAAATACAGAAAGATTAATCCATACATGTATATATATAAAAGCTTCTATTATGTCAAAAAAGTAGGCAATTCCTTAGGCCTCAATGCAAGGTCCGACCAATCCCAAGCGAACCATGTGAGTGCACAATTCAGCTAACTCAATGTTCTCATGGGCACCCTTAAATTATGCTTAGAAGTTCCCAAATCATTCGCTTGGTAATTAGTTTATGGGGTTTAAACTTCTCATATTGCATGAGAAGAAGAAGATTCCTACACACACATGAAATAGTAGGACCGACATATATATATAATGCTAATTATATAGATATGTAGGTCCTACCATTTTATGTGTGTGTAACATGAGAAAACACTTCTCCTACAACATGAGAAGTGTTTTTCCCTTAGTTTATTATAATAAAGTATCAGCTCAATCATTATAATCACGAATTGCATATATCCCTTACACTTTATTATATAGGGTTAAGTTGTGAAAATAATCATGAACTTAGGGCCCATTTGGATGGGCTTTAAAAAAAAGGACTTTTTTTGCCTTGCTTTTTAAAAAAATGTTTTAATCAGAAATTAAGCTATTTTATGTTTGGATATACCATTTAATAAAAAACACTTTTAAATAAAAAAAAGTTGTTTGGATGTTAAAAAAGAGAAGCACTTGTTATTAGTAAAATTACTGAAATTAGCATATAAAAACACTTTTTTTTTTTAAACATTCGTTTGGATAGAAAGCACTTATGTTAAAATTTTAGAAATATTATATTCAATTATTGAATTTAAAATTATAATCTAATTGAATTTCAATAATATTAAACTTAAATTGTTAATATAATTTTCCATAGACCCAAATAAATCAAAGTTGTTATCAAATATTTCTTTTAATTTATATACTGACAATGACTAAAAAACAAAAATTAAATAGTATACAACACCGTACGATAACTTAAAACTTCATTATCACTAATAAATAGTAATTTGCACTCAAAATGGTCAACTACTATATTATAACCAATTCATTAATTTTTAGAGAGAGAGAGAGAGAGAGTTATATTGTACCATATTCTAATAATAGGAATAATATTCATTATACTACAAGTTATCAAAAGCTAACGACGCACTCAACCTCTATCTAACAATTGATCTCTAATAGCATTTCTTGTTTCTTCTATCAATCTAATAGAGTCTGGAGTTGGCCCTTCCTATTTATATTCTCTATGATCATTATTATTATCTTCAAACTCATCAATGTTCTCAAATCTTCTAAGTATATCTATCTATCACAAGAATCCATTCTCCTTATATAATTATGAAGAGCAAAGGTTGTCCATATGCATGATAGCAAATTGAGTTTCAAGCTCAAAGTTGGTCATATTCTGCAATATCATCCATCTTACTTTGCAAACTCCAAAGGTTCTCTCAATGACACTCCTTAAACTTGAATGACGATAATTGAAGATTTCATTTTGTCATCTAAAAGTAGAGGCCAATCTAAATTGAGGAAGATGATATCTTGTATTTCTATTTGGTGAATATTTTCAAGGATCCGGTCAAGGGAGTGTTGTAATTTATCAGCTATCCCTTGCCTTTTCTCTCCTTTCCTCCCTCTCTTCCTTTTTCTTGGATCATTTTTTCATACACTTGGTCTCTGATTGTGATGCAAGGGATGTTTCTCAGTATCCCTTTCACCCACCCCTTCATCCTTCAAAGCATGATCACTATCATTAATGGGCTCATCATCTATGGCTTCTTCAAGTAACAGAATGTGCTTGCGCGGCATAAAAACAACAGAAACAATAGCAATCACATCTTTAAAACATTTTTCCATCAAACTCAAGAATTTTGGACCTCGTTCCTTCCAATTCAAATATTTTGGATTCTCCTGTAATGAAAATGAATAACCAATTAGTATGTAAATTATAACTAATGCAGGTATAAGACTTGCAGTATTGTAATTAACTAGAAATACATACCTTGCCTTTGGCTGCCCACCACTTTAGAGGTGCTATTATAGTGTTATTTACTGAGTTTCATCCAAGACCAGTCTCCTTTTCAACCAACCTTGCCCCCATGCTAAATTTTGATTTCAGTGCATCCCATCTATTTTTCAACTGTTTCATATCATAATTCTTTCCACTGATATTATTAAATTTGTTAACTAGATTGGCTCACCCGTCTCTGTTAAAATGTATATGGGGCCTGTTACCAGCTTCAACCTCCTCAACCCAAACTTTTAAGAAAGTTTCAATATTGGAATCATTCTATTTTGCCTTCGCGGAACTTTCACTAACATTCTCAAACTGAACAAATGTTTCTTGTGTAGACGTTATACGAGCTACATTTAGTGCCATTTTAAACTCAAATGAAGGAATACTTAAAACTAGCATAAAGATGCATTCATACATAAACTAGAAAAACACTTTACATTACTGGATACGAAAAATTAGTATATTAATTCTAAGTGAAAAAAAAATCACTGCACACTATATAATATTAATGTATATAAAAGTAGTGGCCTCGTGGCTGATTAAAGTAAAACAAAGAGCATGTGAACAACACTTTCTCCACAGCATGTGGTGTGAGCCCCACCAAATGGCATCCTCTTCCTATTTCTCTTCCACTGCCAGTCGTCCCATTTCTACTTTAACTCTTTCTTCTTTACCGACAGGTACAACACCTAACCTCTCTCCCCCTCCCCCTTACCAACCCTATTCATCTTTTTTTATATTCTGCCTTTATAAACAAAAGCTCTCAGAGAAGTAAAACTGAGTAAAATAATTACTGCACTAAGCTAGCTACTAGACAACAACAAAATTGAATGAAACTTGGGACTTATGTAGTTTAGACAACAGCTAATTGTGTTGTAGGAATTTGGTTTGAAAATGATTAAGGACAAGTACGTATTGTTGGTGTTAGGTTGGATAGCCGTATGAACATTGGAACAATTAGCATCAATTAACAAAAAGGTAGGCACAAAGCATACAGAAATTTGAAGAAAACCAGAGAAGGTCAGAATGGCCACATCCCATCTTATTCAACTACAATGTGACAAAAATATATGATGTTCAAATGGAAGCTCCTAATGAGAAACAAATCACTAAAAATGGTGAACCCAAGTATCAACGTTGTCGTCGTCATCATGCAGTTTAATGTATATTATATTCTCAATACAATTTTCTTCAAGGAATGCAACAGTCTTGGAAAAAATAAAAACCACATAAGACGAGACTAGCTGTTAGCAGAGAATGTTATGGAAGAAACAAACCAAGTTAACACACCGTGTCTAGTTTTGGATTAATAACATTAAGGTTAAGCTACAAAAATACACATGTATTTTACCTCAATGAGCGCCTAATATCAAGTATTTTTTTTAGCTGAAAAAATGCACATGTAGTTATAAATTATGTGCAAATTAAAATACCATTTGACCGGTAAGTTTGATTTTTTTTTTTTTTTTTTTTTGCTTGACCGACGATGACGTGGCTTTCAAAAGTGTAAAAATACACATGTGATTTGACCAAAAGAGCGCCAACACCAATATTTTTTTTTTCATTCAATAATTTTATTTCAATTGAAGGAAAATTATTATTTCTATAGGAATAATTCTTGAGAGACCAAATTTTTTCTTGATTTATCATTTTGGGAAGGAGAATTTATTCAATAGGTAAAAATTTTATTGCCAAATTTATTTTTTTAAAAAAATCCTTATTAAAATTTTTTAATTAATACTTGATAAATGAGTATTTATGCACTTAAAATTTGATATTATAAATAATATATTTACTTAAAAATAATTTTAATGTTTTGAAAAATAAATAATTAAAGAAATAATTCATTTATTCTACAAAAAAAATAATTCATTTACTTTGAAAAAGTTAACTTATAACTATAAGTTTATAACATTCGTTGATTTACTTTCATTCATTATATAAATAGAAATAACTAATTTAGAGGTGCAAATGTTAATATTGCATATTCCTTAATGTAATAAAAATTAAATAATATTATTTGGTATTGATTGAAAAATTATTTAAATAATTTCTGGTTCGATAAATTTGTTAGTTCAAAAGATTAAAATTATTTTTAATTAAATATAGTATTTATAATATCAAAATTCAAATGCATAAATACTCATTTATTAATTATAAATTAGAAAATTTAATATGGATTTTTTAAAAATAAAATAATTATGAAAATAAAAATTTTGGCATTCTAGAAATTATATCTAGAGAAATAATAATTTTCCTTTAATTGAAAGAAAATTATTAAATTAAAAAAAAAAACTTGGTGTTGGTTGCTCTTTTTGTCAAACTACATGTGTATTTTTGCACATTTGAGAGCCATGTTATCGTCCGAAGTAAGTAAAAGAAAGTCAAACTTAACAATCAAACGGTTTTTTTCCACATAATTTGTAACCATGTGTGTACTTTTGTATCTAAAAAAAGTACTTGGTGTTGGGCGCTCCTTAGAGTAAAGCACATATGTATTTTTGCACCTTAACCCTAACATTAATACAGAAAGAAACACAATGTAAATTTTTAGCTTAAAGATGCATTAAGACATGAACTCTTACAAGCATGTACAGTGCAAGCTTGTTACAGGCATTTTATTTGCAAAAGCAAATCATAAGAGTCAAGAATTGCCAAAGGCAATTTATCCTAAAGAGGCATGATTAATCAATTGATAACAAGAAGCTTATATTGATATAATTTACATTTTGAGTTCATTTTCCTTTTAGTAGTATTCATATAAGCTATGCATCTATTTAATTGTATTCATATAGCTATTGAAATCTCTGTAATAGAACAAAAGAATAACCAAGAGGCAAGAGTAGGATGTAATTAAGCAGAACAGATCATTACCAAAAAAAAAAGAGGAAGACAAAGAGCGATTCATACAAGATTCATAAGCTTAAAGTCTATAAAGCAATTTACCCTTCTTATATTAATTCTAATCAAATTGTGAGAAGTAATAATTGTTAGTAAATAGGTGTCCTAGAGACAATCTGTTTTGACAGAAGAACACATTTTTCTATTTAGTATTTCATGATTAATAAAATTGAGCATCTTTTATCTTTATCATGTTTGTGTCTCACTTTTATTTAAAGTAAATATGCGTTTAAAGATAAAAACTCTAGGAATAAAACATGTGTTTACTCGAGGATCTATGATAGGGATCATGATCATGAGGACTTGAGAACACTGTATGTCTTTTGCCTAAAACTTGTTCCTAGTCTTGAATCACCAAGAAAGGGTATTGATGATCTCAATAAGACTAGTACGACATCATCTACTTGTAGTGGACCTTATGGAATACATGCATGTGATGCCTTAGCTGATATCATGGGTAGATCTGTTACATAACAGATAGCATCGAACTGACCAACCGAGAGACTCCACAAAGATTTGTAGAAAGTATCATTGGATATAAGTATCTTAACGTTTGGTAGTGCTAATCGTCTTAGACTTGAGGATGTCATCGAGCACTGCGTACTAGGGTCATACTTTGACTGTACAACTCTATCCACCGGAGAATGGGGAGAACGATGTGCTTTTGGGTATGACTCGAATGCATGAGTGTAAATAGACATGCTAAAAGGACTCACAGTCCCTACAAGGGATTAGTCATTCACAGGACCGGTAGGGCTTGGATGACTTCTAGTTGACTTGAGAATCTGTGCACAATAAACGATCATGAAGAGTCATGATCCATCTTAGAGTCAATAAAAGAAGATTCCAAGTTCTATGAAAAA
Organism: Acacia acuminata; assembly: GCA_019022655.1. Lineage (NCBI taxonomy): Eukaryota > Viridiplantae > Streptophyta > Magnoliopsida > Fabales > Fabaceae > Acacia > Acacia acuminata. The sequence goes on along the minus strand of JAFJYI010000195.1, from coordinate 602,846 downwards.
CTATTAAAGGAGTTTGATTGGTCCAAGGTTATTTATGTCAGTGATTAATTCGGGCTAATGGGTCACACACAAACTTGAGCTCCATCAGGTAGAATACCTTCCATAATGATCCTTCTCGAGATGTTAAGCTCTTTAGAGAAGACCTTGCTCTGATACCAAATGAAACTGGGGCTTAATCACCAAGAGGGGGTGAATTGGGGATTTTAAAATTCTTTTTAATTACTATGTTTATCAACACTAAAAACATAGCAGAGCAGAGTATGAGAGGAGAAGCAAGACACAAAAGATTTATACTGGTTCGGTCCAACCTCTTGACCTACGTCCAGTCCCAAACACTCTGGGATTTCACTATATCAATTGATTACACACTCTATAACTCTGGAGTAATTCTCTTACTAAAACTTACTCCCCCTTACAAGTTGCAATCAATATCCCAATCTCCAAGTCCCCTGACTTGAGATTCTTACAATAAGTGATTTACAATAAATGAACTCTCTCCAAGAGTGAATAAATACGAACACTGAAGTACAAGTTGTATCAGAAGATACTTTGCTCAAAGAAAACCCAAAGAGTAGTTGGAAACTTAAATGATTTTCATTTTCAGTAGATTGGTTGTTGAGAAGAATTGAATGCAGCTCTATTTATACAAAGAGAGCATTAAATAACTGTTGTAATCTTCAATATGACCGTTGCCTTCATTAAGCAAGGATTAGGTTAAGCTTTGGTCTTCTTCTCTCTCTACTCTTTGGTTAATCCAAATTACACGATGTTTATGCTTGACTTCTTGACTTTTAATCCGTTGGAAGAGCAAATGATTGGATGTGGAAGGGAAACATTAATCCCTTTGCAACGTGTGTAAAATGATTGTCCAAGAGGATGCAAGTTTTCTGAACTTTGCATTCAATGTGCTGATATCACTTTTTGCTTTTGCTCAAATCTTCATTTAAAGTTCTCTAAATTATCTGAAACTCATTAGCAAACTGATTAAACATATCTAAAAATAGTAATGAGTAATGATAAGAAGTATTAAGATCAAACGGAAAGATTTCACAAATTCGTTCAATTTGATTTTCAAACTCAGTGACACAAACTCGAGTTTGTTTATCCAAACTGGAGTTTGTAACTGTGCTTAGAAGACAAAACGGGAGTTTCTATCTGAAACTCGAGTTTTCTTCTTCCAGAGACAAAGGTCGCAATTTTATCTTTGAAGCACAATTTGGGACATGAGCAAAACTCGAGTTGATTAATGACAAACTTGAGTTTTGGACTTTTATAGTGAAAAACATGCTTAAGTCCAAAAGCTCAAAACTAGAGTTTTCAATGTAAACTGGAGTTTTCAAAAAGACTGAAATGAGAAAAGCTCTCGGCTTGGCCAAAACTCGAGTTTCTAAATATAAACTCGAGTTTTCATTCAAAGATGAAAACCTTTGAAAACTCTATCCAAGTGAAAACTGGAGTTTTCTAAACAAACTGGAGTTTTCTCAAATTAGTTAAACCATGTTAGCTCTCTGTCAAGGCTTCTAAACTCGAGTTTACAAGTACAAACTCGAGTTTTCTCAAAACTTTGGAAAACTTAGAAAACTCTTAGCAAAGTGCAAACTGGAGTTTTCATATCAAAATTGGAGTTTTCTTATGCTTAAAACATTAGAGGCTCTCTGTATGCCCAAAAATCGAGTTTACTAACGCAAACTGGAGTTTTGCTTACTTTAGAAAATATTGTAGAGTCTCTGTATGGTGAAAACTGGAGTTTTCTATTAAAACTGTAGTTTGTCTAAATGTGAAAAACTTGTAGTGCTCTCTGTAAGATCGAAACTCGAGTTTACCTATGCAAACTGGAGTTTTCTTTAGTTCATAAAAATTGAGCTATTCTCTGTCAAGTCCAAAACTCGAGTTTTGAATTCAAAACTCGAGTTTGTCTTTGACAGTAAGTTTTTCAACTTACCTAACACAAACTTCATCTTATGTTTACAATTGTCATTTATCATCAAAACACATAGAGAACTAACAGTTATGGGTTTCCATGAGCGCCCATTAAGATTCATATATCTGATCATGATTATATTTATCATGGCATTTAGATTCATGATCTCCCATAATAGTTACGGGTTCTCATGATCACTCATAAAGAGTCACTTCTCATGATATTTAGTTTAATGACCACCTGTAAAGAGTAACGAGTTCTCATATATTAACTTATTTAACTAACTTATGAGTACCGTAAAGAGTTACGATTATAAATTATAAATTCCGCTACAAATAGTGAAGAATGATTTTTTTTCCTACTCGTGAGTTTGCACTTGAACATCAAGTAGTACCCAAATTAACCAACAATAATGGTATTAATTCTGAACAATTTATAATTAAGGGCCATAAAAGGCACAAGAAATTTAAAAATCCGACATGTAAGAGCAGAGTATTATGCCTACCTATATTAGTAAAGTATGAATTGACACTGTGCTTTCCAACTAACAAAAGCATTATGTTAACGCTACATTTAATTTCTAGTCAAATTAAATCAACTTTAAAGGCGACTTTGATCATGAGCAGTAGCATGGTAATAAATGGATTCCTTAAAAGCTTGATACTAACAATCAAGGATTGTCCAGCTTTGAGAACCTGTACCCAAAACCTTGAAGACCCAACTTCAATGGCTATCTTGAGGTTTACCTGTAAGAGAGGAGAAGGAGAAGGAAGTATTGCTGAAAGGAGAAGGAGACGATGCGAACACGATGGTGTGAAAGAGATGGAGTATAGACGGTGCAAACATGTGGCGAAGGAGAGGGAGTATACGGCCCGAGGGCTACTGAGGAACTTTATAGGGTATACAGGGTATTGGTTGTCATTTGTTCAAAAATCAAATAGCCGGTCTCTTTCTTTTTCATCCTCTCTCTTCTACCGCATTTACTTTTTTTTGAAGCTCCAGATTGCAGCCTTACGAAAAAAAAAAAAAAAAAGAATTTTGGGCTTTTTTATGACTTTTACTTTTTTTTTTAAAAAAAAAAAAAAAAAAAGCTCCTATCCAAACACATAGAATGACAAAAAAAGACTTTTTTATTTTAATTTTTTTTTTTTAAAAAAAGCCCATCCAAACAGCCTCTTATACTCCATGTGTAAAAATACTCATAAATTTTTCTCGGGTGCAAAAATGCACGTCAACTTTAAAACCAGAACAAAAATGACATAATCGTTAAAACTAATTAACATTTGTTACTTTTCCTCAGAGAACAAGACAGTGGGCCCAACCACACAAAAAATAACTAACGTTATGTGATTTGAAATGTTATGTCATTTTTTCTCAGATTTTAAATTTTATGTAAATTTTTGCACCTGATAAAAGTTTATAGGTTTTTTTACACGTTAAGCATAAGTTCATGGCTACTTGTCAACCTTAACCATATTATAAATGAAATAAAAATGTGTCATTTTTATAATTTAATTGCAAAGTATTGTAAATTATCCAGATCTTTATAATCAGTATCTCTATAACATTGTTCCAACGTTTGTCCAAAAAAATAACATTTTTCCAACGGAGTATAAGACCGGCCACTTATGACAAATGGTTTCTTACAAGTTCTTATGTAAAGATATTGTGTAGTAGGGTAAGTAGGGTGATGTCATGCTTGGAGCAAGCGTTAATTAGGCTTTTTTTTTTTGGTTTGCTATAAAGGATGGCTAGAAGCTGTTAGTTCTCGGTTTATGAGTTTTGATGATAACAAGACTTGAAAATGCATAAGTTTTTGAATTGAGTCTCAACGGACAATTCGAACAAAGAATGTCAATGGAGCATTTTGACCAACGTCAGAATATTACAAAGAGACAGAGCAACAGATACATTTATCATTCTCAACGGCTGATTGATTTCTCTTCAACGATCATTAATTGTTGTCATCTATAAAAGCCAGAAGCTTTCAAATCTTCACCTACCGAAACGCTGTGCATTCAATTCGAACTTATTGCAATTTGTAGTTTCACCTGTTTCATTAATATCTTTGGATAAATTGTACTTCAGTTATTAACACTTATCTACTCGTGAGGAGTTTTACTTAAACATCTATTTCATTTTTGTTTTAAATCTTAAGGTTGTGGAACCTTAAGAGTGGGTGTACAATTACAGCTTGTAAGGGGGAGCGAGTCCTAGTGAGAGGATCATCCGAGTACAGTGTAATTGTTTTTGAAGGATAGTGAGATCCCAAGTGTTCTAGGGACTGGACGTAGGTCAGATCTTTTGGACCGAACCAGTATAAATTGCCTCGTGTCTATTTCACTTCTCTGTCTCATTACTCTGTTACTGTTTTATTTGCCCTCGCGTGAGTCTTGCAAAAAGAATTTGAGATCACATATTCACCCCCTCTAGGTGATATTCCATCATCACTTTGCGCTAACAATTATCGTAAATTCAAATATTTTTTCTTATCATTTGTTTCTGATTAAAGACTACTGAATTGTATTTACACTATTACTAATAATATTTTTGAGTGGATTTAGATCATTAATGAAAGTTTTAGCATTAAATGACCAAAAAGCAACAACGTGTATTAGAGCATTAAATGTTTGCATAAAACAAAACACCCATACGAATGAAATTCAGAGCAGATGAAATGATTCGTACAAGAGCTACCCATTTCAACGAATGACTAAAGTATCTTTTCAGAGTCAACCTTTGACAAGAAGCATGTCGATGGTGATCCAAAAGCAAGTTAATCAAGCAACGCTCAACTGTATCTAATAGAAGCAATTTGTGCCTAACAGAATAATTGAAGTGTCTCAACGGCTAATTTAAAGATTTTTCAACTGTCATTAATGGCAGCTGGTATAAAATCAAAGAGCATTCAATTTGCCAACTACCGAAACATCTGAACATTCAATCGAATTTATCATGATTTACTATTTCATTCAATTCACTTAGTATCTTCGGATATTTGTACTTCAGTAATTATTTATATCTACTCTGTGAGAGAGTTTAATCTTTTGATTGACTATCAGTTTAATCTCAAGGTAGAGGGACCTTGAGTATGGGTATACAATTACAATTTGTAAGGAGGAGTGAATCCTAATGTGACAAGATTACTTCAAGTGCAGAGTGTGTAATCGTGTTTGAGAGATAATGAAAAACCCAAAGAGTCTATGGACTATACGTAGATCAAGTGTTTGAACAAAACTAGTATGAATCTTCTGTGTTCATATCCTCTTTACATCCTACTCTATCGATGTTCCTTGTGTTCATTAACTTATTTGAAAAAGAATTTGAAATCACCCTATTCACCCCCCTTTAGGTGATATTCCACTTTCGTTTGGTATCAAAGCAAGATCTTCTCTTTTGGTCTTAACATCCTGAGAATGATCATGGAAGGAATATTGCCTGGCAAAGCCTCTAACGACCAACCACCAGGTTTCAATGACGAAGATTACTCATTTTGGAAAGCAAAGTTCTAAGTGTTCGTATTGGCAACCGAATATGTTCTTTGGAAAGTATTCAAGAACGGAGACTGCGTTCCTACAAAAAGAGAAGCTTAAATCCACATTCCAAAGACTGAATCTAAGTTCGACAAAAAAGATAGAAGACAAATAACACTCAATAATAAAGCTATCCTGATGCTTCAAAGCGCGTTTAGTCAAAAGGAGTACTTTCATATATGTAACTTATCAAGCACAAAGGAAATGTGGAAATCATTGGAGATATCCTATGAAGGAACCTCTGGTACAAAGGAAAATTGGATCAACACTTAAATGACTGAATACGATCTTCTTTATATGAAGTACGGAGAATCCATTGGAGAGTTTCAACTACATTTTACTCATCTGATTAATCAATTATCAGCTTTGGGTAAAACGTATGAGCAGAATTCTCAAGTCAGGAAAATCCAGAATGTCCTGATGAAGGAATGGAAACTAAAGTCACAGCGATCGAAGAAGCTCGTAGAGAATCAATGGCATCAATAGCTGCATTGTTCAGAAGCCTATCTGGATATGAAGGCAAGCTGAAATTCAAGAAGGGCTTAAATGAAATCAATAATCGAGGCAAAGGCGTTGCCCTCAATGCTGTGAAAGAAATGGAGGTCAAAGAGGAAGAAAAAGATGAAGATGATGAGTTCGGCGTGTTCGTTCGTAGATTTAAGAAATTCCACAAGAAGGATCAAGGTTTCAGGAGATTTCAGAAAGGAGACCAAACAATAGACGCGAATTCAAAGACAAAGATCATATCATTTATTATAAATGCGAAAAGCCAGGCGATATAAAATTCGAATGTCCTCTCGCTAAAGGGCAAGAAAAAGCAGAAGAAGAAGTTCAATCATTTCAAAAGAAGGCATACATGTCTGCCATCTAGGGAGACAGTTCCTTGGACAAAGAAAGCAAGGATGAAGATGTCGCAAACGTACGTCTGGAAGTAGTAGAAGAAGAAGAACGCGAAAATGATGAGGTATACGATTCTGAACCCAATTACGAGGAAATACTTTCTGAATACAATGAGCTACATTTTGAATTTAAAAAAACTACAAAAGAACTCAATGTCAAAGAAGAGAATCAAGTTACTAGAGAAACAAGTTAAAGATTCTCCTCTGGTTTGCAAAAAATGTCCGGTTCTTGAGAAAAAGAACTGTTATCTTACAAAAACTCTTGAGAAGTTCACTAAAGGAAGTGAGATGCTCAATGTGATTTTACAAGCTCAAATATTTACAAATGACAGATCAGGCATAGGTTATAATCTAGTTTTTAACAAGAGGAAAGGGAAAAAGAAAACTGGTGAAAAATCCTATTTGAGATATTTTCGAAAGTCTATTCATTCTTCAAATCCCTTTGCTCATTATAACTATTGCAATTGAAAGGGGCACAATACTTCCTCATGTTTTCATAAGAAAAAAAGAAGAGATAAACCTATTGGCAACTATCAGTGGGCACCTAAAGGAACTTATATTTTCCCTAAGGCCCAAATTAACATAAAAGGACCCAAGAAAATATGGGTACCTAAGACTTGATCCTCTACTGAATTGCAGGTTTGTCTTAGAGTATCAAAGTCCAACAAATGATACATTGACAGGGGATGCTCTAGACACATAATAAGACATCAATCCAAGTTTGTGGCAATAAGATCAAAAGATGGTGGCAAAGTTACCTTCGGGAGAAATCAATTTGGAAAGATTGCTGGAATCGGTGAAATTAGAGAAAAAGAAGGACCCCAAATCAAGGACGTGTATAATGTTGAAGGACTTTGTTACAACCTCCTCAATGTCAGCCAAAGTGTAAACAAAAACAACTGGATTGTTTTTGATTGAGAGGAGTGTCTCATTGTCAACAATGATGATCTACCGATTGATAAAGGTAACCTTAAAGCTTTATTTAAGGCGCCTCGTGAAGGTAACTATTATACCTCAAGTTTGCCTAAAGTTCAATCTGAAAACTGTTTTGTTAGCAACTTGGATGAAAGTTGAATGTGGCATAAGCGTTTGGCTCATCTAAACATGTTCCAATTGGACAAGTTACTAAGAAAATATTTAGTTCGTGGTTTACCAAAACTTCGTTTTGAAAATGACATGATTTGTGAAGCTTGTTAAAGGGGTAAATGTTGGTTGATTTCCTTGATGGCAAGTGAACCAATCGAACAAGTAATAAAGTGTAAGTAGAGTATCGTCCCACAGAGACTGAGATACCGAAAAGTGACGCTCAACTGCTGTAATAGTTGTGTGAACAGAAAGTAAAATTTGATTGATTTGGGGGGATTTTGTGGTTATGCTAAGTAACAAGAAAGTAAACAGAGTATCATAGTCGTAAGAAGATATCAGTAAGAAATTAGGCTGAGCTCGGAATCATTCTTAAGTATATCAATCCCCCAGTTGCTTCACACATTGCTATAGCATTTATACTGTACAGCTTCCGCAATGCTACAGCATAGATACTATTTACGATGCTATTCAACTAACCCACCACTAGAGTCTATCGAAGCTTCTACGTCCGATACATGTAATCCTAACTTTACTTCTCCCATATGCCTATGGCAATTTTCTAGTTAGATCAACATTACAAAGCAAGGTGTTATGATTATGAGCGGTAGACCCATTCCTGAAGCCTACAATAATAGGTCAAGCCTTGCACCACCGCCTAGCAATCATCAAGTTTCTCGAGGTCTAACCACGACTCCTTTCCAGTAAACCAAGGCCACTAATCTAGCCCTTTGCTTCCGCTAATCGACAAGAATTTAATTCACTGATAAGCAAACTGAATTTATTGGATTAAGAACTAGCAACTGGATTCATTCCAAATTTAAGAAATCATCCTCACTCAGCCATAGGAAATTTAGTTCATGACTGACGAGGGAAACACAAAATAGATAACAACAAAATGACCCATGATCAAAAGGTTAAAATGAAGAAAACAGAAAGCTTGACAAAGTTTCCGATGGCGTGGAAGAAGCCATGTCACGTCACCACACCACGTCTTTTTCTCTCCGTCTTACTGCAAGGAAGGATACTGGGTTCTCTTGGAGTTTTTGTGCCTTGTAAACTCTCTCTCTTCTTTCGAGTCTGGCCGTATGTGAATGGGATTAGACTCTTAGCGACTCGAATCCCTTTTAGGGTTGGCTTGCTATTTCCTTATATAATTAGGCTTTCTTGCGGCGTAAGTTCCTGCGAGCTGGGGCTTTCCTAATCTGTCGAGATCCAGTTGTATCTCTCTTTCCAATCTTAGTAGATTGATTCTGCTGATCCTACGGGATTCTTCATATCTTTTAATTTCGATCCTCCGCATCTTCTATTCTGTTATGTCAGCAATCTACCTGTCATTCTCGACCTTCACTATATTTCCTGAAATAATCTTGACAAAAGATTAGAACATATGCCGCATAGCATTGCGTCCTTTACTTTGCTATAGCTTTAGAGATGTCTTGTATTGCACTTTGATAAGCTGCCATGATGCTATAGCATAGTATCATCTTTGCTATACGTTCTTCTCATAAAACCTCGTAACTTGTTCTTTTCTTAGCGCATGTTGAGGATTTGTGTGAAATGCATCCTTAGGTTCCTTATAGAATGAATTAATGCCTTTTTTCCTGGATTTAACACAATTAAGCTCATATTCACTGTTCAATTCTGTCATTTAATACAGAAAAACATGGCATAAATTGTGCTCATCAGTAAACAAACTAAATCATCTTTAAAACTAAAAATGAAATCTCGACTAATCAACCTCTCCAACTACTTTGTATGGATTTAGTTGGACCAATAAGAGTAAAGAGCCTTAGTGGCAATTTATATACTTTAGTCATTGTCGATGATTTTTGAAGATTTGCTTGAACAATCTTTTTATCTTCCAAGGATGAAACATTCAATCAGTTTGTCGTGTTTGCCAAGAAAGTGCAAAACGAGAAAGGTGTGTGTATCTTAGGTATTTGGACTGACCATGGAGGAGAGTTTGAGAATCAAGCTTTTTGGGGAATTCTACGATTCCCACGAAATTGACCACAACTTCTCAGCCCCGAGGACTTCACAACTAAATGGAGTGGTTGAAAGGAAAAACTGAGTCCTCATTGAAATGGCTAGAGCAATGTTGAATGAGAAGAAGACTTCTTAAGTATTCTGAGCAGACGCAATGAGCATGGCATGCTATGTTTCAAACCGAGCTTATCTCCGAAAGAAACTCAACAAGACTCCTTATGAACTATACAAAGGAAGGAAGCCAATAACTTAGTAAAGTTTGATCCTAAGTCCGACGAAGGTTTATTTTTGGGTTACACTAATAGAAGTAAGACTTATAAAGTTTTCAATAATTGTACTCGTACTGTAAAAGAGTCAATTCATATTGTATTCTATGAAACTGAGCTTGACAAATCCATTGATGATGATGAACCTATTATTCAAAACCAACCCATCCTAAAAACTCCATTTGTTCTTGATTACTCTGAAAATGTTTTTGAAACGGAGCCTGAAAGTGTTTGTGAAAATCCTGCTCAATCTCAACCTAAAGCTTGAAGATACAATAGGAGTCATCCTCTAGATCAAGTGATAGGTGATATGAATGAAGGTATGAGAACCAGAAATTGTACTTTAAATGAAGTTACTTTCTCTACGTTTATCTCAGAGATTGAACCCTCTAAAATTGACTAAGCCCTCTCAAACAATGACTGAGTAATAGCAATGCAAGAGGAGTTACATCAATTTGAAATATATCAAGTTTGGGACTTGGTACCTAGGCCTGATGACCATTCGGTTTTTGGTGATGCGATCCGTACACATAGCGGAAGGATTTCATTCATTAAAATTTTACGAAGCCCAATAAGAGGATCTATCAACGGTGTTTAAATCGGGTAGTAAGAACCATACCTTTAGTATATTCGTGTGCGTCTATTTGATCAATTAGAAGACGGCTCTAAAAATCCACTCCCTCTACCGGTATCCATACCAAACAGCACTCCAACATGGATAGCGGCGTGCTAGTGCCTTCAAGCTTTTCGTTTTTCACGTCTCTCCTCTAGGTTTTTTTTTTTTTTTTTTTTTTTGCGGCTCTTCTTATTTTAATACGACTAGATCTTAATCTAATATAGAGTTTCTCAAACCCTAATTGGGCCATATTAAAATATTCAAAATTAATCTAAATTAATCTTGAAACTCAATTTGGATTAAAATAATATTTTAATTAAATATATCCAACACATTTAATTTAATCCGAATTAAAAGCCTACGATTTCATTTATCTTTATAAATTAAATCTAAGATATTAAATCTATCTATTTAATTAAATCGAGATACTATATGTTAATTCAAATTAAATTTGAGATACTATATCTCTCTTCGAAAATTAAATCTGAGATACCATATCTCTATTTGTTTTAGTTATTTAATTTATCAAATAAATTAAATATAATAATATTATTATTATCTATACAAATATTATTATTATTATTATTTAATTTTGAATTTATATAATTTATAGATATATATATATATATATATATCCATCCTAGATTAAACGTTACATTCATTAAATCTTAGACATATCTAAGATTCAATGAATCTGGACATTATTGCTTGTATTGGGCTATTCCTTGTGCGACCCTGTAGGCCCACATGAGATTGGCAGTGGGCCAATACTGTACCAGCCCACAAATCGCAAGCGGCCTCTAGCAAGACATTGCGACTGCCCAACTTATATGGGGATCGTTGATACAAACAACCTATCATACAACCATGTCATGTCCCTTTTGTCACGCGATAATTTGGTCAAGGATGAAGCATGGATAATGTCAACCTCCTGTTCCTGACCATTACTTTCTTGATTCTTAATTAGTCTGACAATTGAAATGGAAACTCCTTTCCATCGTAGTATGACTATACATTTCTCAGACTCACTCATCGAAGGGTCCAGTATTATCTCTCTACAAATGTAAGGGACAAATTCCATCTTGACCATTCACACTTCTCTGCATGAAAACCAATAATCCCGATCGAAGCCTTTATCATTACCCGGTCAAAGGTGACTTTTGACGAGGTCAAAGATTAGCAACTCTCATGTAAGAATCCATGATGATCCCAGGTCAAAAGGCATTATGATGCGGTTACATATGAGATAAGCTTATGACTTAGTCCATGCAGCTTTCTCATAGTGGGTCGGTCTAGTACCTTGTACTCTTACAAGTGCTTATGACTTTGATTTGTATCTCCATACCTCATCAAAGTCATACTGGTCTTATTTCATCTTCGCTCCCGCGTAGATGATCGACCAGGGACATTTATGATAATCTTTATGATATATCCAAGGATACAGTTATCATAATAAACATGCAAATGATATGATAACTAAACGGAGAAATACTTTAAATAACGTTAATGTTTAAAGTACAATAATTTGCCCCTAGGGCATAATTTCCAACAATTGGCACCAAATGGATATTCAAGAACAAAAGAGATGAATCCGCAATGATTGTCAGAAACAAGGCAAGATTAGTTGCCAAAGGCTATAATCAAGAAGAAGGAATTCATTATGAGGAAACGTATGCTCCAGTGGCTAGATTAGAAGCTATACGAGTACTCTTAGCTTTTGCGTGTATCAAAGGATTCAAGTTATATCAAATGGATGTAAAAAGTGTTAGTCCTCTATGGGTTTTGATGATAACTGACAATTGTAAACAAAAATGGGAAAGTTTTCTTTTGGTAAGTTGAAAAAACTTACTGACAAAGGAAAACTCGAGTTTTAGTTTAAAACTCGAGTTTTGATCTTACTGAGAAAATCCTGAACTAAGAAAAACCGCCAGTTTTCAGAGGAACCTCCAGTTTTCACCATACAGAGAGTTCTATATATTTTTCTGGAAAAGACAAAACTCAAGTTTTCATTGAAAACTCGAGTTTTGGTCATACAGAGAGCTCCCAAGATTTTGAACATGTGAAAACTTCCGATTTTGGTCAAAACCGCCGCTTTTTTCGCTTTTTTTTTCGAGTTTTCATAAGATTTGTGAAAACTTGAGTTTTGGGTCAAAACTCGAGTTTTGACTTGGCCGAGAGCCTTCAAGTTTTAGCCAAATTTTAAAAACGCCGGTTTTCATGAAAACCTCCAGTTTTGGTTTGGCCCAACTTTCTCTAAGTTTTCATACTTAAATGAAAACTCAAGTTTTGATTTTGGAAACTCGAGTTTTGGCCAACCCGAGAGCATTGCAGTTTCTGATGTTTTGAAAACCACCAGTTTTGGATAAAAACTCCAGTTTTGATGTTTTGGACTGAAATCGACTTAACATGTGAAAAGTCCAAAACTCGAGTTTTGGAATGAAAACTCAAGTTTTCATCGTAGAGTTTGAAATTCAAATCTGACGAATTTGTGAAACCTTCTTGTTTGATCTTAATACTTCCTATTATCATTCTTCTGTATTCCTAACTATGTTTAACCACTTTGTTAGTGAGTTTCAGATTATTTAAAGAATGTTTATTGAACGTTTAAAGCAAAAGCAAAAAGTGACGTCAGCACATTAAATGCAAAACCCAGAAAGTTGCATACTTTTGGGTAATCCTTCTGCACACGCTTACGATGAATTAAAGAATGTTTTCCACATCCAGTAGCTGCTCTTCCAACAGATTAATATTCAAGAAGTCAACTCTAAACTTCTGCACAACTGGATTAAGTGAAGATTAGAGAGAGAAGAAGACCAAAGCTTAACTTAAACCGTGTCTAATGAAGGCAACGGTTATATTGAAGATTACAATGGTCATTTAATGCTCTCTTGGTATAAATAGAGCTGCATTCAATTCCTCTCAACAACCAATCTGCTAGAAAACGAAAATCATCAAAGCTTTCAACTACTCTTTGAGTTTTCTTGAGCAAAGTATCTTCTGATACAACTTGTACTTCAGTGTTCATATTTATTCACTCTTAGAGAGAGTTCATTTATTGTAAATCACTTATTGTAAGAATCTCAAGTCAGGGGACTTGGAGATTGGGATATTGATTGCAACTTGTAAGGGGGAGTAAGTTCTAGTGAGAGAATTACTCCAGAGTTACAGAGTGTGTAATCAATTGATATAGTGAAATCCCAGAGTGTCTGGGGACTGGACGTAGGTCAAGAGGTTGGACCGAACCAGTATAAATCTGTGTCTTGCTCTTCTTCTCTACTCTCTGATCACCTCTGTTTTCATTGTTCAAAACAGAGCATTTCTAAAAAGTTTTAAAATCCCCAATTCATCCCCTTGGTGATTTAGCTCCACTTACAAAAAGTGCTTTTCTAAATGGCTTTATTCAAGAAGAAATTCACATTGAACAACCTCTTAGTTTTGAAAGTGATTCTCATCCTAACCATGTCTTTCGCCTGAAAAAGGCTTTATATGGTCTTAAAACAAGCTCTTAAAACTTGGTATGAGAGATTAAGTAAGTTTCTTCTTGATCAAGGATTTGTCAAAGGCAAGGTTGGCACAACTCTCTTCATTAAAAGCAATAAGAGAAACGATTTATTAATTGTTCAAATATATTCAATAATATTATATTTGGTGCTACTAATCATGCTTTGTGTAAGGATTTCTCTAAGACGATGCAGGGAGAATTTGAGATGTCGATTATGGGAGAACTCAATTATTTCCTTGGTCTGCAAATCAAACAACGGAAAAATGGAATCTTTATCTCTCAGACCAAGTATCTCTGTGATCTACTGAAAAAGTATATGTGGACCAATGCAATGGAGCCGACACTCCAATGAGCTCAACCATTCTTCTGGATACTGATGAAAAGGGAAAAGATTTCAAAATAACCAAGTATGGAGGAATGATTAGGTCATTGCTATATTTGACAGCAAGTAGGTTTGACATTCAGTTCAACATGGGAATGTACGCAAGATACCAGTCTACTCCAAAGGAATCACATGCTAAGCATGTAAAGAGAATCTTCATATATCTTGTCGTCACCTAGGAACTTGGTTTGTGGTTTCTCAAAGGTCAATCAGAAAATTTGGTGGCTTATTCAGATTCAGATCATGCTAGCTATAAGATAGATAGAAAGAGCACAAGTGGTCAATGTGAGTTCCTTGGAAGTTCACTTGTCTTTTGGTTTAGCAAGAAGCAGACAACTGTCTCATTATCATTGACTGAAGCTGAATATATTGCTGCATCAAGCTATTGTGCCAAGTATTGTGGTTTAAACAACAACTTCAAGACTTGGGAATCCACCTAAAAGAAATCCAAATCCTTTGTGACAACACTAGTACGATAAGCTTGGCCAAGAATCCTGTTCAACATACAAGAGCCAAGCATATTGACGTGAGACATTACTTCATCAGAGATCATGTCCAAAAGGATGTCAAGGTGATGTTCATTCTCACTCATCTACAACTTGCTGATATTGTCACCAAGCCCTTAACCAAAGAGCAATTTATGTTTATCAAAAGAGAATTGGGCATGGTAAATACCAATGATATGTAAGTAATCTTCCTTGCTATTTAATTTTAAATTTTAATTGAATGATCATTACTAACTTAAGCATTAGGGGTATCTAGAATTTTGTCTTGCAGGTGCTCTGTTGCTTCGTCTCAAAACAGAGTTTAACAGAGGATAGTGATGCTCGAGTAATTCAAAGCTTTACTCAAGCAATGGTCTGTTAATTCCCTCTGGTGAACTGCAAATTTTGGAAATGTAATTGAGTATGTCTAACATACTCGAGTAATGTCATTTTTTAATGAGTGTGCTAGTGTTTCAGGGCATCGTACTCGAGTAGTGGACAAGGCATACACGAGTAATATTGAGAAAGAACTCTTATGCTTAGAAACTAATGCATCATACTCAAGTAACCATATCATCTTACTTAAGTAAAGTCGAGCACCCCACTAGTTCTAGAAGCTCAAATCCCAATTTACTCGAGTAAACTCAAAATTGTACTCGATTAACCTTCCTGCAAGCTGAGAAAAGAAAGTTTTAGATCCTCAAATCAAACTTCTATAATCAAGATTCTCTTCAAAAGGGTTTAAGTGTTTATAGAGCATACCTGAAATGAGGTACTTTTAGCATTTTTGCATACTATGTGATCATGCTCGAGTACATAAGTACTTGCTTGAGCATGACCTCTAAGCAAGCTTTACTTGAGTAAAGGCTTGTTTACTCAAGTAACGACACCATACTTGAGTAAGGTCAGTTGCTAATTTTAAAACCCTGTCATGTCCTTTCATTTTTCACTCTCATCATTTGTCATCCATCATATTCTCTCTCAAAACGCCTTATTCCCCTTTCAAAATCTGTTACTATTTGATTGATCTGTTACGATCCTTTCGAATGGATTCTTCAAATCGTCATTTCTGACCTTGGTATCTCCATTTCGCTCCATAAATTCCCTCATATTCTCATATTTTTTGTCACCATTTTTTACCTTCCAAAAACCCTCATTGCTCTTATCTCTACTTCATTCACCTTCAAATTTCTTTATCTTCTTAAATGGCTCATACAAAAAACTCCAATGTTGGGTCTAGCGAACAAATTCCGTTGGAGCCACCACCTGAATCTCCTGAACAGCCACTAACCAAAACACCCAGTCCTCATATCATTCTAAAGTCCAATCTGAGAAACGCCAACCAAAACCCAAAGCCAATGGGGTCATCATTCTGAATCTTCAAGGCCAATAACTCACTTACAGACGGATTCATTGCCTTCAGGGAGAGGCAAGGAAACTCTTCTAGAAGTAGATCCAATTGAAAAAGGTTGCTCTAAATCCATTGTCTATCGACCACAGAAACCATCTCATCCTTCTCAGGACTTCGATAGCCAGCGGCAACAAGCTTCAAGAAGTCAGAAACAAGCGTATGGTGGTGGTTCTACTGGGCCTTCTACATCTCAGTTGCTCGGACAAGCTCTAGAATTCCCTCTTAATATGCATAATAATCCTTTGGTTATCCCTAATCAGGCTTCGTTTGATTCTTATTATTAGAATCGCCCTTTCTGTCCAACTATTTATTTGGATATAAACCATTTTCGTACCAAGTGTAATCTAGACTTATCTCCATGGCTTCATCAATATGAGCCACTGCTGCGAATTTAGACTCCGTACTCTCCTACTACTGTGAGACTGTTTTACTTTAATATGAGGGTTGAAGAGAAAGATCATAAGGATGATGAAGAAGTTCTGATCACTCACATTAAGGGAAAAGATATTAAGATCACAGTTGATCACCTAAACACTATTCTTGGAGTTGTTGATGTTTCGGACCAAAACCCTCCATAGTTATCTAATCATGAGAGTCACAACATTCTGCTTCCTGATGTGTCCTATGATGGTAACAAGTTCAAGTTTAAGCCCAGTAGGATGAACGACACATTCTTGGTTATTTGGTACCTTTATAGTAGAAACATAGTTCAAAGGGGCAAAGCTTCACTCATTTTGTGGAGAAGGACTACCCTTGTTTGTATCTGTTATTGATAAGGAGCCGCAGAATCTGGGAAAGTGGATTATGGATGAGATGTTTTCTTTCTTATCCCAAACTGGTACTTCTCCACAACCCACCATTCCCTTTCCGAATCTGGTTTCTCACATTCTTGAATTGAACAACATTTGGCATCTCACTGATGATAATGAGGTGTTTCCCCAAAAGTTTGGAAAGGATCACGTGGTTCGAATGAAGATATCATTTACGGAGGTAACCGGTAAGGCTAAGAAGAAGGAAAGTTGTGAAGAAGTCTATGTCTTCTTCCTCCAAACCACCTGATAAGGCTCAATCCTCTCAAGCCGGGTCTCTGACTGCCTCGGCTGCTGTTGGACCATCCTTTATTGCTGCTTCTATTGGCCAAGCCATTCAGGCTGCCTTGGCTCCTCTGATCTAGGCCAATGCTAAACATCAAGCTTCGGCTAATGCCAAGGTAGAGTTCGTGCATGTCTCAAACGTCAAGCTAATCCAGACTCTGGCAAATGAGTTAATAAAATTGGAACACCACATCAACCAGAAGTTTCAAATTGTTCTTGACAAGTAAGATGAGATGAAGAAGGAAATTTAGACTTTAGTTCTCTATGTTTTGATGTTTTAATGATAACAATTATAATGTAATTGATCTTAAAGATTCAAGGAAAATTATATGTTTCAATCCATCCTGAATCAATAACTATTTTGAAGTTTTTGTCTAATGTCACCTCGAATCATAATCCATTTGACTTGAGTCTAATGTTTCAAGCCTTTTATAAAAGCAAACTAACTTGTTTGGTATGCCTCGAGGTTGGTTATGTTTAACTTGAAGGAATTTGTTTGAAAGTTATTTAACTCGAGTTAAAAATGTTTTACCTCTAGTTAACTCTTTTGAAAAGTTTTAAAAGATTGGTTTCAACTTGAGTCAACTTTTGTGAAAACTTTAAATTTAAAGTCTCGTGCTAAATCAATCTTTTCCAACGTTCAAATTGCCCATAAACTGACTTGAGTTAATATTATATTGCCTTGAATGAATAACTTGAAGTTTATAATATTACCTCGAGTTATCTTTGGCTAAAGTGATTTAAAGTCTTTCTGGTTGTGATACAGAAGACCTTGACTTGAATTAAATATTAATTAACTCCGGTCAATAACTCTAGGTAACTCTTTCTGAACTCCAGTTATGTGTTATCTATCTATTCCAAACTTACTAGTTCTGAAAGAGAGAAATTAACTCAAGTTAAAATATACTTAACTCCAGTCAATGACTTTAGGCATTATTTTCTTAACTCAAGTTAAGTGTTGTTCTCCTATTCAACTTGCTTTCTAACTCTTGAAGAAAATAATTGCCTCCAGTCACTGACTCAAGTTAACATTTCTTGGACTCGAGTTAGTTACCTTACATAGACATCTTCTCTTTCATGGCTTAACTCTTTTTCTGAGAAGATCATGGAGTGACTCGAGTTAACTTATTTTTGGCTCAACTCATTTACTCAAGTTAACATTAATTTAGCTTGAAGTTAACTTTACCAGTTTTGAAAATCACCGTGTTCGTAAACCTAAAATCATTACTTGTGATCTCATTACTTCTTATCATCACTCATTACTATTCCTAACTATCTTTAATCAATTTGTTAATGAGTTTCAGATTATTATATGAAGGATTAACACCAAATTGTCAATAAAGTAATTTATGTGTCAGAGAGCATTTAATGCTCTTGCCTAATTGAGACTCAATCACGACAACCATACTTCTAAGCATTCTAAAGTACCTTTTGCTATTCCATTTTCATAACAAATGTTGTCTCTAATGATAAAAAACAAATGGAATGAAGGAATGTCAAAGTGGCACATTTACGACTGCATCATTAATGGCAAAAGTGACTGTCAAGCTTCATCTATCTAACAGCTAGATTGAAGAGTCACAATGGACAATCTTCAAGTTTCTCCAACTGTCATTAATGGCAATCAAAATAAATACCAGAAGCATTTTATTCACCAATGACCGAAACTCTATGCATTCAATTTGAAGTGATTACAATTTACTGTTTCATTCATTTCATTTAATATCTTTGGATATCACCGTACTTCATTGATTATTATTCATCTACTTTGTGAGAGAGCTTAAACATGAAAGTGGAGCTTAATCACCAAAAGGGGGTGAACTGGGGATTTTAAAATCTTTTTTAAAACTGCTCTGCTTATGACAGCAAAAACAGAGATGAACAGAGTGAAAGAGAGAAGAGCAAGACACACGAATTTATACTGGTTCAGTCCAACCTCTTGACCTACGTCCAGTCCCTAGACTCTCTGGGATTTCCACTATATCAAATGATTACACACTCTATACTCAAGAGTAATTCTCTCACTAGAACTTACTCCCCCTTACAAGTTGTAATCAATGAACCTAATCACCAAGTCCCCAGACTTGTGATTCTTTACAATAAATGATTTACAGATAAAAACTCTCTCTAAGAGTGGATAATGATAAACACTGAAGCTTTTAGTATCACAAGATACAATATAACTGAAAAACAGAAAGGTAGTTGAAGAACTTTGAATGTAATTCATTTTCAATAGTTGTGTTAGTTGAGAAGACTTGAATGTTGCTCTATATATACTGAGAGAGCATTAAGTGACCGTTGTAATCTCGATTATAACTGTTGCCTTCATTAGAAAAGGTTTAGGTTAAGCTTTGGTCTTCTTCACTCTCTAATCTTCACTTAATCCAATTGTGCAGAAGTTCAGAGTTGACTCTCTACAAATTAATCCGTTGGAGTAGCAGCTGCTAGATGTGGAAACCATTCTTTAATGCTTTGCAAACGTGTGCAGATGGATTACCCAAAAGTATGCAACTTTCTGGGTTTTGCATTTAATGTGCTGACATCACTTTTTGCTTTTGCTTTAAAACTTCAATAAACATTCTCTAATCTGTCTGAAACTCACTAACAAAGTGGTTAAACATATCTAGGAACATTAGAGAATAATCATAGGAAGTATTAAGATCAAACAAGAAGGTATTGCAAATTCGACGATTTGAATTTCGACTCTCGAGTTTGTTCATGTAAACTCGAGTTTTCCACTGTGCACTTAAGTCAAAACTCGAGTTTCAATATCAAGACTCGAGTTTCCTCCATCCGAAAGGAAAGTCACGATTTGAGCTCTGAGCACATTTTTGAAAGAAACTCAAAACTCGAGTTTCCAAAACAAAACTCAAGTTTTGGACTTTTAATGAAAACAAATGAGTTTAAGTCCAAAACATCAAAACTTGAGTTTTCATTCAAAACTGGAGTTTTCAAAACATTGAAAATATTCAAAGCTCTCGGGTTGGCCAAAACTCGAGTTTCCAAAACAAAACTCGATTTTTCATTTAAGTATGAAAACATTGAGAGATCTGAGTCACATCAAAACTCGAGTTTCCCAAGGGAAACTTGAGTTTTCAAAACCTTGAAAAGTGACATTGCTCTCAGCTTGGCCAAAACTCGAGTTTTCATATAATTATGAAAACCTTGACGAAATTGTGCCAAGTCAAAACTTGAGTTTTCTCTGAAGACTCGAGTTTTCAAAGACTGAGTAAAAACTTGAAAACTCTCTGTCAAGTCAAAACTCGAGTTTTCTCTTAACTTAGAGCAAACTTATGAAACTCAGATTAAATCAAAATCCAGGAGTTTTAGCGCGAAACTGAGTTTGCATATGTTCCAAAATTCAAGACTCTCTGTCTGGCCAAAACTCGAGTTTCCAAACCAAGACTCGAGTTTTGTCCTCATTTGAAAATAGTGTGAAATCTCTATGCAAGGCAAAAATCGAGTTTTCTGGTCAAAACTCGAGTTTGTCTTTAAGTGAAAAACTGAGTGCTCTTTGTAAGTCCCAAAACTCGAGTTTTCATTTGAAAACTCAAGTTTTGCTTTGATCACTGAAAATCAGCAACTCTCTGCCAAGGCCAAAACTCGAGTTTTATCTTGACAGTAAGTTTTTCAACTTACCAAAGACAAAACTATAACTTGTGTTTACAATTGTCAGTTATCATCAAAACACATAGAGAACTAACAAAACACTTATTTCATTAAGTGATTATCTATTTAAACTCAAGGTAGTAGGACCTTGAGTGTGGGTGTACAATTACAACTTGTAAGGGGGAGTGGATCCAATTATGAAGGGATCATTTTGAGTGCACTGTGTGTAATTGTTTTTGTGATTAAGAGTTACTGAAAATCCCAGAGTGTCTGCGTAACATCCCGAATTTTGGGCCCGAGATTAGAGAATAAGCCTAAAATAGGCGGACGACTAAGCCCAGTTCGGGAAGAGTCCCAATAATGTTGAGAGTTAGGAAGCTTCTCAGGGACTAAGTAACTCAGCTATATGGGTCAGTGGACCTAGTATGTAAAAGCCATGGAATTAAAGTGCCGATAAAAAAAGGGGCACAAAAGACATATACGATGTAAATCCTGTTGGAAAAGATGCCACCTAACTATGTCCTAAGGTATAGGATGATTAACTGAGTGGAAATATGTCAGTATAAGTAAGTATACGGTATTTTCAGGGCAGTTAGGTATGCCTGCGTTTTTGGGAGAATACACCAATAAAGTAGCTTTAATAAAGTAAGTTATAATGATTAATGACGATACAACTTTTGTGTTGGCACATTCTGGACAAGACAAGTAGAGCGTTCTGGACCAAACAAGCGGTACGTTTGTAGACCAGACACATGGCGCGTTGTAGTCCAGACACACAACACTTTCTGGGCAAGACACACAACGCGTTCTGGGCCAGACACACGTGCATTCTGGACCACGCCCGTGTTCTATATATACCCCGTACCCCCTCATTTGTCTTTAAGCCATTCTTGGCCAAAGCATGGAAAAGAAAGGAGAGAGAGAGGGAAAACGAAATAAGGAGAGAAGAAGAAGAGGAAGAAGGAGCTTCAAGCAACCCCGATGGTTGGAAGAAGAGGAAACCGAAGAAGGACATTAGTCCTTAAGGTAGTGGACTTACCCTACTTGCATGTACTTAATATATTGCTTGTGTGTTAGTGTGTATGATTAATATGATATCTTGTTTATGTTTAACATATTTGAATATTGAAGGTCTGTTTCTGATTATGCAATGGCCATGAGTATGATGCTTAAAGCATTGAGCATGCAAAAATGTTGTTATGTTGGCATGAGCCTAAGCAAGGCAAGCATTTCATACACTAGAATTTATCTTGCATGTATTGCTTGGTATTGTCTGCTACTGAGATTCCCCAGAATCTCACCCTTCACTACCAGTTAGCAGGTGTGCACTGGGAAGAAATGCTACACGAGATCCGAGAAGGAAGGTTGCTTGAAGACAAACCAGCGAAGGGAGTGCCGAAGAATTGATGGATGACAGTGTAACTAATTTGACTCTCTGTAATGTGTATAGACCCTATGGGAATTTCTTGTATATAATCAAATTGTTATTTTATGAGTATATTGTACTATTTTTGTTTTGCCACACTACTGTGTACGAGTTGCGTCCAAATACTCTGATGAATATTGGTATACAGTAGGGTATTACATTTTTGTATCAAAGCAGGCAGTTTTGATGGTTACAGAATAGTATACTGATACTTGATTACATAATCACAAGAAACCGAGCAGATACCCTAAGGAAGAGGGTTGGGCTCTGGTAAGATAAGATCCTTGAGATAGAGGAGGTAGCACAAAATATGGGCTTTGCTGCTAACCTTGGGACTCCAGATATAGAAATCAGGGTTTGAATAGAATCCCCACCCAGTGTTACGGGAATTAAAAAGGGAGTTGTATGGAGAAGCTAGTACTGCTTAAGTTTCCCTATAGGGACAATACCTAGCATTTATGGGGAGGCAGATATGTCGTATTGATATTAGTAAATATTTGAGTTGTCAGTACCTAATAATATGTGGACTTGCACTGATATTAGTACCCCATATCTGATAGACGCTTTAAAGTTAAGCGTGCTTAGGCGAGGGAAATTCTCGGGATGGGTGACCTTCGGGGAAATGCCATAGGAATGTGAAATCTTTTGATTTAAGGCCTACGTACCCTGACGTATGTGATATGATGATCCTTAGGGATGCCATGAGAATGATAGAATAAATATGGATAGGCTTGAATCCGATCTAAGCTAAAATAATGCTTAGATAAAAGCGTAATTGAGGCTGCCTTAGTTTTCAATACCAGATAGTAGAAACCTTGATAATATTGATCGATGCTGTGCCGTCAGCATGTTATTTGAGGTATGTTTGAGGATAATACCTGTATGATATGAGGTATTTTGAGGTTGTTAGCCGTTGAATTAGCATAGGGATAGATCTTGAATATATATAACTTTCCCTAAGATTGTATGATTGACAATTAGTTCCTTGATGGAACTAAATGATAGCTAGAGCTTGAGATTTGTTAGACAAAATGACCTTCTAAGAATAGTTGTCTAGTTCCTGGTTATGTTTGAAAACTAAAATGTTAAATTTGTCAATGCACCTGTTGAGTTTGTGAAAATATTTGAAATTGAGTTTTAAAAAGAAATATTCAACAGAATTTGAGACCAGGATAATGATCATTTGTTTGAAAAGATGTTGTCTCATAGATGGGGTTTGGAAGAACCCGAGGTTTGAAATTGAGTTTTAAAATATGTGGTGGAAGCAGTACGGAACTGGAAGAGGCCAGGAACTATTGTTGACATACTTAGTTGTCTGGATCTTGCCAGATGTTTTTGAAATCGTTGGCCATTGGTTAAAAAGCTCTTTTAAGGGGATTAGTTTTTGAGAAACTGATACTGGCACTAGCAGTGTATACACCTAATCTGAGTAGTTTTGCCTTGTAGGGGTGCATGATTTGCCTTGTCTAGCAGGCACCCAAGCAAGCGTTTGGAGCAGGGCTCCTGGACGATGGTCCTTTGTACTGGTATGGGATTCCAGTGGGTGGTCTATTATTGATGTGCCAGTACGAACACTGGTCCCTTATGGGGGGACAGAAACTCTCCCACATTGGTCGACAAGTGCATTGCCACTTCGGTGGTTTGTGTACGAAACGATTGAGATATGCCACTGTACCAAAAGTTGAAGTTGTGGTGAGAGCTTTCAAATGTTAAATTAGTAATCCCGCTCATAAATGTGTGCCATTAGTACATGTTTTTTAAAACAGACCGGCAATGATTTTTTTTTTTACAAGAATTTATTAAGTTTGAAAAGTGATAGCACTATTACTTTTGAATAGTGTAGATTGTGAAATGTACTACAACCACGGAATTGTCAAATATGTGAAAATCTGAAATGTTGAGTATGAGACAACATAGTAAGCGGTGACATGACTGTCATCACTATTGTTTTGAAATGAAAAGCAGTGCAGTTTGAAAGACCTGGCTATCACCCAAGAGGGGGTGAATTGGGTGTTTGATAAAACTTTAGTTATTTTGAAAATCTTTTCGCAACTTACTGAAAGCAGTTTGAATGATAGAAATAATTTATAAGCAATAAACAGTCATTCAAATATATATTCACATTCAAATATATATGCTGGAAATATAAGAGATAAGGGAAAAGAATATGCAAACTGATTTATACTGGTTTGGCCCAATCCTTGACCTACGTCCAATCCCCAAGCTCCACTTGAGATTTTCAATCCACTATCTTCTTGTTTATCCGGGCACAAGAGAAGCCTAGACAAACGCACAAGTTCACCCAGGCACTTGTGAAGCCGAATCTCTCACCGAGATACACCTTTCAATCAGTTACACACTTTGTACTCGAAGTTATCCTCTCACTAGGATACACTCCCCCTTACATGTTGTAAACTGATAACTCAATCTCCAAGTCACATGACTTGAGATCTTACAATGATTTAATAATCAGAAATGCTCTCTCTAAAAGAGAAGATGAATAAACACTAAAGTACAATACAAGTCATCTCACTCTCTATGATAAAGTAAACATTGAAAACAGAGTGTGAGTAGTATGAAAATCAGAGTATGAGCATTTTGGAGATGTAGGCTTGTGTCTTTCTTCTTCTGTCTTGAATCTGTCTTCTTTTATAGGTAGAGATCAATATATGACCGTTTGAAGATTCAATGATTGTTGGATAAAGAAATATAGCCGTTAGACTCAGATGGAACTAGCTATTAGAACTTCGTTTTCTAAACCAGCTATGACATCAACATTTACTTTAATCTTGATCTTCAGTTTAACAACCTTTGATCATCTGAAACATTT
Organism: Acacia acuminata; assembly: GCA_019022655.1. Classification (NCBI taxonomy): domain Eukaryota; kingdom Viridiplantae; phylum Streptophyta; class Magnoliopsida; order Fabales; family Fabaceae; genus Acacia; species Acacia acuminata. The sequence continues at coordinate 577,800 of JAFJYI010000195.1, read as the reverse complement.
ACACAAATGATATAAATAATGTTAAGGAGTGTTATAAGTCATTTGGGTAATCATTTGGATATTTATCAAAAGAATCAAGATTTCTGAAATGTTGATTTTCTGAAGAAGAGATGAAAACTCGAGTTTGCATTTGAAAACTCGAGTTTGGAGGTTGTTGCATCACTCCATATTACTCTCTGTCTGATCAAAACTTGAGTTTTGGTCTCACAAACTCGAGTTTGGAAGATGCTCTGAAGTTCGCTGCTCTCTGTCTGAAGGAAACTCGAGTTTTGTTTTCTCACAAAACCAAATTTTGCTCTCTGCCTTTGATAAACTCAAGTTTTGATTTATAAACTTGAGTTTGCAAGTTGTTTTGCCCTTGGTTGCTCTCTGACTTGGAGTTTGGACTTTGTTGAGCATTTTTGTAACTTCTTGAACTGACTGTCAACTTTCGAAGGTTATATCTCCTTGGTCTGAACTCTGTTTTGGTCCATTCCAATCTTGATGGAAATCCCTTTGAGTCTAATTTCATATGCCACTAATTTCAGCTCAATCAGATCTTTAGTTTGTGAGATACACTCAAAACATTGAAGCTTGGTTTGCTGTGTGGCGTGGATTTCACTGTCAACTTTAACAATTTATAGCTCCTTGATATGAACTCCTTTAGACTTTAATTTTATATCAAAATGATGCATTGGGAGTTTAGTTTCATACAAAATTGGTTTCACTTCAATCCAATTTCTAGTTTATTAGATATCGTCGAATCACCATACCTCGTCCAAGCTGAACGTGAAACAGAGTAGAACATAGTTGCTAATCAGTGCTGTAAACTCGAGTTTGCACTTGGAAACTTGAGTTTTCCTAGTCCAGAGACACCAGAGATGCTGAAGACACTTATTAACTCGATTTTATGATGGCTGCACTTGGAAACTCGAGTTTCCTAGTCCTAAACTCGAGTTTTGAGTTCTTAACTTGAGTTTTCTTGTACAAGAGGAGCAAATCATTGTAGCTAAGTAGGAAACTCGAGTTTTGAGCTATGAACTCGAGTTTTCTTATCCTGAAGCTGATTTTTGCTGACTTTAACTCTGAATTGAGCCATTCCAACTTCCATATGATCTTGGATACTTCTAGTATCAACTTAGAAACTTAAATAATGATATCTTCATTTCATTCAACAAGTTCTTCATTCTTTATTCTCTCATCTTTATCATTCTTCATAATCCAACTTTTTCTTTCTTTTCTTCTCTTGACCATTCTCTATCATTCAACTTGGATTCATCATTCTCAACAAGTTCTACCTTCTTCAAAATCTTTCTTCTTCTAGATTACCCAAAATCCTTTGATAAGTTCTTGCTTCATTGACATTCTCATATTCCCATTATATTGTGCACAAGAACTTCTTTCTTCAATCTACTTTCTTGATCATTCTTCAATATTGAACTTCACATCTACATTAAATATAAGACTTAGTCAAAATAGAAGATAAATGTAGTATGCAAACTTTTTGCTCTTAATAATGGCATCTATAAGACATCATCAAAACTAATCATATCTAACACAATTGGTGGTTATGATGATACAGGAACAGAAACTATTAGAATGGTCTAAAGATCTGAACCAAGTGGCTTAGACAGGAATTGCCGACTACGATGCTAAACAAGAAAAAAGTAGTATGAGAGCTTAAGTTGAAGAAGCTCAGACACGTGATAAACGAGCACAGGCTCAAGGCGGTAAGACCCGGTGTACAAGGATTGCACAGGGTGGTGTCCCTAGGCTGTAAGACCTATGTGCTTAGCACTGTATTTGTAGTTTACCATAGTAACTTTCGAACCAGTGTGTCCAAAGTATGTTAGGAGGCTAGCAAAATGTTCTGACTATACCAAGTGGTAATTGAGATGTCTATGGCATAAAGGTGATTTCTTGAGCAGTAAGGCCAGGATATCCAGTGCTGTGGTAGTAAAACGAGCTGAAAGGCAGATTATTACAGGCAGTGAGCAGAAAATGAACCAGTGACTCTTGTAGGTTGAATACTACACCTCGATGCATGACGGATAAGAATGTTGTGTGTGCTTAGTAAGCATGCATAGGAAAGAGATAGGCGGAGTGCCTAGAATGTTTCCCCGAGGTTCAAATTTTGAGGACAAAATTTATTGAATGGGGGGAGAAATGTAACATCCTAAATTTTGGGCCACGAGAATTGAGAATAAGCCTAAAATGGGCAGACGACTAAGCCCAGTTCGAGAAGAGTCCCAAGAATGTTGAGGGATAAGAAGCTTCTCGAGACTAAGTAACTCAACTATATGGGTCAGTGGACCTAGTGGGTAAAAGCCATGGAATTAAAGTGCCGATAAAAAAAGGGGCACAAAAGACATATACGGTGTAAATCCTGTTGAAAAAGATACCACCTAACTATGTCCTGAGGTATAGGACAACTAGTTGAGTGAAAATATCTCGGTATAAGTAAGTATACGGCATTTCCAGGGCAATTGGATATGCCCTGCGTTTTTGGGAGAATACACCAATAAAGTAGCTTTAATAAAGTAAGTCATAATGATTAATGACGACACAACTTTTGTGTTGGCACATTCTGGACAAGACAAGTGGTGCGTTCTGGACCAAACAAGTGGTGCGTTGTGGACCAGACACACGGCGCTTTCTAGACAAGACACGATGCATTCTAGGCTAGACACATGGCACGTTATTGACCTGACACACGGCGCATTCTGGGGAAGACACACGATGTGTTCTGGGCCAGACACACAGTGCATTCTAGACCACGCTCGTGTTCTATATATACCTCGTTCCCCCCTCATTTGTCTTTAGGCCATTCTTGGCCAAAGCATGGAAAAGAGAGGAGAGAGAGGGGGAAAACGAAATAAAGAGAGAAGGAGAAGAGGAAGAAGGAGCTTCAAGCAACCCCGATGGTTGGAAGAAGACGAAACCGAAGAAGGACATTAATCCTTAAGATATTAGACTTACCCTACTTACATGTACTTAATATATTGCTTGTGTGTTAGTGTGTATGATTAATATGCTTGCTTATTTATGTTTAACATATTTGAATGATTGAAGGTCTGTTTCTAATTATGCAATGGCCATGAGTATGATGCTTAAAGCAATGAACTTGCAAAAATGTCATTATGTTGGCATGAGCCTAAGCAAGGCAAGCATTTCATACACTAGAATTTATCTTGCATGCATTGCTTGGTATTGTCTGCTACTGAGATTCCCCATAATCTCACCCTCCACTACCAGTTAGTAGGTGTGCACTGAGAAGAAGTGCTACACGAGATCCCAGAGGGAAGGTTGCTTGAAGACAAACCAGTAGAGGGAGTGCCAGAGAATTGAAGGATGACAGTGTAACTAATTTGACTCTCTGTAATATGTATAGACCCTATGGGAATTTCTTGTATATAATCAAATTTTTATTTTATCAATATATTGTACTATTTTTGTTTTGCCACACTACTGTGTATGGGCTGCGTTCAAATACTCTAATGAATATCGGTATACAGTAAGGTCTTATAGTCTGGGGACTGGACATAGGTCAAGGAGTTGGACCGAACTAGTATAAATTCTCTTGTTCATTCTCTTTCCTCTGTCTCTCTGTATTTATCGTTTGTCGTTTAATCTTAAAAAGATTTTTGAAATCCCTATTCACCCCCTCTAGGTGATATTCTACTTTTCAGAAGGCAATTCAGACTTTGAGTGATCAGTAGAAAGCTCTTCAACAACAAGTATTTAGGCTTGATACAACATTGGCTGATCTAGGTATCAAGTTGTACTTTCAACCTTTGGCTCTGTCTATTCCATCTTCCTCCAATGCTCCTACTAACCCTCTTCTTGTTTCCCAACCATTAGCTGATACTCCATCTATTCCCTCTGATCCATCTCTATCTCTGCCATCTAATCTTCCTCCTCCCTCCTCTTTGACTGATGACAAAGGGGGAGAGTAGTGAGAATTGACACTTGTTGAGACTATAGGCTGCTAATATTTTAGTGTTTTTATTTATGTTATAACATTGTCTTTTGAACTGTTATGTACTGACAAATTATATAATGCAACAAAGTTACTTGAGTTTTAAATGTGCTTCTTTTTTTTTGACCTCTTGCATTCGATATTGTTTTCTGATCTCAAAAAATTTTCAAATCTTTTTTAAAATTTAACAAGTGTTGTCATCATAAAAAATGGGGAGAATGTCAGTTCTCAGCTTATGAGTTTTGATGATAACAAGACTTGAAAATGCATAAGTTTTTGAATCAAAGAGAATTGCTGAGTTTTTGAATCAATGAAAATTGTCTAAGTCATGAGTCTACTCGAGCATGCGGAGAAGCCTACTCGAGTATGCTCAAGCTAATGTCTTTGTTAAAGTGTTCTCAAGACTTTACTCGAGCAATGCATCAATTTTACTTGAGCATACCCTTTGTTAAAGCAATCTGCGCTAAACCCTGAAGAACTTGTACTCGAGCAAGCTTGTCAGCTTACTTTAGCACAATACTTGAGTACTGATGCAATAATACTTGAGTACCGTTGTTGATAAGAAGAAACCTATTTTTCAGAATTCATACTCGAGCACATTGTAAGTCATACTCGGGTATAGTACTTGAGCAGAGGTAAAATGATACTCGAGCATAATTGTTTCTTCTCTTACATTTGCCCATTGTTAAAGCTCACTTGAGCATTCTTTTACTCTTACTCGACCATGATACTCAAGCATAAGGAAAACTGTACTTGAGTATAGGCTGGCTAATGATTTACTTATTATATTTTTCAACGAAGTTCAAATGATACTCGAGCACTACAGACACTGTACTCGAGCATGCTACTTGAGTATAATTATTGTGATACATGAATATAAGCAATCAATGTTGTCTTGCAGTAATTCTCAAGTATAAGCTGTTACTCGAGCATGGTACTTGGGTAAGACCAACGTTATACTCAAGTAAAGTATAACATTAGGCATATGTGAAGGAGTTTTGAATCCTTACTCAAGCATTCATGGAAGCTTACTCGAGTATTGATCATCTGCTACCTAAATACCTTCGTTGTAACACTAATCGTCAATTCAAATATTTTGGCTTATCGTTTGTTTCTGATTAAATACTACTCAATCTTATTTACACTATTACTAATAATCTTTTTGAGTGGATTTCATATCATCAATGAATGTTTTAGCATTAAATGACCAAAAAGAAACAACATGGGTCAGAGCATTAAATGTTTGCAGAAAAGAGAGCACACACATGAAATGAAATTCAGAGCATATGAAATGATTCCAATGAGACATACCCATTCTGACGAAAGACTAAAGTATCTTTTCAGAGTCAACCTCTAACAAGAAGCATGTCGATGGTGATCCGAAAGGAGTTAATCAAGTAACGTTCAACTATCTCTAAGGAAAGAAATTTGTGCCTAACGGAATAATTAAAGTGTCTCAATGGCTAATTTAAAGCTTCTTCAATAGTCATTAATGGCAGCTGGTATAAAAGCAAAGAGCATTCAATTCGCCAACTAGCAAAACATATGAATGTAACACTCCATTTTTCAAAAGTGGAATACACATTTTTATCAGAGTAGAGCATCGGAGCAATTTAAAAGAGTGAGTAACTGATAAATATTTGGTTACAAACTAGCTGCGATGTATCCGGTCGAATATATTAATAGTGGTACAATTATCCCAGTATTCCGAAGTATTACACAGCTCAAAGATAAAATCTCCGGCCAAGTCTTTACGCAGGCTGCTTACCCTTGTCGTCGGCCCTCAGTCCTCCAGACCCTGAAGGTATAGTAAGTGCTAAGGTCTAATACCCATTGGACCTCAGGTAACAATTAACCTCATGCTCAAGTATAACAATATATGTATGACAGACATTCATAACATTACAGCATCAACCAATACATAGCACAAAGCACATGTAAGGTTATAACAATACATAAGCACACAGCAGATGTAATGTCAACACAACAATAGTACATAGCACACAGCACATGTAAAGTCATCCATGTTTGCACTAACCAGTGCCACGATGGCCCCTCGTGTCCTCAGCGCTAGGAAAACTCAACGACGTTATCAAGACTATAACCCGTATAAAGCTGAATGTATAACAGGTGACCTAAGTCACATGCATGACCCCAAGACCTAGTCTTGCCCATCACTTCATGAATCATTCCATCACATACATGCATACAAGAAGCATCAGAGTTAGAGTTACAATACGTGTCCGTACCTTAGTCTGTAGAGTTTAACGGTACGTTTGTCTCTCGGTACGTTTCCTTGGATAGCCTATAATAGTATTCACCGCATTATTCTTTTATAAATAGTATTCTAAGAGGTATTTTAGCCACCATTGACCTTTTTACCCCTGGTGGATTTGTTATTCCAATTATATCCCTTTGAATTAAAAAAAAACGCTACTTTAGCATTTATGAGAAGAATTTTCACTAACTTTGAAAAATCATTATTAATTCCACAAAAATTGAAATAAGGTTCCGTAAAATTCCTCAGAAACCTTAGCATGTATATTTTTGAGGAAACATAATGGTGTTCTCTTGAAACATGGGAATCATTCCCATTTTTACGTTTTGGAACCCTTTCCCAAAATTTTTCCAGAAAACGTATCCCAACTTTAGGAATTTTTATCTCCTTCTACAGACCTATAATTGATACATGTTTTATATCAATGGAAATCTATACATGTCTACTATAACCATAAATTATTTCATAATTTTTGAAGATAAATTTACACATGAAATAATGCCCTCTATTTGACTGATTTAAAAAAACCCAGCAAACCCAATAATTCTCTATCTTACTCTATCTTGTTCCATTAATCCCAAAAATTATTTCCCAATATGTTTTTACCTCGTCAGACATCTTTTAATGCAATGAAGCCTTAAAAAATTATGGGAATTTACTTTACCTATTTTCTAGATTAAACTAACATTTATACTAAGAACTACAAAAACTAAAGACTAGAAAACTAGAAGCTAGAGCTTACCTCTTGAAGACTCTTGCTACTCCTTCCTCCTTCTTGCTTCACTCTCTACTCTTAGAAATCACCAGTTGGGGTTGATTTGGTGTGAAGAATTGTGAAGGGAGTTGCCCACTATTTATAGGGAAATTTTAAGGACACAAGTGGCAATTAAATTTGACCAAAACTCACCTTAACCCTTGGATTAAAAAAAACTTTATGAAACTAAATCTCACCCATTCAAATACATGCCGACATGCCTCTTCAATCAGCCATTAATGTATTGTTTTTTCGTTAAAAATATACTTATTATTTCAAAGGTTTTCAATGGTTAGTCCAAACTTTTGACTTTTCAAAACCATCTTATTATATGAAAAATACCACCTCAATTCCTTCCACATGTGTACCGACACGGTCCCCCTTTTTTGAGTTTATTTATGTATTTTTAAATAGCCAAAAGCATTGTTTAATCAATGGAAATTTCATCTGATTAATTCCATATACCATGCACCACTTTTTTGACTTTTTGGGGTAGATTATTCAATCTTTAATTAGCATTAAAATCAAATGTTTACATTTCCTTTAATTACAATCTTTAATTTAGGATTGGTTCATTTGTTAAATCATGGTCATTAGTGCTTATTTAGAAAAATATTATCTCATTCTCTTTGGCTTAATTATTTTCAAATATAATTAGCTCTCTTTTGATGCTTTTAATTTGTCTCTAATTAATTGAGAGAATTTATGCAATTAATCCTAATTAATGCAAGCTTATTTGTCAATTTGCTAAATTGTCACTTAATTTGATTAAGTGTTTTTATAACATTTTCTTGCTTCTTTTGGTTATATAAGAACCATGATTTAATATGATAATTATTTGTATTTTATGATCCTTAAATGTGGTCTTTAAATTTAATCTTTGGTTTATTTAATTCTAAGGAAAAATTGCCTAAAATCTAACTAATAATCTATCAAAATTTAGAGACAACATATTCTCCTTTATTTATTATGTATTATTTATCAAAATTAGTACTTATGATAAATAAGAATTTTAGGGTATTACATTCCCCCCCCGGTTAAATAAAATTTTTCCCTCGAAATTTGATCGTATAACTTCAATGAACTAATCTAAACATCCAGTCTATTCCTTTCCTATGGATGCTTACTAAACATGCACCCGACAATCTCATTCACCTTGTACCCGTGTATAATATTCAAATACAGGACCTGCAGGTCCATTCTCCCAGCGCTTGGTTACGTAGGCCTCACTGCCTAACTCATTTAGCCTCTTGGCTTAACACATGTTGGCCCTCCGACCCAATCTATTACCACAGCACTGGAGATTCTAGCCTCACTACCTAGGAAATCATCCTCAGGCCTTAGGCATCTCACGTATCACCTGGTACAATGAATGTTTTGCCAGACACAAGATGTACTGTAGACATACTAGTCTAAAGTCACCATGACAATTAGCATTTCACACAATGCTAAGTACCACTGGTCTCATGGCCTATGGACACCGCCCCATGCACACTTGCAATACAATTTAAACATGCATCACAAGTTAAAGTTTTCACGCCAAGTAGGGTAGCTACTATCAAGTCATAGGGTAATCTATAGGCATGTATTCCTAGGTAATTTGCACAATCATATGAATTAAATGAATGACTAGCACCTGAATCATACAAGGCACAAGTAGATTCTCATTGAGAGAGATATTACCATGGACCATCTCCAGAGATTCTCTGGCCTCTATATTGGTCAGTGTAAAACCCGGCCTGGGTTCTGTGGCCTTTTCTCCGCAGCCTTCTGAGGACATTCCCTGCTATAGTGCCTTGGCTTTTGACAATAGAAGCATACTTGTCTCATGTCACAATTAGTACCATAATGGTTCTTCCCACATTTTGGACATGGTCGGGATTCCGACATTCTTGAATAGTTCTGCTGCCCATACTGAAATGGCATCTTGCTTCCACCTTGGGAGTTACTCCATGGTGCCTTCCTCTTCTGTGAAGAATTTCCACGGCCAAAATTTAGAGACAACATATTCTCCTTTATTTATTATGTATTATTTATCAAAATTAGTACTAATGATAAATAAGAATTTTTGGGGTATTACACTGAACATTCAATTGAATTTATTGTGATTTACTGTTTCATTCAATTCACTTAGTATCTTCGGATATTTGTACTTCAGTGATTATTTATATCTACTCTGTGAGAGAGTTTAATCTTTTGATTGATTATCAGTTTAATCTCAAGATAGAGGGACCTTAAGTGTGGGTGTACAATTACAACTTGTAAGGGGGAGTAAATCCTAGTGTGAAAGGATTACTTCAAGTGCAGAGTGTGTAATCGTGTTTAAGAGATAGTGAAAAACCAAGAAACTCGGGACTGGACATAGGTCAAGTGTTAGGACCAAACCAATATAAATCTTCTATGTTCATATTCTCTTTATATTTTTCTCTATCTCTGTTTCTTGTGATCATCGGCTTATTCAAAAATGAATTTGAAATCACCCTGTTCAACCCTTCTAGGTGATATTCCACTTTCAAAAGCCTACATTACAAAGAAAGAAATTACACAAAAGGGGAATTTAATCCCAGACACTAATGGTGAACCTAGGTCCTTAAGTTGCTAGGACACTCATCCGAATAGCGTAAGTAGAAATGCCCATTTTAGCTAAGGCATCCACGATATCGTTAGAATCCCTAGAAATAACTTTCATATCTACTTGCCAGTTCAAAGCCATCAACTTCCTAGCTTTCAAAACCAGATTGTTGTATGTATTACATGCATGATCTAAAATCGATACATAACATTATCGGTATCAAATTCTAAGATAATTTTCTTAAAAGCCAAATCCCAAGCCAACTACAATCCTTCTAGCACCGCCCATTCTTCAACAATAATAGATTGGCAATCACCAATCCATCTAGTAAATCCCACAATCCAGTTGCCCAAATAATCACACACCACACCACCACATCTAGCCTTAGAATATCGTAAAGCACTAGCCCTATCCACATTCAGTTTCAACCAATCATAACGAGGTTTTTCCCCTCCCAACATTTGACTATTTTTTGTTGATCTGAATTACCTGCACCATTAGCAAGAAAAACAAATCTAGTCTAGAGTGAAGAAATTACTGCACCTGGGTTACCAAGTTTAACAAAATTGTAGTAAAAAATACAATGGTTCCTTCATCTCCAAAGCTTCCATATAGCTACTCCAAAAAACAGACTCCAATAATCTTCCCACTTATAACTTACATGGTTATTTAAATTAAAACTCAAACATTCTCGCAAAGCTAAAGTAAAGAAGGAGTATACGTACAGACAGTCTTGCACAATGTGCAATATAACCTCTACCTCCATATTGCACATCCCACAAAAAGTCAAAGTATAAAGCCAAGTACTCCACCATAAGTTTGTAGGCAATTTATTTAAGGAGACTTTCCACATGAATACCTGATTCTCTCAACTCCTCTCCATTTCCATATATCCTTATAAATCTTATCTTATAGTGATACCGAATTAGGTTCAATAAGGAAATAGGCTCTTTTAAAGAGAACTAACCATCCACGGAAGCACCCCAAACTAAACAATCAAACTCCGCATTACGATTTATTCAAAAATGAATTTGAAATCACCCTATTCACCTCGAAAGATTTGTACGATTCGGTCTTAACTCTTAACCTACGTCGATCCCCTAGACTCTCTAGAATTTTCACTATCTCTTCAAATGATTACACACTCGTACTTGAAGTAATCCTCTCCCTAGGATTCACTCCCATTACAAGTTGTAATCAATAACCCAATCTCAAAGTTGCACTACCTTGAGATTCTTTCAAAGATTTTTTTATCAAAAATATAACTCTCTAAAAGAGAAAATAGATAAACACTCGAAGATTATAACTATCTCAAGATATTACACAATGAATGAAACAAGAATTGAATAGTTCATTTGTGCGTTTGTGTTTCCGGTGGTTGAATCATATTGAATGCTTCGCTTATATTTTGGTGAGCGAATTAAATGACCATTGGAAGCCTTCAATACACCGTTGACAGTATTCAATGTAGCTGTTAGACATTGAGGTTCATCCGTTACTCTCAAGTGTCGATTCAGAAAATGTGTGCCGTCATTCGCCATATTGACATTCCTACTGTTCTTCCCGTTGGATGATCTAGCATTTAATCAGGGAAAGAAACCATTAATCCCTTCAGAATGTTCAGAGAGAGATTGCCCAAAAACGTTATTCGTTTTATGGAGCCGCATTTAATGCAACTGACGTAATCAATGTTTTTTTATTAATTTGCATTTAATCCATCATCTGAATCTCATTAAGAAACTAATTAAACATAGTTAGGAACAATAACAAGTGATGATATGAATTTCCTAAATCACAAGCAAAGATTTAAGATTTACAGATGTGGTGATTTGCAAAACAAAGATAGCTTAACTTGAGTTGACATTCAAGCTAACTCGAGTTGATGACTCGAGTTGACTATTCTATACTCGAGTCACAATGTCATCTTCTTTGAAAATAAGTTTGAAAGTATAAGTGAAGATGTCTCTATATGAACTTAACTCGAGTCTAAAATGTTCACTGGAAGTGTATGACTCGAGTCATGAACTCTTAACTCAAGTTAATAGCATTTTCATAAATGTTGTCGAGTTAAGTTTGGAAGAAAAAATTTGAACTCAGGTCACACTTGAGTCATTAAGTGGCAACTCGAGTTGACAAGATGTATTTTCATAACTCGAGTCTACAATGTTCACTGGAAGTGTATGACTCGAGTCATGAACTCTTAGCTCAAGTTAATAGCATTTTCATAAATGTTGTCAAGTTAAGTTTGGAAGAAAAACTTTGAACTCAAGTCACACTCGAGTCATCAAGTGGCAACTCGAGTTGACAAGATGTATTTTGAAAATAACGTTCAAAAGCAACACTCAAGTTAACAAACACCAACTCGAGTCAATATATCAATACTTTGAAAAAAAAATTGAAGTTCACAAGATGTAACTCGAGGCATATGAAGTTAACTCAAATTAAGGCATTTCACAAAATATTTTTTCAAAGTCATTTAACTCGATTCACTAGAGTGTAACTCGTGTCACCAAAGTTTAAACACATTTTGACTAAGTTTCAAAAGCACTTGACTCGAGTCTATCAACTTTGAAACTTGAGTCAATTTGATAGCAAGTTACTAATTCAAGTTTGATCAAGTTAAAAATATTTTTACTTGAATCATTAACTATATTTGTTTACAAATGTTAGTTATCATCAAAATACATAGAGAGCTAACATAATGCACTTGTACATAATGAAATAGGTCTAAATTGAGACACCGATTCAATATGTTCTCTCTTTAGAATCAAGGATATAATAGTCTCATTAGCCTTAAATAAAGAAATTTCCTTTCTAGAAGCTTTTTTAACAAAATTATAGAGGGCCGGCCCCATAGTGTTCCAATTAGACTTATAGAATAGAGGCGGAAAACCATCAATACCCAGTGCCTTATAGCTCCCCACAAAAAATAGGGCTGCCCGTATCTTACATTTCCAGGCACGGTGGAGAGGTTAGCTAGAATCTGAGGATCAATGACTAGAAAGCTAGCTCTTGTGACCAGCTCCCTAGAGTCTTGAGGCTTTGAACAGTAAATAGCCTTGAAATGCCTACAGACAAGCAGATTAAACTCTTCCTCATTATCCACCCAATTCTCGTGATCATCTTTTAGCGCCACAAATTTATTCCTCCTACTACACATTATGGCCTTTAAATGACAAAATTTTGTATTTCTATCACCCTTAGTTACCCACTTACTCCTTGACTTTTGAAACCATTTAATTTCCTCTAGTTTCAAAAGTCTTTCCACATCCTCATTTAACTCAATCTCAAGGTTGCAAAGAAAATCCAAGTGGGGATACCCTCTAGCTCGTTGTATACCATTAAGCCTAATGTCTCACCCAAAAAAAAACAAGTGTTAATTAGTTATTGCACTCTAAGAAGTACAACAACATATTCTGTCAAGCATTGTAGTTTGACTTAGGCCTTAAGCCCAATATGTTAGTTCTCTATGTGTGTTTTGATTATAAGAGACAATTATAAATAAAAGGAAGTTAGTGATTCAAGTCAAATGTTTTTAACTTGATCAAAACTTGAATCAATAACTGTTTAAAGTATCTGTAATAATATAACTCAAGTTAAGGTTCATAGACTTGAGTCAAGTATTTTGAAACTTCAGTCAAAATGTGTTTTATCTTTGACTGACTCAAGTTACTCTTTGGTGACTTGAGTTAAAGATTTTGTGAAATGATTTTATGAAAAGAATCAACTCAAGTTAATGCTGTTAGACTGGAGTTGACTTGTTGTGGACTTAATCTTATCTTTTCAAATTCTAAGTCCCAGTTTCCAATATTTTCTAACAATCAAAATATTAACTCGAGTTGATCTTGAGTGACTCGAGTGTCACTTTAAAACATATTTCAAAGCTTAACTTGGAAACTCAAGTTAAGGGATTAATGACTCGATTCATATATTGGAGTTATCACTTAATGACTCGAGTAAGCTCTATGTTCAAAACATCTTCAAAACTAAACTCGATGACATTTGTGAAAATGGAAGTGACTCGAGTTAAATATTCATGACACAAGTGCACCACTTGAAGTGAACTTATTTGACTCGAGTTAAATTCATACAAAGACATCCTCCTCTTAGTTTTCAAACATATTTTCAAAGAAGATGAAAGTGTGACTCGAGTGATAAATGATCAACTCGAGTCAACAGCTCAAGTATGCTTGAAATCAACTCTAGTTAGATGTTCTGGTTTTGCAAATCACCATGTCTGTAAATCTTAAATCATTGCTTGTGATTTGATTACATCTTATCATCACTCATTGTTCTTAACTATGTTTAATCAGTTTATAATGAGTTTCAAATGATTAGATAAAGGATTAACAGCAAATTAATCAAAAAGCATTGGTACGTCAGTAGCATTAAATGCAGTCAAAGAAAATCAAGCACGGATTTGGCAACCATTTTCTGAGAAAATCAAAAGGCATTCCTATCCTCTTTCCTTTATTAAATGTTTAGACACTCAACGTAAAAGAACAAAAAGAATGTCAAACGGTAGAATGTTCGCAATCATCTGTAGAATTGAAGCCTGTGAGTAAGGGAAGAGCTTCTTCACCTAACAGCTACATTTATTACTCACAACAGTTCATTGAAGCTTCTCAACAGTCATTAATTGCCTTCGCCAAATATAAGCAAAAGCATTCAATACGAATCAACTACCAAAAACACAAACGCTCAAACAAACTAATCGCATTTATCTTGTTTCATTCATTGTTGTGTAATATCTTCATATATTTGGTCTTCAGTGTATATTACTCTACTATGTTAGAAAGTTAAATTATATTAATCAATTCTATAAAGAAACTCAAGGTAGTGGGACCTTGAGAGTGGGTGTATTAATTACAACTTGTAAGGGGGAGTGAATCCTAGAGATAGGATTACTCATAGTTACAGAGTGTGTAATCAATTGAAAGAGATAGTGAAATACCCAAAGAGTCTGGAAATTGGAAGTATGTCAAGAGTTTAGACCGAACTAGTATAAATCTCTTGTGTCAATATTTCTCTTTCTCTACTCTATTTTAGTGTGACTTTATAGGGGTCTTTTAAGAAAAATTTTAAATCACCCAATTCACCCCCTTCTTAGGTGATATTCTGCCTTTCATCTAGCTCGTAAGGCCTTTACTAACGTAGTTTCCTCTCGGTGTGAGAAACATTTCTGCATTTTTGAATTCTTCATCAAAGGAGTTTAGCACCACGTCTACAAGGTAGAGTTGTTGTCAAAATCAAGAACCGACTATGGAAACCAGTAGAGGTACATATAATGTCCGATTTGGGTCGTATATCTTGAGGTTTTCGTAAGTTATTATGCTACCCTGAAACTATGCCAGGTGTTTTTTCTAAGAATAGACTTAAGAGCAGTCACATAGCCTTTGGCATCATCGCAATCGAACATTTATTTTTACATAGTGATATGAGTTTTCAAAGTTGGTTGAAAATTCTGTCAGTATAACTTTTATGCGAAAATAAGTTTTGTAGAGGAATAAAATGGTCAAATGAGGTTAGTAGGGGTGAACCCGACATAGGGCGTCACCTTACCTCTAACTTGTCCTCTAAGTACATCCATCTAGCTCTTTCTCCAAGCATACCTAGCTTACCCTCTGAAAGAGATTTGCCGTGTCTCCTAAAATAACCAAGTTTGAAAATGATTTGCAGAAATAGAGAACCTGGGTCGTTTCCCCAACGAACTTGCAGCGGGTTTGATTGACAGCAACAGTGAAACAAAAACAATAAAAATGGGGGTTTTTTATTCAAACAGATTAAAAATGAAAATAAACTGAAACATAACGAAATATGAAGAAACAGATTAAAAACAATCAACCCAACATTCAGATTTCAGAGACTTCCATCATTGAACGAAATATGAACGAACTCGCGTTTGGTTCTGGACGAACCGAAATCTCTGCATTCGTCCAGAAAATCCCTCAACTAGACGATCGCCTAGCATTTATCCGAATAGTGGCGTCTCACTGTGCGATCGCACAGCAACACTGTAACCTAGTTCGAACTCAGTCCTTGGGATGAACCAAGTCGAATATTAAATCTAATATTCAACTATTTCCGAAATTAAATCCGATAAGATGAAAACAGAAACAAGTAAAGTTACTGATTAAACACAAGCTCTCTAGACAAATCATGGAATCCTCAACGTTGGGTTAATCACAGAAGTTTAGCCGAGCATGGCTGAAAAAATGAAGAACAGACGAAGAACATGAAGAACGCGAAGAACATTTGAGAGAATTTCAAAACATCTATTTTGATCCACCAAATAATAAAAACGTGAATGAATAGATGTTGTAGCCACCATCTGACTTAAAGTTAACCTAAAATGGAAATGGGCTCCAATGGTTCAGCCCAAAATGGAAATAAAATAAAAGTGGGCTTTAATTACAAAATTCGAGCCCAAATAAAATCCAGAAATATACATCTGACTTCGGCTCCAAAATCGACTGCCCTTTTTCTGAATTTTCCCTTCATCTCTTCATAACAATTGTAGCTCTTTGAATCATCTGAAATATGAAACAAAAATGAGGCAAATCTGATGTCTGGTTCAAGAGTTATGGTAAAAATAGTGAAGCAATGTAAAACTGAAATTTTATTATTAAAAATGGCTAAAATATAATCAAAGGCCCAAAGCCCAAATAAGTATAAAAGCCATTATTTATTAACTAAAGAGTCCTAAATTATTAATCAAGAGAAAAAAGAAGTGTATGAAATATTAAATTATCACCCTCCAAGTTCTCTTGACTTGTTAGCCATGTTCTCTATACTTGTTGGCCAAGTTGTTCCTTGGCTTGCCCAACAAGCCCTTGACTTCTCTTATTTCCTTTCTCATCATCATTAAGTCAGCCAACAAGGAGAAAAATGGGGAGAGGTTGAACATAAAAGAAGAAAGGGAGACAGAGATGGGTCATTGAGAGAGCAAGAAGAGAGAGAAAACACTCCAGAGCCGATTCCGCCCCGATTCAGCATTTCTAACTCGTGAGGCTTTCACTAATGTTGTTTCCTCTCGGTGTCAACAAAATTTCTACGGTTTCAAATTCTTGATCGAGGAGTTTAGCGCCACGTCTATAAGGTGGAGTTGCTGTCGAAATCAAGAACCAATTATGGAAACCAGTAGAGGTACGTATAATGTCTGATTTAAGCCATATATCTTAAGGTTTTCTAAGTTAGTATGCTGCCCTGAAACTGTAAGAGGTGTTTTTTCTAAGAATAGACTTAATAGCAGTCACATAGCCTTTGGAATCACTGCAATTGGACATTTATTTTTACATAGTGATATGAACTTTCAAAGTTGGTTGAAAATTCTCCAAGTATGACTCTTGTGCAAAAATGAGTTTTACAGAGGGGTAAAATGGTGAAATGAGATTAGTACAGTGTCAACCCCACATAGGGTGCCACCTTACCTATAACTTGTCCTTGAAGCACATCCATCTAGCTCTTTCTCCAAGCATATCTAGCTTGCCCTCCAAGTTCTCTTTACTTGTTGGCCAAGTTTTTGCTTGGCTTGCCAACAAACCCTTGACTTCTCTTATTTCATTACTTATCATTATCAAGTCGGCCAACAAGGGGAAAAAGGAGGGAGAGGCCAAACATAGAAGAAAGAGAGAGACATAGGTCGGTTGAGAGAGCAAGAAG
Organism: Acacia acuminata; assembly: GCA_019022655.1. Taxonomy (NCBI): domain Eukaryota; kingdom Viridiplantae; phylum Streptophyta; class Magnoliopsida; order Fabales; family Fabaceae; genus Acacia; species Acacia acuminata. The sequence continues at coordinate 560,576 of JAFJYI010000195.1, read as the reverse complement.
AGAGAGACAACACTCCATAGTCAATTTCACACCGATTTTGAGTTTCTCTCTCGTGAGGACTTCTCTAATATTGTTTCCTCTCGGTGAGAGCAATATTTCTATGGTCTTGGATTCTTGATCGAGGAGTTTAGCGTTGTAGATAATGTACTTGTATGAACTCATGAAACAATGAGAAGCTTTTGACTACAGTTTAAATTATTATTTTCTGTAAAATTTTATAATTATTATTATTTTAAAGAATGCGGAAAACTATAAGCGGACATGATATTAAACCTTGGATAGGCCAAAAATTTCACCTAATAAAGACCAAGGAAAATAGGTTATGATTGAATTGATTAATGAATAGGGGATATAGAGTATTAGCCGAACAAAAATCCTTGCCCCGTATAGTGTGTATGGACCATCCATAGACGGGGAGAGGAAGAGACACCGCAAACACCACATCTTTGGAAAGGAAAAAGTCGGTGTAATCATTATTTGAGGACACGTGTCAATCCAGGGTTAAGAAGGGAAAAATAAGGTAAGAAAGTTAATTCCTTATCCTTTAAGGAGGAAATTTCAACCACACAATAAATAAGGGAGAAAATTAGATGATTTTATCTGTATTTGAGCCCAGACACAAAGTACAAGCCCTAAGGGAAGTTAATCGGTGAAAAGGAGACCGATAAGGACCAACTAAGGACTTCATTTTAAATAAAATGGAACAAATATTGGGCCATCTGAGAGTACATAATGGCACCACATATGAAGGCTAGATTAGGGAAAAAGATCTGAAAATTTGAAGAAAAGTGAAAAGGGGAGCACCCTTTTAACTAGCGGTCACTACAAGGACCGTGGATAAAAAGATGAACTGGATAAAGTGAATAAAAGCATATGGATTAGATTTCGAGGCCCAAAATGGGCCATATAGAGCCCTGGAATTTCTTGGAGAAAAAGAAAAGAGAAAACAAGCCAAAAACGGGGGTACATACTTTTAACCATTGGGTAAAAGGGCATTTTGGGCAAAATAGGTATTTTGCACATGTCGAAAAAAAAAAATATGAGGTGCATGGGCAGGGATGCGCCACCTCATCATCTTCTGGAACCCTATGTATTTTCTTAGGAAATAAGAAAAGAAACCCTAGTTCATGCTATTAACCAGTGGACAGAAGCATGAACCAGATAATTCAATATACCCTGATCATTTTATTTATTTTAAAAAAACATAATTCCCGACGTTTTTTGGCCGTCAAGGGGAGTGCTCCAGCTGAGAAGAAGAGAGTCCATTCAAGGTTCCAACATCCGAGGAAGAAGCCAAATCACCGATTAAAGCTCCGAATTCAGGTAAAACCTGAAAAACTAAATTTTGAAGTTTGAAGATTAATGTTTTCGTCCATTTGACTAGGGTATGAAGTTGTGGTCTGATTTTTCCATTTTTAAGGGTTCCAATGAGTTTAAAATGATATTTTGTATGGGTTTAGGTAAGGTTAAGGTTTACGAACACCGAAAACACCGAAAACCAAAAGAAACAGCTTGCTGCCAGCTTCAGGATTTCTGGGTAGTGAAGCATCATCGATATTTTTAAAATAGTAAATGAAGTTCGTTGGACTTGAAATTTTACAGGCTTAAAGTAGACTTCCTGGGATTCATTTTGATATAACATTTGGCACTTTTTGTTACACCCTACCGGCCTCGCCCTCTCGGGTGGCGGGTTAGAGTGATCCTCATTGCTTATTATTTTTTTCTTCCTTTTTAAACCCTAAACCCTTAAAACATATATCGAGTATGTGCGTGAGCATTGGATCGGTTTGGACAACTTACAATATACTGGTAAAGATACAACAGTTACATAAAATAATCCCCGTAGGGTAAGGGTACAATCGTCCAAGACAAATATTAGGCAATAAGTAGTTCATACAGTCATAAAAATTACAATGAGACAAGGACTTCCATAAGTCTTCAATCTTTGTCTTCATTGCTCTTACCCGTATCCTTTCCACCGTCCAACCGGCTTACCGCCTTACACCTGTATCTTTCAAGCCGATGAGTTCAAGGTTGAACCCCCGAGTAAGCTGTTAAACTCATATACAATATGTATGCAATGCATGTAATGTAAATCACAATCAGGAACTCAAACATAAACATGGCATGTACTCCGCAGGACCACCTGGTCAAGACAAGCCCCCGGATCTAGCGCGCAAACAGGCCTCAGTAGTCAGGGAGCGACCCCAACCCCTAGCCTAGGGCCTCAGAGGATACCTATAAACACACAGCCATATAGGTTCCACCTAGCCTCACATACCTTGGGCCTCACCTTCACCTGTGAACACACAGTCACATAGGATCCACCTAGCCCACATGCCACGGCCTCAGTAGTGCCTCTACCGCTACTACCTAGCCAGCATACCTCGGGCCTCGGTAGCCACCATAGGACATGAGTCCCATAGCTACTACCTAGCCTACATCCACAATCATGATAACACAGAACATACAAGAGCCACATAGAGTATGCAAGTTTACAGTTACTACCTGGCAAGCCTCGAAATAATAAACTCTTCCCTTGATGTTGAAAATAGGGTCCCCACGTTAAAACACCCTAGATACAGCCAAACATCATGCTTTTAGTCATATATCCAAACTTTAACTTCAAGATCCATAATTTCGCCTAACTTCAGAATTTTCCAGAAACGCTGACCCAACTTTGCCGATTTTTAATAAATTCTAGAAAACTCATATCGACATGAAATCAGTGGAAATTGAACCCTTAGAATGTCTATTTTACCATAAAAATAATTAAAAAATCCATCTGGGTTCTAGTCCTTTCTATATTCTTAAAACTTAGCCACTGGTCCGAGACAGAGTCCAGGTTTTTAGGTCATTTTTAACTTAAAAGATATCTCTGTTGGAAACTCCAAATGACACAAAATATTATATCAAAATCATCCTTAGGATTTTTAATTTCACCATGTAAAATATCAGATCATTTAGAGTTCATTTACTATTTTAAATTCACCGATCTATCTTCGCTGCCTAGAAACCGTAAGAACCAACAGATTTTCGTATAACAAAGACTTAAGCTTTTAGGGTTTGGAAAAAGGTGATCCAACATGTCCCCATAAAAAACACCTTCTGGACTCAATGGAAACCTCAAAGATACCAAAATAATACAGAAAATCCACGAAAATCACCATAGGGCAGAAGCAAGAGTAGCTAGGTTGCCGGTTAGGAGACTTACCTCGGGATTTCGGTTGCCGGTGTTTTCTTCTTCCTTGGAGCAAGACCTTCAGCTGGACCTCCTCTCCCTCACCTTGAGCACGAAATAGGGCAGCCAAAATGGAGGGAGGAGTGTCCTATTTATAGGCCCCAAGTTCCAAACTTTGCCCCTAGATATTTTTTGTTGTATGTGTTTAGGGTTAGGGGTAAATTGGTCATTTTGCCTTGTTCATCTTCCAAAGCATGGGGCCCATAAAATCAGATCTTCTAGAAGCCTTCTAGGGTCTTCCATGGGCAGAAAATAACACATTCCCATGCCAAAAATAGGGTTCCGCTTTTGCCCCTAGGTGACCTTAGTTGTAGGTTTAAGATGTAGGGGCAAAATGGTCATTTTGCGTCGTTCTTCTCCCAAGGCAGTGGGGTCTACGAAATCTGCCCAAGATATGCCATAATTAGTCATAATTACTTGTCCTTCACCTTGTCACATCAGATTCAAATATGTGGTCGCATTAATCCAGATTATTTTATTCTTTCTCTCTCTTCATGATGACCTAATGTGACATTCTCTCTCTTCATAATTACATAGCAAGATATTTTCTCTCTCCTCTGGGCCCACTGGAATTTCATCCCTATCAGTATCCTGGGCCTGGGCCCGACTCCAGAAAGTCCTATCCGGCCCCGCTCAGCTCCCGGTTGTCGGTCCCACCTTACCTCGTAATGCGTGTCCTTCAACTAGACTTGTGTGGGCCCGGATCATCAGTCACTTTTCCCGGACCACAAGTGGACAGGGCATACTACCTTGGGGATCAAGAAACCTTTATTCCATCACCCCAGATCCACCTCGTAATGCGTGCTACCCGATAATCCAACTTCTGGCCTCGAAATGCCACGTGTCCGACGTAGCACTACTACTACTAACTTTTCCTTGCCTTCGGGTCCCGGATACACCTTTTCTCTCTTTTCCCTTCTTGTTTCCTTCAAAAACGCAAGGCTCCCATGACTACCCCCGAAAATGCCGTATACTTACCCTGTACTGGCATATTTTTGCTCAATTAAGTATCCTATACCTCAAGACATAGTTGGGCGGCATCTTTTCCGACCAGACTTACACCGTATACATCTTCTGTACCCATTTTACGTTAGTACCTTAGTTCCACGGCTTCAGCATACATACTATGTCTACTGACCCGTATGGTCGAGTTACTTAGTCCCAGAGAGGCTTCCTATGCCTCGACCTTCTTGGGACTCTTCCCAAACTGGGCCTAGTCGTCCGCCTATTTCAGACTTATTTTCACTTCTCAGGGTCTCAAAATTCGGGGTATTACACTTTTCGATCATTCTACTGGGAGAAATAAATTTTTGAAAATTACTCTAGAAGCTAGAATATTCCTCTGACCAGCAAACAAAGGTTGGGATGTGTGATAAACTATAAACCCTTTTGGACTTTGGAAGTATTTTTACCATAAATTAGCAAACAAAAGTCGGTGGAATTACGAAGCTAAGGCTCAGATTTCTCAAGAATAAAAAGGGTATTTATGGAAATACTAAAAATAAGGTATATTGATATTGTCTAGGGCAAGAACATATCCAGGGAGACTCTCAGACGCTGAGAAATTTTTATTAGTCTCTGAACAGCTATCAGGTAGTGTTAATTTACTCACGTATTTTATATGTGGTTGTTGTATGTTTGTTTGCCATGTTTGTTTTTGCCAAATATGCATACAAAATAGTTGGGGTTTGAGTTGTTAGTTCTCTATGTGTTTTGATGATAAATGAACATTGCAAATAAAATGGGAAGTTTTCTTTTGATAAGTTGAAAAACCCTCTGTCAAAGGAAAACTCGAGTTTTGGTTCAAAACTCGAGTTTTGATCGTAATGAAAAAATCCTGAACTAGGCAAAACGCGGTTTTTCGGAAAACTCAAGTTTTGGCCATACGAAAGAGTCTCCTAAGTTTTGAACTATTGAAAACCTCCAGTTAGTTTTTCGAGTTGTCATAAGATTTGTGAAAACTCAAGTTTTTGTTTCAAAACTCGAGTTTTGACTTGATCGAGAGCTTTCAAGACTTAGCGCGGTTTCGCTCAAAGTTTTCATGATTAAATGAAAACTTGAGTTTTGATTGAAAACTCGAGTTTTGTCCCGGCAAAAAGCATTCATATTTTACCCAGATTTAAAACTGCCAGTTTTCATGAAAACCTCCAGTTTTGGTTTGGCTCAATTTTCTCTAAGTCTTTCATACTTAAATGGAAACTCGAGTTTTGGTTTTCGAAACTCGAGTTTTGGCCAACCCGAGAGCACTTCAATTTTTGATGTTTTGAAAACTGCCAGTTTTGTTTGGAAACTCCAGTTTTGACTTGGTGCGAATTCTTCAAGTTTTCATACTTAAATGAAAACTCGAGTTTTGATATGGAAAATTGAGTTTTGGCCAGGCCGAGAGTTTGATGCTTTTCAACGTTTTGAAAACTGTCAGTTTTGGAAGAAAACCTCCAGTTTTGATATTTTCGACTAAAATTGTTTTTACATGTCAAAGTCCAAAACTCGAGTTTTGTTTTCATCGTAGAGTTAGAAATTCGAATTTGACGAATTTGTGAAACCTTCTTGTTTGATCTTAATACTTCCTATTATCATTCTTCTATATTCCTAGCTATGTTTAACCATTTTGTTAGTGAGTTTCAGATGTTTTAAAGAATATTAAATGAAGGTTTAAAGCAAAAGTAAAAACGACGTTAGCACATTAATTGCAAAACCCAAAAAGTTGCATACTTTTGGGTAATCCTTCTGCACACATCTACAAAGAATTAAAGAATGTTTTCCACATCCAAAGAGCTGCTACTCCAACGGATTAATTTGCTTTGGAAGTCAACTCAACTTCGCACACCGGATTAAGTGAATATTAGAGAGAGAAGAAGACCAAAGCTTAACTAAAATCTTGTCTAATGAAGGCAACGATTATATTGAAGATTACAACAAATTCCTTTAATGCTATCTTAGTTTAAATAGAGCTGCATTCAATTCTTCTCCAACAACATATCTACGAAAATGAATTGCATTAAAAGTTCTTCAACTACTTTCGCTTTTCACTTGTAAAGTATCTTCGATACATTAAACTTCAAGTGTTTATCATTATCCACTCTTAGAAAGAGTGGATAATAGTATAAGTAATTATTGAGTGTAAATAGATGATAATCGAAGATATCAAAATTATCAAGACGTTGATTTTCAAAAAATGATGAACACGCACTCAAGTGTGATCTAGAATCACTCAAGTGATGGTTTGTCACTCGAGTGCTTGCAGTCAAACTCGAGTTTCCAGATGAATTTTGAGTCTGGTAGTGAAGTGTTGTAGAAAACTTCATCACTCGAGTGCTTTAATGAGTAAATCAAGTGATCTTCTGTTTGTTTGAAAAATACTACTTGGACTCGAGTGAATATTTGGATCACATACACTTGCTTGCAAGTAATCTTGGATCATTCAAATAATTCTCAGGATCACTCAAGTGATCTTATGAAGATCACATTACACTTGATCCATCTGCGAGTATCTAATTGAATTCTGTAAGTTGGCACCATCACTCGAGTGATCACTAACACACTTGAGTGATGTGTGCTGAAAACCGTTACTCAAGAGATATGCTCCAACTTTTAGAAACTCTGCGAGTCACTTGCAAATTTCTGCAAGTGATGAGGAATCACTTGAGTGCTTATCACAATTACTCAAGTGATTCTTCATAACTTCTGAATTTTTGCGAGTGACTTACAAAAACACTTGAAGTAAGGATGCATCACTCAAGGGCATTCATTGTAACTCAAGTGATCATCTTAGATTACTTTAAGTGAATAGTATTCACTCGAGTGTCTTGTTGATTTAAGTTTATTTTAAATACAGTTCTATCACTTAAGTGTTTAGAAACACACTCGAGTGACTTAAATTATCAAGTCCACTTTGTATATCAAGATTTGTTATCATCAAAACACAATAATATGATAACTAATAGTTTGTATACTCGTGAGCATTAAAAAAAATCATATTTATGATAATTTTAAAAAGTTATTTTGATTAAATTGTGAAAAATAATAATATGCGGTATATGAGAACAAATGAGATCTGAAAAATTAATAAATAATCATTTTCATAAAAATATTTATTACATTGTCTGCCCCTATGTTTTACCTAAATTACATAAACCTCTCCTCTATTTTGGAAATGTATATAGACCTCCCTTAAAATTAAAATGTATATTACACAAACTTTTTTTTATATTTGAGATTTCATTTCCATCTACCGACCGTGACTATTAAACATTTGTTTGAACTAAATATCCATCTTTCAACAAATGAATAAACATTTATATTTTCAAAAAGATAATTTTTTATACATAATTTTTTATACAAACAAAAATAATTCTAATATATATATGTTCAAAATTTTCAATATATTATACAATTTTTTAATTTTTATTATATTTTTAATTTTTTAAATTTATTATCATGTTTACTGAAACTCATTTATTCAATATTCTTTTATTCATCATATTTTATTAATAATGTAAATTTGAGATATTGTATAACTTATATTATTTTTAATTTCTTATTTGATTAAGTGTTTCCCCCTCGAGGTTTAGAAGGTAAAGGGTTCTCATCTCTCCCAATAAATAGGCTTCCTAAAAGTCAAATTTATGTTCTCATCCTTATAAGAGTGAGGCCCCTTACCATCTCAACCAACTGCTTGTTGGTTTTAAATTTTAATTTCTTAAATACATTTTTTGTGCAAACAAAAAAGAATTAATCATATTTTTAATTAGGTTTTCTATATCTACATTAATTAAGTTAATCAAGTATTTATCTCAATATGAAACAAAATTAACAGATAACTATTTGGAAAGGTAAACAATAATTACAAAAAAGGAAAAAAAATCTTAAATTACTTCAACAATTTTAATCAAAATGTGAGAATTAGTAATGATGAAGGGTAAATTAGTAAATACAATTTATTTAATATAATTTTTAATTAAAAATAAAAATTCTTAACGGATTTAGCCGTTTGGACTTAAATGTATATTTTTAAAATAGAAGAGATGTCTATATAATTAAGATAAAATATAAGGGAGGTTAGAGTATTTTACCTATATATTATTTTTTAAAAAAATTGTTTATGCTTAAACAAACAAGTTTAAAATCTCGTGACAATTCATAAACAACAAAAAGATATGTGCTGCATGATTCAGAGCGCTATTATTATACGAGTACTTTAATATTTTGATGACTTAAAAAAATATAATTATAAAAAATTTGAATTGAAAAATATGCATATAAAATTATGTGTGTATCAAGTCAAACAATAAGTCAGATAATGCCTTGGCAAAAAAGTAAGAGAATGCATAAACCTAATGATAAAAATTATGGGAAAATTAATGTTTTATTCATTTAGCTTTAGCTTGTAACTCATCATTTGTGATTGTGTCCCCGAATTTTGACTAGGCGCGACTCGGTCTCTAAATTTTTTATTTGTTTATGACTTAGTCCCTCATTTTTCAATTTTTATATTATAATCCCCGTTAGTTTTAAGTCATGTTGTCATACCCCTTGTAATTACGATATTTATCAGAGTAATACAGCAATATATAGTGAGCAACACAGATATAGAATAATAAACTGATGACAGTATATATCCTTGGAATTGTTCAAGAATAATTTAAAAAGTTCTTAATATAGTGATCCAAAGTAACGTCGTTGTCGATATATACAATACGACCTAAAACTAGTTGAAACAAAACTACCGTAAGTTGTACAAACTATATCTAGTATCAAGCAGCAACTATCATTACTCTGTAATTGTAGCCTTTCCTTTGTAGATATTCTTACTACTTTGACCATGTCTGGACCTATGCCCTTAGAAACATCTGGGACTCAATTTGAACCCCAGAGTAACATATTAATCTCACAGGCAAAGGATAAATAGTATATGAAGGTTAACCAAAATCAATAGTCCACACAATATAAAACATTCAGATAATGCATATCATATATGCATACCACACAACCCCTAGTGTTAGGTATAATGAATTGGCATGTATCACCTGTACGTCGGAGTTCTCTATCGGGAGACCCAACTAGGAATATTCGAACGGGAACTACCAAGAGTCCTATCAGAAATCCACCAGTGTTCTCAATCAGAAGTGCCCCCAAGTCGTCCGAATGCAACTAGGATAGCCACCTAAGAATCTTAGTCCATTAGGTCTTACGCCTAGTTCTAACCACTGGGAAAGTATTCCATGATCAGCCATTCCTCCCAATTGAGTTGCGAGTAGTGCTGGTCCCATATGGGATGAGACAATAACATATTTGATTCAAGCAGACCATACACGTATATACGAGTATGTAAGATTAGAGTTTCTACCTTATTACTTTATCCAAGTAAACTTCGTGAACCTCGTGTGTTCCGGGAATTACGGGTTCCTATAAGAAATCGTTATGGACAATGGTTAATACTAATCCCAACTCTTGACATTCCAAATGTCATATAATACATTATAACCTAACATGGAATTATTAGACTTAGGTTATGTGCAAGATTTCATTGTTTCCTTCATTTTCACAAATTTGACCATATTTTCCAGAATTTGTGTTGTAACTTTGAAAAATCATATATTATAGCACAAATGTCCAAATGAGGTGATTCCAAAGCCTATAGACCCCTTATTAAGTCGTCTTCAAGTAAAAATAGTTCTAACATCTGTTCACATGTACATCAATCTCAGTTTAATAAAACAATACTGTTGTCCAAATTCATTCCAAAATTGTAAACCATTTTTCAAACATTCATAACTTGGTGTACACAAATCCAAATTTGACCAATTACCTATCAAATTAAAGCTTATTATGTCTATTTTGATCCTGAAAAATTTCATGGCAATTGGATATCATTTGCTATCCCAAATATGCATCATAAACGTACCATCTGAAGATGGAATATCACCTAAGGGGGTGAATAGGTGATCTCAAAAATCTTTTCGTGAATCACACACGAGTACAAATAAGATAGAGACAAAGAAATAAAATAGACACAGAGAAATTTATACTAGTTCAGTCAAACACTTCGTGTAATATCCCAAATTTTGGACCATGAGAATTGACAACAAACCTAAAATAGGCGGACGACTAAGCCCGGTTCGGGAAGAGTCGTAAGAATGTCGAGAGATAGGAAGCCTTTTAGGGACTAAGTAACTCATCTATACGGGTCAGTACACCTAGTATGTATAAGCCTGAAATTGAAAGTGCCAATGGAAAAGGGGTACAAAAGACCTATACGGTGTTAACCAGTCGGTAAAAATGTCATTTAGCTATGTCCTAAGGTATGGGATAATTAGCTAAGGAAAAATGTGCTAAAAGAAGTGTGCACATGACATTTCCCGGTCGTAAGAATTTCCCGTGCGTTTTTGAAGAGATAAGAATGAAAAGTCATCTATAATAATTACCTCGAGGACACGTGTCACTACGGATTAAAAAGCAAAAAGTAAGTAATTATTACAATGGCAAAATAGTCAAATCCTTACCCCTTAAGTCATTAATTTCGTCCACCCAGGAGAGGGAAGGAAAAGTCAGATGATTTTATCCATATTCAGGCCTAAACACAAAATACGGGTCTCACATGCGATTAACCGGTAGAAAGTGGACCGATAATGACCGAGTAGGAGCTTCTTTTGGACTGAATGAGACAAGTGTGGGGTCATATTGGGAATTCAAGGAGGTGCCAAATATGTAAGTCCATTCAGGGGGAATATCTGAAAAGTTGAAGAAAAGTACAAGAGAAAGCACCCTGTTGACTAATGGGGCTCGAAGGACCGATAGAAGGAGACTGGATTGAATAAAGTAGAAAAGCCTAATAAAATTGATGGAGGAAGATTTGGTGGGGCCCTTATGCGCCACCTAGCCTTAAAAATGATTAAAAATTACTTGGAGAAACAAAAGCAAAATCAAATCGGTCAAAAAGTCAAAGTGCCGTCCTACTTTCTTCGGATAAAAAGGGAATAAATCAGATAAATTAGAAAAATAAAATAAAAATCAAGCAATCTGATTTGTGGGCCCAAGATAGCGCCACCTAGCCCTAGGAAACATCTAGAGAGCTTGAGGAAAAAGAAAATAATAATAATAAAGTTATGGGCCAAAACTGGTAATTTTCATAAATTTCGAGCCAAAGTAGGTAATTTTCTCCATTTGAAAGATAAAAATCTGAATGAAAGGAAGAAGAGGCGCCACATGTCTAGACCCTAGACTCTTCTGGATTTTCTTGCGAATTAAGTCAAAAAGCTAGATGAATTTTACTAATTACTTTTTTGGACAGATTTTACTCCAGCTATTTTGGACTAATCGCTTACCTTTTACCATTATTAAAAGACATATGCTCTCTCTCTTAACCAAGGACCATGAAATTTTCAGAAGGAGGGAGAGTTCCAGCCAAGTTTCCATAACCAAGAACAAGGTCCAAGCTATCAAGATCATCAATCAAACTTCCGATTCGATAAACATTGAAAACTCAAACCTTTGCAACTTAGACTTGTGATTTTCATGCAAGGGGTTAGGGCATGGTATTGCAATATGATTTTGGTGTTTTTATCGATCTCAAAGTGTTCAAAACGTGATTTTGCATGGGGTTAAGCTATGGTTTAAATTTTCAAACTCAAAAACTCTGAAAAACCTTGAGAAAAAGCTTGTTGCCAATTCTAGGTTTTCTGAGCAGCGAACCTTAAATGGGGTCTTAAAAATAGTAAATGAACTTGGATTAAGCTAAAATTTTACAGGAATAAATTAAAAATCGTAAGGTTCACCAAGATGTATAATTTTGTGTTATTTAGGTTTTTCTATGGAGAGATAAAAATTGGTAAAAGTGGACCGAAAGAAACAGATAATTCTGACCGAGAGTGGAAAAGGCCGTACACGCCAAAATATGTGTACCTCTGGTCTCTAAAATTATTTTTCTTGAAATATAGACACCCTAATGGTTTAGATGGTGCTGGTTTCATGTAAATATGATATTTTTGGAATTTATTAGAAATCATGGAAGTTGGGCCAGACTCACTGGATTTTCTGGAAAATTTACAAAGGGCTTGGTTTTAACTAAAAATGTAAGGGTATTTTTTTGGAAAAATGCTAAAATAAGGTATTTTGGTGTTATTTAGGGTTCAACCATACCTTGGAGAGCTAAAAGGCCATTAAAAATTGTAAGACGGTACAAACCCCATCAGGTAATAACTGCTTTACTCCCTTACTTTTATGTGTTTTGATGTATGTATTGTTGTGCCATGCATGTGTTTTGTACTTTTGCCAAATATGCATACAGACCATGTTGGGGTTCGAGTCCCTAATGATTGTGTCCCTCATGTTGAGGCCTGGTTCGAGGTCTGCCTTGAGTGGCAGCTCAACAGAGACAGGGTTGTGATTCTGTAAATCCAGGGCCTGCCTTGGTAAGGCGGCTCGACGATACGAAGACATGTTGTTATATATGTTTCTGTTTGCATATATAGTATATTTGGCATATTATATGTGATTTTATCTGTGACATGGTTGCATGCATACTCTTTACACATTTAACATGTGAGTATTGACAGTTACTCTGGGGGCCATTATTGGACTCCAAATGCTTCTGTAGCTACAAGGGGGCCATGTTTGAAGCGAAGTACCTTTTTGGAAGAGGTAGGGCCCACGGTGCGAATGAAGAATTGGGGATGCCCTATTACTTTTGTAGTTCGTATTTATATTTCTGGGATGACTGTATATCTATTATTGGTATTTACTTTTGGATGACCGTACCTTTAACCCTTCGGGACTCTTACCTTCTGTTTATTTTACTTTTACCAATACAGTAGTTATCCAAACCGGTCATATGCTCTATTGCGCATGCTCTGATATATATAATCAAAATGGACTAATAATCAAAGAAAGATGACAGTTTAAAAGGGATCCCTCTAACCCGCCACCCGAAAGGGCAAGGCCGATAGGGGTGTAACACTTCGACCTACGTCCAGTCCCCAAGCACACCTTAGGATTTCCACTAACTCTTCAAAAACGAATACAATTATACACTCTGTAACTTAGGATGATCCTTTCACACTCAGACTTACTCATACACCCACACTTAAGGTTCCACAACCTTACATTTTAACAACTAAGTAAGTAATCAAATAAGTGTTTAAACTCCTCACTGAGCAAATGAAATTTAATCACTGAAGTACATAGAAAATATTCGAGGATATTAATGAAACAGTAAATAGCATAGGATTCGAAATGAATGTGCAGAGTTTTGGTAGTTGGCGGAATTGAATGTGGTGAGCTTTTATAGCGTCTGCCATTAATGCCGTTGTGAAGCTTTGAATGTAGCCGTTAAGACTCTTCATGATTCCGTTAGGCACAGTTGATTTCTATTGAGCATATTCAACCGTTGCTTCATTAAATGCATTCGCTGTCGTCTGCACTTGTACAGAAAGTGGCTCAAAATAATAGCTGGAATAAGTATGCCTCGAAGGAATGTTTTCGTCTGCCATGAGCTTTAGTTCCGATTGTTTCTCTGTTTCTAAGGCGCATTTAATGCTACTGTCACATAGGATTGCTTTTCACTCAAACTTAACTTTAAACAAGGTTAATCAACTGAAACTAATTCAAAAAGATGATTAAACATGATATGAATAAGTTTTGGCATGATTAAGAAAGAATGAATAAACGCCCGAGATTTTAGGAAGAATTTGTTAGACATGGCTATCACCCAAGAGGGGTGAATTGGATGTCCGATAAAACTTTAGGAACTTTGAAAATCTTTTCGCAACTTACTAAAGGCAGTTTAAATGACAGTAATAATTTATAAAGTGATAGTCAGTCATTCAAACGTATATACTAGAAATAAAAGAGTTTAGGGAAGAGAATATGCAAACTGTGATTTATACTGGTTCGGCCCAATCCTTGACCTATGTCCAGTTCCCAAGCTTCACTTGAGATTTTCAATCCACTATCTCTTTGTTTAATCGGGTACAAGAGAAAATCATTTACAACCTCACAAGTTTGGTCGGGCACTTATGCAGCCTTTACTATCTCTTACCGAGATACTTCCCCTTACACACTAAGGATACAATTATACACTCTGTACTTAGGATGATCCTTTCACACTAGGACTCACTTCCCCTTACAAGTTGTAACTGTATGCCCATACTCAAAGGTTCCACAACCTTGAGATTTGATCACTAAACAGATAATGAAATAAGTGTTTAGATTCTCTCACAGAGTAGATCAATAATAATCACTGAAGTACATAATCGATCATCACACTCTCTACTGAAAAACTATATAACCATTGTCAAACAGAGAGTATATGAGTTGAGCATTGGATTCATAATGTTGGCATTTCGACAGTGTAAGCTCTTATCTCTCTCTTTGTTGTTTGAATGCTTCTTCTTTTATAGCTAATGAAGATCATTGAGCAATTCTTCTAGATTTGAATATCACTGTTGGAGCGTCTATGACCGTTAGAAAATATTACCGTTGGAATATTACCGTTGGGATATTCAAGTCATAGCATTTGAAGCGATGAACAAGTTGAGCATTTTAATTCATTGAAGAACATTACATTGAGCATTCAACTTTGTTTCTCCAAGTTCCTTGTTGAATTCGATCGCCTCTGCCATTTCTGAAAATCTGTAGCAAACTTCATCTTTTTCGACAGATTTTGATTTCTGACAAGTTTGATGTTATCTCAAACTTTAATCACCTGAAACTTATACAAAAATGATATAAATGATGTTAAGAAGTAGTATAAGTTCTTTTAGAATTCATCTGGATGTTCTTGATGAGAATCCAAGATTTCAAACTCGGTGATTTTCCAATGCAGGGAGGTTGACTCGAGTTATTTCGTGTGACTCGAGTTGTTTTAAGTGCCAGAAGCTTTTTGTTTGGATTCTGACCCGAGTTGTCGTTTGTAACTCGAGTTGCGCAAATATCATTTCCTCTCTATCTGCAAGTAACTCGAGTTACCCTTCGTGACTCAAGTTGCCGTGCTCCAATTGCTCTTTGTGTTCTTGAGTGACTCAAGTTGGTAGACTTGACTCAAGTTATATTTCGTGCCAAAGTTCTAATTGCTTTCTAATGACTCGAGTTATCTTGCCCGACTCGAGTTGTCTTTCCTGACTCGAGTTAAACCAGTCCATTCACTTATGCTTGCTAGCATTGTCATTGATCCCCAATCCAAGCTTTTGATCAACTGAAACTTGCTCACAAAGATTATTAATAACATTGAGAAGCATAGCAAGTAGTAATCAATTGATAACAATAATTTCATAATTCTAGGAGACGTTGTGAACGGTTATATTTCGCTAATTAGTTGATTCGAGTTGAAATCTCTTCTCAATATTCATTCTTCTCTGTCTTTGTCTGATTGACGTTGACTCAAGTTTCCAGTCCTAACTTGAGTTATCCAAGCCTAGTTAACAATTCAATCCAAACTCATTGTATGTTGAGCATTTTTGAACCACCTTGAACTTACTGAAACTTTCGAAGGCCAAATCTCCATGGTCTGAACTCTGTTGTGCTTGGTTCAAATCTTGATAGAAATAATTTTGAGTCTACTTTCATATGCCACTAACTTCAGCTCAATTGGATTTGTAGTTTGTGAGATACACTCAAACTACCAAAGCTATCTCTACATTGTGATGTGAATTGTAGTGTCAACTTCCACAATTCATAGCTCCTTGATCTGAGCTCCTTTGGTCTTGAATTTTATATCAAAATGATGCATTGGGAGTCTAGTTTCATATGCCATTGGTTTCACCTCAATCCGATCTCTGGTTTGGGAGATATCATCCAAATACCAGACCTCACAGTTGAAACGTGAAACAGTATAACGAGATGCTTTGAAAAAGCACTCGTTGACTCGAGTTATTAAGTTACACTTGTCCAGAAATGCTAAGAGCACATTTTGACTCGAGTTACTCATACACAACTCGAGTTTTCTTATTCCAGAAGAGGGAAAACACTGTAGCAACTTTATTAACTTGAGTTGCAAGTTCATAACTCGAGTTATATCATCCTAAAGATCCCTTTTGCTTATTTTAACTCCGAATTGAGTCATTCCAACTTCCATTTGATCATGGAGACTTCTAGAATCAATCTTGGAACTTGTATAACGATATTCTCATTCCATTCATCAAGTTCTTCCTTCTTCCATCTTCCATCTTGATCATTCTTCGTAATTTAACTTGGACTCATCATTCTCTTCAGGTTCTTCCTTCTTGAACTCATCATTCTCTACAGCTTCTACCTTCTTCAATATCTCCTTCTTGATTAATCTCTATAGTTCAATTTGGACTAATCTACAATAAATACAGTAGTTAGTCAATGTAGGAGATAAATATAATATGTAAACTTTTTGCTCTTAATAATGGCATCTATATAAAACATCATCAAAACTAATCATATCTAACAAAATTTAATGATGCATGAAAGATGATACAGATGCTGCGAATACATTCTCGAGAATTGCTGAGCCATTGAAGGAAAGCCTTTACAGAGAGCATCTCTCGATGATACTCGAGAACGAAGTTAAAGATACTTGAGTATGATATGATCAGAGTGCGTTGTTTAACACAAGAGTTCAAAACATACTCGAGAATTAAAAACTCATTCTCAAGAATCATATCGAGTGGTTGTGATAGTGGACCTGTTAAAGCATACTCGAGAATGCTTTGGCCATTCTCAAGAATTGTTACCTGTGTTAGTTCTCTATGGGTTTTGATGATTACTAACAATTGTAAACAAGATGTGAAGCTTTTCCTTTGAAAGGTTGAAAAATTCAGTGTCAGAGGAAAACTCGAGGTTTGGGTTCAAAACCTCGAGTTTTGGCTTTACAGAGAAGAACTCAAGGTTTCTGAACTGAGCAAAATCGCCGGTGTTAAAAGAAAACTCAAGGTCTCATCACACAAAGACTTCTTAATATATTCTCAAAATGCAAAACTCGAGGTTTCGTTAAAACCTCCGTTTTGGTCATACAAAGAGTCTCCAAAGCTTTGAACATTTGAAAACCGCCGGTTTTTCGTTCAACATGAATTCTCTAAGTTTTGACTTGGCGAGTTTTGACTTGGCAGAGGATTCATGTTTTTAACCGATTTTTAGAGAAAACCTCCGCTTTTAGTTTTACACCGTTTTCTCTAAGTTTTCATGATAAAATGAAAACTCGAGTTTTGATTGCAAAACTCGAGGTTTGTCCAGCGAGAGAGCATTCGTATTTTCTTAGTTTTGAAAACCGCGCCGGTTTCATTTCAAAACCTCCAGTTTATGACTTGGCACAAAAACTTCAAGTTTTCACATTTAAGTGAAAACTCGAGGTTTGATATGAAACCTCGAGTTTTGGCCAACCCGAGAGCACACATGTTTTTCTCGAGATTTTGAAAACCTCCGGTTTCCGGGAAAATCGCCAGGCAAAATCTTCAAGTTTTCACATTTAAGTGAAAACTCGAGGTTTGATATGAAACCTCAAGTTTTGGCCAACCCGAGAGCATTCCAGTTTTTAATGTTTTGAAAACCTCCAGTTTTGATGTTTTGGACTTAAATCAATTTTAGATACCAAAGTCCAAAACTTGAGTTTTGAGAAACAAAACTCGAGTTTTCATCGCCGATTCTCGAAATTCAAATTTAACGAATTTGTAAGACCTTCTTGTTTGATCTTAATACTTCCTATCATTATTCTCCAATGTTCCTAGATATGTTTAACCACTTTGTTAGTGAGTTTTAGATGAATTAGAGAATGTTCATTGAAGGTTTAAAGCAAAAGCAAAAAGTGATGTCAAGACATTAAATGCAAAACCCAGAAAGTTGCATACTTTTGGGTAATCCGTCTGGACATGCTTGCAAAGCATTAAAGAATGTTTTCCACATCCAGCAGCTACTACTCCAACAGATTAATTTGCAGGAAGTCAACTCTGGACTTCTGCACAGCTAGATTAAGTGGAGATTAGAGAGAGACGAAGACCAAAGCTTAACCAGAACCTTGTCTAATGAAGGCAACGGTTATAATGAAGATTACAACAATCATTTAATGCTCTCTCGCATAAATAGAGCAGCATTCAAGTCTTCTCAACCAACAAATCTACAAAACGAATTGCATTCAAGTCTTACATTTATTCTTTCGGTTTTCACTTGTATTGTATCTTTTGATACACGAGCTTCAGTGTTTATCTTTATCTACTCTTAGAGAGAGTTCTTATTTGTAAATCATTTATTGTAAAGAATCACAAGTCTGGGGACTTGGTGATTAGGTTCATTGATTGCAACTTGTAAGGGGGAGTAAGTTCTAGTGAGAGAATTACTCTTGAGTACAGAGTGTGTAATCAATTGAGATAGTGGAAATCCCGAGAGAGTCGGGGACTGGATGTAGGTCAAGAGGTTGGACCGAACCAGTATAAATTCTTGTGTCTTGTTGTTCTTCTCTACTCTCAGCTCATCTCTGTTTTAGTTGTTCAAAACAGAGGATTTTGAAAAGATTTTAAAAACCCCCAATTCACCCCCCTCTTGGTGATTTAGCTCCACCTTCACCCTGAAACACTGAGACAAGATTAGATCGTGGATTCTCGAGTACCACTTCATAATGCTTGAGAATCCTTACCCATTCTCAAGAATCCTTACCGTATACTTGAGAATCATTTACTCACAGAGATGCAAAACAAATTAAATCTGATTCAAAACCTTAAAAGCTTTAAGCCTTGTTATCATCAAAACACTGGGAGTTAACATTCTCCCCCTTTTTGATGATGACAACACCTAGATAAAAAAATGAAAAGGATGTTATGTTTTGATATCAGTATGAACAGAGCAATATGAAGCAAGTATACTATGATTGCACAATAGTTAGTTCAAGTACATAAGTGTTTCAAAAGATAATCTAACTTTTCACAAAAGCATAAATCAATTGACACAAAGCATAAAACAAGAACAAGCAACAATCATCAAGAGGCTTCTTCTCCCCCTTTGTTATCAGTCAAAGAGGGTGGAGGAGGAACAGAGGGGACAGTAGAAGGCATAGTAAAAGGCTCAAAAGAGGAAGGCTGGGAGGAAGGCTGAAGATCTGGGACATGAACTGTAGGAGGAGGAGGAGTAGACTGAGATCCTGAAAGCCAAGGCATCCAAAGATTGATCCATTTGATGAATGTGATCCTTGAGAGACAGAATTTCTTTTGTTAGCTAAGCTGTAGATTCCTATTGAGCTTGAAAGAAGGCCTAGAAGCTAGTTGAGATTTGGTTGGCTAGCTTCTCAAGCTAGCTCCAATAGCTTGCACAATGTTGGCAAAAATTATTTGAAGAATGTTCGCTATCCCAGTAACTCTGTTGGCGTTATCAAACAGTGGAGAGATTGCATCAAAAATACCTTTTGCCATAGCTTTTGCAACTAACTATTCGACAACATGTTGAATAGAAGCTTGAACAAATGAAGGAGCAAGAGCAGAGGTAGTACCAGCCTGTGAAGATTGTACTTCCTCTGGTTGTTTGGAGGATAAAGGCATAGGATCTTCAAGTGCCTTGTCTTTCTTCTTCCCAATAGCCTCGATGAAGGAAATCTTCATGTATAATAGATGAGAATTGCCAAATGGTTTGGGAAAGACTGCCTTATCACTCTCTAGAAGATACAATATATTGTTGAAGCCAAGAATGAGAAACCAGATTGGGATAAGGAATGGTATTCTTCTTGGAAACTCCAAAGGTAGAGAGAAAATTAGACATATTAGAGATAACCAACTTGCCCCAGTTCCTTGGTTCTTTAGCAATAATGGAGGCCAGTAACTGATAGTCTTGAGCATGAAATGAGTGAAACTTTGACCTTTATTGACTAAGTTACGGCTATAAAGATACCAAAGCACCCTATAAGTATCGACATCCGAGCGTACTTGAACTATAGAGGTTTTCCATCATACCTCTCATGAGGCAAAAGAATGTTAAAACATTCAGATTCAGATAATTTAGGGGGATCTTCAGGTACATCAGTAATCTCAAAAAAAGTATTAAGAATTTCAACAGTAACCTTGACTTGTTTCCCTCTAACAAAAGTAATTAGCAAAATCTCATCATCTTTATCCTTTTTTTCTTCCTTAATCATATTGTAATAAAATACTTTTAGATCTTAAGGAGAGTAGGGAGTTGAAATACTCAAGAAAGGCATATATGGCTTTAACCAGGGTGAAAGATCCAAATTGCAGTCCTTTTTGAAAGCTTCTAAATCCGGATAAACAGTAGGTACCCTCATAATCAATCGTAGAAGCTGGTTCAGATGGAATTACCAATTGATCCTTGTAAAAGCCGGAGTACAATGAAGAGCACTTTTCGATCAATTAGCTTAGAGGCAAATGGAGGAAGAGTACCACTGACCAAAGGTTGATTCTGACTTCTAGAGGGTTAGGGTTTCTGAACTCTATCCTCAATGCTCTTTAATCTTCTCTAATGAACATGTGGTGAAGTATCTGCATATGGCTCCGTAGATTTAGTTGCTTCAGAGTCTATTGATTTGGACATAGATTTCTCTTTCCCTTTCCGAGAAGGTAGTGAGTCAGTTTGAAACCAAGTGACTGGTCGAGAAGGTTCAACAATATATACAGATTTAGGTTTTGACTTGGGATTCTCAGGGGTTTTAACTTTCGGATGATAGGATGATCGAGGCTTGTTGGAAGATTAAAAAGTTGATTTTCCCATATCGAAGGATTATCGTTTGAAAGAGGAAAAATTTGACGGAATGGGTTTCGGAGAGATGAAAATGAGATGAAACAGAGACTCAATCGTCGATAATGAGGAACAAGGAAATCCAGTAGTCGAAAATGAAAGACGAGGGAAAGAAAATGAAATGAGAAGAGATACAGTGGTTGAACGAGAAAGACCAACGAAGCTAAAGAAAGAAAGAGATAGGGTTTGAAAGAAACTTAGAGAGAAGAGGGAGATGATGGAAGGAAAGATGGAGTGAGATAAATGAAACGACACAATTCACTTAAAAACACTCTGGTCCAACAATTCTCGAGAATTAGATATGGATTCTTGAGAATTGTATCACTACTCGAGAATTATTATATCATTCTCGAGAATGACACATACAAATAAATTTAACAAAGTGAAATGAATGTTGAAATACCTCATTTCAAGTGTGTATTGTGAGCACTTGAACCCTTTTTTATGAGAAACTTGAACTTAGCATGTCAATTTGGTGAGATAAGTTTGACTTTTCCGGATGACAGTGTGTGATACTCAGGAACGCTTCTCTTATACTTGAGAATTGCTGAAGAGACTTCACTGCATAAATTCCTTTTGATCGATAGGTCTCGAGTATATCGTTGGAATTTTCGAGTACAAAGCATTGTGAACTTCTCCACGAGCCTCTGTCTCTATAATACTCGAGAATTCCTTGATGATTCTCGAGAATGCTTAGCTAAAAGAGGTTCTCAGATTAGTCTCTATCTCAAAATTCTCGAGAATCCTTTAGTGATACTCGAGAATGATCAGTTAATAAGAAATTCTGGGACAGTCTCAGTCTTCGTCAATTCTCGAGAATGCCTTGGGAGTACTCGAGAATTACATTCTTACTTAGAGCAATCAATCCTGAGACTCTTAGAACACTCATTAGATCCCGATATTTCTCAAGAATATGTTACCAGTTCTCGAGTATATGTTTAGAAATTGTAATGAGTTAAGGGAAGATGATACACTATTTCTCGAGTACGATAAAATCATACTTGAGAATTATCAAACTTTATTAGACTATGTAACTCTAAACACAGAATAGAGCATCCTGCACAATATAATCTAGAAACCCCGATGCTTAAGTTAGTCTCTATTAATCATCAAAACACAATTGTCAACATTAAACTAACATTACTTACAACATTGGGATTTAGCATTCCCAATTCTCTTCGATGAAATTGAACTGCTCTTTGGCTAAGGGCTTCGTGAAAATGTCAACAAGTTGCAAGTGAGTAGGAATGAACATTACTTTGACATCTTTCTTTTGCACATAGTCTCTGATATAGTGATGTCTCACATCTGTAACACCCCGAATTTTGGACCCTGAGAAGTGAGAATAAGCCGAAAATAGGCGGACGACTAGGCCCAGTTCGGGAAGAGTCCCAAGCAGGTCAAGGCAAAGGAAGCCTCTCTGGGACTAAGTAACTCGGCCATAAGGGTCGGTAGACTTAGTATGTACAAGTCATGGGATTAAGGTGCTGATGTAAAAGGGGCGTAGAAGATGTATACGGTGTAAGTCTGGTCAGAAAAGAGGCCGGCCAACTATGTCCTAAGGTATAAGACACTTAGTTGAGCGAAAATATGCCAATACAGGCAAGTATACAACATTTTCGGGGCAGTCATGGGAGCCCTGTTTTTGAAGGAAGTAAGAGGGGAAGATAGAGAAAGTGTGTATCTAGACCCATTATAGAAGGAAAAGTCAATGGTAGTAGTGCTACGTCGGACACGTGGCATTTCGGGGCCAGAAGTTGGATTATCGGGTAGCACGCATTACGAGGTGGATCTGGGGTACTGGAATAAAGGTTTCTTGATCCCCAAGGTAGTATGCCCCGTCCACTTGTGGTATGGGAAAAGTGATCAAGATCCGGCCCACACAAGTCCAGGTTGAAGGGCACGCATCACGAGGTAAGGTAGGACTAGCAACCGAGAGCCGACGGGGCCGAAGAGGATTTCCGGTCGGGCCCAGGCCCGTGACACCGGTAGGGGCAAATTCCAGTGGGCCCGAAGAGAGAGAAAATATCTTGCTATGTAATTATGAAGAGAGAGAATGTCACATCAAGTAATGATGATGAGAGAGAATGAATAAAATAATCTGGATTAATCTAGACCACGATATGACATTAAAGTGACATGTAATTATGACTTTGAAAGTGAAATTATGGCATATCTAGGGGCTGATTTCGTGGACCCCACTACCTTGGAAGAAGAACGGTGCAAAATGACCATTTTGCCCCTACACCTTAAACCTACAACTAAGGCCACCTAGGGGCAAAACTGGAACTCTATTTTTAGCCTTGGGATGCACCATTTTCAGCCCTTGGAAGACCCTAGAAGGATTCTAGAAGGTATGATTTTGTGGGCCCCTTGCTTTGGAAGATGAATGGGGTAAAATGACCATTTTTCCCCTAACCCTAAAACCTACAACTAAAAATATCTAGGGGCAAAATTTGGAACTTGGGGCCTATAAATAGGACACTCCTCCCTCCATTTAGATCAGCCTATTTCGTGCTCAAGGTGAGGGAGAGGAAGGTCCAGCTGAAGGTCTTGCTCCAAGGAAGAGGAAGGCACTCGCAACCGACATCCCGAGGTAAGTCCCTAAACCTAAGCAACTAAGCTACCTTCATCTCTCCCTATATGGTGATTTCCATAGAGTTGCTGTAGTATTTTGGTATCTTTGAGGTTTCCATTGAGTCCAAAAGGTTTTTTTTTGTGGAGACATGTTGGATCACCTTTTTCCGAACCCTCAAAGCCTAAGTTTTTGTTATGCGAAAATCTGTCAGTTCTTACGGTTTCTGGGCGACGTGTGTTAATCGGTAGTTTTGAAATAGTAAATGAACTCCGTTTGATCTGAAATTTTACATGGAGAAATTAGACATCATGAGGATTATGTTGATATAATATTTTGTATTATTTGGAGTTTCCAACCGAGATATATTTTAAGTTTAAAATGACCTAAAAACCTGGACTTTTCTCCGGACCCGGTGACTCGGTTTTGCAAATAAGAAAAGGATATGAGCATGATAATATTTGTGTGCATGATCCAGACTTTTCACAAATCTATAAAACTTGTGTGCATGCTGCTCAAAATGGATTTTTTAGGCATAATGATTACTTGTTTAAAGAAAACAGATTGTGTGTCCCTAAAGGTTCCATTAGGGAATTACTTGTGAGGGAGGCACACGAGGGGGGACTAATGGGACATTTTGGGATCCAAAAGAATCTAGACATACTGCATGAACATTTTTATTGGCCACACAAGAAGTGTGATGTACATAAATTGTGTGAAAGATGCATTGTATGTAAGCAGTCTAAGTCTAAATTATTGCCTCATGGGTTGTATACTCCTTTGCCTATTCCAGATTGCCCTTGATTGATATTTCTATGGATTTTTTGTTAGGGCTACCTCGGTCTAAAAAATACAAAGATTCTATTTTTGTTGTGGTGGGCAGATTTTCTAAGATGGCACATTTTATCCCGTGCAAAAAGGTTGATGATGCAATCCACATTGCTGATTTGTTCTTCAAGGAAGTGCATAAAGATGGTAAGAGTAAGGCTGAACATGTGTGGAAACTACATGAAAAGGTGAAGGCAAACATTGAAAAAAAAGGTAGAGAGTTACATCAAGCAAGCGAACAAAGGAAGGAAAAAGGTAGTGTTTGAACCAGGTGATTGGGTTTGGGTTCATTTGAGAAAAGAGAGGTTTCCTTCCCAAAGGAAATCTAAGCTTCAACAAAGGGGAGATGGTCCTTTCCAAGTGCTATCCAAGATTAATGATAATGCCTATAAAATAGATCTCCCTTGTGAGTATGGTGTAAGCGCTACTTTTAATGTGGCTGATTTGTCCCTTTTTGATGTAGGAGAAGGGGATTATAATTTGAGGACAAATTCTTCTGAAGAAGGAGGGAATGATGAGGACATAGGAGGCGACATGACTAAGGCAACAAACTTGGAGGACATTCAAGGTCTTGGAGGCCCAATGACAAGAGCAAAAGCTAAAAAGGCTAAAGAGGCCCTAAATCTCCCGGTGACCACCTTACTTGAGACAAGCCCAAGTCTAAAGGAAGAAGAGGCCGAAATGATACACTTAATTCAGATTGAAGACCTTGAAGAATAAGCCTCGGTGGATATGCATGAAGGCTTCAATTTACTTGGGCCAAATTCTACACTTAGTTTTATCTTTCTTACATTTAGTTAAACTTTTGTAATAAGGCTTATTGGGGTGGCTCATTGGGCTTTGTGTGTAAGCATATTTAGGTTAAACTTAATATGGATGTTGTCCACTATATAAGGGAACACCATAGCTTTTGAGACGGCAGATTAGAATTCAAAGTTAACCTTTTTGGTTGAGAGACAAGCTTCTCTAGGGTTCTTTTGAGAATCTCTGAACTTATCAAGGGCATCAATCCTTGTGGCGTTCTTGGGCTTATCAATTCTTTGGAATTGTGGCGCCTACCAGTTTTTGTTCGAAATTTCTTGGTTTCGTATCTCCGTATTCCCTTATCCTTTTTTGGTGTTTCTTGAGTCAAAATCATGTTTCAGAAAGCCATCTTTCACCTCGTTTTGGAAGCGCTCGAATCTGAGGTCTGTAGCGTTAGATACGTTCTGTTCTATCAGGACGCGTTGGAGGCTGAATTTCTAGTGCGAAATTCCTTTCCTAGTTGATCCAATCATCCTTTTCTTTCGGGAATCATATCAAAAACCACTGATCCCGATCCCAGCCTTTATCATCACCCGGTCAAAGGTAACTTTTGACTAGGTCAAAGGTCGATGACTCATCATGTAGGAATCCATGATGATCTCGGTCATAGGGCGTCGTGATGCGGTTATACATGAGATAAGCTTATGACTAGATCCATGCAGGCTTTTCTCATAGTGGGTCGGTCCAGCACCTTGTACTCTTACAAGTGCCCATGACTTTGATTCGTATCTCCATACCTCATCAAAGTCATACGGTCTTATCTCATCTTCGCTCCCGCGTAGATGACCGACTGTGGACATTTAGGATATCATCTATAAGATATATCCAGGGGATCGATTATCACCGTAAACATGCGAATGAAGTGATAACTCAATTTGAGAACAATGACTTGCCCTAGGGCATAATTTCCAACAGATAGAGCTTGGCGCGGAAAGACGAAGAACTAGAGGATGCCCGGTTGATTCTTGTACTTCTATAATTGGGATGAGTGTATGAGTTATACTCATTGTTTAGTTTTTATTTTGGACAGTTGTACCCTTAACGCTATGTGGATTACTTTATGTTATGTATGTACTTTACCAGTATATTGGAAGTTGTCCAAACTGATCGAATGCTCTACTACGCATACTCTGATATACGTTTTAAGTGATAAATCAACAAATGAAAGGTAATAAGCGAAAAGGATCCCTCTAACCCGCCACCTGAAAGGCCGAGGCCGGTAGGGGTGTAACAACATCAATATGCTTGGTCCTTGTATGTTGAACCGGATTCTTCTCCAAGCTTATTGTGCTTGTGTTGTCACAAAGGATGGGAACTTCTTTCAAATGAACTCCCAAGTCAAATAATTGTTGCTTTAGCCACTTGAGCGCAACAGCTTGAGGCAGCTATATACTTAGCTTCTATAGATGAAATTGAGACAGTTGTCTACTTCTTGCCAAACCAGGAAACAAGTGATCCACCCAAGAATTGGCATTGACCACTCGTACTCTTTCTATCGGTCTTGTAGCCAGCATGATCCGCGTCTGAGTATGCTACCAAAAATTCTTGTTGACCTTTGGGAAGCAAAGTCCAAGCTCCTTTGTGTTGGGAAAGATAACGAAAGATTCTTTTCACATGCTCGGCATGTGATTTTTTTGGATCAACTTGAAATCTTGCACACATTCCCAGGCTAAATTGGATGTCTAGTCTACTTGCAGTTAAATATAGTAGAGATCCAATCATCCCTCTATATTTGGTAATGTTAAAGTCCTTGCCTTTTTCTTCATCCGCATCCGTAGAGGCGCTTTAACTCATTAGGGTGTCAGCACCATTGCAATGCTTTAGCCCAAACTTCTTGAGCAAATCACGGAGATACTTCATTTGTAAGATGAATATCTCATTCTTCCGTTGTTTGATTTGCAAGCCGAGGAAGTAGTTCAATTCACCCATCATAGACATCTCAAATTCACCCTGCATTTTCTTGGAAAATTATTCACAGAGAGAATCATTAGTAGCACCAAATATTATGTCATCTACATATATTTGCACAATTAAGATTTCATTAAGCTTATTACTTTTAATGAAGAGTGTTATGTCTGCTTTTCCTCTAACAAAACCTTGATCCAAAAGAAACTTTCTTAACCACTCATACCAAGCTCTAGGAGCTTGTTTAAGACCATATAAAGCTTTCTTGAGACGACAAACATGATCTGGATGATGATCATTTCCAAAACCAAGAGGTTGTTCTACATAAACTTCCTACTGAATAAAACCATTTAGAAAAGCACTCTTAACATCCATTTGATAGAGTTTAAATCCCTTGATACACGCAAAGGCTAAGAGTATTCATATAGCTTCCAATCTAGCCACTAGAGCATACGTTTCCTCATAATCAATACCTTCTTCCCGATTGTAGCCTTTAGCAACCAATCTAGCCTTGTTACTTTAACTATGATTGCCGATTCATCACGTTTGTTCTTAAATACCCATTTAGTGCCAATGACGGGATGGTCTTTAGGCCTAGGTACCAAGTCCCAAACTTGATTTCTATCAAATTGATGCCACTCCTCTTGCATTGTTATCACCCAATCATTGTTTGATAGGGCTTCATCAATTTTAGAGGGTTCAATCTCATATATGAAGGTAGAAAATGTAACCTCATTCAAGGTACTTTTTCTGGTCCTTACTCCTTGATTTATATCCCCTATTACTTGGTCCAAAGGATGATTCCTAATGAACTTTCAAGCTTTAGGTTGAGATTGATCAGGATTTTCAAAAAAGTTTTGAAAATTGTTTTCAAAAACATTTTCTGGATTTTCAAGGGAGGCAGCAGGAGTTTTTGAAAAAAAAATTGGTTTTTGTAAGCAGCTTCCTCATCATCATCCAGAGGTTCATCAGATTTAGATTCACAGAACACAACATGAATTAACTCTTCAACTACACGAGTACGCATATTGAAAATTCTATATGCTTTACTCTTATTAGAATAGCCAAGAAATATACCTTCGTTAGATTTGGGATCAAATTTACCCAAATTATCCTTACCATTATTGTGAACAAAACATTTGCAGCCAAAGATATGAAGGTAAGCCAAGTTTGGTTTCCTTCCTTTGTAAAGCTCATACGGAGTTTTGTTGAGCTTCTTTCGGAGATAGGCTCGGTTGGAAATATAACTGGCCATGCTCATTGCATCTGCCCAAAAGACTTGTGAGGTCTGATTTTCGTTCAACGCACACGATTCTTCCTTTCAACTACACCATTCTATTGTGGTGTCTTTAGAGCTGAGAAATTGTGACCAATGCCGCGAGCATCACAAAATTCTCCGAAAGCTTGATTCTCAAATTCACCTCTATGATCGGTTCGAATAGCTGAAATACAAATACCTTTCTTGTTTTGCACTTTCTTGGCAAACACAATTGCAAACACAACAAACAGATCAAATGTTTCATCCTTAAAAGATAAAAAGATAGTCCAAGTGAAGCGAGAGAAATCATCGACAATGACTAGAGTATATAAATTGCCACCAAGGCTCTTAACTTTTGCCGGTCCAACTAAATTCATATGGAGTAGTTGAAGAGGTTGATTGATCAAGATTTCAGACTTGTTTTTGAAAGATGATTTAGTTTGTTTACCTCTCTGACAAGAATCACAAATCATATCATTTTTAAATCGTAGTTTAGGTAAACCAATAACTAAATCCTTTCTCAAAATCTTATCCAGTTGGAACATGTTGACATGAGTCAGACAATTATGCCATAGCCAACTTTCATCTAAGTTGCTAACAAAACATTTTTCAGAATTGATTTTAGGTAAATCTAAAGTATAACAATTTCCTTCACGTGGAGCTTTGAATAATACCTTAAGTTTACCTTTATCCATTGGGAGATCCTTTTTGTTGACAATGAGGCATTCTTCTGAATCAAAGATGATTCAATTGTTCTTGTCAGCACTTTGACTTACACTCAAGAGGTTATGACAGAGACCTTCCACAAGATATACATCTTTGATTTGAGGTCCATCCTTTGCACCAATCTCACCAATGCCAATGATTTTCCCATATTGATTGCCTTCAAAGGTGACTTTGCCACCATCTTTTGATCTCATTACAACAAATTTGTCTTGGTCTCCTGTCATGTGTCTAGAGCATCCACTGTCCATATACCACTTGTTGATTCTTGATGCTCTCAGACAAACCTGCAAATCAGAGGAAATTAAGTTTTAGGTACCCATCTTTTCTTAGGTCCTTTGGGGTTAGTTCGGGCCTTAGGAACATAGGTTCCCTTAGGTACCCACTAATAGTTGCCAACGGGTTTATCTCTTCTGTCTTTCTTATGAAAACAAGATGTGGTACTATGTCCCTTTCGGTTGCAGTAATTACATGAGCAAAAGGATTTGAAGTATGAATAGTTTTCTGAAAATAGTTCAAATAGGATTTTTCACTAGTTTTCTTCTTACCTTTCTTTTTGTCAAAAATAGGGTTATATCCTATGCCTGATCGATCATTTGTAAATCTCTGAGCTTTTAAAATTACGTTGAGCATTTCACTACCTTTAGTGAATTTTTCAAGTGTTTTTGTGAGATACAGATTCTTTTTCTCTAAATCAAGGCATTCTTCATAAACAATGTTTTCACAAGAAACATTTTTAACTTGTTGTTCAAGAACTATGTTCTTCTTTTTCAAAGATATATATTTCTCAGCAACCTTTTCAAATTCAAATTGTAAAACATTGTATTCAGCAAGTAATTCATCATATGTAGGTTGCAAGTCATATGCCTCATCATTGTTGTCACGTTGCTCTTCTTCTGCAACTAGACACACGTTTGCAGTATCTTCTTCTTCCTCACTTTCTTCATCTGAGGAGCCATCTCCCCATATGGCAGACACATACGCCTTCTTCTTGAAGTGATTGAATTTCTTCCTCTTCTCCTTTTCATTGCCTTTCAGCTAAGGACATTCTGACTTGTAATGACCAAGATTTTCAGACTCAAGTAGATAACTTAATCCTTATCCTTGAATTCGCGTCTATTGCTTGAGCTTCCTTTTTGGAATTTATTTCGAAGCCTTGTTCCTTCTTATAAAACTTCTTGAATCTCCGCACAATCATGCCTAGTTCTTCATCTTTGTCTTCATCATCATCATTTGATTCCTTTGTTTCTTTAACAACTTTGAGGGCAATTCCTTTGCTTCTACTAGTGTTGATTTCATCCAAGCCCTTCTTGAATTTTAGTTTGCTTTCATATTCGAGATAGACTACCGAATAGAGTAGTAACTGAGATCATTGATTCGCCACGAGCCTTTTCTATTACTGTGACTTTGGCTTCCCAATCTTTCGTCAAGACATTGAGAATTTTTATAACCTGAGGACCTTGCTCATACGTTTTGCCTAGAACCGACAATTGATTGGTCAGATGAGTGTAGCAAAGTTGAAATTCGACAATAGTTTCTCCAGACTTCATTCAAAGTAGATCATATTCAGTGGTCGAGTATTGATACGGTTCTCCTAAATGTCGGAAGTTCCTTCATATACTATTTCCAAAGCCTTCCACATTTCTTTTGCGGTAGACAAGTTACATATTCGAAAGTACTCCTTTTGACTGAGAGCACTTTGTAGCATTAAAATAGCTTTACTATTTAGAGTAATATTTCTTCTGTCATTCTCATCAAATTCAGCTTCTGTCTTTGGAATGGCGATTCCGCCTTCAATCCTTGTAGGCATGTAGTCTCCAGTTTCTATTACTTGCCAGAGACCATACTCGCTTGCTAGCACAAACACTTTGAATTTTGATTTCCAAAATGAATAGTGTTTGCCATTGAACCCAGGAGGTCGATTGATTGAGGCACCATCAAGCAATATTCCTTCCATGATCTATCTCGGGGTGTTAAGCCCAACTGAGAAACCAGCGCTCGATACCAAATGAAGATGAAATATCATTTAAAGGGAGGTGAATAGGTGATCTCAAAAATCTTTTCGCGAATGACACACGAGCTCAAATAAGACAAAGAAAGGAAAGGAAATAGACACAGAGCAATTTATACTGATTTGGTCTAGCACTTCAACCTACATCCAATCCCCAAGTACACCCTGGGATTTCCACTAACTCTTTAAATACGAATACAATAACACTCTTTGTAACTTAGGATGATCCTTTCACACTCGGACTCACTCCCACTTACAAGTTATAATTGTACACCCACATTTAAGGTTCCATAACCTTAAGTTTTAACAACTAAGTAAATAATCAAATAAGTGTTTAAACTCCTCATTAAGCAAATGAAAGTTAATCACTTGAAGTACATAGAAAATATCCGAGGATATTAATGAAACAATAAATAGCATATGAGTCGAAATGAATGCGCAGAGTTTCGGTAGTTGGCAGAATTGAATGTGGTGAGCTTTTATAGCGTATGCCATTAATGCCGTTGTGAAGCTTTGAATGTAGCCGTTGAGACTCTTCGTAATTCCGTTAGGCACAGTTGATTTCTATTGAGCATATTCGACCGTTGCTTCATTAAATGCATTCGCCATCATCTGTACTTGTGCAGAAAGTGGCTCAGAATAATAGCTGGAATAAGTATGCCTCGAAGGAATGTTTTCGTCTGCCACAAGCTTTAGTTCCGATTATTTCTCTGCTTTTGAGGCGCATTTAATGCTACTGACACGTAGGCTTGCTTTTCACTCAAACTTAAATTTAAACAAGGTTAAGCAACCAAACTTATTCAAAAAGATGATTAAACATGATATGAACAAGTTTGGGCATGATTAAGAAAGAATGAATAAAAGCCCAGAGATTTTAGGAAGAATTTAATGATGCGTGAAAGATGATGCAGATGCTACGAATACATTCTCGAGAATTGTTCATATCATTCTCGAGTAGCCATTGAAGGAAAGCCTTTACAGAGAGCATCTCTCGATGATACTCGGCAAAATTCAATCTCGGAACTTCCAAAATTCCTACCAAACCTTTATCTTACACAATTTCAAGTTTTAAACACAATGAAGTTATCAAATTGGTCAAAATCCAACTCCTCTAGTCTACCTTGTTCTAGCCAAACCCAAGCTTAGTATGGCCGTCCAAAATTTCACAGTTTTTGCTTTGTAAACACTCTAGTTTCAGTTTCTAATAACATTTTATCTTGTTATTTGAGCCATAAACACATGTTAATCCCTTTTAGAATTTAGGAAAGAACTTCCTCTATGTCATTCAACCATCCAAAATTCACAAAAGCCAAAAAAATCACTTGTAATCTCCAAGACTCAATTAGTAGGCTTAGAATCGCTTATCTTAATCGTTGTTCGCTGATTTTCGTAAAATCTCTTATTCCCTTATCTCTTCAGGATTTCGTCTAGACCACTAAAAATATGGAACAAGAGAGTTTTGTGAGCTAAATTAGTAGGAGGAGGAAATTAAGGACTAGAGGTTATAGGTCCATAGCGCGAGAGATTACTTCAGTACCGGGAGTTTTTGCATCTTCTTCTTCTTCCTTACAAGTTTCAGCACTTAGAGAACTTTGGAGAGTGAGAACCGAATGAAAAATGAGTGATCAGGAAGAAAATATCCAATATTAAAGAGTCATGTCGGTGGAGAAGAAGGGTACCAATTTTCCCTTTAACTTTCTCCGTAGTTACCGTTTTGCCATTGTTCCATTTTATTTTTTTAAAATTCTTATTGGCTGAATAGAATGATCAATTGGCAAGTGAAATATCATATATTAAGAGTCAATGGTGGATTGGAGCATGTTTACCATTTTACCCCCCTCAATTGCCTCATAATTACCAATTATGTCATTTTGTCTAATTTCAACTTTTCTTTTCGTTTTTCTTTTTGGCTGAAACTTTGGGCTATTGCTAGGAAATTTTTGACCCAATTTTATTGGCCTATAATTCATTCTCATTCTCATGTGTCCATAAATTTTAAATAATTATGGGACTTACGGCACAAATTCATAAAAAGTGCAATTTTAACATTCCTTCAATTTTTCTCAAAATTTCCAACGGAACTTAAGCAACTTCTTTTCAATCCTTTTTAGTCCAATTTAATGCTCCAAAATGGGAAAAAAAAAAAAAGTAGTAATTCCTAATGTCCATTGGGGCCAACAATTGTCTCAAAATTTTCGATTTTGGCAAAATCGATATTTCGGGTAAAATTGACCTTTCGTCAAAATTTTACTATTTCTTTTCTCCAAGAAAATAATTCATTCATGGAGTTTGTTAGAGAAAATTTAGGATATTACACATCCTATGTGGCAAAATGCATGATAGCCCCTGCTTCCATCTAAGCTCCACCTAAATTCATTTTATAAAATTTTCTTTTTCCTAACTTCGATCTATCTCTAATCCTTCATTCTTTTATTTAATTCTATAAAAAGAATCAAGTGGAGCTTAGGTGGAAGTAAGTGTTATCATCCATTTATCAACTTAGGATGACTCAAAATTGACAGGAATAACGGTAAGGTGATATGCAAATTTAACAATGAACTATTTTTCTATGAGCACCCAACATGATTATCTTTTATTGGGTTCAAAAGCATACATAATCATTTTTATGTAGTATTTTTGACAACTTTGTTAGTATCCATTACACTTTTTGCATTGCAAGTCCCACGTTTCTCCAGCTAGCATGTGTATGCACTTGACCAATGCCACGTTTCTCAAGTGCATGCATAGCCAGCTGGAGAAATGTGTGAGACCCACAATGCAAAAATATAATAGATGTTAGGGCTGGTCGACGAAGTTGTCAAAATTGCCACCTTAAAAAATGATTGTCTACTTTTGGACCAAATAAAAGATAATTGTATTGGCCATCGTAGCAAAATAATTCATTGCTAATTTTGTACCTTTACTTATAATAATATAAAATTTGAAAATGTGAAACACGTGGGAATTGGGTTTTACGTTGTGAACAGGACGGCGACAAAATTTGAAGCTGGACGGCTAAAATTAATTTCTTTTCCAATCTCGCCCCTCATCCTCGTGAATTCCAAGTTGTTGACATGTTTTTAATTTGTAGACAGCAATTTATTATGCTCAAAACGTAAAATTAGAAAGTTCAATATTTTTTTTATAAATTTAAAGATATTAATTACTTACTACTCTTTAAAAATTATAAAGTTCGTTAATTTTACTTTATAATCCCCCCAGCATGAGTTAGATCGCTAGCTTACGTATATTAAAAAAAATTGTTAAATTAATTATTTATAATAAATGTGTCATAATTTTTATAAAATACCTTCTTTAATCATTACCAAATTGATAAAAACCACCTTTAATATTCTTAAGAAGTGGGTTTACCTAAAAGCTCTCTCTCTATCTCTTGTATTCTCTATTTTCTTCCATGGCATCTTTTGATTTCTTGAAACCAAAATTTTTGTTTGCTTTTTTCTAGACCTGAGGATTTTTTTTTTTTTGTACTTTTGATTTTGTGTTTTTGGATTTATGGTTTATGGATTTCTCTACTCATATATATGAGTTTTGATTTATGGTTCTTGATTTTTGTTGATTTTTTTATTTTTATTTTCAATTTCTTTGATCATTTGTTCTTGATGGTGATATCTCAGACAAATATAAGTCAACACAAAAATCTATGACTTTTCTTGAAAATTTCTTGATGCCCACGAACTCTTCCATGGGTACCTTCAAGGCAAAAATGCCCTCCAACCTCCCACCAAATAAAAAAGTAATGTGGATGCCGCTACCTCGCATAACTGATCAACTAAAAGTTGACTATTTGGTTCTATTATAGCATAACAACATGGGAAAATGACAACTAGGGCCAATGATCATAAAAAATTACAAAAAAGTCTCAACAAATTCACATATCAAATATTATTTGTATTGAAACAAAATCCAGGTTTTTAAAATTTGTTGTAAATATAGCACTTCCTATTGTGAATATGGTTTTTTCTGTTGTGAATGGCCAGGTTTAAAATTTTGTTGTAAATATAGTACTTCCTATTATGAATCTAGCCTTTTTCTGATTGTAAATGACCTTTGTACGCTTAGGGACTTGAGTTTGAAACAAAATCCAATTGTTTAAATTTTGTTGTGAATATGGCACTTCCTGTTGTGAATATAGTTTTTTTTTCTGTTGTGAATGACCAAGTTTTTAAATTTTGTTGTAAATATAGCACATCTCGTTATAAATATAGCACTTCCCGTTGTTAATAGAAATAATATCAAAAAAAGTCCATATGTGAATTTCTATTGAGATTTTTTTGTAATTTTTTATGGTCCTTGGGACTTTGACTGTCATTTTCCCTAACAACATTGCTACAATTTTTGTAACTTTTGGGGAGTTATTGCCCTCTCAAAAATTTCTTGGTTCCCATAGCTCTTTCGTGAAAACTTGCGGGTAAAAATGCCATAATATAATTTTCTTCTCAACTTTATAATTTTTTTCCTCAAATTATTCCTATTAATTACAAATATCAATGGATTTCCTATCAAAGAGTAATAACTAATGTAAATAATTAAACATTTTATTTTAAGAAAACTAACACAATTTTCTTACAAATACCTAACTTAATTAATTTTAGAACCAGAGATACTATCTTAAAATAAAAATTTGAAAGATCTACTACAAAGTTTGAGTGTTTGATTTTTTATTTAAGAGTAATTAAGTCATTTTCAATTGATTTGATTTAATTTTAGTGGAAGGCATATTATTTGATGATTGAAGCGATAGCGATGATGGCAGACCGGCGTTGGCTTCTGCTTCCTAATATGCGTCCCGTGGGCAAGCACCTCATCACTAGAGCTAGGAAAACAGGCCCGGCCCATTAAAGCCTTGGTCCTTTAAGGGTCAGGCTTGGAAATTAGAGGTGTGAAGTGAAATTTGGCCTTACAGGGCCAAGGGCTTATATGGGCTAGCACTGCAAGGCTAAGTGCCGGCCCGTCGAGCCCTTCAATATTTTTTTTGTTTTTGTTTTGAAAGTTGAAGACTTGAAGTTGGGGTGTGGTCAGTTGAAGTTGCAATGTTGAAGTAACTCTAAAATTTTATGATTTGGTTTATTATATGTTGCAGATAAAGATTATGGATGTGTTCATGATGTGGGAGAAGAAATTCATAATATTCTTACTCATGAACCAGAGCCTACTACTCAAAGTGAAAAACAATCAAATGTCGTTGAAATTGATGATAGCAGCAAAGATGACAACAATAATAGTCATCGTACTAATGTCGCTTAGTGGTATGCTTCTTATGTTTTATATGAGTTATTTATGAACATAGTTTGCTTTTAATTATGAATTAGTGACTGTGTTTATTTGTTGGATGATTCGTGTTGTAATTTACTAATTATATTTCTTTGAAAACAACGGAGGAAAAATAGATAAAATTTGGAACAGTAACTTGTGGGCCCTTGAGGGGCGGCCCTAGTCCTGGTGCTCTCGAGCGAGGCTTTGAAAAGCATATGTTTTTCTTACCCTGAGCCCGGAGGGCCGGCCCTGTTAGGCCCTGGCCCTTCACAGGCCGGCCTTGATTCCTAACCTTATTCATCACTACTGATTATGAGTTGACTTTTCCCAAATTTCAGGTTTTTATTTAATTACTTTTGCCAACTTCGTTTTTTTTTTTTTTGGGACTTAACTCTATTTTTGTCTTCAAACAAATTAAAAATATTTCTCATGCGTTGAGTTCAAAGGAGAAGGAAGCCTCATATATTATAAAATTGGACATCTTCAAGAGCAAAGATAAAGTATCATCTCTCTTGATTGACTAAATGTAGCTAATTCACAGAATTAGGAATCTTCTTATATTAACTCTATAACGGATCATGACTCTCCATAATCACTTGTTATGTGCGCAGACTCCCAAGTCAATGAGAAGCTATCCAAGCTCTACTGGTCTTGTGAATGACTAATCCCTTGTAGGGAACTGTGAGTTCTCTCGGCATGTCCATCTATACTCATGTATTCAAGTTACACCCAAGAGTACAATATTCTCCCCATTTTCAGGTGAATAGAGTTGTACAATCAAAGTATAACCCTAGGACATAGTGTTCGATGACATCCTCAAGTCCAGGACAATCCGCATTACCAAACAATGAGAGACTTTCATATCCAATAATACTCTCTACAATGAATCTTTGTGGAGTCTTTCGGCGGTCGGTTGGTGCTATCTCGTTCTCCAACAGATCTACCCACGACATCGCTAAGACATTACCATGCCCGTATTCCATGAGGTTTCTACCTTGTATCTCTATACAAGTAGATGAAGTCGTACTAGCCTTATTGAAATCATCAATACCCTTTCTTAGTGATTCAAAACTAGGAACAAGTTTTAGACAATAGATATACAGTGTTCCCGAGTCGTCATGATCATGATCTCTATCATCGATTCTCGAGATTAACATATGTTATATTCCTAGGATTTTTATCTTTAAACACATATTTACCTTAAAATAAAGGCGACATATAAATATGATAAAGATAAAATGTGTTCATTTATTAATAATGAAATACTACAACGTAGAAAAGGGGTTCATCTGTCACACAAATTGTCTCTATGACACCTTAATACTAACCCTATCCTCCAATCTTGCGCTTGACCTAACCTCAAGACACCATCATCGTCTTGAGAAAAGAAAACCCAAAGACTTGTAGCCTCCACCTTGCCATCGCCTAGCAAGCATCTAAGGAGAAGCAGGATTCAAGGATAAGGAGTTCACATTGCAATCAAGAGGCAAAATTAGTGTGAATCTACGTTAAAGACTTCATAATATTTTTTATCTTTTCAATTAATCAAAGGTAATCCTAAACTCCTATATCTGTTTTAACTAGTAGATCTTAAACATAACTTATGAGTACTGTAAAGAGTTACAGGTTAGGAGAAACGAGATTCTCTAAGTAATGAGTTAAATATTATATCTCATGAGTATCGTAAAAACTTACAGGTTATAACTCATAAGTACCATAAAAAGTTATGAATTCTCATGAGTATCGTAGAGAGTTACGGGTTATAACTCATCAGTACTGTAAAGAGTTACGAGTTCCTCAAAGATCAACCATTCTTGTGCTGGTCTAACTTATGAGCACCATAAAGAGTTATGAGTTCTCATGAGTACCGTAAGAGTTACAGGTCCTCCTGAGTATCATAAAGAGTTATAGGTTATAATTCATAAGGATTAACTTCGTTATTCATGTCTTTTAGTAATAATCTAGTTTTCGCTACGATTAAGGAAGAACAAGATTGTTTTTCAACCCATGAGTAAGTTGTTTGAATGTCGGACAACACCCAAATTTTAACCAACAAAAATATCAATTGTTCCCTAACATATCATTATCTCTATTCATATTTTTTTTTTACAAAATAGGTGGTGGGATATTGAATAAAGAATATCCAGAAGGTTTGTCCATTGGGATGTTTAAAAAGGATAATTTTTTAATATATAGAATTAGGAAATATTTATTTATTTTAAATATATGCAGTATGATAACTAGTATCCTATAATTATCTTCGTTATTTTAAGATTATAATTTGATATAAGATTTACATTTAAATTTGAATTTCAAAGTATTATTATTTTTTTTATTTCTAAAGTTCTATAAATAGAGATCTTTCCGTTGTATTGATTAAATAAATAATTCGTGATTTTCTGACCTCCTTTTCTTCCTCTTTTGTATCTTTCCACTTCTCTCCTCTCACTTCCCCCTCACCAATCCCTTTTACATCAATGGGTTTATTGTAAAATATATACTTCTTTGGGAGAAAAAAACAAAGGAAGTGCTTAATCATATCGCATCTATGCATAATCTATTTTTTAAAACGCATATTATCTATCTTCTATCAGCCAATCTTGTTTGGTTCATGAAATTGAAGGGCGTGTAATGGAATGTATTATTTTAGATGAATTTGTTTGGCTTGTCTAGAAATAGAGACCTTTTTTTTTTATAACAGAAATAGAGACCTAGATTTGAAACAATATAATACCAAAAAACCCGAAGCCCAAATAGTGACCAACAAATTGTCAAGGAACTGAAGTAAACAGTTTCTGAAGGCCAAATGTGCGAAAGTAGAAAATAAAACAGTAGTATGAAAATAAAAACTGAAGCCCAGTAGATGTTTTCGACCGAGAATGCATCAATCAGCCCACAGGAAAAAGGGAAAACGGTGAGTTTGACAATCGGGCTAGAGGACGTCATCTCGGATAGCAGCAGATGACGCAATCCTAGACAAAAGAAAAACAACATCGTCCGGCACATCTTCCCCATGCACCTGGTGGAACTGGGAGAAGCTGTAGGTATTATTGCGGGTCAATCTATTGGAGTTACCTACCTCGACCCGATTCTATTATGTGACCCGGATGCAGACCTGCCGCCACCAGAAGATTCAGTGGACCTTTCGCGGCCATTTCGACCTCCGCTTTCGGCGATCTTGATGGCGAAATGATCAGCGAAGCATGGTAAACAATACAATAATTTCACGGAACAAGGCAAGAAATCAAATCGAAGAACTTTAACTTTGAACCCAAGTGCTGACGAGCTTCAAGTGGTTTAATGATCTAAAAATGAAGGCAAAAAGTTTTCTAATTGAGAACCTAGACCCAGAGCTCATATGCAAGTTCAGATAGCTTAAAAGCTTCACGAAGCAAAATGCTTCGAAAAAGCATACAAATTTAAGAGAGATTAAAGCATGCTCTACAAGATCAAAAAGCAAAAATATACTACAAGGAGAAGAGGCAAAAAAATATTAAAAAGACTTGATAAAAAAAAACATGATAAAAAAGAAAAAATATATATGGGGACCTGATTAAAAATTTATTAAAACTATAAAGACTTACAAGCTAATTATCCGTTCGATTTTATTTTTTTTTTCACTTAAAAAACAGTGAATTACTGGAAATTAGTGATGGAATGAACAATTATGTTGTCAAATAAATTGTTACTAATTAATGACGTAATTTTATCATTGAGTCAGTTTAATGAAAGAATTCCGTTGTTCAATTCTGTCACTAAACTAATATTTTTAGTGAATGTCTCAAGTTAATTTAATGAGTATATCTAGTAGTCATAAAAGTTCAAATATTTTTATTACCACCTCTCAAACTATTTTCCAATTATGTGGAAGAATAATGAGAGACATAGTATTTGTCATCAACATTATTGTCAAACTCGCGAATTGACTCTCCGAATTTATCGTTTTTACGTTTCTAGCTTATAAAAACGAGTCGGGTCGGTGGAAAACTCGTACTAGTTATAAACTCGGTTCAACTTACGAGTTT
Source organism: Acacia acuminata (assembly GCA_019022655.1). Classification (NCBI taxonomy): domain Eukaryota; kingdom Viridiplantae; phylum Streptophyta; class Magnoliopsida; order Fabales; family Fabaceae; genus Acacia; species Acacia acuminata. The sequence continues at coordinate 520,241 of JAFJYI010000195.1, read as the reverse complement.
ACCGATTTTACGTTTCTAGCTCATAAAACCGTGTTGACTTACTCTTAAAATCGTGTTAATTTTTTTTTTTTTTATTTGATCATGCTCAACAACTTTATATAGAAATTTTATAGAGATTTCTTTATTAAATATGATAAATGATGAATGTTGATGGATTTAATTTTAATTATTTAGATTTAAAATATATTCAAATCAAATTGTTGTCATTTTTATATTTTAACTATCTAATTATACACCAAGAATACCTATATAATAATAAAATAAACTCTTACGAATTTACAATTCGAGTTCATGATACGAATTTATATCAACATCCACGAGTTTACTTAAACTCGTGATTTTGATAACCTTGGGACCAAGTCGGTCATTTGATAAAAAAAAAAAAAAAAAAATAGCAATCATTAATCATCAAATGCATCACAGCTCGACGTCACAAAGTTCGGGAAAATCCTTTTGTGGGACCTTTTTGGCAAAAAAGGACCTAAGAATCTGACCATCCCAGAAAGGTCCCTTGGTCCTTTTTTGGGTTTGTCAGAATTTTGGTGAGTTGTAAATGAGACTGATATAGTTGTTAACCAGGACTGATATTGTTGTAAATGAGACTGATTTAGTTGTAAAAAATTTGTTGTAAATGAGACTCGATTTAGTTATAAATTTTTAATGAGTTTATCCCCGAGAAAAAGGACCAAGGGGCCTTTCGGGATTGTCGATTCTTAGGTCCCTTTTTAGGTTTTTTTTGTCAAAAAATCCCTCACAGGGATTTTCCCACAAAGTTCTCCATAAAGAATAATTTCATGATAAGACCATTTTCTTGTTTCCTTCCTAACCAGACCCCATCACTGACTAATTAACGTACGGATGCAGGTAAGGAAATATAGTTAGAGGAAAACTAATATTTAAAACAAGTACAATTAAAAGTATTAAAACAATATTAATAGAAATTTGACTTTTACCGTTAAGAAAAAGTTATTGTTGAAAAGATGTACTAATATATTTTAACAATATTAATATATGGAAATTTTAACCGTTATTAGCTAAGTTCTTCTTTTGACCCCAAAAAAAAAAAAAAAAAAAAAAAAAAAAAAAAAAAAAAGCGCTAAGTTCTCCAACTATATATTGGAGTATTAGATGTGGAAGATTCTTGTAAAGGAAAATACTCCTTTAATAATTAATATAATACCACCTACAGTCCTAATTATAATAGATATTTAACCGATTTTGAAGAGATTAAAGATAAGAGTTATATTAGTTAATTTTACTACTTATAAATTAATGAAGCGAGTAACTACTTAACTAATTTAGATAAATTAATGAAGCGAAATAAATTAGTTAATTATAACAGTGTAACCTGATTAATTTCTCTAAAATACCTCTATATAATGTTAGATTATACATTACATTTAAATTAAGTAAATTAGTTTGGCAAAATATAATAAATATTATATATAAAATGGATTGAGATTCTCTACATTTAGATTTAAGATCAACCCCATAACTAGCTCTTATAATTAGGACCGAAATAGTAAAAATTTTGATGTTTAACATTTTTCTTTTAAAATTAAGCTTTAATCAAACAATTATATGTTTAATTTTAATTAATATTAATTGATTCTCATCCATGTAAAAATGAGTTATACTGTTTATTACCATTTTTGTTAATTAATAACATGAATTTTCTACAATTAACTAATATATATTTATTGATAATATTGATATGTGTGTGTTGTTAAAAACACATCTTTCACTGAACGACCTAATTATTTTGAGCTTGAACAAAACAAAAAGAGTCAATAATTAATCATCTAGAAAAATTCAGATAACAAGAGAGATATGTGCGGAGACCAACTTTCAACCTAGTCAATAAAAAGAAGGTATGAGAAAGTATAGGACAATGATTAGGTTTAATAATTGATGATAATATATATAGACTTTATTAAAAAGTACATGAAAGGCGGTCTGAATGCGCTGATAGAAAGATCATTACTTTTCACAAATAAAAAAGTATAAATATTTCTACGTAAAGTGGACAAATAGATAGCCATCACCTGGCTTCAATAATTATTTTCCCACCAAACGTGTTCCATTGTTTTTGTATTTTAATGGTTTACGATATTCACAAATTATATAAAATTTTGAAAATTATAAAAGCACTCACATCACTCTCAAATTTGTTTCATACAGCAATCTTGTATCAATCCTCATCACATGTTTAATAGTTCTTCTTTTTAGTGGGGGAAGTGACGCTTGATAATTCCCCCCCCCCCCCTCCCAAGTTCAATTCATATGAGGGTTAAATATTAATTTTGTCACGTAAGTATTGGCTAAGAAGTATTCGATCTTCGAAAGTTTTTTTGGTATCATTTTTGCCCCTAAAGTTTAAAAACATAGCAATCTTACCCATCGGTTGATCTTGACCGTTCAATTATTTCTCTTCTTTGTAAACTTTCGGGGTAAATTTGCTCTTAAAAAAACTTCTTAGGCATATCTACTTTTTTTTTATAAACTTCGGGGACAAAAATGATGCTATAAAAACTTCTGAGTATTGAATGTTCTTTAAACAATACTATCGTAGCAAAAATGATATTTAACGCTAAATATAACTGTCAAGTATGAGAATACAAATCAAAAAACCACTGAGCACTTAAATTGATTGGTTGTGAGTCGTTCCATATCAACTAGTAGTCTTGATTGTGAGTTGTTCCATATCAACTAGTAGTCACGTTTTCCAATTTCGGGTATGCAATCATAATAATGACTCAGATTTAGCGAGATTCTCCCCATTATGTGCCTATGTTCTCACAATTAAATTAATCGGTTGCTAATAGTATTGGATAACAATTGATAAATTTAAAAAGAATACAAACCGAAAATACATCAGCTCGTATCTCAAATGAAATCCCCTCAAAATACTTTATTTATTCAAACAAATGTGAAACATAACAAACAACTCTGGAATCAATCAACCCTTATTTTTGCGACCCGTTCTTTCCATTTCATATGAAAACACGTACGTACGGTTAACAATTGCACTATTATTATTACAACAAACAAAGAACATAATTTTGATTAGACACATGAGGATCAACGAGCCTCTCACTCACATTACTGTGCACCCTGTTGCGTTATCTTCGTTGAAGTATTGATCACAACGGCTCACATAGCAAGGTCGTCCTCCACCGCAGCTATCATAAACAGGCCTCCCATAATAACACCCTTCGTAACATGGTGGAGGTCTACGACATCCCTCAAAGCATGGCCCATCGCGCCTTCCTTCAGAGCATGGAACACAACACGTTCCACTTGGAACCGGTCCTGGCGACGGTGAGGGTTTAGGTTTTGGAGCTGGTGGACAGCATGGCACGGGCGGAGGCGGCGGTGGGGGCGGTGGGTATATAAAAAACAAATTAACGGGCGGTGGAGGTGGTTTGGGCTCAGGTTTCTTCGGGCAGGTAGGTGGTTCGGGCGGCGTCGGTTTCACGATTTCGATGCTTATGATGGCACCACAAGCTTTACAGCAAAGCTTATCCCGTATCTTTTCTGGGCTACAGCACACCACTTTGATGGTCACAATGTTTTTCTTCTCATCGAACACCTGTTCTCGAATTTCTCTTGTTCACAAAATAACAAAAACCACAAAAGATGAACTCAATTTTGTGATTCTGAATGAATCAAAAGCATGCGAATTTTTCATCACCAACATCACTCCAAATATCAAAAGAGAATGAAAAAGAAAAAGAAGATAGTGAGAGAGAGACAGACTACTGAGAGATCAAAACTTACCGGGGAATTTACAGAGAGCCTTTTTGACCTTCTTGTAGCATTTCTCACACTGTAGATCAACCTTGAGTCTCATTGTTGTCACCTAATTAACATAATTACCAGGAAGGAACAGAATCAGGATCTATCTGATATGATTCATAATTTCATATATGTATGATTAAACCGAAGGAAAAAAAAAAAAAAAAAAAAAAAAAAAAAAAGACAGAGAGAGGATTGAAGAGATCAGACGGAAGTGTACATTTTCAGCCATGGCTGAGTAATTAGGAGTGCTCAGATCTGAGGGATGAAAATGATAGAAGAAGAAACTTATAGCAATATTTAACAGTAAGGAGAAAAAGGCGAAGAGAATGGTGAAATAGAGGGAGTGGGAAGGAAAGCAAAGAAAGTATAAAGTAGTCAATTCGTTTATATTTAAAAAAAAAAAAAAAAAAAAAAAAAAAAAAAAAAAAAAAAAAAAAAAAAAAAAACCCCTTCTATTATATAAAAAAAGTAGACAACTCGTTAGGCCTCAATGCAAGGTCCCATCAATCACATGCGAACTATGTGAGTGCACAATTCAACTAACTCCACCTTCTCGTGGGCACTCTTAAATTATGCTTATAAGTTCCCAGATCATTCGTTTGATAATTAGTTTATTATAATAAAGTATCAGCTAAATCTTTATAACCAGGAATTGCATCCCTTACACAGTGAAACGGAGCTTCATTATGATAAGGGGGCCATGGAAAAAAAAAAAAAAAAAAATTGTTTAGATTTTTTTAAAAAATATAATGTAAAGTGTATTACCTTATTGATTGATTGATTCGCCTTTTATTAACTCTTCTAATTTCAACAGCTATCACAGAAAGCTAGTTTTCAACAATGAAAATAATTAAGATAAGGTTACATAACAAGATAGAAGATGATTTTACTGCAGATAATATGGTAATTCATATTGAAAAAGAAATAACTGAGACTTTAACTACTGATTCAATTATTGACAATTTCAAGTTATTAAAGAGCATTACTTTAAATGAAAGTAATTTTTAATTATTTCATTTAGTATAGTGCTTTATTAATTTTGTATCATAAATTACATTGTTAAATTTTAATATTTTGATATATTATATAACAGGCAATCTTCAAGAATTTCATGGTATCTTCTCATTTTGTAATTGATATTACATCCATACTAGAGGCAAGCATGTTGTCTTATACATTAGAATTGTTAAAATAATTTTAGGGAAAATTATAATAAAGGACCTAAGAAAAATAATATTTATTAGGAAGAACCATAAAAATGATAATTATTTTGAAGAACCAGAAATTAAAACATTAAAATATAAATACTAAATTACCCTTCGCATTTCTTATATTCTATCTACCTGAAGTGATGGTGTGATTTTTACAAGTCCCAAATCTCTAACACAACTATCTTAGCTTCAAACTTTCTCCTTCTCAGCTTTCTTCTTCCTTCAATCCCGTCGCCTCACAAGCTTTAGCTTATTACAACCAAAATATAAAAATTCTTCTTCACTGTTATACGCAACCCAAAAGCCACTACCTACAACCTCCAATCTTATCCCCCAAAAAAATAGATATCGCTTTATTACACCTAAAACCTACCCACAACATTCTTAAATATCTTCATCTTCATCCCTATCCAAAAAAATGAAAACCAAATTACCATATTCCCTACTTTATAACCCTAGTTTTCTTGGAGAAATTTTTAATCTTCTTGCTTGGATCAGTATATCCAGTCCTGTCCTGTGGTAAGCGCAGGTCGTGAGCCATTGCCTCCTCTACTCTAGCACTTAGTCTTTGCTGCTGCATGAGTAGATAATTTCTCCTTGCCATTAATGCTTCTGCAAAACCCAAAAAAAACAAGAGAAGCCTGTTCGACTAACATCATTCAAAGCCATCACTCATCACACTTTAATCTTCGGTCGGGAACTGCCTTAGCTGAAAGCAAAACAGGAAATTAGGTGTAATAAAGCAATAATCTTCCCTAATGACAATTTACTCTTTATATTTTAATGTTTTAATTTCTGATCCTTCAAAATAATTATCATTTTTATGGTTCTCTTAATAAATATTATTTTTCTTAGGTCCTTTATTATAATTTCCCCATAATTTTATTATAAATCTGAATATTTTAAAAATGTTATACAATCTTAAAAAATTTAATTAATTAATGAGTATATCCCCAAATTTTTGTCCCAAGTTCCGCCCATGTGTGAGCCCCATCAATATCATCCTCTTCCTATTTCTCTTCCACTGCCAGTCGTCCCATTTCTACTTTAACTCTTTCTTCCTCACCTACAGCCACCACACCTAACCTCCCCCCCCCCCCTCCCTCCCTCCCCCCCGTGTGTGTGTGTTCATTAAGCTTACCAACCCTATTCATCTTTTTTTATATTCTGCCTTCATAAACAAAAGCTCTCAGAAAAGTAAACTGAGTAAAATAATTACTGCACTAAGCTAGCTTCTACACAGAGACAAAGCTGCATTATGACAAGGGGGGTCATTCCCCCCCCCCCCCCCCCCCCCCAAAAAAAAAAAAAAAAAATAATAATAATAATTTTGGCCGGCCTCCCAATTTTTCAAAATACATTTTTCCCTCTTTTTTTTTCCCTCCCCGAGACGTTGACAATTTAAAATTTTGGAGTTTTTGACACTTAGCTCTCATTTGATTCCTAAGGATGCCTGTGAAGCTTTCAATATTGATAATATTTACACTCTTGCTGCAAAATACTATCCCGCTGATTTTATTGAGCAAGAGAAGATAATTTTGAAGCCTCAACTTCAACATTTTGTTATTGATGTTTCTAGTCATCCAGATTTGAACAATCTATTAACTCTACTTGAATTATGTTGTGCTTTGATGAAAACAGGGAAATCTAAGGTGTATTACTTGATTGATCGATTGATTCGCCTCTTATTAACTATTCCAATTTCAACAGCTATCACTGAACGCTCGTTTTCAGCAAAGAAAATAATTAAGATAAGGTTGCGTAACAAGATGGAAGATGATTTTACTGCAGATAATATAGTAATTCATATTGAAAAAGAAATAACTGACACTTTCACTACTAATTCAATTATTGATGATTTCAAGTCATTAAAAGAATAAAGAGCATTACTTTAAATGAAAGTAATTTTTAATTATTTCATTTAGTATAGTGCTTTATTAATTTTGTATGATAAATTACATTGTTAACTTTTAATATTTTTATAAATTATATAACAGGCAATCTTCTAGAATTTCATGATATCTTCTCATTTTGTAATTGATATGACATCCATACTAGAGATAGACATGTTATCTTATTACATTAGAATTGTTAAAAAAAAATTATTATAAATCTGAATATTTTAAAAATATTATATAATTTTAAAAATTTTAAATAGTTAATGAGTATACATTTGGCCCCCTAAATTTTTTGTCCCAAGCTCCGCCCCTGACTACACAACAATAAAACTGAATGAAACTTGGGACTTATGTAGTTTAGACAACAGCTAATTGTGTTGTAGGAATTTGGTTTGAAAATGATTAAGGACAAGTACGTATTGTTGGTGTTTAAGGTTGGAGAGCCATATGAACATTGGAACATTTAGCATCAACTAACAAAAAGGTAGACACAAAGCATACAGAAATTTGAAGAAAACCAGAGAAGGTCAGAAGGCCACATCCCATCTTATTCAACTACAATGTGACAAAAGTATATGATGTTCAAATGAAAGCTCCTAATGAGAAACAAATCACTAAAAATGGTGAACCCAAGTATCGTCGTCGTCGTCATGCAGTTTAATATAAATTATATTTTCAATAAAATTTTCTTCAAGGAATGCAACAGTCTTGGAAAAAATAAAAACCACATAAGACCAGACTAGCTGTTAGCAGAGCATGTTATGGAAGAAGCAAACCAAGTTGACAAACTGTGTCTAGCTTTGGATTAATAACATTAAGGGTTAAGCTGCAAAAATACACATGTATGTGCTTTCAAAAGTGCAAAAATACACATGTGATTTGACCAAAACACCGCCCAACACCAAGTGTTTTTTTTTTTTTCATTTAATATTTTTATTTCAATTAAAGGAAAATTATTATTTCTCTAGGTATAATTCCCGGGAGGCCAAATTTTTTCTTCTAATTTATCATTTTGGGAAGGAGAATTTATTCAATAGGTAAAAATGGTAAAAAAATTATTTCCATAATTTTTTTTTTTTAATCCTTATTAAATTTTTTAATTAATAATTACAAATGAGTATTTATGCACTTAAAATTTGATATTATAAATAATATATTTACTTAAAAATAATTTTAATTTATTGAAAAATAAATAGTTAAAGAAATAATTCATTTATTCTCTAAAAAAAATAATTCATTTATTTTGAAAGAGTCAACTTATAACTATAACTCTATCACATTCCTTGATTTACTTTCATTTATTATATAAATAGAAATAACTCATTTAGAGGTGCAAACGTTCATACTGCATATTCCTTAATGTAATAAAAAATAAATAATATTGTTTGGTTTTGATTGAAAAATTATTTAAATAATTTATGGTTCAATTTGTTAGATCAAAAGATTAAAATTATTTTTAATTAAATATATTATTTATAATATCAAATTTCAAATGCAAAAATACTCATTTATATTAATTAGAAAATTTAATAAGGATTCTAAATAAAATAAAATAAATTGTGGAAGTAAAAAATTTGGCATTCCAGAAATTATATATAGAGAAATAATAATTTTCCTTTAATTGAAATATAATTAATAAATTGTTTTTTAGAAAAAGAACTTAGTGTTGGGCGCTCTTTTTGTCAAACTACATGTATTTTTCTGTACCTCTTTGAAAACCATATCATCATTCAGTAAGCAAAAAAATCAAACTTAACAATCAAACAATATTTTTTCACCTAATTTGTAACTATGTGTGTACTTTTGTACCTAAAAAAAGTATTTAGTGTTGAGCATTCCTTAGAGTCAAGCACATATACATTTTTATACTTTAATCCTAACATTAATATAGAAAGAAACACAATGCAAATTTTTAACTTAGAAGATGCATTTAGACATAAAGTCTCACAAGCATGTACAGTGCAAGCTTGTTAGAGTTATTTTATTTGCAAAAGCAAATCATAACAGAGTCAAGTATTGCCAAAGGTAATTTATCCTAAAGAGACATGATTAATCAATTCATAACAAGAAGCTTATATTTGTTATAAAACTAAAAAGAATATGGGATAAAAGACTAAAAGATTGGAGAAGAAATAGACAGCCTTCATCATCATATATGTTGTATCACAACAATAATTCTTTCATACAGCTTCTCCTATATTCTCGAGTCTTTCTCTCTTGTTCATTTTCTCTCTCTTTCATTTCATCTCCGCGCATCTTCATCTTCGGACGGTGGAGGTATATATAATGATTGAGAATGGGTTCTTTAGAGTAATTTCCACCTCTCGGGTCATTTGTTGTAATTTTCCCTTCACCAACACAAGTGAAGCGGAAGAGATGAGATTGCGTACATAATGATGCTATGGGTCCCACATATTCATGACTAGTAATGATGATTGTGGGCCTCCCACTCCTTTTGTATATAATATAATATTTCGAGGATATAATATGAGAGATTAAGAGTTAATGAACATCCACATAATTAATATATTCATAACACTCTTCCTTAGATGTTCATTATGAATGAGCGCTAAAAACTTCAACTAGGAAAAACCTAATGGGATAAAAACTTAGCCAAAGAAAAGAGTACATCATTCATTGATATATTGTCTAGTGTTGCCTCATTACAAACATTTCTAGGAAAACCCAGTGGAACAAAACCTAGATAAGGGAAAAAGAATACAGCGTGTATCGACTCCCCCTCTTGATGACATCAGTTTGACTCCCCCTGATTGTAACACTCGTCTTAAATGCGCCTTTATCTATTAGAGTTATAATGCATAGGCATCAAATTGTTTGGACGACTGAATTGCAGAATAAAACTTTCTTAAAATAACTTAGTTTGAAAATATGAGGATAAATTTTTTGTGATTTGAATCTATCCCATAGTGGGGATCTTAATACAATAATCTAAAAATAGACAAATGATAAACGAATTAGTACATTCCACTACTTATACTATAAAAAAAAGTCCCTTCTGCTGTAACCTTTACAACTGCATCTTTCCTCTTGATCTTGATCCACTACCTGTCTCTTTCATGCGATCTGAAGTTCAAATGAATGAACCCCAAGAGAACAGTTAATCTCATATATAGGTATGAAATATACATGACAGTATAACACATGATAAACATAGAATAATTTACTGTAAACAAGTCGCACCGAAACCGCAGTTATTGGCCAAGGACCGCAACCCTATGGGACACATAGCCCCAAAATCCATAGCTAGGAAATAAACATGTAAATTATCTAGCAAACATGATCAGTCATACATGAATATATACATACAAGCTAATAAGATAACAGTTACACACCTCAAGCTTGAATCCTTAATTCGTCCGGAGGTGTTGGGATCAGTAGAGGTGTCAAGGTATGCCTATAAACGTTCACCGTTGTCATTAATCACTTCTTATATCACAAAATAACTAACTACACGAATTATTTTTAGAGGATTAAAAATAGATTAACCCCTAAAAATTCCCTTACCAATAAAAATACCCCTTTTTATTTATTAATTGATAATAATCCACCTTTCTCTTTATTGTCAATTAATAATTCCCTTTTTAATAATAATAATAATAATATTTATTTATTTTATTAATTAATAATGTATTTATTACTTATTACTCCTCATTAATATTTATTTTATTTTTTATTACTTATTTACTTTATTATATTTATTATTATTTTCATTACAATATAACACACACAACAAACCTAACACCATGGCGACCCACATAGTAGATTTTTCTTTTTTTGGGGGGGGGGGAGTGTCCCTTGAATTTGGCAAACTTTTTTTTCTTTTTTTTTTATTTATATTAATACATGTTTGAATGATTGTCCATCCTTAAATTTAGTGTCCGCCTTTAATACATCAAGATTGCACTTCGTAATCGGATTAGAGATGAATGGTTGAATGATTGTTTAGTGCCTTATACTCCCTTTGGTTCTTATTATAAGGCACCAACTAGTAAGTTTATTTGGTCCTTTTTATAAGGCACTTACTTGTTTCTAATGAGCACTAATTATTCTCTTTCATGTATGCCCCTTACACTACAAAAAAAACGTAACGTTTGTCGCGATGAGCTTGTAGCAGTCAAGAAAAACTGCCACAAATTAACAAATTAGTAGTGGTTTAAACCACAACCGTCACAAATTAGTAACGGAAGCATTGCCGCCAAAATGCTGACCATTTTGCTTTGCTTTTTGTCACGGTTCACAAAACCCAACCGCTACAAATATGGCGCCAGTCTTGGCGTGTTATGGCGCGAAGTTCGTCGCGGTTATTTCGTAGCGGTAATGTCAAAATAACCGCTACCAAATCACGAAACGACACACCTTTGTCACGGTTAGAAGAAAGCGACACGTTAACCGCGTCAAACCTTCAAATTTGGTAGCGGTTCTCACGATAACCGCTACAAATTTTATTCTATAAATAACCAATTGCATCCGTACAACAATTATAATGTTCAAAAATATTCTAAATCTGGCTTTGTCGCTGAAAGAGCATTCTTGGCTTTGTTCTCAAAAAACGTAAGATGGGCATATATCTCAGCGCCGATCTCGGAGATGAGTGCTGCGATATTTGTCTCGTCTTCTCATCGTTCAAGCCGAAGGTTCCTTCAAAGACAATCCGATTCAAATATTCTATTGACCTAAAGACTTCTACTCCTATAAATATGTCTAACATGCCACTCGGAGATTGGATCCATTATAGCCACCGTTGTTTCTGTTAAAATATCTCGATCAAAATGAGTCGAGTTTTTCTTGGAACATCGGTGGCTATAATGAAACCGAATCTTCGCAAACTTATTATTCCTAAATTTTATTATTCCTAAATTAATTAAGATCGACTCTTTTAGGGAAATTTCAATAAACCTATTATTCCTGATTTAAAGAAAACAATTGAGAATATTTTTTTGGAATAAGGAAAAATTCCAATCTAATTAGTTTATCGCTAAACTAATTAGTTTGGATTTTTTTTTTAAAAAAAATTTATTAAATTAGTAGCGGTTACAAAATCACCGTTACAGATTAATTATTTTGTAGCGGTTTACCTCAAGAACCGTTACAGAAGTTGAATGGTCATTTCATTTTGTAGTGGTTACTCATAACCGCGACAAATGTGAAAGAATTGTTGCGGTTGGGGTAGCGGTCTTTATTAAACCGCTACAAAATCATTAATTTTGTAACGGTTACTTGGTTTAACCGCTACTAAACGCAGCGGTTTTTATATTCACTTTCGAAATTCACGCGCTACTGTTCACCTTTTCACTTTTCACCCTTGTACTTTTACTTTTCACATCATGGTTTCTCACGACAAGGGAAAAGAGAAAGTAGTTGAACCCCGAAAAGGCCTATCAAGGGTAGTAGCGTAGAGGAGGCCGTAGGAGAGGGCATGGGCCTTTAAATGTCTCCGTTCAGCCCCCTCGGATAAATGCCCCCTTCAAACCCCCTCGATAAATGTCCACCCACGGCCCCCTCGGGTTGGGAATGAGTTTGATGGGCTCTTTGAAAATGAGCCAATCCCAAACCCCGAGACCCTACAAGAGACCGTAGGTGGACAACGAGGCACAAGTCTCTGTCGCTTGAGGACATCCTCAATGGTGATGATGACGAGATCGAGATTGAGATTCCCATAGCGGAGGCGGAGCGGTTTCTCGACGAGGACAACGAGCGGAACAAGGGTACCCTCGACCGTCGTCTTCTTGTTTCACCGGATTTACGGTGGATATCGAAGGTAAGTATAAGTAGTTTATTGGCAAAAAATAAAATTTAAATTCCCGGCCGTGTGAAAATTTATGTAAGTACAATACAACAATTTTGTCTTATAATTGTGCAGATGAATATGGGAACATCGCAGTGTGACGGGGATGTTCACACCTCGGGCCGGGAGAATGGCTACCGCGTGATAGTCCCCTCGGAACACGAACACGGACCAGCCGATCGGCAGTGGTGGTCACCTGTTGAACCGATACCTGTCACAATTTGGCGGGAATTGGGTATGGTTCCCGATCTTTTTCCAGAATTGGAAAAAGATCCTGAAGGAGATCAAGGATAAGGCGTTTGAGGACGTTGTGCAGGTAAATTGTGGTTAATTTAGTTATCTGTTTCTTAATTAATTATTACTTAATTACTAATTATTTTATGCTATAGAATAAGTTTAAACTGCGAGCCAACGCAAAGAGGTATGTAAAGTTGAAAATGGGAGAAGTGTGGAAGAGTCGGAGGGGTCGTCTCTACACCCAATGTAATGGAGATTCGACTATGCCTCTGCAGCAACTAAAGGGAGAACGTCCCAGATGGCGTGGACCCAAATCACTGGGTAGCTTTTGTCTAATATAGGAGGAGTGCAGAGGCACAGGTACGTATTTTAATTAATCATAGTTCCGTTTTTTTTTCTATGAGGGTATTGTATAATTACTCATTTATTTTGCGGCTCTATCCCGAGGAACACCGATCCAGGGGCAGCTCAAAGGATCAATCACACGGGTGGATCCAAGATGTTTGCCGTGACCTACGGTGAGATGGTATGTTAAAAGTTAAATTAATTTTATGTTTAATTGATTATTGTTTTGTTTTGAAAATAACAAAGTTTATACTCTTTTAACTCTTTCAAAGAAGAGAAGGCTCGACAGAGGGTGGTCAGACGGACTATGGGCAGTTGTGGAAACGCACACATAGACACCGTGATGGGACGTCGATCTCTGAGACACAAGAGGAGATAATAGTAAGTTACAAAAAACTAATTAAATAGTTAATGTTGTATATTAAAATTTAATTAAATTGATTGATTAATGTTTTATGAAATATATGCGGCGACCCGGATTGAGCAGAGCCAAAGAAGAGATACGTCGGGCCGTGACCCGAGTCACGGGGTTCTCGTTGATCCTACGGCCACATTGAAAGCCGCTGGGGCCCGCCGAGCATCCCGGCGTGTTAGGGGCTTTAGGCTAGGCGCCAAGCCTAGCATGGTGTACCGCAGGGACTCCTCCTCTGCTGGGAGTGCCGGCTCGAGCAGACCACCACCAGAGGCGGTTGATGCGATGATTGCCGAGCAGGTTACCGAGCAGCTTGACGGGAAGGTTGCCGAGCAGGTTGCTGCAGAGAGGGCTAGAAATGAGGCTAGGACTAGGCGCATGCGAGGGTCTCGGCGGTTGGTTCGCTAATCGAGGACTAGCCGGAAGTCACTTGCCGGGCCTTGTCGAGTTGCTACCGAACGACGGTTTCCATCTCCCGAGCCTCCCCTCCGTTCATCTTCGAGGATTCCCCCACGCCTCCACCGCCTCCCCCCTCCCCGTCTAGATGTTGCTGCTGATCAAGATGAGAGGGTTGTTACCTCTGGTCGAGCCCACACCGTCCCTGAGAGAGACCCCACTGAGACAGGACCTGATCATCGGGCCCCTGATAGTTATTAGTTTTTTTTTTTGTTCAAGAATTCGGTTTGTACAATCGGATGTTTGTTGACAATTTTTTTAAATTTAAATATTTGTTATCTTTTTTTTAAGTCAAAAGGTTTTTTACATTTAAATTTTATCAAAGAATAAACGGAGTTTATAATTTGTAATAAAAAAGATATGTTAATATTACACCCAAAACAAAAAAAAAAGTTACTAAATTTTGTAGCAGTTAAATCCTCAAACCGCTACAAAATATATTTGTCGCGGTTAATCTATTTACCCACTACAAATTCGAACTTCAAATTAAAAAATAAGCGCCTAAACTTCCAACGGTCATCATTTTGTAGCGGTTGCCGTAGCGGTTTGTGAACCGCGACTAATTTATGGCGCGATTTTTCAATTCAAATTTGTAGCGGTTCATTAACCGCGACAAAATTTGAGCTGAAAAATTGTTGCGGCCGATGTCGCGGTTGTTAACCGCTACAAATGTTCCCCGTTGCATTTAAGATCTCAAGTTATGGGATGAAAGTAATTAAACATTGTCTCTATATTAATATACTTTCTTTGCTTTATTTACTACAGATGGATAAATCATGGATCAAGATGCCGCGCAATTCTTCAGTATATTTAGCGGGATTAAATAAGTTCTTAGATTTCGTCTTCTCTCACGCTAGCGTTAATGGCAAGATCGTGTGTCCTTGTTGTAGATGCAAGTTTAAGAAGTGGCAAACACGAGAAGGTGCTATGGAACATCTTCTTATTAAGCCTTTCCTAGAAGCATATACATTCTCGGGGTGTTCATGGTGAGGAACGTGGTATGAGATATGGGGATCATCTTCCTCAAACCTCACAAATAGGAAATCAACTCGCTACCTCAAGATGATCCGGTTAATGATGCTGTTCGCGATGCTTTTGGTGTTCAAGACGACAACTTCACAGCGAGTGCGGGTGGTCCCGAACCAGC
The DNA here is from genome assembly GCA_019022655.1 of Acacia acuminata. Taxonomy (NCBI): domain Eukaryota; kingdom Viridiplantae; phylum Streptophyta; class Magnoliopsida; order Fabales; family Fabaceae; genus Acacia; species Acacia acuminata. The sequence continues at coordinate 504,928 of JAFJYI010000195.1, read as the reverse complement.
TTTTCTACAGAATGAAGCAAACGGGAATTTTTCAGCCTCATGGATGAGAGCGATCGTCCTTTGTATCAAGGTTGTCAGAAATACTCAAAATTATCCTTTATGATCAAATTGTACCATATCAAGTGCATGTGTGGGATCACTAATAAGGCGATGTTGATGTTGCTGGAATTACTACGAGATGCTTTCCCTGACGCAGACATTCCCACAACCTTCTACGAGGCCAAGAAGATAATCAACAGATTAGGATTGGACTATGAAAAAATCGATGCCTGCCCTAACGACTGCATGCTTTATTGGGGGGAGGACGCTCGGAGGGAGACTTGTAAGAAGTGTCACACTTCGAGGTCCAGGACCTGCTCGTAAGGGAAAAAAGCGAAGAAGAAACCCGCAAAGATTCTAAGGTACTTTCCTTTAAAACCTCGCTTACAAAGATTGTTTATGTCGTCTAAGACAACTGAGCATATGAGGTGGCATGATGCCGACAAGAACGAAGATGGTAAACTCGACATCCATGAGATGGTAAAGCATGGAAAGCGTTCGACTCAGACTTTCCCGATTTCACGGCGGACCCTAGAAATGTTTGTCTTGCTTTGGTGACCGATGGTTTCAATCCGTTTGGGAATCTTAGCACAAGTTATAGTATATGGCCAGCTTGTTTTGATACCTTACAACTTGCCCCCTTGGATGTGTATGAAACAAAGCTCCTTCATTATGTCAATGATCATTCCAGCAAAAAGGCACCAGAAATGACATCGATGTGTATCTACAACCGCCGATCAATGAGTTGGTGGAGTTGTGGAATGTAGGCGTGAGACGTATGACGCGCACGAGAAGACACTGCTCAACTTGCGTGCGGCATTGATGTGGACTATCGCTGACTTCCCGGACCGAGAACATTATTCGGGTGGAATGTGCATACCGGCCTTGCATGTCCGGCTTGCAATTTTGACTCGACTCGGGCGCCTTCCCGCCGTAAGTGGTGCTTCATGGGTCATCGGAGGTTTCTCGATCGTACTCATAGTTTAGGTTGCAACGCAATCGTTTCAATGGGCAACAGGAAAAAAGAGGACCTCCTCGCATATTATCCGGTGCAGAGATCATAGAGCAGATTGTGGATGTTGATTTTGAGTATGAGAAAAAAGACGATCCAGCAAAGGCAGGGACAAAGACGGTCAGGGCTTCTGGTTCCGTGACCCAACAATGGCGGAAGATAAGCGTATTCTTCGCTCTTTTGTATTGGAAAGATAATTTGCTCCGACATAGTCTGGATGTCATGCACATTGAAAAGAATGTGTGCGACAATGTGTTGCACACGATTATGAACGAACCAGGCAAGTCAAAAGATCATCTTCAAGCGAGGAAAGATTTACAGGAGATGGGGGTTCGTGCGTACGCGTGGCCGGATGAGCATGGCAGATTTCAACCGGCAAAATTCACCCTGACAAAACCAAATAAGGAAATCTTCCTCGCCACTTTGAAGAAAATAAAAGTTCCTGACGGGTATTCAAGCAACATTTCACGATGTGTGGACGTACAGTTTGAAAGGTTACTCGGGCTGAAGAGTCATGACTCACATGTGCTTATGCAAAGCTTACTTCCGCCGGCCATAAAAAATACACTCGCCTCTCGATGTGTCGATCGCTTTGGTCGAGCTTTGTACTTTCTTTCGGAAGTTGTGTTCCAAGGTGTTGATCGTGGAGGAACTCGACTAGCTGCAACAAGAAATCATTCTTACGTGCCATTTGGAGATGATCTTTCCTCCTTCATTTTTCACGGTCATGGTTCACCCGACGTACACCTTGTTCACGACACAAAGCTTTCGCCCAGCTTCACTACCGATGGATGTATCCTATTGAGAGGTACTCTTTTAAAATTAATTACTTCAGCATTATATTACTTCCTAGTCGCATGTTTAACCATTGATGTATCGACATCTTTCCTTATTACTTTATAGGTTTCTTGGGAAACTAAAATCTTATGTGAGGAATAAGGCGTGGCCTGAAGGTTCAATAGCAGAAGGTTATCTTGGGGATGAGGTCTTGTATTTTTGTTCCAGGTACTTTGATGACATTGAGACGTCATTCAACCGACCGCCCGTGTGGACGATTGTCCCGAGCCGAGCCCAGTCATCGCCTTCGAGTTGTTATTCCCTCGTGTTGGTAAACCGTTATTCCCTCGTTGGCGGATGTGAGAACTTCAAACTCACGGCACTTGAGAAGTTTCAAGCACATAGACATGTCTTGATCAATTGCACTAAAGTTGAACCATACCTTCGCAAAGGATTGCACAGATATATATATATATATATATATATGTTATCCTATATGTTTCCTAACATTTTATAGGCACATTTCTTGCTCGTCATCGCATGTTTAATTGCAGGAATTCAGAGTCATGTGAAGCGTCGCCTAAGGATCCGCATACGTACATCATCCGAAATTGATAGAAAGGTCTACAGAGAATTCCAGGGTTGGTTTAGGAGGAGAATAATAAATGACCACAACCCTCACTCACCAAAAGATTCGAGCTCTTGCAATCGGCCCGCTTGACCACGCCCAAAGATTTACGGCATACAATGTCAATGGCTTCAAGTTTTGCACGGTTTCACGAGATCAGGGATTGCTGACCCAAAACTCGGGTGTATATGGCATGTTTGGGACGAGGAGTTATGCGAGCAGCAGTGACGGGAACATGCAGTTCGGTGACGTCCCGTATTATGGAAAACTGGTTGATGTGGTCAGGATAACTTACCAAGGCCTTTTCTCTGTGACGCTGTTCAAGTGTTTGTGGGCGAATACGACAACATCCCGGGGACTCACGACCGACGACTTAGGCATCACATCGTGAATTTCTCCCGCCTATTCACACCGGTCAGTCTGAAGATGACGAGCCATATATTCTTGCCTCAGAGGCCTATTTATTATGTCGCCGATGAGAGGCACAGGGATTGGAATATGGTGGTTCATTTAAAGCCTCGGGACCTTTACGACAGGGGCGATGGTGAGAACGTCACATACGATTGTGAGCCGCTCCGCCGCGCCAAAACTTTTTCCTGCACGGCGATGACACTTTACCTATAGTTCGGTACGTTTTTTAATATACGCAGTATGAAATTTAAAAATAGCATTTCACAAAATTTTTATATATGTCTTATTCCATATCCAACTCACACGTAACTTTTTATCACTACTCTTCATTTTCCTTTTGTTTTTAAAAAAAAACCCCAAAAAAAAAAAACATTGTAGCGGTTAATAACCGCCACTAATAACAAAAAAACCGTTGCAAAATGAAACCGCTACAAAAAACAAAAAAAACCGCGACTAAAATAAACCTCTAGCAAAAACTGAAACCTTAACAAGCTACAAATAGATGCGCCGACATCAAAATAAATACCCCACCAAACCACATTCAATATGCTTCACTCTTTTTTCTACACGCGTTTTCTCCCCATTTTCTCTCATATTTTGGCGTTTTCTCAACGAGTGGTGTTTGAATGAGGTAAGTGTCACTTAGCTTGATAAAATCTAGTGATTATCGAAATATTTGTTTTTTGTTCTATCCGGTTGATATTAACTTCTCTTATTTTTACGGTGGATTTTGTCGATTTTTAACTTTTTTCCTTCTTTCACATACTTATTCTTCGATCTACTTTCCCACTTTTTTTCTATAATTTATTTTATATTAATGAACTCATAAATATTTCTTATTATACTCATATATTCTTTTTGTTTTACATATCTATAGTAATCTTATACAATCGAATATCATATTTTAATATCATTTATTTTTAATAAAAATATAAATGATTAATAAGAATGGTTAAAAATATTATGTTTTTTTTTCAATTTCATTCATTTGTAGTGGTTATATAAGCGCTACAAACAACAAAATACCGAGGCGCCAGAACATGTTTTCAAACAAATAACGTCAATTGTTGTAGCGGTTTTTTAACCGCTACAAATATAAAAATAAAAATAGTGGCAAAACTTTTTTTAAAAAATATGGCCGGAATTATTTGTAGCGGTTTCTGACCGCTACAAATATTTTGGCGGTAAAATTTTTTCCAGATATTTTGGAATATTTAGTAACGGATAGATAACCGTGACAAAATTTATTCATTTTGTCACGGTTTTTGTACCGCGACTATTGTGCAAATAAACTTTCAGTTTGGCCTTATATAGTGGCGGTCAACTAAAACCGCAACAGTTACAGTAGCGGTTTATGTTGTTGTAGTAGCGGTTGTTTTTAACCGCTACAAATTGGTTTGTTTCGGTCGATTTTGTAGCGGTTTTTGTAACCGTGACAAATGTTGTTTGTCACGGCCGAAACCGCTACAAATGCACGATTTTAACCGCTACTAGTGACCCGTTTTTTTGTAGTGTTATAAATAAAGGTAGTGAGTGAGAATAATAATTAATATGATATTATAATTTAGAGTAATTAGTAGGGTTAACATTGGAAGTTACTTAAATTATAGGCTAATGTTATTGACTTTAAATGTTTTTATTGGTTTGTGAGAATTTTTAGTTGGTGCCTTATAATAAAGACCAAAGAGAGTATTAAAAAAGATGTATTTGATAGAATTGATAATAAGGAAATTATGATGGAATTCCAAAAAATAAAGCCTAGAAGAATAACATTGTAATTATTTTTTATCGTAATATACTTTTGTTATTAAAATATATGTACTTGAACTTATTGAGTACCCACCCTTCATTGTAATTTATGTAGCTATATTTCTAACAAAGACTTAGCCTTACTTTTCTAAATGACAAGTTTGTAAAATGATTGCCTCTCTTATTATATTATCAAGATTCACTTGATTTCATGAATATTTTTTTTCTTGTTTATATTGTTTTGTTTTTAATGCATTTAAAACTTTCCTTAAAAAAAAAAAAAAATAATAAAATAAAATAAAATATCGGGGGCAGCCCCCAAATCCTCCCACCAATGGTGCCCCCTTTAGTAATTTTCTGAATCCACCCTTGCTAACTCGATACACACACATACACATAACCATTAAAAAGATCTTGCATGTAAGGGTGCGAATAGGCTAGGCCCCTACACAGCGGCCTACGTCCGGCCTATTTAGGGCCTGGTCAAGCCTGACCTATTTGTTAAAAAGACCAGGCCAAGACTTATTTAAAGGTCTGAATATGTAAATAGGCCAGGTCTATTTTTCTAAGGCCCGACCAAGTCTTCAAGCCTGGCCCGTTTAAGTATTAAATAATTATATTTATATTTATATCATATAAATAAGATAATATTTATTGTTTTTCATTCTTATATTATAATTTCAAGATATATTTATATAAATTTTGATAGGCTTAAAGTATACAAAGCCTATTTATGGCCTCCAAGGCCTATGATATGAGGCCTTTTTAAAGGCTTACATTGTAAGTAGGCATTTAAAAAGACTTCAGGCTCGACCAGGCATTATAAAGGCTCAGGCCTGAGCCTAGAAAAAGGCCTGAATTCAGGTTCAAGCCTTTTGCCCCCATTGCAGGCTCAGCCTATTTAGCCAAAGCTTGGCCTGACTTTCCCTATTTCCATGCCTACTTGCATGAAAGCATGCATATATTGCAGGGCGGAACCAGGGATTTTATCGAGAGGGGGCGAAAATAAAAAAAAACATGCGTCATAAATAAAAGTATTTGAAATACGACATAGACCTAAGGTATTTGGAGATAATTAAAGCTTATAAGGCCCACATTTTTATTATTATATTCTTTATTTTTTATATATATATATATATAAACAAATGAAAGGTGAGGGAGTAGGGAGCTGAAAATAAAGGCCCCACTTCGTCAAATCAAATCAATCAACATCCAAAAACCATAATCCTGTAAAAACCATCTTGGTGAAAATGCAAACACACAAAACCTTATAATGTATAGCTTTCAGCGCCCACCTATTCTTTTTTTTTTTTTTAAATAATAATAATAAATTTAGGGGGGCAGGGCCACCCCTAGCCCCCCTTTCCGCCCTAAACTGGACAAAGGCGTACAGTATTTCAATTATCGTTTCTATCCAAATTCAAAACACCCAACATAAAAGATTAACATGATAATAAGATGAAGACTTCATCAGCTACAAGATAATTTCCAAATGCAAAGCCACGATTTTCATTCCTTATGTGCATCGTTTTTTTTTTTTTTTTTTTCCTTTTTATGACCATACAACGCTGATATATGAATTAATCCCTCCAGTCCTAATTATAGGAACATCTTTGTAGTGTAAATTACACTACAAAATGTTCCTATAATTAGGACTGGAGGTAGTAGTATATAACCCTTAGGCTTTGTTTTAATCCTATGACTCTTTTATAACTATCTTAAAGTCCTATCAGTTTCCAACCAGCGACATACATAACAAAAGAATATGACAGCAAAAGTTCTTGGTTCCTAATGTGTATATGGTTTATGTATAACCACCCCGTATTGATAGCAAATGCAATAGCTTTAATGGATTGTGTGACTTAAGGACATATTTTGGAATCTTTATATGTAAGGAACTTGATAAAACTTCTCTGTTTATGCTTCCAACACATATATAAACACATATATCTATATTTCAGCTTTGATTTAGTTTCCCTTATATATATACAACAACATACATATACCCACGCCTATATATATATATATATATCTATTCATTTTCAAAACATGACAGCAAGCAAAAAGCTTCTTGGTCAAACCATATTTTCTAGATGCATAGCAGCGACTACATCAGCAAAATTAACTTCCATATTTCAAATATATATGCAGTGGCATTTATTTGTATCTATATTTAGTAGCACACGTTAAACCTTTCCCTTTCTCTTTTATAAATATAGCGTGTGTGTATAAATATATATATATATATATATATATATGTATATATATATTCCACAGCAAAGCAACGTTTTGCAACAACTTTCATGACAGCAAGAATTTAGCAAAGTTTTAGTTTCATAGCAGATAATATATATATATATATATATATGTATGTATATATATGATTACAGTAACGTTTTCTATATTTTTCCCAAGGCAACGTTCTCATTCCTCTTCCTAATATATACATATATCAGCATGTTATTGTTTATCAAGAAAACAAGAAGGGAAGGAAGGCTTAAACTTCCCTCTGTTTTCTTGGTTTAAAATAGAGCTACAAGAATAGTTGAACTCCCTCACTCCTTCCTCGACTTCACTCTCTGACCGTGTTTCTGTTTCTCTAGGTTGCTCAAAATGGGTGAATGAAGCTAAGGAGCATGGGTTATATAAGGACCAAAGGGTCCAGTCCAATGCAAAAACACGCTGGGTTGTAGCTATCGTGATCCCATGGAAGTCGTTGATGCAATCTACGTTGTTGACTGTGTTTTCTGTGGTCTTTTACGCGTTTTGTTTTGTTTTTTTTCTTTCATTTCTCTCACTGCACCTGGCCGAATGACACAAAAAGGGAGTGCTGATGAATACATTCTTTTTTTTAGCATATGGGTCGTGACGCTGAGGGTAAAACATGAGATCTCTCTGCCAAAACATAAACTCGAGTTTACATATATAAACTCGAGTTTGATGTGAAGCTTTAAGACTCTCAGTCAAGCCCAAACTTGAGTGTTGAAAACATTAACTCAAGTTTGGTCAAGGTCACAAAAACTTGACAAAACTCTTCATTTAGTACAAACTTGAGTTTCCATATCAAAACTGGAGTTTACTTAAGTTCAAAACATTGGGAGCTGTAAGACCAAACTCAAGTTTACTCTCGCAAACTGAAGTTTTGCTTACTTTGGAAAATATTGAAGAGTCTCTCAGATGGTGCAAACTCGAGTTTGTAAACCTAAACTCGAGTTTGTCTTAATGTGAAAAACTTGGAGTGTTCTCTGTATGTCATAAACTCGAGTTTGCCTATGCAAACTGGAGTTTTCTTAGTTCATTAAAATTGAGCTACCATTTGTCAAGTACAAACTCAAGTTTTCTAGCCAAAACTTGAGTTTGCATTTGACAGTAAGTCTTTCAACTTACCAAAGACAAACTTCATCTTGAGTTTACAATTGTCAGTTATCATCAAAACACATAGAGAACTAACACTTCCAACACCCTTTTTTCCATTCCCGCGCCTTGAACCAAGGATATGGTAGTGTAAGAGCAAGTCCCTTACCACTTGCTCCTAAGGTATGTTGGTTGTTGCTGCATTTTGAATGGGAGAGATGGGTTAAATGAATGACTAAGGAAATGAGGTGGAATGAGTTCTTGTATATGGGCTGAAGTTGGGCTTGAGTATTAGATGGATTGAGGGTGTATATTTGCGTGCTGTACGTATAGAGAAAAGAATGAATGGGCTTTGGGTTTAACCAAACCTAAATGAATAATAAAACTGATGACGCATATGTGCTGCAACCATGCTTGTCTGAATAGCATGTGTGTTTCTAGGTTTGACAAGTTAGTGCAAATTAAGAGGTATATAGGGTCCACTCTAAAATTATTCCACTTAATACTTAATCTTATTTAAGGATTTCTCTTTCTCCAATAAATTCTTTAGGCCATAATGTCTATAATTTTTAGGCCTAAATTATTCATTTTTTTTTTTTGAATTTATTCTTTCCCAAAATAAATTAATGTAAGGGAAAAATAAGCCTAAATTTCAAATAATTATTCTCATAATTGTTTTAAGCCAAACTTTTGTAATTAATTTGCTTATATTATTAAAACTTTAAAATCCCAAAATTTGGGATGTTACACGATGACAACATTAATATTGTTTACCCCGATGCCGCATTGCTTCCAATGTTTTTGTCTTTGGTGAAGAACTGTATCTTGCTAATAAGTGTAATATTCTAAATTTGCTCTGAAAAATTTTCATTTGGAGAAAAGAAATGGTGGATTATAACTAAAAAGTCAAATTTTTACTCGAATTAACCGATTTCGTCAAAACCGAAAATTTCGAGATACATGTTGGCACAAAGTAGGATATTTGTATCTAACATCCAATTAATTTATTTAGGAAATTATTTTTTACCAAAGTGAAATTTATAAAGGTGGATATATATGGAATTATATAAAGTGAAATTTGGCCCAAATAACTATAAAATCAATATTTAAAATTTAGGGCCTATTTTTCTAAAAATTTAAGGAGAAATCGTAAGAGATAAGTTTGGGCTAGAAATTTTAGAAACAATATTCTATAGTCTAGAGAAGCTAATTAAGGAAAAAAGTCCTTATAATGTTAAGAATTAACTAATTTCTAACACCTACTCAGTATTTGCAACTATATAAGTAAAGAACTAAGTTGCAAATAAAATTTTTGTAAAGGATCAAATAACATTATATTGAAAAGAATTCCACAACACCCTCTTCCCATGAATTTTCGGTCAAGGATAGTGATTATATGATCCCCAAAAGTTAGACTACTTGACCACGTACCTTTTCTTTGCCTAAACCATCAAGTTCCTTTATATATCTAATATGTCGGAACCATCAAGTTGCTTTTAATATCCAATATTCCATTCTCTTGAGCCTTCAAGTACGTGATAGCTAGTTGCCAGGTGCCAGGGAGATTTAATTGTAATAGATGGCAACATGGTAATTAAGGAAAATATTAAGTCTAATATATTTCCCAAATTCCAACCGTCATTTCATTCTTTCTTTTCTTTTATCTAAGCAATCAGCCAACAGGGACCCTTTATTAATTGATCAAGTAACCGAGCCTCCCACACACATGTGCCAATATTCAACCGCCACCTCACCTCTCTAATATAATGGTCTGGACTTATGCTTCAGCCCACCGCCACTCCCTTTTAACATTCATTAATCCTCATCTTTCTTTCATTTCTCATTAAGTCGGCAAATTTACACGAAACAGAAAATAGGAACCAAAATAGAGAGTGAGACCAAGAGAGGAGTCTGGAGAAGGTACAGAACAAAGAGGAGGAAGGAAGACCAAGAATTTTGCTTCTCACTACCTAAGCACCTAAGGCATGGTAATTAAAATTTCGATTTATCATTGCGATTTTACGTTTTTACGATTTTTCTTCATTAAAACGATTTTACTAATTTTCCAAATGCTTTTATGTTTTTACGATTTTGCTACGTTACGATTTTACGTTTTACGATTTTTCATTCTCCTTCCATTTTCAGATAAAATCTACGTTTTCACTACCATGACCTAAGGTAAGCTCTCCAAGAACTCTCACAATTCTGTTTCATCGATTGAACTGTTTGGAGAGGCATATAATGCCTCAAAAAATCTGGCTTTGGATAGAGTAACTGAAGAAACTAGTAGAAAATCATAGGTTGAAGCTTATGTGCTTGATACTTGTGGTTGTGTGTGAAGAAATATGGTAATTTCAGTTTTGTGTGTTAGATTTGCTTGCTGCGTGGGTACTGAATCAGGGAAGGATTTAGTATGTTTTAAATATGAGTTTGAATTTTGGAAGATAACCTTGAAGAAAAAGTTCCTATATTGTGATTGGTGCAAATTGAGTTGAAAGTCATGGACTTTTCTCCTTGCCCTGTTTTTTGGTCAGCATTTTTCTCTATAGGGGAGTTGTATTTTGGCCAATTTTATGGTTTTATTGTGTTCAAAATGAAAAATTTTGTAGGTAGAGGTTCGGTAGAAATGTTGGAAGCTCCGAGATTAAATTGTATTGAAACCCAAAAACTGTTTTGGAGATTCCAGTCTGGGATGTCATTTTTTGCAACGAATGTTCAGGCCGGTGAATGATGTCCAATTGCCATGAACATTTATAGGATTAAAGTAGACATAGTAAGGATTAATTTGATAAGTAACACATAGTTTTCTGAATTATGTACAATTAATTATGAATATTTGAATTTAACCCCTGAATTTGGACTTTATCTGCGACCAGCGAGGGTATTTTTGGAATCTGGGAAAAACCTGCGTGGTCATGACAAGTATTTTTAGTCAAAATTAGACATATTAAGGATCACTTTTTCTTTGGAACCACCCCAAAATGATGTTTCTAGATTTAATTATGAATTTTTGAATATCAGTCACCTTTTGCTGGAAATTCCTGAAAAAATGACGAAAATAGAGGGAATATAAGTTTATATTAAATTCCTTAATAATAAAAGGAATTTAGTAAATATGGACACATGAATTGGGATTATTTTAAATTATCAAAATAGAATATTTACTGAGGAGGAATTAATTATATCTATATTTTGTTATTTTGGGACTGTTTGTGATATTGTGCATTGGAAAATTTCATTATTATTTGTGGTCGACTTTTAGGTAGTAACCTTAATTATCATATACTCTATGTGACTTGTGTATGTATGTTTTACCATGTAAATCGCATATATTTGGTTATCATTTATTTCCAAGCGCTCTGGAACCAGAACATGTTGTGTGCAATAAGGGTCTTGCTGTGTGTCATGCCCGGCAGTGTGTGTTGTGTGCTATTAGGACTGCTAGTTCCGGATTTGGCTATGTGCCTTGTTGTGTGTATGATAATGAATGCTATGTGGTTTGTGTTTTTTATTCTTGGTTTTCTTACATGCATTATTTATACATTTTATATGAGATTAATGGTTACTCTGGGATTCAACTGTGAATCCCAAACCCTTTTAAGCCCTCTGGCAGCTCATCTAGGTCTGAGCAGGGAGACAGAGGTAAGGCTCCGGAGCTGGACTAGTGTGGTGGAGGATGTTGGTGATTTCTTTTGGTCATTTATTTTGGTTTCCCGGATGACTATATTTTCATATAATTATTTTGGGAGCCGTAATGTGATATGACTGTATATTTAAATCCCTCTGGGGAAATGTATCTTCCCGTATTTTATCATACCAGCATTTAATTGTCCAAACCGGTGCATGCTTTGCTGCTAATACTCTAATAAACGACGTAAAATAACATGGGAAAATAATTTAAAATTTGAGGTAAAGTAAAGGATCACACTAACGCCACCCGAAAGGGCAAACCCGATAGGTGTGTTACAATAAGCACGATACATTAATATTCTAATAGCACTAAAATATGGTACTTCGGACCAAGTAGTTCTTCAACAATTAATTGTCTTTTGAAGCTCTTCAGAGTTCCAATAACATAAACAACAGTTATAAGTTATAACAAATTCACTTCTATATCTTTTCATAAAGATACATGGGCATATTAGGTTATGTTGTACCCTTCTTTTCATCAGATATTCTTTGAGACAATTATACCACATGCGCCCTAATAGCTTCAAGCTAAGGGACTTATTTAACTTAAATGAGTATTGTTCTTAATGTTAGTTCTCTATGTGTTTTGATGATAACGACAATTGTAAACATAAGTTGAAGTTTGCTTTTGATAAGTTGAAAAACTTATTGTCAAAGGAAAACTCGAGTTTCGCTTTGGAAACTCGAGTTTTGACTTTGACAGAGAGTAGCTCAATTTTAATGAACTAAGCAAAACTCCGCTATTCATGAGAAACTCGAGTTTTGGTCTTATAGAGAGCACTCCAAGTTTTTCATCCTAAGACAAACTCGAGTTTTGATTTGCAAACTCGAGTTTTCATCATACGAGACTCTTCAACATTTTCTGAAGAAGACAAAACTCCACTTTTCATTTGGAAACTCGAGTTTGGGTCATACAGAGAGTCTTCAACATTTTGAACCTATGAAAACTCCGGTTTAATATGGAAACTCCAGTTTTCAGTTTGCCATGAGTTTTCTAAGTTTTCTAAAGTTTTGAGAAAACTCGAGTTTTGGTTTGGAAACTTGAGTTTACACTTGCGAGGTTCTCAAGTTTTACTCAATTTTTGGAAACTCCGGTTTTCATAGAAAACTCCAGTTTTGACTTGGCATAGATTTCTCAAGGTTTTCATACTTAAATGAAAACTCGAGTTTAGCTTTGAAAACTCGAGTTTTGGCCAAGCCGAGAGCTTTGCTCTTTTTTAATGTTTTGAAAACTCCAGTTTGATGTTTTAGACTAAAACTCATACTTCATATTAAAAGTCCAAAACTCGAGTTTTGAGTTCCATTCAAAACTATAGTCCAAAGCTCAAATCGCGACGTTCCTCTCTGGAAGAAGGAAACTTGAGTTTTGCTATTAGTGCACAGTGACAAACTCGATTTCAGATAAACAAACTCGAGTTTGTGTCGTAGAGTTTGAAATTCAAATCTTACGAATTTGTGAAATCTTCTTGTTTGATCTTAATACTTCCCATTATCATTCATTAATATTCCTAGCTATGTTTAACCACTTTGTTAGTGAGTTTCAGATGATTTAGAGGATATTAAATGAAGATTTGAACTAAAGCAAAAAGTGATGTCAAGACATTAAATGCAAAGTGCAGAAAACTTGCATCATTTTGGACAATCATTCTACATGCGTTGCAAAGGGATTAATGTTTTCTTTCCACATCCAGTAGCTGCTCTTCCAACGGATTAAAGGTCAAGAAGTCAAGCATAGACATCTGTGCAACTGGATTAAGCAAAGCATAGAGAGAAGAAGACCTAAGCTCATCCTAATCCTTGCTGAATGTCTCCAACGGTTACATTAGGGATTTCAACGGTCATTTAATGCTCTCTTTGTATAAATAGAGTTGAGTTCAATTCTTCTCAACAACCAATCTGCTGAAAACGAATTGCATTCAAGTTTACCAACTACTATTTCAGTTTTCACATGTAAAGTATCTTTTGATACATTGATCTTCAGTGTTTATCTTTATCTACTCTTAGAGAGAGTTCATTGATTATAAATCATTTATTATAAGTATCTCAATTCGGGGGACTTGGAGATTGGGATATTGATTGCAACTTGTAAGGGGAGTAAGTTCTAGTGAGATAATTACTCTTGAGTTACAGAGTGTGTAATCAATTGAGATAGTGAAAATCCCAGAGTGTCTGGGGACTGGACGTAGGTCAAGAGATTAGACCGAACTAGTATAAATTCCTTGTGTCTTGCTTTCCTCTCCTATTCTCTGTTCAGCTCTGTTTTAATATTCGAAAACAGAGTAACTCGAAAAGAATTTTAAAATCCCCAATTCACCCCCCTCTTGGTAGTTTGCTCCACTTTCACTTAAGAACTTGAATTAGATGCTTCTAACATCCTAAGTCCTTCAGGAACTTGTGCTTCTGGCACATTAAGTCCTTTAGGGACATGTGCTTCTAGCACCTTGAATCCTTCAGGGACTTTCACATAAATATCACTATCAAGTGAGCCATACAAATAGGTAGTGACAATATGGATCAAGCCCTTCATTTACTGATAGGCTAATCAAAAAATGAAAAGTAGTTGCATCCACTACTAGTGAATATGTTTCTTCAAAATCAATGTCAGGTTTTTGTGTAAAGCATTGAGCTATAAGACGTGCCTTATATCTTGTGATTTCACCCTTTTCATTTCTTTTGTGTACAAACACCTATTTGTATTCAACTGGCTTTACATCTTTAGGTGTAGGGACTAAAGGTCCAAAAACCTTTTGTTTTGCCAGTGATTTTAAGTTTGCATTAATGACATCTTTCTATAGGAGCCAATTCTTTCGCAATTGGCACTTGCTAATGGATTTTGGCTCATGATCCTTATTATCATTTATTACATCATATGCTATGTTATAAGCAAAGATGTCGTCAACGTTGACATTATTTCAGTCCCATCGGATTCTATTCATAACATAATTTACTGAGATCTTGTTATTTTCACATATTTCAGGTACCTAGTTCTCTTTTGGGACTACAACATTCTCTTCTCGGAGATATCTCTACCGGAGATAATAACTCTTCAAGAGATGGCTCTTCCGGAGTTACCAATTTTTCTTAATTATCCTCAATTTGATCATCTATATTCTTAGCTCCTTTTCTATTTCGAGTATTTTTATCTTGGGAACCGATGGGCTACCACGCTTTAGGTGTGCTTTAAATTCATTTATAATAAGTTGTTCTTCAAGGAGATCAATTCGAATAGGAGCATTAATAGCTGGGACATGTGACTTTGTCACTTTCTTTACGTCAGTAAATGCTTCTGGCATTTGATTAGCTAAATTCTACAAATGAATTATCTTTTGAACTTCCAGTTCACATTATTTTGTATGAGGATCAAAATGAGCCAATGATAATTCATTCCAGTTAATCTCTATACCCAACTGCTTATTTTCTCCCCCCTCATGTTAGGAAAACAATACCAAATCACAATTGAGTAATCAAGTAGTATAAGTCTCTTAAATCCATTTGTTACCTTTAGAAACATCATTTTGTTTCATTTAGAGACAAACAAGATGAAGGAGGTCCTTACACAACATTTTGTTAGTTCTCTATGTGTTTTGATGATAATTAACATTTGTAAACATTCATTGAAGTTGGTCTTTGGCAAGTTGGAAAACTTATCGTCAAAGCCACACTCGAGTATCGGTTTCGAAACTCGAGTATTGACTTGACAGAGTTGTTCAAAAACCATTACACAAAGCAATACTCAAGTGTTGGACAAAACACTCGAGTATTGGACTTAAAGAGAGCACTCCAAGTTTTTCAACCCTGAGTCAAACTAGATTATTGATATGCATACTCAAGTATTGAACACACGAGACAATTTCAATGATGACTTTAGCTTTCAATACTCAAGTATTCCATTGAATACTCAAGTATTGGCCATACGAGAGATATCAAGTTATTCATCTTATGGACACTCGAGTTTTAGTTTTGCACACTTGAGTATTGGACTTTCACAAAGCTTTCATATTTGACATGTGTTTATGAATACTCAAGTATTCTTTTGAAAACTCAAGTATTGTATTGTCATCAATTTATCAAAGTTTTTCAAGCACCTAGAATACTCGAGTATTGGTATCCACACTCGAGTATTGGACTGACAGAAAGACTACAAGTTTTATACATATATTGAATACTCAAGTATTCACTTCAATACTCAGGTGTTGGCTTGGCAAAGATTTCACAAAGCTTTTCTAAAACAAATGCACACTCGAGTATTGATTTGGAAACTCGAGTATTGGACTTACGTAGAGCTTTCATCTTTGACAACAATTTGAACACTCAAGTATTCATTTCAATACTCAAGTATTGACTTGGGAAAGACTTCACAAAGTTTTTCAAGATGAATGAATACTCGAGTATTGAGTTGAAAACTCGAGTATTGGGCATACGAAAGCTTTCCCTTTTGTCAATGATTTGAACACTCAAGTATTGAAGACAATACTCAAGTATTGAGGTTTTGAACTTAAACTTATTTTCATATCAAAAGTTCAAAACTCGAGTATTGATTTGGACACTCGAGTATTGACCTTACTTCAATGATAAGTGTAAATGGAGCTATATACCCAAGAGGGGGTGAATTGGGTATTTTAAAACTTTTCAGAATATGCTCTGTTTTGAAGTAATGAAACCGAGATAAACAGAGGAGGAAGGGAAGGAAAGCTTGCACAAGAGAAATTATCCTGGTTCGGTCTTATCTTTGACCTACATCCAAATCCCAAGCCACACTTGGGATTTTCAATCCACTATACTCACAAACCGATTACACACTCGTACTCAAGAGTAGTTCTCTCTCTAGAACTCACTCCCCCTTACAAGTTGTAATCAATACACCCAACCACCAAGTCCCCCGACTTGTGGTTATCTCAATCAATAAATGATTTACGAGATAGAACTCTCTCACAGAGCGAGATAAAATGAACACTGAAGTACAAGTATCGATTGATACAATACAAGTGAAAGCCGAACACAATAAATGGCAATCAATAAATTTTCGCTCTCGTAGTTGTATCAGCTTGAGAAGAAGTTAATGAACTCTATTTATAGGTAGAGAACATTAAATGACCGTTGAATGATGAATCCAACCGTTGTAGGTGATTAGCATTAAGTCCGGTCATCTTCTCTCTCTAAACTCCAACTAATCCGATGCTAATATGATCTCGAGGTGGAACTCGAGGATTTGCCCGTTGGAGAAGAGTTTACTTGATGAAGAAAGCATTCTTGACCGTTGAGAATGCGTGCTCGATGGATTATCCAAAAGAAGGTTGATTTGCGAAGTGCATTAAATGCACCGTACACTTTTTGCTTTATGGCTTTGACCTTCAATAATCTTCATCTCTGCTAGCTAACCGAAATTCACTCAACAAACTTGTTAAACATAGTTGGGTTCATAGGTGAATGATTCATGAAAGCAATTAGAACAAACAAGAGTGATATGCAAATTCGTATAATTCAAAAATTGGTTTCAGCGTTGGTTACTCGAGTAAGTTCTTCGTTACTCGAGTAAGTCACTTGTGTGAGAGAGTCTTTACCGCAAGATCAAAAGGATACTCGAGTAAGCAGCTTCCAGAAGCAAACCATCGAGACTTGAACTTTTGAAACCAAAGTCTTTACTCGAGTAAGTTAGTGGTTTACTCGAGTAAGCAACTATTTGCTTGAAAACTCAAAATGTAAGATGCCTCTTTCTTTGAGTAAACAAATTCATACTGGAGTAAGCACGAACATGAGTTAAGTTGAAAATCATTTTAAGAGTTCTTTACTCGAGTACAAAAACTTATACTCGAGTATGCACGAGTTTAGAAAAACTTGGGAGCTTTCTGTAAGACCCTTTACTCGAGTAAGTCAATGTTTACTCGAGTATACACTCAAGTTCAAAAGTTCATTTGCTCTCGGTAAGCCCAATACTCGAGTATAGAAATCTATACTCCAAATATTGATTTAACTTGTAAAGATTGGTTGCTCTCTCGGATGGCCTTTACTCGAGTATGAAAACATTTACTCGAGTAAGTCACAATTTGAAAAACACATTTGCTTTCTGGATGACCTTTACTCGAGTATGTAAACCTTTACTCGAGTAAGTCACAATTTGAAAAACACATTTGCTTTCTCGGATGACCTTTACTCGAGTATGTAAACCCTTACTCGAGTAAGTATGTGTAAAATCCAATTGGACAATCCTTTAACAGTCCTATACTCGAGTAAGCTTTCCTTTACTCGAGTAAACAACTGATAAATGGTTTTACACAGATTTTGCAAAAACTTCAACACATGTTTACAATTGTTGTTAATCATCAAAACACATTGAGAACTAACATTCTCCCCCTTTTTGATGATGACAACACTTGTAAATGATCTTTTTAAATAATTTGAAAGATGAAGTTCCTTTGAATTGAAGTTTTTCAAATATTAGTGCAAAGTGGTCAAAAACCATTTGAATATGCATGTTAATCTGTAATACTCAGAGAATGGCAGCAAATATGCATTTGAACACATAAACAACTGATAATATAATCATTAAGCAAACTTCATACAATGTTTTGCTGATATCAGAAATGACAAATACTCTGATAACACTGATATCAGAGAATGAAACAAAAAAAAATGCAGAATCAACAAGATATAATGCATGTTAGACACTACAACCTAGACCCTATTCATCTTTCTCTTCTTCTCCCCCTTTGTCATTATCAACATACTCGGATCAAGAACAACAAAAGGAGGGGAATAGAGGACCATGGCAAAGTGGATGGATCAAAGGTAGGGTCCTGGTGAGCTGTATAAGGAGAAGGTGTGGGGAATTTCTCAGTAGATGGGGTAGATGGAGATGGAAATGTGTCAGGCAGAATTTCTGTGGTGGGAGTGATAGGAGAAGATGGAATTTCAGGGGTAGGAGTGGAAGTGGTGTGAGGTGGACTGGGAAATGAAAAGGTAGGTGGGGAAAGGTGAGTCTCGGGTGGCTGGGACTCTGGAACAGGAGAGGATGAAGAACCAAGGTCAAAGTGCTGGATCAACTTGTTGACCTTGTCCTGGGCCTCTGAAGCAATATCCATGATAGAACCAATCCGAGAATCCAAGTCGATGCACTGATCAAAAATCTCATCCTGCTTCTTTTCAGTGTCATCCTTGAGTTTGTCCAATTTTGTGATAACCTCATTCTGACTAGCAATCACCTCATTTAGACCAATCTTGAGATCAGCTCCTAGCTTGCCAAATTCAAATTGCATTCTGACAAAGTGAGAAGCAATGGAAGTGTCCACAATGGCTTTAACTCTAGCCTCAAAATCCAAAGGGAGGAGGAGGAGCAGACTGAGCCTCGTGCGCAACTGATTGAGATGCACGGGCCTGAGATCTCTGAGGAGCCCTTGACTGACCGGATCCTTCCGGTTCAAGGGTTATCTGCATAAACTTAAGTTGAGTCTTGCCAAATGATGGGATATACTTCATTGACTCAGGAGGGCCCACATACCATATCTTATGGTAAAATAAGATCAAGGACACCAGAGAAGCGAAGGGCATATAAGATCCTTTTCGGGAGGTGAACTTGAAGTTGCTCATTTCCTTGAAGACCCACTGCCCAATATTGAATGGATGTTGCTTGATAAAGGCAGTGAAAAAGCGGTAATCCTTCTTCATGAAATGTGAATAGCTACCTCCCTTCTGGACAAAATTCCTCGTATACACAAACCAAAGTACACGGTGCAAGTTAGGCATTGCATATGGTTTAAAGGATAAATGAGCTCTCTGATCATCCGGTACGTCTTGAGTGAGTAAGAGTGTCCTATACACCTCTTCATTGCTATATTGTGGTGTAGAAGCCTCTGGGGGATTAACAACCTTCAATATCCAGTTGAGGATTGCAGCGAGAATGGTGAAAGTGACTCCCGCACGAGATGTGGTGAGCCTTTCTTCAATGGCTCGTCCTCCGAGTCCGGATGTGATCAGTCTTCATGTTGAAATAGAACATTCTCACCAACTCCGAAAAGTAGGGGGCCTCGATGGAAACAAAGTAGTCATAAGGTCGAGCCACGGCGATAGATCAACATTGCATTCCCGGTGAACTTGTTCTAGATTGGGCGAGACAACGGGACAAAATCCTCGGGTTGAGTATTGCTCTCGAACATGGCATTGTGACCAGGAGGAAGTGGAACCGAGGTGACTTTGAAACCAGGAGGCAGATCCTTGTGAAGTTTAATCTCCTCAACTGCATTTTCGATGAGAGATGAAACACCTTCGTGCTCATTCTCTTCGCCGCGAGAGTCGATGAGGAGCCCGTAACTTCTACCGTAGAAAGAGACCCGATGCGGGATGGCCCTCTTGGTCCGCGCCTTTCGTGAACAACGGTTCTTTGTCTTTTGGCTTGGCTTGACTCGGCCGTCTGCTTTCTTTTTGTGGCCGAGGAAGGAACCAGGTCCTTTGACGTCGAATCCCCTCTCTTGGGGTTCGAGGATGGATTATCTTCAATCACAACACCCACTCCGGGATTCTTGTATCAATGCCTCTCCGCAACTTCTTTGGAATCGTTTTGGACCTTGGAGCTCGTGGAGGCATTGGTTGAGAGGATTGAGAAGCTTCCTTAGACATTTGAGCATTTAGGGTTCGACGAAAATGAGGTTAGGAAGAATTAGACGAGGTTTGGTGAAGATTGGAGAGGAATGGTGAATGATTGTGACGATTACAGAAGAAGAAGAAGAGAGAAAGTCGCGTCTCCTAGGGCTTTACTGGAGTAAAGGTGCGAGTATGTAAGAACACGTCGTTTCAGTATATATAGATAGACGCCTATACTCGAGTAAGTTCTTGCTTACTCGAGTAAACAATACTTTCATTTACATACTCGAGTAAAGAAGGAAGTATATCGACTGGACTTCAAAAATGTCGCGTGAATTTTTGAAATATCTGATGGACATACTCGAGTAAGTTACTAACATACTCGAGTAAGTTTCTGTCATACCTTCAGGTTTGGTCTCTGTCTGGTCTATACTCAAGTAAATCTCTACATACTCGAGTAAACCTTTCTTTGTTCTCGCAATGCGCTCTCGCCTCTTGAATACTCGAGTATCCACTTCCATACTCGAGTAAAGCATTTCTGAACTTCTGAATTTGCTTTTTGCATCGTGTTTACTCGAGTACCATGTACTCTACTCGAGTAAGCAATCTCTGAAACATCAGAAAACCCTGCAAAAACAATTTCTATACACTCCGATGCTTAAGTTAGTAAGGATTAATCATCAAACACACAACTAACATTAAATTGGATGAGAAATGCTTACAATTCATTGGGATTTACCATTCCCAATTCTCTCCTTATGAAATTAAAAGGTTCTTTGGCTAGAGGCTTTGTGAAGATGTCAGCAAGTTGAAGATGAGTTGGGATGAACATTACTTTGATATCTCTTTTCTGGACATGATCCCGAATGAAGTGATGCCTCACATCAATATGCTTGGTCCTTGTATGTTGCACCGGATTCTTGGCCAAGCTTATTGTGCTTGTGTTGTCACACAAAATTGGGATTTCCTTCGGTGAACTCCCAAGTCGGCAAGTTGTTGTTTCAACCATAGTACTTGAGCACAACAACTTGAGGCAGCCACATATTCAGCTTCGGTAGAGGACACGGCCACAGATGTTTGCTTCTTGCTGAACCAAGAGACAAGTGAGTTGCCAAAGAATTCGCATTGGCCACTTGTGCTCTTTCTATCCGTCTTGTAGCCGGCATGATCCGAATCTGAGTATGCCACCAAGTGTTCCGGTTGACCTTTGGGAAACCATAGTCCAAGAGTCTTCGTGTCTGAGAGATATCTGAATATCCTCTTCACATGTTCAGCATGGGACTCTTTTGGAGCGGATTGGAACCTTGCACACATCCCAACACTGAATTGGATGTCCGGGCGACTTGCTGTGAGATAGAGTAGTGATCCAATCATTCTTCTATACTTTGTGATGTTGAAATCTTTGCCCTTCTCATCAGCATCCAATGAAGCAGTTGAGCTCATAGGAGTGTCGCCACCATTGCACCGGTCCATCCCAAATTTCTTCACAAATCATTCGATATTTGGTTTGGGAAATAAAAATCCCATCTTTTCTTTGCTTGATTTGCAATCCAAGAAAATAGTTGAGCTCTCCCATCATGGACATCTCAAACTCTCCCCGCATAGTCTTTGAAAATTCTTCACACAAGGCATCATTAGAAGCACCAAATATAATATCATCCACATATATTTGAACCATTAGAATTTCATTAAGCTTATTACTCTTTATGAAGAGAGTTGTGTCTGCTTTTCCTCTAACAAAACCTTGATCTAGAAGGAATTTGCTTAATCGCTCATACCAAGCTCTAGGAGCTTGTTTCGTGCCATATAGAGCCTTCTTGAGACGATACACATGATCTGGACAATGTTCATTTTCAAAACCGGGAGGTTGTTCTACATAAACTTCCTCTTGTATAAAACCATTCGGAAAAGCACTTTTCACATCCATTTGATATAGTTTAAAACCTTTTACACATGCAAAGGCTAGAAGTACTCTTATGGCTTCCAATCTTGCCACCGGAGCATAAGTTTCTTCATAATCAATTCCTTCTTCTTGATTATAGCCTTTGGCAACCAATCTTGCCTTGTTGCGGACAATGATTGCGGACTCATCACGTTTGTTCTTGAATACCCATTTAGTGCCAATGACCGGATGGTCTCGGGCCTAGGTACCAAATCCCAAACTTGATTTCTATCAAATTGATGTAACTCCTCTTGCATTGCTAATACCCAATCATTATCCGAAAGGGCTTCATCAATTTTAGAGGGTTCTATATGAGATATAAATGCGAGAAAAGGTTACTTCATTCAAAGTACTATTTCTGGTTCTTACTCCCGATTAATATCACCTATAACTTGGTCTAAAGGATGATTTCTAATAAATTTCCAAGCTCTAGGTTGAGTCTGATCGGATTTTCAATATTATTTTGGGGATCACCTCAAAAACATTTTCAGAATTTTCGAGAAGTAAGAGTAGTTTTCGAAAAGAATTGATTTTTGAAAACATTTTCTTCTTCATTGTCCAAGGCTTTATCGATTTGGATTCACAGAAAACAACATGTATTGACTCTTCAACAATACGTGTGCGAGTATTAAAGACTCTATAGGCTCTACTCCTATTTGAATAACCAATGAAGATACCTATATCAGCTTTGGAATCGAATTTACCAAGATTCTCTTTACCATTATTGTGCACATAGCACTTGCATCCAAAGACATGTAGGTGGCTGAGATTTGGCTTCCTTTCCTTGTAGAGTTCATATGGGGTCTTGTTCAGCTTCTTCCTCAAATAGGCTCGGTTGGAGATGTAGATAGCCGTACTCATCGCATCAGCCCAAAACACTTGAGAAGTGTTGTTCTCATTTAACATTGCCCTTGCCATCTCAGTGAGGACTCTATTCTTCCTCTCAACCACACCGTTTTGTTGAGGAGTCCTTGGAGCTGAGAAGTTGTGATCAATCCCCATATTGTCACGTAACTCGCCGAAGGCGTTGTTTTCAAATTCGCCACCATGATCGGTCCTTATACCTCGAAATTGTAAAGCCTTTCTCGTTCTCGACCTTTTTGGCAAAGGTAACAAACGATCAAACGTTTCATCTTTAGATGATAAAAATATTGTCCAAGTAAATCTAGAGTAATCATCAACTATGACCAAAGTGTAGAGATTTCCACCAAGACTTTTTACTCTAGCTGGTCCAACTAGATCCATATGAAGTAATTGAAGAGGTCTACTAGTTGAGATCTCATTTTTTGCTTTAAAAGAAGATTTGGTTTGTTTTCCTTTTTGACAAGCATCACGACTATGTCATTTTTGAAATTCAATTTAGGAATACCAATGACCAAATCCTTTTTCAGCAACTTGTCAAGTTGAAACATATTAACATGAGCTAATCGTTTATGCCATAGCCAACTCTCATTCAAGTTACTAACAAAACAATTTTCAGAAACTGAAGCATTGCTAGAGAGGTTAAGAGTATAACAATTTCCATCTCTAGGTGCTCTAAATAAGGCTTTAGTTTTCAAATCATCAATGGGGACTAAATCTTTTCTAACAATCAAGCATTCATTTGAATCAAAGATAACTAGGTTACCCTTGTCGGTGCTTTGGCTCACACTTAGGAGGTTGTGACACAATCCTTCTACAAGGTAGACATCTTTGATGAGAGGACCTTCATTGTTTCCTATCTCACCAATCCCAATTTTTCCCGATTGGTCTCCTCCAAATGTGACTCTACCACCATCCTTTGGTTTGATTGAAAGAAATTTGGATTCATCTCCAGTCATGTGTCTTGAGCACCCACTATCAATGTACCACTTGTTGGGTCTTGATGCTCTAAGACAAACCTGCAATTCACAAGGGATCAAGCCTTAGGTACCCATCTTTTCTTGGGTCCTTTGGAGTTAGTTTTGACCTTAGGAACATAAGTTCCTTTCGGTACCCATTGATAATTTCCCACGGGCTTAATTTTTCTTTCTTTTCTATGAAAGCAAGATGAAGTAAAATGACCCTTCTTATTACGGTAATTGCAATGCGCAAAGGGTTTGAAGAGTGAACTGATTTTGTGAAATAGTCCATGTATGTTTTTTGACCACTCTTCTTCTTGCCTTTCTTCTTATCAAAGTCCGGTCGTAACCAATGCCTGATCTATCATTTATAAAACGTTGTTGTTTCAAAATGACATTGAGCATTTCACTTCCTCTAGTGAATTTCTCAAGTGCCTTTGTAAGATATGAATTCTTTTTCTTCGATCGACAATCTTTACAAATAGCATTTTCTCGAGAGGAAAACTTTTCAACTTGAGATTCAAGGGTAAGATTTCTGTTTTTCAGTTTGAAATATTTTTCAGCAAGTTTTTCAAATTCAAATTGCACGAGTCATATATTCATCAAATAGATCATCATAAGGAGGTTTGCAATCATATACCTCTTCAAGTTTAGCACGTTGCTCTTCTTCTTCAAAGAACTAGGCATATATTTGCTTTTTCTTCCTCATCCTCATCATCTTCATCGATGAGCTATCACCCCAAATGCCGGAGACATAAGCTTTCTTCTTGTATTTGCTGAACTTTTTCTTTTTCTTTGTCTTTGTTGTTCAGTTTGTGGGCATTCGGACTTGATGTGGCCGGGCTTTTGACATTCGTAGCGGATGACCGGCTTCTTTGCCTCATAGCCGGAGCTAGCTTTATGAAATTTCTTGAAACCTTGGTCCCTCTTGTAGAATTTCTTGAATCTACGAACCATCATGCCTATCTCCTCATCTTCGTCTATATTCTCATTTTCTTCATCTGAATCTTTAACTTCTTTTGCAGCCTTGAGGGCAATTCCTTTGTTCTTGCCATGAACTTCATCAAGTCCCTTCTTGAATTTGAGTTTAGCCTCATATTCTGAGAGACTTCCGAATAGAGCCGCCACGACGTCATTGATTCTCCTCGCGCTTCCTCTATCGCCGTGACCTTGGCCTCCCATTCCTTATTCGAATGTTTAGAATCTTTCTCACTTGAACCGGCTGGTCGTATTCCTTTCCAAGAGCCGCGAGTTGATTTATGAGATGAGTGAAACGAAGCTGAAATTCTCCAATGGATTCACCAGGCTTCATTCGAAGAAGATCATATTCGGTCATAAGAGTATTGACTCTGTTTTGCTTTACTCCAGCTGTTCCTTCATGAGCTATCTCCAGAGCATCCCACATGGCCTTAGCGGATGATAAGGTGCAAATACGAAAGTATTCTTGTTGACTCAGTGCACTTTGGAGAAGCAGAACCGCCTTGCTGTTGAGGGTGACGTTTCTTCTATCGTTCTCATCATACTCCTCCTCTAGCTTGGGAACTCTGACTCCATCTTCTACGGTTGATGGCTCATAATCTCCTCTTTCAAATACTCTCCAAAGACCATACTCAGTTGCCATAACAAACACTTTGAATTTGGCCTTCCAGAAGGAGTAGTGCTCTCCATTGAAACCCGGGTGGTGTTGATAGATGCTCCATCGGGTAAGATACCTTCCATAATGATCCTTCTCGAGTTGTTAAGCTCTTAAGAGAAGACCTTGCTCGATACCAAATGTAAATGGAGCTATATACCCAAGAGGGGGGTGAATTGGTTATTTTAAAAAAATTTCAGAATATGCTCGTTTTGAAGTAATGAAACCGAGAGATAAACGGAGGAGGGAAGGGAAGGAAAGCTTGCACCGGAGAAATTATCCTGGTTCGGTCTTATCTTTGACCTACATCCAAATCCCCAAGCCACACTTGGGATTTTCAATCCACTATACTCACAAACTAATTACACACTCGTACTCTCAAGAGTAGTTCTCTCTCTAGAACTCACTCCCCCTTACAAGTTGTAATCAATACACCCAACCACCAAGTCCCCGACTTGTGGTTATCTCAATCAATAAATGATTTACGAGATAGAACTCTCTCACGAGCAGATAAAATGAACACTGAAGTACAAGTATCAGATTGATACAATACAAGTGAAAGCTGAACACAATAAATGGCAATCAATAAATTTTCGCTCTCAGTAGTTGTATCAGCTTGAGAAGAAGTTAATGAACTCTATTTATAGGTAGAGAACATTAAATGACCGTTGAATGATGAATCCAACCGTTGTAGGTGATTAGCATTAAGTCGGTCATCTTCTCTCTAAACTCCAACTAATCCGGATGCTAATATGATCGAGGTGGAACTCGAGGATTTGCCCGTTGGAGAAGAGTTTACTTGATGAAGAAAGCATTCTTGACCGTTGAGAATGCGTGCTCAGATGGATTATCCAAAAGAAGGTTGATTTGCAGAAGTGCATTAAATGCACTTTACACTTTTTGCTTTATGGCTTTGACCTTCAATAATCTTCATCTGTGCTAACTGAAATTCACTCAACAAACTTGTTAAACATAGTTGGGTTCATAGGTGAATGATTCATGAAAGCAATTAGAACAAACAAGAGTGATATGCAAATTCGTATAATTCAAAAATTGGTTTCAGCGTTGGTTACTCGAGTAAGTTCTTCGTTACTCGAGTAAGTCACTCGTGTGTGAGAGAGTCTTTCTTTAAGATATCAAAAGGATACTCGAGTAAGCAGCTTCCAGAAGCAAACCATCGAGACTTGAACTTTTGAAACCAAAGTCTTTACTCGAGTAAGTTAGTGGTTTACTCGAGTAAGCAACTATTTGCTTGAAAACTCAAAATGTAAGATGCCTCTTTACTGGAGTAAACAAATTCATACTGGAGTAAGCACGAACATGAGTTAAGTTGAAAATCATTTTAAGAGTTCTTTACTCGAGTACAAAAACTTATACTCGAGTATGCACGAGTTTAGAAAAACTTGGGAGCTTTACGTAAGACCCTTTACTCGAGTAAGTCAATGTTTACTCGAGTATACACTCAAGTTCAAAAGTTCATTTGCTCTCGGTAAGCCCAATACTCGAGTATAGAAATCTATACTCCGCATTGATTTAACTTGTAAAGATTGGTTGCTCTCTGGATGGCCTTTACTCGAGTATGAAAACATTTACTCGAGTAAGTCACAATTTGAAAAACACATTTGCTTTCTGGATGACCTTTACTCGAGTATGTAAACCTTTACTCGAGTAAGTCACAATTTGAAAAACACATTTGCTTTCTGGATGACCTTTACTCGAGTATGTAAACCCTTACTCGAGTAAGTATGTGTAAAATCCAATTGGACAATCCTTTAACAGTCCTATACTCGAGTAAGCTTTCCTTTACTCGAGTAAACAACTGATAAATGGTTTTACACAGATTTTGCAAAAACTTCAACACATGTTTACAATTGTTGTTAATCATCAAAACACATTGAGAACTAACAATAAGGTCCAAAGTCAAAACTGGATGATTCCTCTCTGGAAGAAGAATACTCAAGTATCAGAATGAATACTCAAGTATTGACTTAAGTGCACAGTGACACACTCGAGTATTGATGAACACACTCGAGTATTGAACGCTAAGTTTGAAAATCAAATCGACGAATTTGTGAATCCTTAATCTTTGATCATAATATCTTCCAGGATTATTCTCTACTATTCCCTGCTATGTTTAACCATCTGTTTAGTGAGTTTCAGACTCCTTAAAGAATGATTATTGAAGGTTAAAAGCAAAAGCAAAAGGTGATGTCAGAACATTAAATGCTGAAACCAGAAACTTGCATACTTTTGCTTAATCTACCTGCACACGGTTGCAAAGCATTAAAGAATGATTTCTACAACAAGCAACTGCTATTCCAATGGACAAATTCACAGAGAGTCAACTCTGATCATCTAGCCAGCTGGGTTAAGTGAAGATTGGAGAGAGAAGATGCCTAAACCATCTGCTAATCTTGGCTGAACTTCTCCAACGGATTTATTGGGATAACAACGGTCATTTAATGATCTCTGAGTATAAATAGGACTGCATTCAAGTCTCTTCAACAACTAGAACATCTGAAAACGCACAAGCATTCAAGTCTCTCAACTACCTTTCGCCACTTGTATTCGTCTTTTGACATTATAAGCTTCAGTGTTTATCATCACTCACTCTTAGAGAGAGTGTTATCTGCAAATCATTTATTGTAAAGAATCACAAGTCAAGGGGACTTGGTGATTGGGTTCGTTGATTACAGCTTGTAAGGGGGAGTAAATTCTAGAGAGAGAATTTCTCTTGAGTACGAGTGTGTAATCAAATTGACATAGTGGAAATCCCGAGTGTCGGGACCGGACGTAGGTCAAGGAGTTAGACCGAACCAAGATAAATCTTTGTGTTTAGCTATTCTTCTCTTCATCTTCGTTCACCTCTGTTTTGTTGTACAAAAACAGAGCAAAACGAAAAAAGTTTCAAAATCCCCAATTCGCCCCCTCTTGGTGATTTAGCTCCACCTTCACATTTATCCATCTATGTGCGTTGTGGTGCACATTCAAACCTTTTAAGATGGAATAAATCTGGCTCCTAACCAAAAGCCAATTTTATGGGGAGAATTTTGTTGGATTATATAAATGCTGCAATATATAAGATCAAATATACCAACATAGAAATTTTGTTCTCATAATCATTGATCTAGTTATTTATGGATGCTTTAATACATGATTTTTGGACTGTATAATCTAGAAATCGCGCACTTAATTTATTCAAACATTATTGCAAACTTGAGGTTACAAACATTCGTACAAACTTCGGGTTGTAAGCTAATAATATCACATTTAACCATCTTATAAATGCATCTTTCAAATTTGTATGGTTTACATGCTATTTCAATGGGACCATATAATACTATTTAATATATTTCCAGAAATATTGAGATCTATTACTAATCATGATCAATGAGAACAAGCAGCATATAATTCGTAAACAATATGTTGGTTATTCTTGAAGAATCTTCGATTCTTCAATGGATGTCAATACATAATCTTATTTGTATTCCATATATGACTCGGATGATCAAACAAGTCATTCCAATAATAAATTTGTTTGAACTAGTAAACTTCTAGTTTAGTGTAACATATGTCTCAACTAATCATAAACATTTCAATATTCTGACATTCATTTTGGGAGATCTATTAAACTTTGTGTGAGAAGTATATAACTTTTCAAAAATTAGCTCACACTTGTATTCTAACTCAGACTTTTTTCTAATAATCTCCCCCTCAAGTGTGAGTTATATAAACATATTTTCTTTATATCTATGTTTCAAAATCACTTTGAAACTCTTTAAGTTTCGAAAGGAAAATATATGTTAGTTCTTGAGGAACTACAAAATAGTATTACATCACTAGATAATCTTATTACTCATTATACTTCAATTTGTTTATATATGCAAAAAATATATAGTCCACCACTCCACCACATATGAAAATATTCATAATCAAAATAGCTTAGAATCATACAAGAAGATATGTGATCACAATAAATTTAAATAACAACAATAAAAATTTAGTATTATATTACTTTCTGGGCTTATTTATTTCTATTGAGCCTTGTCTTCAAAATAAATATTGACATATTTCTCTCGCAACTCATTGCCTCTTTAATATCTCATTGGATGCATTAGCAAACATTTGATTTGCTATATTTGTAAACTTCGATTTTATAATTATAATCTCTTGCATTATTATTTGTAAACTTTTAGTTTACGTAAACTTCTAATTTGTATTAATATTTGTAAACTTCGGTTTACAATAGCATGTGTTTATTCTACCATACAAGTTTCTTTTATATGGTAGAATAGTCAATAAATAATTTTGTTCCTTCGGATAACAAAATATTAGCTTTTTCGAAGCTTTGGATCAAATTTATACTTTGCCATATATGGTTTGAACATTAACCTTTCTTACAAAGTTTGGCAAAATATGCTAATTAGTTCTTACGACTATTAGCCTTTAGACTTATTATGACATAAACTTTGCAAGTTATTGTCTTCTTGAAAATACTTTTTCAAAGATACTAAAATCTTATTGTATCATATGATATTTGAAACATAATCCTTCAGGGCCTTAATATTAATAACAAAGAAATGTCACTCTATTGTCCACCCTTCATCTCTGAGTGTGAAAAAAGCTCCTATACCTTTTTCGTGGTATAGAAGAATCAAATATTTCATAGATATAAATCACTGTATAACCACATTTCAAATATTATTCAAAATAATAAATTTCGTATACTCGTGTTCCAATTACTATATAAAATAATAAATCACTCCACTGATTTAAGGATCTTACCTAAGATATCAAAATCTTATAAATCATAAAGTAGTGGGGTTCAAGATATAATAATAATAGCATATTTATTATGCTCAATAATTTTCCTTTTGCGGCTCTTATCAATAATATTTTCCCACTTCAGGTGAACATTTGAACCAAAACTACAACAATGACTGCACATAACTGTAGTGTGTCCATGGCCATAATTAAATTCGTTCATTACTTCATCCACTTCTAGGAATGGAGTCAAGCCTGAAGATAAAATTCATGATCCTTGTAATAAAAACTCATTTTTTTATTTGCCTACATGAGGTCAATAAAATTAATTCAGAATATTTCTTAAAACCTCTTTCACAATATTACTACTACATGAGCAAATTGGATACATTTATAACAAACTTTTAGAAGAACAACCATCTTCTCAGGTGGTTATACAATCCCTTTACTTTGTTCTAAAGAACAAGGGGGTCATATTATGCCAAATATTCAACTTTGAGATCTACATACAAATTATGACATAAAAATCATGGATCAGACCTTTATGGCTTCTCCACTTCAATTTGTCTCATGGCTTCTGGCCAATTTGTCTCATCTGGCTTCAGGGCAATTTGTGACTTGATGAGAAATTGTTATATTTTCTGATTATTTATCTTCGGACAAACAAAAATTATATATGACTTCGATCATATAATCTTAATAAAAATATAAAATAATATAAATAGGTGAAATCCACCACACAATTATACATCCCATAACTTCTCCTTTCCGTCGAGATTACTTATCGAATGCATTTAATCCAGTTGCCTTTCCAAAACTCAATCTCAAAGAACCATACTTCGAGCAATTGAAAGACATTCCTGCTATTCCTATCTCACAATAAATGCTATTTCACAATGGGCAAAACAAAAGGAATGAAAGAATGTCGTGACGGCACAATTTCGGCCGGATCATTAACAACGAAAGTGATTATCAAGCTTAATATGTCTAATGGCTATATTTAAGAGTCACAATGGTTAATCTTCAAGCTTCACCAACGGTCATTAATTACAACATCTATAAATACCAGAAGCATTTAATTCGCCACCTACCGAAACTTTGTGCATTCAATTTGAAGTGATTACAAATTTACGGTTTCATTAACTTCGCTTAATATCTTTGGATATTTCATTGTACTTCAGTGTTTATCATTTATCAACTCGGTGTGGAGTTTAAACACTTATTTGATTACTTGTTTAACCGTTAAATCTTAAGGTTGTGGAACTTTAAATGTGGGTGTACGATTACAACTTGTAAGGGGGAGTGAATCCTAGTGTGAAAGGATCATCTTGAGTTACAGAGTGTGTAATTGTATTTGTGTTTGAAGAGTTAGTGAAAATCCCAAGGTTCTTGGGGACTGGAAGTAGGTTGAGGAGTTAGACCAAACCAAAAGGTATAAGCTCTCTGTGTTCGTTTCCTTCTCTGTCTCGCTTTTAGTGTCCTAGAGTGTTTAGTGAGAAGATTTTTATAATCACGTATTCACCCCCCCTCTAGGTGATATTACACCTTCAAAAATATGTATATAGTGGGCACGAATGAGAAAACTTAAACACACATCTAGTCTTATAATTTATAATAGAAAATGAAAATAATATGGCACCTGGCTATATAGCAAATCAAAGAAATATGACTTCTGGACATATAAATAATAATAGAAAATTAAATCAATATGGCTTCCGGCCATAGTAGTGAATCAAAAAATATGGCTTCTAATAATATAATTTCAAAATAAGATCAAATATGTATGACTTCCGTCCATACAAAATAACACAAATAATAACATAAAAGGATTCATACAAAATATAAATTATCCTATTTTAATTATACGAAATTAAACGTGCAAAAGAATATCAAAAGAAATGAACTAAAAACGGAGGTAGTCCTAACCAGGACTTAGTTCATTAGTACAAGAGAGAATATGATAATACAAAATATAAATAAAATGAACTGGTATACATAACAATCATCTCCAATCTTAACCATGGAACCCGATGTATAAAAACAATTGGTAAAAACATATCTTTAATTCCATATAACGGCCAAGATTATCCCAGATAGATAATATGAACATATAATGAAATCAATAAAAAAGGATGAGAAAATCATACCTTACTTAGAGCTCTCATGTTGATATTGTGTTATAAAACTAAAAAGAATATGGGATAGAAGACTAAAAGATTGAAGAAGAAATAGAAAGCCTTCCTTATTATATATGTTGTATCACGACAATAATTCTTTCATACAGTTCTCCCTATATTCTCAGAGTCTTTCTCTCTTGTTCATTTTCTCTCTCTTTCATTTCATCTCCGCGCATCTTCATCTTCGGATAGTGGAGGTATATGTAATGATTGAGAATGAGTTCTTTAGTGTAATTTCCACCTCTAGGTCATTTGATGTAATTTTCCCCTTGACCAACACAAGTGAAGCAAGTCGGCCTTGGCTTCTACCCCTTCCACGTGTACATGGATTTGCTTCCTGTTGGGGTGCCTGCTCAGGAATCGGCCTTCGTCTTGCCCTTGTTTTCATCATTGTAACACCTTTGTACACGCCAAAAAGATTAGTCGTTAATAATAGAGGCATAATAGTCATTCACAACATTGATATGCAATTAAAAGCATAAATCATACATGTTACTAACGCTTCTGTAATCTTACTAAGCCATTAAAGTACTTAACATTACAAAATGCCATTCTTTAATATAACTTCCCTAGGACTTTAGGTATAGTTGATACATGCCTACTGCAAATACTAAGTTGGTTTTCTTCCTTCACCTAAGCTTCATCTACATATGAGCTGCTACGTACTCATCCATGTACTCTATGAAGGATTCAAAGTCAACAAACTCATATTTTTCAAAGATTGCCTCTACCCTAGCACACCAGGCTTTAGATTGGGGAAAGAAGAATAGGGTTATCTGTATCCATGTGTCTAGATCATTTTCCTCATAACCATGCCATTTCTTGTTGGCATACAAGTTGTTGACCTTCTCTAGGTATGATCTATATCGGTTAGCTTGAATGGTTATTTCACAATATGCTTGCATAGAAAGCTCACTAATATGTCCAAATAAATCAATATCTACGAGCTCAAACATTGTAGGCTTCTTGGTATTAGAAGGTCCAGGATCGGGGTCTCCTACGGATGGACGATCAGCAAGTACGTCAACCTTACGCTTCTGGTGTAGTTTTATGGGCTTAGGTACGGGTGGTACTTGCTTCTTAGCGGTTCGTGCTCTCAACTGTCCTCCACGTGTACGGTAGAATCCGTACTGTACGTTGGGGGTAATTCTCCCTCGTAAATTGTCCTCATCCTATTTTCAAAATAACTAAGTTTTGTCAAATTGTTTTTCAAAAACTTTGTCCAAATCGATGCTCGATACCAAAAAACTCGTAACACCCGCCTTAAATGCGCCTTTACTTATTAGAGTTATAGCGCATAGGCATCAAAATGATTTGGATGACTTAATTTGCGGAATAAAACTTTCATAAAGTATCTTAGTTTAAAACATTGAAAACGCAAGGAGAAATTTTTCACGAGCGATATTGATCCTATAGTGGGATGTTAATACAGTAGTCCAAAATAATTGACAAATGATAAACGAATTGATATAGTCCAACTATTCATAATTCCCCAAAAAGCTCCTTAGCTGTAATCCTTACACCTGCGCCTTCCTTCTCGATCCTGATCCACTGCCTGTTTCTTTTATGCGGTATGGAGTTCAAATGAATGAACCCCAGCGGTAACAGTTAATCTCATATGCATGTATGAAGTATAGATCACAATATAACACGTGTATAAGCATAGAATAATTCATAGTAAACAAGTTGCATCGTAACCGGTTAACGACCAAGGACCGACCTTTTGTGGAACACGCGGCTCCATTCTTAGGACACGTATCCCTATGGGATACGTAGCCCCAATCCATAGCTAGGATACACACATGCAAATTATCTAGCAACCATGATCGATCATACATACAAGCTAATAAGATAACAGTTACCCACCTCAAACTTGAATCCTTAACTGGTCCGGTAAGTGTTGGGATCGGTTGAGGTATCAGGGTATGCCTATAAATGTATATCATTGTCATTAGTCACTTCTTGCACCGCCAAGTAACTAACTACGTGAATTGTTATTTTTTATTATTACTATTATTATTATTATTTTAGAGGGCTAAAAATGGATTGACCCCCAAAAAAAATTCCTTACTAATAATACCCTTTTTAATTATCAATAATTAATATTAATACTCTGTTACTTATTATTAATAAATAAATTTCTTTATTATTTATTCCCTTTCTACTAGTAATAATAATAATAATTATTTATTTATTTATTTTATTGATTATTGATTATTTTTTATTTAACTAATGCATTATTTTTATCATTTATCTACAACTATTTTGAACTCCTAAAGGCTATGTTAACACTTTAATCTAGGAGTTTAATAAATGCCAATCATCATAAAAAAAAAAAATGATTTAATGCATAAATTTAATGTTTCTCATGGTTTCCTTCAAAACCTTTGATAAATACTAATACTACATAAAATATGCTTCATTTAGTTTGAGTTCAACATTAATAGAAATGCATTTTGCATATGATTCACCTCACAACAGTAATCACAAGGTTATAAAAGCTTAAATATTGTTTTCAACTCATATTTATTTATATAATATAACAACACCAAAAAATCTTTAGGTACATCAGCACATACACACACATGGACAAGGAAGCTTTGAGTCTATGACACCTATACTCAACACACACACACAGCAAAATCATGCACGCATACTCATATTAAGATTTCTCCTTCCCTCTTTAATATTTATTATTATTATTATTATTATTCTTTACAACACACACACTAAACCTAACACAATACACACACATACACATAATCATTAAAAAAATCTTGCGTGAAAACATGCATGTATCAACAAAGTTTTCCTTCTTGTTTTCACAATGTACATATGTATTCCAACGTGTAGCAGCTTGGTTTTAGTTTTTCCTTTCTTTCCACTTGAAATGATATAGTATATGTGTGTGTGTGTGTAACATATAGTAGGTTTATATATATATGTGCAACTAATCATATATATCAACAAAAAGAAAGGTTCTCATTTTCCTGATATGTATACACACTTACAACAGTATTTACACTTTTGTAAACACTATTACACACTTATCCACACACACCACGACACGGGTTGGGTTTCTCTCATAATCACTTTCTCATTATCCCTCATCATCTCTGAATCATATCCATCCAATCAATCACAATACCACTTTAACCTTTCTCTCACATTTCCAATCAATGGCCCAGATGATGCTAATGAGGGAAAATGAGAAAGAAGATTAGGAGAGAATCCTTTTCCACCACGACACTCACAGCTACTCTTGTAATTCACACACTTAACACTTGGCTTAGCATTGCTTCTACACACCTGCTGTAAACAACACTTAACACATACACTACCAACTCATACAACTCCGCCAACACCACACACATATCATATCGCGCCACACACTTACACAACATTCATCTCTTTCATAAATAAATATATGCAACCACGTACACATACTTAAACGCAAGACAACTAGTTTCTATTTTTATCCTTCTTTTCCAACGGTTGCAACCACATGACAGCGATGTTTCATAGAGGTTCATGACAGCAAAGTTTATATGTTTTCCCATGTGCTATGTTTTATATAAACATTAAAACAAGGTCCCTATTTCATTATCCCCATAACAGCAACGCATGATCTTCTTCTATGGCTTTAAAACTCATCTTTTGCATTGGGTATTTGACGAAAACTAGAAGGAAAGCTAAGAGGAAAACTAAGTCCGGTGATTACCTCTGGTTGTTGGTTTTTTTTAATGGTGCAAGTCCAACTGGAACCACCCCCTGTTACGGCAAGGTTATGCAGAGCAAGAACTAAATTCTCTCCTTCTCTTTCACGCTCTCTCACTCTCGGCTCCCTCTTTGTCTGAGACAACGAGAATGAAATAAACTACCAAGAGAAGCGACTATATATTGAATTAAGGGTCCGGTTTGAACAATGGACCAACAGTTTCAGTGTTGTTAAGCTCGATACATCAAGAAAAGCAAGATCCTGCAGATCGGATGACATGACGGTAGGATTTGTTGATCTAAGAAATCCCTCGCAGCCCCTAATCTCTCTACTTATCCCGTGAAACCTGCTGCTATAAAGTTCTTCTCTCTGCTCTTACGTAAGTGGCACCGTGGCACTACTATGGCGTCTTGGTGAGAGCTGAAGCATTGGTTTGGGTGTTTGAAAATAATGGGTTGGTAGTGTGTTGAAGATATGGACCGTGTGGGGTTAGCATCTGGGCATAATTATCTTATGTCTTTTGCATGCTTGAACATAGTAGGCTGCCACATGGTCATGTAAGCCAAAAAAAAAAAAAATGAATTAAGGAAATATAGGTTGTGTACATGGTTTATACGATTTGGGCTTAATTAAAAGTCCACGTTGTATTCACTTGAGGAACTCATTAATCTCATATAAGGCTTATTTGTAATCTATTTTTTTCCCAAATTAATTTAAGGAACATAAACTTTAACTTCCCATAATTAATTTTATAATTATTTTCGGCCCAAATTTCATAATCTAATTTCCATAAAATATTAAACTTCAAATCCTAAAAATAAATCCTTTATCCCGTATAAGGATCTTTTTTTTTTTCCTTTCTCAATTAATTTTTCCTAAGCCATAAAATATCATTTTCTATAATTATTTTAGGCCAAAACTTCATCATTAATTCCCATATAATATTCAAATTTTCAAATCCCAAAATTTGGGATGTTACATTTCTCCCCCGTTATTTTAAATTTCGACCCCGAAATTTACTACACACTTTGCAAACTCTGAGCTATAAATTCTGAGTACTTCTCCTTCATGCTTTCCTCTGTTTCCCATGTTGCCTCTCTAGGAGATAAACCCTTCCAGACTACCTTCACAAATGGGATACTCTTGTGTCTGAGTTGCGTTTCCTTATGGTCAATGATCCGTACTGGCTCAACCACAAAAGTATTATCATGTCGGAGTTCCACATCCTCATATTCTATGACATGTTTAGGGTCCAGTTGATACTTCTTGAGTGAGAAACATGAAATACATCATGAAGTTTACACATGTTTGGGGGTAAGGCTAGGCGGTAGGCTCTTGGTCCACATTTTGCCAATATTTCAAATGGACCAACATACCAATGACTTAACTTTTTCCTCTTTAATGTTCTACCAATTCCTGTAACTAGAGATATCTTCATAAAAACATGATCTCCCACTTCAAACTCCAGAGGTCTTCTCCTTTTATCTGCCAGAAAAAATGTTTTTTTATATTAATTTATGTGTTTAGATGATTTTTTTTTTAAAAGCAAAAGTCACCAAAAAAAGCCAAAATGCTACTTTTTTAAAAAGCTCCAATTTGGAGCTTAAAAAAACACTTTTTAAAAAAGCTCATCCAAACGGGCCCTAAATGGATTCCTTAAAAGCTTGATACTAACAATCGATACTAACAATCGATATTAACAATGAAAGATAGCCCACTTTGAGAACCGAACCCAAAACCGTGAAGACCCAATTTCAATGGCTATCTTGAGGTTTACCTGTAAGAGAGGAGAAGGAAAAGGAAGTATTGCTAAAATGAGAAGAGGGCGATGCGAACATGATGGCGCGAAGGAGAGAGAGTATAGACGGCGCGAACACGATGGCGAAGGAGTAGGAGTATACGACGCAAGGGTCAGCGAGGAACTTTACAAGGTATAAAGGGTATTGGTTGTCATTTGTTCAAATTGTTGGGAAAAAGGACTTCAAAAAAAAAAAGAAGAAGAAGAAGCCCGATTCAAACAACCTCTTATACTCAATGTGTCAAAATACTCATAAATTTTTCTCGGGTGTAAAAATGCACGTAAACTATAAACGAAACAAAAATGACATAGTTGTTAAAACTACTTAACATTTGTTACTTTTTCTAAGAGAACAAGGCAATGGGTCCAACCACAAAAAAAAAAAAAAAAAAAAAAAAAAAAAAAACTAACGTTATGTGATTTTAAATGTTATGTCATTTTTTCTCAGATTTTAAATTTTATGTAAATTTTTGCACCTGATAAAAGTTTATAGGTTTTTTTACACACATTAAGCATAAGTTCATGGCTACTTTTCAACCTTAAGCATATTATAAATAAAATGAAAATGTGTTGCTTTTATAATTAAATTGCAAAGTATTGTAAATTATCCAAATCTTTATAACTAGTATCTTTATAACATTGTTCCAACGGAGTATAAGACCGACCACTTATGCTAAATGGTTTCTTACAAGTTCTTATGTGA
This sequence comes from Acacia acuminata, assembly GCA_019022655.1. Classification (NCBI taxonomy): domain Eukaryota; kingdom Viridiplantae; phylum Streptophyta; class Magnoliopsida; order Fabales; family Fabaceae; genus Acacia; species Acacia acuminata. The sequence goes on along the minus strand of JAFJYI010000195.1, from coordinate 466,139 downwards.
AGATATTGTGTAGTACGGTGAGTAAGGTGATGTCATGCTTGGAGTAAGCATTAATTAGTTTTTTTTTTTTTTTTTTTTTTTTTTTTGGTTTGCTATAAAGGATGGCTAAAAGTTGTTAGTTCTCGGTTTATGAGTTTTGATGATAACAATGTTAGTTCTCATGTTTTTGATGTTTTGATGATAACAATTAAAATGTAATTAAGTCTTAATTTTTGATGGAAATTTGAAGTTTCAATGTGACTTGCCTCAAGGCATCCAATATGACTCAAGGCATGTGAGTATTTTCGTTTTGCCTCCAGCATCAATTCCAAATGGCAATTTTGTTACTTTTGCTAAAAACTAGTTTTGCCTCAAGCCATCTATCTAAGTGCCTCAAGTCATCTCTCTAAGTGCCTATGACTTTCAAATTGACTAAAGGCATTTAATGGCAAAATTGTAATTATATTGAAATTCACTTGTAATGGCAAAATCGTAAATATGCTGAACTTTACTCCTTGCCTCTAGTCATTAAGTTTGTTGCCTCAAGTCATTCCTGATCACTCCACACTGAAATTCATTTTTTTTAATGGCAAAATCGTAATTTTGCTGAACTTCTCCATTTGCCTCTAGTCAATTAGTAAGTGCCTTAAGGCATGTGGGTATTCTCATTTTTACCTTCAGCATCAATGGTAATCTCGTTATTCTTGCGAAAATCATTACATGCCTCTAGTCACTCATTTATTGCCTCAAGGCAATATGTCTCAAGGCATAAATATATGACTTTAGGCATTTCTTCTTTCATCTTTTCTAACTATCGTGAATTGCCTCAAGTTATTTATTTATTGCCTCAAGGCAACTTGACTCAAGGCACTTTATTCTTGCCTCTAGTCAAGTCGACGCTTAGCCATTTCTAGTTATATCAAAGACTATGCCTCTAGTCATTTATTATCTACCTCTAGTCATGTTAACTCAAGGCATCAAATTTATGACTCAAGGCAACACTTAAATGTTTCTAGTTAATAAGTATTTTTTAGCAACCTCTGTTTCACATTTCACTCGGCGACGTCTGGTAATTCAATGATATCTCCTAAACCAGAGATCGGATTGAGGTGAAACAAATTTTTTTGGAAACTAGACTTCTAATACATCATTTGGACATAAATTTCAAGTCCAAAGGAGCTCAGATGAATGAGCTATGAATTTTATAATATGAAAGTGAAATCAACGTCACGCAGCAGACCAAGCTTCGGTATTAAGTGTATCTTACAAACGACAAATCCAAATGAGCTGAAATCGGTGCCATTGGAACCTAGACTCAAATACCTTTTCAAAAACATCAAGATCACTAAAAACAAAGATCAATTGAATGAGATATGATGTTTTGAAGTTGACAATCGATTCGGGAGGTTGTAAAAAAGCTGGAATTATATTGCCTCGAGTTGAATCCTTATGCGCCTCGAATCAAGCTCCCTCGCTAACATGTAAGTATGTTTTTCTACCTTGAGTCATTTATGATATACCTCAAGTCATCTTTGCTAAAGTTCATTTATCTTAAACCATAAGTTTACCTCAAATCAATTAAAATGCCTCCAGTCGATATACCTCTATGCATGTTCTCTTTTAACTAGAGTCATATCTTTCTAATTATCAAATCACCGTCTACGAAAAATCAAAATCAATTGATTATGATGTTGTTTCTTCAAATAATTACTCATTACTATTCTTAATTGCATTTAATCAATTTGTTAATGAGTTACAGATTATTAGAATGAGGATCAACACAGGATGTTGACTAAAGCAATTCGACATTTATTAAACTTACCTATTCGAGAAACTCAACAACAGACATACCTCTACAATGTTCTGGGCAAGAATATTTCATTTCCTTTGCTGGGTCTCAATGGTCATAATCACAATTATAGGAATAATGACGGCGATTATTCCGACCTTTCTGCTTCATCTCTAACGATCATTTTAAAGAGCCTCAATGGATATTTCTTCAAGCTTCTCAACGGTCATGAGATCAACTATATATACCTGTAGTTTTGAATTCATCAATCACCGAAAAATGCTGTGCATTCTACTCTTATTGTATTCAACTGTTCTGTCTGTTCCATTAATATCTTCGGATATCATTTACCTCTGTGTTTATCTTTATCTACTCGTCAGGAGTTTCAAAACACTTATTTGATTATTGTGTTGTAAAATCTTAAGGTTGTGGAACCTTAAGTGGGTATACAATTACAGCTTGTAAGGGGGAGTGAGTGCTAGTGAGAGGATCATCTAAGTACAGTGTAACTGTCCTTGAAAGATAGTGAAAATCCCAGGTGTTCTAGGAATGGACGTAGGTCAAAGTATTAGACCGAACCAGTATAAATTGCTCTGTGTCTGTTTGCTCTTCCTGTCTTTGTTTGATTTGTGCTCGTGTGATTTGCGAAAAGAATTTGAGATCACCTATTCACCCCCCTCTAGGTGATATTCCACCTTCAAACAAGACTTGAAAATGCATAAGTTTCTTGATCAATGAAAATTGCCTAAGTCAAGAGTCTACTCAAGCATGCGGAGAAGCCTACTCGAGTATGCTCTAGCTAATGTCTCTGTTAAAGTGTTCTCAGGACTATACTCAAGCAATGCATCAATTTTACTTTAGCATACTCTCTGTTAAAGCATTTTGCACTAAACCCTGAAGAACCTGTACTCGAGCAAGCTTCTTAGCTTACTCGAGTACTGATGCAGTAGTACTCAAGTATTTTTGCTGATAAGAAGAAAGCATATGTTTCAGAATTCATACTCAAGAATAGTACTCAAGCAGAGGTAAAATGATACTCGATCATAATTGTTTCTTCTCTTACATTTGCTCATTGTTAAAGCTCACTCACGCACTATTTTACTCTTACTCGACCATGATACTCGAGCATAAGGAAAATTGTACTCGAGTATAGGCTGGCTAATGTTTTACTTAGTGTATTTTTTAGTAAAGCTTAGATGATACTCGAGCACTGCAGACACTATACTCGAGCATGCTACTCAAGTATAATTATTGTGATACTTGAGTATAAGCAATCAATGTTGTCTTCCAGTAATTCTCAGATAGCTTACACGAGTAGATAGCTATTACTCGAAAATGGTACTCAATTAAGACAAATGTTATACTCGAGTACAATATAACGTTAGGCATCTATAAAGAATTTTTGAATCTTTACTCGAGCATTCATGGAAGCTTACTCGAGTATTGATCATCTACTACCTAAATGCCTTCACTCTAACAATTATCATAAATTCAAATATTTTTGCTTATCATTTGTTTCGATCAAATACTACTCTCAATCGTATTTACACTATTACTAATAATCTTTTTGAGTGGATTTCAGATCATTAATGGATGTTTTAGCATTAAATGACTAAAAGGCAACGTGTGTCAGAGCATTAAATGTTTGTAGAAAACGAGCACCCACACGAATGACATTCAAAGTAGACGAAATGATTCCTACAAGACATACCCATTCGACGAAAGACTAAAGTATCTTTTCAGAGTCAACCTTTGACAAGAAGCATGTCGATATGATCTGAAAGCGAGTTAATCAAGTAGCGTTCGACTATGTCTAACAAAAGCAATTTGTGCCTAACGGAATAATTGAAGTGTCTCAATGACTAATTTAAATCATCTTCAATGATCATTAATGACATCTGGTATAAAAGAAAAGAGCATTCAATTCGCCAACTACCGAAACATCTGAACATTCAATCGAATTTATCATGATTTACTTGTTTCATTCAATTCACTTAGTATCTTTGGATATTTGTACTTTAGTGATTATTTATATATACTCTGTAAGAGAGTTTAATCTTTTGATTGATTATCAGTTGAATCTCAAGGTAGAGGGACCTTGAGTGTGGGTGTACGATTACAATTTGTAAGGAGAAGTGAATCCTACTGTGACAAGATTACTTCAAGTGCAGAGTATGTAATCATGTTTGAGAGATCGTGAAATATCCAGAGAGTTTGGGGACTGGATGTAGGTCAAGTGTTTGGACTGAACTAGTATAAATCTTCTATGTTCATATCCTCTTTACATCCTGCTCTATCTTTGTTCCTTGTGTTCATCAGCTTATTCGAAAAACAATTTGAAATCACCTTATTCACCCCCCTTAGGTGATATTCCACTTTCATTTGGTATCAAAGCAAGATCTTCTCTTTTGGGCTTAACATCTTGAGAAGGATCATGGAAAGAATATTGCCTAACAGAGCCTCTAATGACCAACCACCAGGTTTGAATGATGAACATTACTCATTTTGGAAAGCAAAGTGCTGAGTGTTCTTATTAGCAATTCTTTGGCAAGTATTCAAGAACGGAGACTACGTTCCTACAAAAAGAGAAGGTGAAATCCACGTTCCAAAGATTAAATTTGAGTTCAACAAAAAAGACAGAAGGGAAATAACCCTCAACAGTAAAGCTATCTTGTGCTTCAAAGCACGCTTAGTCAAAAGGAGTACTTTCATATATGTAACTTATCAAGCACAAAAGAAATTTAGAAATCATTGGAGATAGCCTATGAAGGAACCGCTAGTATAAAGGAAAATCGGATCAACACTTAAACGACTGAATACAATCTTCTTCGTATGAAGTATGAAGAATCCATTGGAGAATTTCAACTACGTTTTACTCATCTAATCAATCAATTATCAGCTTTGGGTAAAACGTATGAGCAGAATTCTCAAGTTAGGAAAATCCATAATATCCTGATGAAGGAATGGAAAGCTAAAGTCATAGCAATCGAAGAAGCTCGTGGAGAATCAATGACATTAGTAGCTGCATTGTTCGGAAGCCTATCCAGATATGAAGGCAAGCTGAAATTAAAGAAGGGCTTAGATGAAATCAACAATAGAGGCAAAGGTATTGCCCTCAATCCTGTGAAAGAAAAGGAGGTCAAAGAGGAATATGAAGATGAAGATGATGAGCTTGGCATGCTTGCCGTAGATTCAAGAAATTCTACAAGAAGGATCAAGGTTTCAGGAGATTTCAGAAAGGAGACAAAAGCAACAGACGCGAATTCAAAGACAAAGATCGTATCATTTATTATGAATGGGAGAAGTCGGGTGATATAAAATTCGAATGCCCTCTGCTAAAGGGTAAGGAAAAGGAGAAGAAGAAGTTCAATCATTTCAAAAGAAGGCATATGTGTCTGCCATCTGGCGAGACAGTTCCTTGGACAAAGAAAGCAAGGATGAAGATGTCGCAAACATATGTTTAGAAGCGAGAAGAAGAAGAAGAAGAAGAAGAAGAAGAAGAATGTGAAAACGATGAGGTATATGATTCTGAACCCACTTACGATGAAATACTTTCTGAATAAAATGAGCTCAATTCTCAATTTCAAAAGACTGTCAAAGAAGAAAATCAAGTTACTTGAGCAACAAGTTAAAGATTCTCCTATGGTTTGCGAAAAATGTCTTGATCTTGAGAAAAAGAACTCTTATCTTACAAAAACTCTTGAGAAGTTCACTAAAGGAAGTGAAATGCTCAATGTGATTTTACAAGCTCAAAGATTCACAAACGACATATCAGACATAGGTTATAATCCGGTTTTTGACAAGAGGAAAGGGAAAAAGAAAACTGGTGAAAATTCCTATTTGAAATATTTTCAAAAGTTGATTCATTCTTCAAATCCCTTTGCTCATTATAACTATTGCAGCCGAAAGGGGCACAATACTTCCTCATGTTTTTATAAGAAAGAAAGCAGCGATAAACCTATTGGCAACTATCAGTAGGTACCTAAAGCAACTTATATTTTCCCTAAGACCCAAACTAATCCAAAAGGACCCAAGAAAAGATGGGTACCTAAGACTTGATCTCTACTGAATTGCGGGTTTGTCTGAGAGCATCAAAATCCAACAAATGACACATTGACTGTGGATGCTCTATACACATAATAAGACATCAATCCAAGTTTGTGGCAATGAGATCAAAAGATGGTGGAAAAGTTACCTTCTGGGGAAATCAATCTGGAAAGATTACTGGAATCAGTGAAATTGGAAAAAAAGAAGGACCCCAGATCAAGGACATGTATTATGTGGAAGGACTTTGTCACAACCTCCTCAGTGTCAGCCAAAGTATAAACAAAAACAACTGGATTGTCTTTGATTCAGAGGAATGTCTCATTGTCAAGAAGGATGATCTACCGATTGATAAAGGTAACCTTAAAGCTTTAAAACTAAGCCTGAAAATGTTTGTGAAAATCCTGCTCAATCTCAACGTAAAGCTTGAAGATACAAGTAGGAGTCATCCTCTAGATCAAGTGATAGGTGATATGAATGAAGGTATGAGAACTAGAAAATGTACTTTAAATAAACTTACTTTCTCTACCTTTATCTCTGAGATTGAACTCTTTAAAATTGACAAAGCCCTCTCAGATAATGACTGGGTAATAGCAATGCAAGAGGAGTTACATCAATTTGAAATATATCAAGTTTGGGACTTGGTACCTAGGCCTAAAGACCATCCGGTTATTGGCACCAAATGGGTATTCAAGAACAAACGAGATGAATCTGCAATCATTGTCAGAAACAAGGCAAGATTGGTTGCCAAAGGCTATAATAAAGAAGAAGGATTAATTATGAGGAAACATATGCTCCGAGTTGCTAGATTGGAAGCTCTACGAGTACTCTTAGCCTTTGCGTAAAGATTCAAGCTATATCAAATGGATGTAAAAAGTTCCTTTCTAAATGGCTTTATTCGGGAAGAAATTTACGTTGAACAACCTCCTGGTTTTGAAAGTGATTCTCATCTGACCATGTCTTTCGTCTCAAAAAGGCTCTATATGGTCTTAAATAAGCTCATAGTGTTAGTTCTCTATGTGTTTTGATGATAACTGACAATTGTAAACAAGTCTGGATGAATTGATTTTGAAACTTGTTGATTTCCACCAAAAGTATTCTGTCATCATCAAACTTGAGCCTAGCTTTGGCAAACTCGAGTTTGCTACTGATAGAGGACTAAACTTGCCAATTTGAACTTGAGAGTTTTTCCAAAGTTTTCTCATATTTTGAGTAAACTCGAGTTTACTCTTGGAAACTCGAGTTTGGGAGAGGCCGAGAGCATTCTGACTTAAAAACACTTTTAAACCTGAGACCTCTACTTATAAACCTCAAGTTTGCACTTCCAGTGAAAATCTTCAAGGAGTTTACAAAACCTGTAAACTCGAGTTTGTGGAGACAAACTTGAGTTTGCCTCTGGCGGGAAGAATTTTCAATTTCATAAACTAGACATTACTTCCTTAAAAACAAAGTCTTTCTCTCGCTTGAAAATTCACAAGAGTTTACAAAACATGTAAACTCAAGTTCATTATTGTAAACTCGAGTTTACGCTTGGCCGAGAGCTTTCAAGAATTTTAACCAAAGTAAACTCGAGATCGTTTTCATAAACCTCCGTTTACTTCAAAGCCGAGAGCATTCAAATTTTTTGAGCTAAACAAACTCAAGGTTAAGCTTATGAACTCGAGTTTGAGTCTTACGAGAAAAGCAAAGCATTTTTTAACTTGAGAAAACTCTACAGTTCGCATTGAAAACCTCCGGTTTACATTTTGAAATGAAAAACTAACTTCTGACTTGAACATTGTCAAACTCGAGCCTGTCTACTAATAGACTCAAGTTTGTGTTTTTGCACAAAAGTGTTCCAAAGCTCAAAATCGCAATCTTCCTCTCTAGATGGAGGAAACTCGAGTTTAGATGTGGAAACTCGAGTTTAGGCCAACCCGAGAACATTGCAGTTTTAATGTATTGAAAACCTCGGGTTTAGAATGCAAACCTCCAGTTTGATGTTTTGGACTTAAATCATTTTTACATACAATGTCCTAAACTCAAGTCTAGATGAACCAAACTCGAGTTTACATCGTTGTTTCATAAATTCAAATCTGACGAATTTAGAAAACCTGTTTGTTTGATCTCAATACTTATTGTGACTATTCTTTAATGATCCTAGATATGTTTAATCACTTTATTAGTGAGTTTCAGGTTGTTTAGAGATTGTTTATTGAAGGATTAAAGCAAAAGTAAAAAAGTGACATCAGCACATTAAATGCAAAACCCAGAAAGTTGCATACTTTTGGGTAATCCATCTACACACGTTTTGCAAAGCATTAAAGAATGTTCTCCACATCTAGTAGCTGCTATTCCAACGGATTAATTTGCAGAGAGTCAACTCTGAACATCTGCACAGCTGGATTAAGAGAAGATTAGTGAGAGAAGAAGACCTAAACTTACCCAGAACTTTGTCTAATGAAGGCAATGATTATATTGACGATTACAACAGTTATTTAATGCTCTTTTGGTATAAATAGAGCAGCATTCAAGTCTCCTCAACTAACACACTTGCTGAAAACGAATTGCATTCAAGTTTCTCAACTACCTTTCTGTTTTCACTTGTATTGTATCTTGTGATACTAAAAGCTTCAGTGTTTATCATTATTCACTCTTAGAGAGAGTTGTTATCTATAAATCATTTACTGTAAAGAATCACAAGTCTGGGGACTTGGGATTGGGTTTATTGATTACAACTTGTAAGGGGGAGTAAGTTCTAGAGAGAGAATTACTCTTGAGTACAGTGTGTGTAATCATTTGAGATAGTGGAAATCCCAGAGAGTCTGGGGACTGGTCATAGGTCAAGAGGTTAGATCGAACCAGTATAAATTCGTGTGTCTTGCTCTTCTCCTTTCTACTTTGTTTACCTCTGTTTTCGCTACGCCCCAAACAGAGCAAAGTTTTAATTTTTTTAAAATCCCCAATTCACCCCCTCTTGGTGATTTAGCTCCACTTTCACATAGAACTTGGCATGAGAAATTAAGCAAGTTTCTTCTTGATCAAAGATTTGTCACAGGCAAGGTTGACACAATTCTCTTCATTAAAATCAATAAGAGAAACGATTTATTAATTGTTCAAATATATGTCGATAATATTATATTTGGTACTACTAATGATGCTTTGTGTAAGGATTTCTCTAAGACAATGCAGAGAGAATTTGAGATGTCCATGATGGGAGAACTCCATTATTTCCTTGGTCTGCAAATCAAACAATGGAAAAATGGAATCTTTATCTCTTAGACCAAGTATCTTCGTGATCTGCTGAAGAAGTATATGATGGACCAATGCAATGGAGCCAACACTCCAATGAACTCAACCACTCTTCTGAATGCTGATGAAAAGGGAAAAGATTTCAACATAACCAAGTATAGAGGAATGATTGGGTCATTGCTATACTTGACAGCAAGTAGGCCTGACATTCAGTTCAACATGGGAATGTGCGCAAGATACCAGTCTACTCCGAAGGAATCACATGCTAAGCATGTAAAGATAATCTTCAGATATCTTGTCGACACCTAGGATGGGAAACCCGTCCTTATTGTGCCTTTATTTATCAGAGTTATAGTGCAAAGGCATTGAAGTTGTTTGGACGACTTAATTGCGGAATAAAAAATTTCTTAAAATAACTTTGTTGAAAACATAAGGATAAATTTTTCGCAATTCGAATCTATTTCATAGTGAGATGATGATACAATAATCCAAAAAAAATAGAAAAATCATAAACAAATTAGTACAGTCCAACTACTTATACTAAACAAAAATCCCTTCTGTTGTGTTCCTTACAGCTGCATCTTTCCGCTTGATCCCGATCCACTACCTGTCTCTTTCATGCGGTCTAGAGTTCAAATAAATGAACCCCGGGGGTAACAGTTAATCTTATATGCAAGTATGAAATATAAATTACAACATATAACATGTTAAGCATAGAATAATTTCGTACTTAACAAGTCGCACCGTAACTGCAGTTATCGGCTAAGGATCGCAGCCCTTTAGGACACGTAGCCCTATTTTGGGACACGCAGCCCCAATCCATAGCTAGGATACACATATGCAAATTATCTAGCAAACATGATTAGTCATACATGAATACATACATACAAGCTAATAAGATAATAGTTACTCACCTCATGCTTGAATCCTCAATTCGTCCGAAGGTGTTGGGATCAGTAGAGGTGTCAAGGTATACCAATAAACATTTATCATTGTCATTAGTCACTTCTCACGTCGTAAAGTAAAAAACTATGTGAATTATTTTTAGAGAATTAAAAGTGATTATTAATCCCTAAAATTCCCTTAATAATAATACCTTTTTTATAACGCCGTTCATACCTACAAAAAGACGTTTATCAAATCCATAGAGGATACCAGGTTTGAGAGATGTTGTACGGGCTAAGGAGGTGACGGTTTAAGGAAGATTGTCGGGATTGTGTTAGAGGGCATGGGCTAAGATGATGACGGTTTAAGGGAGATTGCCAGAATCAAGATATGGCAAAGATGAGAGTGGGAGATGGATGGGTTAAGGGAGATTGTCGGTATCGCGATATAGTATATGGGCTAAGGTGATAGGTTAAGAGTGGTTGCCAGGATTAAGATTGAGTGTATGGGCTGAGGTAATGAGTTAAGAGTGGTTGTGGGGATTGAGATTTAGTGTATGGGCTGAGGTAATGAGTTAAGAGTGGTTGTCAGGATTGAGATTGAGTGTATAGGCTGAGGTGGTGACGGTTTAAAGGAGATTATCGGGATCGAGATTAAGTGTTTGGGCTGAGGCAGTGATGGTTTAAGGGAGATTGCTGGGATCGAGATATAGTATATGGGCTGAGGTAATGACAGTTTAAGGGAGATTGTCTGGATCGAGATATAGTGTATGGGCTGAGGTGATGAGTTACTAGAGAATGTCGGGGTCGTTTCCCATAGTTTTCTAACTGTGCAGCATTTTATCAGTATATCGGCAATACACCACAAAAGCCATCTTTTTCATAACAATGTCTTTCTCATTTGGTCCAATAGCATTCCGTTAGATAAGAACAGATTTGATAAATACTGATAACTCTCAGATAGTGTATTAGAACAGAAGAATTAATTAGATAATGAACTATTGGTTCTAAGCCATCTCCAGCGATGAATCAACAATTCAAAATGCTTTTCTTGTGTATTCTTGATAAACCAGCATTTAGACATAGATGTAAAAGGATCTGTTTGGGAAGTAAGAAGCTCCCTTGACATCTCTTCATCTGCAAAAAATTCTCGATGGGAAAACATAGAGACAAAAGACTCATCTTTGAATAGGAAAAAGAGTGGATTCGCAGGGTCCCAAATGAATTGGCTTATTCGAAAAAGGCCTTGTTCTTTGAAAGATCTATCTTGTGTCTGGGTGCTTTTGCATGGTTCCACTCGCAAGAACTCCGAATCATTCTCTTGAAGCTCATCCTCTTCATCATAAATGATCTGCTTGCCCCGAAATGACTGGCCCAATAGCGAACTCCCAATTCATTGGGCCTTTCGATACAATCAAATAGAAGGCCCCAAGGGCGCCATATTCTGAAAGACCTGGCTAACCCAAGAGGGGGGTGAATTGGGTGTATGATAAAACTTTAGGAACTTTGAAAATCTTTTCGAAACTTACTGAAGGTAGTTCGAATGATAGAAATAGTTTAATAAAGCAATAGTCAATCATTCAAACATATATCTTTGAAATGTAAGAGTTTAGGGAAGAGAATATGCAAACAGAGATTTATACTAGTTAGGCCAATCCTTGATCTACGTCCGTCCCAAGCTTCACTTGAGATTTTCAATCCACTATCTTCTTTCAACTTGATTACACACTCGTACTCAAGTAATCCTCTCACTAGGATCCACTCCCCTTACAAGTTTAATCAATACACCCGCTTGACTACACACTCTGTACTCGAAGTAATCCTCTTCCTAGGATTCACTCCCCTTACAAGCTATAATCAATACGATGTGTTTCCCACTCAAGATCACCTAATCTTGAGTAACTCTAAGATATAATGCTTACAGATAAATCTTCTCTCTCAGAAGTGAATGAATAAACACTGAAGTACAATACAAATCATTTCACCCTCTATGATGAACTATACAAGCATTGAGAATAGAGAGTGTGTGAGCTAAATGTAGGATTCAGAATATCAGCATTTCGACAGTGCAAGCTCTTCTCATCATTGTCTCCATTTTGAATGGTTGTCCTTTTATAGTGAAGACCATTGAGAAATTCTTCCAAATTTGAATATGTCCGTTGGAGCGTATATGACCGTTGGAAAATATTACCGTTGGAATATGACCGTTGGGATATTCAAGTCATAGCATTTGAAGCAGATGAACAAGTTGATCATTTTAGTTCATTAAAGAACATTGCATTTGAGCATTCAACTTCGTTTCTTCAAGTTCCTTGTTGAATTCAATCTTCTTTCCCATTTCGAAAATCTCGAAACTCCTTCTTCATGACAAACATTTTGATTTCTATCAAGTTTGATGTAATCTCAAACTTTAATCACTGAAACTTATACACAAATGATATAAATGATGTTAAGAAGTAGTATAAGTTCCTTTAGAATTCATCTGAATGTTCTTGAAGAAAATCCAGAATCTCGGACGTGGTGATTTGCTGATGCAGAGAGATTAACTCGAGTTATGCCATGTAACTCGAGTTGCTTTAAATGCCAGAGTTTGAATTCTAAATCGAGTTGTCGTATGTAACTCGAGTTGTCCAAATGTCATTTCCTCTCTGTCTGTGAGTAACTCGAGTTACCCTTCATAACTCGAGTTACCAGTGCTCCAATTACTTTCTCGCGCTTCTTGAATAACTCGAGTTGGTGGTCATGACTCGAGTTCTTCTTTGAATTCCGAGATTCTGAATTCTTTCTCATCAAAGGTTGACTTGAGTTGCCATGCCTTGACTCGAGTTAAATCAGTTCATCCGACAGTTGTCATTGATCCTCAATCTGAGCTTTTGATCAACTGAAACTTGCTCATGAAGATTATTAATAACATTGAAGAGTATAACAAGTAGTAATCAATTGATAGCAACAAGTTCAGAATTCTCAGAGACGTTGTGAACAGTGCTATGCTACTTTGTTGATTCGAGTTGTAATCTCTTGTCAATATTAATTCTTCTCTTGTTTTCCTCTATGATTGTTGTTGAATCAAGTTTCCAGTCCTAATCTTGAGTTATCCAAGCCTAGTTAACAACTCAATCCAAACTTATTATATGTTGAGCTCTTTTGAACCATCTTGAACTGACTGAAACTTTAGAAGGCCATATCTCCTAGGTATCAACTCTGTTTTGGTCTGTTCAAATTTTGATGGAAATAATTTTGAGTCTACTTTCATATGCCACTGATTTCAACTCAATTGGATTTGTAGTTTGTGAGTTACACTCAAAACATTAAGGCTTGGTCAGCAGTGTGGCGTGAATTTCAGTCCCAACTTCTACAATTCATAGCTCCTTGATCTAAACTCCTTTAGACTTGAATTTTATATCAAAATGACTCATTTGGAGTTTAGTTTCATATGCCACTAGTTTTGTCACAATCCGATTTCTAGTTTGAGAGATATCATCAAAATACCAGACCTCGCCCTGAAAACGTGAAACAGTAGAACGAGGTGCTGAAAATCGGTAACTCGAGTTACTAAGTGGTAACTCGAGTTACTCTTATCCGAAATGCCGAGAGCACATTTTAACTCGTGTTACTCATACATAACTCGAGTTAACTCATTCCGAAAGAGGGAAAACACTTAGCAACTTTATTAACTCGAGTTGTGAGTTCATAACTCGAGTTATGTCATCCCGAAGCTCCCTTTTGCTTATTTTAACTCCGAATTGAGCCATTCCAACTTCCATTTGATCGTGGAGACTTCTAGAATCAATCTTGGAACTTGTATAATGATATTCTCATTCCATTCATCAAGTTCTTCCTTCTTCCATCTCCCATCTTTATCATTTAGCTTGGGCTCATCATTCTCTTTAGCTTCTACCTTCTTCAATATCTCCTCTTCTTTTCTTCTCCTGATCATTCTATACTTCAACATCTACATTAAACATAAGAATTAGTGCAAGTAGAATGTAAATGTAGTAAGCAACCTTTTTGCTCTTAAGAATGACATCTATATAAGACATCATCAAAACTAATCATAACTAACATATTCGAGTGACATTGCTTCTTCAAATTTCAAACCAAGGAATCCCTTAAATATGATTCAAAATGGATCTTGTTCTATCGTTGATCAGAGGTTTAGATTTCTCTACAAAAAATATGAATCAAAGTTTGAAGGGGTCCTATTTTAATGATTGGGCTAGTGTTTCAGGGCATCATACTCGAGTAGTGGACAAGGCATACTCGAGTAATATCGAGAAAGACCTCTGATGCTGAGAAACTAATGCATCATACTCGAGTAACATATCATCTTACTCAAGCAAAGTCGAGCAACCCACTAGCGCTAGAACCTCAAATTCCAGTTTACTCGAGTAAACTCAAAACTATACTCAAGTAACCTTCCTGCATGGAAAAGCAAGTTTTAATCCTCAAATCAAACTTCAAGGATCAAAGTTCTCTTCAAAAGGGTTCAAGTGTTTACATAGCACACTTGAAATGAGGTACTTTTAGCATTTTTGCATACTATGTGATCATGCTCAAGTACATAAGTACTTGCTCGAGCATGACCCTGAGCAAGCTTTACTCAAGTAAAGGCTTGTTTACTCGTGTAAAGGCACCATACTTAAGTAAGGTCGCGTTGCTAATTTTAAAAACATGTCTTGTTGTTTCATTTTTCACTCTAACTGTTTCTCATCCATCATATTCTCTCTCAAAACCCCTCATTCCCCTTTAAAAATCTGTTACTATTTGATTGATCTGTTATGATTGTTCTGAATGGATTCTTCAAATTGTTGTTTCCAACCATTGGTATCTCCATTTCACTCCATAAATTCCCTCAAATTCTCAGATTTCTCATCACCATTTTTTACCTTCTAAAAACACTCATCGCTCTTCTATCTACTTCATTCACCTTCAAATGTCTTTATCTTCTTCTTCAATGGCTCGTTAAAAAAACTCCAATATAGGGTCTGGTAAACAAATTCTGTCGGAGTCACCACCTAAATCTCCTGAACAGCCACTAACCAAAAAACCCCAGTCCTCATATCATTCTAAAGTCCAATATGAGAAACCCCAACCAAAATGCAAAGCCAAAGGGGTCACCATTCTGAACCTTCAAGGCTAGTGACTCGCTTTCAAACGGATTCATTGCCTTGAGGGACAGGCAAGGAAACTCTTCTAGAAGTAGATTCAGTTGAAGAAGTTCACTCTAAATCCATTGTCGATCAACCATAGAAGCCATCTCATCCTTCTCAGGACTTCGGTAGTCAGCGGCAGCAAGCTTCAAGAAGTTAAAAACAAGCGTCTGGTGGTGGTTCTGCTGGGCCTTATGCATCTCAGTTGCTCGGACATGCTCTAGAATGCCCTCCTAATATGCATAATGATCCTTTGGTCATCCCTAATTAGGCTTCATTTGATTCTCATTATGGGAATCGCCCATTCTGTTCAACTATTTATTTGGATATGGACCATTTTCATACTGAGTGCAATCTGGACTTGTCTCCATGGCTTCATCAATATGAGCCACTGCTGCGAATTCAGACTCCATACTCCCCAACTGCTGTGAGACTGTTTTACTTTAATATGAGGGTCAAAGAGAAAGAGCATAAGGACGAAGAAGAAGTTCTGATCACTCACATTAAGGGAAAATATATTAAGATCATATATGATTACCTAAAAATTATTCTTGGAGTTGTTGACGTTCCTAACCAAACCCTCTGAAGTTATCTGATCATGAGAATCACAACATTTTGCTTCTTCATGTGTTCTATGATGGTAACAAGTTCAAGTTCAAGCCTGCTCGGATGAACGACACATTCAGGGTCATTTAGTACCATTACAATAGAAACATGGTTCAAAAGGGGTAAAGCTTCACTCATTTTGTGGCGAAGGACTATCCTTTGTTTGAATTTGTTATTGCTAAGGAGTCATGGAATCTGGGCAAGTGGATTATGGATGAGATGTTTTCTTTCTTATCCCAAGTTGGTACTTCTCCGCGATCCACCATTCCCTTTCTGAATCTAGTTTCTCACATTCTTTCCTTGAACAACATTTGACATCTCATTGATAATGAAGTGGTGTTTCCCCAAAAGTTTGGAAAGGATCACATGGTTCGAATGAAGATATCATTTACAGAGGTAATCAGTAAGGCTAAGAAGAAGGAAGTTGTGAAGAAGTCTGTGCCCTCTTCCTCCAAGCCACTTGA
This sequence comes from Acacia acuminata, assembly GCA_019022655.1. Lineage (NCBI taxonomy): Eukaryota > Viridiplantae > Streptophyta > Magnoliopsida > Fabales > Fabaceae > Acacia > Acacia acuminata. Next base: position 449,992 of record JAFJYI010000195.1, on the reverse strand, counting down.
TGAGGCTCAATCCCCTCAAACTAGGTCTCTGACTACCTCTGCTACTACTGGACCATCCTTTGCTGCTACGTCATTGGCCAAGCCATTCAGGCTGCCATGGCTCCTCTAATCCAGGTCAATGCTAAACATCTGGCTTCGACTAATGCCAAGATAGAGTCTGTGCATGTCTCAAACGTCAAGCTAATCCAGACTCTAGCAAATAAGTTAATGAAATTGGAACACCACATCAACTAGAAGTTTTAGATTGTTCTTGACCAGTGAGATGAGATAAAGAAGGCAATTTAGACTTTGGTTCTCTATGTTTTGATCTTTTGATAATAACAATTATAATGTAATTGATCTTAAAGATTTAAGGAAAATTCTATGTTTTAATCCATCCTGAATCAATAACTATTTTTGAGGTTCTGTCTAATGTGGCCTCGAATCATAAGTCATTTGACTCGAGTCTAATGTTTCAAGCCTTTTATAAAAGCAAACTGACTTGTTTGGTATGCCTTGAGGTTGGTTATGTTTAACTCGAAGGAATTAATTTGAAAGTTATTTAACTCAAGTCAAAAACATTTTACCTCGAGTTAACTCTTTTGAAAAGTTTTAAAAGATTGGTTTCAACTCGAGTTAATTAGTTTTCAACTTGAGTAAACTTTTGTGAATAGTTTAAATTTAAAGTCTCGCGCTAAATCAATCTTTTGCAATGTTCAAATTGCCCATAAACTGACTCAAGTTAATATTATAATGCCTTTAGTGAAGAACTTGAAGTTAATAATATTACCTTGAGTTATCTTTTGCTAAAGTGATTTTGAAGTCTTTCTGGTTGTGATACAAAAGATCTTGACCGGAGTTAAATATTAATTAACTCCAGTCAATGACTCTAGGTAACTCTTTTTGAACTCCAGTTATGTGTTATCTATCTATTCCAAACTTATTGGTTATGAAAGAGAGAAATTAACCCAAGTTAAAATATACTTAACTTGATCAATGACTCCAGGCATTCTTTTCTTAATTCAAGTATTGTTTTCCTATTCAACTTGCTTTCTAACTCTCGAAGAAAATAATTGCCTCCAATCGGTGACTCAAGTTAACATTTCTTGGACTCGAGTTAGTTACCTTACAGAGACATCTTCTGTTTCATGGCTCAACTCTTTTAGAAGATCATGGAGTGACTCGAGTTAACTTATTTTTAACTCAAGTCATTAACTCGAGTTAACATTAATTTAACTTGAAGTTAACTTTACCAGTTTTGAAAATCATTGTGTTCATAAATCTAAAATCATTACTTGTGATCTCATTACTTCTTATCATCACTCATTAATATTCCTAACTATCTTTAATCAATTTGTTAATGAGTTTCAGATGATTATATGAAGGATTAAAACCAAATTGTCAATAAAGCAATTTGTGTGTCAGAGAGCATTTAATGCTCTTGCCTAATCGAGACTCAATCATGGCAACCATACTTCTGAGCATTCTAAAGTACCTTCTGCTATTCCATTTACATAACAAATACTGTCTCTTAACGGTCAAAAACAAATGGAATGAAGAAATGTCAAAGCAGTGCATTTAAGACTACATCATTAATGGCGAAAGTGACTGTGAAGCTTCATCTATCTAACGGCTTGGTTGAAGAGTCACAACGGACAATCTTCAAGCTTCTCCAATGGTCATTAATGGCAATGAATATAAATACCATAAGCATTGAATTCACCAACAACTAAAACTCTATGCATTCAATTATAAGTGATTACAATTTACTGTTTCATTCGTTTCATTTAATATCTTCAGATATCATCGTACTTCAGTGATTATTATTCATATACTCTGTGAGAGAGCTTAAACACTTATTTCATTAAGTAATTATCTATTTAAACTCAAGGTAGTGGGACCTTGAGTGTCGGTGTACAATTACAACAAGTGTGAAGGGATCACTTCAAGTACAGTGTGTGTAATTGTATTTGTGATTAAGAGTTAGTGAAAATTTCGAGTGTCTCGGGGACTGCATGTAGGTCAAGGAGTTGGACCGAACCAGTATAAATTCTCTTGTTCATTCTCTTTCCTCTATCTCTCTGTATTTATCGTTTTTCATTCAATCTTAAAAAGATTTTTGAAATCCCCTATTCACCCCCTCTAGGCGATATTCTACTCTTCAGAAGGTAATTCAGACTTTGAGTGATCAGCGAAAGCTCTTCAACAACAAGTGTTTAGGCTTGATACAATATTGGATATCTGGGAATCAAGTTGTACTTTCAACCTTTCGCTCCGTCTATTCCATCTTCCTCCACTGTTTCCCAACTATTGGCTGATCCTCCATCTATTCCCTCTGATCCATCTCTATCTCTACCATCTGATCCTCCTCCTCCCTCCTCTGACTGATGACAAAGGGGGAGAGTAGTGAGAATTGACACTTGTTGAGACTATAGGTGCTAGTGTTTTAGTGTTTTTATTTATGTTATAACATATTGGAGATTCTCAGATAGCTTGCTCAAGTAGATAAGTGTTACTTGAGCATGGTACTTGGGTAAGACCAATGTTATACTCGAGTAAAGTATAATGTTAGGCATATGTGAAGGAGTTTTGAATCTTTACTCAAGCATTCATGCAAGCTTACTCAAGTATTGATCATCTGCTACTTGAATACTTCGCTGTAACAATAATAATCAATTAATTACTTTGGCTTATCATTTGTTTCTGATTAAATACTACTCAATCTTATTTACACTATTACTAATAATCTTTTTGAGTGGATTTCATATCATTAACGAATGTTATAGCATTAAATGACCAAAAAAAAAACAATGTGGGTTTGAGCATTAAATGTTTGTAGAAAACAAAGCACGCACACAGAATGAAATTCAGAGTAGACGAAATGATTCCTATGAGACATACCCATTCCGATGAAAGACTAAAGTATCTTTTTAGAGTCAACCTCTGAAAAGAAGCATGTCGATGGTGATTCGAAAGGAGTTATTAATTAACATTCAATTGTGTCTAACGAAAGCAATTTGTGCCTAACGGAATATTTGAAGTGTCTTAACGGCTAATTTAAAGCTTCTTCATCAGTCATAAATGGCAGCTGGTATAAAAGCAAAGAGCATTCAATCGCCAACTAGCGAAACATCTGAACATTCAATTGAATTTATTGTGATTTACTATTTCATTCAATTCACTTAGTATCTTCGGATATTTGTACTTCAATGATTATTTATATCTACTCTATGAGAAAGTTTAATCTTTTGATTGGTTATCAGTTTAATCTCTAGGTAGAGGGACCTTGAGTGTGGGTGTACCATTACAACTTTTAAGGGGGAGTAAATCCCAATGTGAAAGGATTACTTCAAGCACAGAGTGTGTAATCGTGTTTAAGAGATAGTGAAAAACCAAGAGACTTTTAGGGACTGGACATAGGTCAAGTATTAGGACCCAAGCAATATAAATCTTCTGTGTTCATATTCTCTTTACATTATAGTCTGTCTCTATTTCTTGTGATCTTCGGCTTTTTCGAAAATGAATTTGAAATCACCCTATTCACCTCCCCTCTATGTGATATTCTACTTTCAAAAGCCTACATTACAAAGAAAGAAATTACACAAAAGGGGAATTTAATCCCGGACATTGTCGGTCAACCCAGGCCCTTCGGTTTCTAGGACACGCATCCGAGAATAGTAGAAGTAGAAATGCCCATTTTAGCTAAGGCATCTGCGATACTGTTAAAATCCCCGGAAATAACTTTCATATTTACCCGCCAGTTCAAAGCCATCAATTCCCTAGCTTTCAAAACCAGATTGCCGTATGTGTTACAAGCATGATCATACACCACACCACCACATCCACCCTTAGAAGATCCTAAAGCTCTAGCCCCATCCACGTTCAGTTTCAACCAATCATAACGAGGTTTTTCCCATCCCAACGTTTGACTATTATTCTGTTGATCTGACTTACCCGCACCATCAACAACAAAAAATCTAGTCCAGAGTGAAGAAATTACTACACCTAGGTAACCAAGTTTAACAAAATTGTAGTAAAAAATACAATGGTTCCTCCATCTCCAAAGCTTCCATATAGCTACTCCAAAAAATAGACTCTAATATAACTTACATGGTTATTTAAATTAAAACTCAACCATTCTTGCAAAGCTAAAGTAAAGAAGGAGTATACATACCGATAGTCTTGCAAAATGTGAAAAATAACCTCTACCTCCATATTGTACATCCCACACAAAGCCAAAGTATGAAGCCAGGTACTCCGCCATAAGTTTGTAGGCAATTTATTTAAGGAGACTTTCCACATGAATACCTTGATTCTCTCAACTCCTCTCCATTTCCATATATCCTTATAAATATTATCCTATAGTGATACCGAATTAGGTTCAATAAGGAAATAGACACTCTTTAAAGAGAACTAACCATCCACGGAAGCACCACAAACTAAACAATCAAACTCTGCATTAGCTCTTGGAGGCAAAACCGTAGCTATTCTTCTTAAACCTGTAGTACTAACAATAGAAGATAGTTTGTAAGTATCCCAAACTCCTCCCACCACCCAATCTGTTGCCACGGTATTCTCCTCCTCCTCAAAAAAAGTTCGTAAGCAAAATTTTTTAAGTCTCATATCATCACTAACCCAACAATCATTGAAAAAGTTTATTACCATCAGTGCCCACCCTTAACTATTTTTCTGGGTCCACCCTTGATTATGACCCCATATAAAATTTCTTTGCAAACGTTCCATTTCTTAGCAAACGCTTGACGGCAACCTTACTACCATCATAAGATAAAAAGGGATAGTGTTTACAACAGACTTAGCAAGACTAATTCTTCTGGCCATAGATAGGCTCTTAGCCTTCCAAACACTAGCTTTGATTTAACCCGTTCAATCACATAATGAAATTTCTCCTTACTGCTTTTATTCCAAGATAAAGGAAACCCGAGATATCTCCCAATCTCACTAAAGATATGCATCTAGGTCATTGCCTTAATTTGCAACTTAGTATGCAAAGGCACTCTATGAGAGAAGAAGATAGAGGATTTGGCAATCTTAACTTTGCCTCTTAATGCCTTAATAAAGTCTTTAATGCAATTCATCTTACAAGCTATCAGAGCTTCAGAAGCAACTCCAAACAATAGTAAATCATAGCAAACAATAGATGAGACACACTAGGGCCATTTTTTGAAACATAGATAGACTTCCACCTACCATCCTCAACAACATCACATATCAAATGGGATAATCTATCCATACATAAAACAAGGAGCATAGGACAAAGAGGATCTCCTTGTTTATGCCCCTCTTAGGCCTAAGAAATTCAGTTTTGGAACCATTCCAAACAACATTATACGACATCGAGGACACACAATCAATAATGAAATCCACAAAAACCTTATCAAGGCCCATCTAGTAATACCTTATTTAGGAAAACCCAATTGGTTCTATCATAAGCCTTTTCAAGATCAATCTTGACCATGATCAACCCTTTCTCGCTCCTATTTTTCCCCATAATATGAAGAATCTCTTACCCGACTATGATATTATCCTAAATGCATCTTCCTTTGATAAAGCTATATTGGAAAGGGGAGACCAAATCCTTCATCACGCCCCTCAATCGCATAGCAATTAGCTTGGTAATGGATTTGTAATGTGAAAGACAGAATATCACCTAAGAGGGGGGTGAATTTGGTGATTAAATTTTTTTTTTGATTACCCCTGAATTGAGCACAAAGAATAGAGCTTAACAGAGAAAGGGAGAAAGATTGACATGAAAGATTTATATTGGTTCGGTCTTAACTCTTGACCTACATCCAGTCCCTAGACTCTCTAGGATTTTTACTATCTCTTCAAATGATTACACACTTTGTACTCAAAGTAATCCTCTTCCTAGGATTCACTCCCCATTACAAGTTGTAATCAATAACTCAATCTTAAAGTTGCACTACCTTGAGATTCTTACAAAGATTGTTGATAAAAAATATATATAACTCTCTAAAAGAGCAGATAGATAAACACTAAAGATTATAAATATCTAAAGATATTACACACTGAATGAAACAGTAATTGAACAATTCATTTGTGCGTTTGTGTTTCTGGTGGTTGAACGTATTGAATGTTTCGCTTATATTTGGTGAGGGAATTAAATGACTGTTGGAAGCCTCCAATACATCGTTGACAGTATTCAATGTAGCTGTTAGACATTGAGGTTCATTTGTTACTCTTAGGTGTCGATTCAACAAATGTGCATCATCATTTGCCACATTGACATTCCTACTGTTCTTCCCGTTGGATGACCTGGCATTTAATAAGGGAAAGAAACCATTAATGCCTTTAGAATGTTCAAAGAGAGATTGCCCAAAAATGTTATTTGTTTTATGGATCCGTATTTAATGCAATTGATGTAATCAATGCATTTTGGTTCATCTGCGTTTAATCCATCATCCAATTATTTGAAACTCATTAAAAAAAACTGATTAAATATAGTTATAAACAATAATGAGTGATGATAAGAATTTATCAAATCACCAGCAAAGATTTAAGATTTACGGATGCGGTGATTTACAAAATAGAGATAGCTTAACTTTCGAGTTGACTATTCCATACTCGAGTTACAATGTCATCTTCTTTCAAAATAAGTTTGAAAGTATAAGTGAAGATGTCTCTATATGAACTTAACTCGAGTCTACAATGTTCACTAGAAGTGTATGACTCGAGTCATGAATTCTTAACTCAAGTTAATAGCATTTTCATAAATGTTGTTGAGTTAAGTTTGGAAGAAAAACTTTGAACTCAAGTCACACTCAAGTCATTAAGTGGCAACTCGAGTTGACAAGATGTATTTTGAAAATAATGTTCAAAAGCTACACTTGAGTCGAGATACCAAATTGAGTCAATATATCAATACTTTGAAAAATAAATTAAAGTTCACAAGATGTAACTCGAGGCATATGAAGTTAACTCGAGTTAAGGAATTTCACAAAATATTTTTCAAAGTTATTTAACTCAGGTCACCAGAGTGTAACTCAAGTCAGTCAAAGTTTAAGCACATTTTGACTGAGTTTCAAAAGCACTTGACTCAAGTCTATCAACCTGAAACTCGAATCGATTTGATAGCAAGTTCTTGATTCAAGTTTGATAAAGTTAAAAAATATTTTTACTTGAATCATTAACTACATTTTGTTTACAAATGTCGAGTTATCATCAAAAGAGATAGAGAACTAACATAATGCATCGTACATAATGAAATAGGGCTAAAATGAGACACCGATTCAATTTGTTCTCTCTTTGGAATCAAGGATATAAAAGTCTTATTAGCCTTAAATAAAGAAATTTCCTTTCTGAAAGCTTTTTAATGAAATTACGGAGGACCCGACCCCATAGTGTTCCAATTAGACTTATAGAACAGAGGCAAAAAAACCATCAATACCCAGTGCCTTATAGATCCCCCACAAAAAATAGGGCTACTCGTATCTCATCATTTCCAGGCACGGTGGAGAGGTTAGCTAGAATCTGAGGATCACTGACAGGAAAGCTAGCTCTTGTGACTAGTCCTGAGGCTTTGAATAGTAAATAGCCTTGAAATGCCTAGAGACAAGTAGATTAAGCTCTTCCTTATTATCCATCCAATTCCCGTAATCATCTTTCGATGCCACAATTTTATTCCTCTTGCTGCACATTACGGCCTTTAAATGACAAAATTTTGTATTTCTATCACCCTTAGTTACCCATTCAGTCCTTGATTTTTGAAACTATTTAATTTCCTCTGGTTTCAAAAGTATTTCCAAATCCTTATTTAACTCAATCTCAAGGTTGCAAAGAAAATCCAAGTGGGGATACCCTCTAGCTCATTGTTTAACATTAAGCCTAATGTCTCACCAAAAAAAAACAAGTGTTAATTAGTTATTGCACTCTAAGAAGTACAACAACATATTCTATCAAGCATTGTAGTTTGACTTGGGCCTTAAGCCCAATATGTTAGTTCTCTATGTGTGTTTTGATGATAACAGACAATTGTAAATAAAAGAAAGTTAATGATTAAAGTAAAATGTTTTTAACTTGATCAAAACTTGAATCAATAAATGTTTAAAGTATACGTAATAAAGCGGCTCGAGTTAAGGTTCATAGACTCGATTCAAGTATTTTGAAACTTCGATCAAAATGTATTTTAACTTTGGTGACTTGAGTTATGTTAGTTCTCTATGTGTTTTGATGATAATTAACAATTGTAAACATTCATTGGAGTTGGTCTTTGGCAAGTTGGAAAACTTCTTTGTCAAAGCCACACTCGAGTATCGGTTTCAAAACTTGAGTATTGACTTGACGAGAGAGTTGCTCAAAAATCATTACACAAAGCAATACTCAAGTGTTGGACAAAACACTCGAGTATTGGACTTACGAGAGCACTCAAGTTTTTCAACCCGAGTCAAACTTCGAGTATTCCATTGAATACTCAAGTATTGGCCATACGAGAGAGATATCAAGTTGTTCATCTTATGGACACTCGAGTTTTGGTTTTGCACACTCGAGTATTGGACTTTCACAAAGCTTTCATATTTGACATGTGTTTATGAATACTCAAGTATTCTTTTGAAAACTCAAGTATTGTATTGTCATCAATTTATCAAAGTTTTCAAGCACCTAGAATACTCGAGTATTGGTATCCACACTCGAGTATTGGATTGACAGAAAGACTACAATTTTTATACATATAATGAATACTCAAGTATTCACTTCAATACTCAGGTGTTGGCTTGGCAAAGATTTCACAAAGCTTTTCTAAAACAAATTCACACTCGAGTATTGAGTTGGAAACTCGAGTATTGGACTTACTGAGAGAGCCTTCATCTTTGACAACAATTTGAACACTCAAGTATTCATTTCAAAACTCAAGTATTGACTTGGGAAAGACTTCACAAAGTTTTTCAAGATGAATGAATACTCGAGTATTGAGTTGAAAACTTCGAGTGTTGGGCATACCGAGAGCTTTGCTCTTTGTCAATGATCTGAACACTCAAGTATTGGAGTCAATACTCAAGTATTGAGGTTTTGAACTTAAACTTATTTTCATATCAAAAGTTCAAAACTTCGAGTATTGACTTGGACACTCGAGTATTGACCTTACTTCAATGTTAAGGTCCAAAGTCAAAACTCGATGATTCCTCTCTGGAAGAAGAATACTCAAGTATCAGAATGAATACTCAAGTATTGATTTAAGTGCACAGTGACACACTCGAGTATTGATGAACACACTCGAGTATTGAACGCCAATTTTGAAAATCAAACCAGACGAATTTGTGAATCCTTAGTCTTTGATCATAATATCTTCCAGCATTATTCTCTACTATTCCCTGCTATGTTTAACCATCTGTTTAGTGAGTTTTAACGCTTAAAGAATGATTATTGAAGGTTAAAAGCAAAAGCAAAAGGTGATGTCGAACATTAAATGTTGAAACCGAGAAACTTGCATACTTTTGCCTGATCCACTGCACACGGTTGCAAAGCATTAAAGAATGATTACTACAACAAGCAACTTCTATTCCAATGGACAAATTCACAGAGAGTCAACTCTGATCATCTAGCCAGCTGGGTTAAGTGAAGATTGGAGAGAGAAGATGCATAAACCATCTACTAATCTTGGCTGAACTTCTCCAATGGATTTATTGGGATAGCAACGGTCATTTAATGATCTCGAGTATAAATAGGACTGCATTCAAGTCTCTTCAACAACTAGCACATCCGAAAACGCACAAGCATTCAAGTCTCTCAACTACCTTTCGGTTTTTCACTTGTAATCTGTCTTTTGACATTATAAGCTTCAGTGTTTATCATCACTCACTCTTAGAGAGAGTTTTATCTGCAAATCATTTATTGTAAAGAATCACAAGTCAAGGGGACTTGGTGATTGGGTTCCTTAATTATAGCTTGTAAGGGGGAGTACATTCTAGAGAGAGAATTTCTCTTGAGTACGAGTGTGTAATCGAATTGACATAGTGGAAATCCCGAGTGTCCGGGGAATTTGGACGTAGGTCAAGGAGTTAGACCGAACCGTATAAATCTTTGTGTCTAGCTATTCTTCTCTTCCTCTTCTGTTCACCTCTGTTTTGCTGTACAAAAACAGAGCAAAACAAAAAAGTTTCAAAATCCCCAATTCACCCTCCTCTTGGTGATTTAGCTCCACCTTCAAGTTACTCTCTGGTGACCCGAGTTAAAGACTTTGTGAAATGATTTTATGAAAAGCATCAACTCTAGTTAATGTTGTTAGACTCGAGTTGACTTGTTGTGGACTTAATCTTATCTTTTTAAATTCTAAGTCCCAATTTCCAATATTTTCTAACATTCAAAATATTAACTCGAGTTGATCTTGAGTGACTCGAGTGTCACTTCAGAACATATTTCAAAGCTTATCTTGGAAACTCAAGTTAAGGGATTAATGACTTGAGTCATATGTTGGAGTCATCACTTAATGACTCGAGTATGCTCATTGTTCAAAACATCTTCAAAACTAAACTCAATGACATTTGTGAAAATGGAAGTGACTCGAGTTAAATATTCATGACACGAGTGCACTACTTGAAGTGAACTTATTTGACTCGAGTTAAGTTCATACAGAGACATCTTCCTCTTAGCTTTCAAACATATTTTCAAAGAATATGAAAGTGTGACTCGAGTGATAAATGACCAACTCGAGTCAGCAACTCGAGTGTGCTTGAAATCAACTCGAGTTAGATGTTCTGGTTTTGCAAATCACCATGTCTGTAAATCTTACATCATTGCTTGTGATTTGATTATATCTTATCATCACTCATTATTGTTCTTAACTATGTTTAATCAGTTTATAATGAGTTTCAGATGATTAGATAAAGGATTAACTGCAAATTAATCAAAAAGCATTGATTATGTCAATAGCATTAAATGCAGTCACAGAAAACCAAGCACGGATTTGGCAACCATTTTCTGAGCAAATAAGAAGGCAGTCCTCTCCTCTTTCCTTTATTAAATGTTTCAATACTCAACGGGAAGAACAGAAATAATGTCAAACGGCGAGAATGTTGGCGATCATATGTAGAATCGAAGCTTGTGAGTAGCAGACGAGCTTCTTCACCTAACGGCTATATTTATTACTCACAACGGTTCATTGAAGCTTCTCAACAGTCATTAATTTCCTTCACCAAATATAAGCAGAAGCATTCAATATGAATCAACTACCAGAAACACAAACACTCAAACGAACTAATCACATTTACGGTTTCATTCATTACTATGTAATATCTTCAGATATTTGGTCTTCAGTGTATATTAATCTACTAGAGAGTTAAATTATATTGATCAATTCTGTAAAGAAACTCAGGGTAGTGGGACCTTGAAAGTAGGTGTATTGATTACAACTTGTAAGGGGGAGTGAATCCTAGAGACAGGATTACTCAGAGTTACAAAAGTGTGTACTCAATTTAAAGTGATAGTGAAATACCCAGAGAGTCTGGGGACTTGAAGTAGGTTAAGAGTTTAGACCAAACCAATATAAATCTCTTGTGTCAATCTTTCTCCTTCTTTACTCTGTTTTAGTATGAGTTTATAGGGGTCTTGCGAGAAAAATTTTAAATCACCCAATTCACCCCCTTCTTAGCTGATATTCTATCTTTCATCTAGCTCGCGAAGCCTTCACTAAGGTTGTTTCCTCTCAGTGTGAGCAACATTTCTACGGTTTTGAATTCTTGATCAGAGGAGTTCAGTGCCATGTTTACAAGGTCGAGTTGCTGTCGAAATCAAGAACTAGCTATGGAAACCAGTAGAGGTACATATAATGTCCGATTTGAGCCGTATATCTTGAGGTTTTCCTAAGTTATTATGCTACCCTGCAACTATGGGAGGTGTTTTTTCTAAGAATAGACTTAAGAGTAGTCACATAGCCTTTGGAATCACTGCAATCAGATATTTATTTTTACATAGTGATATGAATTTTCATAGTTGGTTGAAAATTTGCCAGTATGACTCTTGTGTGAAAATAAGTTTTGTAGGGGAATAAAATGGTCAAATGAGGTTAGTAGGGGTGGACCCTACATATAGCACCACCTTACCTCTAACTTGTCCTCCAAGCACATCCATCTAGCTCTTTCTCCAAGTATACCTAGCTTACCCTCCAAGTTCTCTTGACTTGTTGGCCATGTTCTCTTTACTTGTTGGCCAAGTCATTCCTTGGCTTACCCAACAAGCCCTTGACTTCTCTTATTTCCTTTCTCATCATCATTAAGTCGGCCAACAAGGAGAAAAATAGGGGAGAGGCTGAACATAGAAGAAGAAAGGGAGACAAAGATAGGTCGGTTGAGAAAGCAAGAAGAGAGAGAAAAAGCTCCAGAGTCGATTTCAAACCAATTTGGAGTTTCTAGCTCATGACGACTTCTCTAATATTGTTTACTCTCGGTGAGAGAAACATTTCTATGGTTTTGGATTCTTTATCAGACGAGTTTAGTGCCCCATTTACAAGGTGGAGGTGCTGCCAAAATCAAGAACCGAATATGGAATCGAGTAGAGGTATGTATAAGCTCCGATTTAAGCCGCATTTCCTAAGTTGTTATGTTTCCCAGAAATCGTGGCAGATATTTTTCCCCATGAAAAGACTTAATAGCAGTCACATAGCCTTTAGAATCACTACAATCGGATGTTTATTTGTGCATAGAGATTTGTGAAAGTGGAGCCTAAATACCCAAGAGGGGGTGAATTGGGTATTCTTAAAATTTTAAGAACTAGGTTTGTTTTGGGACAAGTGAAAAACAGAGTATATCAGAAGAGAAGGGTAAGGAAAGCTTGCACAAGAGAAATTATTCTGGTTCGGTCTTATCCTTGACCTACATCCAGTCCCTGCCACACTTGGGATTTTCAATCCACTAGAACTCAACAATTGATTACAAACTCTGTATTCAGAGTAGTTCTCTCACTAGAACTCACTCCCCCTTACAAGTTGCAATCAATACACCCAACCACCAAGTCCCCTGACTTGTGGTTATCTCAATCAATGAATGTTTTTCAGAAATAACTCTCTTACGGAAGCGAGATAAGATGAACATCAAGTACAAGTATCAAATTGATACAATACGAAAGAAGTGAACACAATAAATGACACTTAGTAAATTTTCACTCTCAGTAGGTGTATCAGCTTGAGAAGAAGTTAATGCACTCTATTTATAGGTAGAGAACATTAAATGACCGTTGCTTGATGAATCCAACCGTTGTAGGTGATTAGCTTAAGGTCGGTCATCTTCTCTCTCTAAACTTCGCTAGTCCAGGTGTTAATTTGATCTAGTGTGATTCTCTGAGAATTTTCCCGTTGGAGATTACTTTGCTTGTTGTAGTAAGCATTCTTTAACGTTCAGAAGGCGTACTCAGATGAATTAGCTGAGAGTAGGTAGATTTGCAGAGGTGCATTAAATGCACTTTGAGCACCTTTTGCTTTTTGCCTTGATCTTCATTAATCTTCATCTGTGCTAACTGAAATTCACTCAATAAACTTGTTAAACATATTTGGGAACATAAGTGAATGATTTATGAAAGCACTAAGATCAAACAAGAGTGATTTGCAAATTCGTGTAATTCAAAAATCAGTTTTTACCGTTGTAAACTGCAGTATGTTCATGCTAACTCGAGTATGGCACCGTATAAGTGTCCATACTTTGCATGATATCCAATTGGATACTCGAGTTTGCACCTTTCGAGGCAAACCATCGTGTCTTGTGTTTGAAAGACAAAACCTATACTCGAGTTTGCACTCCTTTACCGCATATTGACTTAAACCGAAAAATCCTTTTGCTCTCTCGTAAGTCCAATACTCGAGTTTGGCTACGCAAAGCTGCGATATTGACTTAACTTGAAAAATCCTTTTGCTCTAGTAAGTCCAATACTCGAGTTTGGCTACGCAAACTGCGAAGATTGACTTAACTTGAAAAATCCTTTTGCTCTTCTCGGAAGTTCAATACTCGAGTTTGGCTATGCAAAGCTGCGGTATTGACTAAGTTTGAAAAACTTGGTTGCTTTTCGGATGGTCTTTACTCGAGTTTGGCTATGCAAACTGCAGTGATTGACTTGTTCAATACTCGAGTTTGCAAACCTATACTTGCGGTATGCGACTATCGAAATGTTTTTAACGACTTTACAAACTTCAAAACATGTTTTACATTTGTTGTTAATCATCAAAACATATTGAGAACTAACAATTTGAATTTTCAAAGTTGGTTGAAAATTTTGCCCGTATGACTCTTGTGCGAAAAAGAGTTTTGTACAGGGGTAAAATGGTCAAATGGGGTTAGTGAGGTGTGGATCTCACATAGGGCGCCACTTTACCTCCAACTTGTCCTCTAATCTCATCCATTTAGCTCTTTCCCCAAGCATATCTAGCTTGCACTCCAAGTTCTCTTTACTTGTAGGCCAAGTTGTTCCTTGGCTTGCCTAATAAGCTCTTGACTTCTCTTATTTCCTTTCTCATCATTAACTCAGCCAACAAGGAGAAAAATGGGGCAGAGGGCAAACATCGAAGAATAAAGGGAGACAGAGATAGGTCGATTGAGAAAGAGAGAAGAGAGAGAAAAACTTCGGAGCCAATTTTGTTCCGATTCGGTGTTTCTAGCTCGAAGGCCTTCTCTAACGTTGTTTCCTCTCGGTGAGAGCAATATTTTTGCAGTTTTGGATTCTCTCAAAGGAGTTTAGCACCACGTCTATGAGGTGGAGTTGCTACCGAAATCAAGAACCAACAATGGAAACCAGTATATCTTCAAGATTTCCAAAGTTGTCATGCTACCCTATAACCGTGGGAGGCATTTTTCCCTAAGAATTGACTTAATAGAAGTTACATAGACTTTGGATAACTACAATCGGATATTTATTTATACATAGAGAAACGAATTTTCATAATTGGTTGAAAATTCGTCCAGTATGACTCTTGTGCGAAAATGAGTTTTGTAAAGGGGTAAAAGGTTCAAATGGGGTTAGTAGGGTGTGGACCCCATATACGGTGCCACCTTTCCTCTAACTTGTCCTCCAAGCACATCCATCTAGTTCTTTCTCCAAGCATATCTTGCTTGCCGTCCAATTTCTCTTTACTTGTTGGCCAACTTTCTCCTTGGCTTGCCAACAAGCCCTTCACTTCTCTTATTTCCTTTCTCATTATCATTAGGTCGGCCAACAAGGACAAAAATGGGGGAGAGACTGAACATAGAAGAAGAAAGGGAGACAGAGATAGGTTGGTTGAGAAAGCAAGATGAGAGAGAAAGCCCTCCGGAGCTGATTTTGCCCTGATTCGGTGTTTCTAACTTCCGAGGCCTTCTCTATCATCGTCTCCTCTCGGTGAGAAAACATTTCTACAGTTTTGGATTCTCTATCGGAGGAGTTTGGCACCACGTCAACAAGGTGGAGGTGCTGCCGAAATCAAGAATCGACTATGGAATCCGATAGAGGTACTTATAAGGTCCGATTTGAGCCATATATCTTCAAGATTTCCAAAGTTGTCATGCTGGCTTATAACCGTAGGAGGTATTTTTCCCTAAGAATTGACTTAATAGAAGTCACATAGCCTTTGGATCACTACAATCAGACATTTATTTATACATAGATAAATGAATTTTCATAATTGGTTGAAAATTCGTCCAGTATGACTCCTGTGCGAAAATGAATTTTGTAAAGGGGTAAAATGTTCAAATAGGGTTAGTAGGGGGTGGATCCCACATAGGGAGCCACCTTAACTCTAACTTGTCCTCCAATCACATCCATCTAGCTCTTTCTCCAAGTATATCTAGCTTGCGCTCCAAGTTTTCTTGACATTTTTTAACCAAGTTGTTCCTTGGATTACCCAACAAGCCCTTGACTTCTCTTATTTCCTTTCTCATCAGCATCAAGTTAACCACCATTTAGAAAAATAGGGGAGAGGCCAAACATAGAAGAAGAGGGAGAGCGAGAGAGGTCGGTTGAGAGAGCAAGAGAGAGAGAAATATTTCTAGAGCCAATTCCACCTCGATTCGGCGTTTCTAGCTCTCAAGGCCTTCTCTAACGTTGTTTCCTCTCAGTGAGAGCAACATTTCTAAGGTTTCAGATTCTTTGTCAGAGGATTTTAGGGCCCCATCTATAAGGTGGAGGTGCTTCCGAAATCAAGAACCGACTATGGAATCGAGTAAAGGTACATATATGCTCCGATTTGAGCTGTATATCTTGTGGTTTTCCTAAGTTGTTATGCTGCCCTAAAACCGTGGGAGGTATTTTTCCCTATGAATAGACTTAATAGCAGTCACATAGCCTTTGAAATCATCGCAATCCGATATTTATTTGTACATAGAGATATGAATTTTTAAAGTTGGTTGAAAATTCGACAAGTATGACTCTTGAGCGAAAATGAGTTTTGTAGAAGGGTTAAATGGTCAAATGAGGTTAATATGGTGTGGACCCCACAAAAGGGCGCCACCTTACCTCTAAGTTGTCCTCCAAGCACATCTATCTACTCTTTCTCCAAGCATATTTAGCTTTCCCTCCAAGTGCTCTTGACTTGTTGGCCAAGTTCTCTTTACTTGTTGGCCAAGTTGTTCCTTAGCTTGCCAACAAGCACTTGACTTCTCTTATTTCCTTTCTCATCATTTTTAAGTTGGCCAACAAGGAGCAAAAAGAGGGAGAGGTTGAACATAGAAGAAGAAAGGGCGAGAAAGAGAGGTCAATTGAAAGAGCAAGAAGAGGGAGAAAACAATCCGGAGCCAATTTCGCCCCAATGCGGCGTTTCTAGATCCCAAGTCCTTCTTGAACATTGTTTCCTCTCGGTGAGAGCAACATTTCTACAATTTTTGATTCTTGATTAGAGGATTTTAGCACCCCATCTACAAGATAGAGGTGCTGTCAAAATCAAGAACCGATTATGGAATCGGGTAGAGGTATGTATAAGCTTCGATTTGAGCCGAATATCTTGAGGTTTTCCTAAGTTGTTATGCTGCCCTAAAATAATAAGAGGTATTCATCCCTAAGAATAGACATAATAGCAATCATAGAGCCTTTGGAATCACTGCAATTAGACATTTATTTAGACATAGAGATAAAAAAATTTCAAAGTTGGTTGAAAATTCGTCTAGTATGACTCTTGTACGAAAATGAGTTCTGTAGAGGGGTAAAATGGTCAAATGAGGTTAGTACGGGGTGGACCCCACCTAGGGCGCCACCTTACCTCTAACTTGTCCTCCAAGCACATCCATCTAGCTCTTTATCCAAGCACATCCAGCTTTCCCTCTAGGTTCTCTTGACTTGTTGGCCATGTTCTCTTTACTTGTTAGCCAAGTTGGTCCATGGCTTGCCCAACAATCTCTTTTCTTCTCTTATTTCCTTTCTCATAAACATTAAGTCAGCCAACATGGAGAAAAAGAGTAGAGAGGCCAAACATAGAAGAAGAAAGGGGGAGAGAGAAAGAGGTCGGTTAAGAGAGCAAGAGGAGAGAGAAAACACTTTGGAGCCGATTTTGGCCGGATTCAGCGCTTCTAGCTCCTAAGACCTTCTCTAATGTTGTTTCCTCTCTGTGAGAGTAACATTTCTATGATTTTGAATTCTTAATCAGAGGAGTTTAGTGCCCTGTCTACAAGGTGGAGGTGCTGCAGAAATCAAGAACCGAATATGGAATTGAGTAAAGGTGTGTATAAGCCCGATTTGAGCCATATATCTTGAGGCTTTCATAAGTTGTTATGCTGCCCTGAAACTGTAGGATGTATTTTTCCCTATGAGTAGACTTAATAGCTATTACATAGCCTTTGGAATCATTGCAATCAGACTTTTTTTTTGTACATAGAGATATGAATTTCCAAAGTTGGTTGAAAATTGTGCCAGTATAACTCTTGTGTGAAAATGAGTTTTGTAGAAGGGTAAAATGGTCAAATGATGTTCATAGGGTGTAGATCCTACATAGGGCGAAACCTTACCTCTAACTTGTCTACCAAGCACATCCATCTAGCTACTTCTCCAAGCATATATAACTTGCGCTCCAAGTTAGTTTGACTTGTTGGTCAAATTGTTCCTTGGCTTGCCAAACAAGCTTATTTCCTTTCTCATCAGCATGAAGTTGGCAAACATGGAGAAAAAGAGGGGAGAGGCTGAATATAGAAGAAGAGCGATAGCGAGAGAGGTCGGTTGAAAGAGCAAGAAGAGAGAAAAAACATTCTTGAGTCAATTTCGTCCCGATTCAGCGTTTCTAGCTCTCGAGGCCTTTTCTAACATTGTTTACTCTCGATGAGAGCATTATTTCTATGGTTCGGATTCTTGATCAGAGGAGTTTAGGGCCCCTTCTACAAGGTAGAGGTGCTACCAAATCAAGAACCAACTATGGAATTGATTAGAGGTACATATAATCTTCGATTTGAGCCATATATCTTGAGGTTTTCCTAAGTTATTATGCTTTGCCTTGAAATCATGGGAGTTATTTTTCCCTAATAATAGACTTAATATCAGTCATATGGCTTATGGAATCACTCAATTAGACATTTATTTTTACATAGAGATATAGATTTTCAAAGTTGGTTGAAAATTATGCCGGTCTAACTCTTGTGCGAAAATGAGTTTTGTAGAGGTTTAAAATGGTCAAATGAGGTTAGTGGGGTGTGGACCAAACATATGGGGGTCACCTTATCTCTAACTTGTCCTAAAAGCACATCCATCTCACTCTTTCTCAAAACATCTCTAGCTTGCCCTCAAACTTCTCTTGACTTGTTGCCCAAGTTGTTCCTTGGCTTGCCCAAAATGCCCTTGACTTCTCCTATTTCCTTTCTCATCATCATTAAGTCAGCAAACATGAAGAAAAGGAGGGGAGAGGCTAAACATAGAAGCAGAGAGAGAGAAGGTCGGTGAGAGAGCAAGAAGAGAGAAAAAACACTCTGGAGTCGATTTTGCACCAATTCAGCATTCCTAGCTCTAGAGGCCTTCTCCAACGTTGTTTCCTCTCGATCGACGCAATTTTTAAACTCTTACATTTCAGCTTCCAAATTGCCAAAAGCTCGTTTTGGGGCCGTTTTGCGCTTTCTAGGGGGATATTTCTCTAGAGGCTTTAGAATTGCATGGAAATCCTCTTTCTCCCACCATTTTACATGAGGATTTTTCAAAATAATCTGTGGAGCTGCCAAAACTCATCTAATTCCTTTCCCCAAAAGGTCAGGTGATGGTTTTAGATCCAAATTGCATTTTCAAGAGGGAAACTGCTCTACATGCCTCCGAATTGAGTGGAAATTCTCTTTAATACTCCATTTATCTGTTTCAGCACTTAAAAGTCCAGATGTTGTTTTACGCTTTCAAGAGGCAAACTGCTCTATAGTCGTTAGTATTGCCCGTAAATCCTCCTCCTCAATCCTTTTTTCATGAGGACTCTAAAATGGTTGACACGGTTTCTAAGTTCATACGTTTCCGACCCTAAATTGCTTGAAGCTCGTTTTGGGGCCATTTTGCGCTTTCAAGAGGGAAACTGCTCTACAAGCCTCAATATTGTGTGGAAAGCCTCTTTCTCTCACCATTTTATACAAGGACTTCAAAATAATCTGTGGATCTGCCAAACTCATCAAAATCTGCCCCAAAAAAGCTAGATGATGGTTTTAGTTCATGTTTACAGTTTCAAGGGAAAAGCTACTCTACATGCATCATAATTGAGTACAAATGATCTTTAACACTCAATTTACAATGAGGACACATAGTATGGCCTGCGGAGTCAAAAAATTCATAGGTTTTGGCTCCTAATCCATTTTCGAGCCGTTTTCTGCTATCAATTGGGAAATTTCTCTACAATCGTCGGAGTTGCATGAAAATCCCCCTCCTCAATCCATTTTCCATAAGGACTCCAAAATTTCGATGAAATTTCTAAATTCATACATCGTGGCTTCCAAATTGCTAGAAGCTCGTTTTGGGGCCGTTTTGTGCTTTTTAAAGGGAAATTTCTCTACATGCCTCAAAATTGCGTGTAAACTTTCTCCCACCATTTTACATGAAGATTTCAAAATAATCTATGGAGCTTCCAAAGTTGTTCTGATTCTTGTTAGTTCTCGGTTTATGAGTTTTGATGATAACAAGACTTGAAAATGTTTAATGTTTTGAATCAATGAACAATGCCTATCACAAGAGCTTACTTGAGCATGCTGATAAGCTTACTCAAGCATGCTCATTCTGATGTATTTGTTTAAGGGGATAAGGGTCTTAAATACCATGGAAGTTTTCGCTCATGAGCACTGGTAAGATGGAAGTTTTTTTTGGACCGAAAATGCCACGGAAGTTTAAAAAACGTAGCAATTTTGCCCCTCCGTTAAGTTTAACTAGGTGCACACGTGGCATGCCACCTCATCAATCAAATAGAGTTAAGTATCATTTTTGCCACGGAAGTTTTCACTGAGGAGCAATTTTGCCCTGGAAGTTTTCACTAAGGAACAATTTTGCCCCGGAAGTTTACAAAAGAATTTTGCCCTTCTGTCGCCCAATATTAAATTTGACTATTAAATCAGTTAAAAGCCACACATATCATGCCTTGAAAAGGTTGAACTTGGAGTCAGAGAAGGAGATCCTTGAGATGTTGAGCTCAAGGTAGGCAGAAGTTGTGAAGTCGAACTAATCAAAGGGACTAAAAGGTCTGTTGCAAAACCCAGAGGAAGCATCACTTATGATCTAAGCAAATGAAACGCAAAACGAGAAATGAATTGTTCCACAAATTGATTCAATAAAACAAATCAATAGTGATAATATTTATGTTTGTATAGACTAATCATTTGCTTAGATCATAAGTGATGTTTCCTCTTGGTTTTGAGACAGACCTTTCCCGACCCCTTTGACCAGCTTCGCCACACAAATTCTGGCCACCTTTAGCTCAACATCTCAAGGATCTCTTTCTCTGACTCCAAGTTTGACCTTTTCAAGGCATGACATGTGTGGCATTTAACTGATTTAATATTCAAATTTAATATGGGGGATAGAAGGGAAAAATTGCTACGTTTTGTAAACTTCTGAGGCAAAAGTACTCCTTAGTGGAAACTTCCAGGGCAAAATTGCTCCTTAGTGAAAACTTCCGGGGCAAAAATGATACTTATATTTGATTGATGAGGTGGAATGACATGTGTGATGAGGTGGCATGCCACGTGTGCACTCAGTTAAACTTAACGGTCAAAATTAACGGAGGGGAAAAATTGCTACGTTTTGTAAACTTCCGTGGCATTTTCGGTCCAAAAAAAACTTCCACCTTACCAGTGCTCACAAGCGAAAACTTCTATGGCATTTAAGACCCTTATCCCTTTGTTTAAGTGTTCTCGTGTCCATACTCGAGTAAAGGTTTAGTTATTATTCGAGCATGTTTTTAGAAATAGCTATTTATACTAATATCTCAGGAAGTATACTAAGTATATTAATTGTTACTTGAGCATAAATTCAGTTATCAGCTGTTTCGAGTGAACCTTGAAGACTCTTACTTGAGCATGATCTACAGCCCGTTGAAGCACTGTACTCAAGTACTGATGCAATGTTACTCGAGTACGGTTGCTAATTTGAAGAATGGCTATGTATCAAAGATCATACTCGAGCACAGAGTAAATCATACTCGAGCAGAGGTAATGTTATACTTGAGCATGATTCTCTTGATCTTGTACTTGCTCATTGTTAAAGTTTACTCGAGCATTGTTTTACTCTTACTCGAGTATGATACTCGAGCATAAGGAAAACCGTACTTGAACAAAGGCTTGCTGATGTCTTCACTTAGTATTTTTTCAGTGGAGCTTAGATGATACTCAAACATTGCAGACATTGTACTTCAGCATGCTACTCAAGCATGACCAATTACATACTCGAGAATATGCGTTATGAAGCTGCTATTGTGTGTTTGCTAAGATGTTACTCAAGCAGCCTCAAATGGTACTCAAACACAATACTCAAGCAGCAACTTATCCCTTACTAGAGCAAGGCTAAACGTTAGTCTTTTCTGAAGAGTGTTTGAAAGCTTACTCGAGCACAATATGACTGGTACTCGAGGATTCTTCATCTGCTACTTAAAAAAACTTCGTTGTAATAATAATCATAAATTCAAATATTATGATTAACCATTCATTTTTGTTTAAATACTGCTCAATCCTACTTACATTATTACTAATCATCCTTTTGAGTGAGTTTCAAATCATTAATGAATGTTTCAGTGCTAATTGGTCAAAAACCAACGTGTGTCAAAGCATTAAATGTTTGCAGAAAACAAAGCACGCACATAGAATGAAAATAAAGCAAACCAAATAATTCTTACAAGACATACCCATTCCGGCAAAAGGCTAAAGTGTCCTTTCAAAGTCAATCTGTGATCAGAACCATGTCGACGGTGATCCAAAAGCGACTTAATCAAGCAACGTTCGACTGTATCTAAAGGAAGCCATTTGTATTTAATGAAACAGTTAAAGATTCTCAATGGCTAATTTAAAGTTTCTTCAATGGTCATTAATGGCAGCTAGTATAAAAACGAAGAACATTGAATTCGCCAACCATCAAAAACATCTAAACATTCAATTGAATTTATTGTGATTTACTATTTCATTCAATTCTCTTAGTATCTTCAGATATTTGTACTTCAGTGATTATTTATATCTACTTTGAGAGAGAGTTTAATCTTTTGATTAATTATCAATTTAATCTCAAGGTAAAGTGACCTTGAGTGTGGGTGTATGATTACAACTTGTAAAAGGGAGTGAATCCTAGTGTGAGAAGATTACTTCGAGTGTAGAGTGTGTAATCGTGTTTGAGAGATAGTGAAAAACCCACAGAGTCAGGGGACTAGACGTAGGTCAAGTGGTTGGACTAAACCAGTATAAATCTTCTGTGTTCTTATTCTCTTTACATTCTGCTTTGTCTCTATTTCCCGTGTTCATCAAGATATTCGAAAAAAGAATTTGAAATCACCCTATTCACCCCTCCCTCTAGGTGATATTCCACTTTCAATTCTTTGCCCAAAAGGTCGATGATGGTTTTAGTTCTGGTTTGCGGTTTCAAGTGAAAATCTACTCTACACGCATCAGAATTGAGTACAAATGATCTTTAACACTCAATTTACAATGAGGACACATAGTATGGCCAACAAAGTCAAAATATTCATAGGTTTCGGCTCCCAAAAAGCTAGAAGCTCGTTTCGAGCCATTTTCTGCTTTCAATTGAGAAATTGATTTACGGTCCTTGGTGTTGCATGGAAACCCCCCTCCCCAATCCATTTTCCATAAGGACTCCAAAATGGCTGACGCAATTTGTAAATTCATACGTTTCGGCTTCCAAAATTGCTAGATTCTCATTTTGGGGCTATTTTGCACTTTCTGGAGGGAAATTTCTCTACAAGCATCAAAATTGAGTGTAAATCCTCTTTCTCCCACCATTTTACATGAGGATTTCAAAATAATCTGTGAAGTTGCCAAAGCTCATTTGATTCTTTGCCCAAAAGGTCAGATGATGGTTTTAGATCCGAATTGCACTTTCAAGAGGCAAACTGCTCTACATGCCTCGGAATTGAGTAGGAATTTTCTTTGATACTCCATTTATAATGAGGACTCATAGAATAGGCTATAGAGTTGCCAAATTTATCCGTTTCGGCACTTAGAAGTCCATATGCTCGTTTTAGAGCTGTTTTGCGCTTTCAAGAGGCAAACTGCTCTATAGGCCTTAGTATTGCCCGTAAATCCTCCTCCTCAATCCTTTTTTCATGAGGACTCCAAAATGGTTGACGAAGTTTCTAAGTTCATATGTTTCTGACCCTAAATTTCTTGAAGCTCGTTTTAGTGTTGTTTTGCGCTTTCAAGAGGGAAACTGCTTTACAGGCCTTAGAATTGCATGGAAATCCTCTTTCTCCCACCATTTTCATGAGGATTTCAAAATAATATGTGGAGCTACCAAAACTCATCAGAATCTGCCT
Source organism: Acacia acuminata (assembly GCA_019022655.1). Taxonomy (NCBI): domain Eukaryota; kingdom Viridiplantae; phylum Streptophyta; class Magnoliopsida; order Fabales; family Fabaceae; genus Acacia; species Acacia acuminata. The sequence goes on along the minus strand of JAFJYI010000195.1, from coordinate 426,120 downwards.
GAAAAAGCTAGATGATGGTTTTAGTTCTGGTTTGTAGTTTCAAGTGAAAAGCTACTCTACGTGCATCAAAATTGAGTACAAATGATCTTTAACACTCAATTTACAATGAGGACACATAGTATGGCCCGCAGAGTGAAGAAATTCATAGGTTTCGGCTCCCAAAAGGGTAGAATAATTGGTAGTTGCTCCTTATCGGCAAGAACCCCCCCCCCCCCCCCCCAACCCGAAATACTTTAACGTAGAAATGGCAAGGACTAGGAATAAAAGGATCCTTAGATAACATAGAGATAATTTAGTGTTTTTATTTTAATATTTTAATTTTTGATCCTTTAAAATAATTACTTTTCTTATGGTCCTTCTTAATAAATATAACTTATGTTGAGTCCTTTATTATAATTTTCCCTAAAGTATTTCATATTAAGTTATTTATTATTTAATAGTTACTAGATATTTATGATTTAGAATTATTACCTATGACCACTAATATTTACTTTCTTATTCTATTTCTTCCCCAGTTGGAATTGTTGAATAGGTTTGTATTATGTACATTATTTGAGTTAAATGAGCTATTTTGTTTATTTGTGAATTTTTTTTTTTTTCCCCCTCATGATGAGGTTTTCAAATAATTTCGTAGTTTAAAGTTAATATGTATTTATTGCTTATCTTACTCATTTAAAATTATTTCTCATCTAAAGGTGTGGGTATAAATTAGTTATATTTAAAATATTTAAATGGACTTCTACATAAAGTCATATTTGATTTTCTTTTTTTTTTTTTTTTTTTTGCTTTTCTTATTTTCTCCTCTTCTTATTTGATTTGAAGTTGATGATGATGATTATTATTATTACCTGTAAAAAAAAGATTGCTGCTCCTCCTTTTCCTTCTCTTCCATTTATTTATTTCATATTTAAGCAATCATTTTTTAGTGCGCTGCCATTTTTAATTGTTAATAATATATTATTTCGAACTCGTCGTGAATCTCACCCAAGAAAACTATGAGAAAAATATAATGATTAATTAAGAAGTTGTTGACACTGGCAAAGAAAAATTACGAAGTTGTTAACAAACTATCTATAAAATAATCATGGCACCAAAAACTTGACCACTTTAGGTTTAAAACAGATTTTGTATTTGGTTTATTCTGTAAATCTTGCACATGTACAGTGTTGTCTTAATTCATTTGCAGATATTTTAATAAGAGAAGATTATTAGTTTATGACTAAACAGTTACGAGACATTTTCACTATAATTGGGTATTTTTATTGGAAGAATATAATTTATATATTAATATATTTAAAGAAAAGTTGATACAATTCGGATAAAAAAATAAATAATGATATAATTTGTTGGACATAATTATGTATAAAATTATATTTAATAATTTAATAAAAGCATTCTTTTTAATAATTTTTTAGCATAACAACAACTATTAGAACTATTAGAGAATTTAATTATGACTAAATTTTAATATTTATCATATGCATAGTAATTAACTACAACTATAAAATAAAGTATTTTGTAGAAATTCTTTGTCGGCAGAAAGATATACAAGGACCTTTGAAATATGGTAAACCCAAAATGTCTAAAAATATGAAGTACTTGTTAGGAATAATTCTAAATTTTTTTTTTTTTTTTTTTGTGTGAGAGACCTAACAGCCCTCACTTGGCCAAAAAAAAAAAAAAAATCCCACCACTACCAGTTGCTGGAGCTTTGGTTGCAGACCAAAGTCGACGCCTAGCGTTAAGAGCATTGTTGTTAAACTTGCGAGTTTACTCTATAAGTTTATCAATTTTTTTCTAACTTACAAAATCATTTCAACTCGTTAGTAAACTTTTACTAGTTATAAATTTGGTTAAACTCGTAAATTTACACACCAAGCTTATAAAATCGTGTCAACTCACTCTTAAATTTATTTTAACTTTTTTCCAATTTGATCATGCTCAGCGGTTTTATATATGAATTGTATAAAAATTTATTTGTTAAGTATGATAAATTATAAATGTTAATAGATTTAATTTCAATTATTTAGATTTAAAATCTATTGAAATCAAGTTATTGTCATTTTTTTATTTAAATTACTTAATTATGCACTATTAACACCTATTTAACGATAAAATAAAATTCTTATAACTTTACGATTTGAGTTCACGATACAAATTTATGCCAATGTCATAAGTTTGATTACACTCACAAGTTTAACAACTTTGATCAAGAGACTTTTTAGGCAAGGTTCCCAAAAAATTTATACATAAACATTAGACTATTAAAACTTCTGAAGGTATAAGGAATGATTAGAAGAACCCAACGAATAACAACTTTCACATAACAAATGAAAAGAACGGCTTAGTCAATAACAAGTTGACAAAAAAATAACATGCAAGTATATTTATCAGTGTTCTTGAAATATCAAGTCCAACAAACATCTTAATTACCTTTGCAATCCAAACTCAACATTTATATCTATCCGAAAAATAATTACGTAATCTTTGTAAGATTTACATTTTATTTTATTTGCATGCCTTTCAAAACATATAAAGCATATATATTATACATGTTCACTCTTACAATTATAAGAAATTAATAGAAATAGTTTTAAGACATCCTTACACTTTAGGGTCAAAGTTCAATTTTGTTCCGAAAATTGTCAAAAAAAAAAAAAATTTGTTCCATTGAAAGTTTTTCCAAGAACAATGTCATCCTGAAATTTTCCAAATCATAGCAATTTCACCATAGTCGTTATTCAAGTTAAGTTTGACTATTAGTTGATCAAGTACTGTTTGAGTTGACAAGTATATGTGTCATCCACATTGTTGTCTTTTTCACCCACAAAACTTAATTTCATTTATGAGGTGGAGTGAAATTTTAAAATTTTTAGGACCGTGATTGAAATAAAATGGAAAATGACAATCAGTCCCAAGGACCATAAAAATTACAAAAAAGTCCTAACAAAAATTCATATATCAAAAAAGTCCCTAAGGACTTTTTTGATATTATTTGTATTGAAACAAAATCCAAGTTTTTAAATTTTGTTGTTGAAAGTGGAGCTTAATCACCAAGAGGAGGTGAATTGGGAATTTTAAAATTCTTTTCTAATTACTTTCTGTTTATGAACACTAAAACAGTAGAGCGGAGTATGAAAGAAGAAGCAAGATACAAAGGATTTATACGGTTCGGTCCAACCTCTTGACCTACGTCCAAATCCCCTGGACACTCGGGATTTCACTATATCAATTGATTACACAATCGTAACTCTAGAGTAATTCTCTCACTAGAACTTACTCCCCCTTACAAGTTGAAATCAATAACTCAATCTCCAAGTCCCCGGACTTGAGATTCTTACAATAAATGAACTCTCTTTAAGAGTAGATAAGAATAAACACTAATGATCAATGTATCAAAAGATACTTTACAAGTGAAAACTGAAAGAGTAGTTGGTAAACTTGAATGCAATTCGTTTTCAGCATATTAGTTGTTGAGAAGAATTGAATGAAGCTCTATTTATACAAAGAGAGCATTAAATGACCGTTGTAATCTTTAATATGACTGTTGCCTTCATTAGACAAGGATTAGCTTAAGCTTTGGTCTTCTTCTCTCTCTACTCTATGGTTAATCCAGTGGCACATATGTTTATGTTTGACTTCTGACTTTTAACCGTTGGAAGAGTAGCTACTGGATGTGGAAATGAAACATTAATCCCTTTGCAACGTGTGTAGAATGATTGTCCAGAAAGATGCAAGTTTTCTGAACTCTGCATTTAATGTCTGACATCACTTTTTGCTTTTGCTCAAATCTTCATTTAAAGTTGTCTAAACCATCTGAAACTCACTAGCAAACTAATTAAATATATCTAGAATTAGTAATGAGTGATGATAAGAAGTATTAAGATCAAACGGAAAGATTTTACAAATTCGTCATATTTGAATTTCAAAACCAACAACACAAACTCGAGTTTGTTTTTCAAAACTGAGTTTGTAACTATGCTCGAAGACGAAACTAGAGTTTCCAACTAAAATTCGAGTTTTCTTCTTCCAGGCAAACGTCGTGATTTTATCTTTGAAGCACATTTTGGGACACGAGCAAAACTCGAGTTCATTAATGCCAAACTCGAGTTTTAGACTTTTATAGTGAAAAACATGTTTAAGTCCAAAAGCTCAAAACTAGAGTTCAATGTAAACCGGAGTTTTCAAAAACACTAAAATGAGCAAAGCTCTCGGCTTGGCCAAAACCCGAGTTTCCGGACATAAACTCGAGTTTTCATTTAAAGATAAAAATCTTTGAAAACTCTATCCAAGTGAAAACTGGAGTTTTCTACACAAACTAGAGTTTTCTCAAAGTAGTTAAAAACATGTAAGCTTGTCGCAAAACCTAAACTCGAGTTTCCATATGTGAACTCGAGTTTTCTCAAAACTTAGGAAAACTTAGAAAACTCTTGGTTAAGTGTAAACTGGAGTTTTATACCAAAACTGGAGTTTTCTTATGCTTAAAACATCATAGGCTCTCTGTATGCCCAAAACTCGAGTTTACTAATGCAAACTGGAGTTTTGCTTACTTTAGAAAATATTAAAGAGTCTCTCGTATAATGAAAAACTGAGTTTTCTATGAAAACTAGAGTTTTTCTAAATGTAAAAAACTTGGAGTGCTCTTCAAGACCAAAACTCGAGTTTGCCTACGCAAACCGGAGTTTTCTTTAGTTCATAAAAATTGAGCTACTCTCTTGTCAAGTCAAAACTCGGGTTTTGAAACCAAAACTCAAGTTTGCCTTTAATAATAAGTTTTTCAACTTTCCAAAGACAAATTACAACTTATGTTTACAATTGACAGTTATCATCAAAACACATAGAGAACTAACAAAGTTGTAAATAAGCACTCCTGTTGTGAATATGGCTTTTTCTGTTGTGAATTGCCAGGTTTAAAATTTTGTTGGGAATATAGCACTTTCTGTTGTAAATCTAGTCTTTTTTGTTGTAAATGACATCTGTACGCTTAGGGACTTGAGTTTGGAATAAAATCCCAGTGTTTAAATTTTGTTGTAAATATGACACTTCCTGTTGTAAATATAGTTTTTTTTCTGTTGTGAATGACCAAGTTTTTAAATTTTGTTGTTAATATAGCACTTCCCATTTGTTAATAGAGACCGAGTTGTAGCTACGAGTTAAACTTCGGGAACTGAATTATAACTAAATCAAAATTATAAGGATTTAGATGTACTAAGTCGAAAATATAAGGATTGAGTTATGATAAAAAAATATAAAAGATCAATTACTTTATTTAGTTGTATTTTTACTTAATCAGCTTGTATTTTCGTCCTATAATTTTCTGTACTATTATACTCTTTCTTTTTTTATATCATTCTGTCTTTTATTTTGAAAAACACACAAAAAACTTGGTCAAATTTGTAAGTTAGGAGATACTTCCCTTAGTGGTAGACCACTTAATTACTTCTGACTATTTGGAATCTTCAGTGTAATTTCATTATCTTCTGTCTTCATTTGTTTATTCTTCCCCGTATGGATGTCAGCGAATCTTATTTTCCATTTTTTTTTTTTCTGGACAAACTGCATTCAAATATTAAAATAAATATGATATTATTTGATTATTCAAGCATAATCTCAATTCTTGAGCCCCCCAAAAAAAAAAAAAAAAAAAAAAAAAAAAAAAAAAAAAAAAAAAAAAAAAAAGCATAATCTCAATTGAACGAAGACATGTGCAATGGAAAGATGCATACATCTTTAAAGAAAATAATAATAATAATAATAATTTAACCTCTTTGAGTGGGCAACCTGAATACCAATATACTGCACTGCAAAATAGAATATAACTTATGTCTCTTACTTCATATTACATAGCCAAAGGGGAAAAAAAGAAAAACAAAAATTGAAATATCAAGATTAATTTACAGTGAGAAATGTACAAAAATACCCGGTAAATCCTAATTAATGACTCTGAAATGTCTTAACACTGAAGTTTCCAAATACTAGCTTGATATTAACGTTTCTACCAAAATTACCCTAATGCCCTTAATTTGTAATATGAAAAATAAAATGACAATAGCAGTTTAATAAGTAATAACTTTAACTTATCAAATAACAATATTTTGTGACAATGTTAACTTATTTTACAAAAAAAAAAAAAAAAGGTTGAATATCAATGGCGACAATGGATTAACAAATTTAACTTATTAAATGGCGACAACAACTATGACAATAATGACAAATAATTTCAATGAGGGCAATAAGGTCATTTGACCAACAAAAAAAAAAAACTCAATTCCAGAATTGTTCCTAAGGACTTCATATAAGTTGAGTTATTTCAAGAGACTATTTTGATCTTTTTTTTCTTTTTTCTTTTTTTTTTTTGATATAAAATTTTTAGGAAAGGGGTTGGGCACCTACGATTAAAGGGCAGGCGCTTGGAGCCCAATCCACCGAGAATCTCAAAGCTCATTCCCGCCTTGATGTTACTACGACTTCATAGACCCTTAGGATGCCTCCCCTAGCGCCTTAACCAACGCAGGGATCAAACCCCTGCCCTTTAGGTGAGGAAGACCGACCCCCACGCCAGTTGAACCCAAGAACGAGGGGTAAGACTATTTTGATCTTATATGTCATGCACTCACACTCCCTAATTTAAGAGGAGGGAATATCAAGATTTGAGCTTGTGTCTTGAAAAATGATGAAATAGGCCCATTGGTGGGTCCGTACAAGGCCACATATATATGGGCCGCATGATTGGGTTAATCTTAATGTAAGAACCAGGTTTACAACCCATTTTCAATTTGGGTCTACCAGGCCCCAAAACAAGTCGAACCAAATGGTCATGAGTCATCCTTATTCCACATGGTAAGGCAAAGAATCGTGGCATTGCATTATATTTGACCAACTGTCCAAAACGTAAATTTGACTTTGAGAAATGTTCGTTTCAGAGCTTTATGGTTTTTTTTTTTTTTGGCATTAGGAGAGTTTAAACAATACATATACACATGCATAGTTTTTTTTCACATATAGTTATGTGACTGAGGCAGATTCAAGTATTATTAGGTTTAATTAAGGATTTTATGTATTTACATGAACTCAAACTCGAGACTAACGAACAAAGTGTTTTCCATTATAATTTCAAAAGGAGAGATGGAATATGAGGACTTCCAGAATATCACCGCATGCTTTAGTTATTTTATTCATGGGCATTTGATATATAGCCACATTTGTTTCACCATTTTGTAATGAGAACAATAATTCTTTTGTTTGTTAAAAAAAATAGTTTTTAGAAAATTTTTTTTTTTGGAAGCTCTTTTAAATAATCTGAATTAAAAACCATATTTTTAGTGCGTTTGTATTAGTGCCAATGTTTTACTCAAGAAGGGGTGAATTTGGTGATATTAAAAATTTCATACAAATATGATTAATAACTAAATCGAAAGATAAGAGTTGGAGAAATATTACCGAAGTATACACAAGAGTTTTTACTAGTTCGACCGCAATCTCTTGACCTATGTCCAGTCCTCAGAGCGCCCTAAGATTTTCACTGTATTCCCAAGATTCAATGGATTTTTTGAACCACAGTACAAAGAGAGTTCCTTAATGAAGATGGAATATCACCTAGAGGGGATGAATAGGTGATTATAAAAAAATCTTTCGCTAAAGCTCAAGAACATAAAATAGAGACAGAGAGAAGAGCAATGAACATAAGAGATTATACTGGTTTGGCCCAACTCTTGACCTACGTCCAGTCCCCAGAAACACTATGGGATTTCACTATCTCAAAACTTGATTACACACTCTGTAACTCTCGAGTAATCCTCTCACTAGGACTTACTCCTATTTACAAGTTGTAATCAAATAAATACAGACACAATTACACACTCTGTACTCGAGATGATCCTTTCACTAGGATTCACTGCCCCTTATAAATTGCAAATGTACACCCACACTTAAGGTTCCACAACCTTAAGATTTAACTAATAAACAAATAATCAAATAGTGTTTAACTCCTCACTGAGTAGATAAGTGATGATCACTGAAGTACAAAGAAATATCCGAAGATATTAAATGAGACTAACGAAACAGATGATTATAATAAATTTTAATTGAATGTATAGCGTTTCGGTAGATGACGGAATTCAATGCTTCTTGAATTTATAGTTGATGCCATTAATTTCTGTTGGAGAAGCTTGAAGATATCTGTTGTGACTCTTGAATATAGCCGCTGGACAGATGAAGCTTCGTTGGTCACTTTCGCCGTCAATGATTTTGGTCTTCGCAAACATTCTTTATTCCTTTTGTTTTGCCCGTTGAGAAGTAGCAATTAATGTGCGAGTGGAATATCATAAATGCTTTACATTGATCAGAGAAATGGTTGCCGAGGATATCACTAGTTTTGGACACACAAATTGCTTTATGATAATTTGTTGTTAATCCAAGATATAATTATATGAAACTTGATAGAAAATTGATTAAAAACATTTAGGAATAGCAATGAGTGTAGATATGGAGTAATGAAATCATAAGCATTGATTTTCAATTTACACAGCGATGATTTTCAAATCGATAAAGTTAACTTTAAGTTAGAAACAATGTTAACTTGAAATAAGAAATTATTGATATTCACTTGAAAGTTAACTTGATATTGAGAAAGTCAAACACAATAGATATGAGAGGAGAACAATGTTTAACTTCAAGTTAAAATAATGTTAACTTGATAGAAGAAGTTAACTTGATATGATGACTTAAGGTAGCATTATTTTTTAGAAAGTTAAAAACGAAGAGAAGATAGGATAATGCTTAAAGAGGACATTGACTGGAGGCATTAAGTAATAAACTTCAAGTTATACTTTTTTTTTAAAAAAAAAAAAAAAACAAAGTTGACTTGAAATAAGAAGTTAACTTGATATTGGCTTGAAAGTTAAAAACGATAACTTCAAGTTTTTAAGTTTAAAAGCAAAGTTAACTTGAAATAAGAAGTTAACTTGATATTGGCTTGCAAGTCAAAAACAACTTCAAGTTTTTAAGTTTAAAAGCAAAGTTAACTTGAAATAAGAAGTTAACTTGATATTGGCTTGCAAGTCAAAAACGATAACTTCAAATTTTTGAGTTTAAAAGCAAAGTTAACTTGAAATAAAAAGTTAACTTGATATTAGCTTGCAAGTCAAAAACGATATGGAAGAAGAGACTGCACAAGAAGTTGATTTTGACTTGAGGTATTAAGTTCTCAACTTCAAGTCAACAACACAATTTGGGTTTAAAAGTCATGTAGAGAGAGATGTTGCCTTGAGTAATTTAGTTGTTTACTTGGAGTCAAAAACGCAACTTGAGCCTAAACAATATGTTGAGAGAAAAGTTGCCTTGAGTCATTTAGTTGTTAACTTCAAGTCAAAAACGCAACTTGAGTTTAAAAGATATATTGAGAGAAAAATTGCCTTGAGTCATTTAGTAATTGGCTTGAAGTTAAACCCAATAGTCTCTTTGAAAAATAGAGTTCATAAAGGCATTAACTTGAGTCAAATCATTTTTAACTTCAAGTCAAAAACGTGAAACACATAATTTGAAACTTTGGGCATAGATAACTTGAGGCAAACCAAAACTGACTTGAAGTTAAGGTTTTATTCAAATACTTATTCAAAGCTTTAACTTGAGGTTCTTTTGCAATAACTTCAAGTTACTTTAAAACAGAAAATTCAAAATGAATTTGCCTTGAGATTAATTATAATTGTTATCATCAAAACAAGGGAACTAACACTTAATAGGACACTCACTCCCCTTCCACTTTGTAATTTGACAACCTCACTCAAGGTCCAACTACCTTGAGATTTTACAAAATTGAATAAGGTCAATAGACTCTTTCATAAAGTAAGTAAATAAATACTTTTGAACGCAAATCAAATATCAGAAAAATCATAGAATAAACTGAGCAATAAATATACAAATGGTTTGTTGTTGGCTTCGTTAACATTTTCTTCTACCTGAATGATTTGCTATTTATAGGCAATCGCCATTAATGATTGTTAGGAGCATTCAAATTTGTTTGTTAGAGAAAAATTGTTGTCATTGATGAAATTCAATGTTATGTCCCTTTCTTCCTTGCTTCAACAAATGCTTTAGACGTAATCCTCTATTCTACTCGCTTTGCATTTAAAGTTCTAAAAACAATTTGCTTTTGTAGCTTTCGGAGTTAATTCAAACTTTAAGCATCTAAAACTTATACACAAACAAGATTAGTAACAATGAGAAATCATATAAGTAATTATATAGTGTAAACGAGAAGATAATTGAAGATATTAAAATTATCAAGTGAATCTCAAGATCAGTAAAGTGATCTTATGAAGATCACATTACTCTTGATCCATCAGCGAGTATCTAGTTGAATTCTCGCAAGTTGGCACCATCACTCGAGTGATCACTAACGCACTTGAGTGATCTTTGAACACGTCACTTGAGTATTGAAAATCGTCACTCAAGAGATATGCTCCAACTTCCAAAAGATGTGAGTCACTTGCAAATTTTTGCAAGTAATGAGGAATCACTTCGGTGCTTATCACAATCACTCGAGTGATTCTTCACAACTTCCGAATTTTGGCGAGTGACTTGCGTAAATACTAGAAGTGAGGATGCATCACTCGAGTGCATTCATTATAACTTGAGTGATCATCTTAGATCACTTTAAGCTAATAGTATTCACTCGAGTGACTTGTTGATTTAAGTTTATTTTAAATACAGTTTCTATCACTTGAGTGTTTAGAAACACACTCAAGTGACTTAAATTATCAAGTCCACTTTGTATATCAAGATTTGTTATCATCAAAACACAATAATATGATAACTAATAGTTTGTATACCCGTGAGCATTAAAAAAATCATACTTATGAGAATTTTGAAAAGTTATTTTGATGAAATTGTGAACAATAATAAGATGCGGTATATGAGAACAAATGATATCTGAAAAATTCATAAATAATCATTTTCATAAAATTATATATTACATTGACTACCCCTACATTTTACCTAAATTACATAACCCCCTATTTCAGAAACATACATAGACCTCCCTTAAAATTAAAATGTATATTACAAAAATCTTTTTTTATTTATTTGAGATTTCATTTCCATCCACTGACCATTACTTGACTCAAGTTAAATTTGACTATTAAACATTTGCTTTAACCAAAATATCCATCTTTCAACAAATGAATAAACATTTATATTTGCCAAAAGATAATTTTTTATACAAAAAATAATTCTAATATATATTTGTTCAAAATTGTCAATATACTATACAATTTTTTTAATTTTTATTATATTTTTAATTTATTATCATGTTTATTGAAACTCATTTATTCAGTATTCTTTTATTCATCATATGTTATTAATAATGTAAATTTGAGATATTGTATAACTTATATTATTATTATTATTATTTTGATTAAGTGTTCCCCTTCGGGCTTAAAGGGCAAAGGGTTCTCATCTCTCCTAATATGTGAGCTTCCCAAAAGTCAAACTTATGTTCTAACCCTTACTAGAGTGATGCTCCTTATCACCTCAGCCAACTACTTGTTGGCTTTAAATTTTAATTTTTTAAATACATTTTTTGTGCAAACATTTATAAACACATTTATTTTAGTATACATCTATTAAAAGAATTAATCATATTTTTAATTATGTTTTCTATGTCTACATCAATTAAGTTAATTTAGTCTTTATCTCAATATGGGGGAAAACAAAACAGATAACTATTTGGAAAGGTAAAAAATAATTACAAAAAAGAAAAAAATCTTAAATTACTTAAAAAAATTTAATAAAAATGTGGGAATTAGTAATGATGAAGGGTAAATTAGTAAATACAATTTATTTATTTAATTTTTAATTAAAAATAAAAATTCTTGACGGAGTTAGCCATTTGGACTTGAATTTATATTTTTAAAATAGAAGAGATGTCTATATAATTAAGATAAAATGTAAAGGAGGTTAGAGTATTTTACCTATAAATTATTTTTAAAAAATATGTTGACTCTTAAACAAAAAAGTTCAAAATCTCGTGGCAATTCATAAACAACAAAAAGATATGTGCTGCATGATTCAGAAAGCTATTATTATACGAATACTTTAATATTTTGATGACTTAAAAAATATAATTATGTAAAATTTGAATTGGAAAATATGCATCTAAAATTAAGAGAATACATAAACCTAATGATAAAATTATGGGAAAATTAATGTTTTATTCATTTAGCTTTACCTTCTAACTTATTTGTGATTGTGTCCCTAAATTTTGACTAGACATGACTCAATCTGTAAATTTTTGATTTGTTTATGACTTAGTCCCTCATTCATCAATTTAGAACCTACATGAGCATTTCTAATCTCTATCTTTTATATTCGATGAATATTTTGCTCATGTTTGCAATCAATTTGTTTCAATTTTTTTTTTTTTTGAAAGTTTTTTCTTGAAAATCTCTCCAAATTCTTTCAAATTTGTTTTGATAAAAATATTCAAAATTACATCATATCAAAATGAAACTTCTTTTACATAAGGGAGAGAAAATTGTTTTCTTGACATATTATTCAAGGAGGAAAAATTCAAATTTGTTTTCATATTTACCTCTCCAAACTTATATTCTTTATACTTCAACTTTTTGCTAATGACAAATAAGGGGGAAAGAATGGCAAGAAAAATATGTTACATTTAATATATCTTCATATTCATACATATTTTTCTTAAAGTATTTATCATTATCAAAAAGGGGAGAATGTTGGATATGATTAGTTTTGATGATGTCTTATATAGATGTCATTCTTAAGAGCAAAAAGCTTGCATACTACATTTACCTTCTACTTTAACTAATCTCTTATTTAATGTAGATATGAAGTTTAAACGATGAAGAATGATCAAGAGAGGAGATATTGAAGAAAGTAGAACTTGCAGAGAATGATGAGTCCAAGTTAAATTATGAAGAATGATCAAGATGGGAGATGGAAGATGGAAGAATTGAAGAATGGAATGAGAATATTATTATACAAGTTCCAAGATTGATTCTAAAAGTCTCATGATCAAGTGGAAGTTGAAATGGCTCAATTCGGAGTTAAAATAAGCCATAGTTCCATTCTTGCAGTCATTCTCGAGTACAACAATGTCGTTCTCAAGTATGGTACATTAACAGCTCCATTCACGCAAAAATTCCGATGATTCTCGAGTATGAAACAGCCATTCTCGAGAATGGTCATGTTTCAGCTACTCTGTTCAGCTCTATTTCACCTTTTACTCGGGCGAGGTCTAGTAATTCAGTGATATCTCCTAAACCAAAGATCGGATTGAGGAAAAACCAATTTTGTTGGCAACTAGACTTCCAATTGTCATTTTGACAAAGATTCAAGACCAAAGGAGTCCAGATGAGAGAGCTATGACTTTTGCAAGTTGCCACAACAATCAACATCACAATCCAAACCCACCTTCAGTATTTTGAGTGTATCTCACAAACGACAAATCCAAATGAGCTGAAACTAATGCCATTTGAAACTAGACTCACATACCTTTCCAAAAACATCAAGATGAAAAAAAAAATATCAATTGAAGGAGATATGATGTTTTGAAGTTGACGGTCGTTCAGATACCGCAAAAAATGCTGGTCAAGAACAACCTCCATTCGATCGATGATAAAGGATGAAATCCAACGAGTTTGGAGCAGATTCTTCTTGAATTGGAAAGAAGACTTAAAGAGCTTTCTGAGCATGGGTAGTTTGCCAAAATTGGAGCTATATCGAACATGCTCAAGTAGCAGTACTCAAGAATGGGCAAGTAGTACTCGAGAACCCTGAAGTGATACTTAAGAACCATGGGTCTAATCTCTCTCGCTTTAAGTATCCAGGTATCAATTCTCAAGAATGGATCTAAGATTCTTGAGAATGTGCTTATGATTCTCGAGAATGGTTACTCGATCATCTATCGAAACAACCTCGATTCTCGAGAATGGACTTGAGATTCTCGAGAATGGGCTTATGATTCTCGAGAATGGTTCCTTGACTCTCGAGTATGTGCGTAGTTGCTCGCTTTCAATATCCATCTCCCATCAGAGCAATTCTCGAGAATAGGTAAGTGATTCTCGAGAATGGGTAAGTTAATTCTTAAGAATGCGCGGTAAAAGTTCGCTAATCTTATTATTCTCAAGTAGTTACACTTCGCTAAATCTCAAGTATGACAACATGATTCTCGAGAATAATCATTTCAATTTGTTAATGTAGTTCTCGATCATAGCATTCTCGAGTATGTATACAATTGCTCTTGAGTATTATCGAAGAGATGCATCTACAAAGTCTTCCTGATAAGGAATTTCGAGAATGATTCAAACAATTCTCGAGAATATGTTCTTCGCATTTCTATCATTTTCCAGTGACGCTAATCGATTTCATAAAATCAATGGATCATTATTTATTCTCTCTTAATCATATCTGAACTTATCTATATCATATTTAATCATTTTTTTTTGAATGAGTTTCAGTTGATTAACCGTGTTAATATGAGTTTTTCAACGAAAGGAAATTCGACATGGCGAAGCATTTAATGCAACTCGAAACAGAGCCAACAAATAGAACAAAACCTCTTGGCAGATGAACTATGATTAAAGTTGAATTTGAGCTCAACGGGCAAAAAGCAACAAAAGCTTCAACGGCTACTTCCAACTAATCTCTAACGTCGAATGCTCGCAACGGTCAAAACACAAATACCTATAAATTGTGAAGTCCTCAAACTAAAAGGTGTGATGACGATTGATGTATGATTCGACGAAGCCAACAAAAATGATTTTACTACTTCACCATTGATAGTTCAATAACTCATACACCATATTTCTCAATATTTACATAGTTTACAAGAGAGTGAGATGAATAATTATGTAGTTGAGTGTTAATCATATTCACTTCTAAGAGAGAACATTTATTGTAATCATTTTATTTGAGAGTTACTCAAGATTGGGTGATCTTGATGGGGAAACCGATTGTATCCTTCAAAGGTGTAAGGGGAGTATCTCGGTGAGAGATTCGGCTTCACAAGTGCCGGGTAAACTTGTGTGATTGTAAAGGCTTCTCTTGTGCCCGGTTTAAATAAGAGGATAGTGGATTGAAAATCTCAAGTGGAGCTTGGGGACTGGACATAGGTCAAGGATTGGGCCGAACTAGGATAAATCATAGTTTGCATATTCTCTTCCTTAAACTCTTATATTTCCGCATATATATTTGAATGACTCGACTATTGCTTTATAAGGTATTTCTGTCATACGAACTGATTTCAATAAGTTGCGAAAAGATTTTCAAAGTTCCTAAAATTTTAACGGACACTCAATTCACCCCCCTTCTTGGGTGATACCAAGTCTAACACTATCTCTAATCCTTCATTCTTTTATTTAATTCTATAAAAAGAATCAAGTGGAGCTTAGGTGGATGCAAGTGTTATAATCCATTTTGCCACATAGGATGACTCAAAATGACAGAAATAACAATAGGATGAATATCCAAATTTAACAATGAACTAGTTTTCTATGAGCACCCAACACGATTATCTTTTATTGATTCAAAAGTATACATAATTATTTTTATGTAGTATTTTTGACAATTTTGTTAGTGTCCATTACACTTTTTGTATTGTAGATCCCACGTTTCTCCGGTATCATGTGTATACACTTGACCAATGCCACGTTTCTCAAGTGCATGCATATGCCAAACGTGGAGAAATGTGTGAGAGCCGCAATGCAAAAAGTAATAGAAGTTAGGGCTGGTCGATGAAGTTATCAAAATTGCTACCTTAAAAATAATTGTCTACTTTTGGACCCAATAAAAGGTAATTGTATTGGACGCTTATAGCAAAATAATTCATTGCTAAATTTGTATCTTTACTCATAATAATATACAAATTGAAAATTTGAAACATGTGGGAATTGGATTTTACATTCATGGAGCAGGACGATGACAAAATTTGAAGTTGGATGGCTAAAATTAATTTCTGTTTCGATCTCACCCCTCATCCTCATGAATTCCAAGTTGTTGGCATGTTTTAAATTTGCAGACAACAATTTATTATGGTCTAAAGGTAAAATTAGAAAGTTCAATATTTTTTTATAAATTTAAAGATATTAATTACTTACTACTCTTTAAAAATATAAAGTTCATTAATTTTACTTTATAATTCCCCCAGCATGAGTTAGATCGCTAATTTACATATATTAAAAAAAATGTTAAATTAATTATTTATAATGAATGTGTCATAATTTTTAAAAAATGCCTTCTCTAATCATTTCCAAATTGAAAAACCACCTTTAATATTTGTAAGAAGTGGGTTTACATAAAAGCTCTCTCTCTCTCTCTCTCTTTCTTGTATTCTCTATTTTCTTCCATGGCATCTTTTGATTTCTTGAACCCAAAATTTTTGTTTACTTTTTTTCTAGACTTGAGGATTTTTTATTTTACTTTTGACTTTGAGTTTATGGATTTATGGTTTATGGATTTATGTGCTCATATATATGACTTTTGATTTATGGTTCTTGATTTTTTTATTTTTATTTTCAATTTCCTTGATCATTTGGTTCTTGATGGTGGTATCTCAAACAAAAATAAGTCAACACAAAAATCTATGACTTTTCCTAAAAATTTCTTGATGCCCATGGCTCTTCCATGAGAACCTTCAAGGCAAAAATGTCCTGCAACCTCCCACAAAAAACAAAAAAACAAAAACAAAAACAAACAAACAAAGTAATGTGGATGCTGCCACCTCAACATAACTGATCAATTATAATACCACCACCTCCTACAAATTTTGCAACTTTTGGGAGTCATTGTCTCCTCAAAATTTCTCGGTGCTCATAGCTCTTTTGTGAAAACTTGCAAGGTAAAAATGCCACAATATAAATTTCCTCTCAAATTTATAAATTTTCTTCAAATTATCCCTATTAGTTATAAATATCAATGGATTTCCTATCAAAGAGTAATAACTAATGTAAGTAATTAAAAATTATATTTTAAGAAAACCAACACGCTTTTTTTTAAAATACCGAACTTTATTAATTTTAGGACCTAGATACTCAGTAACATCGCAAATTTTGGACCTAAAGGTTGGAAATAAAACTAAGATGAGAATACTTACAGTCGAAAGTCCAAAAGTCTTAAATTTTTTATGAGGAAAAGCTTAAGATAATTATAAAAAAATATATTATTTTGGACATTGAGAATTTGGAAAAATTAGGAAATGATATTTCAATGATATAGAAATATTATGAAAGAATTAATTATAGAAAATTTGGCCTTAATTATTTTACTATTAAGTAATTGCAAATTTAAAGGCAATTTGGGTTTCATTAGATTAGGAATTTTGGCCCAATAAGCCACGGCCCAAAGGAGTAAAAAGGAGCCCAACACACACAACCCTCTCCTCATTTTCCCTCCAAAACCAGCCCTTCCTTTCCACACATATATACACAATTATACACACACAACACACACATTAGGCCCAAATATTGACATAACATCAAGCCCATGAATCTCCACTCAACACTCCAACACACACATATAATCCTTCATTTATCCCTCTCACATTTGGTTTCAATGCGCACACACACAAAAACATCCATAACACTCCCTCCATTCATTAATTCCTTTCGGCCCAATATCAGCCAACACCCCTTTGATCCTTTAATCATGACAGAAATAACAAAAAGAAAATCTCAACCATATCAATTCGTAGCAACACAAGACGCAACAGCAGGAAATAATAGCATGCAACCACGTAAACCAGATTATAGCGGCGCTTTCATTTAATACCTTTCGGCCTTACTGTACACGCAAGTGTAGACGAAACCTATGCATCTTGAGCTCTGCAACATTAACACCAATATTCATTGTTCATTTTCACCTCAGACCGTTGGCTTTGCTTCTCGGACCGGATGCTTGGGCTATTATATATTTATTGCTTTTTGGTGTGAGAGAAAGAAAGATAGAGTTTGCTAAGGAAAGTCTTAAATGCATTAAAAATCAAAAGAATATAGATAAGAAAAGAAAAGAAAACTTTGACTTAATATGGAAAAATAATAATCAACAGTCAACTAAGCTATTACAACAAAACGATTAAAAAGCATTTTTTGATTCTTCATTCCTTGAAGAATTATAATAAATGAAGGTGGGGACAGAGCAATTGAACTCAGGATGTTCTAATTTTAGTGCATCGAAGCACAACAAAATTAGCAAGCATTTACCAATGAACATACATGCATACTACATATATACCCACAACAGTCAAATTGAACCATAACTCAAGCAAAAGCAATATTTGGTACAAACTAGTAGTATACCCACAACAATGTTACACACACACACAAAACAAAGTCACTAAGAGAGTTTGGTTCAAGTGTAACAGTAAAAATCAGTATCTTAATGCAGCAAAAATGAGGTTTGTGAATGGAGGAAAAATAATTACACTCCTTCACTTAAAAATTGTGACAACAATATGTAGCTAGATTCAGTTATGGCAAGCAATAAAAATTCAAGTAGCTAATCAAGGTTTAGAGTAACACATCAATTTCTAGTCAAGAGCAGTCTTAGGAATTTGAAAGAGATTTTTAGATTTTTAGATCAACAATTACTAGAATTCATTGACTGATCAATATTGGTGAATAAGCTTGAAACAATGAAGGCCAACTAATCAAATATGTAGCCTTATAACCAACTAGACCACCAAGGCAAGTTGATACATAATTCCTTCAATATATATATATTATCAAAATTTTAGTATCTGCGCACTTTCCCACACCGGCACTAGTATGGCTCCGCCACTATTTCAAAGTAACGGTTTTTCTTTTAGATAACTTGTCTATTAAGGGTTATAAAGACTCTAAAGAGACAAGGATAACCCTTCTTAACATTTTTAAAGGATATGAATTTTAATAAAATAGATAAATAAATAATAATAAATATTATTATTATTTTTAAGAAGGGTTTTATTAATAAGGGAATTTTTAGGGGTTAATCCATTTTTAATCCTCTAAAAATAATTCACATAGTTAGTTACTTTGTGACGCTATAAGTGACTAATGACAATGATGAGCGTCTATAGACATACCTTGACACCTATACTGATCCCAACACCTTCGAACGAATTGAGGATTCAAGCTTGAGGTAGGTAACTGTTATATTGTTAGCCTGTATATATGTATCCATGTATGAATGATCATGTTTGCTAGATGATTTACATGTTTATTTCCTAGCTATGGATTTGGGGTTGCGTGTCCCATAGGGCTGTGGTCTTTGGCCGATAACTGCGGTTACGGTGCGACTTGTTTAATGTGAATTATTCTATGTTTATACATGTGTTATACTGTTATCTATATTTCATACTTGTATATGAGATCAACTGTTACCCCTGAGGTTCATTCATTTGAACTCCAGATCGAATGAAAGAGACAGGTAGTGGATCGGGATCAAAAAGAAAGATGCAGCTGTAAGGTTACAGCAGAAGGAACCTTTTGGAAAAAAATACGAGTAGAGGGACTGTATTAATTCGTTTATCATATGTCTATTTTTGGATTAATGCATTAAGATCCTACTATGGAATAGATTCGAATCGCAAAAAATTTATCCTTATGTTTTCAAACTAAGTTATTTTAAGAAAGTTTTATTCTGCAATTAAGTCGTCCAAACTATTTCGATGGTTGTGCGCTTAAACCCCGATAAATAAAAACGTATTAAGGACGGGCGTCACAGATACTATCTCAAAAATATAAATGTGGAGGATCTTCTACGAAGTTTGAGTGTTCGATTTTTTATTTTAGAAGAATTAAGTCATTTTTAATTGATTTAATTTAATTTTAGTCGAAGGCATATTATTTGATGATTGAGGCAATAAATAACAAGGGAAGGTGGCGATGATGGCAGATTGTGAAGGTGGAATATCACTTAGAGGGGGTGAATAGGTGATCTCAAAAATTCTTTCAACGTACGATGGATAAACAATGAAAGCAAGAAGAAAAGTAAAGAGAAATAACACGGAGGAATTATCTTGGTTCGGTCCAACTCTTGACCTACGTCCAGTACCCAGACACTCTGGGATTTTCACTATCTCACAAATACAATTACACACTCTGTACTCAGGATGATCCTTTCTCCCTAGGACTCACTCCCCCTTACAAGTTGTAATCGTACACAATCAGATACACACTCTGTACTCGAAAGTTATCCTCTCTCTAGGATAAACTCCCCCTTGCAAGTTGTACTCTGATTACCCAATCTCCAAGTCCCACGACTTGAGATTCTTACAATGAATGATATACAGAAAATGAACTCTCTCTAAGAGTATATATATGATAAACACTGAAGCTCACAAATATCCGAAGATATGAACAGAATAGAGATTGATCGCTTTGAGTACTTTTCTCTATGTATGCGTTGATTCGTGTTGATGAAATCAATCCTTTTAGTATTTCTAGTAGATGAAGGTTGAAGATATATCCGTTGAGGCTCTTTAAAATGGCCGTTAGAGATGAAGCAGAAGGGTCAGAATAATCGCCGTCATTATTCCTGTAATTGTGATTATGACCGTTGAGACCCAGCAAAGGAAATGAAATATTCTTGCCTAGAACGTTGTAGAGGTATGTCTGTTGGTTGAGATCCTCAAATAGGTAAGTTTAATAAATGCCGGATTGCTTTGATCAATATCTTGTATTGATCCTCATTCTAATAATGTGTAACTCATTAACAAATTCATTAAATGCAATTAAGAATAGTAATGAGTAATGATTTGAAGAAATAAAATCATAATCAGTTGATTTTGATTTTCCGTAGAGATCGGTAATTTGATAACTAGAAAGATATGACTTTCGGTTAAAGAGTTGATGCCTAGAGGTATATTGACTGGAGGCATTTTAATTGACTCGAGGTAAACTTATGGTTTAAGAAAAATGAACTTTAGCAAAGTTGACTCGAGGTATATCATAAATGACTCAAGGTAGAAAAACATACTTACCTGTTAGCAAGAGGGCTTGATTCAAAGCAGATAAGAATTCAACTCGAGGCAATATAATTCCAGCGTTTTACAACCTCCTAAATTGACTGTCAACTTCAAAACATCATATCTCATTCAATTGATCTTTTTTTTCGTGTCCTTGATGTTTTTGGAAAGGTATCTGAGTCTAGTTTTATATGCCACTGATTTCAGCTCAATCGGATATGTGGTTTGTGAGATACACTTAAAATACCAAAGCTTGGTTTGCTGTGTGGCGTGAATTTCACTGTCATCTTACAAAATTCATAACTCCTTCATCTGACCTCCTTTGGACTTGAATGTTATGTCAAAATGACGCATTGGAAGTCTAGTTTCCAACAAAATTGGTTTCACCTCAATCCAATCTCTGGTTTAGGAGATATTGTTGTATTACCATACATCGCCCGAGTGAAATGTGAAACAGAGGTTGCTCAAAAAACACTTATTAACTAGAAACATTTAAGTGTTGCCTTGAGTCATAAATTTGATGCCTTGAGTCAACATTACTAGAGGTAGATAATAAATGACTAGAGGCATAGTCTTAGATATAACTGGAAATGGCCAAGTGTCGACTTGACCGGGAGGCAAGAATAAATGACTTGAGGCAATTGGAAAAGATGAAAGAAGAAATGCCTAGAGTCATATATTTATGCCTTGAGTCATATTGCCTAGAGGCAATAAATAAATGACTTGAGGCAAGTGCACATAGTCTTGACTGTAGGTATGAATAAAGTGAAGTCAAGTTGCCTTGAGGTAATTCACGACTTGAGGCAAAAGAAGAGTTTAAGTATAATTACAATATTGCCATTAGTTTATATTCCGAAAGTCACATGTGCTGGAGGAAAAGAGATGCCTTGAGGCAATTATGTAGTGACTAGAGTCGTGAGGTAAAGTTCACGTAATTACAATTTTGCCATTAAAAATGAATTTCAAAGTAATTACGATCTTTATGCAGAAAAGATGTCATTGATAAAATACATATAAGTTTGAACATAGAAAATCTTATCCATAAAGATAAGCATTTATCAACTAATAGTTTATGAATGAGATCAGATTTTCCAAAAATGAAATATGCAGAATGTTTCAAATTTCAAATGTTCTTTCAAACTGTGATAATGCATTATGAAATCAAAATTTTGATGGGATGAAAGATTCATTTTTGAAACATGTCTGAAAACAATGCTCTTTTGAAACATGGTGGAAGTCAATAGGTTTAATGAATATATCAATATGCTTCAGATTTGGAGAACATGTTGAAGAATTTTCTGAAAAGCAAAAGTCATGAAGGCAAAGCATTATTAAAACATGCTCAGCATAACAGAAATATATGAACATAATGACTTTGCTATTGACTGAGAGATAATCTTGCCTTAGAGAGTAGTCTTGAAAATATAAGAACATTCAAGGCACGAGTTTGAAAATATAGATATAGTTACTCAAAATATGGATGATGACAAAAGATGATGTAATTGAGTAACATATATGAATTCTAGGATTCATGGATGATGAAGCACAAACTCATTAGTCCAAATGACTAGAGTTCTAAAATGTTATCCTAGTAAGTTATTCCATATAATAGTTAATGCACTAACATTTAGTGCATTAATGAACATTCATAATGCTTGGAATAACTTGGCCAATAAAGTTTTATGCAATAAACATAAGTTTTCACAAATTGAATTCTTTTCAGGAGATAAGCTTGAAGCTCATATATGATTAACTTGTTAGACATGAGGTCCAACTAGTTAGAGAACGTAACTAAAGAGTTCAAGTATTTCATTAAATTCTAAAGATCAATATGTGAATGACAGAGAAAATCAATGGACAATTTTGAAGCATATCTAACATTCAATATACACTATTAACTTCCAATTTTGAAACATCATTTGAATGCAATCAAAATATGGATATGTTTTCAAAACATTTGTATGCATTTTCACGAACCAAATGAGAAATGAAATCCAAACAAATTTTACACTTGGTGCATTTCAAAAACATGAACTTAGAAAGTTATGCACAAGTTCATTTATGGTCCATTTAGCAATCAAAACATTTTGAAAAATATAAATGATTGATTGCTAAAGGAATGCAATGATGGACAAGTATTCATTACCCAAAAGTGAATTTCATATAATCAAAATATGGGGTAAGGATTAGATATCACCGTAATTCCTCTTATCCTCATAGAAGCTTGCTTGGTTGACATAGATTGATGTAGATAATCCTTTTTCCACGTTCACCATCAACATTAAGCATAGCTTGTTTAGCTTTCTCAAAACTTGAATTATTTCTTTGTGTTGCATTCTTGAGAAGCTTTCTTTCATCCTACAAAACTTTATAAATCTTTTTCTTTCTTGGTATCCAATTTTACTTGGATCCAATCATTGTTAGCTTGTAGGAACCAAAATTCACATGCTCCTATAATTAATTCAAAACATCTGAGCAAAGTGAATGACTTTGTGCATAAAAGAAATAGTTTCTTTTCAAATCATCATATATGCATAAAGAGTTTAAACCTATTGAACATTTCAATCCCTTTTAAAATAGATCAGGATGTAAGAACCCAATTAATAATATAGTTTGCAATGCTCATTCCTAAGGATATAAAACCTCAATGAATATTTCAGATAATAGCATAGGAGGTTCTACCTTTGCATACCTTAGCCTTAGGTACTTGAAGGATTGCATTTGCTTACCCAATTTATCATTCGTTGATACTTTGTCCTTTTGAATTTAGTCTTGGGATGAAGCAATGCTTTCTCATATGGTGTAGAATGCAAGAATCCTTTCCCTTGTGCACAAGAAATCCTTCTTTTCTTATCCTCCTCAAGATAATTGAATGGCACTCTATGGTAATCCATTCTTGAGGTAGATAATACTCTTCTTGCTTGTATCCATTGCTTTCTTTGGTATTTAAAACTTGTAGTTCCAGCAATGGGTGCCATGAGAGTTCTCTTGCTTGATATAGATTCTATGATCTTCCTTTTTGATGCTTGAGGAACTCTTGGCTTCTTCTTTCTCTTCTCTGTACCTTGATGTCCATTGATATTCAAATCATCCTGCACACATGGAGTACTAGATGGACATTTTGGTACCCACTTATATTTGGGTCCTTGACTGTTAGCATTGGACCTTGATTGTCCTTTAGGAACCCAAACAAATTTATTTCTCACATTAGAATTTCTCCTAATATAGCATGAGTGAGAAATATGTCCAGATTTTCCACAATAATTGCAAATAATAGAATGATGCTTACTATGAACATTTTTGCAAGTATTGTGCTGGTCATTACAGTAAAACTTCAAATAATCTTCATTTGAATATTCATTCTTCCCAATAGATTTTCCAGCATTTTGTTTCAAAACATTCTTGCTTTTCAAATTAGAATCAGTAAATGGTTGAAAAAAAATTCTATGTGATTGTTTGAAAACATTTTTCTTATTTACACAAGAAGAATTGGAATTGTTTACCTCATGTGCATCTTGACCTCTAGCTAATGAGTGATTACAATCGTCCATGAGCTCATCTTGGGAATCCTCTTCCTCTTGTTCTTTTGTGTTGACTAGATCATTGAAATATTCAATGATTTCTCCTTCTTCATTCTCCACTTCCAATTGTTCATCAATTGTGGATACACAGCTTATAGTTTCAGATGAACTGTCAACACTTTCAACTTCAACACAATTGTTAGAAGCATATATAGAATCAAGAGTATCCCAAATTTCTTTAGCACTAGAGCAAAACTTGATTTTCTGAAAATCATTTTCGTTAAAGCACGTGAAGGATTTTCATTGCTCTAATGTTCAAAGAAAACATCTTCATTTCTTTTTCTGTCCAATCCTTTCTTGGTTTGAAATCAAAAGCATTTGTAAAAACATTCCACATATAAAAATCAGTTGCTTTGATAAAACTAGTCATTCTAGCTTTCCAAAACCAAAAATCAATATCTTTAAAAAGCGAATGGTAAAATCAAAACCTTCGAAAACGAAGAACACCCGAAATCAGCCATTGAAACTCTTGAGACGGTTAAGTCCTTTAAACAAGAGCCTAGCTCGATACCAAATGTAAGTTACGGCTGAACCCAAGAGGGGGGTGAATTGGGTGAAGTATAAAAATTTAGGAACTTTGAAAATCTTTTTACAATTCAAGTAAATGAGTTTGTATGACAAGAAAGAGTTATAAAACAATAGATAGTTATTCAAACATATATGCTAGAAATATAAGAGATAAGGGAAGAAAATATGCAAAATGAGATTTATCCTGGTTCGGTCTAATCCTTGGCCTACGTCCAGTCCTCAAGCTCCACTTGAGATTTTCAATCCACTATCCTCTTGTTTAATTCGGGCACAAGAGAAGCCTTTACAAACCACAAGTTCATCCAGGCACTTGTGAAGCCAAATCTCTCACTGAGATACTCCCCCTTACACACTGTAAGGATACAATCTGTTTCCCTCTCAAGATCACCCAATCTTGAGTAACTCTCGATAAAACATGGAATGTTTGTAATAAATCTTCTCTCTCAGAAGTGAATAAGATAAACACTGAAGTGCATTACAAATTATCTCACTCTCTATAATAAACTATGTAAACATTGGAAAACAGAGTGTGAGTAGTATGAAAATTAGAGTATGAGCATTTTTAAGATGTAGGCTTGTGTCTCTTTGTTTTTCTACTTGAATCTGTCCTCTTTTATAGGTAGAGAACACTATATGACCGTTTATAGCCGTTGCCCATTCCAGACAAGGCTTTGGTTCAGCTTTGGTTTTCTTCTCTCTCTAGTTTTTGCTTAATCCAGCTGTGCAAGATGTTCAGAGTTGACTTCTACCAAATTGATCTGTTGGTATAACAGTTGCTGGATGTGGAAAGCAGCCTTAATCTCTTTGTAGACGTGTGCAGAAGGTTTACCCAAAAGTATACAACTTTTCTGGGTTTTGACTTTAAAGTGCTGACGTCACTTTTCGCTTTTGCTTTAAGCCTTCACTAAACATCTTCTAATTCATCTGAAACTCACTACCAAAGTGATTAAACATTTCTAGAACATAGAAGAATGATAATGGAAAGCATTAAGATCAATCATGAAGGTTTTCAGAATTCGTCATATTTGAATTTCAAACCTAGCGTTCAATACTTGAGTATTGTTCATCAATACTCGAGTGTGTCACTTGTGCACTTAAGTCAATACTTGAGTGTGTTCATCAATACTCGAGTGTGTCACTTTGTGCACTTAACTCAATACTTGAGTATTCATTATGATACTCGAGTATTCTTCTTCTGAGAGAGGAATCATCGAGTTTTGACTTTGGACCTTATCATTGAAGTAAGGTCAATACTCGAGTGTCCAAATCAATACTCGAGTTTTGAAATTTTGATATGAAAATAAGTTTAAGTTCAAAACCTCAATACTTGAGTATTGTCTTCAATACTTGAGTGTTCAAAACATTGACAAAGGGCAAAGCTTTCTGTATGCCCAATACTCGAGTGTCCAAATCAATACTCGAGTATCCATTCATTTTGAAAACTTTTGAAAACTCAATACTTGAGTATTGGAATGAATACTTGAGTATTCAACTCATTGGCAGATGTCAAAGCTCTCTATAAGTCCAATACTCGAGTATTGTGACCAATACTTGAGTATTGCTTTGTGTAATGGATTTGAGCAACTCTCTATCAAGTCAACTCTCAAGGGCCATATCTCCCTGGTCTGAACTTCGTTTTGGTCTGTTTAACTCTTGTTGGAAAGCTCTATGAGTCTACTTTCATATGCCACAAATTTCAGCTCAATACAATTTCTAGATTGTGAGTTACACTCAAAATACCGAAGGTGGGTCTGGACTGTGACGTTGATTCTTGTGGCAACTTGTAAAAATCATAGCTCCTTGATCTTGACACCTTTGGACTTGATTTATATATCAAAATGACGATTTTGATGTCTAGTTTCAAATGCCACTGGTTTCACGTCAATCCAATTCCTGGTTTGAGAGATATCATCGAATCACCAGAGGTCGCCCGTGCTGAACGTGAGACAGTGTGGAGCTGAAGTGCTGATAACAGTTGCATACTCGATTTTCACTTGCATACTCGAGTATTCACTTGCATACTTGAGTATTCACTTGCATACTCAAGTATTCCTTGTCCAGAGACACCGAGGTGCTGAAGACACTACAAACTCGAGTTTTGAGTTGTATACTCGAGTTTTGAGTCTCAAACTCGAGTTTTGTGTTTCAAACTCGAGTTTTCTCATCCCGAAGTTGATTTTTGCTGACTTTAACTTCAAATTGATCCATTCCAACTTCCATATGACCTTGGAGACTTCTAGCATCAATCTTAGAACTTGAATAACGATATCTTCACTTCATTCAACAAGTTCTTCTTTCTTTCTTCTTCTCTTGATCATTCTTCATAACTCTAACTCTTTCTTTCTTCTCTTCTCTTGATCATTCTTTATCATTTGACTTCACATCTTCTTTCTCTAATTCAATACTTTTTTATTGATTTTCTTGTTGATCGTTCTCTGTCATTCAACTTGGACTTATCATTCTCTCAAGTCCTACCTTCTTCAATATTTCCTCTTCCTCTTGACTATTCCTAAAATCCTTTGATAACTTCTTGCTTTATTGACATTCGATATTCCCATTATATTACATGCAAGAACTTCTTTCTTACTTTCTTGATCAATCTCTATAATTCATCTTAGATTAATCTACATTAAATACAGTAGTTAGTCAATGTAGGAGATAACTATATTACTCAATCTTTTTGCTTTTAATAATGACATCTATATAAGACATCATCAAAACTAATCATAACTAACAAGTATGATATATTATAAATGTTGATGAATTTAATTTGAGTTATTTGGATTTAAAAGATTTTTTTCACCAAATTTTTGTCATTTTTTATAGTTTAATTTTTTAAGTATACACTATTAATACATTTTCAATGATAAAATTATAAGAGTTTAAGTCACTATCAAAATTTTAGTTAAATTTATTGTAAGATTTCAAAATTTTAGTAGAGTATCTATACATTGTACTTATATAGTTAAGAGAAGTAATGTATAGTTTTGTGGTTAGACTTTCTTTTCATGCCAATATCACCATCAAAAAAACAATTGTTTTTAGCGGTTAAAATTACGT
This sequence comes from Acacia acuminata, assembly GCA_019022655.1. Lineage (NCBI taxonomy): Eukaryota > Viridiplantae > Streptophyta > Magnoliopsida > Fabales > Fabaceae > Acacia > Acacia acuminata. Next base: position 397,983 of record JAFJYI010000195.1, on the reverse strand, counting down.
GTAACCGCTACAAATAACATCCGTAGCTTGATTGGACAAGCGCTACAAAACGCACCATTCCAAGCTGTTTTGTAGCGGTTATCTAAACCTGCTACTTCATATAAAATAATCGCTACTATAATCAGTAGCGGTTTCTCACCATCGCTACTATATGAGGCTGAATGACGTCGTGTGTGAAGAATTTGTAGTGGTTAGACAATATGAAATTAACCACATTTGTAGCGGTTACATAACCAATACTAAAGAAATCACCAAAATTTTTGCAAGTGGTGGCAACAATTTTTAGCAGTTCATTGATCGCTACAAAATTGCATGAAATTTCCAAAAATGGGTCGAAAGTTTCAAATTATAGTAGCGATTAGGTAACCGCTACAAAAGTTTCCCACCATTTTTTTGGAAAAAATTTTGCCGCCTTTTTAAAAATTTTATTCAACTTTGTAGCGGTTGTAGGACCACTACAAACGGATGGATAAACTTTTATGTCGAATCTATAGCAATTATGGAACTGCTACAAATGAATATTTTTTAAGAAAAATTAAAAGAGTCGTTTTAGATTATTTTATTAATTAACTAATAATTGAAATATAAATGATTTATATTTATGTTAAAAGTAATTGATATTAATATATGATATTTGATTATATATGGTTATTAAATAGGTGTATAAAAATGAGAATGTGTAGAGATAATAAGAACTAATAATGATTTCATTTAAATAATATTTAATTTTGAAAATAATGCATGTGAAAGTAGAAGAAATGTTGAAAAAGATCCCTAAAATTGTGAATTAAGGAAAAAAATAGTATCACAAAGTTAGAATAAAAAAGAAATATTTGTAAAACGATGATCATCATATTTGATCTGCTTGAACAACATTTAACCTCTTTAGAAAATGTAGACAAATGAGAGAAGCCGAGAGAAAATGTGTGTAGAAAGAGATAATGAAGCTTATAAAATGAGGTATGGTGAGGGTATTATATGGATATCTCGTGTTACACTTGTTCGCTTGATATGACGTTTTTAGTTGCGGTTTGTATTAGTAGCGGTTTAGGAGACTGGTTTTGTAGCGGTTTGTACATTTGTAGCGATTATAGAACCGCTACAAATGTTATTAAGGTATTTCTTTTTCTAAAACAAAAATAGAGGATTACATATTAAATATGTTATCATAAACATATTTTTTATATCAATCTTTGTTGTTATCCTTTTTAAAAAAAGTGTGAAGAAAATGTTACTTATAAGTTGAATATGTTTAAACACAAATTATACTTAAATTAAATATTATTTCTTAAAGCATATCTTAAAAAACACATCGAACTATAAGTAAATTGTCATCGCTATCTAGGAAGAAGTTTTTGACGTTATCACAATCGCCCATGTCGTAAAGGTCCCAAGGCTTTAAGTGAACCACCATATTCCAATCCCTGTGCCTCTAGCCCGCGACATAATAAACTTGATGTGCTTTTAAAGTAATAATATATGTCTCATCATCTTCAGATTGACCAGTGTGAATAGGTCAGGAGAAATTCACTGATGTGATGCCTAAGTCGTCATCTGTGAGTCCCCGGGAAGTTGTTGTATTTTCCCACAAACACTTGAAGAGCTAAAATGATATTGGGTTTAAACTAATTAATGTCAAATAATGTGTTGTTGGATTGTGGTTGCAAAAAGGATTATATATCCAAACCTGCAAAGAAAGGGTAATGCATATGCGAACCTAAATTTTCTCTCAGTAACTGAGGTTGAAAATGCCTGAAAATGGGTTGCCAAGGGTATATGGTGTTCAGGAGAAATTGTAATTTCACTGGAGAGTATACCAGTGGTGAACGTGTTGGAAATTATGCCCTAGGGCAAGTCATTGTTCTCCATTAAGTTATCACTTCATTCGCATGTTTACAGTGATAACTGATCCCTGGATATATCTTATAGATGATATCCTAAATGTCCCTGATTGGTCATCTACGCGGGAGCGAAGATGAGGTAAGACCACTGACTTTGATGACATATGGAGATACGAATCAAAGTCATGGGCACTTGTAAGAGTACAAGGTGTTGGACCGACCCACTATGAGAAAGCTGCATGGATTTAGTCATAAGCTTATCTCATGTATAACTAACGTCACAACGCCCTACATGACTGAGACCATCATGGATTCCTACATGATGAGTCATCGACCTTTGACCTAGTCAAAAGTCACCTTTGACCGGGTGATGATAAAGGCCGGGATCGGGATCGGTGGTTTTCATGCGAGAGGAATGTGAATGGTCAAGATGGAATTTGTCCCTCACATTTGTAGAGAGATAATATTGGGCCCCTCGATGAGTGAGTCTAAGAAATGTACGGCCGTACTATGATGGAAAGGAGTTTCCATTTTCACTTATTAGACTACTCGAGAATCGAGAAAGTAGTGGTCAAGAAAAGGAAGTTGACATTATCCATGCCTCATCCTTGACCAAATTATCGTGTGACAAAAGGGACGTTGTTAGTTCTATATGTGTTTTGATGATGTTTTAACAATTGTAAACAAAATGAGAAGTTTTCTCTTGCAAATCTGAAAAACTTTGCTTTGTCAAGGGAAAACTCCAGGTTTTGAAGTAAAACTCTAGTTTTGAGTTTTTTGAGAAAATCCCGAACAAAAGCGAACCGCCGTTTTCGTTAAAAACCGCCGGTTTTTAGTTTTCATGAAAAACATGAAAACTCGAGTTTTGGGAGCAAAACTCGAGTTTTGGTTTGGCCGAGAGCCTCAGTTTTTCCAAGTTTCAAAACCTCCAGTTTTCAAAGAGCACTGCCAGTTTTGAACTTCTCACATTTTGTGAAATAGTTCAAAACTCGAGTTTTGATATGTTACTCAAAGAGATAATTTTTCAACAAATGAACACCGCCGCTTTTGGTTTGAAAACCGCCGGTTTTAATATCGACGGATTTTTCCAAGAGTTTTCACAAATATATGAAAACTCAAGTTTTGGAAGCAAAACTCGAGTTTTGGTCCGGAGAGAGCACTCAAGTTTTCACAATTGCAAAACCGCCGCTTTGATATGTTCACGAGTTTTCGAGTTTTCATGTTATAAGTGAAAACTTGAGTTTGGGAAGACAAACTTGAGTTTCGAGCAACCCGAGAGCATCAGTATTCTCTTGATTTGAAAACCTCCAATTTTGGATGAAAACCTCGGGTTTTGATGTTTTGGACTAAAACTACATTTTCATATCAATAGTCCAAAACTCGAGTTTTGAGTTTTTCATCGAAAAACCTGCTTTGAAGCATAAATCGCGATGTTGCTCTCTCGGAAGAAGCAAACTCGAGTTTGGATCTTGAAACTCGAGTTTGGTCTTGTGCACGATTGAAAACTCAAGTTTCAAGAACAAAACTCGAGTTTTGGTCGCCGATTTTGAAATTTGATTTACACGATTTTTCAAATCATTCTTGTTTAATCTTAATACTTTCTAGGCTTATTCTCTACTATTCTTAGCTATGTTTAATGACTTTATTAGTGAGTTTCAGATGGTTTAGAGAATGATTTTGAAGTGATAAAGCAAAAAGCAAAAAGTGGTTGAGAACATTAAATGCACTGATCAGAAAGTTGCACAACTTTGGCTAATCCACCTGCACACGTCTACAAAGCATTTAAGAATGTTTTCTACAACAAGCAACTGCATCTCCAATGGATTAATTCACGTAAGCTCAACTCGATTACTTGGCCCGTGGTTTAAGAGAGTATTGGAGAGAGAAAGTGCCTAAGCCACCTCCTAACACCGGGAGAACTTCTCCAATGGATCTATTTGGAAAGCAACGGTCATTTAATGATCTCGAGTATAAATAGAGTTGCATTCAAGCCTTTCCAACCAGACACACCTGTTGAAGACGAAAATCATTCAAGTCTCATATTTATTTCTTCGCTTTATCTCGTAGTATCTTGTGATACATTGAGCTTCGTGCTTATCATATCTACTCTTAGAGAGTTTATTTCTGTGTATATCATTCATTGTAACAATCTCAAGTCGGGTGACTTGGAGATTGGGAAAATCGAGTACAACTTGTAAAGGGGGAGTGTGCCCTAGGTTGAGGAGCATCCTTCGTTTACAGAGTGGGTATCGATTGTAATCGAGTACAACTTGTAAGGGGGAGTTAGTCCTAGGGAGAGGATAACTCTTGAGTACGAGTGTGTATCGATTGTTTACAATTACAGCTTGTAAGGGAGTGAGTCCTAGGGAGAGGATCATCCCGAGTACGAGTGTGTAATTGTAATTGAGTGATAGTGGAAAATCCCAGAGTGTTTCTGGGGACTGGACGTAGGTCAAGAGTTGGACCGAACCAGTATAAATCCTTGTGTCCAGCTTCTTCTTCCCTCACTCTGTTTACCTCTGTTTTTATAGCTTCAAAACAGAGCATTTACTGAAAAGTTTTAAAATACCCAATTCACCCCCCCTCTTGGGTATATAGCTCCACTTACAGACGTGACATGGTTGTATGATAGGTTGTATCGTGTCATCGATCCCCATGTGAATTGGGTAGTCGCAATGTCTTGGTAGAGGCCGCTTGTGACTTGTGGGCTGACAAAGTGTTGGCCCACTGCCAATCTCATATGGGCCTGCTCAACACGAGCAAATGTGTCCAGATTCATTGAATCTTAGATACGCCTAAGATTTAATGAATACTGAATTTAATCTAGGATATATATATATATATATTAAATTCAAAATTAATATATGTTAATATTATTAATAGAGATTATAATATTAATATATATAATATTTGTTTTGTATTTAATTTATTTGATAAATTAAATATCTAAAACAAATTGAGATATTGTATCTCATTTAATTTTCGAATAAAGATATCGTATATCATTTAATATTAAATTGAGATATGGTATCTCAAATTTAAATTAAATAGATAGATATTATTTCTCGAATTTAATTTATAGAGATAAATTAAATCGAAGGCTTTTAATTTGGATTGCATGAATGGATTTGATTAGATCTATTAGATGGATTTAATTAATACATTTATTTTAATCCAAATTCCAAATTCAATTTCAAATCGCTTTTAATACGGATTAAATACGTTACATCGATTTGATTGATGTAATTAATGTTTTTAATCCATATTTGAAATTTGAATTTCAAAATTAATGAGGATTAATTTTATATAATGCGCTGAACGGGTTTAGAAAACTCACGGACATTTTGTCGAGCGCATTCGTAAAGCCGCGAGAAAAACCCTAGAGTGGAAAATTAAGAGAGACGCACAAGAGGCACTAGCACGCTGCCGTAGCCGTGTTCGGGAGTTGTTTGTGTGGATACCGGTGGAGGAAGACGATCCTACGAGTCATCTTCTACTGATTGAGGAGGTAGCCCACCTGTTCAATGAAGAACAAGCCGCAAACAAATTCTCCTAAGGTAATTTCGGATTCCCTAGCCTTGTTTAAACGCACCTGAGTGATCCTCGGGATTGGATCCGTAAGTTTTTTTTAATCCGCTGCGTTGTACGGATTCCAACAGTGGTATCAGAGCTAACTCAACGTGCGTTTAAATCAGGCTTCTTTCATTTGATTATTATATATGGCTGATATATGAATGTCAAATTGAATCCTGATCTTTTGTTTTTGAGTTTGCGTTAGGGTTTGAATGTTCAGATTCGCGGCCACATCTGAATTGTTCTGATCGAACAACGGTCGGAGTAAACAGTCACGTTCGCGCGCATCGAAGATGTTCTGAATTGTTCAGAATTTTCGATCATGATCAGACATTGGCGATGCAGGGATCTTGGTCGCGTTTCTGAAAAGTTTGGAAACATGATCATGTAGGGGTCAATCATGTTCGGAGACGTCATTTGTGTCTGGTCGCGTTGATCATGTTCTGAATGGTTCGAACGCTGATTACGCGTGGGACATCGGTGACGATTCGGACGTTCATGACGGCGGATGAAAGAATGACATTCACGGAGATGTTAGGGTTCATCCTTCAACTCATTTTTCCCGAGTGTCGGTATTCAACGATAGTCAAGTTAGACTTGATCACGTTCGGACGTTCTAATCAATGAGTTAAGATCGAATTTTTTCGTCCACGTGAAGGTCATGTTCAATAACGCCTTTTGGGGATAAAATTAATTTTTAAGAAACAAATTTTCCAAAGAAATATGACATTTTGAAAAGCTCTAGGGGGCGCCCCCCCCCCCTTCGGAAGGGGCGCGCCTTGACCCCCGGCCCGCTTAACCGGCTAGCGGGACCGCCTGATTGTTCGTAGCGCGATTAATTAAATCATGGCATATTATATATGTATTATATAATATAAAATAAAATTAGAGAATTTTATCATGAATTAATATATATTAATTTACCTTTCAAAGTGTTGTTTGGGTATGGTGAACAACATGGCTCTAGAGATTTTACAAGTGTTGTAATTTAAATATGGCCTCGCGTGTCATGCCTCTCTCTCTAAATGATCTTGATGTACATTCTCTTCTCATCTCACTCCCCTCAAATGTTAAAAGAGGTTTCTCTATATGTATTTTCTTTTATTATTTAGAGAAGTCCCCTCATTGGCTTGAGTGGACTCTAGGTTAGATGAGCCATGTTGTGTCACGAGTTTTTCTTAATTATGTTTGATGTGATCATATCGTAATTAAATTATACATTATATGATATACAATGAGGATTGCATTCATATAGGTAGAATTAATAAGATTAATTAGTTAATATCAATAAATACCCTCTAAATACAATCTTAAGTCACAATGCTTGTCAATAAATGAATACTTGTCAAAACCTAGATCACCCATTTGTATGTTCCACCAAAGTGGATACATTTGAGTTATCTTGGTGAGGCAAGAGAGAGTAATGGTGATACTCTATATTCATTATTGTCTTGACTTAATTGAGATTATCAAAACGGTTTTGGATCTCAAGGCATTGGATGGGATTAAACATGCTAGGTCATATAATGATCAAATCCCATAAGGATCTAAGAGTTACATGTGATGTAATTGGCAAAGTAGTTGCCTACCTAAATAACTTGGTTTTAAGCGTCCTGCCAAAGCGGACTTAAGATCAAGCCAAATATGGATCTTAGCCCACTAATTAAAATGAGGGTTGTTAATTCAAATGGGAGAATATTAACTAACTTTGGATATCTTTTAAATTGTAGAATCATGTCAAATAGTAACACTGTAACACCATCAATGCGATCGGTCCTTGAGAAGGACGAACTCGATGAGACAAAGTTTCTTGACATGTTTGGGGATTTAAGCGTTGATCCTAAACACGGAAGAAAGGAGTATCTCATCAATCAACCCATTCCTAATGAGCTCAAGCTAATGATCCAAGAGATCAAACGATGCTTACACGAAGCATCAAAATGACTATATGGATACGGGTTGTCGATGCCTGCCACCATGATTCCGATCTCGATGAAGATCCGGAACATATGGAGGACTCGAGATGATTGATCATCCTTTTGAAATGTTCCGAAAGAATGTGCAACAAAGAGAGGTATGAGGCCATAAAGGCCTTATTCTCTTGCAAGATGGCTGAAGGTGAATCAGTTAGTCCCCATTTGTTGAAAATGAAAGGCTACATTGATCACCTTGAGAGGCTTAGATTCCCCATCTCCAAGGAGTTAGCTACAGATGTGATCTTGAGCTCACTCCCGGAAGTTATGAACACGTTGTCATGAATTATGTCATGAACAACATGAGGGAATCAATTTCTCGAACCGCATGAGATGCTCAAAACTGCGAGCAAAGTCTTGAGAAGAGGCCCGGTTCTGTTTTGTCTCGTTCGAGAGAGGAAGGGGTATGAAACGGAAAGCCAAGAAGGCAAAACCTCCAAAGGATGGGGTCTGCTTTTTCTGCAATGAAATCGGTCATTGGAAGAGGAACTGCAAGCTCTATCAAGAAGATCTAGAAAATAACAAGAAGGATAGCGGGGCTATCGCTTCAGGTATCTATGTCATAGATATTCACTTTTCTACTTCCTCTACATGGGTATTAGATACTATATGTGGATCTCACATTTGTACAAATGTGCGGTCTCAAGGACAAGAGAAAATTGAAGAAGGGTAAAGTTGACCTACGAGCCGGAAATCGAGCAACGATTCTTGATTTAGCCATAGGCACTTATGAAATAGTTCTCGCCCGGTGGGCTTTTGTGTAATTTTGAACAACCGCTTTTATGTTCCCGCTTTGAGTAGTAGTAACAATACTTTATTACGTTCTTATTTAGGAATCGTAAATGTTCAAGTTTTCCATAATGACAATTTTATGCTCATAGTGATTTGCATTCTGGTCATTGTGTGCTTAATTAAGAACATCCCAATAATGAACGAATCTATGACATAACTACTAAAAGGTTCAAGTCAAATGATTTGAATCCAACCTACCTATGGCATTGTCGTCTAGGCCATATAAATGAGAAACACATTTTGAAACTCCATCACGGATGGATTTCTGAATTCATTTGATTTTGAATCATTTGATACATGTGAGTCTTGTTTATTGGGAAAGATGACAAAGGCGCCTCTTCTTGGACACGGTCGGAGGGTCACCGATTTATTGGGCCTCATACATACGGATGTGTGTGGACCAACGAATACATTTGCCGAGAGAAGTCATTTGCACTTTATTACTTTTATAGACGATTTTAGTAGATATGGGTATATCTACCTAATCAAATATAAAATTGAATCTTTTGAAATGTTCAAAATATTCCAAATAAAATGCAAAACCAACTTGGCAAAATAATTAAAGCACTTCGATCTGGTCGAGGTGGCGAATATTTGAGCCAAGAGTTATTTGACCATCTTAGGAGTTGTGGGATCTTCTCACAACTTACTCCTCCATAACACCGCAATGGAAAGGTGTTTCTGAACGGAGGAATCAAACTTTATTTGATATGGTTTGACCTATGATGAGTCAAACAGATCTTCCACCTTCCTTTTGGGGTCATGCCCTAGAAATAGCTGCGTTCACACTAAATCATGTTCCGTCAAAGGCAGTTGAAAAGACACCATATGAGATATGGACCGGAAGAAACCCAGTTGTCATTTCTTAAGATTTGGGGATATGAGGTTTGTGTTAAACAACAAGCCTCGATGAATAATCATCCAGATCCTCAAAATGCCCTTTTGTGGGGTATCTTAAGGAAACTATAGGATACTATGTCTACAATCTCACCGATCACAAAGTGTTTGTTATTCGGAATGGTATCTTTAGGAAAAAGAGTTTATCTCTAAAAGAATCAGTGGGAGTAAGGTGAACCTCGAAGAAGTTCGAGAGTCACAGACAATGTAGAACCACGAGATGGAAACCGGAGAAGACTCACAACAAGAAGTTGTTGAGCTGCTCAAGTAACACAAGGCCCACGAAGGTCCGATAGATCATGGCTACAGCCTCAGAGATATGGATTTCTGATTACTGGAAGTCGTGATGTTTTGCATATTAAACAGAATGAGCCACTACCTATCGAGAGGCCGTGGTGGGGCCAGACTCTAAAAAATGGCTTGATGCCATGAAGTTTGAAATGCAATCCATGTACGACAATAAGGTTTGGACCTTAGTCGATCCACCTGAAGGTTTAAAAACCATTGGGTGCAAGTGGGTTTTCGAAGAGAAAAATGACATGGATGGCAAAGTAAATGTCTTCAAGGCACAATCGGGTTGCAAAAGGATTCACTCATGGTGTGGACTATGATGAAACCTTTTCCCTAGTTGCAATGGCCGGATCAATCAAATCCTTCTTGCCATTGCATCATAATATGACTATGAGATATGGCGGATGGACGTCAAAAAGTCTTCCTTAACGGAAAGTCGCTTGAGGATGTGTACATGACAAACCTAAGGATTTTGTGTGTCCGAGGACTCGGTAAAGTATGTAAGCTTCAAAGATCCTTTTATGGATTGAAGCACGCATATCGAGTAGGAATCGTTGTTTTGATGAAGTAGTCAAAGAGTTTGAATTCATTCAAAACATCGATGCATCTTGTGTTTACAAGAAGGTTAGTGGGAGCACGCTTGTATTTCTAGTGTTTTACGTTGATAACATCCTATTCATTGGGAATCACATTCCTACCATGCGAGTGTCAAGTCTTGGTTAGGAAAGTCTTTCTCAATGAAAGATTTAGGCAAAGCCACTTATATCCTAGGGATAAGGATCTATAGAGATAGATCCAAGAGGCCGATAGGCCTAAGTCGAGCACATATATAGACAAGATACGCATAGGTTCGGTATGCGAATCTAAAAGGGTAACATACCCATGTCTCATGGCATCCATCTCAGTAAAGATCTGTGTCCTAGTACACAATATCAAGGAGACCGCATTAGTAAGATTCCATATGCCTCCGCCATTGGATCTATCATGCATGCCATGTTATGTACTCGATCGGATGTGTCATTTGCCTTGAATATGACCAGCAGACATCAACAAGATCCCGGTAAGGGTCATTGGACTGCTATCAAGAATATCCTTAAGCACTTGAGAAGGACTAAGTACTCATTCTTTGTATATGGTGGCTTGGAAGACGAGCTTTGTGTAACTGGTTACACATATGCGAGTTTCCAAACTGATCAAGATGATCTAAGATCGCAATCAGGATATGTGTTCTGGTTGAATGGTGGTACGGTAAGCTAGAAGAGCTCTAAGCAAAGCACTGTATTTGATTTTACAATATAGAAGCTGAGTATAGAGCAGCATAGGATGCAGCTAAGGAGGTCTTTTGGATTAGAAAGTTCATTAATGAACTTGAGGTGGTTCCTACCATCTCATATCCAATACAATTGTTCTCAAGCAATAGCGGCACTATTGCACGAGACCAAGAAGCCTAGGTCACATCAAAGGACCAGGCATGTACTCGAAAGATTTCATCTTATCGAGAAATCAATGCAAAGTACCAGGAGAAGACAATTTAGTTGATCCTCTTACTAAGCCGCTTGCACAAGCAAAACATGAGCGTCATGTTAGGGCAATACTAAGCCGCTTGTACAAGCAAAACATGAGCGTCATGTTAGGGCAATAGGAATTAAAGTAATTAATGATTGCGCCTAGTGCAAGTGGGAGTCTGTTGGAAATTATGCCCTAGGGCAAGTCATTGTTCTCCATTAAGTTATCACTTCATTCGCATGCTTACAGTGATAACTGATCCCTGGATATATCTTATAGATGATATCCTAAATGTCGCTGATCGGTCATCTATGCGGGAGCGAAGATGAGGTAAGAACACTATGACTTTGATGACGTATGGAGATACGAATCAAAGTCATGGGCACTTGTAAGAGTACAAGGTCTTTGGATCCAGACCCACTATGAGAAAGCTGCATGGATTTAGACATAAGCTTATCTCATGTATAACCGCGTCACAACGCCCTATGACCTGAGACCATTATGGATTCCTACATGATGAGTCACTGACCTTTGACCGGGTGATGATAAAGGCTGGGATCGGGATCAGTGGTTTTCATGCGGAGGAATGTGAATGGTCAAGATGGAATTTGTCCCTCACATTTGTAAAGAGATAATATTAGGCCCCTCGATGAGTGAGTCTAAGAAATGTACGGTAAATCTTGTGATGGAAAGGAGTTTCCATTTTCACTTATTAGACTACTCGAGAATCGAAAAGTAGTGGTCAAGAAAAGGAAGTTGACATTATCCATGCATCATCCTTGACCAAATTATCGCGTGACAAAAGGGACGTGACATGGTTGTACGATAGGTTGTATCGTGTCATCGATCCCCATGTGAATTGGGTAGTCGCAATGTCTTCCTAGAGGCCGCTTGCGACATGTGGGCTGACAAAGTGTTGGCCCACTGCCAATCTCATATGGGCCTGCAGGGTCGCACACAAGAATAACTCAACCAAGCAAATGTGTCCAGATTCATTGAATCTTAGATACGTCTAAGATTTAATGAATACGAATTTAATCTAGGATATATATATATATATATATATGTATATATGTATATATATATATATATATATTAAATTCAAAATTAATATATGTTAATATTATTAATAGAGATTATAATATTAATATATATAATATTTGTTTTGTATTTAATTTATTTGATAAATTAAATATCTAAAACAAATTGAGATATTGTATCTCATTTAATTTTCGAATAAAGATATCGTATATCTGTTTAATATTAAATTGAGATATGGTATCTAAAATTTAAATTAAATAGATAGATATTATTTCTCGATTTAATTTATAGAGATAAATTAAATCGAAGGCTTTTAATTTGGATTGAATGAATGGATTTGATTAGATCTATTAGATGGATTTAATTAATACATCTATTTTAATCCAGATTCCAAATTCGAATTTCAAATCGCTTTTTAATGCGGATTAAATACGTTACATCGATTTGATTGATGTAATTAATGTATTTTAATCCATATTTGAAATTTGAATTTCAAAATTAATGAGGATTAATTTTATATAATGCACTTGAACGGGTTTAGAAAACTCACGGACATTTTGTGGAGCGCATTCGAAAAGCCGCGAGAAAAACCCTAGAGTGGAAAATTAAGAGAGACGCACAAGAGGCGCTAAGACGCCGTATAGCCGTGTTCGGGAGTTGTTCGTGTGGATACCGGTGGAGGAAGATGATCCTACGAGTCATCTTCTGCTGATCGAGGAGGTAGCCCACCTGTTCAACGAAGAACAAGCCGCAAACGAATTCTCCTAAGGTAATTTCGGATTCCCTAGCCTTGTTTAAACGCACCTGAGTGATCCTCGGGATTGGATCCGTAAGTTTTTTTTAATCCATTGCGTTGTACGGATCCCAACAGAACGAATTTCCCGAGGTATTTGCAAAGGATATATGGATTACTTCCAGAAAGGAAGTAGAATTTACTATTGACATGGCTGGAGTCAGACCGATATCCAAACCACCTTATCGAATTTCACCCAATGAAATGCCCGAGTTGAAGAAGCAAATTGAAAAACTGCTTGAGAAAGAGTTTATCCAACCTAGTATTTCACGTGGAAGCTCCGGTGTTATTTTTAAAGAATAAAGACGGAAGCCTAAGAAAGTGGATCAATTACTCGAGAGTTGAACAAGGTAATCGTTAAAAGCAAGTATCCTTTCCCCAAAATTGATGATTTGCTTGATCAGTTGTCTAGTTCTTGTATCTTCTCCAAGATTGACTTACGATCAAGTTATCATCTTTTGAGAGTAAGAACTGAAGATGGCTCGAAGAGAGCTTTTAGAACTAGATATGTTCACACTGAGTTCTTGGTGATGCCATTTGGTTTTACCAATGCACCTGCGGTATTCATGGATTATATGAACCAGATATTCCATCAATATCTTAATCAATTTGTTCTAGTATTTATTGACGATGTCTTGATTTACTCAAGGAGTAAAGAAGAACATGAAAGGCATATGTGGGTGGTGTTGAATACATTAAAAGAAAATCAACTCTACGCAAAACTGAGTAAATGTTAGTTTTGCCTTTCAGAAGTTAGATTCATGGCCCATGTTATTTCATGAGAAGGAGTTTCTATAGATCCCAGTAAAGTGGAAGCAGTACTGAGTTGGAAAAGGCTAGAGACTGTAACCGTTATATGTAGTTTTATGGGCCTTGCTGGTTATTATCGCCATTTCATACAAAAATTTTCTCAAATTGTCTTGCCACTAAAAAAGCTTAAATAAAAGAACCAATCATTTATGTGGGATGAAAGATGTGAAGAGAGCTTTCGACAGCTGAAGAAGAGGTTGACATCCACACTAGTATTGATTATCCCAGATCCTAGTTTGATCTATATGATCTACAATGATGCTAGTAAGCAAGGATTGAGATGTGTCTTAATGTAGCAGGGCAGAGTGGTGGTGTATGCCTCTCGACAGCTGAAGCCTCATGAACTAAATTACACTACTCGTGATCTGGAGCTTGTTGCTATTGTGTTTATATTAAAGATATAGTGGTATTATCTGTAACTACTATGGAATTATACTGCGACCTCAAAAGTCTCAAGTATCTTTATGATCAGAAAGAACTTAATATAAGACAGCGTAGATGGATAGAGTTGTTGAAAGACTACAACTTGGAAATTAAATACCATCCAGGGAAGGCAAACATTGTTGCAGATGTTTTGAGTAGAAAAGTGGGGCAGGTGGCATACATGATGATACATTAACAAAGATTATTAGAAGATTTTTGGGATATGAATTTATCAAATCAAATTCTCCTGAATATGAATGCACCCAATGAAATATTCTTGCTAACCTCACTGTTACTCAAGAAGAGAATGATTTGAGACTTGAAATAGAAGAAGCTCAGATGCGGGATGAGCAAGAAAAATCTATTCAAGAACTGATTTTACAAGGTGAAACTCGAGATTATGATTTGTCACCGAGCAGACTGGTTAGATATAAAGGTCATATATATATGTAGCTTAAAAGGTTGAGTTAAGGCAGACAATCATGGATGAAGCACACAAAAGCAAATATACTATTCATCCAAGAATAGTTAAAATGTACCAGAATCTAAAGTCTAAGTTTTGGTGGCCTGGATTGAAGCGTGATATGACAGAATATGTTGTTAGATGTCTAACTTGTTAGAAGGTGAAGATTAAACATCAGCAACCAGTAGGATTTCAGAAGGAATAAAGATTCCTAAATGGAAATAGGAGAGCATTTCTAAGGATCCAGAGTAGGATTTCCCAAGATAAGGAGCTATGATACAATCTAGGTAATTGTCGACCTTCTAATTAACTAAGTCGGCACACTTTATTCCCATAGTGCTAATTGTTAGTTATGCTTAGTTTTGATAGTATCAAATATACTTATCAATATCAAGAGCAAAAATTTTGCATACTACATTTATCTTCTACTTTGACTAATTCTTATATTTAATTTAGATGTGAAGTTTAATTATGCAGAACGATCAAGTGGAGAGATTGAAAAAGGAAGAATTTGCTGAATGGAATGAGAATATCGTTATTCAAGTTCCTAGATTGATACTAAAAGTCTCCAAGATCAAATAGAAGTTGGAAGGCTCAATTTGGAGTTAAAATGAGTAAAATCGAGATTCAGGATGAGCTACCTCAAGCCATGAACTTATACCTCGAGTCAACCCCTTTGCTACAGTGATTTTTGCCTCTGAGACAACTTACCTCGAGGCAACACTTAAATGCCTCAAGTTAATAAGTGTTTTCAGCCACTCTGTTCACCTCTGTTTCACTTTCAGCACGAGCGAGCTCTGGTAATTAGATGTTATCTCCCAAACTAGAGATTGGATTAAGGTGAAAGCAATTTTGTTTGAAACTAGACTTCCAATGTGTCATTTGGAGATAAAATTCAAGTCAAAAGGATTTCAGATGAAGGAGCTATGAATTTTGGAAGATGATAGTGAAATCAACATCACACACAAAAACCAAACTTTGGTATTTTGGGTGTATCTCACAAACTACACACCTAATTGAGCTGAAACTGATGCCATTGGAAACTAGACTCAAATAAATTTTCAAAAACATCAAGATCACAAAAAAATGAATATCAATTAAAGGAGATATGATGTTTTGAAGTGGATAGTCAGTTTAGGATATGGTAAAAACGCTGGTCAAGCTGATTCTTTTTGCGTTGGAAAGAAGACTCAAAGAGCTATATGGGGATAAGTGGTTTACCAAATTTAGAGTTATATCAAGAACACTACACTGACTAGAAATTGAACCTTATGTTGATAGTATGCTTGCGTTCTGAAAGGCAGAGAACAATTCATGTTGAAATGAATCATTGCCTCGAGTTCATAGCTTCGAGTCAAGAAGCAGAGAGCAAATCACACTAAGTAAAAGAGCTTCTACCTCAAATTCATATGTGTTGTGCCTCAAGTCAGACGAAGGCAGAGAGCAATTCTTTTGTAAGCACTTACTGCCTCGAGTTGGCCACTTCATTACCTCGAGTTAAAGAACTATGTTCAAGTATTCTCGACACATACTTGAAGTCCGAGATAAGTATTGTATGTTACCTCGAGTCAAATTTTTTTTGACTCGGAGTTAATAAGTGTTGCCTCTAGGTAAATTAAATATGCCTCGAGTTATCCAATACAAATGTTCTAAATCCTTTTTCGCGCCTGAGGTGCCTCGAGTCAATTATTTAAACACCTCGAGGTAACTATTTTATTGCTCAAATGAATTTGGTCTCTGTGCAATTTATGTGCCTCAAGTCATTCTATAAATGCCTCAAGTCAAGATGACTCAAGGCAATCTTCCCATAGGCTTCTTTAAACTCGATAAAACGTGTTGCCTCTAGTCAAATATTTGCTGCCTCAAGTCACTATGACTCAAGGCATGTCATGATGACTCAAGGCAATACTTACTCTAGGCATCATATTTTGACTCAAGGAAAAATATTTCCAACATGATTTTCAACCAACTTACTCTTACCTCAAGTCAAGTTAAAATGCCTCCAGTCAATATGCCTCTATGCATGTTCTTTTTAACTAGAGTCAAACTTCTATGTTTTTCAAATCACCATCTCCAAAAATCTAAATTAATTGATTGTGATTTCATTGTTGGAAATTATGCCCTAGGGGCAAGTCATTGTTCTCCATTAAGTTATCACTTCATACGCATGTTTATGGTGATAACTATATCCCTGGATATATCTTATAGATTATCCTAAATGTCCGGTCGGTCATCTACGGGAGCGAAGATGAGTTAAGACCATATGACTTTGATAAGGTATGGAGATACGAATCAAAGTCATGGGCACTTGTAAGAGTACAAGGTCTTTGGACCGACCCACTATGAGAAAGCCGCATGGATTAAGTCATAAGCTTATCTCATGTATAACCGCGTCACATCGCCACATGACTGAGATAATCATGGATTCCTACATGATGAATCACGGTCTTTGACCTAGTCAAAAGTCACCTTTGACCGGGTGATGATAAAGGCTCGGATCGGGATCGAGTGGTTTTCATGCGGAGGGACGTGAATGGTCAAGATGGAATTTGTCCCTCACATTTGTAGAGAGATATCTTTGGGCCCCTCGATGAGTGAGTCTAAGAAATGTATGGCCATCTTGTGATGGAAAGGAGTTTCCATTTCACTTATTAGACTACTCGAGAATCGAGAAAGTAATGGTCAAGAAAAGGAAGTTGACATTATCCATGCCTCATCCTTGACCAAATTATCGCGTGACAAAGGGACGTGACATGGTTGTGCGATAGGTGTATCGTGTCATCGATCCCCATGTGAGTTGGGTAGTCGCAATGTCTTGCTAGAGGCCGCTTGCGATTTGTGGGCGACATAGTGTTGGCCCACTGCCAATCTCACATAGGCCTGTAGGGTCGAACACAAGAATAATCCAACACGGGTAAAAGTGTCCAGGTTCATTGAATCTCAGATTAATCTGAGATTAATGAATACTGAGTTTAATCTAGGGTAAATATATATATATATATATATTTAAATTCGAAAATAATATAATGATATTATTTAATTGAGATTAAAATATTATTATTATATTATTTGTTTTATGTTTAATTTATTTGATAAATTAAATATCTAAAACAAACAGAGATATTGTATCTCATTTAATTTTCGAATAAAGATATTATTGTCTATTTAATTTAAATTGAGATATTGGTATCTCGATTTAAATAGATAGATAGATATCATTTCTCCGATTTAATTTATTGAGATAAATTAAATCGAAGGCTTTAAATTTGGATTAAATAAATAGGTTGGATTAAATCTATCGAGATAGATTTAATTAATTATTTTTTTAATCTAGATTCGAATCGAAATTTCAGATCTGGCTTTTAATTCGATTAAATAAATATTATTATATTAGATCTATCGGATAGATTTAATTAATATATATTTAATCCGGATCTAAAGTTTGAATTCAAAATTAATACGATTAATTTTGCATTAAATACGCGAACGGGTTTTAGAAAACCTACGGGACTTTCGATCGAGCGTATTACGAAAAGCCGCGAGAAACCCTAGAGTGAAAAGAGAGAGAGACGAATAAGAAGCGCTAGCATCTGCCGTAGCCATGTGCGAGGATTGTTCGTGTGGATACCGGTAGAGGAAGAGGATTCTAAGAGTCGTCTTCGATCGAGGAGGTAGCCCACATGTTCAAGGAAAACGAGACGCGGACGAATTCTTAAAAGGTAATATCCGGATTCCCTAGCCTTGATTTAAACGCACCCGAGTGATCCTCGGGACGGGATTCGTAGAAATTTTAATCCGTTTGCGTTGTACGGATCCCAACATTCATTTCTTCATATCATCACTCATTACTATTCCTAAATGCTTTTTATCAGTTTGCTAATGAGTTTCAAATGATTATGTTATGGATTAACACCAAATTGAGATAAAGCAATTTGTGAGTCAAACAGCATTAAATGCTTCGTCAGAAAACAGAGGAAAGCTTCGAGTCTAACGAGATAGTTTGAACATTCTAACGAAAAGCTTGAATCTTCACAATGGCGATTAATACAACACTCAAGACGGAGCATTAACGAAGTCAATGTTAAACATTATATGATTAAAGTTGGATTAGAGCTCAACGGGCAAAAAGCAACAAAAGTTTCAACAGCTACTTCCAACTAATCTCCAACGGTCGAATGCTCACAACGGTTAAAACACAACTGCCTATAAATTGTGAAGTCTTTAAACTGAAGGGGAGACGACGATTGACTCGACAAAGCAAATGAAATGATTTTACTTCACTGTCGATATGCCAATATCTCATACACTCTCTGTTTCTCAATATTTATATAGTTTACAGTAGAGAGTGAGATGAATGATTATGTACTTCAGTGTTAATCTTATTCACTTCTGAGAGAGAAGATTCATTGTAATCATTTTATTTGTTTATCTGAGAGTTACTTAAAATTGGGTGATCTTGAGTGAGAAACAGATTGTAACCTAACGGTATGTAAGGGGGAGTATCTCGATGAGAGATTTGGCTTCATAAGTGCCTACGTAAACTTGTGGTATTGTATAGGCTTCTCTTGTGCCCGGATTAAACAAGAGGATAGTGGATTGAAAATCTCAAGTGGAGCTTGAGGACTAGACGTAGGTCAAGGATTAGGCCGAACAAGTATAAATCACAGCTTTTATATTCTCTTCCATTATCTCTTATATTTCCAGTATATGTTTATTTGAATATTTAACTGTTGATTTAGAAGAGGCGAAAATATTTTCAAAGTTCCAAGTTTTTAATGTTCACCCAATTTCTCCACTAATCATTCTCTTGAGAAGCTAGCTGAAGTCTACATAAAAGAGATTGTGCAGCTCCATGGTACACCAAAGAGTATTATCTTCAACAGAGATGCTCGATTTACTTCTCGATTCTGAAAAGCTTTACATGATGCTCTAGGTACAAAATTGAAATTTAGTACACCTTATCACCCTCAAAAGGGTGGACAATCAGAAAGAACGATACAGACGCTGAAAGATATGTTGAGAGCGTGTGTACTGGATTTTAAGGGAAGTTGGGATTGTTACCTTCAATTTCTAGAATTTTCCTACAATAATAGCTATCATGCGAGCATTCAAATGGCTCCGTATGAAGCATTGTATGGAAGGAAATGTCAATCCCTCTTTGTGTTGTACAAAATTGTCCAAGAGGAGGTTGTACAAGCCAGATTTAATTGGCCAAACTTCATATCAAATTAGATTGATCAGAAAGAGGCTCCTGGCAACATAGAGTCGACAAAAAAGATATGCTGACAAAATAAGGAGACCTCTAGAATTCGAAGTTTGAGATCACGTTTTCCTGAAAGTATCTCTAGTTATAGGGATTGGTAGGGCAATCAAGAGAAAGAAGTTAAGCCCTTGATACATTGTCCTTTCAAAATTTTGACAAGAATTGGACCAGTGGCATGCATAATAACTTTACCCTCAAACTTGAACAACCTTCACAATGTCTTGTTGGAATCCGTACTCGCAGCGGATTAAAAAAAATTATGAATCCCGTCCCAAGGATCACTCAGGTGCGTTTAAACCAAGGCTAGGGAATCCAGATATTACCTTTGAAGAATTCGTCCGCGTCTCGTTCTTCCTTGAACAGGTGGGCTACCTCCTCGATCAACAGAAGACGACTCGTAGAATCGGCTTCCTCCACCGGATCCACACGAACAATTCCAGAACACAGCTAGGCGGTCTTAGCGCTTTGTGCGTCTCTCTCAATTTTTCACTCTAGGGTTTTTCTCATGGCTTTCGAATACGCTCGAATAAAACTCCCGTAGGTTTTCTCAAACCCGATCAGCGTATTATATAAAATTAATCCACATTAATTTTGAATTTCAAATTTCAAATATGGATTATAATACATTAATTAAATCAATCTATTAGATCTAATGTAACGCATTTAATCCGCATTAAAAGGCTGATCTGAAATTCAAAATTTGAATATGAATTAAAATATATGAATTAAATCTATCTAATAGATTTAATCGATATATTTATTTAGTCCAAATCAAAAACCTTCTCGATTTAATTTATCTCTATAAATTAAATCCGAGAAATGATATCTATCTATTTAATTAAATCGAGATACTATATCTCAATTTAAATTAAATAGATATATGATATCTTCATTCGAAAATTAAATGAGATACAATATCTCTATTTGTTTTAGATATTTAATTTATCAAATAAATTAAATATAAAACAAATAATATATAATAATATTATAATCTCTATTTATAATATTACTATATATATTAATTTCGAATTTATACATATACATATATATATATATATTCACCCCATTAAATTAAGTATTCATTAAATCTCGGATTAATCTAATATTCAATGAACTTGGACACTTTGCTCGTGTTGGGTTATTCTTGTGTGCGACCACTGCGCAGGCCCATATGAGATTGGCGGTGGGCCAATCTTTACGTACTATCCCACAAGTTGCAAGCGGCCTCTAGCAAGACATTGTGACTACCCAATTCACATGGGGATCGATGACACGATACAACCTATCGTACAACCATGTCACATCCCTTTTGTCACGCGATAATTTGGTCAAGGATGAGGCATGGATAATGTCAACTTCCTTTTCTTGATCATTACTTTCTCGATTCTCGAGTAGTCTAATTAGTGAAATGGAAACTCCTTTCCATCACAATATGGCCATACATTTCTTAGACTCACTCATCGAGGGGCCCAGTATTATCTCTCTACAAATGTGAGGGACAAGTTCCATCATGACCATTCACATTCCTCCGCATGAAAACCACGGATCCTGATCCCAGCCTTTATCATCACCTGGTCAAAGGTGACTTTTGACTAGGTCAAAGACCAGTGACTCATCATGTAGGAATCCATGATGATCTCAGTCACGGGCGTCATGATTTATACATGAGATAAGCTTATGACTAGATCCATGCGACTTTCTCATAGCGGGTCGGTCCAACCTTTGTACTCTTACAAGCGCCCATGACTTTGATTCGTATCTCCATACCTCATCAAAGTCATACTGGTCTTAACTCACCTTCGCTCCCGCGTAGATGACCAACCAGGGACATTTAGGATAATCTATAAGATATATCCAGGGATGCAGTTATCAATACAAACATGTAAACGAAAATGATAACAAAAGAGAATACTTTAAATAACTTAAATATCCAAAGTACAATGAATTGCCACTAGGGCATAATTTCCAACATGTCTTCCACGTATCACAATTGAAAAAATACCAACCAGACCCTGAGCATGTCATCAAGTATAATGACATTGATGTATGTTGGTTGATTTCCTTGATGGCAAGTGAACTAGTAGAACAAGTAATAAAGAGTAAGTAGAGTATCATCCCACAGAGACTAGATACCAAATGAGGACACCGAATTGCGGAACGTTGTGTTTAAGAAGAGAATAAGTTTGATTTGATTGGGAGTTTTATGGCTATACTAATAAACAATAAAATAAACAGAGCATAGCAGTCGTGAGAAGAATTCAGTAGGAAAATAGGCTAAGTTCGGAATCATTCTTAAGCTTATCAATCCCCCAGTTGCTTTGCACATTGCTACAGCATCTATAATGCACAGCTTCCGTAATGCTACAGTATAGCTACTAGTAACAACGCTATTCAGTTAACCAACCACTATAATCTATCGAAGCTTCTGCGTTCGATACATATAATACTAACTTTACTCCTTCCATATGCCTATGGCAATTTTCTAGTTAGATCTGCATTACAAAACAAGGTGTTATGGTTATGAGTGGTAGACCCATTCCTGAAGCCTACAAAAATAGGTCAAGCCTTACACTAGCCTGCCTAGCAATCAATCAGCTCGAGGTCTAACCTCGACTCCTTGCCAGTAAGCCGAGGCCACAAATCTCGCCCTTAGCTCTCGCTAATCGACAAGGTAATTAAATCACTGATAAGCAAACTGAATTTATTGAATTAAGAACTAGCAACTTGGTTCATTCCAAACTTAAGAAATCATCCTCACTCAGCCATAGGAAATTTAGTTCATGACTGCCGAGGGAAACGCAAAACAGATAACAACAGAATGACCTATGATCAAAAGACTAAAATGAAAGAAAAATAGAAAGATTGACGAAGTTTCGATGGTGTGGAAGAAGCCCTATCACGTCACCACTCCACGTGTTCTTCTCTCCTCCTTACTGCAAGGAAGGATGCTGGGTTCTCCTGGAGTTTCTCATGCCTTGTGAATTCTCTCTCTCTTCTCAAGTCCGGCCCTACAAATAGGAATAGACTCACAACGACTCGACCTCCTTTAGGGTTGGCTTGTTGTTTTCTTATATAATCAGGCTTTCTTGTGGCCTAAGTACCAGGAGCTGGACCCTTCCTAATTTGTCAAGATCCATTCATGTCTCTTTTTCTAATCTTAGTAGATTGATTCAGCTGATCCTGCGGGATTCTTCATATCTTTCAGTTTCGATCCTTCGCATCTTCTATTTCGTTACGTTAGCAATCTACCTGTCATTCTCGACCTTCTCTATAATCCCTAAAATCATCTTGACAAAAGATCAGAAAATATGTCGCATAGCATTGCGTCCTTTATTTTGTTATAGCTTCAAAGATGCTTTGTATTGCACTTCGATATGCTGTCAGAATGCTATAGCATAGTATCAGCTTTGCTCTACGTTCTTCTCATAAAACCTTGTAACTTTTTCTTTTCTTAGCACATGTTTAGGATGTGAATGGTTTTTATCCTTTGGTTCCCTACATTCATGAATTGATGCCTTTTTGCTTAGATTCATTGCAGTTAAGCTTATATTTACCATACAATTCAGTCATAAAGTATAGGGAAAACATGGCATAAATTGTACTCATCAATGTACAAGATGACT
The DNA here is from genome assembly GCA_019022655.1 of Acacia acuminata. NCBI lineage: Eukaryota > Viridiplantae > Streptophyta > Magnoliopsida > Fabales > Fabaceae > Acacia > Acacia acuminata. The sequence continues at coordinate 374,694 of JAFJYI010000195.1, read as the reverse complement.
ATACCTATGTGGTTGAGCCTGAGTGGATTCTTGATCATCAAGAAAAGCAGCTTAGACATTGAAGTATTCCATTTGTGAAGATGGTCTGGAAGGGGCTATCTCCTAGGGAGGCAACCTGGGAGGCATAACAAAACATGAAGAAGCAATATCCAGACTTTATGCCCTAAGGTATGAGTAACATCCTAAATTTTGGGCCTTGAAAATTGAGAATAAGCCTAAATTAGGCAGACAGCTAAGCCTAATTTAGGAAAAGTTCCAAGAATGTTGAGAGATAGAAAGTCTCTCAAGAACTAAGTAACTCGACTATACAGGTCAGTGGTCCTAGTATGTATAGGCCGTGGAATTAAAGTGCCAAGTGTAGAAGGGCACAGAACACCTATACGGTGTTAATCAGTGGATAGAAGATGCAACCCAAATATGTTCTGAGGTATAGGATGATTAGTTGAACAAAAATATGTCGGTAGAGTAGATGGGGGTGCCCTACGTTTTTTAGAAGACACTGGTATGTGTCATCATTTGGTGAGTCTAGGTAAATGTGTCGTAATCCTGAGCAAAATGTAAACACACAGATCAAGACAACAAAACCAACAATCAAACCCAAACAAAAAAATCGAGACCACGAACACCAAAAATCAACATATACGATACTTTCTCAAAAACCGTGCCCTCCTCTTTTCCCTCTTAAACCATGCACACATGTCACACACATGATGAGCACAAATAGTACTGTGTTTTCCCTATACTTACTGACTGAATTGAATGTTAAATACATGCTTAACTGCAGATAATCTAAGCAAAAAGACATACATTCATGATATAGGGACTAAAGAGTAGAAATCATTTGCATGTGCTAAAAATGGAACAATTTACTTTGTTTTTAAGGGAAATCGTATAGCAGGGCTGATACGATGCTATAGCATTCGACGATTCGAAGTGCAATACAAGGCATCCCGAATGCTATAGCAAAGTAGAGGACGCAATGCTATGTGACATATTTGCTGACCTTTTTACCCAGATGATTTCAGGAATAAAATAAAGGGCAATATTAACAGATAGGTTGTTGACGTAACATAATAGAAGATGCGGAGGATCGAAACTAAAAGATATGAAGAATCCCGCAGAATCAACAGAAGCAATCTACTCGGATCAGAAGATATGATAGATCCCGACGGATTAGGAAAGGCCCTGCTCGTTGTAACTTACGCCGCAAGAAAAAGCCTGATTATAAAAAGGAAGCAGCAGCGCCAACCCTAAGAGAGTCGGAGAGCCCTAGAACCAGATTCAAACTTTTGACAGACTCAAGAAAAGAATGAGAGATTTCACAAGAGCACAAGACTTCCAGGACAACCCAGCATCCGTCCTTGCAGTACGACAGAACGAAGAAGACATGGAGTGGTGACGTGACAGGACCTCGACCACGCCGTCGGAAATTCCATCAAGCTTTCTGTTTTCCTTTCTTTTTATCTTTGTTTTCTCAATCATGGGTCATTCTATTAGTGTATGTTTTGTGTGTCCCTCGTCAGTCATGAACTGAACTTTATATGGCTGGACGAGGATGAGTCTTTAAGTGTTGAATGAACCCAGCTGCAAGTTCTTAATTCAATAAATTTGGTTTGCGTATCGATGTTTTAATTACTAGTCGGTTAACGGAAGTTAAGGGCTAGATCTCGTGGCCTCGCCTTGGCAAGGAGTTGGGGTTAGATCTCTAAAAACAAGTGTTTGCTAGGCAGCCCATGCACGGCTTGACCTATTATTGTAGGCTTCGGAATGGGTCTACCTCTCATAACCATAACACCCTGAGCGTAGCACGGATCTTCTGACTAGAAAGTTGCCATAGGAATATGGAAGGAGTATAGTTAGCATCATAAGTATCGAACGCGGAAACTTCGATAGACTATAGAGGTGGGTTAACCAAATAGCTTTGTAGATGGTAGCTATGCTGTAGCAATTGCGGAAGTCATACAAGATAGATGCTATAGCATTGGGTAGAGCAAGCGGGGGATTGAAGCTCTTAAGGATAATTCGAGTCCAAATTTAACCTCTTACTAATATCTTCTCTCATTTTAAAGTTATTTTGTTTACGTTTGCTAATAGCATAATTGCAAAACCCCTCAACCTGATTATATTTACTTTCTGCTTTCACAACTGTCATAGCAATTGCGCGTCATCTTTCGGTATCTCAGTCTCTGTGGGACGATACTCTACTTATACTTTATTACTTGTTCGACTAGTTTACTTGCCATCAAGGAAATCGACCAACAACACACACTTGACAATTGGCTTACATGTGAATTGACACACACACACACACACACATGTTTCCTCCTCACTTTGACACTTCGCAACCATGCCGGTTGACACACGACACATGTTTTCTCCTCACTTTGACACTTGGAAACCATGTTGATGTTGGAATCCGTACAACGCAGCGGATTAAAATTTCTACGAATCCCGTCCTGTGGATCACTCAGGTGCGTTTAAACCAAGGCTAAGGAATCCAGATATTACCTTTTAAAAACTCGTTCGCGGTTTCTACACGAACAATTCCCGAACACTGACTACGGCGGCGTGCTAGCGCCTCTTTTTGCGTCTCTCTCTATTTTTCACTCTAAGGTTTCTCGCGGCTTTTCGAATACGCTCGACGAAAGTCCCGTAGGTTTTCTAAAACCATTCGTTCGTATTTAATGCAAAATTAATCGTATTAATTTTTGAATTCAAACTTTAGATCTGGATTAAATATATATTAACTAAATCTATCCGATAGATCTAATATAATAATATTTATTTAATCGAATTAAAAGCCGATCTGAAATTTCGATCGAATCTAGATTAAAAATAATTAATTAAATCTATCTGATAGATTTAATCCAACCTATTTATTTAATCCAAATTTAAAAGCCTTCTGATTTAATTTATCTCAATAAATTAAATGCGAGAAATGACATCTATCTATTTATTTAAATCTGAGATACTAATATCTCAATTTAAATTAAATAGACAATAATATCTTTATTCGAAAATTAAATGAGATACAATATCTACTGTTTGTTTTAGATATTTAATTTATCAAATAAATTAAACATAAAACAAATAATATAATAATAATATTTTAATCTCAATTAAATAATATCATTATATTATTTTCGAATTTAAATATATATATATATATATATATATATATATATTTACCCTGCATTAAATTCAGCATTCATTAATCTCGTTAATCGAGATTCAATGAACCCGGACACTTTTACCCGTGTTGGATTATTCTTGTGTGCGACCACTAGCCCATGTGAGATTGGCGTGGGCCAACACTGTGTCAGCCCACAAATCGCAAGCGGCCTCTAGCAAGACATTGCGACTACCCAAGTCACATGGGGATCGATGACACGATACACCTATCGTACAACCATGTCACGTCCCTTTTGTCACGCGATAATTTGGTCAAGGATGAGGCATGGATAATGTCAACTTCCTTTTCTTGACCATTACTTTCTTGATTCTCGAGTAGTCTAATAAGTGAAATGGAAACTCCTTTCCATCACAGTATGGCCATACATTTCTTAGACTCACTCATCGAGGGGCCCAGTATTATCTCTCTACAAATGTGAGGGACAAATTCCATCTTGACCATTCACGTCCCTCCGCATGAAAACCACTGATCCCGATCCCAGCCTTTATCATCACCCGGTCAAAGGTGACTTTTGACTAGGTCAAAGACCAGTGATTCATCATGTAGGAATCCATAATGATCTCAAGTCATAGGGCGTCGTGACGCGGTTATACATGAGATAAGCTTATGAATAGATCCATGCACTTTCTCATAGTGGGTCGGTCCAAAGACCTTGTACTCTTACAAGTGCCCATGACTTTGATTCGTATCTCCATACCTCATCAAAGTCATACTGGTCTTAACTCATCTTCGCTCCCGCGTAGATGACCGACCAGGGACATTTAGAATAATCTATAAGATGTATCCAGGGATTCAGTTATCAATACGAACATGCAAACGAAAATGATAATTAAAGAGAATACTTTAAATAACTTAAATATCCAAAGTACAATGAATTGCCCCTAGGGCATAATTTCCAACAGTTGATACCTCACAACACATAAAATAAACACTTATTTCCTTTATTCCATTCAGCTGATTCCTTCCCCCAATCTCCACCGCACACTACATACCAACACACACAAAATTCTCTCAATCTCCTTCTTTCTTCAAACACCAACATCTTTCCATCTATTCCTTTCATCTCCACGGTCTGCCCACTCTTCACTCAAGGTTGAAGAGATACAGATAGTAAGATCAAAGAAAGGTGAAGAGGAAGTGTCCACAAGAAAGAGATCAAAGGCTAGTAGCAAGACTCCAACCTTCCTATTGACATTTTGAAGTTTTTGTTGTAAAACCCAAATTTTTGGTCTCGAGGAAAACTCGGAAACCAAATGGATTTTCATGATTTTGAGGTTATCAAAGTGTTTCCCACGAAAAATGGAGTGGGAATAAGGTTGTGAATAATTTTTGAAAGGCACTTTAGTACATAAAATAACAAGCTTTACAAAAACGTGAAAAACTACAAGTTTTGGTTTCTAATGTTAGTCAGCTTGCATGCATGGTTTGACTAAGTAAATGACCTCTAAAAATTGTGAAATTTTCCAGATATATAGTAGAGGTTTATAGCTTAAAAATGGTGGGTATTTTGTAATATTTTAAGTTATACAAAAAGAGTTATGATTTTTACAAAATGACCCAAATTTCTAGAAAATTAAATTGGGCGATAGCTTGTGCAAGATGTTTGACATTGAAATTTTCTAGATTGATAGAGGTCATGCAGAGCTTTAATTTAATATGTAATGAGTAATTTTTGGAGCTTTGTACATTGTGTTAATGATTTTTGAAGTTAAGCAAAGTTTCTGGAAACTCGATATAAACAGTAAGAAAAGACGTTAAAACTGAGAATGAGTAGCGTATGATAAAATTATGAAATTTTCCAAATTACAGAGGATGTGCAGAGCTTTAATTTGATATAAATGGGTAATTTTTGGAGTTCAACACGATGAGATGTTGATTTTTGAAGTTAAAATTTTGGAAGTCAATACTGGACAGTCAACACCAACTTCTCTTGTTCCTCCCTCTCACACTTCCACTGTTAGACTCTCACCTATTTCTCTTGACTCACCTCAATCCACACCTTTGGTTGATCATCAACCTAAGATTTCTACCTCGATTCCTCCACATGCTACTTTCTCTCGCTCTGGTCCCCCCCCTTATTTGAAACATCTTTGTTTGCATGATGACAAAGAGGGAGAAAAGGAAAATAAGTAAAGACCATTTGTTGAGCATTGTAATTACCTTGCTATGTCTTGGAATTTTGATATGGCTAAAAGCTCTGATGTTCTTAGCATTATAAATTGGCAATGATATATTTCTTTTTGAATGAATAGCAAATATTTCGTTTTGAATGAAATGCGTTTCTAATTTCATCTCTCTTCAATGCTCAAATCTTTTGAAAATCTGTCAAATAGTTTACAAGTGTTGTCATTATCAAAAAGGGGAGAATGTTAGTTTTCTATGTGTTTTGATGATAACTGGCCATTGTAAACAAAATGAGATTTATGATTCAAGTCAAAATGATTTTAACTTATTCAAACTTGGATCATATTAGTCTGTCATACTTCTTGTCAGATTGACTCAAGTTTAAGATGTCAAAATCGAGCCAAGCCTTGTGTGACTTGAGCCTGAAAGTTTTCTAGACTTGAATTACACATATCTGACTCGAGTAACGATATGAACTCGAGCCAATGCCTAGTGACTCCAGTCAAGCCTTACAAACTTAAAGTCTTTTCAAAATTCAAGGTTAAATTACTCGAGTTAGTGACCTGTGAATTGAGCCCTGGACTTGACCACTATATTCAAATGTATTTTGATAACTCGAGCCAACACTTAATGAGTTGAGTTAAAAGAAGTTTTCAAACTATTTTCGAAAAGCCTCTTGATATCCATTTGTGAAAATGGTGTTAGTTCTCTATGTGTTTTGATGATAACTGACAATTGTAAACAATGTATGGATGTTTTTGGATAAGCTAATTGATTGTTAAAACTTGTTGTTTTTCAACCAAAAACATTCTGTCAGCGCCAAACTCGAGTTTGCCACTGACATAGAGCAAAACTCACCACTTTGCACTTTAAACTCCAAACTCTTATTTCTAAACCTCAAGTTTGCAACCTCCAGAGTAAACCTTCAAAGGGTTTGCAAATATGTAAACTGGAGCTTGTGGAGACAAACTCGAGTTTTTTCCTCGGCGGGAAGAATTTTTCAAAATGAGACATTTTCATAAACTCAACACTATTCATTTTTGTGTAGAGTTTTCCATTACTCTGAAAAAGTTTACAAAACTTGTAAACTCGAGTTTGATGTTGCAAACTCGAGTTTCTACTTGGCCGAGAGCTTTCAATGTTTTATAACTTAAGCAAACTCGGGACTATATATTTAGACTCCAATTTGTGCCTGGCCGAGAGTTTTCCAAAAGTTTTCTAAGTTAAGAAAACTCGAGCTTAAATGTTAAACTCAAATTTGCGCCTTACGAGAGCAATATGATTTTAATTTAAGAAAACTCTAGAGTTTGCACTGGAAACCTCCTGGTTTACACTTTGAGAATTAAAAACTGATTTCGACATGAGCAGTGACAAACTCGAGGCTACTCACTAATAGACTGAGTTTACGTTTCGCTCAAAATGTGTTCCAAAGCTCAAAATCGTGACTTTCCCTCTGGATGGAGGAAACTCGAGTTTTGATATGAAACCTCAAGTTTTGGCCAACCCGAGAGCATTGCGGTTTTTAATGTGTTGAAAACCTCCGGTTTTGGATGAAAACCTCCGGTTTCAATGTTTTGGACTTAAATCGATTTTACATGCTCCAAAACTCGAGTTTTGAGAAACAAAACTCGAGTTTTCATCGCTAGATCTGAAATTCAAATTTGACGATTTTGTAAAACCTTCTTGTTTGATCTTAATACTTTCCATTATCATTCTTCTATATTCCTAGCTATGTTTAACCAATTTGTTAATGAGCTTCAGATGTTTTAGAAAGTGTTTATTAAAGGCTTAAAGCCAAAGCAAAAAGTGATGTCGGACATTAAATGCAAAACCCAGAAAGTTGCATACTTTTGGGTAATCTGTCACACACGCTTGCAAAGGATTAAAGAATGTTTTCCACATCCAATAGTCTTACTCCAACGGGATTAATTTGCGGAAGTCAACTCGAACTTCTGCACAACTGGATTAAGTGAAGATTGGAGAGAGAAGAAGACCAAAGCTTAACCAAACTTTGTCTAATGAAGGCAACGGCTATATTGAAGATTACAACGGTCATTTAATGCTCTCTTGGTATAAATAGAGCAGCATTCAAGTCTTCACCACCAACACATCTGCTGAAAACGAATTGCATTCAAAGTTCTTCAACTACTTTCAGTTTTCACATGAAAAGTATCTTCTGATACATTAAGCTTTAGTGTTTATCATTATCCACTCTTAGAGAGAGTCTTTTATTATAAATCATTTATTGTAAAGAATCACAAGTCAGGGGACTTGGTGATTGGGTTCATTGATTCCTACTTGTAAGGGGGAGTAAGTTCTAGTGAGAGAATTACTCTTGAGTACGAGTGTGTAATCAATTGAGATAGTGGAAATCCCGTGAGTCCGGGACTAGGACGTAGGTCAAGGAGTTGGACCGAACCGGTATAAATTGCTGTGTCTTTCTCTTCTTCTCTTCACTCTCACCTCACCTCGTTTTTTATTGTCGAAAAACAGAGCCATCTGGAAAAGTTTTTAAAATCCCCAATTCACCCCCTCTTGGTGATTTAGCTCCAACTTCATTTGGTATCAGAGCAAGGTCTTCTCTTAAGAGCTTAACAACTCGAGAAGGATCATCATGGAAGGCATTTTACCTGATGAAGCTTCGATCAACCAACCACAAGGATTCAATAGAGAGCATTACTCCTTCTGGAAAGCCAAGTTTAAAGTCTTTGTAATGGCTACAGAGTATGGTCTCTGGAGAGTGTTCGAAAGAGGAGATTACAGACCAACTATTCTTGTAAATGGTCTGAGAGAAGGAAAGCCTGAAGAAGATTATGATGAGAATGACAGAAGAAATGTCACACTCAACGCAAGGTTGTTCTTCTACAGCAAAGTGCTCTTAGTCAACAAGAGTATTTCTGTGTCTGCAATTTAACTACCGCTAAAGCAAGGTGGTATGCACTAGAAATAGCTCATGAAGGAACTGCTGGAGTAAAGCAAAATCGAGTCAATACTCTCATGACTGAGTATGACCTCCTTCGTATAAAGCCTGGCGAATCCATCGACGATTTCCAGCTAAGATTCACTCATCTGATCAACCAGCTTGCTGCATTGGCCAAAGAGTATGAGCAACCTGTCCAAGTGAGAAAAATTCTCAATATCCTCAACAAGGAATGGGAAGCCAAAGTCACTGCCATTGAAGAAGCTCATGGAGATTCTATGGCATCTGTAGCAGCCCTCTTTGGCAGCCTCTCTGAATATGAGGCAAAGCTCAAGTTCAAGAAGGGACTTGATAAAGTTCATGACAAAAACAAGGGAATTTCCCTCAAAACTGTCAAAGAAGCTAAGGAATCAGATGATGATGTAGAAGAAGACGAAGATGAAGAGCTAGGCATGATGGTCCGAAGATTCAAGAAATTCTACAAGAAGGACCAAGGATACAAGAAGTTTCACAAGGGTAGCTCCAGCTATGAGGCAAAGAAGCCAATCATCTGCTACGAGTGTGAAAAGCCTGGCCATATCAAGTCTGAATGTCCAAATTTGAAGAACAAAGACAAAGAGAAGAAGAAGTTCAATAGATTCAAAAAGAAAGCCTATATCTCAAGAATATGGGGAGATAGTTCATCTGATGAAGATGAAGATGATGAGGAAGACAAAGCCAACATCTGCTTAGTGGCTAAAGAACAAAAGCAATCTGAAAGCAACAACGAGGTATATGACTCGCTTCCACCTTACGATGAACTTTTTGCTGAATATAATCTTGTTCAAATCGGAATTTGAGAAGCTTGCTAAAAATATTTTTCTTTGAAAAACAAGAATATAACTCTTGAACTGCAAGTGAAAAATCTTTACGAAAATGATGTTTGTGAAGATTGTGCTTGATTTAGGGAAAAAGAATTTACATCTCACCAAGGCACTTGAGAAATTCACTAGAGGCGAGTGAAATGCTCAATGTCATTTTGAAACGAAAGATTTATAAATGACATATCGGGATTGGTTACAAACCTGATTTTGATAAAAAGAAAGGCAAAAAGAAATTTGGAGAAAAATCTTATTTGAACTATTTTAGAAAATCATTCATTCTTCAAATCCTTTTGCTCATTGCAACTATTGCAATCGTAAAGGTCATACTACTTCTTCCTGTTTTCATAAAAGGAAAGAAGAAGTAAACCTATAGGGAACTATCAATGGGTGCCAAAGGGATCTTACAAGGTTCCAAAGACACAAACTAACCCCAAAGGACCCAAAAAAGATGGGTACCTAAGACTTGATTTGCTATGTCTTGCAGGTTTGTCTAAGAGCATCAAAATCCAACAAGTGGTACATTGACAAAGGATGCTCTAGACATATGACGGGAGACCAGATCCAAGTTTGCTTCAATCAAGCCCAAGGAGGGTGGCAAAGTGACCTTTGGTGGAAATCAATCTAGAAAGATTATCGGTATTGGTGAAATTGGCAACAATAAAGGACCACAAATCAAAGATATCTACCTTGTGGAAGGACTTTGCCACAATCTCCTTAGTGTAAAACAAAGCACCGATAAAGGTAACTTAGTTATCTTTGATTACGAGGAGTGCTTGATTGTGAGTAAGGATATTCTCCCTTTAGAAAACATAAAATCAAAAGCTTTATTTAGAGCCCCCAGAGATGGCAATTGTTATACACTTAACCTCTCTAGTAATGATTCTGTCTCGAAAAATGTTTTGTTAGTAATTTGGATGAAAGTTGGCTATGGCACAAGCGATTAGCTCATGTCAATATGATTCAACTTGACAGTTACTAAAAAAGGATTTGGTCATTGGTGTTCCCAAAATTTGTTTCAAAAATGACATGATTCGTGATGCTTGTCAAAAAGGAAAACAAACCAAATCATCCTTCAAATCCAAAAATGAGATTTCAACTAATAGACCTCTCCAACTACTTCATATGGACCTAGCTGGACCAGTTAGAGTAAAAAGCCTTGGTGGCAATCTTTATACTTTGGCCATAGTTGATGATTTCTCTAAATTTGCATGGACTATATTTTTGTCTTCTAAAGATGAAACATTTGATCGGTTTGTTGTTTACGCAAGAAGGTCCAAAACGAGAAAGGTTTCTCTATTTCAGAATCAAAACGATCATGGAGGAGAATTCGAAAACAATGCATTTGCTGAGTTCTGTGATAGCATGGGTATAGACCACAACTTCTCATCCCCAAGGACTCCTCAATAAAATGGTGTTGTGGAAAGAAAGAATCGAGTCCTCACCGAGATGGCAAGAGCTATGCTGAATGAGAATAACACTTCTCAAGTGTTTTGGACTGATGCAATGAGTACCGCTTGCTACATCTTGAATCGGGCATACCTCCATAAGAAGTTGAACAAGACTCCCTATGAGCTATACAAAGGAAGAAAGCCAAATCTGGCTCATTTGCATGTGTTTGGATGTAAGTGTTTCATCCATAACAATGGTAAGGATAACTTGGGAAAGTTTGATCCCAAGGTGGATGAAGGTATATTTTTGGGTTATTCAAATAAGAGTAAAGCTTATAGAGTATTTAATACTCGTACTCGTATTGTTGAAGAGTCTATGCATGTTGTATTCTGTGAATCCAAATCTGATACACCATTGGATGATGATGAAGGAAATGTTTTCAAAAATCAATTCTTTTCCAAAACTACTCCTGCATCTATTGAAAATCCTAAAAAATGTTTTCGAGGCTGATCCTCAAAATAATCTTGAAAATCCTGATCGAGTCCAGACCTAGAGCTTGGAAGTTCATTAGGAATCATCCTTTGGACCAAGTAATAGGTGATGTAAATCAAGGAGTAAGAACCAAAAATAGCACTTTGAATGAAGTAACCTTTTCTGCATTTATATCTCACATTGAACCCTCTAAGATTGATGAAGCCCTTTCAGACAATGATTGGGTGATAGCAATGCAAGAGGAGTTACATCAATTTGATAGAAATCAAGTTTGGGATTTGGTACCTAGGCCTCAGGACCATCCGGTCATTGGCACTAAATGGGTATTGAAGAACAAACAAGCTGAGTCAGCAATCATTGTCCGTAACAAGGCAAGATTGGTGTCTAAAGGCTATAATCAAGAAGAAGGAATTGATTATGAAGAAACTTATGCTCCAGTGGCAAGATTGGAAGCCATAAGAGTTCTTCTAGCCTTTGCTTGTGTCAAAGGATTCAAGCTCTATCAAATGGATGTCAAAAGTGATTTTCTAAATGGTTTTATTCAAGAGGAAGTTTATGTTGAACAACCTCCCGATTTTCAAAGTGAACATCATCCAGATCATGTTTATCGCGTCAAGAAAGCCCTCTATGGCCTTAAACAAGCTCCTAGAGCTCGGTATGAGCGATTAAGCAAATTCCTTCTTGATCAAGGTTTTATTAGAGGAAAAGCAGATACAACTCTCTTCATAAAGAGTAATAAGCTTGGTGAAATTTTGATTGTCCAAATATATGTTGATGATATTATATTTGGTGCTTCTAATGATGCTTTGTGTGAAGAGTTTGCTAAGAATATGCATGGAGAGTTTGAAATGTCCATGATGGGAGAGCTCAACTATTTCCTTAGTTTGCAAATCAAGCAAAAGAAGAATGGAATCTTTATATCTCAGACGAAGTATCTCAATGATCTACTGAAGAAGTTTGGGATGGACCAATGCAATAGAGCTGACACTCCAATGAGTTCAACTACATCATTGGATGCTGATGAAGAGGGCAAGGACTTCAACATCACAAGATATAGAGGAATGATTAGATCATTGCTCTATCTGACTACAAGTCACCCTGACATCCAATTCAGTGTGGGGATGTGTGCAAGGTTTCAATCTGCTCCCAAGGAATCTCATCCTGAGCACGTGAAGAGAATCTTCAGATATCTTGCTGACACGAAGACACTTGGATTGTGGTTTCCCAAAGGTCAACCTGAACACTTGGTGGCATATTCAGATTCAGATCATGCCGGGTACAAGACTGATAGAAAGAGCACAAGTGGCCAATGTGAGTTCCTTGGTGGTTCTCTTGTGTCCTGGTTCAGTAAGAAGCAAACCAGTGTGGTTGTGTCTTCTACTGAAGCTGAATATGTGGCTGCCTCAAGTTGCTGTGCTCAAGTTTTATGGCTCAAGCAGCAACTATCAGACTTCAGAATCAACTTGAAAGAGATCCTAATATTGTGTGACAACACTAACACAATAAGCTTGGCAAAGACTCCAGTTCAACATACTCGAACCAAGCATATTGATATGAGGCATCATTTCATAAGGGATCATGTTCAGAAGAAAGATGTCAAAGTCATGTTCATCCCAACTCATCTTCAACTTGCTGACATCTTCACCAAACCATTGGCTAAGGAGCAATTCAATTTCATAAGAAGAGAATTGGGAATGGTAAATCCCAATGAGTTGTAAGAATTTCTCATTCAATGTTAGTTATAGTTTTGATAATTGTGAGTTACTAACTTAAGCATCGGAGTATCTAGATACACTCTATGCGGGATATTTATCATATTTAAAATCTTAACGACATCCTGCTAAAGTATGCTGTCAAGAGAAGCAAACTCGAGCCTATAAATGATAAACTCGAGCTCGAGATAGACAGAGAGGAGATGAAATTTTGGAAAAATCCAAACTCGAGCCTATAAGTGAACAACCTCAAGTTTATCTCAGATAGAGAGGAATCCTGAACCCGATAGTGGAAATGTGTTGAGATGAACCCTTACAAGTAGCAAACAATAAACCCAATCACCAAGTCCCACGACTTGTGATTCTTTACAATAAATGATTTATAATAAAAGACTTTCTCTAAGAGTGGATAATGATAAACACTGAAGCTTAATGTATCAGAAGATACTTTTCAAGTGAAAACTGAAAGTAGTTGAAGGACTTTGAATGCAATTCGTTTTCAGCAGATGTGTTGGTGGTGAAGACTTGAATGTTGCTCTATTTATACCAAGAGAGCATTAAATGACCGTTGTAATCTTCAATATAGCCGTTGCCTTCATTAGACAAAGTTTGGTTAAGCTTTGGTCTTCTTCTCTCTCTAATCTTCACTTAATCCAGTTGTGCAGAAGTTCAGAATTGACTTCTTGCAAATTAATCTGTTGGAGTAGCAGCTGTTAGATGTGGAAAACATTCTTTAATCCTTTGCAAACGTGTGCAGACGGATTACCCAAAAGTATGCAACTTTCTGGGTTTTGCATTTAATGTGCTGACATCACTTTTTGCTTTGGCTTTAAGCCTTTAATAAACACTTTCTAAAACATCTGAAACTCATTGACAAATTGGTTAAACATAGCTAGGAATATAGAAGAATGATAATGGAAAGTATTAAGATCAAACAAGAACGTTTTACAAAATTGTCAAATTTGAATTTCAGATCCAGCGATGAAAACTCGAGTTTTGTTTCTCAAAACTCGAGTTTTGGACTTTAGCATGTAAAATCGATTTAAGTCCAAAACATTGAAACTGGAGGTTTTCATCCAAAATTGAAGGTTTTCAACACATTAAAAACTGCAATGCTCTCGGTTTGGCCAAAACTGTAAGGGGGAGTAAGTTCTAGTGAGAGAATTACTCTTGAGTACAGAGTGTGTAATCAATTGAGATAGTGGAAATCCCAGAGAGTTTGGGGACTAGACGTAGGTCAAGGAGTTGGACCGGACCAGTATAAATTGCTGTGTCTTTCTCTTCTTCTCTTCACTCTCTGCTCACCTCTGTTTTATTGTCGAAAAACAGAGCCATCTGGAAAATTTTTTAAAATCCCCAATTCACCCCCCTCTTGGTGATTTAGCTCCAATTTCAAATGGTTCTTAACTCGAGCCAGTCTTATATGAGTCGGGTTTAGACTGAACTCGAGCCAAGCTTCGGGACTCAAGTTAATGTTTCTCAGAGACTTCTTCTATGTTCTTCAAAGTTAATTTTTCAAATAAGAAGAACTTGAGTCTGGGATATATGACTTGATTGTAGCTCTAAATTCAAGCTAAGCTTTAGTGAATTGAGGCCATGTATTTCTGAGACTTAAGTTATCTTTTACAACTTATTCTTGACTCAAGCTAGTAGCATTTAACTCGAGTTCATATGTCTATTTGTAAATCATCGACTCTGAACTTTCTTAAATCTCTTAGTATGATTTATCTACTTCATATCATCTCTCATTATTATTCCTAACTATATTTAATCAGTTTGTTAATGAGTTTCAGATGATTTTGATATGGACTAACTCCAAATTGCAATAAAGCAATTATGTGTCAAAAGCTTTTAATGCTTGCAGTAAACAAAGCCAAGAAACATAATGAAATCTCGTAGCAGACGAAATCATTCCTTTGAGGTAGGGATGTCCAAGGACCGGGCCAGATCGGGTTGGAGGCCAACCCAAGGTCTGGCCCGAATGACCTCAGGCTGGAAAAGTCGGCCGAGGTCGGGTTGGACCCGACCAGCCAACCGAGCAAACCGCTACTAGACCAGCCCCGGGCGGTCCATTTTTTCCTTTTTTTTAGTTTCTTTTCCAATTTTTTATGCCTTATTAGGAGGCAATATTTTAGCTTTTGTTTCACCTGACTTCCAAAAGTAATAAAAAAAGTGACTTAGTGAAAAGTGATTCCTATAAATTAAAAAGCACATTAGGATGTCTAGATTCTAGTGAGCGGCTCAGTGTAGTGGTGATTTACAAAAGAGAGAGAGAGAGAGAGAGAGAGAGAGAGAGAGACCTCGGGTCGGACCGAACTAGTCCAAGGGATCTAAGCCTCTATACCGAAGTCCAGTCCAACCTAAGCGGTTTGGTCCGATCCAATCCGGTCAAATTGTCTTAGACCAACTTTTTCTTAACCAGACCTAGTCGGGTCAAACCAGACCAACCAGACTTCGAGTTTTTTGGACAACCCTACTTCGAGGTATACTTATTTCGAGAAATACTCTGAGTCAACTTCTGTGCACAGTATATCAACAGCAAATGCATTAATGAGGCAACATTCAACTATACCAATGGAATACATATGTGCCTAATAGAAGTTTGAAATGTCTCAATGGCTATATTCAAAGCTCTTCTCAACGGCAATAATGGAAGACGGTATAAAAA
Source organism: Acacia acuminata (assembly GCA_019022655.1). Lineage (NCBI taxonomy): Eukaryota > Viridiplantae > Streptophyta > Magnoliopsida > Fabales > Fabaceae > Acacia > Acacia acuminata. The sequence continues at coordinate 359,333 of JAFJYI010000195.1, read as the reverse complement.
GCTCATCACATTCAATTCTGCCAAAAGCTGAAACTCTACGCAATTAATTCGACATTATTTCAACTTACTGTTTCATTTTCTTCATTTATTATCATTTATCTACTCAGTGATGAGTTAAACACTTATTTGATTTCTTGATTATCTTTTAAATCTTAAGGTTGAGGAACCTTAAGTATGGGTGTACAATTACAACTTGTAAGGGGGAATGGGTCCTAATGTGATTGAATCATCTTGAGTACAGAGTATGTAATTGTATCTGTGTTTGTAGATTAGTGAAATACCCAAAGTGTCTGGGGATTGGAAGTAGGTCGAGGAGTTAAACCGAACTAGTATAAACTCTCAGTGTCACTTCTCCCTATCTTTGTCTCTGTTCTTATTGCTCATCTTTTCAATCCGAAAAAGAATTTCGAAATCCCCTATTCACCCCTTCTAGGTGATATTCTCTCTTCACCCTCCACTATCTTGCATATGCAAGAGCTTTACACAAGCAAGGGAGGGCTGAACACTTTGAGACCTCCAAGGAGTTGTTTGACTGCAAAATGGTTGAAGGCAAGGTGGTTAGACTGCACATACTCAACATGATTGGGTTGATATCATACACAAACCTCAAGATGGTTGAAGTCTTGTTATCATCAAAACATAAAACTGAGAACTAACAAAGCTATAATCTCATAACGCAAAACTAATTTTTGCATTTCGATACCAGTCTTTAAAGTTTGGTCTAGCTAACTAATTAGAATTTAGAATAAAGTGGAAATCAAAATTTCCGGCTATGACTCAAATGTTTAAAATAAAAGATGGACTTTATATAAGTATTTCATTAATTTTAAACAACCATATTCGAAGAGTATCCGTATAGGGCCCTCCCACCATTTTCTCTAGAATCAATGACCCTCAATTATAGATTTAGGGTTATCTTTCATAAGGATATCCATAGTAGGCTAAAAAAAACAACTATAATCATTAGTTTTGAGCTGACCTTGCAAAATTAACTTATCTCGGTGGGTTTATCTAATCAACATCATCTCCATGTCTTCTCTTAGATCTTAAAGTTGACAACACCTTGTCACTTAGTGTCACATTACTATGTAACAACTTGGCATTATTGCCCTAAATGGATAGACCCAGCTAAGCCTGAGACTATACATCTAGTCCAACACAAACCATCATCCTAAGTGTCATACACTTTGAATGGCACCATTACCCAATGAAAATAAAAGTCTTAACTGAGCTAGAAAGCACTACCATGTAGAAGGGATTTAAGCACCACCGATGATGGGAGGTAATCAAACACGCTAGATAAATTTTGTGAAGGTTCCTTTTCGGTCTCATCATAAAATTTCCTTATTTTATCTTGCATCCATAATTACACATACAAATAAACTAACTATCATATAGTTTAATTTTAAATGGCTTGTCTTATCATTCATACTAGTCGTAAAGTGATTGTGTTTACTATCAACATGCATACTAGTCGTGATTTCAAAATTCAAAACAATGCATCTTTGAAAAATAAACACAAAATGGATGATCATGGTGCCTTCTATTTTTCATCTAGAGTAGCTACATGCTTTGAATCATGGTCAACTTCAAATTCACCCAGGTTCCATCCACATGGCCGATTGCACCTCTTAGCATGGTCTTCATGGTCGAGCCATCATCTTTAGGTCAATGATAAAAAAATTTACATCTTGAGTTCATGGTCGAGCCATCATCTATGACCATTTACATCTTAAATTGAGACAAAACAATCTCATTTACTAAAAGATATAAAATTTAAGTTGAGACAAAACAATCTCATTTACCAAAAGAAATTTTAAAACAAAATCTGAAATTTAAAGCATACATTCGAGGCACTATGACCATCCTTATTCCTTGTACCTACAAAAAGGTTAGAAACACATGCACACAATTTGAAAATCCTAAACAATCATTCAATCACATTCAATGGTAATATCCCCACGCGTTTATGGTAACGAGCCTGACTCTGATACCACTTGTACATTAAATTATGGGGTGTTTGTCTGACGTTAAGAAAAATCGCTCATGAGGTTGGAAAACAAAAAATTTGTTCTTCCTCAATCACAACAGAATATAGATTATTACTAAAAACCATGAATAGCAAATTTAATCCTCATGAGTTATAACCCATAACTATTTACTCTATACAGGTACTCATGAGAACCTGTAACTATTTACGGTGCTCATAAGTTATAACCCATAACTATTTAAGGTAGTCATGAGAACCAGTAACTCTTTACGGTCCTCATAAGAACCCATAACTCTTTACGATGCTCATGAGTTATGATTTCAGACACAAAGATCATTGCGGATCCCATAACTCTTTGTGGTGCTCATGAGTTATAACTAGGTTGTTAAACTTTGTCTATACATGGCGAAACTCGTTACTCTGTACAGGTTCTCATTAGAACTGTAAAGGATGTGCTCGTTAAAACAACTATTGGGTTTAGGATTACCTCTGATCACTTGAAGACTTCAAATTGTATGATATCCTCAAATGTTTATCCACACAGCTGCCCCTTGATTGCAATGAGAACTCCTTCTCCTTTACTCCTCCTTGGATTCTTGACAGGCGATGGCAAGAGGGAGGCTTCAAGTCTTTGGGTTTTCTTTTCACAAGATAATGACGGTGTCTTGAGATTAAGTGAGGCGCAAGACTGGAGGATTTGATTGTCAAGATTGGGAACTTACCTTTCTTCTTGAACCTTGAATGCCACCATCCTATCTTGGATGAGCCATATACCCAAAAACATCCATGAACCATACCACTAAAAAACAACCAAATCAATTAAAGTTTAACCCTAACTCAAGTGCTTACAAGAAAGGCCCAAATCATCTAGAAAAACCCAATCCAAGAATGGTTCCTTTCAAGAAGCCCAATCCTTATGAAATGTTTATCCAATATCTATTGGATCGTTATCCAATCTTTATTCAATATTTATTTGATACTTACCCAATCTTTATTGCATCTTTGTTGGATATTGTTTTGGACAAGTCTTAATTATCCTTAACCACCTAACCTCATTCAAGGAGCAAGACCCTATTAGGCCTTTGTTGGTCGAATTCATTATGGCAAGTGAAGCAGTCAAACAAGTAATAAAGTGTAAGTAGAGTTATCGTCCTAAAGACTGTTGATACCAAAGATGATGCCAGTTTCCTATGACAGTTGTGTGAAGCAAAATTATAGTTGGTTTTGTTTGTTTTCACTATTGCTAATGACAATAAATAAATGAGTGATTGAAAGTCAAAGGAAGATATCAATTTAAAAGCAAGCTAAGTTCGGATTTCATTCTAAGTCGCATTATTCCCCCAATTTGCACACAATGCATTGCTATAGCAATTATGCTGCACAAAAGCGTCTGCATTTTGCAAAACTCGCTCTACTTCTCCCATATTTCTATGGTGATTTCAAGTTTAGTCTGTTGGTTTTACCCTCTAAGTGTTTTGGTTATGAGCGGTAGACCTATTCCTACAGCCTACAATTTAGGTCGAGCCGTGCACGGGCTCGCCTAGCAAACACTATCTAACAAAGATCTAACCTTGACTCCCATCTAATAAGCCAAGGCCACCGATATAGCCCTTAGTGTCCGCTAACCGACTAAGTATTAATTTACTATTAAACAAACTGAATGTATTAACTTAAGAACTTAGTAAACTAGGTTAATTCTACAACTTAGAAATTCATCCTCACTCAGCCAATGGAAGTTTAGTTCATGATTGAGAAGGGAAATATAAAACGAGAGTAACATAGAACAACCAATAGAATCATGTACAAAACTAAAATAAAAGAAGAACACAAAGAGCTCGTCAGAAAGATTGATGGCGTAGGACGCATCGTATCACATGACGTCTCTACATCTTCTACAATCCGCCTTTCTCCAGAGAAGATTTGAGTTTGGTCTACAGTCCTCTCAGTCGATATCTATTTCATTCCTTCGGTGTGTGTCTAGTCAGATTAGAATTGTGCTGATTGCTTGACTCTCTCGACTTCGACGAGTGCTTTAAGTTTAGTCACGTTTTCCTCTTATAGTTAGGTCTTCGCGCTGTACATCCATTGAGCTGAGCCTTCTAAATCTGTTAGGTCCAAATCCCCAGATTCGGTTTATTGATCCTTCTTTTAATACTGCAGAATTCTTAATTGGCACTATTGTTAATTGGGCTTGGAGTTCCACTCTAACCCAGCTACACCTATAGTCTTGGCAAAGCCCATTGGCCTAAAGTTGGTAAATAAAATAATCAAGAACAACATTAGTATGTGACCCATTAGGCCCAATTAGTTAATTCTTGCATAGACAAACTTAGACTAATTAAACTCCTTTAATGGGCCTAATTTATCTAATGACTACATAAGACACTAGCAATGCTCTACAATCCCAGAACTAATCGAGTTGATCAAGTAATCTACCTTTCTAATTTTGATACCTTGCCGGCATCATCTCTCACATCGTCGTTCATGTTTAGTCGAGAGCAAAGATAGAGTATCATCTCTGCGGGTTTACTAAATATAGCTTTTCACGAAATTAGGAATCTTCTTCCATTGACTCTAAAACAGATCATAACTCTTCATGATTGCTTACTATGCATAGATTCTCGATCATGCATGCTAGTCGTATAGAGATCGCATTTACTATTATCATGCATACTAATTGTAATAAAACTAGGCATAATAATAATATATAATACATTAGCATTGTAGATGATCATGGTGCCTTCCGATTATCCATCCAAAACATCTTCATGTTCAAATGATCTCTTGGTAAAGTCTTCTTGTATAGGTCCATGATCTAAAATTTTACATTCTTATTCCTATTACAATTTTCTATGCAATATTTAAATTAGGACAAAACAATCTCATTTACTGAAAATAAGAAAATAAAAAATAAAATTTAAATAATGATAAAAGAATCCCATTTACCAAAAGAAATAAAATTTAAATCATTTATTTGAGGCACAATGACCATCCCTTTTCTTGTATCTACAAAAGGTTAGAAAAACACATGCACAAAATTTTGTAAATCCTAAATTATCATTGAATTGAATTCAATAATATACCCCATGCGTTTATAGTAAGGAGTCTAAATCGATACCACTTGTTGGTTAATTTAGGCTATTGCACAACTCTCATACAAAGTCTCATGAGGATGAAAACAACAATTTGTGTTAATCATTGTGGAAACCCGTAACTCCTTATGGTCGTCATGATTTATTAACCTTAACTGATTAGACTAATTAATTATTATTATTATTGGTTAAATACCATTTTTGCCACGGAAGTATTGGCTAGAGGGCATTTAGCACTGAAAGGCTTTTTGGTATCATTTTTGCCCCAAAATTTTTTTTTAAGAGCAAATTTGCCCCAAAAATGATACAAAAATGATCAATCCAATAGTCAAGATCAACCGATGGGCAAGATTACTACATTTAAAAACTTCCAGGGAAAAAAATGATACCAAAAAAACCTCCGGGTGCTAGGTGCTCCAAAGCCAAAACTTTCGTGGCAAAGTTGGTATTTATCCCTATTATTATTATATTCTTTAATCTATAACTCTTTACGACTCATGAGAACTAGTAACACTTTATGATACTCATGAGTTTTAGGATTACTCATTAAAACAACTATTAGGGGTTAGGATTACTTGTTAAAAACAACTATTAGAGATTAGAATACCTTAGATCACTTGAAGACTTCAATGTTGTTGATGTTAGTTCTCAATATGTTTTGATGATCAACAACAAATGTAAAACATGTTTTGAAGTTTGCAAAGTTGTTTTAAAAACACTCTGAAAGTTGCAAACTGCAGTTTGCATTTGCAAACTCGAGTATTGGACGATGCAATACTGCGGTTGCCTTTGCAAACTTCGAGTATTGACATGACCAATCTTTGCGGTTTGCTTGGTAAACTCGAGTATAGGGCATACGAAAAGGAACCAAGTTTTCAGCCAAAGTCCATACTTTATAGTTTGCTCTTGCAAACTCGAGTATGGGACGGCCAATACTGCGGTTGCTTAGCAAACTCGAGTATAGGCCATACGAAAAGAAACCAAGTTTTCAACCAAAGTCGATCTGCAGTTGCATAGGCAAACTCGAGTATTCAATGGTCAATACCGCAGCGGTTGCATGGGTAAACTCGAGTATCGAACTTCTTGTGAATCAAAGGATTTTTCCAACTTAGTCAATCTTTGCGGTTTGCATTTGCAAACTCGAGTATTGGACGACCAATCTGCGGTTTGCTTGGCAAACTCGAGTATTGGACTTCCGAAGCAAAACAAGTTTTTCAAACAAAGTCAAAACTGCGGTTTCCAAAAACAAACTCGAGTATTGACCTTCCGAGAGAAAAGGATTTTTCAAGATAAATCAATCTGCAGTTTGCATTGGCAAACTCGAGTATTGAATGGTCAATCTGCGGTTGCGTTGCCAAACTTCGAGTATTGACCTTCCGAGAGAAAAGGATTTTTCAAGATAAATCAATACCGCAGTTGCATTGGCAAACTCGAGTATTGAATGGTCAATCTTGCGGTTGCGTTGCTAAACTCGAGTATTGGACTTCCGAGAGCAAATGGATTTTTCAAGTTAAACCCATACTGCGGTTGCATAGGCAAACTCGAGTATAGGTCTTGTCCTTTAAATACAAGACACGATGACTTGCCTCGAAAAGTGGAAACTCGAGTATCCAATTGGATATCGCAGGTTTGGTCACTTGTGAACAAGTGACATACTCGAGTTTACAAGAACAAACCGCAAGATATGCAACGCAAAACTACGTTTTGAATTATACGAATTCTTGAATCACTCTTGTTTGTTCCAAATGCTTTCATGAATCATTCACTTATGATCCCAGATATGTTTAACAAGTTTATTTAGTGGATTTCGGTTAGCACGAGATGAAAATTAATGAAGATCAAGGGAAAAAGCATAAAGTGGTCGAGCATTTATTGCACTTCGGAAATTAACATCCTTTTGGTTAATCCATCCGAGCACGAACTCTCAACGTTCAAAAACACTTTCTTCATCAAGAAAACTCTTCTCCAACGGGCAAATCCTCGAGTTCCACATCGGACCATATCGGATCGGATTAGTTGGAGCTTAGAGAGAGAAGATGACCGGACTTAATGCTAATCACCTACAACGGTTGGATTCATCATTCAACGGTCATTTAATGTTCTCTACCTATAAATAGAGTTCATTAACTTCTTCTCAAGCCGATACACCTACCGAGAGCGAAAATTTACTAAGTCATTTATTGTGTTCACTTTCACTTGTATTGTATCAATCGATACTTGCACTTCATGTTCATTTTATCTCGCTCCGTAAGAGAGTTATATCTCGTAAATCATTTATTGATTGAGATAACCACAAGTCGGGGACTTGGTGGTTGGGTGTATTGATTACAACTTGTAAGGGGAGTGAGTTCTAGAGAGAGAACTACTCTTGAGTACGAGTGTGTAATCGGTTTGTGAGTATAGTGGATTGAAAATCCCAAGTGTGGCTTGGGACCGGATGTAGGTCAACGATAAGACTGAACCAGGATAATTTCTATTGTGCAAGCTTTCCTTCCCTTCCTCCTCTGTCTATCTCTGGTTTCATTACTTCAAAACAGGGCATATTTCTAAAAGTTTTTAAAATACCCAATTCACCCCCCCTCTTGGGTATATAGCTCCATTTACAGTTGATATCCTCTAACGTTGATCCACACAACTTTCCCCCGATTGCAATGAGACCTCTTTCTCTTAATACCTCCCGCTCCTTGGATGCTGCTAGACGATGGCAAGGTTGAGCTTTCGATTTCTTGGGTTTTTCTCTTTTTCACGAAGATGATGGTTTCTCGAAATTAGGTTGAAGATAGAATGAATAAGATTGGATCTTTACCTTTCTTGGATGGTGCCTCTTTCTCTACACCTTGGTAGTTCGTCGAAATTCTCAAGAACATGAGTGTCCATGAATTTTTGCCAACTCCCCTTTAAATAGCCTTGGTAGGCCTAAAATTCCAAGACCTAATTGTCTTGTGTATTTCAACCAACATACTAAAAATAGGGTTTTAGATGATAGACCCATTAATTGGTGTTATCCAAATCATTAAGATAATGAATTAAATCCATATCTTGATGACCAAAGTACAAAGTGTTTGATGACATCTTGGTGTTATCCAAAGTACAACCCTAGGACATAATGTTTGATGAGATCTTCAAGTCCAAGATGATACATACTACCAAACGATGAGAGACTTTCATATCCAATTATACTCTTTACAATGAATCTTTGTGGAGTCTCTCAACGGGTTAGTTCGGTGCTATCTGTTATCTAACAAATCTACCCACAACATCGCTAAGGCATCATCATGCATGTATTCAATGAGGTCCCTATCTTGTATCTCTATACAAGTAAATGATGTCGTACTAGTCTTATTCAGATCATTAATGCCCTTTCTTGGTGATTCAAGATTAGGAACAAGTTGTAGGCAATAGATATGTAGTGTTCTCGAGTTCTTATGATTATGATCTCTATCATTGATCCTCGAGATCAACACCTGTTTTATTCTTAGAGTTTTTATCTTTAAACACATATTTACCATAAAATAAAGACGACACATAAATATGATAAAGATAAAATGCGCTCATTTATTAATAATAAAATAGTGCCAACGTAGAAAAGGTGTTCATCTGCCGCACAGATTGTCTAGGACACATGAATACTAACACTATCCTCCAATCTTGCGTCTCACCTAACCTGAAGACACCATGATCGTCTTTAAAAAAATAATCCAAAGACTTGAAACCTACACCTTGCCATCGCTTAGCAAACATCCAAGGAGAAAGAAGATTCAAGGATAAGGAGTTCTCATTGCAATCAGGAGGCAGCTATTTGGATTAACGTTCAAGACTTCATAATATTTTTTGTCTTTTCAATTAATCAAAGGTAATCCTAACCCCCAATATGTGTTTTACCAGGTAGATCTTAAACATAACTCATGAGTATTGTAAAGAGTTACAAGGTAAGGAGAAAAGAGATTCTCTAAGTAATGAGTTAAATATTATATCTCATGAGTACCACAAAGACTTACGGGTTATAACTCATGAGTACTATAAAGAGTTATGGATTCTCATGAGTACCATAGAGAGTTACAAGTTATAACTCATGAGTACTGTAAAGAGTTATGAGTTCCTCAAAGATCAACCATTCTTGTTATGGTTACCTTTAACTTATGAGCAACATAAAAAGTTACAAGTTCTCATTAGTATCGTAAAGAGTTACTAGCTATAACTCATGAATACCCCAAAGAGTTACAGGTTATAATTCATGAGGATTAACTTTGCTATTCATGTCTTTTAGTGATAATCTAGTTTTTGCTGCGATTAAGGAAGAACAAAATTTTTGTTTTTCAACCTCATGAGTAAGTTGCTTGAATGTCAAACAACACCCAAATTTTAACCAACAAAAATATCAATTTTTCCCTAACATATCGTTATCTCTATTCATATTTTTTATGAAATAGGTGGTGGGATATTGAATAAAGAATATCCAGAAGGTTTCTCCATTGGGATGTTTAAAAAGGATAATTTTTTAATAGAATTAGGAAATATTTATTTATTTTAAATATATGCAGTATGATACCTAGTACCTGTAATTATCTTTGTTACTTTTAAGATTATAATTTGATATAAGATTTACATTTTGCATTTCAAAGTATTATTATTTTATTATTTCTAAATTTTTATAAATAGAGATCTTTCCGTTGTATTGATTAACTAAAGAACTCGTGATTGTAAAATATATACTTCTTTGGGAGGGGAAAAAAAACGGAAGTGCTTAATCATATTGCATCTATGCATAACCTATATTTTAAAAAGCATCTTATCTATCTCCTAGAAGCCCAATCCTGTTTGGTTCGTGGAATCGAAGGGAATGTAATGGAGCGTATTAGTTACATAAATTTGTTTGGCTCGTCTAAAAATAGAGACCTAGATCTGAAACAAAATAGTACCAAGAAACCCGAACCCTAATAGTGACCAACAAATTGTCAAGGAACTCGAATAAATAGTTTCTGAAGGCCCAATATGTGAAAGCAGAAAATAAAACAGGAGAATGAAAATAAAAACTGAAGCCCAATAGGTCTTTTCTCGACCGAGATTGCATCAATCCAGCCCACAGGAATAAGGGAAAACGGTGGGTTTGACAATCGGGCTACGTCATCTCGGATAGCAGCAGAAGACGCAATCCTAGACCCAAAAAAATTGATGACGTAATTTTAATGACGTACAATCAATGACGTAATTTTAGTTATGGAATTGTACAATTATATCATCAAATAAACATGTCATTGTCGGTCATCTAATAAAATAAAAAAACATTCATTAATCATGCAAATGCATCACAGCTCGACGTCTGAAAGTTGTCTATAAAGAATAATTTCATGATAAAAGACCATTTTCTTGTTTCTTTCCTCACCAGACGCCATCACTGACTAATTAACCGATGCAGGTAAGGAAATATAGTTATAGTAAAACTAATATTTAAAACTAGTACAATTAAAAGTATTAAAACAAACCAAAGTAACTTGATTTAGTTGGCTTATAGTTGGATATCCTTAAGCATCTAATCCTTCTTTAGGATGACTACGTATAAAGGACGATTAGTCTCTCGCTATCGATAAATGATACCCCTGATTTCTACTTTTTTATTAAAAAAAAAGTATTAAAACAATATTAATAGAAATTTGACTTTTACCGTTGAGAAAAAGTTATTGTTGAAAATGTGGATTAATAATTTAATATATTCCAACAATACTAATAATAGAAATTCTTACCGTTATTAGCTAAGTTCTTCAACTATATATTGGAGTATTAGATCTAGAAGATTCTTGTAAAGGAAAATACTCCTTTAATCATTAATATAATATCACCTTTGATCCTAATTATATGACAAATTTAACTGATTTTAGAGGAATTAAGGATAAGAGTTATATTAGTTAATTTTACTAATTTTCTAAAATGCCCTTATAATAAACTTAACATCTTGGATCTATTGACATGGTTAAATATGCCTGGGAGTTAATAGGCTTCTCTTCCTCTACGCAACATGGACAAAATGGTAGAAATATTATTACCTTCAAACTTTCAATTAAAAAGAAATTACCCTTCCAGTGTTGAATTCACATGAATCTATACTAACTCTAATACTAATAATAAAGATTTTTTTGACCTTAATTATTAATTAGTAGGGGTGATATGAGAAAAATATAACAAAATAAAAAAAAAGTAGAATTAAGGTGTATGTGGCATTAGTAAGTTGCAAATATTACTTACTTTATATAATATATAGGTACATTATTAAATTATTATTGTATTTAATTATTATTGAGAAAATATCAATAGGGGTATTTTAGGAAGAAATTGACAAAAATTTGAATGTTGTCTTATAATTAAGTAGGAAGGAGTAACTACTTAAATAATTTAGATAAATTAATGAAGTGAAATAAATTACTTAATTATAACAATGTAACCTGATTAATTTCTCTAAAATACCTCTATATAATGTTAGATTATATATTACATTTAAATTAAGTAAATTAGTTTGAAGAAAAACAATAAATATTATTATACATAAAATGGATTGAGATTCTATATTTAAATTCAAGACCAACCTCCTAAATAGCTCTTATAATTAGGATTGAAGTAGTAAAAGTTTTGATGTTTAACATTTTTCTTTTAAAATTAAGCTTTAATCAAACAATTATTTGTTTAATTTTAATTAATATTAATTGATTCTCATCCATGTAAAAATCAATTATGCTGTTTATTACCATTTTTGTTAATTAATAACATGAATTTTCTACCATTAACTGATATATTTATTGATAATATTGATGTGTGTGTTGTTTAAAACAAATATTTCACTAAACAAAAAGAGTCTTCGTCAACTATTATTGTTAATATACGTAATAATCATCTAAGTTAATTTGGGGCGTGTTCGTAGATAGATTCTAGAGAAATTCAGAAAACGAGAGAGTTACGTGTGGACTACGGAGTACGGAGGACAAACTTCCAACCAAGTCAATAAAAAGAAGCGATGAAAAAGACAAAGGACTATGATTAGGTTTATTCATTGATGATAAAAAGTACATGCAAGTGGGTCTGAATGTGCTGTTGGAAAGTTCATTGCTTTTCACAAATAATGATAGCCATCAACTCGCTTCAATATTTATTTTCCCACCAAACGCGTTCCATTATTTTTGTATTTTAATGGTTTACGTTATTAAAAAATTATATAAAATTTTGAAAATTATTAAAGCGTTCACATCACTCTCAAATTTGTTTCATATAGTAATCTAGTATCAAACCTCATCAAAGGTAGGGGTGGAATCAGGGGTAGGGGTAACCCCCTAAAATTATAGAAGTTGACTCAAAAGTATAAGAAATTATGATTTAGCTTTATAAAATTCTTAACATTTTTAATTTAGTACCTATTAAAAAGTCTTATAGAGTGACTAAACTGAAAATATTGAAATATTTATGGGATTGAAGCATAGTTACCTAAAATTTTGGGTCAAATTTTGTAATTTTCGCCTCTTAATTTCAAATACTAATTTCTATTCTGTAATTTTCGCCTCTTTTTTCAAATCCTGACTCCGCCCCTTGATCAAAGATTAATAGTTGTTCTTTTTAGTCGGGAGAAAGTGACGCTTGATCCCCCCAAAAAAAAAAAAAAATCTATATATATATGACTGTTGAGTATGAGAATACAAATCGAAAAACCACTGAGCACTTAAATTGATTGGTTGTGTGTCATTCCTTTTGAACTAGTAGTCTCGTTTTCCAACTTAGCGAGATTCTCCTCATTATGTGCCTATATTCTCAGAATTAAATTAATCGGTTGCTGATAATATCGGATAACAATAGATAAATTTAAAAGGAATACGAACTGAAAATATATCAGCTCCATATCTCAAATGAAATCCCCTCAAAATGCTTTATTTATTCGTGACCCGTTCTTTCCATTTATGAAAACACGTACGATTAACAATTGCACTATTATTATTACAAAATCAAAGAACATAAAATTGATTAGGCACATGATGAGGATCAATTTTATGCATATGACTCTATATATAGCTATAACATTATTAGTTATTCTCCATACAAGGCCCCACATCAACGAGCCTCTCGTTCACATTATTGTGCACCCTGTTGCGTTATCTTCGTTGAAGTATTGATCACAACGGCTCACATAGCAAGGTCGTCCTCCACCGTAGCTATCATAAACAGGCCTCGCAAAATAATACCCTTCGTAACATGGTGGAGGTCCACGATATCCCTCAAAGCATGGCCCACCGGGCCTTCCTTCCCAGCATGAAACACAACACGTTCGAATTGGAACCGGTGCTGGTGGTTTTGGAGTCGGCTCAGGTGTGGGCGTCGGGGGACGTGGTATGGGCTTTGGCGGCGGTTCCACTGGTGTGGGCGTCGGCGGACGTGGTTTGGGCTTTGGCGGCGGTTCCACTGGTGTGGGCGTCGGCGGACGTGGTTTGGGCTTTGGCGGCGGTTCCACGATTTCGATGCTCTTGATGGCACCACAACCTTTACAGCAAAGCTTATCCCTTATCTTTTCTGGGCTACAGCACACCACTTTGATGGTAACAATGTTTTGCTTCTCATCGAACACCTGGTCTCGAATTTCTCTTGTTCACAAAATAACAAAAACCACACAAATCCCCAAAAGATCAACTCAATTTTGTGATTCTGAATGAATAAAAAACATGCGAATTTTCCATCACCAACATCACTCCAAATATCAAAAGAGAATGAAAAAGAAAAAGAAGATAGTGAGAGAGAGACAGACTACTGAGAGATCAAACTTACGAGGGAATTTACAGAGAACCTTTTTGACCTTCTTGTAGCATTTCTCACACTGTAGATCAACCTTGAGTCTCATTATTGTCACCTAATTAACATAATTACCCGAAGGAACAGAATCAGGATCTATCTGATATGATTCATAATTTCATGTAAACCGAAGGAAAAAAAAAGACAGAGAGAGGATTGAAGAGATCAGAAGGAAGTGTGCCTTTTCAGCCATGGCTGAGTAATTAGGAGAGCTCAGATCTGAAGGATGAAAATGATAGAAGAAGAAATTTATAGCAATATTTAACAGTAAGGAGAAAAAGGCGAAGAGAATATGGAAACAGAGGCAGTGGGAAAGAAAGCAAAGAAAGTATAAAGTAGTCAATATTATATCAAAAAAGTAGACAATTCCTTAGGCCTCAATGCAAGGTCCGACCAATTACGTGCGAACTATGTGAGTGCATAATTCAGCTAACTCCATGTTCTCATGGGCACTCTTAAATTATGCTTAGAAGTTCCCAAATCATCCGTTTGATAATTAATTTATTATAATAAAGTATCAGCTAAATCATTATAATCAGGAATTGCATCCCTTACACTTTATTATATAGGGTTAAGTTGTAAAAATAATCATGAACTTAGAGCCCGTTTGGATGAATTTTTTTTTAAAGGACTTTTTTTGCATTGTTTTTTAAAAAAAAAATGCTTTAAAGCTATTTTATGTTTTGGATACATCATTTAAAAAGCACTTTAGATAATAAAATAATAAAAAACTGTTTGGATATTAAAATAGAGAAGTAATTGTTATTAGTAAAATTACCGAAATGGGCATATAAAAACACTTTTTTTTTTTTTTTTTTTACATTCTCTTGGATAAGAAATCATTTATGTTAAGATTTTAGAAATATTATATTCAATTATTGAATTTAAAATTATAATAAAATTGAATTTCAATAATATTAAACTTAAATTGTTGATATAATTTTCCATAGACCCAAATAAATCAAAGTTGTTATCAAATATTTTTTTAAAATTTATATACTGACAATTGACTAAAAACCAAAATTAAATAGTATACAATACCGTACGATAATTTAAAACTTCATTATCACTACTTTGAATAGTAATTTGCACTAAAAATGGTCAACTACTATATTATAACCAATGCCTTATTTTTTTATAAAAAGAGAGAGAGAAAAGAGAGAGAGAGAGTCATATTGTACCATATCCCAATAACGGAAATAATATTCATTATACCGCAAGTTACTAAAAGCTAACGACGCACTCAACCTCTATCTAACACGCACTCAACCTCTATCTAACAATTGATCTCTAATAGCATTCCTTGTTTCTTTTATCAATCTAATATAATCTGGAGTTGGCATTTCCTATTCATATTCTCTATGATCATCATTATTATCTTCAAACTCATCAATGTTCTCAAATCTTTTAAGTATATCTATATTGTAAGTACTAGCTAAACCCAAGAGGGGGGTGAATTGGGTGAAGTATAAAAACTTACATTCTTTGAAAATCTTTTCGCAAATCAAGAATTCGGTTTGTATGACGAAAATGAGTTATAAATTAATTGACAAATCATTCAAATATAAATGCTTTGGAAATGTAAGAGATAAGGAAAGAGAATGTGCAAACCGATTTATACTTGTTCGGCTCAATCCTTGACCTACGTCCAAATCCCCAAGCCTAACTTGGGATTTTCAATCCACTATCTTCTTTCAACTTGATTACACGTTCGAATCGAAGTAACCCTCTCACTAGGATTCACTCCCCCTTACAAACCGTAATCAACACACTGCTTGATTACACACTCGTACTCAAGTAATCATCTCACTAGGATTCACTCCCCTTACAAGCCGTAATCAACACAATGTAGATCCCACTCAAGATTACCCAATCTTGAGTAACTCTCGATAGAAAGATAATGTGTTTACAATAAATCTTCTCTCTTAGAAGTGAATAGATAAACACCGAAGATCAAATACAAATCACTTCACTCTCTAAGTTATCTAAACATGAAAAACAGAAAGTAAATGATGTAAAAGCAGAGTATCAGCATGTTGGAAGTGTAGGTTTGTATCTCTAGGTTCTTCTGCTTGAATCTGTCCTCTTTTATAGGTAGAGAACAATATATGACCGTTTATAACCGTTGCCCATAGCGATAAGGTTCTCGTTCGGTTTTGGTCTTCTTCTCTCTCTAATCTTCACTTAATCCAAATTTGTGCGAGAGTTCGAGTTGACTTCTTGAAAATAAATCCGTTGGAATAGCAGCTCTTTGGATGTGGAAAGCAATCTTTAATCCTTTGTTAAACGTGTGCGTAAAGGATTACCCAAAAGAATGCAACTTTCGGGTTTGCATTTAATGTCTTTGACATCACTTTTGCTTTTGCTTTAAACCTTCAATGTACAATCTCTAATCTTTCGAAACTCACCAATAAAGTGGTTAAACATACCTAGGAACATTAGAGATTAATCATAGGAAGTATTAAGATCAAACAAGAAGGTATTGCAAATTCGCCGATTTGAAATTCAAGTCGCGAAGAAACCGGAGGTTTGTTTTCAAACCTGGAGGTTTTGGCTATAGCATGTGAAGGAGATTCAAGTCCAAAACATCAAACCTGGAGGTTTTCTCAGAAACCTGGAGGTTTTCAAAACCAGAGAAGAGTCGTTTGCTCTCGTTTGCCCAAACCTGGAGGTTTCGTCAAAAGTAGAAATTCTGAGTTTTTGCGCCAAAAAGAAACTTGAGGTTTTCACCAAAACCTGGAGGTTTTACTTTAACTTTGAAATTCTGAGTTTTGAACCAAAACAAAACCTGGAGGTTTCCACCAAAACCCGGAGGTTTTGCTTTAACTTTGAAATTCTGAGTTTTGAGCCAAAACAAACCTGGAGGTTTTTTCACAAACCTGGAGGTTTTGAAAATCAGTGAAAAACGTTTGCTCTGGATGCGAAACCTGGAGGTTTCTCCAAAACCTGGAGGTTTTCACTTAAATCTGAAAATTTTGAGAAAGCACCATTTGAGCTCAAACCTGGAGGTTTTGCTTTGTTCAGAAAACTTGGAAGATTCTTGGCCAATTTCAAACTCAAGTTTACATATCCAAGCTCGAGGTAAGAATCCAATGCAAGAAGAATCAGCTCCAAACTCATTGCATTATGTCCGTTATGATCTGATGAATGAAGGCTGTTCTTGATCAGCATTTTTGCAACGTCCTGAGCTGACTGTCAACTTTCAAGGGACATATCTCCTTGGTCTGAACTCCGTTTTGGTCCATTCAAGTCTTGATGGAAATCTCTATGAGTATAATTTCATATGCCACTAATTTTAGCTCAATCCGATTTGTAGTTTGTAAATTACACTCAAAATACCGAAGGTGGGTCTGGACTGTGACGTTGATTCTTGTGGAAAATTGTAAAAATCATAGCTCCTTTATCTGAACTCCTTTGGGCTTGGATTTTATATCAAAATGACGCATTGGGAGTCTAGTTTCATATGCCACTAATTTCACCTCAATCTGATTTATGGTTTGGGAGATATCATCGAATTACCAGACGTCGCCCATGCTGAACGTGAAACAGTGTGAAGCTGAAAAGCTGATGTTAGCTGAAACCTCGAGGTTTTGGCTGAAACCTCGAGGTTTTGGCTGAAACGTCGAGGTTTTGACTGAAACCTCGAGGTTTGCTAGTCCAGAGACACCAGAGACACTGAAGACACTCAAACCTCGAGGTTTGTACTCAAACCTCGAGTTTTCTCATCCTAAACCTCATATTTGCTTGATTTAACTCGAATTGACTCATTCCAACTTCCATATGATCTTGGAGCCTTCTAGCATCAATATAAGAACTTGAATAATTATATTCTCATTCTATTCAACAAGTTCTTCCTTCTTTAATCTTCCATCTTGATTATTCTTCATAATCCAACTCTTTCTTTCTTCTCTTCTCTTGATCATTCTTTGTCATTCAACATGGACTAAACTACATTAAACATAGTAGTTAGTCAATGTAGGAGATAACTATATTACTCAATCTTTTTACTTTTGATAATGGCATCTATATAAAACATCATCAAAACTAATCATAACTAACATATATATCACAAGAATCCATTCTTCTTATATAATTATGAAGAGCAAAGGTTGCCCATATGATAGCAAATTGAGTTTCAAGCTTAAAGTTTGTCATATTCTGCAATATCCTCCACCTTACTTCGCAAACTTCAAAGGTTCTTTCAATGACACTCCTTAAACTTGAATGACGATATTGAAGATTTCATTTTGTCATCTAAAAGTTGGGGCCAATCTGAATTGAGGAATATGATATCTTGTATTTCTATTTGGTCAATATTTTCAAGGATCCGGTCAAGGGAGTGTTGTAATTTGTCAACTATCCCTTGCCTTTTCTTTTCTTTCCTCCCTCTCTTCTTTTTCTTGGATTATTGTTTCGTACACTTGGCCTCTGATTGCAATCCAAGAGATGTTTCTCGATAACCCCTTCACCCACCCCCTTCATCCTCCAAAGCATGACCACTATCATTAATTGGCCCATCATCTATGGCTTCCTCAAGTGACAAAATATGCTTGCGCGTCATAAAAACAACATTACCAACGTAGCAACCACGTCTTTGAAACATTTTTCCATCAAACTCAGGAATTTTGTACCTCATTCCTTCCAATTCAAATATTTTGGATTCTCCAATAATGAAAATGAATTACCAATTAGTAAGTAAATTATAACTAATGCAGGTATAAGACTTACAATATTGTAATTAATCGAAATACATAACTTGCCCTTGGCTGCCCACCACTCTAGAGGTGCTATTATAGTATTCTTTACTGAGCCCCATGTAATATCAGTCTCCCTTTCAACCAACCTTGCCCACATCCTAAATTCTGATTTTAGTGCATCCCATCTGTTTTTCAACTATTTCTTATCATAATTTTTCCCAGTGATATTATTAAACTTGTTAACTAGATTGGCCCACTTATCTCTGTTAAAATGTATATGAGGCATGTTACCACTTCAACCTCCTCAACCCAAACTTTCAAGAAAGTTTCAATATTTGAATCATTTCATTTTGCCTTCGCAGAACTTTCACTAACATTCTCAGATTGAACAAATGTTTCTTGTGTAGACGTTATACGAGCTACTTTTGGTGCCATTCTACACTTAAATGAAGGAATAGTTAAAACTAGAATGAACATGCATTCATACATAAACTAGAAAAATACTTTATATTACTGGATACGAAAAATTAGTATATTAATACTAAGTGCTATTGGGGAAAAAAAATTCACTGCACACTATATAATATTATTAATATATATAAAAGTTGTGGGCTTGTGGCTGATTAAAACAAAACAAAGAGCATGTGAACAACACTTTCTCCACAGCATGTGATGTAAGCCCCACCAATGGCATCCTCTTCCTATTTCTCTTCCACTGCCAGGTTGTAACAGCTACCACACCTAACCTCCCCCCTCCCCCCGGGCGGCGGGGTGTGTGTGTCCATCATAAGCTTACCAACCCCATTCATCTTTTTTTTTTTAGGGGAAAATTATGAATAGGTCCCAAGGAAACAAAAAAATCCCTTAAAATCACCAAATTATACAAAACTCCCAAGAGACTTTTTTGATATTATTTATATGGAAATAAAATCCAGGTTTTTAAAAGTTGTTGTAAATATAGCTTTTTCCGTTGTAAATGACCAGATTTTAAATATTGTTGTAAATACAGCACTTCTTGTTGTAAGTCTAGTCTTTTTCTAAATTGTAAATGACTTTTCTACGTTCAAAATCCAGGTGTTTAATGTTGTTGTAAATATAGGCATTTCCTGTTGTAAATATGACTTTTTCTGTTATAAATGGCCAGATTTTAAATTTTGTTGTAAATATAGCACTTCCGTTTGTAAATCTAGCCTTTTTCTGTTGTAAATGACCTCTCTACATTCAAAATCTAAGTGTTTAAATGTTGTTGTAAATATGGGCATTTCCTATTGTAAATATGGCTTTTTTTGTTGTAAATGGCCAAGTGTTTAAATGTTGTTTTAAATATGTCATTTTATGTTGTAAATATGGCATTTTCTGTTGTTAATACAAATAATATCAAAAAGTCTCTTGAGACTTCTGTGTAATTTAGTGATTTCAAGGGACTTTTTTGTAATTTTTTTGTTTCCTTGGGACCTGCACGTAATTTTCCCTTTTTTATATTCTGCCTTCATAAACAAAAGCTCTCAGAGAAGTAAACTGAGTAAAATAATTACTGCACTAAGCTAGCTACTACACCACAACAAAATTGAATGAAACTTGGGACTTATGTAGTTTAGACAACAGGTAATTGTGTTGTGGGAATTTGGTTTGAAAATGATTAAGGACAAGTACGTATTGTAGGTGTTTAAGGTTGGAGAGCCATATGAACATACAGAAATTTGAAGAAAACCAGAGAAGGTCAGAATGGCCACATCCCATCTTATTCAACTACAACGTGACAAAAGTATATGATGTTCAAAAGAAAGCTCCTAATGAGAAACAAATCACTAAAAATGGTGAACCCAAGTATCATCGTCGTCGTCGTGGTCATGCAGTTTAATATAAATTATATTCTCAATACAATTTTCTTCAAGGAATGCAACAGTCATGGAAAAAATAAAAACTACGTAAGACCAGACTAGCTGTTAGTGCGAGCATGTTATGGAAGAAACAAACCAAGTTAACACACTGTGTCTAGTTTTGGATTAATAACATTAAGGGTTAAAATGCAAAAATACATATGTGCTTTACTCCAATGAGGCCTAACACCAGGTGCTTTTTTTAGGTGAAAAAATGCACATGTAATTATAAATTAGGTCCAAAAATACCGTTTTACCGTTAAATTTAACTTTTTTTGCTGACTGGAATGTGACGTGGCTTTCAAAAGTGTAAAAATACACATGTGGTTTGGCCAAAAGAGCGCCCAACACCAAGTGTTTTTTAAAAAAAATTTAATAATTTTATTTCAATCAAAGGAAAATTATTATTTCTCTAGGTATAATTCCTGGGACGCCAATTTTTTTCTCCTGATCTATCATTTTGGGAAGAAGAATTTATTCAATAGGTAAAAATGGTAAAAAATTTATTTCCATAATATATTTTCGTTTTTTTTTAAATCCTAATTAAATTTTTTAATTAATAATTGATAAATGAGTATTTATGCACTTAAAATTTGATATTATAAATAATATATTTACTTAAAAATAATTTTAATTCTTTGAAAAATAAATATTTAAAGAAAAAATTCATTTATTCTATCAAAAAAATAATTCATTTACTTTGAAAAAGTCAACTTATAACTATAAGTCTATAACATTCCTTGATTTACTTTCATTCATTATATAAGTAGAAATAACTCATTTAGAGGTGCAAACATTTATATTGCATATTCCTTAATGTAATAAAAATTAATAATATTGTTTGGTTTTGATTGAAAAATTATTTAAATAATTTCTTGTTCAATTTGTTAGATCAAAAGATTGAAATTATTTTTAATTAAAAATAGCATTTATAATATCAAATTCCAAATGCATAAATACTCATTTATTAATTATTAATTAGAAAATTTAATAAGGATTTTTAAAAAATAAATAAATTATGGAGAAAAAAAATGTGGCATTCCGAAATTATATCTAAAGAAATAATAATTTTTATGGTTATGAAGCCCCCGGGCCGGACCGCCCGATTCGGACGAAAACCAATGAATCGGCCGTGAAACCGGTCCGGTCGGACATATAAATTGGGGTTAGAGATTTTTTTTTAACAACGATCGACGTTTATAGAGAGGGAGAGAGAGAATGGACGTGAAAAAAAAAAAAAAAAAGATCGACCTCCTTCTTTGTAGACAACATTTCTAGGCTCATATCGGCAAAAAAACATAGTCCGAGTCCTCCAAGGCTCGGACCGGAACGAATGTCCTTTGAGGCTTAACATTCTTCAAGGCTCGAAGTGGCAAGAATCTACAATAATGTGAAAGAAAAAACGGAGGCCGGCTTCCTTTGAGGTTCAGATTGGCAAGAATCTTCAGCACAAGCCTTTGAGGTGAAGGAAAAACAATCATGGTCTGAGCATCTGAGTGTTAATTTGAAGGATCTTCAATCACAAAAAAGAGAGAAGCTTAGGGGAATTGTAAGAGAGAAAGAGGGAAGAGAGATAAAAAGTGCTTGATGAAAAATACCGATTCACGTGAAAGAGGTGACTCAAGGATAAATGTGAAGAGAGTCGAGACGTTTTATCCAATGGATATTAAGGCTAGTGAGACATCTTTTTGACCGGAGGGAAGTAAGGGATAGAAGTGATGAGACACTTCATTTTTACTCAATGGATATTTAGGGTAGTGAGACTTCTTTTTGACCATAGGTAGTAGCCATTAAAAGAATTATTTTTTAAAAAATTTCATATTAATAAACTGAAATTTTTACTTTCTCACTGGTTTGGTCCCGGTTTAACTCTGGTTTGACTCCGGTCTGACCCACTAACCCTTGACCCAGTATTCCCTCTTGGTTCAATGACCGGTCCCGATCTTAATAACCTTGATAATTTTCCTTTAATTGAAATAAAATTAATAAATTAAAAAAAAAAAAAGAACTTGGTGTTGGGTGCTCTTTTTGTCAAACTACATGTGTATTTTTACACCTTTGAAAGTCACGTCATCGTCTAGTAAGCAAAAAAAGTCAAACTTAACAATCAAACAATATTTTTCCACCTAATTTGTAACCATGTGTGTACTTTTGTACCTAAAAGAAGTACTTGGTGTTGGGTGCTCCTTAGAGTAAAGCACATATGAATTTTTGCACTTTAACCCTAACATTAATACGGAAATAAAAAGAGTGTAAATTTTTAACTTAGAAGATCCATTCGGACATAAAGTCTCACAAACATGTACAAAGTGCAAGCTTGTTAGAGGCATTTTATTTGCAAAAACAAATCATAATAGAGCCAACTATTGCCAAAGGCAATTTATCCTAAAGAGACATGATTAATCAATTGATAACAAGAAGCTTATATTAATATAATTTACATTTTGAGTTCATTTTCCTTTTAGTATTATTCACATAAGCAATTCATATGTTTCACTGTCTTCATATAGCTGCTAAAATCTCTGTAATAGAACAAAAGAATAACCAAGAGGCAAGAGTAGGATGTAATTAAGTAGAACATATCATAACAAAAAAAAAATAGAGGAAGACAAAGAATGATTCATACAAGATTCGTAAGCTTAAAGTCTATAAAGCAATTTACCCTTTTTATATTAATTCTGATCAAATTGTGAGAAGTAATAATTGTTAGTAAATAGGTGTCCTAGAGACAATCTATTTTGACAGAGGAACACCTTTTCCTATTTACTATTTCATGATTAATAAAAGGGTTAAGGTGCGGATTTGCCAACGAACTATTACCCGAGGAGCATCTGGCACACAAAAAATTGGGGGAACCAAATTGGCCAACGAACTATTAAAATGTGAAAAAAAAAACACACACACACACACAGTTTGGTGCAGATTCGCCAATGAACTATTACCCCGTCACTGTCTTGGTGTCTCCGTCTTCCATTAACTGTCACAGTGTCGGTGACGTCGGCGTCTCCAAAGCTTCCATTGTTGCTGGGTGTTCCACTCACCCTCTTGAACTCATCCAGCAGTCCATAGCTTTCGGCCAGCACGCACCTTGCACCCTGGTTGCATCCCTCCGATGCCACAAGCAGCACCCGCCACTAACACAGCTCCTACTCGCATGGGTCCCATCTCTAATGGTGTTTGCCTTATCCAACAAGAAGTCTTAATCGCTCTTTTCTCCAACGTCTCCGCCGCAGTCCTACGCCAGTGTCTTATATTTTAACTTAATTGTGATAGTTTTTTTTAATAGTTATTTGGTACTTTTTTCACTTTTAAATAGTTCGTTGGCCAATTTGGTCCCCTCAATTTTTTTTTGTACTAGATGCTCCTTGGATATAGTTCGTTGGCAAATCTGCACCTTAACCCTTAATAAAATTGAGCATCTGTTATCTTTATCATGTTTGTGTCTCGCTTTTATTTAAAGTAAATATGAGTTTAAAGATAAAAACCCTAGGAATAGATATGTGTTGACTCGAGGATCTATGATAGGAATCATGATCATGAGGACTTGAGAACACCGAATGTCTATTACTTGAATAATGATTATATTTATTATGGCATTTAGATTCATGATCTCCTGTAATAGTTAAGGGTTCTCATGCTCATAAAGAGTCACTGCTCTTGTGTTTATGATATCTAGTTTAATGACCAGCCGTAAAGAGTTACAGGTTCCCGTATATTAACTTATTTAACTAACTTATAAGTACCATAAAGAGTTACAGTTATAAATTATCAATTCCGTTGCAAATAATGAAGAACACTTTTTTTTTCCTACTCGTGAGTTTGCACTTGAATGTCGAAAGACCCAAATTAACCAACAATAATGGTATTAATTCTGAACAATTTATAATTAAGGGCCATAAAAAGCACAAGAAATCTGAAAATTTGACAAGTAAGAGCAGAGTATTATGCCTTCCTATATTAGTAAAGTATGAATTGACACTATGCTTTCCAACTAACAAAAGCATTATTTCAACACTGCAGTCAATTTCTAGTCAAATTAAATCAACCCTAAAGGCGACTTTGATCATGAGCAGTAGCATAGTAATAAATGGATTCCTTAAAAGCTTGATACTAACAATGAAAGATAGCCCAGCTTTGAGAAACTAAACCCAAAACTTTAAAGACCTAACTTCAATGGCTATCTTGAGGTTTACCTGTAAGAGAGAAGAAGGAGAAGGAAACATTGCTGAAAGGAGAAGGAGACGAAGCGAACACGATGGCGCAAAGGAGAGGGAGTATAGACGGTGCGAACACGATGGCGAAGGAGAGGGAGTATACGGCGCGAGGGCTACTGAGGAACTTTACAAGGTATAAAGGGTATTGGTTGTCATTTGTTCAAAAATCAAATAGCCGGTCTCTTTCCTTTTCATTCTCTCTTCTACCGCATTTACTTGTTTTTTGAAGCTCTTAGCCTAGAAAAAAGGAGAATTTTCAGCTTTTTTGTGACTTTTACTTTTTTAAAAGCTCCTATCCAAACACATAGAATGACAATAAAGCACTTTTTTGTTGGGAAAAAGGACTTTTTTATTTTATTTTTAAAAAAAAAATAGCCCATCCAAATAGCCTCTTATACTCAATGTGTAAAAATATTCATAAATTTTTCTCGGTGCAAAAATGCACGTCAACTTTAAAACAATAACAAAAATGACATAATCGTTAGAACTACTTAACGTTTGTTTTTCTTTTTTTCTAACAGAACAAGACAAGTGGGTCCAACCACCAAAAAAAATAACTAACATTATGTGATTTTAAATGTTATGTCATTTTTTCTTAGATTTTAAATTTTATGTAAATTTTTGCACTTGATAAAAGTTTATAGGTCTTTTTTACACGTTAAGCATAAGTTCATGGCTACTTTTCAACCTTAACCATATTATAAATGAAATAAAAACGTGTTGCTTTTATAATTAAATTGCAAATCATTGTAAATTATCCAAATCTTTATAACCAGTATCTCTATAACATTGTTCCAACGTTTGTCCAAAAAAATAACATTGTTCCAATGGAGTATAAGACCGGCCACTTATGCCAAATGGTTTCTTACAAGTTATGTAAAGATATTGTGTAGTAGGGTGAGTAGGGTGATGTCATGCTTGGAGCAAGCATTAATTAGTTTTTTTTTTTTTTGATATAAAGGATGGCTAGAATCATTAGTTCTCGCTTTATGAGTTTTGATGATAACAAGACTTGAAAATGCATAAGTTTTTGAATCAATGAAAATTGCCCAAGTCAAGAGTCTACTCTAGTATGCTCAAGCCAATGTCTCTGTTAAAGTGTTCTCAGGACTTTACTCGAGCAATGCATCAATTTTACTCGAGCATACCCTCCGTTAAAGCATTTGCGTTGAACCTTGAAGAACTTGTACTCGAGCAAGCTTGTTAGCTTACTCGAGTACAGATGCAGTAATACTCAAGAAAGCCTATGTTTCAAAATTCATACTCGAGCATATTATAAGTCATACTCGAGAATAGTACTCGAGCAGAGGTAAAATGATACTCAAGCATGATTGTTTTTTCTCTTACATTTGCTCATTGTTAAAGCTCACTCAAGCACTATTTTACTCTTATTCGACCATGATACTCGAGCATAAGGAAAATTGTACTCAAGTATAGGATGGCTAATGTTTTACTTAGTTTATTTTTTAGTAAAGCTCAGATGATGCAAACACTATACTTGAGCACGCTACTCAAGTATAGTTATTGTGATACTCAATAAGCAATCAATGTTGTCTTGCAGTGATTCTAAGATAGCTTACTGGAGTAGATAGCTGTTACTCGAACATGGTACTCAATTAAGACCAACGTTATACTCGAGCAAAGTATAATGTTAGGCATCTATGAAGGAGTTTTGAATCTTTACTCGAGCATTCATGGAAGCTTACTCGAGTATTGATCATCTACTACTTGAACACCTTCGCTCTAACAGTTATCGTAAATTCAAATATTTTTGCTTATCATTTGTTTCTGATCAAATACTACTCAATCGTATTTACGCTATTACTAATAATATTTTTTAGTGGATTTCAAATCATTAATGAATGTTTTAGCATTAAATGACCAAAAAGCAACAACGTGCGTCGAAGCATTAAATGTTTGCAGAAAACACAACACTCACACAGAATGAAATTCAAAGCAGGCGAAATGATCCCTACAAGACATACCCATTCCAACGAAAGACTAAAGTAT
The DNA here is from genome assembly GCA_019022655.1 of Acacia acuminata. NCBI lineage: Eukaryota > Viridiplantae > Streptophyta > Magnoliopsida > Fabales > Fabaceae > Acacia > Acacia acuminata. The sequence goes on along the minus strand of JAFJYI010000195.1, from coordinate 332,633 downwards.
CTTTTTAGAGTAAACCTTTGACAAGAAGCATGTCGATAGTGATCCGAAAGTGAGTTAGTCAAGCAACGTTTGACTATGTCTAACAAAAGCAATTTGTGCCTAATAGAATAATTGAAGTGTCTTAATGGCTAATTTAAAGCTTCTTCAACGGTCATTAATAGCAGCTGGTATAAAAGCGAAGAGCATTCAATTCGCCAACTACCGAAACATCTGAACATTCAATTGAATTTATCATGATTTGTTGTTTCATTCAATTTACTTAGTATCTTTAGATATTTGTACTTCAATAATTATTTATATCTACTATGTGAGAGAGTTTAATCTTTTGATTGATTATCAGTTGAATCTCAAGGTAAAGGGACCTTGAGTGTGGGTGTACAATTAAAATTTGTAAGGAAGGATGAATCCAAGTGTGGCAAGATTACTTCATGTGTAGAGTGTGTAATCATGTTTGAGAGATAGTGAAAAATCCAAAGAGTCTGGAGACTCGATGTAGGTCAAGTGTTTGGACCGAACCAATATAAATATTCTGTGTTCATATCCTCTTTACATCTTGCTCTATCTCTGTTCCTTGTGTTCATCAGCGTATTCGAAAAAGAATTTGAAATCACCCTATTCACCCCTCCCCTAGGTGATATTCCACTTTCATTTGGTATCACAACAAGATCTTCTCTTTTAGGCTTAACATCTCGAGAAGGATCATGGAAGGAATATTGCCTAACAGAGCCTCTAATGACCAACCACCAAGTTTGAACGGCGAACATTACTCATTTTGGAAAGCAAAGTTCTGAGTGTTCGTATTGGCAACCAAATATGTTCTTTGGCAAGTAGTCGAGAACGGAGACTACGTTCCTACAAAAAAAGAAGGTGAAATCCACGTTCCAAAGGCTGAATGTGAGTTCGACAAAAAAGACAGAAGGCAAATAACCTTCAACAATAAAGCTATCGTGATGCTTCAAAGCGCGCTTAGTCAAAAGGAGTACTTTCATATATGTAACTTATCAAGCGCAGAGGAAATGTTGAAATCATTGGAGATAGCCTATGAAGCAACCTCTAGTATAAAGGAAAAACAGAACAACACTTAAATGACTGAATACAATCTTCTTCATTTGAAGTATGGAGAATCCATTGGAGAGTTTCAACTATGTTTTACTCATCTGATCAATCAATTATCAGCTTTGGGTAAAACGTAGGAGCAAAATTCTTAAGTCAAGAAAATCTAGAATGTCCTGATGAAGGAATGGAAAACTAAAGTCACAACAATCGAAAAAGCTCGTGGACAATCAATGACAACAGTAGCTACATTGTTCGGAAGCCTATCCAAATATGAAGGCAAGCTAAAATTCAAGAGGGGCTTAGATGAAATCAACAATAGAGGCAAAGGCATTGCCCTCAATGCTGCAAAAGAAAAGGAGGTTGAAAGAGATTTACCGTGTCTCCTAAAATAACCAAGTTCGAAAATGATTTGCGAAATAGGGAACTGGGTCGTTTCCCAACGAACTTACAAAATGGAGTTTGATTGACAGCAAATAAATAAATAGAAACAAAAAATGGGGGTTTTTTTATTCAAATATATTAAAAATGAAAATAAACTGAAACGAAATGAAATATGCGAAAACGAACGGATTAAATAGAAACAGATTAAAATCGATCAACCCAACATTCAGATTCCAGAAACTTCCATCATTGAACGAAATATGAATGAACTCGTGTTTGGTTCTGGACGAACCGAAATCTCTGCGTTCGTCCAGAAAATCCCTCGACTAGACGATCGCCTAGCGTTTGTGCATCTCCTTCGTGCGATCGCACAGCAAGCACTTAAACCTAATTCAAACTCAATCCTTGGGATGAACCAAACCGAATATTAAATCTAATATTCGAACTATTTCAAATCGAATCCAATAAGATGAAAACAAAAACAAGTAAAGTTACCGAGTTAAGCACAAGCTCTCTCGACAAATCATGGAATCCTCAACGTTGGGTTAATCACGAAGTTTAGCCAAGCATGGCTGGAAAAAATGAAGAACAGACGAAGAACATGAAGAACATTGCGAGAAAAATAAAACTTCGTATTTAATCCAAAACTTTCAAAAACGTGAATGAACAATGTGTTGTAGCCACCATCTGACTTAAAGTTAACCTAAAATGGAAATGGGCTCCAATGGTTCAGCCCAAAACGGAAATAAAATAAAAGTGGGCTTTAATTACAAAATTCGAGCCCAAACAAAATCCAAAAATATATATCGACTTCGGCTCCAAAATCGACCGAATCCTCTTTGTCTGAATTTGCCCTTCATGTCTTCATAACAATTGCAGCTCTCTGAATCATCTGAAATATGAGGAAAAAAATTAGGCAAATCCGATGTCAGTTCAAGAGTTATGGTAAGGATAGTGAAGCAATGTAAAACTTGAATTTTATTATTAAAAATGGCTAAAATATAATCAAAGGCCCAAAGCCCAAATAAGTATAAAAATCACTAAAGAGTCCTAAATTATTAATCAAGAGATAAAAAGAAGTGTATAAAATATTCAATTATCAGAGGTCAAAGAGGAAGATGAAGATGATGAGCTCGACATGTTCGTCCGTAGATTCAAGAAATTCTACAAGAAGGATCAAGGTTTCAGGAGATTTCACAAAGGAGACCAAAGCAATAAACGTGAATTCAAAGACAAAGATCATGTCATTTATTATGAATGCGAGAAGTCAGGCGATATAAAATTTGAATGTCCTTTGCTAAAGGGCAAGGAAAAGGAGAAGAAAAAGTTCAATCATTTCAAAAGAAGGCATACATGTCTGCCATCTGGGGAGATAGTTCCTTGGACAAAGAAAGCAAGGATGAAGATGTCGCAAACATGTGTCTAGAAGCAGTAGAAGAAGAAGAACGTGAACGATGAGGTATATGATTCTGAACCCACTTACGATGAAATACTTTCTGAATACAATGAGCTACATTCTGAATTTAAAAAGACTGCAAAAGAACTCATAGTGTCAAAGAAGAGGATCAAATTACTTAAGTAACAAGTTAGAGATTCTCCTCTAGTTTGCGAAAAATATCCCGATCTTGAGAAAAAGAACTCTTATCATACAAAAACTCTTTAGAAGTTCACTAAAGGAAGTGAAATACTCAATGTGATTTTACAAGCTCAAAGATTTACAAATGACAGATCAGGCAAAGGTTATAATCTGGTTTTTGAAAAGAGGAAAGGGAAAAAGAAACTTGTGAAAAATCCTATTTGAAATATTATCAAAAGTCTATTCATTCTTCAAATCCCTTTGCTCATTATAACTATTGCAACCGAAAGGGGCATAATACTTCCTCATGTTTTTATAAGAAAGAAAGAAGAGATAAACCTATTGGCAACTATCAGTGGGCACCTAAAGGAACTTATATTTTCCCTAAGGCCCAAACTAACCCAAAAGGACCCAAGAAAAGATGGGTACCTAAGACTTGATCTCTTGAATTGTAGGTTTGTCTCGAGAGCATCAAAGTCCAACAAATGATATATTGACAGTGGATGCTTTAAACACATAATAGGACATCAATCAAAGTTTGTGGCAATGAGATTAAGAGATGATGGCAAGGTTACCTTCGGGGGAAATCAATCTAAAAATATTGCTGGAATTGGTGAAATTGGAGAAAAAGAAGGACCCTAGATCAAGGACATGTATTATGTGGAAGGACTTTGTCACAACCTCCTCAGTGTCAGCCAAAGTGTAAACAAAAACAACTGGATTGTCTTTGATTTAGAGGAGTGTCTCATTGTCAACAAGGATGATCTACCAATTGATAAAGGTAACATTAAAGCTTTATTTAAGGCACCTCATGAAGGTAACTATTATACCTTAAGTTTGCCTAAAGTTCAATCTGAAAACTGTTTTGTTAGCAACTTGGATGAAAGTTGGCTCTGGCATTAGTGTTTGGCTCATCTAAACATGTTCCAACTGGACAAGTTACTAAGAAAATATTTAGTTCACGTTTTACCAAAACTTTGTTTTGAAAATGACAGGATTTGTGAAGCTTGTCAAAGGGGTAAACAAACTAAATCATCTTTCAAAACTAAAAATGAAATCTCGACTCATCGACCTCTCCAACTACTTTGTATGGATTTAGTTGGACCAACAAGAGTAAAGAACCTTGGTGGCAATTTATATACTCTGGTCATTGTCGATGATTTTTCAAGATTTGCTTGAACAATCTTTTTATCTTTCAAAGATGAAACATTTAATCAGTTTGTCGTGTTTGCCAGGAAAGTACAAAACAAGAAAGGTGTATGTATTTTAGGTATTTGGGCTGACCATGGAGGAGAGGTTGAGAATCAAGCTTTTGGGAATTATGCGATGCCCACGGAATTGACCACAACTTCTCGAGGGACTTCAAAACAAAATGGAGTGGTTGAAAGGAAGAACCTAGTCCTCACTGAAATGGCTAGAGCGATGTTGAATGAGAAGAAGACTTCTTAAGTATTCTGGCAAGACGCAATAAGCACAGCATGATATGTTTCAAACCGAGCTTATCTCTGAAAGAAACTCAACAAGACTCCTTATGAACTATACAAAAGAAGGAAGCCGATAACTTAGGAAAATTTGATCCTAAGTCTGACAAAGGTATATTTTTGGGTTACTCTAATAGAAGTAAGGCTTATAGAGTTTTCAATAATTGTACTCGTATTGTGGAAGAGTCAATTCATATTGTATTCTGTGAAACTGAGCTTGACAAATCCATTGATGATGATGAACATATTTTTCAAAACTAACCCATCTCAAAAACTCCATCTATTCCTGAAAACTCTGAAAATGTTTTTGAAACTAAGCCTGAAAATGTTTGTGAAAATCCTGCTCAATCTCAACCTAAAGCATGAAGATACGTAGGAGTCATCCTCTAGATCAAGTGATAGGTGATATGAATGAAGGTATGAGAACCAAAAATTGTACTTTAAAGTTACTTTCTCTACCTTCATCTCTGATATTGAACCCTTTAAAATTGACAAAGCCCTTGATGAGCATTATTTAACTGTATTTAATCTAAGCAAAAAGGCATTAATTCATTGTACAGGGAACTTAAGGATAAATTCCACATACATCCTAAACATGTGCTGAGAAAAGAACAAGTTTTGAGGTTTTATGAGAAAGTCGCATAACATAGCCAATACCATGCTATAGCATCAGGACAGCTTTATCAAAGTGCAATACAATGTATCCCTAAAGCTATAGCAGAGTAAGTGACACAATGCTATGCAGCATATGTTTTGATCTTTTGTCAAGGTTGTTTCAGGAAATATAGTACAGGTCGAGAACAACGGTTAGATTGTTAATGTATTGGAATAGAAGATGCGGAAGATAGAAACTAAAGATTTGAATAATCCCACAGGATCAACAGAATCAAACTACCGAGATTGGAAAGAAATATATGATTGGACCTCGATAGATTAGGAAAGCCCAGTTCGATGGACGTACGCTACAAGTAGACCAAACTATATAAGTAAACAACAGCCAACCCTAAAAAGACTCAAAGTCATCAAGAGTCAAAGACCAACCCTATCCGTCCAGACTCAAAAGAAGAGTGAGAGACGTTACAAGGCACGCGAATAAGAGAGAACTCAGCATCTTTCCTTGCAACGAGACAGAGACAAGAAGACGTGGAGTTGTGACGTGACAGGGCTTCTTCCACGCCATCGGAATCTCCATTAAGCTTTTTGTTTTTCTTTACTTTAATTCTAGTTAATCTTTTTGTCATGGGCTATTCTGTAGTAATTTGTTTAGTGATTCCATCGTCAGTCATGAACTAAATCTCCCGTGGTCAAGCAAGGATGACTTCCTAAGTTTGGAATGAACCCAGTTGCTAGTTCTTAATTCAATACATTTAGTTTGCTTATCAGTAATTTAAATTCTTGTCGATTATCGAGAGCTAAGGGCTAGATCTGTGGCCTCGGCTTACTAAGAAGGAGTCGAGGTTATGTCGGAAATTATGCCCTAGGGGCAAGTCATTGTACTTTAGATGTTAATGTCTTTTAAAGTATTCTCCATTAAGTTATCATTTCATTTGCATTTTATAGTGATAACTGTATCCCTGGATATATCTTATAGATTATCCTAAATGTCCCTAGTCGGTCATCTACGCGGGAGCGAAGATGAAATAAGACCAGTATGACTTTGATAAGGTATGGAGATACAAATAAAAGTCATAGGCACTTGTAAGAGTACAAGGTGCTGGACCGACCCACTATGAGAAAGCTGCAAGGATTTAGTCATAAACTTTTCTCATGTAGAACCGCGTCACAACGTCCTTTGACCTGAGATCATCATGGATTCCTACATGATGAGTCGCTGATCTTTGACCTAATCAAAAGTCACCATTGACCAGGTGATGATAAAGGCTTGGATCGGGATCAGTGGTTTTCATGCAGAGGAATATGAATGGTCAAGATGGAATTTGTCCCTCACATTTCTAGAGAGATAATACTAGGCCCCTCGATGAGTGAGTCTGAGAAATGTATGGCCATACTACGATGGAAAAGAGTTTCCATTTCAATTGTTGAACTACTCCGGAATCGAGAAAGTAGTAGTCAAGAACAGGAAGTTGACATTATCCACGCCTCATCCTTGATGTTTTGGGCAAGATTATTTCATTCTCTTTACTCGGCTCCCCAACGGTCATAATCGTAGGAACAAAAGAACTAAAGAATATTATGACAGCGATTATACAAACTTTCGCGCTTCATCTCCAACGGACTTTTTGGAGAGTCTCAATGGATAAATCATCAAGCTTCTCAACGGTCATAAATGTCAATAACTATAAATACCTAAAGCTTTGAATTCTCCAACTACCGAAACGTTGTGCAATCAATTCGACTCAACTACTTCTTACTGTTTCATTAACTGAGCTAATATCTTCGAATATTCTCATTGTACTTCAGTGTTCATTATTTATCTACTCAGTGAGGAGTTAAACACTATTTGATTATCTTAGTTGGTTAAAGCTTAAAATTGTGGAACCTTAAGTGTGGGTGTACAATTACAGCTTGTAAGGGGGAGTGAGTCCTAGTGAAAGGATCATCCGAGTACAGTGTGTAATTGTATTTGTGTTTGAAAGATAGTGGAAATCTCAGAGTGTTTCTAGGGACTGGACGTCGGTCAAGAGTTAGACTGGACCAAGATAATTTATCGTGTCCATTATTCTTCTTTCTTTCTATATCTATATTGTTTATTCTTGAGCTTCAACGAAAGATTTTTTAAATCACCTATTTACCCCCCCCCCCCTCTAGGTGATATTCCACCTTCATTGTCCTTTAAGCACATCCATCTAGTTCTTTCTCCAAGCACATCCAGCTTGCCCTCTAAGTTCTCTTGACTTGTTGGTCATGTTCTCTTTATTTGTTGGCCAAGTTGTTCCTTGGCTTGCCCAACAAGCCCTTTTCTTATCTTATTTCCTTTCTCATAAACATTAAGTCGGCCACCATGGAGAAAAAGAGTAGAGAGTCCAAACATAGAAGAAGAAAGGGGGGGAGAGAGAGAGGTCAGTTAAGAGAGCAAGAGTAGAGTTGGAGCCGATTTTGCCTAGATTCAGCGCTTCTAGCTCCTAATACCTTCTCTAATGTTGTTTTCTCTCGATGAGAGCAACATTTCTATGATTTTGAATTCTTAGTCGGAGGAGTTTAGCGCCCTATCTACAAGGTGGTGGTGCTACCCGAAATCAAGGACCGAATATGGAATCGAGTAAAGGTATGTATAAGCTCCGATTTGAGCCGTATATCTTGAGGTTTTCCTAAGTTGTTATGCTATCCTGAAACCATAGGAGGTATTTTTTTTCCCTATGAATAGACTTAATAGCTGTTACATAGCCTTTGGAATCACTGCAATTGCACATTTTTTGTACATGGAGATATAAATTTCTAAAGTTGGTTGAAAATTGTGCCAGTAAAACTCTTGTGTGAAAATGAGTTTTGTAGAAGGGTAAAATAGTGAAATGATGTTTGTAGGGTGTGGATCCTACATAAGGCGAAGCCTTACCTCTAAAATGTCCACCAAGCACATCCATCTAGCTACTTCTTCAAGCATATATAACTTGCGCTCCAAGTTAGCTTGACTTGTTGGCCAAACTGTTTCTTAGCTTGCCAAACAAGCCCTTGACTTCTCTTATTTCCTTTCTCATCAGCATGAAGTTGGCAAACATGGAGAAAAAGAGGGGAGAGGCTGAATATAGAAGAAGAGCAAGAGCGAGAAAGGTTGGTTGAGAGAGCAAGAAGAGAGAAAAAAAACATTCCTGAGTCAATTTCACCCTGATTCAGTGTTTCTAGCTCTCGAGGCCTTCTCTAACATTGTTTCCTCTCGGTGAGAGCATTATTTCTATGGTTTTGGATTCTTGATCAAGGAGTTTAGTGCTCCATCTACAAGGTAAAGGTGCTTCCAAAATCAAGAACCAACTATGGAATTGAGTAAAGGTACGTATAAGCTTCGATTTGAGCCATATATCTTGAGGTTTTCCTAAGTTGTTATGCTGCCCTAAAATCGTGGGAGGTATTTTTCCTTAATAATAGACTTAATTTTAGTCTTATGGCTTATGGAATCACTCAATCAAATATTTATTTTTACGTAGAGATATAGATTTTCAAAGTTGGTTGAAAATTACGCCAATCGACTCTTGTGTGAAAATGAGTTTTGTAGAGGTTTAAAATGGTTAAATGAGGTTGGTGGGGTGTGGACCAAACATAGGGGGCCACCTTACCTCTAACTTGTCCTAACAAAGACATCCATCTCGCTATTTCTCAAAACATCTCTAGCTTGCTCTCAAACTTCTCTTGACTTGTTGCCTAAGTTGTTCCTTGGCTTGCCCAAAATGCCCTTAACTTATCTTATTTCCTTTCTCATCATCATTAAGTCAGCAAACATGAAGAAAAGGAGGGGAGAGGCTAAACATAGAAGTAGAGAGAGAGAGCAAGGTAGATTGAGAGAGCAAGAAGAGAGAAAAAAAACTCCGGAGTCGATTTTGCACCGATTTAGTGTTCTTAGCTCTAAAGGCCTTCTCCAACGTTGTTTCCTCTCGAATCAACGCAATGTCTAAACTCTTACGTTTGGGCTTCCAAATTGCCAGAAGCTCATTTTGGGGCCGTTTTGCGCTTTCTAGAGGGATATTTCTCTACAAGCCTTAGAATTGCGTGGAAATCCTCTTTCTCCCACCATTTTACATGAGGATTTCAAAATAGCTGAAGCTGCCAAAACTCATCTAATTCTTTCCCCAAAAGGTCAGATGATGGTTTTAGATCCAAATTGCATTTTCAAGAGGGAAACTGCTCTACATGCCTCAGAATTGAGTGGAAATTCTCTTTAATACTCCATTTATAATTAGGACTCATAGAATGGGCTGTACAGTTGCCAAATTTATCCGTTTCAGCACTTAAAAGTCCAGATGTTGTTTTGCGCTTTCAAGAGGCAAACTGCTCTATAGGCCTTAGTATTGGCTGTAAATCCTCCTCCTCAATCCTTTTTTCCTGAGGACTCCAAAATGGTTGACGCAATTTCTAAGTTCATACATTTCGACCCTAAATTGCTTGAAGCTCGTTTTAGGGCTGTTTTGCACTTTCAAGAGGAAAACCGCTTTTTACGGGCCTCGAAATTGCATGGAAATCCTCTTTCTCCCACCATTTTCATGAGGATTTCAAAATAATATGTGGAGCTGCCAAAACTCATCAGAATCTTCCCCAAAAAGCTAGATGATAGTTTTAGTTCTGGTTTGCGCTTTCAAGTGAAAGGCTACTCTACATGCATCAAAATTGAGTACAAATGATCTTTAACACTCAATTTACAATGAAGACACATAGTATGGCCTGCGGAGTCAAAAAATTCATAGATTTCGGCTCCCAAAAGACTAGAAGCTTGTTTTCAAGCCGTTTTCTGCTTTCAATTGGGAAATTGCTCTACAGTCGTCGAAGTTGCACGAAAATCCCCCTCCTCAATCCATTTTCCATAAGGACTCCAAAATTGTCAATGCAATTTCTAAATTCATATGTTTCGGCTTCCAAATTGCTAGAAGCTCGTTTTGGGGCCGTTTTGTGCTTTTTAAAGGGAAATTTCTCTACATGCCTCAAAATTGCGTGTAAACTCTTTCTCCCACCATTTTACATGAAGATTTCAAAATAATCTATGGAGCTGCTAAAGCTATTCTAATTCTTGTTAGTTCTTGGTTTATGAGTTTTGATGATAACAAGACTTGAAAATGTTTAAGGTTTTGAATCAATGAACAATTCCTATCACAAGATCTTACTTGAGCATGCTAATAAGCTTACTCGAGCATGCTCGTTCTGATGTATTTGTTTAAGTGTTCTCAGGTCCATACTCAAGTAAAGGTTTAGTTATTACTCAAGTATACTAATTGTTACTCGAGCATGAGTTCAGTTATCAGCTGTTTTGAGTGAACCTTGAAGACTCTTACTTGAGCATGATCTGCAGCCTACTGAGCACTATACTCGATTACTGATGCAATGTTACTCGAGTATGGTTGCTGATTTGAAGAATGGCTATGTATCAAAGATCATACTCGAGCATAGAGTAAATCATACTCAAGTAGAGGTAATGTTATACTTGAGCATGATTCTCTTGATCTTGTACTTGCACATTGTTAAAGCTTACTCGAGCACTGTTTTACTCTTACTCGAGTATGATACTCAAGCATAAGGAAAACTGTACTCAAACAAAGGCTTGCTAATGTCTTCACTTAGTATATTTTCAATGAAGCTTAAATGATACTCGAGCATTGTAGACACTATACTTGAGCATGCTACTCGAGCATGACCAATTACATACTCGAGTATATGCATTATGAAATTTCTATTATCTGTTTGCTGAGATGTTACTCGAGCAGCCTCAAATGGTACTCGAGCAGCAACTTATCCCTTACTAGAGCAAGGCTAAACATTAGTATTTTCTGAAAAGTGTTTGAAAGCTTACTCGAGCTGACTGGTACTCAAGTATTATTCATATGTTACTTAAAAAAACTTCGATGTAACAATAATCATAAATTTGAATATTTTGATTAACCATTCGTTTCTATTTAAATACAACTCAATCTTACTCACATTATTACTAATCATCCTTTTGAGTGAGTTTTAAATCATTAATGAATGTTTTAGTGCTAATTGGTCAAAAACCAACAACGTCTGTCAGAGCATTAAATGTTTGTAGAAAAAAGAGCACACACACGGAATGAAAATCAGAGCAAACCAAATGATTCTTACAAGACATACCCATTACGTCAAAAGGCTAAAGTATCCTTTCAAAGTCAACCTGTGATCAGAAGCATGTCGATGGTGATCCAAAAGCGACTTAATTAAGCAACATTTGATTGTGTCTAACAGAAGCCATTTGTATCTAACGAAACAGTTGAAGAGTCTCAACGGCTAATTTAAAGCTTCTTCAACGGTCATTAATGGTAACTGGTATAAAAACGAAGAACATTGAATTCGCTGACCATCAAAAACATCTATACATTCAATCAAATTTATTGTGATTTACTATTTCATTCAATTCTCTTAGTATCTTCGGATATTTGTACTTCAGCGATTATTTATATCTACTCTGTGAGAAAGTTTAATCTTTTGATTAATTATCAATTTAATCTCAAGGTAAAGAGACCTTGAGTGTGGGTGTACGATTACAACTTATAAGAGGAAGTGAATCCTAGTGTGAGAAGATTACTTCGAGTGCAGAGTGTGTAATTGTGTTTGAGAGATAGTGAAAAACCTAAAGAGTCTGGGGACTAGATTTAGATCAAGTGGTTGGACTAACCCAGTATAAATCTTCTGTGTTCTTATTCTCTTTACATTCTACTCTATCTCTATTTCCTGTGTTCATCGGTTTATTCGAAAAAGAATTTGAAATCACCCTATTCACCTCCTCCCTATAGGTGATATTCGCCTTTCAATTCTTTGCCCAAAAGGTCAGATGATGGTTTTAGATCCGAATTGCGCTTTCAAGAGGGAAACCGCTCTACGTGCCTCAAAATTGAGTGGAAATTCTATCGATACTCCATTTATAATAAGGACTCATAGAATAGGCTGCAGAGGTGACAAATTTATCCGTTTCAACACTTAAAAGTCCAAATGCTCGTTTTAAAGCCATTTTGCGCTTTCAAGAGGGAAACTGCTCTATAGGCCTTAGTATTGCCCGTAAATTCTCCTCATCAATCCTTTTTTCACGAGGACTCCAAAATCATTGACGCGGTTTCTAAGTTCATACGTTTCGACCTAAATTGCTTGAAGCTTTTTTTGGGGTTGTTTTGCGCTTTCAAGAGGGAAACTGCTCTACAGGGCCTCGCATTACGTGGAAAGCCTCTTTCTCTCACCATTTTACATGGGGACTTCAAAATAATCTTTGGAGCTACCAAAACTCATCAAAATCTGCCACCAACAATCTAGATGATGGTTTTAGTTATGGTATGTGGTTCCAAGTGAAAAGCTACTATACACACATCAAAATTGAGTAAAATGATCTTTAACACTCAATTTACAATAAGGACACATTGTATGGCCAACAGAGTCAAAAAAATTCATAGGTTTCAGCTCCCAAAAAGCTAGAAGCTCGTTTTCGAGTCGTTTTCTACTTTCAATTGGGAAATTGATCTACAATCCTTGGTGTTGCATGGAAATCCCCTCCCCAATCTATTTTCCATAAGGACTCCAAAATGGTTGACGTAATTTCTAAATTCATACATTTTAGCTTCCAAAATTGCTAGAATCTAGTTTTGGGGCTGTTTTGCGCTTTCTAGAAAGAAATTTCTCTACAGGCCTTAGAATTGCGTGTAAATCCTCTTTCTCCCACCATTTTACATGAGGATTTCAAAATAATCTGTGGAGCTGCCAAAACTCATTTGATTCTTTCCCCAAAAGGTCAGATGATGGTTTTAGATCCGAATTGCGCTTTCAAGAGGGAAACTGCTCTATGTGCCTCGAGAATTGAGTGGAAATTCTCTTTGATACTCCATTTATAATGAGGACTCATAGAATGGGCTGTAGAGTTGCCATATTTATTCGTTTCGGCACTTAGAAGTCCATATGCCCGTTTTAGAGCTGTTTTGTGCTTTCAAGAGGAAAACTGCTCTATAGGCCTTAGTATTGCCTGTAAATCCTCCTCCTCGGTCCTTTTTTCATGAGGACTCCGAAATGGTTGACTAAGTTTCTAAGTTCATACGTTTCCGACCCTAAATTTCTTGAAGCTCGTTTTAGGGCGTTTTACACTTTCAAGAGGAAAACCGCTTTACGTGCCTCGAAATTGCATGGAAATCCTCTTTCTCCCACCATTTTCATGAGGATTTCAAAATAATATGTGGAGCTGCCAAAACTCATCAGAATCTTCCCCAAAAAGCTAGATGATAGTTTTAGTTCTGGTTTGCAGTTTCAAGTGAAAGGCTACTCTACATGCATCAGAATTGAGTACAAATGATCTTTAACACTCAATTTACAATGAGGACACATAGTATGGCTTGCAAAGTCAAGAAATTCATAGGTTTTGGCTCCCAAAAGGCTAGAATAATTGGTAGTTTCTCCTTATCGGCAGAACCCCCACCCGAAAAAATTTACTGCGAAAATGGCAAAGACTAGGAATAAAAAGATCTTTAGATAGCATAGAGATAATTTAGTCTTTCTATTTTAATATTTTAATTTTTAGTCTTTTAAAATAATTACTTTTCTTATGGTCCTTCTTAATAAATATAACTTATGCTAAGTCCTTTATTATAATTTTCCCTAAAGTATTTCATATTAAGTTATTTATTATTTAACAGTTAATAGATATTTATGATTTAGAATTATTCCCTATGGCCACTAATATTTACTTTCTTATTCTATTTCTTCCCCAGTTTGAGTTGCTGAATAGGTTTGTACTATTTACATTATTTGGGTTAAATGAGCTATTTTGTTTATTTGTGAATTTTCCTTTTTTCTCATGATGAGGATTTCAAATAATTTCGTAGTTTAAAGTTAATAACTATTTATTGGTTATCTTACTCATTTAAAATTATTTCTCATCTAAGGTGTGGTTATAAATTAGTTATATTTAAATGGTCTTCTACAGTCATATTTAATTTTCTTTTTCTTTTTTTTTTTTTTCTTTTTTCTTTTTTCTTTTTTTTTTTTCTCCTCTTCTTATTTGATTTGAAGTTGATTATTATTATTATTATTATTACCTGTAAAAATAAAAAAATAAAAAATGATTTCTGCTCGTCCTTTTCCTTCTCTTCCATTTATTTATTTCATATTTAAGCAATCATTTTTTAGTGCGCTGCCATTTTTAATTGTTAATAATATATTATTTTGAACTCGTCGTGAATCTCACCCAAGAAAACTATAAGAAAAATATAATGATTAATTAATAAGTTGTTGACACTGGCAAAGAAAAATTACGAAGCTGTTAACAAACTATCTAAAAAATAATCATGGCACAAAAAACTTGACCACTTTAGGTTTAAAACAGATTTTGTATTTGGTTTATTCTGTAAATTAAATCTTCCACATGTAGAGTGTTGTCTTAATTCATTTGCAGATATTTTAATGAGAGAAGATTATTAGTTTATGACTAAGTAGTTACGAGACTTTTTCACTATAATTGGGTATTTTTCACTTGGAAGAATATAATTTATATATTAATATATTTAAAGAAAATTTGATACAATTCGGATAAAAAATAAATAATGATATAATTTGTTGGACATAATTCTGTATAAAATCATATTTAATAATTTAATAAAAACATTGATTTTAATAATTTTTTTATCATAACAACCACTATTAGAGAATTTAATTATAACTAAATTTTAATATTTATCATATGCAGAGTAATTAACTACAACTATAAAATAAAGTACTTTGTTGAAATTCTTTGTCGGCAGAAAGATATACGAGGACCTTTGAAATATGGTGAACCCAAAATGGTACCTCAAAAATCAAAATGTCTAAAAATATGAAGTACTTTTTAGGAATAATTATAAAATTATTATTTTTTTTTGAGAGACCTAATAGCCCTCACATACAAAAATAAAATAAATAAATAAATAAATCCCACCACTGCCCTGGAGCTTTGGTTGTAGGCCAAAGTGCTGACACTTATCAAAATTGCGTGTTGACTTTATAAGTTTATCATTTTTACATTTCTAACTTGCAAAATCATGTCAAGTCATTTTGGTAAACTTGTACTAGTTATAAATTTGATTAAACTCGTGAGTTTACACACCGAGCTTATAAAATCATATCAACTCACTCTTAAATTTATTTTAACTTTTTCGATTTGATCATGCTTAATGGTTTTGTATAGAAATTTTATAGAAATTTTTTTTGTTAAATATGATAAATTATAAATGCTAAAGGATTTAATTTCAATTATTTGGATTTAAAATATATTAAAATCAAGTTGATGTCATTTTTATATTTAAGTTACTTAATTATATACTATTAACACCTATTTAATGATAAAAGATTTATGATTTAAGTTCACGATACAAATTTATATCAATGTCATAAATTTGATTACACTCACAAAATTAACAACTTTGATCAAGAGACTTTCTACGCAAGGTTCCCAAAAAATGAATGATTAGAAGAACCCAACGAATAACAACTTTCACATAACAAATGACAAGAACAGCTTACTCAATAACAAGTTGCTTATGTGTGTACACTGACAAGTTATTGGTGACAGAAAATAACATGCAATGAAGTAACAAGTCCAACATACATCTTAATTACCTTTGCAATCCAAACTCAAAACATTTATATCTATCCGGAAAATAATTATGTAATCTTTGTGAGATTTACATCTTATATTATAGCAAAAAAAAGATTTACATCTTATATGTATCTCTTTCAAAATGCATATATATTATCCATGTTCACTTTTACGAATATAAGAAATTAGTAGAAATAGTTTTAAGGTATCCTTACACTTCAAGGTTACCGTTCAATTTTGTTTCGAAAATTGTCAAAAAAAAAAAAAAAAAAAAAAAAAAAACAATGATGCATTGAAAGTTTTTCCAAGAACAATGTCATCCCGAAATTTTCTAAATCATAGCAATTTATTTATAGTCTTTATTCAAATTAAGTTTAACTATTAATTGATCGAATATCTTTGAATTGACAGATATGTGTGTCATCCACATTGTTGTCTTTTTCCCCTACAAAATTTAATTTCATTTTGACTCCTTTTATAGGGTGGAGTGAAATTTTAAAATTTTTTGGGACTGTGATTGAAATAAAATTTCATATATATCAGCTGAAATTTTCCCCATAATTTATGCTCCTACTAATATATAGGATCTTGCAGTCCCCATTGCTCATGAATGCACACAAAAAGCAATTTATCATCCATCATTGTCCTGGCACTGCTTCGAGACACATCACTTGGAAGGACATTTACTCAACAATAATATCTGAGTTCTCAAGTGTTACAGCAGGAATAGCTGAGTTGTAGCCGCAAGTTAAACTTCAGGAACTAAATTATGACCAAATTAAAATTATAAAGATTTAGATATACTAAGTCAAAATATAATGATTAAATTACGATGAAGTCAAAACTATTTTTCAAAAAAAAAAAAAAAAAAAAAAGATCAATTACTTTACTTAGCTTGTATTTTTTTTTTCCTATAATTTTCTGTAATATTATACCCTGTCTTTTTTTAATATCATTCTGTCTTTTATTTTGAAAAAAACACACACAACTTGGTCAAATTTGTAAGGTAGGAAATACTTCCCATAGTGGGAGACCACTTACTTCTGACTATTTGGAACCTTCAGTGTAATATCATTATCTTCTGTCTTCATTCGTTTATTCTTCCCCGTGTGGATGTCAGCGAATCTTATTTTCCATTTTTTTTATTTTTTTGGACAAACTGCATTTAAATATTAAAACAAATATGATATCATTTGATTATTCATGCATAATCCAATTGAACGAAGATGTGTGCAATGCAAAGATGCATACGTGTTTAAAGAAAAATAATAATAATTTAACCTCTTTGAGTAGGCAACCTGAATACCAATATTGACACTGCACTGCAAAATAGAATAGAACTAATACCTACCCCGCCGCCCGGGGGGGGGGGGGGGGGAATTGAAATATCAAAATAAATCACAGTGAGAAATGTACAAAAATACCCAGTAAATCCTAATTAATGACCCTGAAATATCTTAATCACTGTGAAGTTTTTAAATACTAGTTTGATACTAAAATTTGTATCAGAATTACCCTAATGCCCTTAATTTGAAATTTGAAAAATAAAATGACAGTAGCAGTTTAATAAGTAATAAATTTAACTTATCAAACAACAATAGTTTAAGCCAATGTCAACTTATTTTACAAAAAAAAAAAAAAATGTTGAATGTCAATGGAAACAATGGTTTAACAAATTTAACTTATTAAATGACAACAACAACCATGACAATAATGACAAATAATTTCATTGAGGGCAATAAGGTCATTTGACAAAAAAAACTAAATTCCAGAATTGTTCCTAAGGACTTCATATAAGTTGAGTTATTTCAAGAGACTATTTTGATCTTATATGTCATGCACTCATGCTCCCTAATTTAGGGGGAGGGAATATCAAGATTTGGGCTTGAATCTTAAAAAAGGCTGAATAGGCCCATTGTGGGTCCGTACCAGCCCACATATATATGGGCCGCAAGATTGGGTTAATGTTAATTTAAGAACTAGGTTTACAACCTATTTTCATTTTGGGCGTAAACAAGTCGAACCGAATGGTCATGAGTCATTGTATTATATTTGACAAACATGTCCAAAACGTAAATTTGACTATGAGAAATGTTCGTTTCAGAGCTTTATGGTTTTTTTGTCGATGTTTTGTATTTAGGAGAGTTTAAACAATACATATACACATGCTTAGTTTTTTTTTTTTTTTCATATAGCTATATGACTGTGTCGGATTCAAGCATTGTTAGGTCGACTAAGGATTTATGCCTTTATATGAACTCTTAGATCTAACCAACAAAGTCTTTTCCATTATAATTTCAAAAGGAGGGATGGAATGTGAGAACTCCCAGAATATGACCACATGCTCTAGTTATTTTATTCATGGGCATTTGATATATGGCCACATTTGTTTCACCATTTTGTAATGAGAACAATAATTCTTTTGTTTGTAAAAAAGAATAGTTTTTAGAAATTTTATTATTTTTTCTAGATCTCTTTCAAATAATCGGAATAAAAAAATTCATATTTTATTAAGTTCTTAATTTTGTGATGTTTGTGTTAGTGCCAACGTTTCACCGAAGAGAGGGTGAATTTGGTGATATTAAAAATTTAATACAAATATAATTAATAACTAAATCGAAAGATAAGAGTTTGAGAAATATCTCCAAAATGTACACAGGAGTTTATACTTGGTTTGGCCTCAACCTCTTAACCTACGTTCGATCCTCATAGCGCCTCGAGATTTTCACTATATTGCTAAGATTCAACAGGTTATTAGCACCACGGTACAAAGAGAATTCCTCAATAAGACATTCACTCCCCCTTACACTTTGTAATTTGATAATCTCACTCAAGGTCCAACTATTTTGAGATTTTACAAAATTGAATAAGATTACTAGACTCTCTCAAAGAGTAAATAGATAAACACTAAACTGCAAATCGAATATCAGAAGATATCGAGAATAAACTGAGCAATAAATGTATAGATGGATTGTCATTCGCTTCGTTAACTTTTTTTTCGACTTGAATGTTGTGCTATTTGTAAGCAGTCGCCATTAATGATCGTTGTGAGCATTCAGATTTGTTTGTTAGAGACAAATTGTAGTCGTTGATGAAATTTAATATTCTATTCCTTTGTCTTCACTTCAACAAATACTTCTGACGAGTCCTCTGTTCTTCTCTACTTTTCATTTAATGTTCTGATAGATTTTTGCTTTTGTAGCTTTTGAAGTTAATTCAAACTTTAATCATCTGAAACTTATACACAAATAAGATTAGTAACATTGAGAAGTGGTATAAGTAATTATACAGTGTAAACAGATGATCATCGAAGATATCAAAACTATTGAGATGTTGATTTTCAAGAGACGATGAACATGCACTCAAATGTGATCCAAAATCACTCAAGTGATGATTTGTCACTCAAGTGCTTGCAGTCAAACTCGAGTTCCCACATGAATTTTGAGTTTGATAGTAAAGTGTAGTAGAAAACTTTATCACTCAAGTGCTTTAATGAGTAAATCGAGTGATCTTTTGTTTGTTTGAAAAATACTACCCTGACTCAAGTGAATATTTGGATCACTTGCAAGCAAGTGATATTGGATCACTCAAGTGATCTTATGAGGATCACATTACTCTTGGTTCATCTACAAGTGTCTGGCTGAATTCTGTAAGTTGGCACTATCACTCGAATTATCACTAATACACTCAAGTGATCTTTGAGCACATCTCTCGAGTGCTGAAAACCATCACTCAAGAGATATGCTCCAACTTCCCAAAACTCTATGAGTCACTTGCAAATTTTTGCAAGTGATGAGGAATCACTCGAGTTCTTAGCACATCACTCGAGTGACTTACGAAACATCGAAAATGAGGATGAATCACTTGAGTGCATTCATCGCAACTCTAGTGATCATCTTAGATCACTTGGAGTGAATAATATTCACTCGAGTACTTGTTGATTTATGTTTATTCAAATACAGTTATATCACTCGAGTGTTTAGAAACACACTTGAGTGACTTAAATCATCAAGTCCACTTCATATATCAAGATTTGTTATCATCAAAATACAATAATATAATAACTAACAGTTTGTATACTCATCATAAGCATTTAAAAATCATATTTATGATAATTTTGAAAAGTTATTTTGATCAAATTATGAAAATAATAATAATAATAATAAGATGCGGTAAATGAGAACAAATGAGATCTGAAAAATTAATAAATAATCATTTTCATAAAAACATATATTACATTGACTACCTTACGTCTTACCTAAATTACATAAACCTCCCCTCTATTTTGGAAACGTATATAGACCTCCCTTAAAATTAAAATGTATGTTACGTAAACTTCTCTTATATATTTGAGATTCCTTTTCCATCCACCCTCGTTAGTTGACTATTAAGTTTGGCTATAAACATTTGTTTTAGCCAAAATACCCTCTTTCAACAAATAAATAAACATTTATATTTGCTAAAAAATAATTTTTTATACAAACAAAACATAATTATAATACATATATGTTCAAAATTTTCAATACATTACACAATTTATTAATTTTTATTATATTATAAATTTTTAAATTTTTTATCATGTTTACTGAAAACTCATTTCTTCATATTATTTTATGCACCATAAGTTATTAATAATGTAAATTTAAGACCTTGTATAACATATTTTATTTTTATTTTTAAAAAAAATTTGATCAAGGGTTCCCCTTAAGGCTTGGAAGACAAAAGGTTCTCATCTCCCCTAACAAATGTGCTTCTCAAAATTTGAACTTGTATTCTTATTCTTACAAAAATAAAGCCCTTACCACCTCAACCAACTGCTTATTGGTTTTAAATCTTAATTTTTTAAATACATTTTTTGCGCAAACATTTATAAACACATTTATTTGAGTGTGCATCTATTAAAAGAATTCATCATATTTTTAATTAGGTTTTCTATGTCTACATTAATTAAGTTAAATAACTCTTTATCTCAATATGAAAATAAAAATTAACAGATAACTATTTGGAAAAGTAAAAAAAAAAAATTAAGAAAAAAAAAAATCTTAAATTACTTTTAAAAAATTAATAAAAATGAGGAAATTAGTAATGATGAAGGGTAAATTAGTAAATACAAATTAATTTAATATAATTTTTAATTAAAAATAAAAATTCTTAACTGAGTTAATAGTTTGAACTTAAATGTATATTTTTAAAATAAATGAAGTCTCGTGTAATTAAGGCAAAATACAAGGAAGATTAGAGAATTTTACGTATAAATTATTTTTAACAAAAATATTTTTAAGCTTAAACAAACAAGTTCAAAATCTTGTGACCATTCATAAACAACAAAAAGAGATGTGCTGCATGATTTAGAGTGATATGATTATACGAGTACTCTAATATTTTGATGACTTAAAAAATATAATTATAAAAAATTTGAATTGAAAAATATGCATATAAAATTATGCGTGTATCAAGTCAAACAACAAGTCAGAGAATGCCTTGGCAAAAAAGAAAGAGAATACATAAACCTAATGATAAAATTATGGGAAAATTAATGATTTATTCATTTTGCTTGTAACTCATTTATAGCTGTGTCCTGAACTTTGGCTTGACTCGACTCAGTTTCAAACTTTTGATTTGTTTATGATTCAATCCCTCATCTTTTCAATTTCTATATTACTACCCCTTCAGTTTTAAGTCATCCTATTCAGCAAAATGGATGATAGCCCTTGCTTCCATCTAAGCTCCACCTAAATTCTTTTTATAAATTTTCTTTTTCCTAGCTTTGATCTGACTCCAATCCTTCATTCTTTTATTTAATTCTTATAAAACGAATCAAGGTGGAGCTTAGGTGGAAGCAAGTGTTATCATCCATTTTGCCACAAAGGATAACTCAAAATTGACAAGGATAACAATAGGATGAATGCACAAATTTAACAATGAACTATTTTTCTATGAGCAACCCAATATGATTATCTTTTCTTGGTTTTAAAAGTAGACATAATCATTTTTTATGTAGCAGTTTTGACAACTCTACTAATGTCCATTACTTTTTTTGCATTGCGGGTCCCATGTTTCTTTAGCTGGCATGTGTATGCACTTGATCAATGCCACGTTTCTTAAGTGCATGCATATGTGAGTTGGAGAAATGTGTGAGACTCACAGTACAAAAAAGTAACGAATGTTAGAGTTGTCAAAATTGTTACCTTAAAAAGTGATTATGTCTATTTTTGGACCCAACAAAAGATAATTTTATTGGGTGCTCGTAGCAAAATAATTCATTGCTAAATTTGTACATTTACTCATAATAATATAAAAATTGAAAAAAATAAGGGATTGGGTCATAAGTAAGTCAAAAGTTCAAAGATTGAGTCACGCTAAATCAAAGTTTAAAGATTGAATAATAAGTGAATTACGGCTTGTTTGGCAACATCAAAGAAGTGTTTTTTAAGTATTTTTCCATAAGCCGAGGCAAAACTCCTATCATTAAAAATTGTAAAAGCATTTTGAAAAGTTAGAATAAACATGCACTTAAAAGTTGAATGACTATAAGTTATTAAATATTTAATAGTCACTTTTGGGAATATGTGTGTTTTATTTAACGTTTTCTTATTTAGATTATTCTCACCAACTAAACTTATCTTGAACCTTTCATAGAGATCAAGATTCTATAGAGCCTGGTTCAATTTTCAATTTTTTTTCATGAATAATTAGTTTTATCACTTTTGCTTATACACTTTTTATGGGAAAATAGAGATAATGTAGTCTGTTTTTTGCCATTCATTTCCCAAATACATGATAGAATTCAATTTTTTTAGCTATGATTATTCTCTTATTAAAGACAATCTTATTTGAGATACTGTTAAATATGAGCACTAAATATAAGCATATCTCTTAAAGAGGTTTAAACCTTAGTTTGCTATATTTTAAAAAGATTAACCCCTTCCACTTTTTTTTTTTTATAACAAAAAAGTTTTGGAGGGTTCGTGATCGGGCCCCCACCAAGACTGGCAAGCCCCGGCCCATGATGAGCACTTACCGGGGACTTACGAGATCGCCTTACCAAAGGAATCCCAATGACGGTAGAGGGATCGAACCCACGACCACCTGTCGCCTAATCCCTAGATCCCTTACCATCTATACTAACTCTCATTGGCTTAACCCTTCCACTTTGATTCGACTCCTAGTAGTCAAATACAATTCAATTACTCAAAGAGGGGAATGACCAAAGATTATGGGCCTATAAGCCCAATGAGAACCCACCAATAAGAGAAAGTAATTCTGGGCCAAAAAGCCCCAATTATAGGCTTGCTCTTGTAAAATTTATACTTTATAAATAAATAAAAAATAAAAAAAAATCTCAAATAAAAGTATTTCTGACCTAGTACATTTAGTACTTAGCTGATTCTTTCAATATTTAGTTAGGGTTCGATCATTAACAGTGTATGTGGAGAAGGTCTCGTAATCATCACTAAAACCTTTTCGAAAGTCTATGATGCGAGGGAATCATCACTGGTATTGGCAATGGATACTCTAGACCTATAAAAAGAAGTATCTTTCTCTACTATTATTATTTTATTCTATAGATTTGGTATGAGTTTGCTCTTATAATTTTTTGAGACACACACACTGACTAGAATCATAAATTATAAATTTTAATTGAGTCATGTAAACGTTCTAAAAAACGACATGAATAAGATTTATGTACAAATGATAATTATTTGGATTGGAAGGAATCAAAAAGCCTTTTACAATCATACTAACTCAAATAATAAATTATAAATTTTAATTGAGTCATGTAAATATTCTTTAAAAAAAAAAAAAAAAAAGATGAATAAGATTTATTTGCAAATGATAATTAAGTGGCCGGATTGGAAGGAATCAAAAGCCTTTTAAACTTATATAGGTTAGTCGAGAGAAAAATTACATTGGGAAGGAATAATCGCCTTTTGGGATATATTATAAAATTATTCTAATTAGATAAAACATATGAGATATTTTAAATATTTGTCACAAAAATCATATCCCTTCAATTTATTATTACAAGTCATATTTTTAAAATTTTTATGGTTCAATTTATAATATTTTACTATCGGCATAATAAATTGGGAAAATCCCATATAAAGCTACTTAAAATAGAAAAATTCTAAATTGGGTTGGTAAATTCAATAAATCTTTAATTGAGTCACTAACCCAATTTAGGAATTTAAAATATGTTTAATTAATACCCTCCACTCTCTCTTCATTAATGAGTTTTATTACTCCCTAACTTATGTTTCTCATGTATATATCAAAATTAATTTTAATACAACAAAATATGATTCGTTCAAATATATTAAATATATCATCATAAGAATAAAAACCTACAATATTTTCAGCAAAGAGTTCATTTTATTAGCATGAACAATTTTTTTAAAGAAAACTTATAATATATGTCACTATAAAAAGGACATATTTTGGTAAATATATTAATTAAGTGTGAATTTTTTTATATTTTTCACACACATATATATAGGTTTTTTTGGGAAAATTTTATATTGATGCAAACCATTTTATGAAACTTTAAGTGCATTTTACATCTTTTTTCCTGAAATATCCATATAAGTATATGAAATTTAAACGTCACTTTTTAAAAAAGATAAATAATATTACTGATTTATATTAAATAATTAAAAAATTGAAATTGAAATATTAACTAAATTACTATCTAAAAACTCACATTTATGTTTTAAAGAAAATTATTCTAGTTTAGATTAATATTGGTAAAAATGACTTTTATTTCAATTCAATTTTGCAAAGGGTGAAGTTGGCATGGGATATGTCTTCTTTCTTTCTTTCTTTCTTTCTTTTTTTTTTTTGGCTAAAGTATACATTTGGTCCTTTATGTTTGCTTACGGTATCATTTTAGTTCCTAACTTTGTAAAGTGCATGTTTGGTCCTTTAATGTTAACACCGTTAGTCTAACTTAACGGAAAATCTTATTCAACAATTTTAGCGATGACTTGTGCAATTAAATGTTGACCAAGCATGCTTATATGTTAGTATTTTAATAAATTAATATTTTAAACCCTATTAATTGAAAAAAAAATCTTCACAGATTTGTTTTGTGGTTTTTCACAATTCGTGGAGATTAAATATTTTTTTTTTGAAGAAAATTAAATATTTTTTAATTAAAGGGTTTAAAATATTAATTTATTAAAATACTAACATATAAGCATACTTAGTCAACATTTAATTGCACAGTCATCGCTTAAAATTGTTGAGTCAGTATTTTCCGTTAAGTCAGACTAACGGTGTTAACATTAAGGGACCAAACGTGCACTTTACAAACTTAAGGGACTAAAATAATACCAGAGGCAAAGATAAAGGATCAAATGTATACTTTAGCCTTATTTTTTTTATCTCAATAACAACTTTCTTTTTTTTTAAAAAAAAACCTCACATTTATTTTTTATCATTAATACAATTAATTGACTTTCAATTAAAATATATTTAATTGATATCCATGATACTATTATGGTATGACATACTTAAATTATTTTTTATTATCCTTTTATATAAAGTCATAGAGCAATAATACTCTTTTAAGAGTGGAGAGAAGAAAGGCTAGTAGAAAAGAGAGGAGGGACATTAAAGTTATTTTACACGGATTTTGAAATCCTAAATTGGGTTAATGACTTAATTAATAATTTGTTGAATTTACCAACCTGATTTAGAATTTTTCTATTTGAAGTAGCTTTATATGGGATTTTCCCTAAAAAATTTATAGTGTTTTACAAAATTTTAAGAACAATTAGTGTTTTTATTTCGAAAAACGCCCCAAAAACATAAACAGAGCTAGTTTAGTATTGACCCCATTAATTTTGGTTCATTTCCTAATGAAATAGTCAACTATATTTAATAAAGGCTATACTAGTATTTAAAAAGATTGAAATATTTTGAAAACACTAATTAATTGATTCATTTGTGCGTGATAGTTAAAAATACCTTATAATGATAAATGAATAGTACAAAATTTCTAATTAAATTTTTTCATCATAAAAATTGCTAATACAAGATTTATAGGACTTTTTTTTTTTTTTTTTTTTGGCCAGAAATAAAACTAGTAATTCCATACAATGAGATATGGGATATATAGGTCATATGGGAAGATAGAGCTTGAGAAAGAATTTACATTTTTAGTTTTTGACATGTCATGTAAATTTATGTTTTTTAAATATGAGGTGTGATATAAAGTCTTAAAAAATTGAATTGATGACAGCTACGGCCGAAAACATTTTCTGAAAAACATGATAATTAAAAAATATTTAGTTGAAAACCGACAATTATATTTAAAATTAAAACCACTCAATTTACAATTTTCTTAAATTGATATTTGCAATCATTTTTAAAAATAAATTAATTTTTTTTTAACCTAACTATCATACTCCATTTTAAATATTGTTGATTTTTAATAGGAAATAATAACAATAATAATAGGTTAAAATATACTTTTAGTCATTTAAGTTTACATGAGATATGTTTTTTGGTCCTTTAACTTTATAAAGTATACTTTTAGTCCTTAAACTTTATAAAGTCGTAAATTATAACCATAGGCGGACCCAGTACATGATTAGGGGGCAAATGTCCACCCTTGAATTGAGGATTTTTTAAAAGAAAAAAAAAAACAAAATAATTAATACATGTTTGAATGATTGTCCACCCTTAATACATCAAGACCGCACTTTATAGTCGGATGAGAGATGAATGGTTAAATAATTGTTTAGTGTATTATATTGAAAAAGATGTATTTGATAGCATTGATAATAAGGCAATTATAATGGAATTCCAAAAAATAAGGCATAGAAGGATAACATTGTAATTATTTTGATTGTAGTATACTTTTTCTTATTAAAATATATGTACTTGAACTTATTGAATGTCCACCCTTCATTGTAATTTATGTAACTGCATTTCTAACAAAGACATAGCCTTACTTTTATAAATTACGGGTTTGTAAAATAATTGTCTCTCTTATTACATCATCGGTATTCACTTGATTTTATGAATATTTTTCTGATATTCTTTTTTTTCTTGTTTAGATTATTTTGTTTTTAATACATTTAAAACTTTCTTTAATTATTAAAAAAAAAAAAATAGGGGCAGCCCGTCAATGGTGCCCCCTCTAGTAATTTTCTAGATCTTTCCCGATTATAACACCATTAATTTTCCTAACGAAAAATGTAAACTCAAGTGATAACGATGTAATTTAAGTGATACTATGTAATTAAATGCTATAACACTTAAATTGAATAATATATAAAATTTGTGTAATTAAATGCTATTGGTCATCACTTAAGTTCGTTGTGTCAACGTTTTTTGTTAGCAATATTAAACGGTGTTAGAATTTTAGGACAAAAAGTATACCTTATATAAAACTTAACAGACTAAAAGTATATTTTAACCATAATAACAATAATAGAGAAAAAGACAGAAAAATACCTTCAACATTGACAAAATATAAATAAAGTATGTTGAATTTTAATAATTCCAAACTGAAGGATTTAGAATTTTTGAAATGTTATAAAATTTGAAAAATTACCTAACTACTCTTAGTTCTTTTTAAATAAAAATTTCTCAACCCCCTTACCTATTGCCGGAGCCCCAACAACGACGGTCACTAGAGCTCCAATACTCTTGCCGTGTCCAACCTTTAGAGCTCCAGAGCCCTAATATTTTTTTTATTTCTCGTAAAAAGTTATCAATATAAGTATTTAAATTATT
Organism: Acacia acuminata; assembly: GCA_019022655.1. Taxonomy (NCBI): domain Eukaryota; kingdom Viridiplantae; phylum Streptophyta; class Magnoliopsida; order Fabales; family Fabaceae; genus Acacia; species Acacia acuminata. The sequence continues at coordinate 305,179 of JAFJYI010000195.1, read as the reverse complement.
AATAGCAATACTAAAGTTGTAAACGGCGGCTAATATATTTTTTTTAATTTCTCAAGCAAAAGTTGTCAATATGGATGTATAAGTTGTTTTTAGTGATACTAACTCATGCAAATACCCTATTTACAACTTTAATATCGCTATTAAAAATTCAACTATCAATATTGACGAATTTCTCCTGAATTTTTTTTTTAAAAAAAAATATTAGGTTGACATTTACAATTTTAGTTCTCTATTAACAATTGGCAAAAAAAATATATATATATATTAGCTTGTCGAGCTCTAGTCGTTGGTCGCTCTAGCAAGGTTACCGAGCTCGAGCTCTCGGGCCGAATCCCGAAGGGGGGTTGAGGGTTTTTTATTTAAAAAAATGAGGGTAGTTAGGTAATTTCTTAAATTTTGCAGCATTTCAAATTACTCCTTTTGAAATTCAACATACTTAATACTTATTTATCTTTTACCAATTTTGGTGGATTTTTTTTTCTTTTTCTCATAATAATAAATAATAATAATAACAATAATTTTCTCATATTTTCCAAAAAAAATAAATAATAATAATAATAATTTTCTCACATTAAATGCATCATGTGGGGGTGGTTTGGAGGAGAGAAGGATTGCATGTGATTTGAGGGGGTTGGGTGGCAGAGGAGGTGGGACCCCCAGACCTGAGGGATTTGTGTCACAATTAATTGCACCACGTGTTTCTTCAATCTTCTAAAATGAGACTCACCTTCCACGTACTGTCCTAGACTCCTAGCTTCTCCCCTTTTTTTTTTTTACAGTGAGTATTTGTTTTCTTTTGCCCTTCCTATCATCAATCCAAACCCCTTTTTTCAAATTTAGGTTAAGGTTCATCGAGTATCTTGAAATTTTTTCAGGAAATGTTTAACACCTTAAAATATTTTATGGCTAATCCAATATTCTAAATTATTTTTTTAAGTACGATCCAACACACTAAAATACTAAAAATAATTTAAAGTGTTAGATGTACATTCATTTAATGGACATTTGGAGTAGTTAATAGTGAGGCTAAAATTACTTCTAAAAATTATTTTAAGAGAAAATTAATAATTTAATGGCAAATTTACAATATAAAATATTTCAAGATATTGGGTGCATTGAAAAAATATTTCAAAGTAATGAATGAACCATAAAATACGCACATTAAAAAAAAAAAAATTTGCTGGATTTAAAGGTTTACCCTTTTTATTTTCAAAGGATTCTCTCACTTAATTTAGAGGGTTACCTTGTGTGATTTTATAAGAATAAATTTAATTAACATGATAAATTGCAATTGTTTAAAAATAAAAATTTCAAATAGCTATTAAAAACAAAGCATATATTCTAATGTAAATGTTCACTAAAAAAATCCATTGTAAATGAAGTATACCCATCAAATTTTACTACAGTTCAAAAGTCATTAACTTACTTTAAATTTTTTTTAATCGATTAGCTTTTTTTTGCCTTTTAATCGATTAGTTTTAAATAAATAGATTTTATCTTTTCCAAGAAAATTTATATATGTGAATGTGTTTTGTGAATTTTCTCATGCACATTATGTAAAATTAGACCTAAATCATATGCTATACATTTGATGAATAATACAATATGATTTATAATAGATTTTCTGTTAAAATATTTCTTTTTTCTTTAATGAAATATGTAGAAAACCCAAAAGTAAATGGGATATATGGGATCTAAGTTCAAAGAAAAAGAACTAGAGTTGCAGATCATTCAGAGAGATATCAAACAAATTGAACTAGGTATGGCTAAGAAGCAATCAAAAATCATATATGATTTTGATTTATTTTTTTAAAATGTATACCTTACCCAATTTTTTTAATCTAAATTGACCTCATGTGACACATTGATGAAGATAAACAAGTTTATGCGCTCACCGTTGGAATGAGATTTGCACTGTCTAAATATAGTTTCAAAGGTCTAAATTTAAAATATTCAATTGCCATTGCCTTAGTAAGCCTTGAGGCGGAGCTAATTCTCCCACGCCCGGGTTGACCACGCCCCTTCTCCTACTATGTGTATCAAAAAAAAAATATTCAATTAATAGTTTTTAAAGTAGTTATTTTTTTAAAAAAAATGATAATTTAGATATTATCTTTATTTTCAATTATATAATTTTTCAAAAAATTTAAAAATTTAAAAATAAATCTCGACCATCCAAAATGGTCCAGATTTTAGTGATGATTTTCTTATGAAAAGATAATGAGCGCTGAAATTAAATCCTTAATGATGATTTGCTTATTTAAAAGTTTTTTATGCTCACCAATTAGAAATTTTATGTATAAATCAGACATTCTTTATGCTGCACTAAATTGTAAAAATTAGTAAGGCAAATATCCCTACTATATTAACCAAAAACTTTACTCTCCCTCCCCTCCCACTCCCTTCCCTCAAACCAAAAAAAACCCTACATGTTTATTCTAATTTTGAAAGGCCTATCATTGGTACTCATGAAGGAATGAGAAAAAAACAAACAAAACAATCCAAAAGTAAGTTATCTTCCAACTAGCTTTCATTTTAGTTCTCAGTTCCCTTTTTATCTAGGGAAAATTCTTTTCAAGTCTTAAAAAATCAAGAAAATGTTAAAAAAGTTCTAAAAAAAAATTTAGATGTCAGAAAAGTCTCAAAGAGTTGTTAATCCCACATATAGGAGTTGTTAATCTCACGAGAAGAAGTTGTTAAAGGGACTTTTCTAACATCTGAATTTCTTTTAGAAGCTTTTTTGACATTTTCTTATTCCTTTGAGACCTTAAAGAAATTTTTCCTTTTATCTATCGTTTTGGGTTAAAATTTAAAACTTCTTCCTATTTTTCATAAGGACGCATTGCTTGAACCAAATAATTGCATCTAACTTATTGCAATACAAACTAATTAACATTCACTTTTTTTCTTTTTTTGGTTAGAGAAGTCAAAATGAATCAGATAGGTTAAATGAGTCAATACCACCCTAAGGTATGGGTTAAACGAGTTGACTCGTTATAATTTAGTTTCATAAAAATTAAATCTTGATTTACTGAATACATTTAAATAAATAAAAAAAGAACTTTAAATAAGATAAATTGGTATAAAGGACTAAAATGTAAATTTATTTATTCAAAATAACTAAAGAAGTGATAGCTTTGATACAAGATTATTTGAGAGCAAATAACTTCTTTGTTATATTTCAACATGAAAGAAACATTACATCATAAGGATGGATTATTATTTTGGATAAATATAAGAGATATGGGCATATATCAGGATATAAGTTCTTATATTTCATAGTTTGGTCTTAACCAAGTCTTTTTAGCGGATCAATTTAATGTAAACTTTTTTGGTTTCCTAGACTCTTGCGTCCCTATCTACACTGACATGTGAGGTAAAGAGTTATTATGTACTATTCCCTCCGGCTATAATTATAAGACTAGTTAATTTTTTTTGGAGAGATTAATGAAGCTAATTAAATTACTTTAGAGTATTTTTATTTTTATTTTTTTCTTCAAACTAATTAGGTTAACTAATAAACTAATATATAATTTAAAGATACACAACATATGAAATGATTAAGTACTTATTTGGCTTCCTTAATCTCCCCAAAGAAACTCAACTAGGTTTTATAATTATGACCAGGAGGTAGTACCTCTAATCCTAAATATAAGATCCAGTTGATTTCTTTGATAAGGTTAAGAAAGTTAATTAAATTACTTTATAATTATTTATATTTTTTTGTTTTTTTCTAAACTAATTTTACTGACTTATAAATTGAAATATAATTTAATCATACACAACATATAATATAATTAAATAACTTATTTAGCTTCCTTAATATCTCTAAAAAATTTAACTAGGTCTTAAATTTAGGATTAGAGGTATTACTAATTATCATTTTTTTTAAAGAATGCATTTGACTTACTTTCCAAAAAAAAAAAAAAAAAAAAAAAAAAAAAAAAAACATCCAGTGCAAAAAGACTTTCTTATATTGTTAAAGGAAGTATTTGAAATTTTTTTGTGCTAATACCCTATATTATAGAATCTTAAAAATCATAGGCAGATGCATGAAACCTATTTGAAGCTCACTTGTAAATCTTAATAATATGCAATACACCTTCAAAATCCTAACTTTTTTAGTCGATTTTGCTATCAATAAGTCTGCTTTCATTCTTGATATGCCAATTTTCCTTTTTCAAATAAGGCACCTAAGCCCTAAATAAAGTCCTACATATAGGCATGGGATGATGAGATCCCCAATGAAAAGTCCTAAAAGAGTGGCCTCAACAAGGCAATGGCAATGAGTTATTTAGTCACGTGAAGGGATTCCCCTCCAAACACTCAGAACAGAACTCAGAGCTTAGAAGGTCAAACCCCTTCTTGTCTTTTTCATATTTGGTCTGCCCCTTTTCCTGTCATTTTCTCTTTTACTGTAAACCTTTCAATTAATAATTTAATTTACTATTGTTTTATTATGAAATCCTCTGACAAAAAATAAAAATAAGAAAAATGAAGCTCAATTGGGCTGAAGAGAAAATTTTAAATAAATAAAAAAATTTAGAAAAAGATCTGGAGAAATAATTTATGTGATAAACACCATATATATACATATCAATTATAAATACATATTTTATTTAGAAAAATTCTTTAAAAAAAATACTACTTGAATTTCAAGAATTTAAATAGGTGATTTTCAAACAAAATGAGTTGTCAATTACTTTATTATTCTTGTTAATCTCATCACTGTTGTTGTCAGCAGAATTTTAAACTTCAAGTAATATTTTTCTGTCATTTTCTCTTTTTATTTATTCCCCATTTCTCAAATTTTGCAATACCAACCTTACTTGTATATTTTTTTTTTCATTTTTATATCTTTTATATTTTTTATCGATATGTATAGTAAAAATATTTATGTGACAAATCATTCTCTGCCATAAATATATAATATAAATAATGTGACACACACACACACCCACAAAAGCGCACTCAGATATGATGGCCAAAAAAACACAAATTCCACCTAAGGATTTACTCCACCTATCCAAAATATAAATAATCATTTTCAACTACCTTATTAGAATGAAGAAAAATAGTCAACTCATAAAATATAGTAGTACTACCTCCGGTCCTAATTATAATTATAAGATCTAGTTGATTTTTTTTGGAGAAATTAAATAAGTTAAATAAGTTATTTAATCATATCATATGTTATATATCTTTAGATTATATATTAGTTTATTAGTCAAACTAATTAGTTTGAAGAAAAAATAACAATAAAAATACTCTAAAGTAATTTAATTAAAACTTCCTTAATCTCTTCAAAAAAATCAACTATGTCTTATAATTAAGACTGGAGGAAATATCTTAAATCAAATTTCACTTTGTCTCTAATCAAATTCAAATCAAATATGTCTCACTTTTCTCTCATTGCCATTTTTCAATATCTCATTTGTATCACCAAGATAAAGTTAAAAAAAATAAAAAATTAACAGTAAAATCTCATTACTTATAGTATTATTTTGTTTGACCTTATATGTTACTTATGATATGCATCAATAATTTATTAATTTTTTGTAAAATGTGTCTTGTATTTTAAACGACAATGAGCAGAAGATTACTGCTGACAATATCGGACAGTCAACTTATTTCATTCTTCGAAGTCTGATGCCTCATTAATTCCTGTTGGAACTATCCTCTTGTTTTGATTCCTCACTAACATATTCTTTTTTTTTTTTTTTTTTTCGAGTTTTTTAATTATATATTCATCACTCCACATCAGGTTTGTTTGTTTATCAAAATAATATATATATATATATATATATATATATATGAAAGGATATGCCAACGACGGTTCAAACTTCAAAATATGACAAAATCATTGTATGGATCTCAAAATGAAATTTATAACAACTTATATATTATTCACAAATTATTAATTTTCACATTGCAATCCACCCTTAAGAAGATTGAAAATGGTCTTCATAATATGTTTTTATTTTTGAAATTACTGAGTTGGTAAATGTATACTCTTATATATAATAATATAAAATTTTGAATAAATAAAATTATTCAAAAATCATAAATAATTTTATTTACGTTTTGAGATTTTACAAGGATGAATGTAGTTAACATTCTGTTAACTGTATTCTACAATTTAAATGGTAAACAATATGTGCAGGAACTGTTTATTGATTGAAAAAAAAAATAGTATTTAGGATCTAAAATGTAAATAAAAAATCATATAAAATAGGATAATTATTAATCCACTTGTATAATATTAATTAATTTTTTTTTGGGTTGCCACCAGTTCACCGGGGCAAACTAATTCAGATCGACCGGGTCACGCACCAAGATATGGTGGGTGAGTCTCCCAAAAATTTTTTACATTCACAAGACTTCGATATTAATTAATTTTTTTCAACACAAAATTACATTTATGTCTTACGAATTTTTTTCTATGCAGCGATTTTCATTAAATTTTGAAAATTTTCAAATAAAATATTTCTTCTTCATATTTGTTTAAAATAACATATTTTTTTAAGAATTTTAATTTAATTTTTTGTGCTTGTTTGGAATAATGACTTGAACTTTTAAAAACAATTTTCAATCACGATTTACGATATATGATATAAATATGATAGAAGAGTTTTGTATTGATTTAAGTGAATAAATACTTTGAGATCCCAAATGTGATCAAAACAAACACAATATAACTTTTTGGCTGGCTTTTGCACGAGGAAGGGTGAGGGAGACCACCGGACCCACAAGAGGGGAGAGGTGAATCTAGTTTTTCTCATTATTCCTTATAATTTTTAAATCACGTAAATCAACTCAAATGTTACAATACTACTTTAACTTATCTTTTATCTTTCTCATCAATAATTTAGATAGACTTATAAAAAATAAATAGAAAAAGAGATCAAGAAGATCTCCTTCCTTGAACAGGCTTCTCCCCTTTGCGACTTTGATCCGCTGCCATTAAACGCCCGTTTCATGTGCAAAATAGACATTTGAACCTTAACTTGTGAAAGAGAGGGGTAGTGTGGACTGTGGAGGTGATGCCAGCTGCCAAGGCGAATGGGGAAGACATCTCCAGGAGTCAAAAGAGTTGAGGTAAAATAACATTTTACTTTTAAAAAATTCAAATACTATGGATAAGAAAATTAATTTTCTTTTAAAAAAATATCTGGGTAGTATTTAAATTTAAAACAGGAAAGTATAAGTTTCAAGCTATAAATTTACATCAATTTTCAATTTAAGTCTTGTGAATTTATAAAATATATTTTTAATTTCTTAATCTTAATATCGCCATTCTCGTTTAATTGATGTTAAGAATTCATATATCGCAAATCTCATTTAATTGATGTTAAGATTAAAAAACTTAAATTGTGCGCTATGAACGGACAAGAATGACTACAATTTGATATAAATGTGGAGAACAAAACGTATACTTTAGCTTATTTTAGTTTTTTATAATAAAAAAGTTCAAATAAGTTAGGATTTAGGACTCATTAGAGTTAGAATATGCTTCTAACTTGAAAAACATTCAGAAATATACTCGCAAATTGCTTACTAACAAGATCCTTAATACTTTAACCTAATTTAGATTTAAATACTGCCCGTTTAACTTTTTTAAAAAAAAAAAAAAAAAAAAGAATTGTCATCAACAATATTTTGATTTTTTTAAAAGTAAAAAGTTAATTTACTTTATTTTGTTTTAACTCGTGGAGATGATGTCTTCCCCATTGGCCTTGACAGCTGGCATCACCTCAACACTACCTCTCTATTTCACAAGTCAAGGTTCCAAAAAAAAAAAAAAAAAAAAAACAGAAGAGCGATAAGAAAAACGGCATATATTCCGAACATGGGACACCGCGCTTCGGGTTTTCCGATAAACGACAGAGACAGATCCAAACGAATTAAATATTATTGGACTTCGCGGTCAGCCGCTCGCCACTATGGTACACAAACGCCATCGCGTTTCGACTTAAACATGCTTTTTCCTTTTTTGTTTTTTTGTTTCTGGGATTTTTTTTGGTTGAATCTCCCAGTACTTTGCGCCTGCCTCATCAGTTTGTTTTTGTTCGAAAAGGAGTCTGACTTTTTCAAAACATGCTTTTTTTTAAAAAAAAAAAAAAATTTAATTGAGCCCCTCAAAAATCTCATGTTCGTGTGGCAAGTGCTCGCTGATTTACCTTAATTCAATTTTTTAATGTTGGACATTGATATTAGTCCGTTTTGACTTAACTTAAAGGCTTCCATTCAATTTTATTTTAAAAAAATGTATGGAGGATTGAAACAGGGTCAAGTTCAGTTTTACAATCATTAGTTAAATGGTTACATTTTCTAGAATTTTTTTGGGAAAAAACATTTTTTTTAAATAAATAAATAAAAAATTGGTAAAAATATATACTTGGTCCTTTTAACTACAAAGTTTCATTTAGATAATAAAATTTTAAAAAGCATGTTTACAGTCCTTTTAACCATAACATATTATTCTCAAATGATGATTTTATTGCAACTATTATTATTATTTTGAAAATTAAACTTAACATGTGAACATATAAAAATGTTTTTTTTTCCCAACATTTAAATTTTCAATATCATCATTTTTTAAATAATTTAGAGTTAAATGGCCAAAAAGATATTTTATAAAGTTAAAGAATCAAAATACAACCCTACTTAAAATTGTAGGACTAAATAAATTTGTCCTGAAAAATAAAATATTCAGAACTTTTGGTATTTTGGTGCCTTTTATTCTACAAAATTAGTAGAAAAGAAGGAGGCAACATCATTTTTATTACTGATAAGGTTAATAATTCAAACCGTTTCCCCTTATTTCAGCTCTATTTCAAAAATGTTTTTCGAAGTAATATTTAAATATTTTTTTATTTTAAAAAATTGTTCATAAAAATTCTTCAGCGTTATTATTTCAAAAACATAAGATAGAGAATAAAATCAAACATACTCTTAAAGAGAATTTTCTCATTATTTTTGTTTTACTGAAAATGAGCAAGCTCATTCAAAATAATTTCAAAATTCTTTTTAGTAAAAAAATTTCTGAATTTTGATCCTTAAAGGGAATTTTCCCTTCAAACTTTTTCCTACTAATGGCTTGTATATGTATTAGAAAAATTTGAAAATAAAAGGCAGAAACTTTTTAATTTACATGTGATTTTATCATGGTTTGTGAAACCAGACCGGACCGGCCGGTTCAGACCGGGAACTAGCCGTGAAACCGGTCCGGTTTGGTGCAAAACCGGACTGACCCAGTGAACTCGGGTTAACCCGGTGAAAACCGGTGTAGCCGTTACAAGGGTCAACCCGGTTCCTTTTTTTTTTTTTTTTTTTTTAATATAAAAGGCAATCTAATTTGAATATCTCAATATGTCACAAGTATATCTAAATATATCACAAGTATTGAAGTATATGGTTATTTTACTACTGATCTAAAGTATTGAAATGATATATAGTATGTGAAATTTAGGTTGATGTGATGAGAAATTAATTATTTTCAAATTTTTTTATATCTCACCGGTCTCGCCCGGGTTGACTCCAGACTGACTCCGGTCTGACCCACTAACCCTTAACCCAATACCTCACGCGGTTTAGTCACCGGTCGGGTTTTCGAAGCTTGGATTTTATACTAATGATATTGGATATGAGAGAGCTTTAAGAATTACGTTCAAGGTACTTAAAAATCAGACCAGAATTCATTGAACCAAGTGAAGGCTTAAAGTCGCGGTTCAAAAGTTAGGTGTCCGACTAGAATCAAACATGCGCATAAACTACAAACAAATACTTCATTTGATGATAAATATAAAATATAGTTGATTTTTTTTAGATATTAAAAAGGTTTGTTAAATTAATTTAAAATATTTATATTTATGTCTTTTCTCTAAACTATTTTACCTAACGTGTACATTGATATATAATTTAATGATACATAATATATGATATTATTAAATAATTTATTTAACTTCCTTAATCTCTCGTAAAAAAATTAACTATATCTCGTATTAGGACCGTAATAAAATAGAGCTAGTCAAACACAAATATAATTTTTGTTCAAAAACACAAATATAACTTTATGGATAATGATGAAGGAAGCTGGCCACCTCTGCCATTTGTTTTAGAGTTAAATAAGCTGGCCACTCTTATTTAGCCTTAAGTATACAGATCTCTCATATATTTTACAGACATATACTTAAGTCCAAGCCGTTAGCTCTATTAATAAAATTTTAAAAAGAATCAACAAATTTATTTTAACTCAAACTTATATAAAAATAAAAAAAAACCTCCTATTGATAAATTATATATCGATCATATTTAGATCTAAACGGTCCCTTGATTAGCTGTATAAGCTGCTTTTTAAAAGTGATTTATGATATACAAGGCAAGCATGTAAGAGGAGTTTTGTCTTGATTTATGTAAACGTGTTTTTTCAACGCCAACCTAGATAACTTCTGCCACCACAGTTCTCTATCTGTTGAGTTAAAATTTGCACATATATATATATATATATATATATATAGTTTATTATATTTGATACAAAATATGTGTTTGATATATATTTTTATTTATTTAAGAAATTAAAATAAATAAATTTTAATAAATATGATGACAAAGTTAAAATTATAAATTTTGCAACATATTAAATAGTTCGAAAATCTAATACAATTAATTCTTAGTTGTATAGAGTTAAAATTGTAATTTTTCAACATATTAAAAAGTTCGAAAATCGAATAGAATTAATTCTTAGTTGTATAGATTTTTTTGGCTTATATATATGTGTTAAAATGATTCTAATGTTAATGAGAGACATTTTGATAAATAAATAAAAATTTAAAAGTCAAACTTAACAGTATACTAAACTTATATATATGTGTGTGTTAAAATGATTCAAATGTTAATAGGGGACATTTTTGTAGAAAAATAATAATTCAAAAGGGATTCGGTGTAAGAAAGACAAAATAGATAGATGGTTAGAGTATTATACTCTTTATTTTATAACTCTATTTAAGTACTGAATTTCAGTTTATACTAAAAAAATGACATTGTTTTGAATTTAATAAGAAAAAATAAAATAAAATTCAACCAGCTGACTCACACAATCCGCTGGATTGACTCAGCTTGCATCTGGTTAATCCCAAAGTGAGTAAGTGACCATAAGCCTCTCCTTCCTCGGAAGCGATTTCCTCGGTAGGCACCTCGATCCCCTCGCAAAGATCTCAACCATCCAAAAATGAATCTAACTACCCGAGAGAGGGATTTTTAAAATTTTTATAAGAACCGTGCGTGGTATTTTTTACTGCGTGCCGTTTTTGACATTAATGATTCTGGACCTTTGGATTAACTTTTGAACGAATTTGAGATGGAACAATCCCGAGATATCAAGGATCCGATACTAAGACAATCCGATCCCCCTTCCTCGTGTCAATTGATTATTGAGATCCGCCAAATTTTCATGTCACTTGGTTGAGCCGCTTGAATTTCTCTACCAAGTCAACAATCAACCTTAAAAATTAAAATGTAAATATTTTTTCGCCCATACTTATATCAAGTTCTCTCATTAAACATGGCCATATGTCCTTTTTTTTTTTATCTAGGTTTATCATTAAATAATAATAATTCAAAAAAGGACACATGGTCACATTTGATTGGAAAATTTAACGAAATATACAAAGAACACGATCTAAGTATTTTCTTTATTTTTTTAAAGGGTCAATGTGCAAATTTATTCGAAAGTTTTCGGCGAGGAGTAATGTTACCTTAGAAGTTATTTTAGGTTTAATATTACCTTAAAAGTGTCAAAATAGAGCAATATTGCCTATTTCCGTTAAAAAGTTAATGATCAATATCAATTTTTTAACGTTCTAATGAAATATGACAACATTGTTACATTTTGAAATTTCAAAGTGACATTGAATCTAAAAGAAATTTTAAGACAATATTACTCTACAGAGAAAATTTCTAGGACAGATTTGCATCTTAATCTATTTTTTAAAATAAAATTAATATTAGTATGCTATCCGTTCGTTTAGTTGGGTATATTAAATAATACAGTACAAAAAGTAAAAATAAGGGTCCTTCCTTCATTATCCATATTTCTTGAGAGAGAGAGAGAGAGAGAGAGAGAGGCCCACATCACAAGCATTTAACTTTCTCAAGAGAAGCTGTTGGCCATGACGGAAGAGAGAGAGATGTCTGTCGCTCTTGGGGATCTTATTATATATATATATATATATATATATATTTTTTTTTTTTTTTCTATAAGGGATCTTATCATATGCTGCTTATGGAAAAAGAAAAAGACGACGCTTCCAAGTAGCTCCCCATAGTTTCGCTTTCACCAACCAAAATTGTAAATTATTCATTTTAAACATCAAATCATTTTTAAATCACAGTTATGAAAGCTTAAGTACCCATTCATATACATGCACTCAAGAAATCATATTTAACTGAAAGGCATTATTGATTACATTCCCAAATTTTGATTCAATACAACTCCATACTTATAGTTTATTGAGTTAAAAAATTATAAGAAATTAATTATATTGAGTTAAAACAAATTATAAGAGTTAATGGATTTCAGGGACTGAATTGTCACGTGTTAAAATTAATAAAAATCTAATTTAAGCACCAAAATTTGTATTTTGTTTAAATAAAATAAATTGAATTTGAGTGTATTGAAATGTAACCTATGCTTTTGGAAAAATCATCCCTAATTAGGATTTTGCTTTTCATTTAAATAAGTTGAAGTTCAATATATCTTCAAGTATTTTGGATTCATTAAAAAATAGTAATTATACAAAGGCTCAATTTTTTTTTAGATTATATATATATATATATATAATTATAATTAATTGGAATAAATAATTATTCATATTTAAAAACAATTATAATTTTTGAAATATTTTTAGTTATGATGAAATATTCATTCTATATATTTATAAGACTCATCCTCCAGTCTTTACCATTACAAAATATGATAAATATGTAGACTCATTTTAAAAAAACTCCCTTCTTCACCACTAATCAATCTTGTCCCAAACTTAATAAAGTGTAATTTTTAAAAAGTATAAAATTTTTCTAGACTTTACTTATTTTTTTAATTATTATAATTTCTCATAACAAGAAAATGACTGAATAAATTATAGTTAATTAATAATCATATTAATTTTGTACTAAAAAATATTATTAAAATTTCTAGTGCAAAGTATTTAAAGACGCCTATGGCCTTTTAATTTAATGGCACAAGAGCCTTTTTTAGGTGGGTATTGAAGATTAATTGCATCTAAATTTTTTCTTACAAATTTTAATTTTATTAGGTTTTCCAAATGTGAAGGGTAAATTTTGGCATCAAAAGAAGGGGAAAAACAATAGTTCGTCTCTTCCTCAATCACACTTTCCCTCTCGTCCTCACACTCACAGTCACAGATCTCTGCCAAATGACAGGGTAGCAAAAAGCTTGCAAAAGGAGCAACAAGCCAAAACCCAAATTCCATAGGGTTCGTTTCTCTTTCTCTTTCTTTTTACTTTCTTCCATGTCCTAGTCTGCTTGAGTTGTCCTTGACTGTATCAGACAAAAGCTTCCTCACTGTACACTCCTCTTCGCCCACCACCCCCATACCCTCTCCGTTCTATCTCTTTCCGCCAGCTTTCTTACTCTGATTCATCCCAATGTGTCACTGCAAGCTTCTTTTGGCTGTTCCTCTCCGACTGTGAATCGGTGAATTTTCGTTTCTTCTCGAGTATGGGACGAAAATGTTTGAAAATTGTCACTGGCTCGTATAATTCGGTTTAGTTCTCTCTGCGTTTTGTGCGTTCTCTGCTTTGTTTACTCCTTTACCCTGTGGAGAATCAAAACCTGTGAAGAAAAAAAATGAGGAAGCATGGATGGCAGCTTCCGTACCATCCTCTCCAGGTGGGTGTGCGAATTTTTACACGAATTGTTTCTTTTGTTTCAATGGCGTTAGTGTTATCGTTTGACATGATCACTGTCTCTCCTCAGGTGGTGGCCGTTGCTGTGTTCTTGGCTTTGGGTTTTGCCTTCTATGTGTTCTTCGCTCCTTTTGTTGGAAAGAAGATGTTTCAGTACGTTGCAATGGGCCTGTACACGCCTCTGGTAAACCGACCTTCGTTTTTTATTCCTGCGCTTGTCTGTACGCATTTTATTTCATCGTTATGTTGGTGGGTGGAAGGGATGAGATCTGCAATTGTTGCTTTTTGATTCTTGTTTGGTTCCATGTATGTGTGATCTTATTAGATAACTCTAAGTTTGTTGTGGAGTGCGGGTAATTTATGAGGGACATATATTTGCTTGTTACTTGTTATCACTTCACTCCTGAAGTCTCTTTCTATCACTCTCTCTCTTTTAACTCAATTTTTCCCCAAGAGAATAACCATTTCAAGGTAAGCATACTAGAATTGAATTAGTTATGTTATGTTATTATCGTGATCTAATTCCTGTACCCTTCTTCTTATTCTCAATATAACATTTGACTTTATGTTCATTGGCTTTTCTGGCATAGACACGTAATAAATTCTCAAAAGCCAGACATTTCAAACTGACTTTTACGGTTCCAATATGAACTGAATTATCAATATTAAATTCTCTTCAGAGTGACTTAACAATCCTGGCAACATATGCTGCTGGATTGACTTCCTGATGTCCACACTTGTTGAAGTTGTGGAATGAGACATCCATGGATTGCAGAGAAAACTTTATTTGTAATTGTAGGTGGCTGTTTAAAACTGTGACAAAATAATTTGCATCATCCTGAAGAGTTATGGAACCAGATGGAAAGTACTAGCAGTTCAGAGTGTATTCTTACTGAACTTGGGGATTTGAGCAATATAACTTTCCATTTTCTATCATGTCAGCCTACTAGCCCAAATTGAATATAAAATATTCAAGTGGAGGTTGAAACTTGCTGATTTGTTCCTTAGAAGAGGTAGCACAGATGTTTTGCTTTCAATTTATTAGTTTAGCCGTGTGGATTGTGGCATCAGATAAGCAAAACTTTTGCAGTTCAGTAAGATTTTGTGGAAAACTACACTATAATTTTTGTTAAGTCTCTTACTAATATGAATTGTTGGCATGGATCCCTGATCATGAGATGCAATTAAATGGTTGACTTTGACTGAATAATCAGTTACTCCAAGTGGGAATGATTCATCCAATTGGTTGGTGGATTTCGGGCTTTCTGTGAACTGAGATGCAGAAACAGGAAACCAATCAGCAATGACGGGATTATATAAATGTCTTGGGGGAGGATTTGGCTAAGATTGGCTACCCTCTGTTGTCTTTTCAAGCCTTTTAGACCATTTCTACCAAAGGCTGCATTTTTTCAGCTGAACAAAGCTGCATACTCTGTGGTGGAAGAATACAGATTTTTTTATTTGGTACAAATAAATAAGAACTGTTTTGATCTGTAAGCTGTTAAACAATACCTTAGCTTGGACCTAGAAGTTCACTTTCATTGCTAGGACAGATAAAACTTAAGTAACACTTGGCATCTATCTAACGTGGCTTGTGGTGTATTTCTTGTTGTTTGCACTCTTTCTGCTTCTACCACATAAATTTGTAGAATTGATATTGCTCCTAATCATTTAGTTAGAACTGACCATGATCTGGTACTTAAGTGCTTGAAACAATTAATATTATGATAAACATTTTTATTCTGTAATGTAATACGTATGCTTTTACTTTTTGAAGGGAACTGTAACAGAATTGAAGTTACTTTTCCCTTATTTTGAATTGCATGGATGACATGATCCGTTTATCATTTTTCAGTAATGTTTCGTCTTTTTTTCCAGATTACTTGTGTGTTTGGGCTATACATATGGTGTGCGGCAGCTGATCCTGCAGATCTGGGGGTCTTTAAGTCCAAAAAGTATCTGAAAATTTCAGACAGTAAAAAGCTTGCTGTACAGAAAGAATCTAAACTTGGTGGGCAATCAATTTCATCAATAAATGATGCAAATGCTTCAACTGTTGAAGCAAAATCTATTGACAAGGAAGCATTGGGCACAGAAGCAAGTTTGAAAGAGGCAGCTATATCAATAGAGCAGGATGCATCATCACTGCATTCATCCTGTTTAATGTTGCTGTGCTCTCCCTGTGCCTTTATTTGTGGATGCTCTAGTTCAAGTGAGGAGTCCTCTGACCAGCAAAAAAGTGAAGATGGCATGTTTTACTGCAATTTGTGTGAAGTGGAGGTCTGTGAAATCAATTTAACTTAAGATTTTGTTCATCCAAGAAAATTTTAGAATTCACTTTATAAAATACAATGTGGCTTACTTCAACTGCTATGTCTGTCATTCATGCCCTCTGATATCATGCTTCACTATATTACTTGTCTCATTATTGGCCTAAAATGCGTTTACAGGACTTTACATTCATCCTGACAATTTTCAATTTTGATTACGGGAGTTTAGTTCATTGAAGAATATCATTGTTTCAGGTCTTCAAATTCAGCAAGCACTGCAGGGTTTGTGACAAATGTGTTGATTGCTTTGATCATCATTGCAGAGTATGAGAATCTGATTTCTCATTTCTTTCTTTATCATTTGCTATATGATTTTAAGGCCTGTTGTTTTTGGGTTTTTGCAGTGGCTTAACAATTGCGTTGGGAAGAAAAACTACAGACAATTTTTTACCCTCATGGTCGCTGCTCTCCTCTTGGTAAGCAAGATTGTTCCCCCAATGTCTTGCTTATCATTCTTGCTGTCATAACCAGCCTTTCCCATATGACCTGCCTCAGATCCTGTGTAGAAATACTCTCAATAAAATCTTCAATCTTCTCAGAAACTTCTTTAGGCCCCCCCCAATTAGAGTAAAGTTCACGACATGGTTTATGAGTGTATTATCTCATATGTGCCTTGGATGATAAAGAATGTTCCTTTTGATATATGATTTTAGGTTTTCCCATCGATTACTGAGTGTGTAATGTGCCTTGGGACATATAGAATATGCCTATTCATCTATGGCATTTGGGTGTCCCTATCAAGTGCCAAATTCTTGTCTTTCTCATAAGATAGTTGTACCATCCTATATCTGTTTCAGTTGTTCTTGAAAGCAACATTCCCTAACCTGAAGGCCATCTTAGAGGCTCAGAGTAAGCTTTTAGTTTTCCTGGTCATTTTCATTTTGATTAATTATTGACAGGTATATACATGGTTTGTGCACATTGGGCTTGAGATTGCAGCTTATTCTTCAATGGTCGACTGGTGTGCTTGTGCTTATACGATGTTTTATTGAGAGGAAGCAATTTTCTGTGGATATCAACTTCAAGTTGGGAAGTAGTTTCTCTCTGGTTCCATATACTATTGTGGTGGTTAGTGTTCTGTACACTTTCTATTTTGATATATATTATGTCCCTACTGCTATAAAAGTGGGTTATCTACTGCATGCTGTTATTTTGGTAGTTCTTTATGTTATCTTTTTGCTTGTTTCTTTTTGAAATACCTTTGGCTGCCATTTTCAACAACAGCATAATTTTTTCACAGGTTGTCTGCGTCATTCTGGCTATGATTGCTACATTGCCTCTTGCTCAGCTTTTCTTCTTTCATATCCTTCTCATTAAAAAGGTAAGCTTGGTAGTTTCTTGTTACATATATCCGATTTTAACATTTCAATTCACTTATGAAGCATTGTTGTTGTTCATGTATTGAGCTGCTTGTTTCTGAGTTTATACTGTCTGAGTGGAATGGAAAATACAATATAGTGGTGGATGGAATTAGGTAATGTGGCTATATAATTCAAACAGTTAAGCTTTTGATGTGTTTTTCTAGAGTGAATATATTAGTATATCATTATTCCAGTCTTTTTTCTTGCAAAGTTTGCTATTGTATTTATGCATAATGATATTTTAGTGTGCTAATTATTGAGTTTGTTGTTGAGCAACTCAGGGAATCAGCACATATGATTACATTATTGCCCTGAGGGAGCAGGAACAGGAACAGCAAGGAGTTGGAGGTCAGCATAGCCCTCAAATGTCACCTGTCAGTTCACTTACTGGATTAAGCAGTGCAAGCTCCTTTACTACCTTTAACCGTGCTGCATGGTGCACGCCCCCACGCCTCTTTGTTGAAGATCAGGTATTTTTATGACCATTGCCTAGCTTGCTTTAATTTGATTGTCTTGAAATGTTTCCTTTCAATACTTCAGAAGGACTATTTATTCCTAAACTAGTTGGGATCCAACTTGAACCGCTTAGAGAGGATAGTAAAAAGCATTATCTATAATCCATATTCAGTCTAGGGGTAAGCTGCCTTGTTCTGTAGGCATGAACTGTGACTTATTTCTTTGGCTGCTTGCTGAGCATTTTTTTGGGATACTGCTCTTAATCTTTTTCTTAAATTTAAATATTCGTTTGGCTCTAGTTTTGAAATTTTGAATATGCCAGCAGGTATGGGTCCTCGTGCTGGCAGCACAGGTTCCACTTTTAGTTTCCTTAGATATTGCATTACATGCAGAAGTATGAGAATAGGCTTCTGCACCTGCTTCATACATACTCAGCTTTCTTGAATTGCACTTGGCTCTTGATGGGGTGTATTATGAACGTTTAATTCTTTTTTTGCCAGAGTATTAGGCCATATAACTAGCTTACTTCCTTGTAATTGAGTCCTATGTGATGATTTATCACTTCCCGCTTTGTTGAACAGACTCATGTCCCAGCGCATTCACATAGAACAATTACATGGTTTGGCATTTGGTATAGATATATTAATAAAAAGGGTTAAGGAGCAATTTGGCCAACAAACTATTATCTCGGGAGCGTCAAGCACAAATAACTTTTAAGTGGACCAAAAATACCATTTTTTTTTTTTTTAAAAAAAATGTGCAGTTAGCACAAAAATAGATTTAAACTTTTTTGTGCTGGGCGCTCTTGGAGTAAAACTTTTTTGTGTTCGGCGCTCCTAGAGTAAAAGTTTTTTCTGCTGACTGCACATTTTTAAATGTTTTTTGGTATTTTTGATCCACTTAAAAGTTATTTGTGCTGGGCGCTCCTAAGATAATAATTCATTGGCCAAATTGCTCCTTAACCCTAATTAAAAATGACTAATGATTCTGCTTATCTTTTTTTCCCCTTGCTATTAGAATGGTGCCTCCCCCTCCTCTAACATGTTTATTTTGGGGGTAATAGTTTGATGTGGTACCCCAGAAACAGGTTCAGTAAGCTCATTTGGAAAGAAGGCTATGCGAGAGGAGCCTGTTAAGAAAAAGAATCCTGGAGCGGTCAAAATTAGTCCATGGACATTGGCGCGATTAAACACACAAGAGGTTTCCAAGGCTGCTGCAGAAGCAAGAAAAACATCCAAAATCCTGCAGCCTGTGATGAGACAGAATGATGCCTTCAGGCTTGAACCAGACAGCACCTTTGGTGGCAGTGGTCGAAGAATGCTCCCCAGGATTGAGAATAATCGTAAGCGGCCAGGCAAGCGGGTTCGCCTACCAGCTGAACTGCCTATGGAGTCCCTGGCAAAAGCTTCTGCTAGTAATTTTGGTAAAGGCTTCAGTGGAATGTCTAGTTTAGCTCCCCTCCAGCTCGAAGCACGTAGTGCATTTCAAACAAGTCAAACGATATCCAGCTCTGCAGGCGGTGTTGTTTCTTCACCTGAAAGCAGTTTAGACTCACCAGATATACACCCTTTCCGAGCATCTTCGTCGGGAGCTGAGGAAACAAGACGGCTAGCAGGTCTGCCAGCTGCTAGTGCCACGGCTTTCAAGGGAATCCCACCGTTACATTCAACTAGCGATGGGTATGAAGCTTCTGGTGGGGAAGATAGTGACCAGGTACAAACTAGAATTCTTCAGAGATCTACTACCAATTGGACTAACGTTCTGTTTGGTGCTGATCCGGATGAGAGGGATTATAATCCAAAGTTGTCTTCTAGCCTGGCTCATAACAGAAAGTTGTGACTGATGTTAATTAAAACAAAGCCAACAACCCTTTTGATTTCATTGATGGGAAATGCGATTCTTTTTAATTTGTGAGGCAAATGTTTTTACTTCAACATCCTTAACCAACTGCTTTTGGAAATCAAAAGCCCGACCTTAAGAAATTTTGGAGTAACCAATGTACAAAGTGTTAGGTCAGACTTGAGAGGAGTCACAAGGGTATTATGATATAATGCTGCAGTCTCCCCTTGTAGTTAAAATGTATGAAGCATTTGCTTATGTATTATTCTGCTGACTGTTCTGATCTCCCGCCCCCTGAAAAAAAAAAAAAAAAAAAAAAAAAAAAAAAAAAAAAAAAAAATTATTAGCAAGGCAGGTGACTGCATTAACGATGTTCTTCCTTGTTCCCCCAAATCTTTATAATTGTTCACTTAATACTACCTCAAGTTCTTAATAAAAACCACACTGCAAGTGATATCTTATATTAAGGATTGTAGATAGTAAGTACAAATATGGCAGGTTTGTTCTGCTTCCTTTAGTTTATCTTTGTGGTAGGCAGCTCATAAAGATTCGACTGAGTTTTATGTTTGTTGTCGAGGGTCCAACACAATCCTCTTCCTTTATTCAAGCTTAGGGATCGGCTATAAAACATAGGTGAAGTTATTGTTGCTGTTGTGTTTGGTAGGCAGAATGAATTTTAAGGGAATGTTAATGGGAAAATAAATGTGTTTGGTACATCAATGGAATATTAGCATAGTTTTTATTTGATATATGTAATGATAATGGAAAAAGACCATGGTACCCTTAACCATGCTGGGGGCAAAATAAGTAGAAACAGGTATTTTCACAGCGCAACCCCTTAAGGTACATTGTTGTCAATGTTTTGGTGGAATTAAATGTGGTGATGATTAGGTCGAGCAAGAAGTTTGTGATGGCTCCGAAGATCTTATCTCAGAAAAAGGAAATGGGATTTTCTTTTTAGTTTTCCTGTAAATTTGTTAATAGCTAGATCATATGGAAAGAATGGAATTATTAAAAAGTGACATAACAAGTGAGTAGCATGTAATGGTAAGTTTAGTGCTCACTTGTTTTGTAAGTTTTTAATTGTTACTACCTCCAGTTCTAATTATAAGAGCTAGTTGACTTTTTTTTGGAAAAATTAAGGAAGCTAAATAAGTTAGTTAATCATTTTATATGTTGTGAATCTTTAGATTATATGTTAGTTTATTAGTCAAATTAATTAGCTTGAAGAAAAAAATGAAAATAAAAATACTCTAAAGTAATTTAATTAGCTTCATTAATCGCCTAAAAAAGTCAACTAGCTCTTATAATTAGGACCCGAGGGAGGGAGTATATTTATTTGTTGAGACCTTGTAGCGATTCTTCCAAAAGAAAAAGGAAATGAAAGAAGAGCCAAGGGGTTGAGATTCTCTTGCACTCTCCTCTCTCCCTCTCTTTTTCTTTCAATAACTTTATAAAAATAAAAATTACCATGAAATTTAAAGCATCTCATCCCATGAAAAACATGGCTCATTTGGATCAATCAACCCAAATATATATATATATATATTTTTCCTTCGCTTATGTATAAAATTAGAAGTACCGAAGTTATCTCATACGACTATACACAGTTTATGCATCTCAAATCTACTCAAAGTATTCATATAAAAAGAAAATACTATCATCTGTTTCTTTGCTAAATCTTAGCAAATGAATGGTGTGTGCATATATATTTAATACAGTCCTTAATATAAGATTTTGTTTATTATACAATTTATCCTATAAACAAGATTTTATATTAAAAACCGAAAGTAATATATAAGACGCCAACAATATAAAGTAAAATGATGATTTATGTTTCAAAATTAATCTTGATTGAAAAGAATGAAGTTAACAGCAAGATTGCATTAAATGAAAAGTTAAAATTAGAGAATCTTTTGTGAGGCATTAGGGGCCCGTTTGAATGATTTTTTTTTATATTAAAAAAAAGCACTTTTTTAATGGGAAAAAAAAAACTTGTTTTATTAATTTATGTGTTTAGATGATATTTTTTTTAAAAAGCAAAAGTCACAAAAAAAAAAGAAGCTAAAATGCTTTTTTTTAGAAGCTCCAATAAGACTTAAAAAAAAGTACTTTTTTTAAAAGTCCATCCAAACGGGCCTTAGGTCAGTCTAACTTAAGCACAAGCCAATTCCTCTCAAAGATTATTATTATTATTATTATTATTTTTAAGAGGTAAAAAGAGAAGCATGCAACAAACATATTTCTAAAAATGAAACAAGAAACCTTTTTACACATCCAACAGAAGCACAAATATAGAAGACATGCAAAGGGGGCAACTCAACCTTTATCCCACTCTCTTGAAGCTTGTCTCAATAACTCAGTTCTTTTACATTAACATTACAATAATTACAATACTATGTCCCGTGTCATTAGTATAAGAGTTAAATAACTAATTTATATATATTAAAAAATTAGTTAAATTAGTTAACGGTAATAAATGTATATTGATTTATCTAAACTATCCTTTTTATCATGTAATTAAAATTACGCTTGATGGAAACTCTCTTACTATATGCAATTAATTAGAGTACTTTAAGAAGAAAATTAGTATAAATTTAGGAAATAAAGTGGATTGAAATATTATATTTAAGATTAAAGTAAATCACTTATCTAACTCTTGTATATAGTACTGAAGGGAGTAATAAATTTTATCCACCAAGTAAAGTTGGCTACATGAATAGCAAAATGCCATTATACTCTATTAGCAGTTAATTGTTCAGATATATTCTTCATACTTCTTTTACATCAGTGTGAAGAATAATGAAGCCAAAATGAAGGAGAGTTTGCTTTGATTAAAGGTGAGAATAGATGAAGATAGAAAAAGAACCATCCCCAGCTAATCCATACAAGTCACGAGGGCTAAAAAAGTTGAAAGTTTCTTATTACATTTCATCCCATTGAGTTGCTTTAATAGTAAAGACTGTAAGCAGGTTAACTTGCACGCAAGCAACATCTTTTCGTCTTCTTGTTTTTATTTTTAAATTACAAGGGGCGGAGACACTAATGGCCTGAATTATAACAAGGGGGATTGAACTCCGTGACCTTCCTCTAATAGAGGAGTATCTGTATCAATAGGCTACAAGGCCTTTAGTATCTTCTAGTTTTTATTTGATTCGGGAATATTCCCATGATAGATTGCGTAAAGCACAATTCTATTACTTTGGACTCTTTAGTATTACCGTATTTGATATAAGACCCAGTTGACTATTTTGAGGAGAAAAAGGAAACTAAATAACTTACTTTAGAGTATTTATATTAAGGGA
Organism: Acacia acuminata; assembly: GCA_019022655.1. NCBI lineage: Eukaryota > Viridiplantae > Streptophyta > Magnoliopsida > Fabales > Fabaceae > Acacia > Acacia acuminata. The sequence goes on along the minus strand of JAFJYI010000195.1, from coordinate 281,959 downwards.
AAATTACAAAAAAAGAACTTTGAAATTGCAAAATCCCAAATTAGTTATTTCCTATAAAATGAGTTGTGAATTGCTTATCAAGTCTCAACATTATCTTATCGCTTCTTGTTAACAAATCGATTTAGAATTTTGTAATTTTAAAGTTCTTTTTTTGTCATTTTCCTTATCATTTTTTTCTTAAATAAATTTGCTTAATTTATAAACTTATATATAATCTAATTACACAATAAGCATTTCAAAGAGATCATATAACATATGTTATAATTAAGTAATTTATTTATCTCTTTAATTTCCCCATATTAGTCAATTCACTCTTATATTAAGATCATATGTAGTATAATTTTCCAAGAAAGAGGATTTATATTAGAATGCTTCCTTGGTATTCAAGTAGCTATGCAGTATGCAATTAGCAATTAGGCTTGTTCTAGCAAAGTAACGGGTTAGGTTTCTTTCATCATCCCTCATAATCTTTAAATCATATCCGTCCAATTAATCTGAAAGGTCACATCATTAAGTTGTAATCCTTAGATTTTTCTCTCATATTGTCAATCAATGGCCCGTATAAGATTATGAGAAAATGAACGATCAAAGGATGTTTTTTTCCCCAAAATGACCAACTTACAGAGAATTCAGATTACACCAAAACAAAAGCCCATGAAATTAGCCCTCGACTTTGTAAATGGTATATACTATATAAACTACTGGTCCAACCGAGATTTACTTGTCTGTCTATTTATTTATATGGCAGAGAGGAACACATTTATTTGGTCTAATTTATAAGTGATGTCATTTATGAATGTACAATTTTATGCTTAATTTATTATTGTGTTGATTTTATTCTTATGGAGTATTCCCTCGAGTCATTAATATAAGATATATTTGGAGAGTTGATTTTAGTCCTAAATATAAAACATTTTTTTATTTTATATCTCACATTTATCATTTTTCTCCAAATTAATTTCATGTTTTATAAATTAATATATAATTTAATAATACATTTAATTATTTTAAAGAGATTAGGTAATATATGCTATAATTAATTTATTTATTTAACTTTTTTAATCCCTTTAAATTAGTCAACTAGCTCTTATATAAAAGATTGAATGTAGTATTAAATAGGGATAAATTTAAAGAGTTGAATTTTAAAATAGAATTAATTAAGTTTAAAGAGTTTTTTTTTAATGTATGATGACTTAAAAATATGACTACAAGAGCACTCTATTTAGCTGTGGATATCAATGGCTCTAAGGAGGCCATATACTCAATATTCTTGTATCAATGACTCTAAGGAGGCCATATACTCAATATTCTTACTCTTTTCCAGGTTTTGAAGCTGATACAATGAAGAAATGGCTTAATTTACAAGAAGCCATCCACTATAACAAGTTTCACATGGTAAGCGCTTTAAATGCATAAAAAACAACATCTAGATACTAACACTTTTAGAATATGAATAATATTGTGACAAGCACATAACAGGGATCCCTTCATTTACAATAATTATTGAGGTCTGAAATTGAAGACTCAGGCTTCTATTCCAGCAAGAATATGAATGAATTTTTGGAAATCCTCCAGTCTCTTCAAATTTAATTTAAAGCCCGTAATATACTCACTCACTTCAACTCATGATATTGCCTCCCGTATTCAATATAAGATCTCAGTGTAATCTTATATTAACTAAACAGAAAAAGCCTCTCATTATTTGGTGTGATCGTCTTCCATTGTTCTGTGCGCAGAATCATATTGAACTATAGTAATTATGAAGTTAGAGGCGTCATTAAAAAGACCACTAACCTCATATTCTCAACATCACTCATGAATTATTGACAGAACATGAGGAACTTTCCCGTCTGAATCAAATGGCGAGCTGATCACATAAGTGAATTCCTCAGCAATCTCCTGAGGAAGCTCACCACCATGAACAACCTTACAGTACGCATATAATACAGCTTTGGACGCAGTTTTGTGAAGCAGAATCAGCATGAAGAGGAGAGTGAAGACTACAACAGTTTGAACCACCAAACCCCAATTCTTCCCTTCATTATTGGAATCCATTGATGAAACAGAACAACTCATCCAGACCAAAATCCCAGTAAAAATCACAAGAAACAACAAGGAAGAAAGAGCTATTTGTTTCATTCCCTTCATCAAATCCACACTACTCCGTCTCAACGCTGTAAATCCCCAATTGAATTCCACTACCAAAATCACAGACAATAAGGTCCAATTAACTTGAAAATTCACCAACAGAAACAAGAAAGCTAGCAGAAAAACAGAAGAGAAGCCAAGGAAGTAAGGGGAAGAGTACTCAATTTGAACATCCATGAACTCAATTCCACGGAAAACCAAGAACAAAAAACCCCCAAATACAAGTGAGATTAAGCAGACTATAACTTGTGAAACGACGACGTGTCCCAATAATGTTAGGAACGAAGTAAGTATAGACCTAATTGTGGATAGTAACTTGACGGGCTGACCGGAGAAGCCGTGGAAGACGCTGTAGGTGATGGTTGCGATAGCGCTGAGTGAGAAGACAAAAACGAAGAATGAGTAAATAAGAGAAAATAAGAGCAAATTAGTGTTGATATTGTTGGTTTGGAAATGTCGCCGGAGAAGAATGTCGGTGGTGGTGGTGATGACGAGAGAGCGGAGGAGGAGACGGCGGCGGAAGGTGGGGAAGACGATGAGAGAGAAAGAGAGTGAGAGGAGGAGGAAGATAGGGAGAGAGAGGAAGTGACGACGAGGGTGGGTAGTGATGATGCGTTTGGCTTCGGTGAGGACACCCCAAAATCCATGGGGTAGTACTTGAAGTGGCACCGACATGGCCGACGGTCTGCCGGAGATGAGAGAAGGAGCGAAATGGTAAATAGCAGAGCGAAGGAAGAAGGAAGAAATAGAGAATGTGACATGAAAGAGAGAGCCTCTCAACAGTATGGCGGAGGTAGTTATTCAACTAATTTAACTATCTTGTGCATTAAGTTCATACAAAGAAAGTGGATGCAACAAAAGGGACCTAAGAAAGTGTGATTCATATAATCAGGGATTGCAAGAGAGCGAGGAACTTATGGAAAGAAATTTTAAAACCTAACTATTTCTCTCAGTTTTTTACAGGGAATTTGCGAGGCTTGGCTAAATCGAACACCAATCATAACCCCTAAAAAGGAAGGTTCCGAATTTCTCATGGCCGCGTGTCTTTAGCTTGGGTTCTTGGATCCTTTGGACATCTAGATGCAACTTCTTGTTCAAAGGCGAAAGCAAACATACCGGAGTTGCTCCACTTGTGTACTTACCTCCTTATGGAAAATTCTGTTAATCACAATCTATCTCACCAAATTTTCCAACTCGACATGGTATGAGGAAAGAACGTGGACCCCCCCCTCCCGATGATGTGGTCCGAATCGATGTGGATGGATCCGTCCGCCATCGGTTTCAAGCGGCTTGAGGAGTCATCGAAACTCGACGGCACCGGGCGATGGGATTTTGTAGGACCCTTGGGGTACATACTTTATCGAGGCGGAACTACATGCCATCATGATGGGTTTGAAAGTGGGTCGCCAGATGGGATTGAAAAAAATTCTCCTGTATTCTGATTCCCTGGACGCTGTTAACACCCTCATGAGAGACTGCTGCTATGCCGATCACCCGTTGAGAGGAATTATCAACGAAATCAGAGATCTTCTCTATTCTGATTCCCTGGAGGTGAAGCTTCACTACACTCCGCGAGACATCATCTCTTGTGCTGACTATATGGCTAAGGAAGGTCATAATGCCCCTGCCAACGAGGACGTCATACTAGTCCCGACAATCCCCCCGGGATGTATGAGAATGGTTTGGAAGGACCAACTGATTCGCTACTCTTAGCTTTTTGACTGCTTTTGATGTATTATAGGGCTAGATTGTCATAGTCTAGTCCCTATCTTTCGTTTCAAGCTCCGGCTTGCCTTTTCTATGTAAAAAAAAAAAAAAAAAGGGACCTAAGAACGATGAAGTGTTTTTTAAAAATACATGCTCCTCTTGTCGTAAATTTTTATTTTTATTTTTTGCCTTGCTCTTGTCGTAAGTCGTAAGTCGTAAGTCGTAATTACATAGCAGGGTATTATTTATAAATTATATTATTAAATTTTAGCCCTAAAAAACACATTTAAAATAGGAAAAAGACAAATAAGGAAGTATACATATTTATAACTTAGCTTCTCAAATGTTGTCACGAGCAAATTAGTTATTTGAAAACATTTGTAAATCTTAGATTCTTTCAACAATTTAGAATTTATGATATTAAACTTCTTGATTTATCTTTTTTTTTCTATTTTAAATAAATTTTTTTTTTGAGATATTTCCTAAATTTTTCCTATAAATGAATAATTTTACCTCTTATTATTATGTTGATTTTGTAGTTTGTTCTCATGGGTTATATTATATACTTAGCTCCTAGGTCTTCAATATAACAGTTAATTAACTAATTTAGGTAGATTAAGAAAGTTAATTAAGTTGGTTATTTATAATAAACGTGGTTAAGTAGCAAATCTTCTACGAATGTTTTCATTGAGGAGTAATGTTGCCACGAAAATTTTTTTTCGTCTTAATGTGAAGTTTCCAAACATAGCAATGTTGCCCATTTCTATTAAAAAGTTAAAGGTCAATGTTAGTTTTTTAATGGAATATAGCAACATTGCTACATTTTAAAACTTTCAGGGCAATATTGCTCCTGAGCCTATTCTTCCGGGATGGATTTGATACTTAACCCTAATAAATATAATATGGGTTTCTTAAAATACCATATTTCGTCATAACTATCCTTAAAGAGAAACTCCTTAACGTTTGCAATTAACAGTTTAAGAAAATATTTATAAACTTGGGAGACAAAGAAGATTGAGGATTTACATTTATGACCAAATTCAATTTCTAACTGGCTCTTATATTAAGAACTGATGTAACATTACATAAGAGTAAAATTGAAAAGTTGTTAAATTTTAAGACATAATTAATACTCCTCCTCCGGTCCTAATTATAAGACATATTTAACTAACTTTGGAGAGATTAAGGAGAGGAGTTAAATTAGTTAATTTTACTCATTTTTCTAAAATACCCTTATATAAATTTAAAATAACAAAAGTAAAAATGAATCAACAATTCTTACCACATATCACTCCGACCTAGAATTTTCCTTTCTGCACTTTTCTAATTGAAATAATGGTCTTACTATATACACATATATGTGTGTATATATGTATACATATAGATATATATATATATACACATATATAGAGAGACACATACATATATCTGCACATATATATATGAATACACACACACATATATGTATATATATGTGTGTGTGTTTATATATGTACACATACACATGTGTGTGTGTGCTCGTGCGTGTGCGCGCGCACATATAAACACACACACACAGACATATCTGTGTGTGTGTGTGTGATATATATATATATATATATATTGGTAAATTAATGACAGTTGATTGATAAATCAATTAAAATCTAGCAATTAAAAAGTTTCAATGATTGGAAGAGTCTACACACCCACATACATATAATCACCATTCACCAAAAGCCAAACACACTTGAGAGAATAAAATAAGGGTATTTTAGGAAGAAATTAACAGAAATTAGAAAGTTGTCCTATAATTAGGACCAAAACTAAGTTATAAATGTTGTCTTATAATTAGGATCGGAGGGAGAAAGATTTAAGATTTTTCTTAGCCTTTGGAAATACGTTGAGAGTGACTTATAAATAGGATGGGTATTTATTCTTTTAGTTTTACATCCAAGATTTTATTTTGATTCTTGAATTTTATAAAATGTATTTTTCTATCCTATAATTAACAGGGTTAGAAAAAAAAGGCTGATTTAACATTTTTTATACCTAAAATTTTAAATAGATAAAATATTATTAATTAATGATATTTTAATTTTAATTTTTTTAAAATAATTAACGTAAAGAAGTAATCTAAGGTTAATTTTAGGATTAAAAGACCGAAAAAGTATTCTATAGAATTAAGGGATTAAACTAAACATGTGTTTACCAACACACCTGTTGGTTGGGATGATAAGGGACATCACTCCCGAAGGGAGGATAACACAAGTTTGAATTCTGGGAAGTGCATTTGCTGGGAGAGATGAGATAACTTTTCCCTTAGAGTTAAGACGAATAGTTGGTCTTGTTGTCTCGAGATGAAGAGCCGAGTAGGGGGAGGGTGTCTTTCCAATTGAAAGAGGCTTGGGGTATTTTCGGAATAATAAAAAAAAACCAAGTTCATGTTGTTGGAAATTATGCCCTAGGGGAAAGTCATTGTACTTTAAATGTTAATGTCATTTAAAGTATTCCCCATTTTGTTATCATTTCATTTGCATGTTTATAGTGATAACTGTATCCTTGGATATATCTTATAGATTATCTCAAATGTTCCTCGTCGGTCATCTATGTGAGAGCGAAGATGAAATAAGACCAGTATGACTTTGATGAGGTATGGAGATACAAATCAAAGTTATAGACACTTGTAAGAGTACAAGGTGCTGGACCGACCTACTATGAGAAAGCTGCATGGATTTAGTCCTAAGCTTATCTCATATATAACCCCATCACAACGCCCTTTGACCTGAGATCATCATGGATTCCTACATGATGAGTTGCTGATCTTTGACCTAGTCAAAATTCACCTTTGACCGGGTGATGATAAAGGCTTTGATCGGGATCAGTGGTTTTCATGCAGAGGAATGTGAATGGTCAAGATGGAATTTGTCCCCCACATTTGTAGAGATAATACCGGCCCTCACGATGAGTGAGTCGAGAAATGTATGGCCATACTACGATAGAAAAGAGTTTCAATTTTATTTATTAGACTACTCAAGAATCGAGAAAGTAATGGTCAAGAACAGGAAGTTGACATTATCCATGCCTCATCCTTGACCAAATTATCGCGTGACAAAAGGGACGTGACATGGTTGTATGATAGGTTGTATCGTATTATCGATCCCCATATGAATCGGGTAGTCGCAATGTCTTGCTAGAGGCCTCTTGCGACTTGTGAGTTGGTACATGATTGGCCCGTCGCTAATCTCATGTGGACTCAAGTAGAATCGCATACAAGAATAGCCCAACACGAGCAATAGTGTCCAGAGTCATTGAATCTTAGATATGTCTAAGATTTAATAAATACCGCATTTAATCTAGGATGAATATATATATATATATATATATTATTAAATTCGAAAATAATATAATAATATTATTTAATGAAGATTATAATATTATTATATAATATTTGTTTTGTATTTAATTTATTTGATAAATTAAATATTTAAAATAAATAGAGATATTGTATCTCGATTTAATTTTCGAATAGAGATATCATATATATGATTTAATTTAATTGAGATATAGTATCTCGATTTAATTAAATAGATTGATATCATATCTCGATTTAATTTATAGAGAATTAAATCAAGCGAGGCTTTCAATTCGATTAAATAAATAGATTAGATTAAATCTATTGGATAGATTTAATTAATATATTATTTTAATCCAAATTCGAATTTCAAGATTAATAAGGATTAATTTTGAATATATAATAGGCCTATTGGGTTTTGAAAAATCTACGGGACATTTTGCAAGACGTATTAGAAAAACCGCGAGAAACCCTATAGAGAAAAGAAGAGACGCGAAAATACGAAGGCGCTAGCACGCCGTCGGTGTTGGAGGTCATTTGTGTGGATACCCGTAGAGGGAATGGATTCGCAGAGTCGGCTCCTGTTGATCGATAGGACGTACACGAGATCGAATTGAACAAGACGCTCACGAGTTCACATAGGTACAGTTTCTAAACGAATCTGATTTAAATGCCGTTGATAGATCCTCTCTTTGGGATTCGTAAGTTTTTTAATAGATGAATTCCTTCCGCAAGCGTGTACGGATCCCAACACATGTTAGTCCACTAACACAACAATTTTTAGAATCCCTCCAAATCGTCCAATTTGAGGGTGAGGCTTTTGAGGGGAGAGAGGGGAAAATTTCAAAAAATTTTCCTTCCCCTCCTAAATAATATGATCAGCTAAACAAAGGGAGGGGGCTAAAATCCCTCCATTTGCTCCCATTCCCTCCTCTCAAACCAAGCAGACCCTTAAGTCTCAATGAGAAAACCTTTGATTTAATTAAATCATGTGTTTAAATTTAGATGACCAAAAAGACACTTTTTCGGTTTTTTGTTTTTTGCCAAACTAAAATTTCATTTATAATGACTAAACTAAACACAACCACCTCATAAATATAAAAGGGGTTTACGCTTCAAATGTTGCATGAGAAAAAGAAGATTCTTACACACATATACATGAAATGATGGGACCCATATCTTTTATATATATAAAAAAAAAAACTCAAGCATGGAAATCGAAGTATCTACGTATGTTAAATACATTTCTTCTCGCATATGATAAGTGTATTTCCCAATATAAAAATACATAAACGAACAACTTGCACACTCCAAAACCAGCTACGCATGCACAAGACAAGGTGATGATTGTAAACATAAATTGACATAAAGCTTAAAAGCTATTAGAACACCATGGCCGGATACCGATTTTAGAGTTGAGAATACGGGCTTATGGCCTGGCCCATTAGGGCTCGACCCTGAAAATTATTTTTTCCTATTTTTCACCATTTTAAAAAGGGAAAATCCTAAAAAAAAAAAGTCCTTCAAAATTTCAAATTCATAAATTAATTATTTCTTATTAAAATGAGTTGTGAATTTTTTATTAGGGAAATCCCATATAAAGTTACTTAAAATAGAAAAATTTTAAATCAAGTGGTAAATTAAACAAATCCTTAATTAAGCCACTAACTCAATTTAAGATTTCAAAATATGGATAAAATGACTTTAATGTCCTTTCCTCTCTCCTCTTAAACTTTGACATAATCCTCTCCTCTCTCCGCTTGAAATTTTCTCTTTATGTTCTACCGGGATAATCAAAATTAATCTAAGGAGAAAAATACAAAGAAAACAGCGTCAACTATGAAGTTATGCAAAAACTGTGTGAGACATTTGCATTACTGTGAAGCAATGTATAAATCCAATTTTCCCCAGTCGTCCTTCATGATCTTAATACTACCTTTTTTCTTATCCTCAACATCACAAGCACGAGGGCGGATCTCCCTCATAAACATTAAACAGTTCTAGTACATGCCTCCAGAAAAATAAATCTCATACACTAACCAGTAAAACCAAGTCTCAAGTATCAACAAAATAATGAAGAGGGGGAAAAGAAGTTGAATGAAGATGGCAACTGAGGGAGCGAAGTTGAATGTAGAAGTTTTTGACCTTGAAGCTGGATGGACGTTGTTTGTCTCCTCGAATTATTCTTGATGCTTCTTGCAGAACATGAACCATTCCTTTTGATTTAGCGAATCATATTTTATTTATTATATATTAATGTTGATATATATTAAAACATATAAGCTACATAGCAATGAAACTTTTTTAAGAAGAGAGTGCATTTAAGTCATTTTACCCATATTTTAAAATCCTAAATTGGGTTAATAACTCAATTAGGGATTAGTTGAATTTACCAAACCGATTTAGAATTTTTCTATTTTAAGTAGTTTTACATGGAATTTTCTCTCCTATAGTCAATCCTTTATCAATGATAGGAAACAAATTTGATTTGAGATTTTAAAATTTTGGATATCTTCCTGAAAAGTCAAATACATTATTTTATTTTGGGTTAAGGAGCAATTTGGCCAGCGAACTATTATCTCAGAGACGTCCAAAGACAAAATAACATTTAAGTGGACCAAAACTAGCAAAAAAACTTTTAAAAACGTGCAGTCAGAACAAAAATGCAAGTAAAACCTTTTTGTACTGGGCGCTCCGGGAGTAAAACTTTTTTGTGCTGGACGCTTTTAGAGTAAAAGTTTTTTGTGCTGACTGCACATTTTAAAAAGTTTTTTTGGTATTTTTGATCAACTTAAAAGTTATTTGTCTTTGAAGCTCATGAGGTAATAGTTCATTGGCCAAATTGCTCCTTAACCCTTTTATTTTTTGTTTTATTTTTCAAAAAAATTTAAGTTTAATATCATCACATATCAAGTCTAACTTACATAATACAAATCCAAGTTCCAAAAAGACCAAATTTAAATGTTCTTTTTCTTAATAGTTCACAAGTATTATTCTATTGGAAATAATCATATTCCAGACATGAGCAACGCCAAAAGTGAACACAATCTTCTGATGGTTAAATTTAGATATTCTAAATATAACTTAAATAATACAAATTCAAGCTTAAAAGGATCAAATTGGAATAGTTTGTTTTGGACTCTTCCCCAATTGAAGTTGGCAAGTTGTTTGGGTTAGTGGTAAGAGCGATGACTTATTTTCCATTTGACTTTTGGAAGTGTTCGAAAGGAAAAAAGACAGGTTGTAAATATGATTTGTGTTTTGATTGCTTGTTTGACTTTTTCAAAAGTGGCTTTTTTCTAAACTGATGAGTGTTTGGATTATTATTTCAAAAGTCAGTTGAGATGAAAAATGACATGAAACTTATTGATATATATTATTTGTATATATTTTGATAATTGAAGACAAAAATTTAAATTTGATAAAAAAAAGTTAAATTATTACTCCATCTCATTCCTAAATATAAGACAAAATTGACTTTTTTTTTGGAAGAGATTAATGAAGCTAATTCAAATTATTTTAGAGTATTTATATTTGTATTTTTCCTCCAACTAATAAGTTTGACTAATTAAATTATTTTCATATTTTCCCTTTTTTTGTTCCTTTTCTCTCTAAAACAATATTTTTCCAGATCTTCTTCTTTCACGACCCTCTATTCCTTCTCCCTCTCTCATTGCGACTGCGCTCTTCAACGTCGTAGCAACGTTGCGCCTCCAACTTTTGCGACCGAGCTTCTCTAGAAAAGCCCCGTCACACGAACGCTTACCCAAACGACACCCGTGTTTAGTTCTCTAAGGGTTTTGATGATTACTAACATTTGCAAACAAAGTATGAAGTTTTTTATTTGACAAGTTAAAAAAACTTGCATCAAAGGAAAACTCGAGTTTTGCCCCGACAGAGAAGAACTCAATTTTCGAACTAAGCAAAACCGTTGGTTTTCATAGAAAACTCAAGTTTTCATCACATAGAGATTTCTCAAAGCATTTTCCAAAAATGCAAAACTCGAGGTTTCGGTTGAAAACTTGAGTTTTGGCCTTACTGAGAGTCTCCTAAGTTTTGAACTTTTAAAAACCTCCGGTTTTGTCTAAAACCTCCAGTTTTCAGTTTAACTTGAAACCTTCCAAGTTTTCACAAAATTTGTGAAAACTCGAGTTTTGATGGAAAACTCGAGTTTTGAATTGGCGAGAGAGGATTCATGTTTTAGCCGGTTCCAAAACCGACAATCTTTACGAAAACCTCCGAGTTTTGAGTTTGGCACAGATTTTCTCAAAGTTTTCATTATAAAATGAAAACTCGAGTTTTGATTACAAAACTCGAGTTTTGCTCGAAGAGCCCTAATGTTTTCTCGATTTTGAAAATTGCCGGTTTCCGGAAAACCTCTAGTTTTGACTTGGCGCAAATTCTTTAAGTTTTCATATTTGAATGAAAACTCGAGTTTTGATATCAAAACTCAAGTTTTGGCCAACCCGAGAGCATTGCGCTTTTTAATGTTTTAAAAACCTCCGGTTTTGGAAAAGAACCTCCGAGTTTTGATGTTTTGGACTTAAATCGATTTTACATACCAAAGTTCAAAACTCGAGTTTTCATCATTTGGATTTAAAATTTGAATTTGACGAATTTTTGAAACCTTCTTGTTTGATCTTAATACTTCACGTTATCATTCTCTAATATTCCTAGCTATGTTTAACCACTTTGTTAGTGAGTTTCGATGTTTTAGATAATGTTTATTGAAGGTTTAAAGCAAAAGCAAAAAGTGACGTCGAAATTAAATGCAAAACCCGAGAAAGTTGCATACTTTTGGGTAATCCTTCTGCACACGTCTACAAAGAATTAAAGAATGTTTTCCACATCCAAGAGGCTTTGCTACTCCAACGGATTAATTTGCGGGAAGTCAACTCGAACTTCTACACAACTTGGATTAAGTGAAGATTAGTGAGAGAAGAAGACCAAAGCTTAACCAAAACTTTGTCTAATGAAGACAACGGTTATATTGAAGATTACAACGGTCATTTAATGCCCTCTTGGTATAAATAGAGCTACATTCAATTCTTCTCTACCAACACACCTGCTGAAAACGAATTGCATTCAAAGTTCTTCAACTACTTTCAGCTTTCACTTGTAAAGTATCTTCTGATACATTAAGCTTCAGTGTTTGTCATTATCCACTCTTAGAGAGGGTTATTTCATTGTGAATCATTTATTGTAAAGAATCACAAGTCAGGGGACTTGGTGATTGGGTTCATTGATTGCAACTTGTAAGGGGGAGTAAGTTCTAGTGAGAGAATTACTCTTGAGTACGAGTGTGTAATCAATTGAGATAGTGGAAAATCTCGAGAGTCCGGGACTGGACGTAGGTCAAGAGATTGGACCGAACCAGTATAAATTTCGTGTGTCTTGCTCTTCTTCCTTATACTTTGTCCAGCTCTATTTTTAGTGTCCTAAAACAGAGCAATTTGAAATTTTTTTGTAATCCCCAATTCACCCCCTCTTGGTGATTAAGTTCCACTTACAACCTGGGCTGTGCAACGCTCCCTGCCAAGTTTTTCCATTGCAACGCTCACCCACCGCTCGCAGAACGCGTCCCTTAACAAGCTCTTAGGTCACATCAAGACTGCTATTATTTTTTGAGATAACCTACCTTTCTTTTCTTTTTTATTTTGTAGGCCTTTCACCTACCTTCCTCCTTAGTTGCCCCATTTGATTCAATGGCTTGTTTGGGGCAAAAATATGAAGAAGGAATATCATCTAGAGGGGGGGATGAATAGGTGATCTTAAAAACTTTTAGCGAATCACTCACGAGCACAAATAAAAACGAAGATAGAGAAGGGAAATAGACACAGCAATTTATACTGGTTCGGTCTAACACTTCGACCTACGTCCAGTCCCCAAGCACACCTTGGGATTTCCACTAACTCTTCAAATACGAATACAATTACACACTCTGTAACTTAGGATGACCCTTTCACACTCGGACTTACTTCCCCTTACAAGCTGTAATTGTACACCCACACTTAAGGTTCCACAACCTTAATATTTAACAATAACAATCAAATAAGTGTTTAGAAACTCCTCACGAGTAGATGAAAGATAAACACTGAAGTACACATAAATATCCAAAGATATTAGCGAAGTTAATGAAACAGTAGTTGTAATAAATTCGAATTGAATGCACAACGTGTCGGTAGTTGGCGAATTCAATGCTTCTGGTATTTATAGATGTTGCAATTAATGACTGTTGGAAAAGCTTGAAGATTTATCATTGTGACTCTTGAATATAGTCGTTAGACAGATGAAGCTTTGCTGGTCACATTCGCCGTTAATGATTTTGGTCTTCGCAAACATTCTTTATTCCTTTTTTTTTGTCTGTTGAGAGATAGTATTAAATGCGCAGATGGAATCGCAGCAAAAGCTTTAGGATGATCAGAGGATTGGTTATCGTGTACATGACTCTGATTTGGGAACTGCATTAAATGCTTCTCTGAACACAAATTGCTTTATGTCAATTTGTTGTTAATCCATGATAAAATCATCTGAAACTCATTAACAAACTGATTAAAGGAAATTAGGAATAGTAATGAGTATTGATATTTAGAAATGAAATCACACAAGATGATTTATGATTTATGATTTATGAAGATGGTGAATTTTAAAGCAAAGGATGATCATGCTCGAGCATGGCTTTTAGTATGCTCGGGCAACCAAGGAAGTAACACATTATAAGAACAGAATATCATCCTATGCTCGAGGAACATTGAACTACTACTCGAGCACCCTGCTCGAGCACTCAACTACGTTTGCTCAGGCTTGCCTCTAATGAAGTATTTAAAAACATCATCTATCGCTGATGCTCAAGCAACTTATACACCACGCTCAAGCAACATTCTGAGCTAGTGTCGCTAATGCTCGAGCATTCCAGAGAAAATGCTCGGGCATAAGTCACACAGAGGCGATGGCTAAGAGGCTTGGCTATACTGCTCGAGCATTACATTTTCCTTGCTCGAGCATGTCATAGTCATGCTCGGACACAAGTCATTCAGAGATAAGCAATGAAGAATATATTGATACTGCTCGAGCACACTGCTTACCTTTGCTCGAGCATTACTTACACTCTGGTCGGGCATGGCTTTTAACTTGCACATTTTGTTACTAGGCCGATGATGCTCGGGCATGCCAGTTACTATGCTCAAGTATGTCTGGATCAATTGTGAAATTATGCTTGGACATCATGTTCTTTGCTCGAGTAGCCTTTCTGAAACACTTAAACAGTTCATTAGATTGAGTATGCTCGGGCATGAACTAACTCCTGCTCAAGCAACCCACAACTTAGACACTGGTTACTTAATTCAATAATTTAGAATTTGTGATCATCAAAACACCAAGAACTAACAAAATAGAGTCACCCCATTTAATTCATGCTTGTTTGGGAGGAATCGATTTCACTATCGTGATTCATGTAATATGAATAGTAAGGCATAGGTACTTTCATTCTCCCAATTGATGATTATATTAGGCATCCATTTTGACGTGGCTTCCATTGGCACTGATCAAGTGTACGAGTTCAAGGGAAAAAGAATGTCTCTGTTTATTTTCCCTCTCTAATTCCTTTTTATTTACTATCTCCATTGCTGTGTTGAAGCCAAATTGCATTACAAAAGTGTTCCTATAATTAGAAACAGAGATAGCAATTAATGCATATAACAATTTCATTGTATTCTTAAATAAAAAAAAATATACTTAAACTATAAAGACGCAACCCAAAATGCTGACCGCATAGGATTAAAAAACAATTACGGCCTCTAGTTCTTAATATAAGAGGCGTTTAAATTTTTTTTTTTTTTTTTTTTTTGAGAGATTAAAAAAGGTAATTAGTTTGAAAAAAATATATTTATTTTTCTAATTCAAACTACTTTATTTGACTTATAAATTGATATATAATCAATAATGTACAATATATATTATGATGAAGTAGTTGATTTATCTTCCTTAATTTCTCCAAAATAAAGTCAATGGACTCTTACACTATGTTTGGATGAAGAGAAAATGTAAAAATATACTAGTCCACTTTGGGTGGATTAGGGGCCCAGCCTGATTTAATAGGGCTGGAGAAGCATGAATTAATGAAGAGAAATATTCATTTGTAGTTTAATAATTATATCTATTCTTATACAATTGTAAACTTATGAATCATATATTCCTATGTGACCGTATGTATACTATAGTATATATAGGTGAGATTGAGGGTAAATCATCTAATTAATAATGTACAAAATAATGCTCTTCTCTCTCTGAAAAGGTTCTCTCACATAAATGTTTTATTCTCTTCTCTTTTTGGTGCCTACGAATCAATACTTTGTACTTTGGTTTCGTATGGATATTTCAACGAGTCAATCGGATTTCAAGTATGTTCGGAATTCTCACAAAAAAATTTGGGGATAAGAAAATAGAGGAGGAGAAAATGGAGGGAAGAGAAAAGTGAGGAAACAATATTATCCCTCCTGATATTTGGATAAAAGGGAGAAAAGAGAGGGGAGAGAAAATGCATGACAATTACAATAACAATAATACCCTTATTTAAATTTTAACTCATTTTTTCAAGCAATGCCATAAAAATTAACACCATTAAATTAAAGATTAAAGTCGAATCAAAATAAAATTAGTTTTCATATTTTCTTTTGAAATCAAAATATTACACAAAATACGTTGCCTCAAAAAATTAAATAAAAATAAAAATAAACATGTCACAATAACAATAATATTTTTTTTTATATTGCAATCTAAATAGAGTAGATCTGAGTATTATGAGGATTAATTAGGGGTAACACTTGTAAAAGTATTTTCTTAATTCACACTAATTCGATTAAATAAATTTCCAATTTTAAAAATAAATCCTCTAATAACAGTTTGTTCTCGAATAATGTTTTCTGTTGGTTACCTTCAATTAGATAATGAAAAAGAGGTTGCATTGATATTTATCAGGTGGCATTAGAGCTAGGAATCAGACCAACTTGTGAAGGGTCAAAGCCTAAGAGAGCCGGCCCTCCAGGGCTCGAGAGTAAGAAAAACATCTCGTTTTTCAAAACTCGGCAAGAGCACAAGGGCTAGAACTTGGAAGTTACTATTCCAAATTTTAACTATTTTTCCTCTATTTTTTTTCAAAGAAATATAATTAGTAAATTACAACAATTAAAGTTTTAATTTATCAAATAAATGTTGTCAACATTAATACCAAAACAACACGAATCATCCAACAAAATAAGCATGGTCACTAATTCATAATTAAAAGCAAACTATGTTCACAAATAACTCACATAAAACATAAGAAGCATACCACTAAGTGACATTAATACGATGACTATTATTGTCGTCATCTTCGCCACTATCATCTATTTCAACGACATTTGATTGTGCTTCGCTTTGAGAGGATCTAGTTCATAAGTAAGAATATCATGAATTTCTTCTCCTGCATCATGAACATATCCATAATCTTTATCTACAACAAATAATAAACCAGATCATAAAATTAGAGTATAGTTATTATGTATTTGTGTATTTGTCCTTAAATGGATAAATAACTCTATAACAAATACAAAATACATATAAATTATTAAATTACCGTCATATGTGAATCCATGCATCCAAAAAATATTAATAAATTAAAAGGGCCTGCAGGGCCAGCCCTTTTAAGCCCGAAGTTCTACAGGGCCTGCCCTACAAGGCTTATTTCTTTAAACTCTTTTAATTTTCAAGCTCGTCCCTTGAAGGGCCAGGGCTTAAAAGGGTTGGCCTGATGGGCTCGACCCGATTTCCCGGCTTTAATTGGCATAGGGCAATGATAGTAAAATGTGCTTTCTCCCCATAATCTCTTCAATCTTGGGAGAGCATTTGCGTTGAAAATGTAAGGGACCCACACCATTTTTTTTTCCTTTACACTTTTCTCTCCCTATTTTCTTTCAAAAAATCCTCTTCCCCCTCTAAATTTTCTTTCCATCCAAACACAATTTTATATTAACGATCGAAGAGAGTATAAATTTTAATAGCTTAAGAGTGTGTGTTTTTTATTATTTAATATTATAATAACAAGTTCAGAACCAAGGACGGATCTTTGGATCTTTGAAGATACAAGGGGGGCCATGGCCCCCCCAAAAAAAGAAATATTTAGAAAATAATGACAGGACGTGTGCAGTCTGAACCACGTTTGGAATTTTCCTTTGTCATCCTTCTGCTTCTTCTTCATCTTTACACAGTCTCTTTGAGGCACAGCTAAACCAGGCGTCCCAAACAAAGCCACTATGCCAGAGCAAGATCTTGAGGGTGAACATGGAGTTATCATCTTGCTCCTTCTTGTCGTCTGCTTCCCTACCCACGATGATGCCTCCACCTTCATTCTCTGTTTCATTCAAGAGGCACGGTAGTGTCGACTGAAGTTGCTGAAGACAATGGAGCATGGCTGCTAAGAACACAGAGGAGTAATGGGTTGCGGTAATGCCGAGCATGCATAAAATAGTGGAGCATGGTTTGCTGCATGGATGATGAGGTGTCATTAATCGCATAAAACAAGTGTGTTGGCCGAAACATAATGGTCTCTTGTCTTGTCTCTGTTCTTTGGTGAGAGGAATAAGAAATTAAGAAAGTGTCTTGATCTTTCTCTCGGTTCCTTTCTTTTATTTCTCTGGCCGACAACAATGAGAAATGGGAAATGATAGATAAACTGAATTGTTCATTTGGATAAATGAGGGAGTGCGCTTCTGCTTTTTGCCTTGGCCGCAGGAATGATAAATAAATAATTGGGAGAGAGAGTGTTTGACCAATAATTGAAGATTAGGAAGATGAAGTCCAAATAATAAGAAGAGAAGTGTGGATCCATTCCAAATAATCCATTTAATCCTCCTTATTCCTCTTTATATATATATATATATATATATATATTCCTAAACAAAGTGATGCGCAACATGTCCACTTTAAATTGCATTTAATGACTCTTTTTCTTCTGATTTTGGAACTTCATCTTCGTCCTCTTCTCGGTTTTGGCCCCCTAAAATATTCATCCAAGGTCTGTCCCCTGTTCGGAACCTCACATGATGATGCGTGGTTTACTTGAAACTTACATATTTAATTCAATAAGTAAATAGTCAAATATCTATAATATTATTGACATTGGTAGAGCCGCTGTGTAACAAGTTGGCTGTGATAGGAGGGTCACTTGTTCACTAAAAAAAAAAAAAAGGATATTGGTAGCAAGTATCTATGTGACAAGTTGAATGTCTATACCATTGAATAGTGTCTCATGTTGGATAAATTAAACTATTTATTATTATTATTATTATTATTGTTATTATATGGTGTCATTCTGTTACATTATTATAAATTTCTTATTCATTTTTAAAATCTAAAGCTATAACAAAATTTAAATATTAAATCCTCATATACACTAGTGACAGGTTAATAAATTTTCCCATAAGCATGATAACTTTTTTAACTTACCTAATTTTTTAACCATCAAAATAATTAAATGGTTAAAGTATACATTTGGTCTTTTATGTTTGTCTCTGGTATCATTTTAGTCCCTTAAATTTGTAAAGTGCACATTTGGTCCCTTAATGCTAACACCGTTAGTCGACTTAACGGAAAATATTTTGACTCAACAATTTTAAACAATGATTGCAATTAAATCTTGACTAAACATGCTTATATGTTAGTATTTTAATAAATTAATATTTTAAATCCTATTAATTCAAAAATATTTAATTTTCTTCGACAAAAAGAATATATTTAATCATCACAAATTGTGAAAAACCACAAAACAAGCAGTAAAGATTACCACAAAACGATGATCTGTAAAGATTAAATTTTTTTTTTCAATTAATAGGATTTTAAATATTAATTTATTAAAATATTAACATATAAGCATGTTTGGTCAAGATTTAATTGCACAATTATCGCTTAAAACCTGTTGAGTCGGTATTTTCCGTTAGGTCGACTAACGATGTTAACATTAAGGAGCCAAACGTGCACTTTACAAACTTAAGGGATTAAAATGATACGTAGAGCAAACACAAAGGTCCAAATGATACTTTAGCCTAATTAAATTTTAGAGTTAAGGGTCGAATGCACATGTGCTTTTTTTGGAGGAGTGCCTAACATCTAATACTTTTTTAAGGTGTAAAAGTGACATTGGGTACAAATTATATGTAAAAATACTTGTTTGACCGTTAAGTTTGAATTTTTTTGCCGATCGACGATGACGTGGCTTTTGAGATGCAAAAATACGCATGTGGTTTAACCAAAAGAGCGCCAAACACCAAATGCTTTTTTTATGTGCAAAAATATCATTTGACCGTTAAGTTTGACTTTTTTTTCCTGATTGAATAATGATGTGGGTTTCAAAGCAACAACAGTGTAGAAAAATAGTAACGATCGGATCCTAAAATATGGGATCTTGAAAAAATATTTCAAGTTGCTGACTGGTACTAAAAAAAATACTTCATGCTGCTGACGATACTTTATGATCTTGAAAAATTATTTTAGGATCTTGAAAAAATATTTTGACGGTACTGAGTCGTACAAAAAAAATACTTCAAGATACTAACAAGTACTAAAACGATACTTCAGGATAGTGACTGGTACTGAAAAAATACTTCATAATCTTGAAAATTTATTTTAGGATTTTGAAAAGATGTTACAGGATACTAACTTGGTACTAAAAAAAAAAACTTCAATATGCTAAGCGGTACTAAAAAGATACTTCGGTTCTGACTAGTATTAAAAAAATACTTCAGGATACTGACTGGTATTAAAAAGATACTTCAGGATACTGAATGGTATTAAAAAAAATACTTGAGGGTATTGACTGGTACTGAAAAAACTTCATGATCTTGAAAAATTACTTTATGATCTTGAAAAATTATTTTAGGATCTTGAAAAATTACTTTATGATCTTAAAAAATTATTTTAGGATCTTAAAAAATATGTCATGGTATTTTACTTGGTACTAAAAAAATACTTCAAAATCTTATTTATTACTAAAATGATATTTTAACAGTCAACCAATATTTTTGCACCTAATAAAAAACATAGTGTTGAATGCTCTTTTGGCCAAACTACATGTGTATTTTTGCACCTTAAAAGCCACATCATCGTCAAATCAATAAAAAATCAAACTTAATGGTCAAATAGTATTTTTACACCTAATTTATAACTACGTAATCACTTTTACACTTAAAAAAAGCACTAAGTGTTGGGTACTTGTAAAAAAAAAAAAAAAAAAAAAAAAAAAAAAAAACATGTATATTTTTATACCTTAACCCTAAATTTTATACAGATAATTATCTAATATTAACGTAAAGAGAAAAATTAGGGATTATCACCAAAAAAAAGAAAAAAAAAAAAGAGAGAAAACAATAGAGATTATATAATTATCTATATAAAATTTGTTTATTCGGGTTGTTAAGAAAATTAAGACTTGACTTTCCTCCCTGTTCCTACATTGAAATTATATAATACATGTAAAATTTCGCTTTTTTTTTTTTTTTAGTATATCATATTTCCAAACAAACAGCATATACATAAAATTTGTTAGCATATTTTTTTAATAGATTAAATATTTTAATTTATTGGGATTCAGACATTTTAAGGTTTTGATTGTAAAATGAAAAAAAAGTTATGATGATATAATTGCTGACCAGATATCTCCATAAGTAAAGGTGTGAATAGGTCGGACCCCTATCGGATGACTTACAACTTAGTTTGTTTAAGGTCTAGTCTAGTCTTTTGTTAAAAAGGTTAAGTCAATACCTATTTAAAGGCCTAAATGTGTAAATAGACCAAGTCTATTTTGTTAAAGTCTGGCCGTTTACACATTGAATAAATATAATTATATTTATATCATATAAATAACATAATATTTATTGTTTTTCATTCTTATATTCTAATTTCAAGTTATATTTATACAAGTTTTGATAGGCTCAAATTATATAAAACTTATTTATGGCCTCCAAGTCCGAAAGATGAGGCCTTTTTAAAGACCTATATTGTAAATAAGCATTTAAAAAGGCTTCAAATCGATCGAGGCCTTATGAAGAAGCTTAGACCCGAGCCTTAAAAAAAAAAAAAAACCTGAATTGAAGCTTGGGCTCGGGCC
The DNA here is from genome assembly GCA_019022655.1 of Acacia acuminata. NCBI lineage: Eukaryota > Viridiplantae > Streptophyta > Magnoliopsida > Fabales > Fabaceae > Acacia > Acacia acuminata. Next base: position 260,636 of record JAFJYI010000195.1, on the reverse strand, counting down.
TTCTGCTTTCATCATAGGCTCAAGCATATTTAGCCAAAGTCTGACCTAACCTATTTCCATTATCAATATATGAACGTATTATACTAATACTAATAATAATATATTAAATAGTCTAATTTATCTAGTACATGATGTTGTCATTTGGCTCGCAAGTAGACTTAAAATGTATTACACAACCAATCTACCAACATCCCTCTTACAATATAATTAATAGATATGGCATTGTATTAAATTTCGACTATTGATATAATAATAAATAGAAACGAAACAGAGGAGATAAATTGAGACATACCGTTCCCTCCTACTTGAAAGTTGAAATATCCAGATTTGATGGGCACAAGAAATGGATGCCAAAACCAGGCGAAATAGCTGATAAGTATTGGCTAATAATGGTCATTTCTTTCTGTCAAAACTAGCCAGAGCCCATATTGACTATTAATGACCATTTCATTCTGTCAAGGCTAACAAGAGCCCATATTGGCTAATAATGACCGACCATTTCTTTCTGTTAAAGCTAACAAGAGCCCATATTCCACTACTGTTATATACTGACGTGCTACTGAGCCGCCCCTCCATGTCTTTCCTTCTGTTTTTATTAAATCATCTCAGGACTACAAATTTTACAAATAAGTAATTTTCTATAACTAGCCTATACATTTAGCATGTCATTAAAAGAGTTATGTTTATTTTAAAAAGAAAAGCTAATAGTATAAATTTAGTCATCTACTTCTATCAAAATCATAGTTTTAGGTGGCTTAATCAAACACACTCTAAAATATTTTTTCAAGATTCTAAAATAATTTTTTAAGGTTGTGAAAAATTGTTTAAGCACCACTCGAGATCTTGAATTATATTTTTACTACCCGTCGATTACCTGGTTTTTTTTTTTTTAGTATAGAAAAAGGCATCGGGGGCTTGAAATTGCGCCGGCGACGCAATGGTATAAGAAAGAAAAGGACCTAAGCCAGTCCATATTTTATACTTATTAGGTGCTTATCCCTCTAATTAGAGGTATAAGTATATTTATATATATATATTGTATTTTTTTTTTTAGATTTAAATTATATGATGTTTTTCGATATATTTTTTTCACCCAACATCTCAAATTAATTAATTTGAGAACCAGAATTAATTAAAAAAAAAAATATCCCGTAAAACAACATATAATTTAAATCTAAATAAATACAATATATAAAAAATTAAAAAAAAAAAAAGCTTATACCTCTCATTAAAGGTATAAGCACCTAATAAAGATATAATATGGACTCGTGTATGGGAGCGCGAGGTGGAGGGGGACAAGAATAGAAATGGGCAAACTCTCATAAATACTTTTCTAATAAAGTTATTTTGGCATTCACCGAACACAATAAAAAAGGTTTTCATCAACTTTCCATATTACTATTCTCATCTTTAGTGGGGTCTAAGTAAAATATGTCACTGCAATGAGTACATGGTCATTCTTATGAGTCGCATGTTAAGAATAAGGGTGGCTCTTCCTAAAAGACTAGTTTATTAAGAGGTAGAATCTCTTGAGCTTACAAATCTTTCTCTACTTGTGAGCCTTTCCAACATGGAACTCATAACATTGCTACCTGTTGAATTTAGAGGAATAAAATTCACTCTTATTAAACTCGGTAAATAAAAGAGAATACATAGGAGACTCTATATAAGCAGATAGAAGAGAAATTTAGGGACTAAGATAAATTACAATAAAGGCTAATATAATTAGGATCCTATAATCAAGGAAGACAATAATCAAGGATCCTAATAATAAAGTTGATTTATTTTCTAATATTCTAACACTCCCCCTCAAGCTGGAGACAAGAGCAGATGCGGGTATATTAGAAGGGGGGTACGTGCCCCCCCCTTGAATTTTTTTTAAATAATTAATTTTAATTATTATTTTTCCCTCTTCTATGTCTTCCTCAACACGTCCGCTCACTCTCGCTCGTCTTTCCCCTATAAAAATACTTTATGGACATATTTTAGCATTGTGACTTCAACTGGAAAGATCTGCTTCCTTTTTGAGATACTTTCCTAGTATTTTGTTGCCTTTTCTCTTGTATTTTAGGTGGATATTTCCGGACAAAAAATTGCTTGGAGTATATAGGTTGCTAATTTTCTACTATGGGCATTTTATGGCTAACACTTGCTCTTTTTCTTATTGATGATAATAAAACTCGTAACTGATGACAAGTGAAAACCTTCTAAATCCTGTATTATTTTTTGTGCTTTTGATGACAAGTGAAAAAAAAAATTTCAGGGCCGCTGTCCCCGAACCCCCGCACCCAGCCCCCACCAATAGTGCCCCCCTTCTAAAAATTTATGGATCCGCCCCTGGCTGGAGAGTATATGCCGATAATTCCCAGCTTACCTCAAAAATCCTTCAAACTTTGTTCTGCCAGCTTCAACCTTCAAAATTTTTAGGCTTGTACTTCTTAACTTAAGTCTCAACAACCCATTTATTTTTGTTTGGGCTTGTACTTTTCTTGAGTCTCGGACCCATTTATTTTGTTTGGGCTTGTCTCCTTTTAAGTCTCGGAGGTCTTATATTTTGTTTGGGCTTGTACTTATTTTTGGAGTCTCAGAGGTCCCATATTGAGTAGCAGAACTTGCCCGAAAGAATCTCAAGTCCCTCAATTTGATAAATGACAGATTGGACCTTTTAGATCATATCCGTTTTTAGATCAAACCCGTGACTTCTTCCCGCCTGAGTACCGCGGACTTCACCTTCTTTCTCTTCGCTCCTTCCCTTTCAAGAGTTGACTCCCCTAGAAAGCTCCACATCACGACACTTCAGCCGGTTACAACCCTCCATGGGCAGCTCTTTCTATGAACATGGGCTTTTCAATAAAAGCTTGTAATGGGTATAAATCCTAGGGAGAACTATGCCTTAGAAGTTGTTAATTGAAGTTGTATAACCCAAAGCCTTATAAGGCCCCCCTTCAATTAAATTCACCTGATGTGAGACTCATTATAGCTATCTAAAATAAAAAAACAGAGTGACAGCCTGCCAGAGTTGAGCATTTCATCTGCCCACCGTGCATATGTCAGGAAATTGGACACGTGATTTTGGTGTTTTTAATTTTTGGGATGGTAAATATCAAAGCAAAACACAATGCTTACTGCAGTAATAGGACCCAAATGGACTGGTCAGTTATTTTATTATAAAATATAAATACGATGACAGGAACTACGATTACCAATTATGATAAGGAAGGAAACTCTTCACAACCTAATTCATTCATTTAAATTACTGCCTGATAAAAAAATATTGTACAATCAATACAATAGTATCAAAAGTAATCTCTTTGAAACCAAAATATAAAATAGTGTCACAGCCTGCCTGTTAGCTGTTAGAAGTTTAGGAACTCAGCATAAAATGATATAGAACCTGGCATATTTCTTTTACTTTGTCTTCTTCTCTTCCCCAGCCCGAGGTTTCTGGTATAACACTATCTGACTTAAGATAGCAAAATTTGTTGCAACCCCGAGTGCAGAGCCCAGGATGACTTCAGAAGAATTAAGGAATCGATTATAATTATCTTAGATAATTAAAAACTAAATTTACAATAAGCAACACTTGTGTACATCACCGAAAGAAAAAAAATGACATAGTCACTTCAGCATGAATTACGGCTAAATAGTTGAATAAATGGAGGCAAGTTGGGAGGTAGGACACAATTTTTAAAATTCAGTAAACTAAAGAATGAGGCTATAATAGACACAATCTAATAAATTTGTTTCATTGGAGCACATCAAAGACTTGGTAGAAACCACCATAAAGCCTAGTTCCCCAAAAAAAGAATGTTCAACTTAATTAGAAAAATATGGAATGAAAAATGTAAATGCCAGAAAGGAAGCTAGGAAATTGACATGCAGTGAATTAGAAAGAAAGCTTTTGCCACGGGCTTAGCTGGAAACATCAGACAGGGCAGTAAAATAAGGAACAACATTTAGATGAACAAATACAAAAATATATATAATGAAACCTATCCTCACCTCAGTATCATCAACACCAAAAAAATTATCTTACTTGCATTGATGATGACAACAAGAACATGAAAATTATGACAATTAAGAAGCAAGGATACCGCTAGTTGGTGCATTTTCCTGTATGCTGGTAAAGACTCTAACTGCAACAAACAGGGATAATAACATTAATTTGGAAACACCCAAGAAGCAAATCGAATCCCATAATAATCATATAGCCTTACCCATTGAACCTCCAAAATTCATGAATGATGTTAAGAAACTGAGTTCCCCAGTACTTTTGCTCTGCAAATAAATATTTCATGTTAAAAAAAAAGAAAAGAAATCAAAACATTATTTTTTTCCCAAAAAAAAAAAAAAAAAGACCTATCATATAAAGCTTAGCATAAACACTTCAGTAGTGTTCAAAGAATATCATAACACTTGAGCAGTATGTAATTGGCCCAAAAAGAACCGTAAACCATGTAAAGTGGTGAATATAAATTGAAGACAGTGGCTTCCAGAAAGTATATAACCTTCAATTAGTTAAACTCATCTTGAAGTTACTCATCATACAGATAACTCTACTATTAAGGCATTCGTTTGTTAATCTTCAAAAAACAGGGAAGAAAAAAGTCATTGAATATGCAGAGAACCCAGTGTTGCCAGAACAAATAATTACTACAACTGATTTATTAATTTTATGGAAACTAGGAATTTTTCTCCAATTTATGGCTCCACTTACAGTAAAGTTTTTCCATATTTGTGGGATCCTGGCAAAGAGAAAAATTGCATGCTGAGATGCCTGCAACAGATAAAATCATATCCAAATTAGGAAATATGGCCATAAAAAATTTAAAACAGAATACAATACATATGCATGTGACTTAAAGTGATAAAAATTCCAGTGCATGAGTGTTCACTACTCACATACAGAGCTTCAAAGAGAAGAGGATTGATTTGACCAGCCAAGATAGTGGGTGCTACAGCACAATATCTGAAAACCATGTATCAAGGACAAGGTTGAGCATATTCATTTATCTTGCACAATGAGCAGACAAAAAACTTGGTGCCTCTGCAGGCAAGTAGGATACAGTAACGGCCGGATCCATGTTTTGGCACCCATAGGTTGAGAAAAGTAGTAGATTATGGCGACCAAAACTAAAGCTGTATCAGACAAGAATAGGAGGAAGCATGTCAGATTTCATTGACAATTACACAGCACAAGAAAGCAATTCATGACATAGAAAAGCTTTCCAAATATGCATGCTGTGTATACACTAATTCATGACAAGAATTCAAGTCTAGTATTCTATACTAATCTCAGAACCTCAGATCTATCTCTAGTCATCATTACTACATGACAAAGCTGTGCATGTATAATATTATGTAGTAATGCACAGGATCAATGGAAGCATGGAAACACAAAAAATTGAGCAAGTAAAATTGCAGAAAATGCTAGTGCACCTTGGATTAAAAGAAACAATAGTTCCCCATAAGCTGAAAATGGAAGCCCGTTGTGAAGACAGTAAGCTAGTGCAATGGTATAGCCAACAACTTCGAGCTCAAAAGATATCATGCTAAGGCCTCTGACACTTTTATGATTCAGAATTTTTAAGATCTGCATTTCATAAGATTAACATAACAATATTGAACATGGCTTGAAATCTTGCCTTAAAAAAACTAGACTTGTTTACACAATTCCTAGTGGCAAAATCTAATTACCACCTCGGCAGTGCCAAGATCAATATTTTCAACAAATGATATCAAAGATACACCAACACAAAGAATTCGTTAGCTGATTGGTACAGCAATTTCAAACAGACACATGCGCTATGCCATTAATGATTTATCATTTAGGAAGCAGATTACAGTACTAACTACTAAAATAGAGTCTGCAACGTTGTTTGTACTGCCGAGTAATAACAATTGAAAGTTATGGACAAATATCACCGGTGAAACTTGATAAGAGATCCAATAAGAGGATCCATATGGGTCCTAGGGTTTCTAATCACTATGAAAATGGACAACTGAGAAGAATATAAAAAGACGGGTGTACCTGGGGAAGTTTGACAATAGTGGAGGCAGCGACAATGGCATATCCAAGGAGCTTGGAAATAAGAGGTAGCAAGCAGTCCTTATCTGGAAAGTGTCCATGACGGAGAGATCCCACGGCACAACTCACATCAATGCCAAGATAGTCCATTCTCTAGCTAGCAATTCCACCGAACAATCTAACACTATGACACCTACTTTGCCCCACGAATTGCTTCGGACTTCAGTTATCAGAGTCTCAAATATCTGCCCAGTGCCAGAAATTTAAAATTTATTTGCAAAGATTTGGCCCAAAAAAATAAAATTTTAATGAGTAAATCTTGATCCTTATTAAAATAATTAATTGTTAACATTAATATTACTAGTGTTGATTAATGATGATTCATTATTGATATCTAGTACAATCCTGACTCTTACAGGGCAATGGAGGAAGATGGCCGTGTCAATTCTAGACACTGACTTCAACTTTGTAGGCCTTACAATCTATTACGAACTTAATGGATCAGAAAAGAAAAACCAATACAAAAGCATCATGATAAAATAGCAATAAAATCAAGTAGGCATCAAGCAGAATGAAGATGTGTTGGAGATAAACTAAAACAGCAACAAACGAAATCAAACAGATTCTGGAAAAAATAAACATCAAATCAAATGGGAAGGTTATCAACACTTTCTAATTTAAAATTAGAAACTACACTGGCATTCCAAAAAAAACTTAACCAGCAGAAAAGACCATGATGTTTCATAAGCAGTAAGCAAAAACTCATCCTATAATCAGCAAAAACACAAATATTAAATCACACTATGGATCATAGGACAACAAGCATTAGCAAGAGATGAATAGGACAGCAAGGATTATTCAAATTTCAAGTGAACAGAAGTAGCCAAGGTTTCGACAGATTACCACTTCTTTAGGCGTTTAAATTCTTTCTTCTCACATATACTCTATTCCCCGTACTCCTTTAGTGTGCCCTTGGGACTTGCTTCCCCCTCGTATACAACCCATACCAATCGGGGACGGAGGCACACTTATTTTTATGGGGGCAAGTGAACCCATAAAAAATTTAAAAATATATATATATATAGTATAGGACTTTCATTGCAACTAATCTGGTTGGAGTAGTTGGTTAAAGGTTTTGACATCCACCTAAAGGTCCTGGGTTCGAATTCGAACATCTGATCCCTTCTTATTTTTTTTTCAATCTCCAAATCTCACCCACTCTAACTCTCCAAGTCGCTCCGTCAGTCCGTTCCCTCCCGTCCCAAATCGATCACCCACTCCAAATTTCCTCCAAATCCCTCCGTTCCAAATCGATTCCTCATCCAAATCTCTCACCCACTCCTAATCGATCCCCAAATCGATCCCTCCTCCAAATCTCACCCAAATCGATCTGTCTCTCACCCACGGCGCTCTTGGCTCCCCGTCGTCGGCGTCGCTGTCCCTTGGTCTTGGTGTAATACGCTCGCAAATCCGTCGTCGGCGTCACTGTTCCAGGTCTGTTCCCCAAATCGATAAACTGGGTGTCGCTGTTCCTGAATCTGCTGCAAGAACACCTTTATAAATGCATCTACACTTCTTTTGCATTTTGTTCGTTGTTGCGAGCAATGAGCTCATATGAGATTGCACTCTTCGATCTGTTATATCAATTTTAAATTAAGTAATTCTACGCTCTTTGCGTTTTGGTGGGTGGTTTGTGTTCAACAGTTCGAGGGTGATGGAGGCTGATATTGATTCAGTAAGTTCCTCATCGTCATCATCTTACTACACCATTTTCGGTGTCGATTCTGATTCTTCTCTTCAAGAAATAAGGCGCCCTTATCGCAGGCTTGCAATGGTATTTTCTCTAACCCTGTGTGTTTTCTAATTTCTTGAATGTAGCCAAGATTAATTAGGATAATATGTTTGAAGTGGGGTCAATTAAATCTCTTGATCTTTCGTACTCTTCCCTTATTATATATATTAAGTTGTGAAAGATCCTATTCTTCATAATTGACTTGAACATTTCGGTTAGTCCGCGTATGTTACATATCTCTGCTTCTGAATGATGAAAGGATTTCATTCAATTATTGGCTTTAGAAGAAATTGTGAATAAAGAAGTACCTAGTTCCAAATGGATAGGTTCTGAATTTGTGTTGATCTAAAATGGGCAATTGAAGAAATGCCTAGTTGTAATTGGGTTTTTGTTGTTGTGAACCTAATGCAGCAATGGCATCCGGATAGGTGGGCAAGAACACCTTCTCTACTGGGAGAAGCAAAACGAAAGTTCCAGCAGATTCAGGAAGCTTATTCAGGTATGGTGAAATATTAGTAATTTTTCTCATTTTTAAAAAGAAGCAATGTTGTGTTAAAACTTCCATTCCATCCTAGTTTGACTGTCAATTTAAACCCTTATGCTAGCAGCGACTGAAGTCTTGTTTCTTTATCTAGTGTAAGATGTGTTTTGAATTGTGATTTTGGTATTGTTTTGCTATTGTGACACTTAAGGCTTAGTGGTATTTATTGCTCATGGGATAATTTATTATTACGTATCTAGCTTATGTTGATCAATGCATTATGCATATATGGTGAGCTTAATGTTAACTCTGCCCAAAAGAGTTGATTCAAAGCTAGAGACTACCAACCCTTGCGACCATAACTGTTTTTTTTTTTAGTGTTTGTGATTGGGAGGCTTGATAGCCCTGTAGCTTATTTCTTTTTATTAAAATAAACGCACCTGAAACATACAGTCATCATCACCCAATATGCCAAATGGTGACCACTGCATGTGGATCTGCTTGGCGCTTGCTTGTTCTTGGTATGTGTTCTGTGTGTGCTGTTACTGTTATATTTTTAGTGTTTGTGGTAGGAAGGTTGATAGCCCTGGAACATATTCCTTCAAATGTCAAGCCTATTGAATGTTTCTGGTGTGTTTAAGTATGAAGCTGATTTGACCTATACCAATTTCAACAGTGCGATTTGCCTGTTTGCAACTTTGAATTTCTTCCTTAAAAGTGAAGGACCTATTGATCTAATGAATTGACTAGAGTAGCAAGATGGGTTTGTAGAAAATGTGCCTTGCAACATGTTCCCTAACCTTTTCAAACTTTTTTTCCTTCCAGAAAATGTCAACGATACAATCTTAATGTATTTAAAACTTTCCTTTAAAAAAAAAAAATTCGGGGGCGCCGCCCTCGAACCCCCGAATCCCTACACAAATTGTGCACCTATTAAGTCTAAATCCTGGCTCTGCCCCTGATACCAATAATGTCAGACAAGCTTCAAGCCTCACTCATAATTCTTACATATAAAAGTAAAGCTCAATTATTCATTAATGAACTTCAGAAGGGAATAGAACTCATCGCAACCACTTTATTAAATAAAACATCGCATGCTTCCAAGTGTATCAAATACCACATTCATAATAACTATCCTACAACTCACTTATAACTCTTCCGTCTTTGAAGCATTTTATCAAACACTTTATCTGCACTCAATTTAGCATGCTTGAATAGTATTCATTTGCCTATTACAGCCACCAAATCTTCACACATACCAATTATAAATCAATTTCTATCTAACCCCTAAACCCTCTCCAAACCCTCAACCCTAAAATCCCAAGCAATTCATTTGTTTTGTCAACTCTGGTATGGTTTTGAAAAAATTCTTTACATCCATGAAAGTGTACATGTTGAGGCTGGATAATCAAATACATCATTACCGTCGTTGTCGTTGAAGATCTGGAAGAGAAACTGACGCTGCGGAAGATATCAGCACGAATCTTACAGCGATGAGAGAGGAATAAAGACTCGTCGCCGGTGAGGAGGAGAGAATCCGCCGTTTAGTGAGTGAGGGAGGAAGGGAGGCGCCCGACGGTAATGGAAATAATTTCACGCATCGTCGACTATTATTTGTTTAACTGTAATGAATTAATTTAATGAAAATAATTAGGGAAAATTACAGACAGGTCCTAAGGACCATAAAACATAGTAAAAAAGTCCCAATAGATATTCACATATCAAAAAAGTCCCGAGAGACTATTTTGATATTATTTGTATAGAAAAAAATTCGGGTTTTTAAATTTTGTTGTAAATATGGCATTTCCTATTATAAATATCGCTTTTTCTGTTATAAATGGCGGATTTTAAATTTTGTTGTAAATATAATACTTCCTATTGTAAATTTAACATTTTTTTTGTAAATGACTCCTGTACGTTTAGAGACTTAAGTTTGAAACAAAATCCAAGTATTTAAATATTGTTGTAAATATAACACTTTCTATTGTAAATATGGCTTTTTTTTTTTTTAAAATGGTCGGGTTTTTAAATTTTGTTGTAAATATAACACTTTCTATTGTAAATATTGCGTTTCGCATTTGTTAATACAAATAATATCAAAAAAGTCCTAGAGACTTCGGTATAATTTTGTGATTTTAAGGACTTCATTGAATTTATTTTCTAGCCCTTTGGACCTGCACGTAATTTTCCCAGATAATTATTTCAAGTACATCAAGTTCTTTACATCACCTATATCAAGTTCTCTAACGATCCTATGTTTGTTTTTGTGTTTTTTGTTTATTTTTTGCATTTGAGCTTATAATTAATAATTTAAAAATAGGATACATGGTCGTGGTCAAAAAACTTAATGAAATAGATCTAAAAATTTGATGTAAATATTTTCCTTATTTCAATAATACAATTATAATATATTTAGAATATGGAATTTGTTGGAAAGAAAATTATTAATTCAATATTTTTTTAAAAAAATTAAATCGAACATTTTGCCGTATTCGTTAATTTAAAAAAAAAAAAAAAGGGGGGGAATTGCACGTAAAAAACATTAAAAAGATAAAGAATAGAAAAGTGATTCCCATATTTATAACATCGGAGAGGTGTGAATACCTTAATTGTCCTTTTTAAAGTTTAAAGAAAATGACAAAAATGACCCTTAATGAGTTTTATAAAAGAGAATGAGGTGCAATATTTTCACAATTGGCTATTTTTAAATGGAGAGGTACATTTCCATATTAGAAGTTGTTATTTTCAAATCTAAATACAGTAAATCCATACCTACATTCTCATTTTCACAAATGGTCATTTTAAAATAAAGAGAGTCATTATTTTCATATTAGAAGTTGTTATTTTTAAAACTGAATTTGGTAAACGCATATCAAATTTAGGAATTCATCCATACTTGCCTTAGATTAAATTCTTTAAATGTAAAGTTGTCATTTTCATATCGATTTGTTATTTTAACAAATCTTTATGAAAATGACAACTTTACATTTAAAGAATTTAATCTAAGGCAAGTATGGATGAATTCCTAAATTTGATATGCGTTTACCAAGTTCAGTTTTGAAAATAACATTTCTGACATGGAAATGACAACTCTACATTTGCAGAATTTAAAATAAGGTAAGCATGGATGGATTTATAAACTTGATATTGGTTTATCAAGTTTAGTTTTGAAAATGATAACTCTTCATTTAAAAAAGATCACTTGTGGAAATGAGAATGCATCGCATGGATAAATTTTTGGACTCGAAATAGGTTTACCATGTTCGAATTTAAAAATAACAACTTTTGATATGGAAATAATAACGCTCAATTTAAAATAACCACTTGTGAAAATATCGACCTTCTTTTCTCCTTTTTGAAAATTTACAGTGGGACATTTTCATCATTTCTTTTAAATTTGAAAAAGGACAATTGAAATATTTATACCTCTCTAATATTATGAATATTGGAATCACCTCTCTATCCTTTACTATTTTTAATTGTCTTTATGCTGGATTTCCTCTCTAAAAAATTTTACATAGAAAATTTTTGTTGTTGCCAACATATATTTGAAACATTTTTCCCACTTATTCGGGGTTAGACATATGTTTTTATAGTTTCGAGTTTGAGAAAACTCCATATAAATACTCTTAAAATATGAAGATTTCATATCAATGAGTTGAGTTTTGCATACGTCAAATCACTCCACAAGTATTAAATTGGAATTTCAAAATGTTATCAAATTACCTTAATGCACCTTCTTGTCTCCTCATTTTAAAATCTAATTGAAAATGTTATTGAATTTTTGTATTTGAAAATTGCTAACCTTAATATCGATATTGTCCTTGTTTTTCCCTGCAAAATATATAGTAAAACTAACTAATTTAACTCATAAAGGTCCCACTCTTCTCCTTCCATAAATTGTCCTTGTTTATCTCAGAAAAAATATTGTGAAACTAACTAATTTGATTCATAAGGTCCCTATCCCTATCTAAATCCACAATTTAGATATTTAAAAGATTAAGCCCATGCACATATTTATGGTGCTTATTGTATTAATCAAATTACAATAATCTAAAATAATCCGTTAAAGGACAAAAGTGAATTCTACTCCGATAATTATATTATTATCGTTAACTAAGGGTTAGTTTGGATTGAGGGAATGGGAGGGAAGAGGAGGGGAGGGGGAGAGAAAAAAATGGGGGAGGGGAAAATTTTGTGGGCCCCACCACACTAAATTTTGGACCCATTTTCTTCTCCCCCTATTTTTTTTCTCTCCCCTCCCCTCCCCTCAATCCAAACTCACCCTAAAAGAACTATAACAAACATTATTTTAATATAATAAAGATTTTTTGGAAAAAAATATTGTGCATCGGGCATTTGTTATTAATGCCCTCTTTTTCTATGATCATCAATATCTGAAAAGCTAATTTCCAGAGCTTTTGAAAAGGAGCTTCTCAAAAATCTCCTTTTCAACAAGCATGTTGAGGCGAGAAGCATCTGAGCCGCGAACCAGAGAACGTCGCGAACAAGAGAGTGGTGATTGCCTGACCCTTCCCTCTCTTATCAACTCAACCTTCCTCTTATTCATTGGCGCCGGCGATGAGGCGACAATCACCTTCATCTCCATCGTCATCGGCGGCGACCACTCCACCATCACCACCGCAAAGGGCACCATGAAAGTGAAGAGAGGAGGGAGTTTCAGAACAAGATTTGACTGGAAAAACAGAGAGCTGGGGACAAGGGCGGATCCACGTTGATCATTGACTTGCCCCTTGAATTTGGGATTTTTTTTAAAAAAAAAAAAAAAAAAAAATTCAAGTTAAAGGAGTTTGAATTAATAACTTGAATATAATGGTTTTAAATTTTCATTAGCATTAGCATTATTTGTGTACTTTCCTTGAATTAATATATGTTTGAATGATTGTCCACCCTTAATACATCAAGATTGCATTTCGTAATCGGATAGGGGATGAATGGTTGAATGATTGTTTAATGCCTTATATTGAAAAAGATGTATTTGATAGCATTGATAATAAGGCAATTATCATGGAATTCCAAAAATAAGGCCCACTATTTTTATTATAATATACTTTTGTTATTAAAATATATGTACTTGAACTTATTAAGTGCCCAATCTTCATTGTAATTTATGTAACTCGCATTCCTAATAGCACTTAGCTTTGCTTTTTTAAATGATAGGTTTGTAAAATAATTGCCTCCTTATTACATCATCGTATTCACTTGATTTCATGAATATTTTTTTTTGATATTCTTTTTTTCTTGTTTATATTCTTTTGTTTTTTAATGCATTTAAAACTTTCCCAAAAAAAAAAAAAAAATTTCAGGGGCGCTGCCCCTGAATCCCCGAATCCCCCTACCATTAGTGCCCTCCTCCAGTAATTTTTTGGATCTGCCACTAGCTGCAGAGGAGGGTTGAGATTCGATAGTCGGGAGTGAGCAGCGGCGAAAACTTGGGACTTGACCTCGGTATCTCACCATCACCATCTCCACCATCCTTCCTCTCTGCTACACTTCCGCCATTTTCTTCGGTGACCTTCACGTCGGTTATATGAGGCGGCATAACTGGTGGAGTGGCAAGCGAGCATGATGAGGCAGAGGGTGAGGTATTCTTCCTCGGAGCAGGAAAAAAAAAATGGAGACTTGTATATGAATGGAGATGCAACTCTTAATCTTGTTGTAATTAACGTGTTAATAGATCCTCAGATTATTTATCTCTATTTCACTGCCACACCAAAGTTACTTGATTAAATTTCAACAATCAAATTTTTATTTTTATTTTTATTAAAAAAACGTATCGTCAATAGAAAGAAATGCACATATATTTTTCCATCTCATACTTACAATAAACACTTAGGACAATCACTACAAGAAAAATCAATTTTTGCTACGGAAAAATTCCGTAGCAAAACAGCCTTTTTCTCATAGCAAAATGGATTTGCTACGGAATTTGTTCGTAGCAAAAAATCACATAACAATTGCTACGGAAAAGGAAAAATTCGTCGCAAATTTGTTAATTTGCGACGGAAATCCCTATCCGTCGCAATTTGCTACGGAAAAGTTTTCGTCGCAATTGCTACGGAATTTTTTTTCGTCGCAATTGCTACGAAATTTGTTTCCGTAGCAAATTCAAAAATTTGCTACGGAAATATTTTCGTAGCAAATTCGCCAATTTGCTACGAAATATTTTCCATAGCAAATTTTCGCAAATTTGAGAATTTGCTACGGAAATATTTTCCGTAGCAAAACTAATAAATTTTTTTTTAAAAAATTGTTTTTTTATTTATTGTTTTTATTTTTTTTAGAAAATTGAATATATAATAATAATCATAAAGAGTTTACATAGAGGAAACAAAATATAAATAATAATGTTGTGAATAATATGTAATAAAAAAAAAATCTAAACAAAGAAAGAATATGGTCACCCTTGTCCTTCATTAGAGACTCAAGTAGAATCTGCATATGCTTCATCATCTCTTGTGTTTGATGCACCAAGATGGTCATTCGGTCATTCCGTTGCAAAACTCGATTCCTAAAAAAAAAAATTATATAAAAAATATCAAAAATTACGAAACTAAAAAGAAATGTACAAAATCCTTTGAGTTTTTTATTTTTATTATTCATATGCCTTCACGATTTTAATACATGTAGATACTCTAGTTTAGGCCGATCCTAATATCTAGGAATTATAAAACAGAAAAGCAATTACAAAATTCAAATTCTATAATCTATTGATTGATTTAGGCCAATCCTAATATCTAGGATTATGAAAAGCATATTCTAATATCTAAAAATTATAAAAGGTAGATCCTAATATCTAAGAATTATAAAAGGAAGATCCTAATATCTAGGAATTATAAAACAAAAAAGCAATTACAAAATTCAAATTCTATAATCTATTTATACGAAATTTAATATCCGTTGCATATAAGCAAATATAATATAATAATAAATAGTTATTATAATTTCCTCTCTTCTAATAATAAATTAAGTTTGTACAATTTCTAATATCAATTAGGGATAAGATATTATTACTACCATTTTTTGTTACTACCAATGTTATTACCACTTTTCCACCGATCGAATCTCATTTACCTTTATAATTTCTCTCTCATATTAAGATTTTGATCTAACGGTGGAAAAGTGGTAGTAACATTGGTAGTAACAAAAAATGGTAGTAATAATATCTTATCCCTATTAATAATACTAATATCTTAAATTCTACAATATGGCTTCCCTAGTTCACATCTATAATTCTATATAATTTTATTATGGCCAAAGGTAACCAAGCAACAGGAGCTTTTTGTGGCAATGGAATTTTAATTCACATGCCTTCTACATCGATGAAACTAGTTACCTTACCTTTGACAAATTTCAACTACATACTATGCTATGTATATTTCTTTTACAAACACTTTCTATATTATTGGCGAATTAAATTTAACCAAAAAAAGAAGAAATAAAATTAATATTCATTACAAAAAACCTTGCATCAAACATTAAAAAAATTTTAAAAAAAAGGAAGAAATGAAGGAACCACAAAAGACCACACGGATTTTTTTATTGTAGAAAAAGGAATACATGAACATCTTCACCATTGTACAAAGTGAGTGATGAATGCTTACCAATAGTCACTTCGGATAAAAAAAAAAATACATAACAAGAGAGGGAGGGAGGGAGGGAGGGAGAGGGACGTTACGGAGGAAACGGCGAGGAATCGGAGGACGGAGGACATTGGAGGAGATAGAGGGCCAAAGCGGAGGAAGAGCGGGACGGGAGGGGCGGAGGTGATGAGGAGGACCAAAAAAATGACTAAGAGGTGGAGAGGAGATCGAAATGGCGAGACGGAGATCGAAATGGCGGACGTCTAAATGATTTCGAAAGGCATTAAAGCCCGATTTGCGACGAAACTTCATTTCCGTCGCAAAAAGCAATTTTTTTTTTGCGACGGAAATGAGTTCCATCGCAAAAAAATTTGCTTTTTGCGAAGAGAATCAAGTTCCGTCGCAAAAAGGGGGAATCCAAAGACCAAATGGTCGCCCGTTTGCGACGAACTTCAATTCCGTCGCAAAAAGCAATTTTTTTTTGCTACGGAACTAATTTCCCTAGCAAATTTGCGGGCTTTTTCCCTCCACGAAATCGGATTTTTTTTTTTTTTTTTTTGCGACGGATTTATTTTTCCGTAGCAAAAGTTTGCTACGGAATTGAAAATCCGTCGCAATTTGCTACGGATTTGGATTCCGTAAATTCTGTAGCAAAATTTTGCTACGGATTTTCAATTCGGTAGCAAATTGCGACGGATTTTTTTCCGTCACAAATTCCATCACTGTTTTGGCTTTTTCTAGTAGTATGGTTACTTATTTAATGAGTATTACGTTTGGGGTATATATACACTTTAGATAATTTAATTAATAATGTATGGCAGTTGATTTAATCAGTATTAGGCTTGGGGTCATTTAAAAAATAAGGCATTGCCAAAGGTAAATTGCTAGTAAGTTGTAAGCAGAAATACATCAACCGTACAATAAATTTCAAACAATTAGTATAGAATGACGGTGGACGTACTCGTCAATCCTAATTAAATCAAATGGTTTATGTCTTTTTAATGAAAAGGGACGAAGATAAGAACATGGTGTATCAACTACTTCCTAGAGATAATGCATTGTGATTTTATAGATTGCACATCATCATCATAGCTTCATACGTTTTCCAGAAAAATACACTCATCACCAAGTAAAGCCTATTTAAACCCATGGAGGGTGCACCAAGAACTTCCAGATATGAAAACAAGTTTTTGGGTAAATGTGCAAAATTACTCATGAGGTTTTAGTCAAACCAAAGAGAGTCGAGAATTTATATTTGTGGGTGCACAATTTGTGAGGTTTAGCCGAAATTTTTTAATGAAATTTTTAAATGCATTAAAAATCAAATGAATATAGAAAAGAAAAGAAAAGAAAACTCATTTCAGTGGGTTCTAAGCAAATCGATATGCGTAAAATAGGATCAAGATCTACCATCAAATCAATAATAAACTATGAATTTTCTAAATCCTAACAAATTTCAAATGTCAAGAAGTACAAACTATCCATCACACTTCGTAAGACAAAAAATTGGAGAATTTTAGATAAAACCAAAGTTTCAACCACCAAACTCATTACAATTTTAAATAAAGCTAACAATAAAATTGGACTACTCAATGATTTCTGAATTAAAGAAACTATCCTTGCCGGTTTAACCAAATCACAAAAATCTTTCTACTTTTTATAGTGGGTGGTTATAAAAAAATATATTTTTCTACTTGTTTTTGAAATCACGAGATAAAACTACTTTACATGTGTTTTTCATAAGGAGTAAAAAGTTGGGAAAATAATAAGAAATGAAAAAGGGGTGTTTTGTTTGTTTGTTTGGTTTAGAGATGAGGGAGTATAAATACCAGGCTCGAACTCGCAACCACCAAGAATCAATGAAGAATGACCCGAGTCCCCGGAAGGTCGAGGAGAGTGGTAAAGAAAAAAAGGGGGTGTTTTTCATGAGTAAAACTTGGGAAAAGAATGAGAGATAAAAAGGGCCCAACCAGGTTCGAACCAATGACTTCATGGTCTATAATCAAATGCTCTACCACTAAGTTATGGGTCCATTGATGCTAACATATTACAGCTAAATAATATATATATTTCAAAATTTTGTGTCTGCACTTGCACCTATAGGCACAAGTGTGGCTCCGCCACTGAGTCAAAGTGCACCCAGTGTCATATGCTTTCTGAAGGGTCAAAAATACCCATGAACTTATCAAATCAGTAGAGAAAAACTCTCAGATCTATTAGATAAGGCCAACGTCTGTTAAATAAAATGTAAACTTATGAAAACACCCTAACACGGAAAAAAAAAAAAATCGAGAGGGACCTGCAGATGCAAGCCTTTGTCGTCTCCAACCCCCATTCAACCAAGATGGAACAAATTGTGGAGCATTGATGTGAGGTGTGAACAAAGCAGGTAAACAAAAAAATCAATGTCTAAGCACCCAAAAAAAAAAAAAAAAAAAAAAAAAAAAAACTGAAGCGTTTTGTGTTCAAAAAACAAACACGGTTGTCTAAAAATACGGTAAGGCAAATCATGAATCAAAATCTCAAATAGTAGTAGGAAGACAACAATAGGTTCAATATACACAATGCATCCAAACCAGAGGTACCAAAATTCTTCCACAAAACGAATAACGCACAAATCCTATCCCATATCAAGTGGAAAAAAGAAGAAGAACATATTGCAGTTTTAGAGAATTTATGAAGTGGAAACTAACGGCGACTAAGGAAATCGAACAACTATAATCGAAGATGGAATTCGTGGAGCAGAACAACAAATCAAGTAAAGCGAAAGAATTCTGAAAGTTTTGCAGCTCCTAGATCAGATTCAAGGACACGTGGAACACGAGCTAAGAAATCAAAGAGAGGGGGGGGTCTCTTGTCTTTAAGGAAAAAGAAGTTGATATACCACTTGATGAGGATGATGACGAAGACGATGGCGATGATTTTGATGACGGTGGTGGCAGACTTCAATTCGGAGTTGAAGGCGAATTTGACCCTGTCAGAGGAGGCTACAATTTTGGCAACCTCCGCGTAGTGTTAGGAGTGGACAGTGGATGACGCGACACCAAAGATTCCGGTGGTGGTGAGGTTGATGGAGGGAATAGAGAAGGATGGCTCAACAAAGCGAGATCAAGGTTGGGAGGAGGAGAGATCTCGGATGCGAGATCGATTGAGCTTGGAAGGAAGGAGGATGGGTTTTTGTGTGTGTGTGTTTTAATTAGGGGTATTATTGATATTTTCATGAAAATAAGTGTGGGACCCACTACAAAAAAGTAACGTCTGTTAAACCCGTCTGGGGATGGTATTTTTGCCCCACTTTTAAAAGTTCATGTGCAATTTTGCACATAAAAAAACACATTTGGTGTTGGCGCTCCTAAAGGTAAAACACATGTGTATTTTTACACATTTACCCTAAGTTTTTTTAGTGTGGATTGTTGATGAGTATTTTTTGGAATTGCAAATGGTGGTGGTGGTGGTGTGGTGATGAAGATGAAGAGTGGAGAATATGAGAATATTGGGGGGGGGTGAAAGTAATTGTTAGAGGACGAGGAATGGAAAATTACCAGATTAGTCATGTTTTTTTATTAATTAGGAGTATTTCAGTAATTTCATATTGTAATATATGAGTGTTAGTTGTTGGTATTAACAATTATGAATTATGTCCTAATTTTAAAAGTTTATAGTTATTTTTGTTTCAAAAAATAATTTCTAGTTACTATTGTATTTTTGATAAAAGTTGAATGTTATTTTTACATCTTAATCCTTATATTTATTGATTACCAAAAAAAAAAAAAAAAAAACATGCACTACTACAAAAAAAGCATATTAACGTCCTAAATTAGAGGCAATTAACGTCCCGTTTTGGGAAGGACGTCGACCCGGGTAGTTGTAAAAATAAGATATAAGGCATCCTATAATTAATTCAGACGCCTTAAAAAGGCGTCCTATGGTTAATTCGGACGCCTTTTTAAGGCGTCCTATGTTTTATTCAAAAAAGGCGTCCCGAATAAAAATCGGGACGCCTTACTCGAAGGCTTGCCGCGCGTGGGAGAAGAACCGCAAAGGACTCACGAAACTAGAACAAAAAACAGAGAGACAGACACGATGCAGATTAAGAGGTTTTGTGTGCCGTAAATATGATATGGAACAACACAACAACAGATTTGGACCAAAAACAGCAAAACAAGAGATCTGGAACAACAAAATAGCAGATCTGGAACAACAAAACAACATATCTGGAACAACAAAACAACAGATCTAGAACAACAAAACAGATCTGTGGCCGTCGTCGTGGAAGGAACTGCGTGCCCTAAATATGCAGATTAAGAGGTTCAGAGAAGGAAGAGTCGTAAGGAAGATCGATTAGCTCGGAAAAAAATAAAAATAAAAATAAGAGGCTCAGATCCGAACCTGAACGCAGAGAATTGACGGTGGCTGAGAAGATTGTAACGGTTAAGCGAGGTGGCGTGCGTGTGGGATATCGATTGTGTAGAAAGAGGAGAGGAGAGGACGAGGCGCGAGATTAGTGGAAGAGGAGAGGAGTTTTAGCGCCGTGTGTGGGAGATCGATTGTGTAGCCCAACGTGAGAGATTGAATAGCTAGTCCGATGATAAATACAAAAATAATATTTTTAAAATTACTAATTATTTTTGCGTCCCGAATATATGGTTCGGACGCCAAAAATATTAATTTTGGCGTCCTGAACTATATTCAGGACGCCACAAATAATATTTTTGGAGTCTTGAAACAAATTTCAGGACGCCAAAAAATACCCTAGCGCCAAATTTTTTTTTAAAATTACCTAGGTGCCAAAAAAATTCCCTTTTAGGCATCTTAAATATATTTTTTATTATTTCTTTGATTTGATTAGTATTATTTTCGATTTCTTTGATTTGATTAGTATTATTTTCTATTTCTTTGATTTGATTAGTATTATTTTCTATTTCTTTGATTTGATTGGTATTATTTTCTATTTCTTTGATTTGATTAGTATTATTTTCGATTTCTTTGATTTGATTAGTAAAAGTTTCAATTCTTTGATTTGATTTGATTATTTTCAATTTCTTTGACTTGTTTAATAAAAGTTTCGATTTCTTTGATTTGATTAGTATTATTTTTAATTTCTTTGATTTGATTTGATTATTTTCAATTTCTTTCATTTGATTAGTAAAAGTTTTCAATTTCTTTGATTTGATTAGTATTATTTTCGATTTCTTTAATTTGATTTGATTATTTTCAATTTCTTTGATTTGATTAATAAAAGTTTTGATTTCTTTTATTTGATTTGATTATTTTCAATTTCTTTGACTTGTTTAGTAAAAGTTTCGATTTCTTTGATTTGATTAGTATTATTTTCAATTTCTTTGATTTGATTTGATTATTTTTAATTTCTTTCATTTGATTAGTAAAAGTTTCGATTTTTTTGATTTGATTAGTATTATTTTCGATTTGTTTTTATTTGATTTGATTATTTTTTTCGATTTCTTTGAGTTTCTTTGACTTGTTTAGTAAAAGTTTCGATTTCTTTGATTTGATTTGATTATTTTCAATTTCTTTGACTTGTTTAGTAAAAATTTCGATTTTTTTGATTTAATTAGTATTATTTTCTATTTCTTTGATTTGATTTGATTATTTTCAATTTCTCTCATTTGATTAGTAAAAGTTTCGATTTTTTTGATTTGATTAGTATTATTTTCGATTTTTTTTATTTCATTTGATTATTTTCAATTTCTTTGATTTGATTAGTAAAAGTTTTGATTTCTTTTATTTGATTTGATTATTTTTAATTTCTTTGACTTATTTAGTAAAAGTTTCAATTTCTTTGATTTGATTAGTATTATTTTCAATTTCTTTGATTTGATTTGATTATTTTCAATTTCTTTGATTTGATTAGTAAAAGATTCGATTTCTTTTATTTGATTAGTATTATTTTCGATTTCTTTGATTTGATTAGTATTATTTTCAATTTCTTTGACTTGTTTAGTAAAGTTTCGATTTCTTTTATTTGATTAATATTATTTTTAATTTCTTTGATTTGATTTGATTATTTTCAATTTCTTTCATTTGATTAGTAAAAGTTTCGATTTCTTTGATTTGATTAGTATTATTTTGGATTTTTTTATTTGATTTGATTATTTTCAATTTCTTTGATTTGATTAGTAAAACTTTCGATTTCTTTTATTTGATTTGATTATTTTCAATTTCTTTGACTTGTTTAGTAAAAGTTTCGATTTCTTTGATTTGATTAGTATTATTTTCAATTTCTTTGATTTGATTTGATTATTTTCAATTTCTTTCATTTGATTAGTAAAAGTTTCGATTTCTTTTATTTGATTAGTATTATTTTCGATTTCTTTGATTTGATTTGATTATTTTCAATTTCTTTGACTTGTTTAATAAAAGTTTCGATTTCTTTGATTTGATTAGTATTATTTTCAATTTCTTTGATTTGATTTGATTATTTTCAATTTCTTTCATTTGATTAGTAACAGTTTTAATTTCTTTGATTTGATTAGTATTATTTTCAATTTCTTTGATTTGATTAGTAAAAGTTTCGATTTCTTTGATTTGATTAGTATTATTTTTAATTTCTTTGATTTGATTTATAAAAGTTTCAATTTTTTTGATTTGGTTTGAGTAAAATTTAATTTTGGCGTCCGGATTTAAAATTTAGGACACCAAAGAATTTCCCGCCATCAAAAAATTCATTAGAATGTGCAAAAAAAAATTTGGCACCAAAAAATTAATTTTAAGCTTCCTAAATATATTTTAGGGCCTAAAATTCAATATTGGCGTCCCGATTTTATTTTCGGGATGCCAAAAAATTTCTCAAAATGCGCCAAAAAATTAATTTTAGGCGTCCTAATAAATATATTTTAGGACGCCTAAATTAATTTTAGTCGTCCTAAAATTATATTTAGGACGCTTAAGTCTCAAAATTCAGCCAAATAATTACGAAATTGCCACCGCCTATACTTTTTACTTCCTTTTTTAAAATAAAGACGTCTTTTAGGGAAGTAATATTCACTTTTTGTAGTAGTGATGTTCGTTAAATTTCATGTACTAACCATATGATACAATGATTTCGTATATGATGAGGAAGGATCCATTCAGGAAGGTTGAGAATAGCAAAGATACTTGGTCTATGCATGCAAAAGTATTGAGGAAGTGAGTTGTTTGAAGGAAGGCAACCCCCATTCCTCTATGGAAGATTGGGATAATATTGGCAAACGAAGAGGTTAAAATAATATAAAGCAGTCATTTGATCATCACTTCGCATCTCCATTAATTTATAATCAATGACTAAACATCATGATTACGTACTTCATATTCCTTAATGAGGTCATTCAGACTAGCTTACTAGGGTTGAAGTCAATGTTATCCATAGGAGTCTACTAGATCGTTATGCAGATAAGCCAAAAGAAGGTGTTGTTTACAGCTTTCAAAATTTTGAGGTTGTTGAATGTCGATAACGTGGACATAAGCTATATTTGCCTTATGGTGTTTTGGAATTTTTTAATGTGGAGAAGACACAAACCCGTACAATGCATGGGATCGTTTGTCTTGTTCCTCATCTAGATTATGTGTAATGATGCCCTCAAAATGAAAGCTTATAGCTAATCCTCATTTCAAAGCCATATACTTAACTCACATTCAGTTTAAACCAAGATAAAATTACAATCATCCATGACATCAAAGTAGAGCTAGTAATACGAGTGAGTTCGTTGGGTTCGGGCTGAAAAGACCCGTATCAAAATGGGTTAACATTTAGCTAACCCAACCTGTAACCTATAGATTAACGGGTTAGCTTTGTCCAATCCATTTTTCTTTTGTTTTTTAAAAGAAAAGTTTCATATTGTTTTTTTTTTCAATTTTTTTTAAACAACATAATGAAATATTTTTTTTCACAAACCTAGACTGTAATGCAATGCTATAGGCAATAAAAAAAAATGTATACAATTATAAACACCGTGTGTGCGAATATAGAACAATTATGGAAAGCAAAGCGTAAGAGAATGAGGTAAAATGTGATAAATATTGTCTAAGAAGGAGATTGTCTCCCACAAGACTTCAGGACATCCTAGATCATATGATACCATCACCAAAATAATATGGAATTTAGGAAATGTTTAAGAAGACATGTAATTGTTGTGGAAAGTGGAAACCTTTTGTGGTCCTATCTTCAATTATCTTCTTAAAACTGTCGTTGATGCAATGGTTAAAATTCAATTAAAGGAACTGATGAAAAACACTAGACAAGTCTTCTGGTTGAAGAAAATATTTACTAGAGCTTTCTGCCAAGCATGGAAGTAAAACTTAACATAATATTATAATACCATAATTTTAAAAACTTACAGAAATCGTCGAGGGTTCAAGTTAAGTGGGCCCACATCAAAGTGGGCCTAGCTTTTCATAATCCAACTCACTAAGTGCCTGTTTGGTTTAAAGGAATGGAGAGGGAGGGAAAGAAGAGAGAGATTTTTTTTTTTTTTTTTTTCATATTTGCTAGATAGGCATGGAAACCTTTTAATATTCTAAAAATATACTCTAACAAAAAGGAATATTCTTCTTATTAATGGTAATTTGGTCAATATCTTCCTTCCCACTCCCTCCCCTCAAACCAAACAGACCCCAAATTTTATGAGTTCAGTGGCTTCAAACCATAGTATCAGCTTTATATCAAAGTAAGGATAGGATTGTCACTACTAATTTTAGTCACTACCACTTTTTCATTATTAGATCAGAATCTCAATATTATTTCTCTTTCTTATTGAGATTCTGATCTAATGGTGGAAAAGTAATAGTGACATTGGTAGTGACCAAAATTAGTAATGATAATATCATATTTATGTTGATATTTTAATGTTTTGTTTTATTTATGTTTTATATATTTTTGGAAAAGTCACACCAAGTTTCAATTATAAAAAATAATATAAGAAAAAGTTTCTTATCTTGTCAATGACAAGCGAAAGAGCTATTTTTGACAAGTTATAAGAATTTTCTGAAATTATTTTCCTTAAAAAATCTTGGTTGGATTTTCTTTTTCTTTTTTTTCTTTCCAGAAATGTCTTTTATGTTGAATCAATGGGTATTCTGTGAGATAACCAATTTGAGTTTGGTTTCACTTGGTGAGTTTTCTTTATAAATTTTTTTTGCAAAGATTGCTCATCAATAAAACCCTCATATTGTGGGTAGGATTTGAACTCACGACCTTATAGATTACTAGTCAACTTCTTACTAACTAATGGGCTTCTTTGGAGAGAGCTTTAAGTAGTTTAAAGTCAGAAAAAAAGTAACAGTAAAAAAAAAAAAAGTCGGAAGTTGAGTGTTTTAGTTGAGCTTTAAGTTCATTGGGCTTTTAAAAAAAAGGCTTCTAAAAATTAGTTAAGGAAAAAGCTCAATGGATAACTTTTTCCAAAAAGTTCTCAGCTTTTTGAAATGGGCTCCATCATTTCTACCATCATCAATCCAAATACAAATTATATTTACAATCGACTATTTTCCTATCGAGCTTCTAAAAAAGTCAAATAGAAAATAAAATTTCTTACTAACCTAAATAAGCCCAATACTTCTTGGCTTTTATTTAGTGAATTAGTAATAGCAGCTCCAAACAAAACATCAACGGTATGTTTGACAGGAGGGAAATGGAGGCAGAAGGAAGGGGAAATTTTTTATGAGTGGATTTAAAATAACTGGAAAAATGGAATTATACAATTTTAATATATAGATAAGATTTAAAAATAAAGAGTAAGAAGAATTAATAAAAAACTTTCAACCCAATTTTTCTAACTTTTTAAAATGAGTAAATACCCTATTTGGTCCCGAAAAAAATCACGGACCCCTTTTTGGTCCCTCGGTAAAAATAACTCCCTCCTTAATCCCTGACCACATTTGGGACATTTCACTGCATGTGTTCTCTTCAACCTGGAAGGACTAACGTGGACGGTTTTTAGATTTTACAGGGGTTAGGGGTTACGGTTTAGGGTTTAGGATTTTACAGGGATTACGGGAGGAGTTATTTTTACGAGGGACTAAAAAGGGATCTATGATTTTTTTTGGGGACCAAATAGGGTATTTACTCTTTTAAAATCTAATTCATAAATTTTTTCCCCCTTCTCCTCACTTCCCCAAATGTTTCATAAGGCCTAAAGTGACATTTAGGAGCCATAACAGTCATCTGTAATCTATAGTATAATGTGAAAATTTGATAACGGTTCTATATATGTAGAATTCTTGTGTCGGTGGTTACGTGTCTATATATATGTGACTTGATAAAATAGAAAGAAAGAATATTGTGTCCTGTATTTCATATACAAACGTTACATATATATAGAAGATAAGAAGGCCAATAGTAATGGTACCATTATATTTATTAATGAATATTATTCCTAATCCCTACAAATCGGGATTCCTATAAATATAATAATGATTTATTAATAAAGATTATTCTAATCCTACAAATCGGGGATTCCTATAAATCAATACTGATATTATGTAATCCCTGTCAATATATATATATATTTGTGTGTGTGGTGTCGGTGCGGAAACGCAACGTGACTATGATGTGGACGTGGTGCCTATTCAAAAAATTTTAAAAAAATAATAAATAAATAACACAATCCTAAGCCACAAACTCACCTATTATTTATGTAAGTTTTTCAGCTTTACACAATTGTTTAGGAATAGAGTATTAGTTATTAGCCTATGTTTTTATATGTTTCTACTGTCATTTATGAGTATCAGTTCACAAAAGATATACTATACTACATCATTTCTTTAATATAAAATGTTATTTGTACCGTGATTTACATTTCAATAAAATCTAAGGATGCAAAATAATAGATAATATTGAGAAAATTATTGAAAATTAACTCATTGCAAAATTTATTTCCTAAATGCACCTAAAGATCGAAATCTCTGAGTGAGTGTAATTCTGCGTACAACTTATCTTTAATTATGTGCAAATATCTTCCGTTTTGCACATATATAAAGATATATTACACAAGCTTAAAAGAAAGTTACACCCCATGAAAATAAATTGCACATAGTTTTTAAACATATTTCAGGTATTTTTGAACAATAAATTTTGCATTGAGATATTTTTCAACAATTTTTCTAATATTTATCTGATATTTAATGTAAAACTTATTTATCTAATTGAAAGAGGCGGAAGAAGCCCATAATTCAACTCCAAACTAACTAGAGGAATAATTTTTAATTTCAATTTTAATCACTCATATTGAAACGCACTAAATCTATCCGGTGGTTATTTACAATAAGAAAAAAAAAATGAATAAAAAACTAAAAATACAATCCACGTCTCAGTTATTAACCTATTTATATGTTTCTACTGTCATTTATGACGTTGAGGTCACAAAAGAAACAAATTACCAGCTCAATTCTTTAATATACGATCTTGATTGTAGGGCTAATTTGTTTTACAGACGAGATCTTATATTAATGACTAGATGTTATAAATAATATTGATAAAATTGTTGAAAATAACCCATTACAAAATTTATTGCCTAAAGGTACCTTTAAGACCCAAATTCTTAAGTTTTGCAACTTCCCTTTACTCATGTACATAACATATCCTTAGTTGTGCGTAAATCTATTCTGTTTTAGACACAACTTAAGATATATTACATATGATTGAAGAAAATTGGTACCACTAACGGAGGTTGGCACAAGTGGTAAGCGAACGTATTCTTAAGCAGTCTCAAATTCAACGCTTGTGAATGCGAGAAAAGCCCCACATTAAACTCACCCATCATAGCCAGGCGCTTAGCTCTTAAACGGATATTTTTGAATAATAAATTTTGAAATTTCAACAATTTTTCTAATACTTAATATATGGTCTATTTATTTAAGGAAGCCCAAAATTCATCTCCAAACAATGTCTTGCATTTATGATTAGAAGAGTAATTTTCAATTTCAATTTTAATCACTTATATTAAAGGAAAATTATAATGAAGAACTTAAGAAAAATAATATTTATTAAGAAGGACCATAAAAAAGCTGTGCTATAACCATAAAAAAGCTCTATCTTTTCTCTAACATGATAATCTGGAGTGATTCTACAATGGAAAAAGAATTATTTGAATTGCTATCTATTTATTATTATCCATCAATTATTCTAGATTCTCATGTAAGAAAAAATCATTCCGGATTCGATTAACGAGAAGATAGGAAAAGCTGATTAAGGGTAATTTAGTCTTTTTATTTTAATGTTTTAATTTAAAGCCTTTCAAAATAATTACCACTTTTATTATCCTTCTCAATAAATATTATTTTTTTTAGGTCCTTCGTCATAATTTTCCCCATATTAAAACACATTAAAACTAGCCATGGGTAATTACAAGATTAAAAAAATGAATAGACAATCCAGAGTTCAGACTTCAGACAATTCAGACAATCTCACGTTCCCATGTTTTTCTCTGTAAGATCCTTGAAGGAAATGCTTCAAGTTCTCACACAAAAGAAGCAAAATTAATGCGCGTATCTGAATTTAAACGTTGTTCTGAACTAAGATCCACGAATCCCTTTGTTCTTTGAACCTTCTTCAACCCTCTCACTCTTTGTTTCCGCCATGGGAGCTACCTAGCGTCTACCTCCACTTGTGCTCTCATTCTTGCCCTTGACGTTCTCAAATTCTGGAATCTGCTCGCGTTGCCACCGCTTATGTTCTCCATTCCTGTTTTGTTGGCACTATATGGTATAAATTTCACGACTGTTTAATCAATTTGTTTTGTTCATTAGCGTCCATTGCCGACATGCCCAGTTATTGATTTGCTGTTCTGCAGCTTAATCTGATTCTTTTAGATCTCGGGGTTTCGAATTGTGCACTATTTGAATCTTGAATATCTACTCAATTGTTCATTTTTTGTTTGCCGCAATGGACATTTCTAGTGGAGTTTGTTCTCCTAGAATTAGGTCTGATAATTTGAAGAAAGAGGGATCCGAGGAAACCTCTTTGCAAAGTTTAGAGATGGAATTGTCCTCTGATGTCGGTCATGATCATCAAATTCAACCGATGAGTGCATTGGATATCATGAGAGAGACCGTGAGGATTCTTAGGTTTAACTCTTGGGGTTTCATGGGGATAATGACTTTCCTCATTTGTCCTGTTTCTGCTGTAATTTTGTCTAAGATACTAGTATATGAGTCAATTGTGAAGAGACTGACTATGAGACTTATATTGGTTTCTCAAACAAGTGGTTTCTCTCTGACTCCTTTCATCAAAGAATCTTGCCATCGTTTTGCAGAGACGATGGTTTCTTCGGTCATGTGCTTCCCATTGTACGTTACATTGCTTTTATCATCAAAAGCTGCAGTATTTTACGCTGTAGAATGTACTTACTCGAGGAAATTGTTTGATGTGTCAAAGTTTTGGGTGGTCATTGCTAAGGTTTGGAGGCGAATGGTTTTGACATACATATGGACTTGCATGGCAATAGTAGGTTGCATCATCTTGTTTGCTGTTTCTATAGTTGCTTTCTGCAGTGCCTTCTCTGTTCTTGGGTTTTCATCAGAGTTGTTTGTGGGTGCTGCGATGGTGGTTGGGCTAGCTTTCTCAGTCATATTTGCCCATGTCATTATCATTTGCAAAGTTGCTCTTGTAATACCTGTGCTGGAGGATGTTTCAGGAGCTCAAGCGATGTTGAGATCTAGTGTTTTAATCAAGGGTCAAACTCAGGTAGGTCTTGTGATATTTCTTGTATCTGCTATAGGAATGGCCTTTGTGGAGGGATTGTTTGATCACAGGGTAAAGACAATAAGCTATGGTGATGGATCTTCAAGGATGTGGGAAGGACCACTCTTGGTGATAATATATTCCTTTGTTTTGCTTGTAGAATCCATGATGAATGCGGTTTTCTACTTCAATTGTAAGTTTTCTTATAAGGAGATCTCAGATGTTGAAGGTGACTCCATTTTGGAAACCAGAAATGTCTTATCTGCTGAATCAATGGGTATTCCATGAGATAGCCAATTTGATTTTGGTTTCATTCAGTGAATTAGTAATATGAAGAAGTGAGCTGGCTACATGAGATTGTTCATGGAAAATTATATCATCATAGGGTAGCTTTGCTCTGAGGCTTCATCTACACATTGAATACGGGAGCTATATAAGAGTGGATGAATTTCAATGGCTTTCAAGTCTCAACAACAACCCTTTGAGACTACTCATTGAGCAAGTCAAAATGTGTTTTTCAGATGTAAAGAAACATAAAAGTAGGGTAATTGATTGTTTCATTTGTTGCAGTGTTAAGAGGGAATTCTGCTGTTTGTGTGGACAAAATGGTAGAAATCCTAGTTTGAATCTTCTACGTTCATGCAGTCTGTCATTTTATAAGAGAATTACACGAGAACGTGATGTGAATATGAATGAAGCAGACGTAACTTCTTTACACTTATTATCTGTTATTACCTCTAGTCTTGATCCTTAATATAAAAGCTAGATAATTAATTTGCAGATATGTTAAGTTAGTTATTCAAAGCAAATTTCTTGCTTTTCCTAGAATACCTTGTCTGTCTATATATATATATAGATATGTGTGTGTGTGTGTGTGTAAAATACTTTTTCTAAACATATGTATTGTAACTACACTGGATGGAAACCCCTTTCCTATGTGGAATCAATAGAGATATTTTGGAGAAAAAATTATAAATTTAAGGACAAAATGGATTGAGATCTTATATTTAGGACTAAAATAAACATTTTATCTAGATCTTATATGTAGGACCGGAAATAGTATTTCTTAATTCTTTTCGTTGAAAATGTGTGTGTTGGATTGATCTTGCATGTCAATATCATTGATGAACCACAATCATTTTAGTAGGAAATGCTAAGTACATTGATAGTCTGGGTAGCCCTTGATTTTGGTTGGAAGACATGTCTTAAGCATCCTAATTCTTGTTCTTTCACCGGACTCCATTATTGCGGGTATCTCTTAAATCTTTCTAGTGTTTCTTCTCTATCTTCTGTTGCTAAATATTCTGCTATATATTTTCTCATAGTTAAATTTTGAAGACCTGAAAGGAAGATGGAATTATCTATGAATTCTCTTCTTGCATCCATTGGGTTTCTTGGAATATAGTATCAAGCTCACTTACATCAAAAGATGTATATATGCAGATTATTGTCAATTCTTTGATTATGCCTTGCATGCATAGAATGATCATTTATACGGTTTGCTGTTAGGTTCTTCAAATGAAATTGCACCTGACAAATTTTGTTGTAGAGTAAATAATGTATTGCTAAGTGAAAAGAAGAAAATTTATGTTATATTATTATTAAAAAATTTGATCAACAGATATTTAAGAAATGATTTTTTTTTTGTCAGATGGGTTATAGTATACAGGGGTTAGTGACTTTCCCTCTTGGAGTCTTGGTTGGATCAGTGTGAGAATGATGATTTATTATTATCCCAAAAAACCATTATTGAGTTCCCCGTAATTTCCTTCAATTTTTTAATTTGATATCGGTGTGTTTTTTCTTCTTTCTAAATCTTTTAATTTTATGCTTTTAATACCGTTAGCCCTTATAACTTTGATCTGTTAGCATTGTTAGTCCCTATATAGAAGTTAACTGCGCTGATACAATAAAATTCATTTATTTAATAAGAAGAAAAAACACAGTGACACCACCAGGTTAAAAATTGAAGTATATAGGTACCTAAAATGGTTTTCCCTATTTTCAAACTATAGTCACCTTTGTGGGTTTTCCATATTTTATGTATTTACCAACCAATTCTGAGAAGTTATGTTGGATACTGACTTTCTAGATGGAGTTTGGTCGGATGATTGAGGAAAAGTTTCTTATTAAAAATTCTATTGTTAGAGTTTTGGCACTTATTGTACACCAAATTTCTAGAGGATCAGTAATTTTTGTGTATAAGAATTTATTAGAATATGAGTAACTTCCTATAATATTATAAAATTCTATTGACGAGGATAGTCTCTAATAAATTTTTATACATTTTTTTGAATGTATAAAGTATTGATTCTCAAATTTAGGTATTTTCATTAATAAAATTTTTAATGGCACCTTCCCATATTTCAAAAAGAGTAATTTTATAAGAAGTGTACAAAAACATGTTTTTTTAACAAAATTATCATACATTTTTTTTGGAAATGCAAAGCGACTCACAAACTTAAAAAAAAAAAATGTCACAACAATTAAAATAGCTTAACATAAGATAGTAAAGGATTTGTTCAGTCTCCGAAGGGATGTATGTTCGATCATTGCTTTATCATTTGGGACTCCTTTAGTAAACAATCTCATAAGTCCCATTAAATGCTCAAAAGCACGGCCGACGATGCCACGACCTTGGTGGGGGGCGATGTCGAACCCGCCAAAACCTTTTTTTTATCAAAAAAAAAAAAAAAAACTACTTTTTGTATTGA
Source organism: Acacia acuminata (assembly GCA_019022655.1). NCBI lineage: Eukaryota > Viridiplantae > Streptophyta > Magnoliopsida > Fabales > Fabaceae > Acacia > Acacia acuminata. The sequence goes on along the minus strand of JAFJYI010000195.1, from coordinate 228,345 downwards.
GGCCCACATTATTATTATTATTATAAATAAAAAGCAAAAAAGTTAACTTATTTTAAGTTGTGCAACTCAAAATTATCGTTTTGTTTTTTATAATTTTTGCTCTGTTTGGCTGGAAAAAATTGAAGGGTGGTACCCCTTCAAAATTAGGGGTTTTTGGAGGAGTGAGAAATATTGTGTCGCACCTTGATTAAAATACCCATGCCTATTTTTAAATATTCTAACTTACCCCTTCTTAAAACGCCTTTTTTTTCTTCTTCCTTCTTCTCAGCGAGCTCTTCCTTATCCCCCCCCCCCCCAGTGTCCCCCCAGCCCCTCCTAGTGTCACTCAAATATGATGTTCTCCTAAGGTTTTTATTATAAGACCTATTTAAAGAGTTAATATTGATTTTAAATATAAAACATAATTTTTTGACTTATAGATCTTTTTTTAATTTACCCATATTAATACTCTCTTAGCAATAATCAAGAAGAAGAGAGAATAAAGAAATAAAGAAAAATGACTTGGTTGTTTTAGAAAATATACAAACATAATTTTTTGGCTTATAGATCTTTTTTTAATTTACTCATATTAATACTCTCTTAGCAATAATCAAGAAGGAGAGAAATAAAAAAATAAAGAAAGATGACTAAGTTGTTTTAGAAAATGTATGTCATATTAACTAGTTTTTTTAATTTAATTAATTAGGTAAATACGTTTTATATTACGGATCAACTAAGTATTCTTCAACATATATAAGTTTTTTCCCCAACTTATATGCCTTTTCTTTTTCCCTTTCCAAAATCAACATATAAACGATTTTAATGATATAACTTGACATGTATACAATGGGGAAAAAACAAAAACAAAAACAAAAAGGCATGACATGGACATACTTTTTAACGATATGTCAATATGTACATTATATATGTCTTATAAAATCATGTTAAAGTATCTTATCATATTAAAATTAATGAGATAATATGTTAAAATTAATAAAATCACCCTTTAAAAGGTCTATAATAATATATTATTATATATAAGTGAGGTAAAAAACTTCTTGAGATTCATAAATTTGGAAACAATAATTATGATATAAATATTATAAAAAAAGTGAAGAAATTTAAATAAAGGATTAAGGTTATATATATATATTTTTTTATCAAAAGGTTATATTTGTTAAGGGCTTATGATTTATCATCCTTGCATATAACATTAGGTGCGGTGAGGATTTTCTTGCGTCGTTTCAATTGCAAAAACGGAAACAATCACGGTACCGATTAATTATTTTTGTATATTTGGTCAAAGATTGAATTATTTAATGTTTCAATTGAATTATTTAATGAGGATCTGATCTATAGCAATTACGGCCAAATAGGAAGGTTTGAGGTTAGTCAAATTCACTATTCTCCTTGTGATCTATAATTTTTTTTTTTTTTTTTTTTTACGGTGCAAAACAAAAAAAAATAAAAATTCTTGTTTCCAACATTTATTTTATCTTTCTCTTCTTGTGTCCCATGCATCCAATATTTTGACCAAATTTGTTTTTGTTTTTTTTTTTCCTTACTATTTCCCGTATTCCCATTTATTTCAACCCCACAATTCTAAAAAATAATTTAGACTCCTATTTTAACCTTTCGGTTAATTATTTAATTCTCAATTTTGAGAATAAAAAGAAAATTAATTGAACGATTTATACTCTATTGGTCCAAAACTAATTAAATGTACGGCTTGTGTGTTTGATGCATTTTATTTGGCCATGATTGCTACAAATCGGATCCTCATTTGACTAACCTCAAACCTTCCTATTTAGCCGTGATTGCTATAGATCAGATCCTCATTAAATAATTCAATTGAAGCATTAAATAATTCAATCTTTGACCAAGTATACAAAAATAATTCATCAGTAGTGATTGTTTCCGTTTTTACAATTGAAATGACGCGATAAAATCCTCACCGCACCTAATGTTATATGCGTGTGACGATATAGATCATAAGCCCATTTGGTAACTTGTAATTAAAACCAAAACAAAAACCAAACCTTCCCCCCTCCCTCTCATTCAATTCAACAAGAAATCAAACCTCCCCAAATAGAAATAGTGAATCTCATATCCACTTTCAAATCAAAATGTTTAGACTTAATATAGGGAAAATTACATATAGGTCCCAAAGACCAGAGATAATTACAATTAGGTCCCTTGAATTGACCAAATTACACGAAGTCCCTAGGGACTTCTCTCGTAAATATGTTTGAGTGTAAAATTACCATTTTGGACAAGGAAAAAACGCGCCGATATTTACAACAACAAATACCTATTTTAATAACAACTTTTTAAAAGCTGCATTTTTTGATTTCTGAGGTCCAGAGGCTATTTTCAACAAGAAATTCTATATTTACAACAGCAAATTCCCATTTTAACAACAACTTTTTAACACCTGCATTTTTTCATTTCTGAGGTCCAGAGGCTATTTTCAACAAGAAATTCTATATTTACAACAAACAAATTCCCATTTTAACAACAACTTTTTAACACTTGCATTTTTTCATTTAAAGGTCCGAGGCTATTTCCAACAAGAAATTCTATATTTACAATAGCAAATTCCTATTTTAACAACAACTTTTTAAAACACATTTTTTCATTTTTGAGGTCCGGATGCTATTTTCAACAAGAAATTCTATATTTACAACAACAAATTCCTATTTTAACAACAACATTTTAAAACCTTTTTTTTTTCATTTAAAGTCGCGAGAGGCTATTTTCAACAAGAAATTCTATATTTACAACTGACAAATTCCTATTTTAACAACAACTTTTTAAAACCTGCATTTTTTCACTTATGAGGTCTGAGGCTATTTTCGACAAGAAATTCTATATTTACAACAAAAGAAATTCCTATTTTAACAACAACTTTTTAAAACCGCATTTTTTCATTTTTGAGGTCCAGAGGCTATTTTCAACTAGAAATTCTATATTTACAACAACAAATTCCCATTTTAACAAGAAGTTTTTAAAACCTGCATTTTTTCATTTCTGAGGTCCAGAGGCTATTTTCAACAAGAAATTCTATATTTACAACGACAAATTCTTATTTTAACAACAACTTTTGAAAACCTAGAATTTGTTATTTAAACTTCTAGAAATTTGCCTATTTACAACAACAAATGCTATATTAACAACGAAAAAATCATATATTTACAACAACCTTTGGAAAAATAACCGAAAAATAGAGGATGAAGGATGGATGAAGGAACAGAGGATGAGAGAAAGGCAAGTTCGCCGGATCTGTGGTCTTGCTTCACGTCGACCATGTCAAGTGATCAACCGGATTTGTGGTTTCGCCGGATTTGTGGTCTCGCCGGAAAACATCGGGGAGTGAAATATTTTAAGAAGCTTTCTACAAAAATTACATCTTTAAGCTCCTTCATAGGTTGTGATTTTCCGCCAACGGGTACCGGGGCAACCTGAGACAAATTTTTACATCTAGTTGAAGCTTTAAACCCAACATCGGTTGCCACGATTTGAGTTGAAATATTGGAAGAGAGAAAGAAAAAGGGAGAGGGGAGAGAGAGAGAGAGAAGGAAGAAGGAGAAGGAGAGAGTGGAATTGGAAGAGGGAAGGTTAGATTGGCAATTTTGCGTTCGCAAATAATTACACGAAGTCCTAGGGATTTCGTGTAATTTTGTCATTTGAAGGGACCTAATTGTAATTATCTACTTTCTTTGGGACCTAGAGTAATTTTCCCTGAATATATTCTAAAAATATTATTATTTATTTTATAATTTAATTTTTTAAAATTTTGTTTGTATTGAGTTATGAATTGTGGAGATTGAATTTTAATATTTTAAATTTATTTATTTATATTTAAAATAATATTTTTATTAAATATAAAATCTGAACCATCTATTTTTTTTTTTTAAATTTAAGGGTGATAATAAAATTCAACAAAAAAAAAAAAAAAAAAAAAAAAAAAAACCAACGAACAGAGCCAAAAGATTACGAAACAACCCAACCAAAACCAAATGCACTTATTAATTTATTTTGAGCCAAAATTTATTCCCTTGGCCGTCCCCAGCGCGAAGGTCTGCTCGAACCACTGAAGTTTAGCGCGCTGGACGCTGTTGTCGTGGACGCCGCTGCTGTCAGGTAACTTCCGCATCCTATTTGTTCAGTTCTTTTTTTTTTTTTTTTTTTTTTCTTTAGCCTTACCCTCTTTCGACTGTCCTATTCTTCCCCTCACTTTCAGTCCCCGACTTGTTCTTCCTCGTTCTTTTGTCTTGTTCGTGAGTCGTTAGTTGTGGTGGTACAGGGATTGTTCTTCCGAGTTCGAACCCAGTGAGGTATGCTTCAGCCTTCAATTTTTTTTACTCAATGTTAACAACTGTAATTCTTGCTTGGTTTGATCCTTTTCGACACTTTTGTTCCTCTATTTATTTCCAATGTTCAAAAGGGATAAAACTTTCCTCACAGCTCTGCAAACTAAGCTTGAGCTATACGGTGAACGAACCTATCTAGTTGCTCTCTTTTGTCTAAGCCCAATGTAGAAATCGTTCCTTACTTTCTTAGGTCTAAACTCTAAAATCATATACATGTGGATGAATCAACTCGTTCCTTAGTTACTTCTGTGAGGAAGATGGTCCACTGGGGCTAGAAGCATGCAATAACTCGATGTCACGAATCAACTTGTTAGTTAGCATGTTTAGGTTTACGCATTAAGTAGCACAAGTATTTGTATATGTAGATGTTGATTATCAGTATGTTTGGGTTTCAGCCCCTTTTACTTGCCCTGTGGTAGTCTTACACGCAGGCTAATTATTGTACATACATCAATTAAAGTTTTTTATTATATATGAAACACGGTGAATTATGTATATGTCATGCCCACTTGGATAGGGGTCATTTACTTGGAGTGTTTTGAACCCTTTGTGTTGTGAAGAATTCATGATGGAACAGTTTCTTATTTGAGGGATTATATACTAGTATTGCTCAACAAACAGCAGTTTTCAAGTCACATGGAATTTATTGTACTGCAACTTTGGGCTTTTTTGCACTTTGGTCCTAGAAATCATTCTATTTTATGCAGTTTTATTGAGAGTAACTTTTGGCACATAGATCCTGCTTGTTCATCGATGATTAGTTTGTGATAGATGTTTACTTTAGTGTGCTGTTCTTGTTCAACATCTAAAGTGTTATGATCATGGGCTGCTTGTTCCCTCCCTCGCAGGTCTTCTACTGCTTAATGTTAGTGATGGGCTAAACGGTGACTGAAGCATAATTGTCAATGTTTCTGCTTAATGTTGACTCCCTTACCGTTTCTTTCTTTAGCTGTTTAATGCTACCGCTTATTTGGTCTTTGATTTTAGGAGAGAAATTCTGGTTACAAGTTGTTTTATATAGTTGATAAGTACTGGGAGTTTGGAATTACTCCATATAAATACAGTTGATGGTAATAGAGTAATACAGTAATCTTTCTCAATCATTTTGCAGTATTCTCTTTATAATTCTGTATCAATGGATGTAATACATATCATATTTAAATTAGAGTATATTATGCAAAATAATTAACATATTGCTAGTATTTAAGACTATTTATTTGATCTGAAGTATTAAATATATTGATAAGATCATGTCGGGGCCTTCTGAACCTGAGAAATAAAATTTATTTAAAGGCTTGCGGCATATACAATGACGAATAAGTGCCTTTCTTTTCATTTTTTCTGATTTTAATTGGCTTGTTCCATTTTAGAGATTAGTACAAGTTTCAATCTTTCTTTTCAAATTATTTTGACCTTTCATGGAATTTAATATAAAGCATAGATCAGAATAACGGGATTGAGAACCCTAACACATTCTAAATATTTCAGAAGGGGAACAAGATTTGCTTGAACTTGTGTTCTAATTAGATGATATTGCAGTTGCAACCGAAGTTATGTGTTTATTTTGAATTCATTCTTTCATATAGTAGGATCCATTCAGATAAGAAGAGATCATATTGAAAACTTGATTGGTGCTGCCCTGGTGGATTGTTGTAGGTTTATTTTCATTTCTTGAATTTTTGGATTGGTCTAGCTTAGATAGATTTGAATCATGTATTTTGTTGTGCAATTGTCTTGTTTGCATTATTATGAACTTTTTGATTGTGTTGTTTTATGGAATAATGTAATGTATGGATTTGATTTGATTTATTTATTTTAACTGTTTGCAAGAATTAGGTTAATATGTAGGCTTTTTATAGGCTTAAAACCTATTTGAGGCCTTCAAGTTTGAGCCTATGAGCCTATTTAAAGGCCTCATTTTTAAATTGTCCTTTAAATAGGCCTTCAGATTAAGTTAGGACTTTGATAAGCTCAAGCTTTAGCCTAGAAAAAAGCCTTATACTGGCTACAAGCTAGGTTTAGGCATGGAGCCTACCTTGTAGGATTAGGCCTATTTGGCAGGAGCTTGGCTTGGTCTGGATGAAAAAAGACTTTGTGCACATTCTCTCTCTTATAGTTTTTTAAGATGCTGTTGAATAATGAGTGGGTGACCTTTTCATGGATGAAAAAATGTCAAAATGAAGCATAAGTAATATTATGTCAATCTATACCACCCAATTATAGTCAATGCTGCCTCTAACCGCTGATTGATTTTTGTTTGTTGCATTTGATATGATAATTTAGTTTCCAAATGCTGCAGCATTTTTGCCTTACGTGTTTTGTAGATTGAGAATTTAACTTTTTACAGGGAGTGTGAGGATTGATTTTGTGAATTTGCAACTCCTATTTTGACAAATATTCACAAGATAATCTATGCTCTTTATCTCTTTTACTCTTTTAATGATCCTTGTTGATAAATCCTTGAATAGGAGTTCAATGGATAGATTACGCCAGGAAAAAATACTCAAATTCGAAGAATTTGTTGATCAACGCCTGAAACCAGATCTTGTTCGTGCTATTGCTGAACGGTATTGGATTGCTCGGCAGCTTTATCTTTGATATATGTGGGCAAGCATTTGATTGAGTTACCATTATACTCTCTTCTTCTAAGGCTCCCTTGGGGATAATATTGAAAATGTGACCCATCAATCTTGTACAAAAGATGTATTAGATCTTACTAATTGATAAATCATGTCATTGCTCAATAAAGTTTGGCCTTTGTGATTGAATCTTTGTGAGCTGCAGGTTCAGTAATTTTCCCCCAAATATTAGATGCCAATATTAGTCTTCCCCCTTTTTATCTTACCTACACATGTACCATGTCGTTTTAAGATAGTTTTACTTGATAGTTGGTTTAAATAATGTTCATAAACATTGCATTACATTATCTGAACTGCTATTAGCTTAAGTGCTTCTATTGTGGAAGTTATGGTACCCACAAGTGGTATTAGCACATTCATGCCAGTGGTTTTCTGTATGCAAACTTTCAACCAATAAAGTTGCATTGTCCATTCCGCAATGGGAGAAGTTGCTTAAAACTTAAAACTCTAGCCCTCAAGGTTTGTCAAGAGGGCAGTGATATTTTGTACTACTGGACTAGTGATAAGACTTCGACTGTTTATGGCTTAGGTGAGTTTTGGTTTATGGAGGCCATTATCTTATATGATTCCTTTTTCTGGGATTGAATATTATATGGTTTCCTGACTGGTGCACTTGAGGAGCATGGTCTGCACAATGAATTAAAAAAGCAATTGTATATTTGTATGTCTAACCCTGGACATTTACTTATCTGTTGCATTGTATCTCTGTTTTCGTTTTTGCAGGGACAAGGTCTTTGAACAACAAAAAATCTTGTATCCTTTTCCCTTTGTATTTGTGCTTTTTCAGGCAGAATAAATTTGATGATGCTGTATAGATACATGTGGAATTCAGTGTGTCACTCATAATCAAGCAATGCTACTATTAAAACCATTATGTTTACATTCACTTGACTTGTATACTCAGCTCTGATCTGCGAAGGAACATTGAGAATCTAGAGAAAAATAGTGTGACCAGTCTTAAAACATTGGTCAATATTGGTTCTGAGGTGTACCTTCAAGCAGAAGTGTAAGGCATTGGTTTTAAATTTTACTTGCTTCACTGCCTTTCTTTTACTCTTGTTGGTGACTTTGTGCACTAAGTTTCTTGTGCTCATCTTTTCACTGATAGTCATGCTTGAGTGTTCTGTGTGATTATCATTTTTTAGCCATTTATTTGTTCCACTTATCTTTCTGTCAGTGGCCTTATATTTTCATTGTCTGCCCTGTTACGATTTATATATTCTGGTTGATTTTAGGTATTTTATCTTGTAAAATGATTTAATTATTGATTTGTGGGATTGGGTCTGATTGGTTGATCTCTGTGGTGAGTGTTCCCAACTGTTAACATGTACAAGTTCTAGCGCTATATATTTTGAATAATAATAATAAAAGCAGTGAGCTAAAGAGTGTTGTTTTTCATCATTTTTCTATATCTAAATAACTTTAATTCCCATGATAAATAATGTAATGTGCCTCCTGCAATTTATATATTACTCCCATAGGATTCTACTCTTGAGATTTTAACGACATGCACCACATGGCTCAACTTCCAAGAATGCAATTTTATTTTGGAATACCTTTTTCTTCTCTAAATTCTTGCCTACTTGTGTTGTTTTATTTTGCAGGCCTGACACACAACACATATTCGTAGATATAGGACTGGGATTCCATGTGGAGTTTACCTGGTCTGAAGCTCTCAATTATATAACCCAAAGGGAAGAAAGAATAAAAAGGTAGTAATTGAAGTTTGCTCAATTGAAAGCATACTTGTCCTGTCCTATGAAAGTTTTCCATATGCTTTGACCAAGTTGAATGTGTAGGGGCTATGCAAAAATATGATTTATTCTTGTGTGGAAAAGTATAAATGGAAAAATGAAACTGACTATATCTATAAGAACATTGTACTAACATGTACCATTCACCTCAATTACTAGGAGGAGACAGGCTTGAATTGCCTGATTTAGTTAAACATAATCAAATTTTGGGAGGAGGCAATTAATGTAATTAAGTTGGACTAACATAAAACCTAATGCAACCTGGTATAATAGATTCTAAACAGTTGCAACTATTTAGGGCTAGTTGATCTTAGTTTGATAAATACCACTTGCCAGGACATTCAATGAGTTAGAGAATTTAGTGGTTGTCCATTACTAGAAGCAGCAAAATATGCTTGCTTAGGTCTCACATTTAAAATATTTATTGTTGTTTTAAAATTCTGATAATGCTTTTTAGTATCTTCTGTTATTTTTGTGTAAACATCTGGTGCCATTACTGGAACTGTTATCCCTCTTTCTTTTCTTCTGACCTCTTTTCTTTGTTGTAGCTTTTTCCTTCTTTTTGTTTTGCTTTGCTCCATCATCTCTCTCTGTGCCCCCTCCCTTTTTCATTTTCTTTCTTTTGAATTTTGTAAGGTTGAACATAATATTGCAAGTTGAAACATAAGGCTTTACATGCATTCTGCAGGCAATTAGAGGAGTATACACAATTAATTGCTTCCATTAAAGCCCAGATCAAGCTGGTAGGTGTAGTTGATTGTTTCATGTCACTTATCTTTATCCAGTTAATCTTCTCACAAACCATTGGATCCTACTTTTAAATAACAAAAGAGGGTAATACTACATTCTGTTGTTAATGTAAAATCTAGTTTGTAGTGCAAATTTAACCATAATACCAAACTAATTTCATTGTAAGATTAATGCTTATAAAGGCATAATAGTAGGCGTTATGACAGAATGTTTCTTCTATGTATATTCTTGTACACTAAAACACTTGCCTGAGAAAGCAGCTATCATTCTTCACAGAAAGTATTGAAAAGACATTAATATATTTTCCAATTATACTACAAACTAGATCTTATATTAAGGACCAGAAGTAATATTTTACATGAGAATCTACTGCTGGCCGAGAATTGAATGTTTCCTGGGATGTCTTTTAGAGGACTCAATTAAAATCATATATATAATATTATCCCTTCTCATTTTGAAAACAATGAGAGCACTATTTCATTTGTTGCATGCAGGTTTATGAGGGTATTCGAGAGCTGCTTCAACTTCCAGCGGAGAAGCCTTTGCCAGAGCGCACATTTTGATGTTGACCATATATACAAATTGTTTGTAAAGAAATTGCAAGCGGGTTAATCTTGAGAAAGATTGTACCTACTTTCTTTCTTTAACAGACCAGACCTGTGTTTTGTTCATCTTTCACCTAACGGAAGGAAATCACGCCCCCATTATATTTATAGAGGGTTGAATTCGCAACCTCATATTTAAGGGCCTGTTTGGGGAAAGTAAAACCTAGGTTTTGGAATAAGTTTGCTAAATACCCCTATTTTTGTATTCTATATCAAAACTCAGGTTTTGACAACAGGTTTCCAAACACTTCATTTTTGTTCGAGAAGTTATTCTACGTCAAAATCTAGGTTTTGGAAAAAGTTATGTTTTTTAGATTTTTCTCTCTCCTTTGTCATCATCAAGTATTTTTTCAATACTAGTCAATATCTTTAAGTATTTTCTTAATACCCTTCAGGTGCTTGCGAAATATTTTTTTAAGATTAGTCATTACCCTAAAATATTTTCTCAATATCCTTAAAAAGAATTTCAAGATCATGAAGTAGTTTTTTAGTATCTATTAATATCATGAATTTTTTTCCCAAGATTAGTTAGAGTATCCCGAAATATTTTTTCAAATCCTAACCATGAGAAATATTTTTTCAAAGATCACCAATATTAAGTATTTTTTTAGTACTCACAAGATCCCGAAATGTTTTTTTAATATCTAAAATAAATTTTCAAAATCATGAACTATTTTTTTTAGTAACCTTAAGTATTTTTTTAGTACCATTTAGTACCCGAAATATTTTTTCAAAATCAGTCATTATTTTGAAATATTTTTTTAATATCATAAAATAAATTTTTAAAACCATGAAGTATTTTCAATGTCAATTAGTACTTTTAAGTATTTTAATTTTGTATACAAATTTATATAATGTTTGATATTTATTATGAAATATAATGTTTATAATATTCAAATACAAATATTATCATTTATATGTAATTATATCAAAAGCTAATGTCTTTTTTAATAAATTTGACCCTATCTAAAAGCTATTTTTATCTCGTAAATTTTAAAAATTATTCTCTAAAAACCATTTTTGCTTTATAAATCCTAAAAGTTATTCTTGAAAAAGTAAATCCAAACGTCTCTAAAAAAAGATTTAAGTGCTTGGTGCCTTTGGGCCTGAATGACTCTGACGCACAAGTTTTGTTTTTTTTTTTGGTAAACCTCTGACACACAAGTTTGTACCTATTTTCTGAGCATATGCTTTTGGGCCTGAATGACTCTCAGTCTCTGAGACAAGTTTGTACTTATTTTCTGAGCATATAGTGAATTTTCAAATCCATCTTATTGTTTGGGAAAGTTGGAGCATTTGGACCCCCCTTAAAAACAAGGGCGAAGGAGCGATTTTATACACGAAGCTTTCCTCCCGGGAGCGTCCAAAGACTACGAAGTTTTTTGAGGAAAGAAAAGACACACGGAAGTTACGTTTTGGGAGCGCCCAAGACCACGGCCGTTAGTCAAACCGTTAGTTGACCGTTAACTGGATGGAATACGACGCGGCGCCGACTTGGACCGACACGCCGACATGGATGCGACGTGACACCGATGTGGAATAAAAAAATATAAAAAATTAGAAAAAATTCAGAAAATTAGGGAAAAAATAGAATTTTTTTTTTTTTAAAATTCAAAAAATGAGGAAAAAATTAAAGTAATTAAAAATAATTATTAACAAATTAAAATAATTAGAAATAATTATAAAAAAATTTGAAAAAAATTAAAAAAATGAGGAAAAAAATAATTATAAAAAAAATAAAAAATTTTGAAAAAATTTCGAAAAAATTCAAAAAATGAGGAAACAATTAAAATAATTAGGAAAAAATTAAAATAATTAGAAAGAAATTAAAATACCCCGCGGTGGGCCCCACCACCGACCACCCTACCGTCGGCGATTAGTTGCCCTTTATTATATACATGGTTGGACAGAGAGGATGGGTTTTCAAAAGAAACGATGGACTAAAGGAGGAGAATCTGACAAAGCCCATTGACAGAGATTTGCCGTAATCTCCCAAAATAACCAGATTAGAAAAGGATTTGCAGTATAATGTAACCTGGGTCGTTTCCCAACGAATTCGCGGTCGGTTTAATTTGAACAAAGAAGAAAACGAAACAAAAAAATCGGGGTTTTTGATTCAAAAGAGATTGAAAACGGAAATATGCGTAAAAACAAAACGAAATAACACGATTAAAACAAAGCGAGGATTAAAGGATTAACCCACGATTTCGGATTCACCCACTACCCTTCCTCGAACGAAACAGTTTATAACCGAACTCGTAATCGACTCTGACAAACCGAAATCTCGCATTTGTCTAGAAATTCCCTCAACCGAACAATCGTTCGAATTTGTTCGAATCATTGGCGCACCTCATACGACCACACGAAATACTTTAACCCAAATCCGAACTTCGTCCTTGGGAAATATCGATTTGGGTTTTTAATCAAAAACCCAATCCGAACCAAAATCAAATCGATTAAGGGATACGAAAAACGAGTTAGACGGTTACCGATTAGGCGCGAATCCTCGGGATAGTGGATGGGACCCTCATCGTGGATCAATCTCGAAATTTAGCCGAACATAATTAAGAAAGACGAAAAACGAGATGAAGGACGCGAAGAACACGAAGAACATTGCGAGAATTTGAAAACTACTATTTTGATCCTCTCGAATTCTAAAAACGTGAATGAACGTGTGTTTGTGGCTGCTGCCTCACTTAACCTAAAATGGCAAAACAAAATGGGGCTCCAATCCACAAGTATATTTAGAACGAAAATAAAATAAAATGGGCTTTAATTACAAAATTCGAGCCCAAAAATACATATGACTTCGGCTCCAAAATCAACCGCCCTCTTGTTCGAATTTGCTCTTCATGTCTTCATAACAATTGTAGCTCTCTGAATCATCTGAAATATGAGACAAAAATGAGGCAAATCCGATGTCTGGTTCAAGAGTTATGGTAAAAATGGTGAAGCAATGTAAAACTGGAATTTATTATTAAATAATGGCCAAAATATAATAAAAGGCCCAAGGCCCAAATAAGTATAAAAGCCATTATTTATTAGCTAAAGAGTCCTAAATTATAAATCAAGAGACAAAAAGTAGTGTATGAAATATTCAATTATCACCCATTAAATTAAAATAAAGGAAAAAGAAAAAAACAATTTAATCCTTTGGGTAAAACCCAAGAGGCTCCGAGTGTTTCGCCGAGTTGTGAGCTATCGCGTATTGCAGCATCTTTTGGGTAAAAAGAATTTCTTTCTAATTATTTTAATTTTTTGAATTTTTTCCTAATTTTTTGAATTTTTTTTAATTTTGTTCTAATTATTTTAATATTTTTATAATTATTTTATACTTATTTTTAAATTTTTTTTTTCTAATTATTTAAATTTTTTTGTAATTTTTTTAATTTTTTCCTAATTTTTTGAATTTTTTCTAATTATTTTACTTTTTTTTTTAAAAAAAATTCTAATTTTTTCCCTAATTTTCTGAATTTTTTCTAATTTTTCTGAATTTTTTATTCCACGTCGTCAGGTCATCATCCATGTCGGCGTGTCGTCTAAGTCAACGTCACGTCGCATTCCACGTCGCATTCCATCCAAGTTAACGGTCAACTAACGGTTGACTAACTACTGTGGTGCTTGCGCTCCCAAAACGTAACTTCGTGTGTACTTTTGCTCCTCAAAAACTTCGTGGTCGAGCGTACCCTTCCGGAGGAAAACTTCGTGTGTAAAATCGCTCATTCGCCCTAAAAACAATCTAAATATGAAAGCTAAAAGGTTAAAAAGAAATATTTTTAGTGAGGATAGAATGTAGGGAAAATCCTATTTAAATGCCATATGAATTTGCAAAATTTCTAAATGTCCGTTGAATTTGTTAAAGGACTTAAAGGTACCAAGAACCATATGGGGATTTACAAATTCGAGTGAATTTACTCTTTTTGCCCTTAGTTTTAAGTAAATAAAAAAAATAAAAATCACCCTTACCGGAGGGCCACCGCAAATGCCTTACAACAACCGTCGACGGCTGGAATTCCGGCGATGATTTTTTTTTTTGGGGGTTTTTTTTCTTAAAAAAAAAAACAGAATCATTAAAGTGAGGGAGGTGGGGTTCTAACCCCCACCCCCCACCTTCATGGCCGAACCATTGGGTCACTTGGTTCCTTTGATATATATGTATTAATAAATATATATATTTTTCTTAACATTTTTTCCATCAACAAACACTCTTGTAAATCCCATTACTAAACTTGTAAATCTCATTGAAGAATTGGTAATTGCTATTGAAAGATTTGTTATAATTGCACTTTTTTTTTGTTTCATCGAGACAAAAATGGTAAACCTTAAAAAACAACTCGTAACTAGCATTTAAAGATTTGTAAATGCCATTGAAAGATTTATAATAATTCACTTTCATTTGTTGTTTCCTCAGAGACAAAAATGGTAAACCTCAAAAAACAACTCGTAACTGCCATTGAAATTTTTTTAAATGTCATTAAAAGATTTGTAATAATCCACTTTCATTTGTTATTACCTCGACAAAAATAGTAAACCTCAAAAATAACTTGTAATCGCCATTGAAGAATTTGTAAATGCCTTTGAAAGATTTGTGATAATCCACTTTTATTTGTTGTTCCCTCAAAGACCCAAAAAAAAAAAGTGCAATTATAACAAATCTTTCAATGGCAATTACCAATTCTTCAATGGCATTTACAAGTTCAGTAATGAGATTTATAAGAGTGTTTGATTTGTCGATGGAAAAAATGTTAAGAAAAATATATATATTTGTTAATGCATATATATATATCAAAGGAATCAAGTGGCCTAGTGGTTGAGCCACTTGGCCCTATAAAGGTGGGGGTGGGGGGTTCGAACCCCCTCCCTCACTTTCAATGAATCTTTTTTTTAAAAAAAAAAAAAAAAAAAAAAAAAAAAAACACCCCACCCTCCCAAAGAAAAAAAAAAAAAAACCATCACCGGATTTCCGATTCTTTGGCTGGCCCGGCCATCCCATGTTAAGTCGTCCGGTGGTCGGTCCTTCGTGGCAGTCAGGTGGTGGCCCTCCGACGAGGGTCATTTTTATTTTTATTTATTTAAAACTAAGGGTAAAAGGGTAACTTCACCCGAATTTGTAAATCTCTATATGGTCCTTGGTACCTTTAAGTCCTTCAACAAATTCAACAAACATTTGGGGGTTTTACAAATTCATATGGTATTTAAATGAGATTTTTCCTAAAATGTATGTGCTTTTATGGGACAGATTAGTATTGACTTAATTTAAAAATGAGATGTCAAGCATCTAGGAAATTTTTCCTAGACTAGCAGGGGTGGCTCAGTTCTAGATAAGGCTCTGAAACCCAGACCGATCGCTAAACTGGATGGGGTATTGGGTCATTGGTCGAGGTCGACGAGTTAAACCGGAGCTAACCTAATGAGAAATTAAAGATTTTAAGGTAATTAATATAAATTTCTAAAGAAAATTTTAAGAAAATCGATCTAAAAAAAATAACCGGGTTGATGTTTGAATCGGACCAGTTTCAATCTGGTTCGGCCGGTCCAGAGTTCAAAACTTGGGTTCTAGAGAGCGGTAGAAGTGGATGCGGTGGCTATGTGACAGTGGGTGGGATAGGAGGATTCAGCTGTAAACTCACTCATCCCACTTGCCATTGCATAACTCATTGGTTTTATACATGGACTGCACTTTTGTTTGCCCAAAGATTTCAAGAAAATTATTTTGTTTTCTGGTTGTGTAGAGGTAATTAGTTTTAATAAGGTTGTGATAGTAACCATCTGTTCAAAGATGTGGATGAAGTTAGACTAGTTATCAACAAGGACTGGCAGGTGCTAGTGATACATGTGGGTGGATAGATAGAGTATTAGAATAGCATATCAGTTGGCAAAATATTCTCATAGGTTTAGATGACAATTTTTGTCTCCATGATCATCCTCCTCCTTTCCTTCAAAAGCCGGAGGTTGATGAAGGCAAATGACCGTCTTGGACTTGCTAATGTTTGTATGGTTGGATGGTAATGATATTCAGTTTGTATTCAAAATGAAATTTTCTTTCTACCAAAAAAAAAAAAAAAAAAAAAAAAAAAAAAGAATGAAATTTTCTAGTCTTCTCATCATTTGCTTTTTCCCAGAAATAAATTTGGAACTTTTGATTTTTTTAAAAAAATTTGCTCAAGAGTTTCCCCTTTTAAGGTTTAGGGGTAATGAGTTTTCACCTTTCCCGACAAGTATGCTTCTCAGATTTAAACTTGTATTCTTTTTTCAGGGATAAGATCTCTTACCACAACAACTGACAGTTTATTGATATAACTTTTGACTCTTCATGTCCATGCTTCATGAATAGATGATTATGTATATAAGAAAATACATGCTAGACATGGCTGGGCTGCCAAAAAAATGACCAAACATTATCATGTCACCTTTTATACCATGCAGGTTGCTTGACTGACCCCGTTTATTAAAAATAATTTTAATTAAAAATAAACATATAATATGTTAAAAAAATCTTACGGATGCATATGTATATTATCAGCAAAAAGATTGTACTGCATACATGCACATTCATTCCTAAGTTTACAATTGCTTTTTCAATAATTTTCTTGGACAATTAACATTTTTATTCTTATAATTTTGACTTAGATTAAATCAACTCTTAAATCCTATAATTTTGATTTAGTTGAAATTCAATTACTAAACTCTAACTCATTGCAGCTCTTTTCTTATAGCTTTAATTATTTTAAATTTTAGTCTATAAGCTTCCTGAAATATGTGATTTTATTTTCTAATTTAGGAACTAATATTTTAAATGGTAAAATTATAGGAATCAAGTTGCACGAACATATGACTAATCGATTATTTTTCCTTGTCACCAAAAAAAGATTATATTTTTTTTATAGAAAAATTTTAGGAAATGGGTTGGGTTCACCTACGATTCAAGCGCGAGCGAAATCTCCCTTCCTCTTAGGTGATACCGATATTGGGCGTGGCGAGCCATCTATTATCCTCAGGCGTTAACCTAGGCACCTAGGAGCTAGGATGTCTCCCCCAACGCTTTGACCAATTTCAAAATCGAACCCCTCCCTTTGGTGAGAGTGTCCGACCCCTTTACCAGTTAAGCCCAAAGACAAGGGGTAGATTACGTGCATGTTTGGCATGGCTGTAGGAGGGAGTAAAAGCCCAACAACAGTGATATATGGAAGGGCAGTTTTGTTGATGCATTCCTGTTGAGAATGAAGAAGAAGACAGACCCTCTTTTGAACAGAAAAATTTGGTCACATAGATCTTCTATTTTACCGGAATTCGTTAATTGTGAAAAACCCAACATAGGAAAAAGAGGTGTTTTAGATAGTTTCGTGGGTGATGGGCTTCTCCAAAAAAAGTGACTTTTTTCGAAGTCATTTTTTTTTCAACTTTCGTTGTAACTTTTTTCAACTTCGGGAGAAAAATGTTAGGGATAGGTGATCTAATAAGTAATGCACTAGTGAATATACATTTGTACACATTCTAATTTATCCATTACAATATATTTAATTAAGTACTTTAAAGTTTTGTAATTTTTTAATAATATTTTTTTTTGTCAAATTTAAATGTATTTTTTTATATTTAATTATCACAATATACACAACAAACAAACACACACACACACTCACACACACACACACATATGTAATATTCAATAAGACTTATATCATTTTTAGTCATTTTCTATCTCAAATAATCATCTAAACAAGAGCCTATCTGAAAAAAAAGTCACTTCTATTATTGCTATCTCAAACAGAAATTACATACTGTTCTGGTTCTATTTATAACTCCCTTTTGACCAAAAAATTTGATCCTATTTATAAGTCCATTTTGACTAAATAAATGAGATTGTGATAATTTTACCCATATTATTGTACTAATGAAAATAGAGAGAGAATAAAGAGTTAAAAGGTACACATTCATAAATGAGGGTAAAATTAAAAATTTACCCCATAATAGCTACCTACCTCTTCTTAATATGTGTGATTTGGTAAAAAAAGACTTATAAATAAGAACAGATATATAATTTGACTTTTTTTAAAAAAAATCTTATTTTAAAAAAACTACTTCTACCACCGTCATCTAAACCACCTCAAAGTTACAATTACCCTCTTCTATAAACGAGGGGGAAAAGGAGTAGAGGCAATGGCGGAAGCTTGTAAGGCCCAGTTGGCCCCGACCGATCTTATAAAATTTGTTAAGGAATATATGTATTTATTATATGATATTTTATTTGGCCACAAATTTGGCCCCCTAATTTTTAATCTTCTCTCGTAGAGATAATGTTTGTTTCATTACTCATTGACTAAGAGGAAAGTAAAATTCTTGTTTGAGATACCGAAAGGTTGGCATCATCTTATGTATTGTTTTGATTTATAATCATCGCTTATTATTTATTTATATTTTTAAGGTTAATTGATACGTCGTACTATTTAGTAAATACTCCATCCTGGTCCTTATTTAAGGAACCAACTAACAATTCTCACAAACCAATAAAAACAGTTAAAATCATTAAATTTGTCCTAAAATTTAAATAATTTTCAATATTATCGCTATTAATTACACTAAACTCTAATATCATATTAATTATATTACTTGTTTTTCTCAAAAAAAGAGTGTTAATTAATTTTTATTAATTATTACTCTGTCACTCACTACCTTTTTAATTATGGGTATACATGGAAAAAATATTTAATACTATTTTTTTTAATAAGAAAAGGCAAGCTAAGGCTTGAAAAGTGAGGAGGGACCAAATCATGACGATCAAGCCCCTAGTACATCACACAATGGAGAAAACTAATAGTGACAGACCAATTGGTCCTTCAAGACCATATCTAGGCATCCCCTTGGAACTAAAGGAATAAGAACGATATCGGCACCATCAGGAGCGTCATGACCTTGCTTGGCCATAAAGTCAGCACACGAAATATTGTCTCTTGGAGTATAATGGACCTCCACGTTCCATTCATGGAAAAGAAGGTCCCGAGTCTCCCCAATGATGTCCTTTAACGGGTGATCAGTAGAGCAGTCTCGCATAAGGGTGTTGATGGCGTCAAGAGAGTCAGAATAGAGAACAATTCTCTGCAAGTCCATTCGTTGACCCACTTTAAGACCAGTCATGATAGCGTATAGCTCAGCCTCAGTGATGGTCCGAAGCCCAAGGGACTTATGAAACCCCATCAGCCAGTGCCCTTGAGAGTTCCTTAGCACTCCTTCGCAAGCCGCCTGATGCTGATGGTGCACCGATCCATCCACATCTATACGGATGGCATTTGCAGGAGGGGGAGTCCAAGTCTTCTCTTCAACCCCGTCAAGCTGAAAAATTTGATGTGTTAGAGTTTGATTAGCTGTATTTTCCATGAGAAGATAGGTACACAAATGGATCATCTCCTTGGTATTAATGCTGTCACCTTGAAACAGGAACTTGCATCTGGATGTCCAAAGGACCCAGCACGCCAGGCTAAATACCCTTGGCCAAGAGATGTTTTGAAGTCTTCCTTTTGCAGGTTTGTGTTTGGTGTTCCAGTTGAGCCATACCTGCAAGTTACATGTGAAAAACTGAGAAAAGCAGTTAGGTTTTAAAATTTGTTTCCACAAGTTTTTTGCTCTCTCACAGTCCCTGATTATGTGAATCACGCTTTCCTCACAGTTACACTGAAAAGGACAAAGGTTATCATTTGTGAGGCCTCTTCCGTTCGAGGGAGTTAGTGGCAAGTCTCTCATGACCAGTTTGCCACGTGAAGAATTTTATTTTCTCCGGAAGTTGCCATTTCCACATAAGAGTCCAGAAACTGTTGGTACTTGTTCCTCCACAGTCTGAAAGGTAGTGATAGGTGGATTTAATAGAGAAGCATCCGTCTTTCGCAGCTCTCCAAGTAAAACAATCAAGGAAGCTATTAGAAGGAGGGTGCACTTTGGAGATAGTGTTTATGATTGCAGGGGGTAAGATGCCCTGCCATTTATTAGTGTCCCATCTTCCATTCATTAAGAGTTGATCACGCACCGTTTCCTCTTCATTAACGCAAGATGGATCCGGAACAAAAGCTATGAGGGGACGATCAAGAGGAAGCCAAAGGTCCTACCGAAACTTGGTTCCTGCTCCATTATTGACTTTTCTCCCCACTCCAGCAAGAAAATTATCCCACACTTCAACAATCGCTTTCCATGCAGAGGATGAGCTTCTCTTCCTGGAGACCTTGGGAACGGAAGAGGTGCCACAATTATAGTTAGACCAAAGGCATTGAACCCACAGGGGTTTGCTTTTTCGTCAAAAGATACCAAAGAGAGTTTCATAATAAAAGCCCTATTTTGGCGCCTCGGGTTTTTGAAACCAAGACCTCCCTGTTTCTTTGCTTGAGAAATTTTGTCCCAAGCAATGAGATGCATTTTCTTGACATCGCCGTCTTGGACCAAAGAAAGTTTCTCGACAGTTTGTCTAATTCATTAATGGTGCAAATAGGGAGGAGGGCAGACTGCATACAATAGCTGGGAAGGGAAGATAACACAGATTTTATCATAACCGAGCAACCAGCGATTGTCCAAAACTTACTTTTCCACATGGACAATTTCTTCCTGGCTTTTTGCACAATGGGATAATAAGTGGCTTTTGTAACTCTCATGAATAATGGGAAGTCATGAGCAATTCCAATCCCAAGCACATGGCTAAGCTTAAGAGCTCTATTGAAATTGACATTTCTAGAACAAAACATTCGAGATTTATCCAAGTTGATTCTATGACCGAGACCTCGCAAAAGCTTTGCATTACCTTTCGAACTTCAACCATTTGATTAGAGGAAGCTTCAGTAAAGAGAATGAGGTCATCAGCAAAGAAGAGATGGAAGATATGAGGACTTCCTCTTTTGAAGTAGAAGGGTTTCCAACGTTGGCTCGAACATTCAGCTTTAATAAGATGGCTCAGACGCTCCATGCAAAGAACGAAGATATATGGGCTTAAAGGGTCTCCTTGTCTAACACCTCTAAAAGGGGTAAAGCTCGGGCCCTTATCACCATTCCAGGGAACAAGTATAGAGGAGGTGGAGATACAAGCCAAAATAAGCGAAATTAAGTTGTCTTCCAACTTTAAGCAAATCGAGTGTTCTTGATAAAACCTCACCCGCCTCATCGAAAGCTTTCTCCATGTCAATCTTGATAGCAACAAATCCCTTCTTCCTACCCTTCATTCTCATAGAATGAATAATTTCTTGGGCAATAAGAATATTGTCGCAACTGACCCGCCTAAGAATGAAGCCGCATTGTTCGGGGCTTATAAGATGACCCATAACTCCTCTAAACCTATTCGTCAAGATCTTTGTAATTATTTTGAAGCTCACATTACATAGAGATATAGGCCGAAAATCCCTTATCGTAGAAGGGTTGTCGACCTTAGGAATAAGGACCACCTTGGATTTGTTGATGCTAACCATGCTAGAGAAAAAGCAATGAAACGCCTTATAAAAAGCACCAAATATACTTATTAGTTAGATCTTATAATAAGAATTAAAGGAAGTAATTCAATATGTTTATTTTTCGACCAATCTAGACTTTTTTCCTCGTCAGTAGAGGGTGCTTCAGCTTTATGAGTTGATTGGGTTAATTAATTATTAATAAAAAAAAAAAGGTCGAAAGAGAGGAAGAGAAGACCACAGAAAGTGGAATCCTACGAAGATACCAAAGTTATGTGAGCAAGTATACTAAGAAGGATTTGACAACACAGAAAAAAATAATAAAATAAAAAAACAAAAATTTGAAAGAGACAAGAGAGTACAGAGAACTAAACACAGCACCACTTACCATCAATCTGCATCCAAAAGACAAGATTGGATTGAAATGATGGCACCAATTATGAAAAAAGCCCCCAACGTGTCATTTCTTTGTCTTCTTCTCTGCAATTTCTGCTTTGATCCGTTTTCATGGTTCTCATCATACTTCATTGTCATGCTGCTTGGTGCTGTGACCTCTCAGGTTTTTTGATGTAACAGAAGCATCAAATGTCCTTGTTAATATCCATTTTACCTTCACTTATTTTTCAATTTCCTGTATTATTTGTATTTGGGCTAATACCATTTCTCCGCCCTAAGGTTTGGCAGAATATTAGTTTTATCCTGTAGTTTTTTTTTTCTCAATACTTTTATAAAGATTTGGTCTCATTTTAACGCCGATTCTTATACTTTTATCGAATTTTGTTTTCGATCCTTATATTTAAACTTAAATCATGTCCTCATAGAATTATAAAAACTAAAACCAATGATTTAAAATTATTGAGACTAAAAATCAAAATTCAATTAAAATATAAAGAACAAAAGTGATACTAACCATTCTTATTTTATTTTCTCCTCTTCTTTTTTTTTTTTTTTTTTTTTTTTTTAAAAAAAATTTATATCATCAAAACTACATTGATGAACACTCTTCATATGTGCAATCTATACGAATATTAAGATTGACGGTTATAAAGAGAAGAAACAATAGTCCAAATAATTAATTTAACTGATATCTTAATGTCTTTAAATTACCACTCCTGGCCCTATTTATAGTTCCTTTTGACCAAATCACACATACCAAGGAGAGGTGGTTAGCTCAATGATTATGAGGTGAATTTTTAACTTTACCCTCATTTATGATTGAGTACCTTTAACTTTTTTCTTCTCTCTCTATTTTCATTGGTACAATTAATATGGGTAAAATTGTCACAATCTCATTTATTTGGTCAAAGGGGACTTATAAATAGGACCAAATTTTTTTAGTTAAAAGGGACTTATAAATAGGACCAGAGTAGTAGTTATTTAGTTTTTATTATAAGGGTATAAGTTAGTATTTTTCTTTTTTAATCCTTTCTTCTTTTATGTTAAGTCAGTCTGCTGGGGCTGCTCGGAAAAGCTTTCATGATCATCTTTGGATTTTCTGTTGTTTCCTAAGAAAAGCTGAACTGCTGTATTCTCAGTTCGCACGCGTGTTCAAGACTTCAAGTGTCTTGGGGAATAAAATGCTGTTTTACGAGTGAAATTAATGAGAAAAAGTATTTATTAAATAAATTTTACCCTCCAGTTCTTCAAAATTCAAATGCCATATTATTACGTGTCATTTCTTTGTCTTCTTATCTTCCATTTCTGCTTTGATGCGTTTTTATGGTTCTCATCATATTTCAATGTCATTATGTCATGCTGCTTGCTGCTGTGACCTCTCAGGTTTTGATGTAACAGAAGCATCAAATGTACTAATTAATATGCATTTTACCTTCACTTATTTCGCAATTTCCTGTACTATCTGTATTTGGGCTAATACCATTTCTTAACCCGTAGGGTTTGGCAGAATATTAATTTTAATTCTATAGCTTTAAATTGTTGGTTTTAGTTTCTATAATTTCATAAAGATTTGATCTCATGTTAACGAATGCTCCTTATACTTTTAACGAGTTTTGATTGTAGTTCTTATACTTAAACTTAAATCAAGTCCTTATAAGATCTAAGAACCAAAACCAATGATTTAAAATTATTGAGACCAAAATCAAAATTCGATTAAAATGAGAACATAAATGATATTAACCATTCTTATTTATTTTCTTTGGTTTGAAATGTAAGAACTAGACAAAACATTCATCATAGTATTAAATATAACATCCTAATATTCGTATAAATTGCACAAATGGTGTTTATCCATGTAGTTTCGATGATATGAAGTTAAAAAAATGTATTTAAATTAGTTATCTAGTTTTTATTATAAAGGTATAAGTTAGTATTCTTCTTTTTTTTATCCTTTTTTTTTTTCTCTGTTGAGTCAGTTTGCTAGGCTTGTTGAGCTTGTGCTTTTGTTTGGATTAACGATAAAACTGCTTTTTCCAATATAATTTACGATATGTGTGGAAAGTTTATGAGAAGAGTTTTTCCCAACTTACATAAATATGTTTATGTTTTTCTACCGTGAACCCAATCAACCCTTTATAATCATCTTTGGATTTTCTGTTACGTTGTTTCCTAAGAAAAGCTGAACTGCTGTATTCTCAGTTCGCACGCATGTTCAAAACTTCAAGCGTCTTGGGGAATTAAATGCTGTTTTACGAGTGAAATTAATGAGAAAAAGTATTAATTAAATTTTACCCTCCAGTTCTTCAAAATTCAAATGCCATATTATTACTGTAAATTGATGACCATTTTTCTTAGTTAAGGCAATGCTATGCTTGTTTTCCTGCTTCTTTCAAGAAGTGTTGGAATTTCTGTTCTAAGCATTCAAGAAAAAAGTATTGTTAATACAGGTCGAAATTAAACTCTTGTCATATACTTATTTCCTATACAACAAAATTACTTCCAAAAAAATAACTCAAAACACCTTAACATACTTCTTTTAGTAGTGATGAAATCAATTTTTTTCCTTAATTATGCCCTGCTGCTAACAATCTTGTAACTTATCGGGATGCTAGTTTTTCTATAAGTGAGAGGTCGTGAGTTTAATATTGCCCCCTTTTCAGCTACGTAAGCCAGAATTTAACACCCCGTTGAAAATGTAGGGATCAACAATTTGAATGATGTAAAGAAGAAGAACAAGTATAGGAATTAAAATTAAAACTCGATTAAATTATAAATACTTGAAGTGAGTTTAACAAAATTAACAAGGAAAAAAGATAATATTAAGTTTTACTCAGTTCTTAAAAATTCAAAAACCATGTTACGCTCAAATTGATAAAACATTTTTATTTAACTACTAAGGCAATGCTATGCTTGTTTTAAATAATCCAGCTGCTTTCCCAGAGTATTGAAGAACTTGAGCGTTTGAGTTCTCTCCAACATCAATAAAAGCATGCACTAACTACTAAGCTATCTTCAAACTACTAGTAATTAAAATACTACAACTGTTGTCAGTAAATGATACTAATTCATATAATGCTACGAAATTGATAATACAAAAAATTTTGCCTTGTTGATAAATTTTGATCCAGTTAATAAGATCACATCTTACAAGTGTATATGTTTAGATATAAATATTTATGTAAATAAATTTTATAATCTTAGCTTTATTAAAAGGCCATTTTTGCCTTGAAATATCATTAGGAATACTGGGTATTATTAACTATTTATTGGAGCAATGTCACCTTTCAAATATCAAAATTATTGCAATTTTACCTCTTGACTAACTAATATTGACAATAGTTTGGTATGAGGGATTTAGAGGGGAGGAGAGAAAATTTTTGTGGGTTAGATTTAAAAATGAATTGAAGAAGTGGGGTTGTGATATTTTAATGAATATAAAATGTAAGATAAAAGAGTAAAAAAAATTAATTGAAACCTTTTAACCCCATTTCTCTAATTTTTTTAAAATTCAACTAATAAAATTTTTCCTTCCCCTCCCCTTTAAATTCCTCGTATCAAATAGACCAGTGTTAACTTCATATGAATTTTAGATCAAAGAACATTTTTACTCTTAAAAAATTTATTAAAGAGAAATTGCACCCTAAATAATGATAGGAAAGCTCCCATTATATTATAACTATTATTTAGATATTTTTTTGACTTATGGGACCTGTCTTAACCGTGATAAATTTAACACTCAACTCATTTGAACATTATTTTAAAAAAGGCGAAAAAAACCTAAAATGAGCAATTGTTCGGAGAATAAGGGAAAATTACGTGCGGGTCCCAAGGACCATAAATAATTATAATTAGGTCCCTTGAAATCACCAAATTACGCAAAGTCCCTAGAGACTTTTTTAATATTATTTGTATGGAAACAAAATCCAGATTTTAAAATTTTGTTGTAAATATGACATTTCCAAATATGGCTTTTTCTTTGTAAATGGTCGATTTTAAATTTTGTTATAAATATGACACTTCCCGCTGTAAATATGGCTTTTTCTGTTGTAAATGACCTCTGTACGTTTAGGGACTTGAGTTTGAAACAAAGTCCAGGTGTTTATCCAGGTGTTTAACTATTGTTGTAAATGGTCGATTTTAAATTTTGTTGTAAATATGACACTTCCTTCGTAAATATGTCTTTTTTCACAGTAAATGACCTCTCGTATGTTTAGGGACTTGAGTTTGAAACAAAATCCGGGTGTTCATCCAGGTGTTTAACCGTTGTTGTAAATATGACACTTTCTATTATAAATATGGCATTTCCGCTATTAATACAAATAATATAAAAAAAGTTCTTAGAGACTTCTGTATAATTTGGTAATTTTAAGGGACCTAATTGTAATTATTTTTGATCCTTGGGACCTGCACATAATTTTCCCAGAGAATAATGTGCCGGTGTGCCTTATAATGATTAAATGTTTGGAACACAATTACCTCACAAAGATGTAAATTCAAATTTCAATGTTGAAATGAAGACCTTGATGAATACTATATCAGCACCTCTATAACATTTTTTTTTTTTTTTGGGAAATTTTTTTTGCGGTCCTAAAGGATCAAGAAAATATCAAAAAAGTTACAAGGAAATTCGGATGTCGAAAAGTCCCGTTAACAACTCTTTTTCGTGGGATTAACAACTCCCATATGTAGGATTAACAACTTTATCTATAGGATTAACAACCCTTTGAGACTTTTCTGATATCTGAATTTTCCTTGGGACTTTTTTGACATCTTGATCCCTTGGGACTTGAAAGAATATATATATATATATACACACTGAGTAGATCTATCTCAATTTTAGTGCCTCAGCATCCATTATTTCACCGATACTTTATACTTTTTCTCCAGTTTATATAGAACTTGATTGAAAGAGTTGATATTAGTTCTAAATTTAAGACATGTTTTATATGTTTATCAATTTTTTCTTAAAATAACCCTATTGACAATCCCTCAACAATAAAAAAAAGTAAGAGAAGGGGTGAGAGAATTTAAAAAAGAAAAGATTATGGTATTTTAGAACAAATACATCATATTAATTGATTTAACTAACATTCTTAATCTGTTCAAATTAGTTAATTAAATCTGATACTACCTCCGATCTTAATTATAGGATAAAGTTTTATTCTATAATTAAAATTGGAGGGAGTATTGAGTACCGGAGATATATGTTTTAAGGGAAAAAAATGATAGAAGGCCCCCACTGTATTACTGGATGAGGAGACGTGTGTTACTTGCAATGAGCATTGCCATACTAAAAAAGATAAAGGGAAGTGGCGAGTGGGAGAGACAGGGGATGGTGGAGAAGGAAGATAAGATGGTTTCATTATATTCAGAAAAACGGCAGATATTTTAGAGAGAGAGAGACTCACCTCTTCAAAAATTATTGGTACATAATGCTTGTACATAAATATCTCTCACTGTTTTGTTTAATCCATATTCCCTGCTGATCCCAAAGATGATCAGGGAATGCTCATCCCAAAATAAGTATTTTTTTTAAAAAATATTAATCTTTTTATTTGTTAGAATTAAGTTGTATTTAACAGCCTAAAATAGTTTTTTTAGTAATATTAAGTATATCAAATTAATTAATTTTTAATACATCTAGCATCACTATTTTGGGCAATTAGTGAGTGCTATTGAGAAGGTGATGAATTTGCAGATGAGCGGAGGAGAAGGTGATGTAAGGTGGACACGACTTTGGTCTGATTGAATTACCATTCGGGCGCTTCTTTTCAGTTAAACGGCGCCGTTTTGGTGTTAAAACAAAACACACTCCCCCCCCAAAAAAAAAAAAAAAAAAAAAAAAAAAAAAAAAAAGTATTGTCACTATAAAGATACTTCAAGATATAGATTGATATGAAAAATTATTTTAGGATCTTGAAAAATCATTTCAATGTGTTTATTGGTACTAAAAAGATACTCTAGGATATTGAATGGTATTGAAAAATACTTATGGTCTTGATAAATTATTTTATGATATTGAAAAATTATTTTAGGGTACTTATTCCTACTAAAAAGATAATTCGGATATTAACTGTTACTTAAAAAAAAATTCATACCGTGAAAATCTTTTTTTAATCTTTGAAAAAAATATTTTAGGATATTGGTTGTCACTAAAAAATAATTTAGGATGATGAATGCTATTTTTCAAAAAAAGAAAAGAAAAGAGGGGAACAATGTGTTTTGGCACCAAAACGGTGTCGTTTGGTTGAAAAAGAACATAGCGAGATGGTAATCCAATCGGACCAAAGCCTCATCCATGTAGGGTGGGGGTAGATGATGAGAGATAAAGAGAAGGCATTTTAGTAAAACACTCAAACATCTCAAACCTAGATTCCTCCTCTGGTCACCTCTCTATCCTTTTCCTTTTTTATCGCCTTTTAGATTTTCTAAATTCAAATGATATTTAAATATATTTTTCAGAAATATTTCTGGATACGGGATATATTAGAAATTAATTAATTTAAGATAATGAATATAAAAAAATACTTTAAGGTGCATATACAATTTAACTAAATAAATAAAAATATATTAAAAAAAATGGTTTCCCTCGCATTTTGAGGGATGAGGATTTCCTACTCATAGATACGCTGAGTAGGGCATGCCGGCCCCTTTTTTGGTGGATAAGAGAGCCCTCAAAAACAAGAGAGAGCGACAGTATGTAACGTGAGGAATTGCAAAACTGAGAGTTGAGTTCAGTGAGTGGCCTTACCATTATATACCTGAAAGGCACTCCTTTTCTTGCCTCTCTCTTTGCCTCCTGTCATTATTCATTCTCTCTCCTACCTGGGGCCCCATTCTCAGTGGACCCACCAAGATTTTATTATTATCTCTTCTGACAAGAAAAGTTACATTCAAGATCCCAAATGCCAAAAGTTTATAAGATTTCAAAAAATATTTAAAATAATTAATTTTAAGACTAATGAACAATATAAAACATTCCCTCGGAGAGCTGTTTGAATCAACTTAAAAAAAACGTTTTAATGAACAAAACTAAAAAAAAAAAAAAAAACGTTTTAATAACAAAACACCCTTTACATATATAACTCGTAAAATCATTTAAATTCAAACGGGCATTGAAGCTAGCTAAGAAGTGTGGTTTTATCTTAAGACTTCAACTTTTTTGTTTTTCTTTTATATATATATATATATATATAGTTGTAATTAGACTGACCATATATGATTAAAATGATGGTGGTTAAAGGAAAATTAGTGTACACTTTTTTCCACTAACTAAATCACCAAATTTTCTTAATATATGTTAATTGGTTAATTAACTCTAATATTTAAAATTGGAAGGAGTATAAAAACATAATGAGTAATATTCCACAAGCTACAGAAGCTGTCTCTTAGCTTGATCTCCATGTAAATTGATGGCTAGGCTTCACTTCTAATTATTATTAAATTTTATGAAATTCATTATTAAATATTTAATTTTTAAATTAAAATTTTAAGTGTCTTTCTAATATTTTACGAAATTCAATAAAACTCTTTCTTTCTTTCTTTCTTTCTTTTTTTTTGTAAATCTTGATGATAATTTTAATCTCCACTCTGCATTGTCAGACTTGGATTTGGCAATGCTTGTCTGGACTCAAGAAGACAAGAACCATTCTTTCAATGTTCCATTATCACCTATGTCTTGAGTCTGGGTGAGTATATAAAGTAAAAAATTTCTGACAAAAAAAGAAAAACGATTAAAGTTAAAAATTAAAATATATGAAAATATCAACATGCAAATTGGTGAGCTTGTTTGATCAAACAATGCAAAAGATTACATGCCTATTGTCCTCTAATGCCCCACTAGTCCTATCCTTCATTTACTATTCTACTTTTCAAGTGCCTCTTAATCTCATATCACAAGGCAAGTTACATATCAAATGGCATGGCAGGAACAAATATAATCATCATTAGCAGTAGAACATCAGATTCTTGATGTTCTCACTGAGTTTTGGAAGAGGTGTTGTCTTTGGAGGTCCAGCCCTAGACAATGAAGAGATACCTTTAGACAAACCAGAGGAAAAATCTGACCTGTCAAGGTAGAGTCTGCCTCTGTATGCAGCTAAATGGGCATAATAAACAGGAGGAACCAAAGAAATTGGCTTTGTGCATCTGACAAAAGTATAGCATAGGTTGTAGACCAGTTTCTGGAGTTCATCAGAAGAAAACTGGTTTTCATCCCACAAAACATGGTAATGAGTTGGCCTGCTTGTTCCTTTCACGCCCCAGTGGCTGCAAAGATAGAAATCAAACTCCTTCGGGTGAGTTATCACGGAGTCAACCACAGTCCCTGGTGGAATATTCTCATAACATTGATTATGATTTTTTATGGATGACTGATCATCAGTTTCACAGGGGAACAACCTTGTATGATGCCTCTTTTGTACTACTACAAAAGTAATGAATGGTTTATAACCAGGAAATCTAGAACATGCCCCTTTGATGGATTGGAGTTCATCTTGAAGAACTTTATAGAATTGGGTTTCACTAACCCCATCTCTAAAGAAAATTATTCTCCCAGGGAGTTTCTTTACCTCCTGATAGAAATCATCTAGTAACTCCTTCACCATTGCACCAAGATCCTGGATGATTTCTTGCCTGTGTGTTTGCGACCTTATTCTTGAAATATATTTGTTCGCAGTAGGCCAATTCATGCTGCCGACAACCGCAGCAACCGATGGACTATGATCATCAAGTGGATGAGGATGAGTTACATCAGCACCCATAAATATAGCTGGTTCATCGTACTTGAAGAGCCGTGGAATTTGAGAAGGAAGTGAATTGTACAGGGCAACAGTGCATCCACCAACTTTGGCATTGATTTTGAGAGCCAAATTTGCCAAAAATTGTGAGCTTAATTTGCTGAGATTTGGATACAAGCAGCATTGGCTCACAACCCCAATACTTGTCTCTGCAATTCTTTTCAAGTCTGCATACCCTTTGTGTTTCCTCTCCATAACACAAATAAGCAGCTGCAGATTGTTTGAGGCAGTTCTCTGGATTTTTTCGAGCTTAGATTCCAGAAGAGAGACATTATTAAGAACCTGGGCTGGTTCAAAATGGGGGTCAACAGTTGTGTTCTTGTTAAGAAAAATGCCCATTTCTTCACACCTTTGAGATAGCTGGCTTATAAATCTAGGGACATTGGATTTCTGTTCAGGTGTACCACCAAAGCCTATTAATGCCCACCTTTCAATTCTAGTTCCCTCAAAGACATGACCATCCAGAAGGTTCCACTGGCGGTCATGCCGAGAAGGAACTAGCTTTGTCACATGACCTCCATTCCCAAGTTTTAGCTTGGGAGGAAGGAGAATTCTCCCAGATAAACGAGTCATTTCTCTTGATACTTGGAGGTTAAATTCTCTTTCCTGGTTGCCACTGCCAAAACGATTCCTTCAAGACATTAGAAACTAAAACAAGATAAAGGATTTACACAAGTACATTAAAATCATACAAAGTTAGTTAAAATGCAAAAAATGGAACTACAAGTATTTACCTAGTTGGCCCCACAGGCCCCCTCATGACTCCTTCAATGATGGCTTTTCGTTCTCTTGGTCTTTGGCATCCCATCTTGAGTATTTTTGCAGTTTGGTCATCAGAAAGCTTTCCAAGGAACTTCTGGCCTTCACAGATGACACAAAGCTCCATAGGAAGATAACATGGTTTACTCCTACTAATTTGCAAGCATGGCAATTTACTAAATTGTATGTCATAGTTATAGTGATCCTTAAAATAGTTCACAAGCCTCAGATTCTTTCCATCCCTGTCAGTAAACCAAAGATTTTCAGTAGCCTCCTCTGTTAAGCCATAGACGCGATATCTCTGAACCGTTTCTCTATGACAAACAAAGACCCTGATGTTCTTCAATGCCTTCTCCACTCCTTTCCTCTCTTCACCAGTTAAACTTGTTGTCTTCCTTTGAGAAAGATCTCGAAGGAACTCGAGACGCTTCTGCAAGTACGGAATCACTCCTATGCTTTCATGGAAAGCAGTTACAGAAAAATCAACATTAAGGGCAAGTCCTTGTTGAGTTGGTCTAAGACTCTGAAAGAACCCTCTCAACCCAGAAGCTCCTCCTCCAATCTCTTTCGTTCTTCCCATTGAAGTTGAATAGAAAGACCTACCTGCAGGTATACACTTCTCAGTTGGACTCTCCCTCAGAACTACATCCAAAGCATGGAGATAATCCTGTGGAAGTGGAATCCAATCATCTTCGTCTTTGCTCAAGTATTTTACCAACTCCTTCCCATTGGTCTTAGAGACTAGTTTTATATTTATTCTGAACAGTTTAAGCTGCTCATGCCTCTCTTTCAAGTCACACATTTCTCTATCAGGTAATGAGCTCTTGCTCACAGGGATTGGCAGGCTTACGTAGAACTCAAGCTTGTCATTTTGGAATTCAACAGAGCTATAAAGATTCTTATGCCCATCATATGCTGGATGAGCATCAGAAAGCACAGCAGAATTATTATTAACAAACTTCTCCTTGATTACTCGGGCAACTTGCTTGGATGGATTGGGAGTGATTTCAACGTTGTAATGGTATATTTCTTGTGATGAATCAAACTTGACTAGAAAGTGGTTGGCAAGGAGAGAGATTACAGAGCCCTCTTTGCCACCGGAATCTGGCCTCCTTGCGGCAACTAGTGGCTGTGGTTTTCTTGCAGGCGTGAGTTTCTTCTCATCATCTCCTTTAAGGGACGCCTTGGCTTGCTGATGAGACTCCTTGGGAGCTAAATTAGCATGTGGAGAAAAAGATGGTGTATATAAGAATGATTGAAATAACCCTCCACTCTATAAGGGAGATCACAAGAGCAAGCCAATAAATGAAAAACTCCTAAATGTAAAGTTATCAATAAAGAAAATACCAGAAGAAAAAGATTCACAGTTCAAGACGATGACCAATGAGATACAAAAATTAGCTAAATTCACTATTTTATTTACTGTTATATTCTATCTGAGTAATGAAACTGATCTGTAGGGAAAATAAAGTATTCTGCATAAAACGAGTAAGCTTAAGTAATGAGGTATATTTCTTCCTTAGAATACAAAGAGAAAATTTATCTACCAAAAGGAATATCTTGTGCATTTGTATCATCTACCAAAAAAAAAAAAAACAGGGAAAAAATTATTGCTTTTCTGAAGGAAAACAATCATGCAGTAGAAGAGGAAGAAAAGGGGAACCAAAAAATAAAGGAGCAATTGAACGAAGATTAGTAGTTAGTGTTACCATGAGCAACTGTGTCTACTGAGACTTTGTTATACGACGAGGCAGCAAAGGGAGAATTATTGAGCTTGCATGGAGACTTCTGTGAATGGGTTTTTGATTTGAAGGTCTGGTTTTGAGTGAACGACGGCGTCGTCAAAGCTAGTTGTAGAGGTAGAAGAGAAGGTGGAGGAAGAAGAGCTGGATAGTACCTCTGATACTCGTTCTGGTAACAGAACCCAAACTGAGTCGAGTATTGTTTTAGCAGAAGCTGATGCTGATGATGAAGATGATGATAGTGATGATGATAATGATGTTCATGAGGGTTGTTGGCTCCGCCTCTGAAGCTTCGTTTTGTTATGAACTTCTTGTTAGCATTGGGCTTGTTGTCTGTCTCTTCCATGATTTTGATTTGATTGAGAGTAAAATGATAGTGAGAGAGAAGTTTGAGAAAATACAGAGAGAAGGTGGGGTGTGTTCTGCTCTAAATTTTAAAGATTGAATACGACACAACAGAAACTGAAGTTATTGCACACGCACTGAGAAGAAGTAGAGAAGGAGAGAAAGGTAGGCCAGGGATGAAGGGACTTGTATCTCTAAAATTTGTCAAGAAATTCTCGTTGTCAAATTTAAGATGACAGGAGATATATATATACTGGAACTCTGTAAATTCTTTATACTTGTAGTTTTTCCCCTTCAAATTTCACTTTGCAATAATCAAAATAGTCACACAAAAGAAACAGCTTCACTCTGCATCTTTTTATAACTCCTTTTCGAAAATAGTTTTGTTCCTTATTATTTATTTGAGAAACCCTAAAACTATGGTTTCAAACCTTTTTTTTTCCCCATAACTCGGCATAAAACTCTTCTTATATGCGTATCTCGTAGATCATAAAAACAATTTAGAAAAATTAAAACAAACATGCAAAATCCACTTAGAGAGTAATTAATGACAGTGTTACAAGTTTATCCTTATTAAATATAAAAAGAAAATGAATTAACTCATGTTGCAAAAAGAGAAAGATGATTGAGAATATCATTTATAAATGAGAGTAAAACTGGGAATTAACTAACTTTTTTTAGTACATAAAAATTAAGTACACTGAATTTATAAAAAGGACTATAGTTGATGCATAGCATTTTTTTTTCCTTTATTTCCGAAATTGCACCATCAATTCCTATAAATATGTGGGGGAATCCTAACGAGAAGGGAAGAGTGAGCAGCTGTGGGTTTTGGTTCTTGGCGGTTTCTTTGTCCTTTTTTATGAAATAAGGGTTTGAGATTGGCATAGTACATCATTTGGGAAACTGGCAGGCCTTAAATGAGAGAGAGTAAAATGTAAAATGCCCTTCACTGTAAAAGAGGGTATGTCTTTATGGAGCTTGCAATCTGTCTGTTGAAAAGTATATATGTTAAGGCATTGATAATACCTTCTTGCATAGTCCTCGCATACCTGTCAAAAACACACAAAAGACTAGCCTGCCCTTTCCCTTTGGAAGTAATACGAAATACCCTCTTTTTAATTAATAATGAAACTTACATTTATGCTGATAGAGATTGGTCATTCATCATCCCGTGGTTGGGGTCAATTTGATTTCACATTTTGTCTTTCTTTAGCAGTATTTCTATTTTTCCTCTGTTGTCTAATCTGCTAATCAATATTGTCGTCTATTTTGAGCAGGCTTTAATCAATACCATACACTGAACTTTCTGCTTGTCACGTAATTGTAAGAAGCCTTTGTCGGCAGCACTCTGTTTTATCAAACCAATACACTTCACCACAAAGAAAATAGTAAACTTTTATTCTGGACCACTTAAAGCCATTTTGCACGCCAGAAAAAATGCTCACAGGAAGAAAGAGATGGAGATAAATCAATTCCACCTTTCTTTACCTTTTTCTTAACTCTTCACTTCTTTCCAATCCCAAGTGAAAAGATCACCTGTAGCATAGGACTTTAAAGTTTAAACACATATTTTAGCAGAAAATCAAATGGGTTTTCCAAATTGAAATAAAAAATGCCAAAGATAAGAGTTTGAAGATTATCTTAATTATATACATGTACTCTTTTACCAAGGCAAATTATGTTCTCTTCCTCTAAACTCTTGTACGTCATTATGCATATGGTGATCTATAGAAGTTTTAGGTCTTAAGCCTATAACCGGCCTAACCCCTACCCTAAACCTAGGCTTAAGTAGATCGATGTTTTAAACAGCACAAGAATATACTGTAGTTCCTACCTTATTTTTTGCTCAAACTGTAGTTCCTACCCAATAACAAAAATTCCCTGAAAAAAAAAAAACACAACATGAACTATATTGTGCTCGTCTCTTTCTAGTTTCTAATCTCTGCCCCACCTTTGGTTTACAGGATTTTACTGGTGTGGGACTAAGAAGGGCCACTCATGCACTTATGAAGGTGGGTCTATCAGGATAAACATGGGAAGTATAGGCAACATGATTTGTGTGGAGCCTTCTTTGATCATGTATTAATTTGAATCTAGACCACTTCAATCCACCGAATGCCCCCCATTTTCTTTTGTTTATGATTCATCGAGCATAAAGCCAAAAGTTCAGTCACACCTGAACAAGTTGCATACAGGAATAAAAAAGGTGAATAGATAAAAAAGCTCATTACTAAGAGGTATATTAAGTAAGTTCTATGACGTATCTTCCTGAACCAAGTCAAAATAAGAATATTTCTTCTATGCAGAACTTGACACACTGTGACATGATTGCGTCATGAATCATTACACAAGTTGCATTTTCAACCAAGGGGAAAAGAAAATTACTCAGCTAATGAAGTGGAGCCGTAACACGATGATTCTCGTAGTACAAGTAAAAGTGGAAGTATTCAGTCACCACTCACCAGCGATCTGCGAGCCCTAGAAAGTTTCGATGATTGCAATTTCATTTTCCATGCTTTAGCCTCCAAGATTTTTGACCCATTCTTTGTTTTTGGGTCACCAGAACCAAAAAAATTTCGCTGCAATTAATAAAGATGAAGAACGCAGAACGCTAAGCAAGACAAAACTTAGACGAACAGAATTTCGCAGAATCAAATTGGTGGATTATGCTTCTGAATCTGTGAACAAGCCAAGTGTGGATGATCGGAAATGGAACAAAATTGCAAG
The DNA here is from genome assembly GCA_019022655.1 of Acacia acuminata. Classification (NCBI taxonomy): domain Eukaryota; kingdom Viridiplantae; phylum Streptophyta; class Magnoliopsida; order Fabales; family Fabaceae; genus Acacia; species Acacia acuminata. Next base: position 192,061 of record JAFJYI010000195.1, on the reverse strand, counting down.
AATTGACGATGAATGTGAGCCTCTGGTAATTCAGACAAAAAAAGGTCGATACTAGCAGTGAAAGAAAACACGAAAACATATTCAATCATACGGAAAAAATGAGCAAAAAAATCTTGTTGTGTATATTATCGCCTGCGATTTGAAGAAGTGAAACTATAGATTTCATCTTTCGCGCGAGTTTTGGTTGAAGTAGCTTGTTTTAAATTTGGGTTGAAGTGAAACTATAATCAATTGCAATCACACGTAATTGTCTTTACAAAATATAAATAATTCCATCTACAAAAATATAAATATATGTGAATGCACAGTTCGCCCTTCTCAGCTCTTTCTAGAGTCACATGCTCAACTTTTAAGCTCGTCTTTTTATATAGTTAGCGGTGTCACCAAAGTCAAATGGGATTTTCGGTAATTTATAAAAGCTCTGAAAAATATATTCCCACTATTTTTTATAGGAATTTATTTTCCTTTAAACTTGAGAGAGTGGCGCCCACAGAAAAATTTGATCCAAACTGCTGTTGCTAACTGAAAATTTGAATTTTTCTTTTCTATCGTTTGATTTTCAGCTATCCAAATGGGGCCTTAGACAGTGTAGCACAAGTCATGTTTAGATTAGCAGTGCAGTGACTCTTTTCAAACTAATTTGTTCTGATGATAATTTTAAAAATAAATCTCGATAGAAAATTATTGAAAAATGACGTAATCCATATATATTAAAATTATATAAAATCAAGATAGTTGATTTATTATTAAAAATTTAAAAACTCTAAAATAATTAATTAAATATATTTAGTGGATAAAAAATATATACAAATTTGTATAACCATCCCTATCAACTAAATACAATAAAAAGATAAAAATCCTAAATATTAGAGAGACCTTATCTAACTTATTTGTAGGGCTGGTATAGAAGCAATAACCCATGAGTCCTCCACAATCTAGTGTAATTGGTTGATTTTGAGCCTGCTAAAAAAAACTAAACACGCCTATTTAAGACTTAAATAGGCGGTATGCGGCACATACGGGTTGCCCGTACCTTCCCAATTAGTGTTTTATTTATTTTATTTTATTAATTACCAATCTCATTTTGCATTGTGACATAAGGTAAAAGTGTTCCCTGAATCCCTATCTTGAATATGATGGTACATATCTAAATTTATGTTGTTTTGTGTGAATTGTGATTATTAAACTTTGAAGATTCAGATTTTAAAATTTAGAATAATGAATTTGGATAAATGCTTAAGGTTTATGTATTTTTTTTTTCAAAAGCATAAATATGTTAAATGTAAATGAGTTATTCAAACCACGGTTAGGCTGCCGTTTATGTCTTCTTACCCATTTACATGAGTTTAAATGGGTTGGGGTATGAATATGAGCTAGCTCATATCTATTTAAAGTTAAATAAGGCGCTAAGGGTTTGACATTTGGCTACCCAACCCACTTATTACTCTGTACTACTCATTTGCATATATAATTCTAAATAACAAAAGAAAAAAAAAATCCTAGCAGAAAAAAAAAAAATGAAAGAGCTTTTTTTCCCCCAATTGTGATTCACTATAACCCCAATCCTAATCCTAATCCCAATCCCAATCCCAATCCTTCATTCCACTGCCCTTCTCTTTTCCGATGATTCGTCCTTGTGGAACGACTGAAACAATTCCAGCCTCTCACCAGTGTTTCTTAATATCTCAATCACTCTCCCCATCCTTCGATTCCAGACATTAGCATTTGAGTATGTTGTTGCTTGTGGGTGTTGTGTTTTCTCCTTCACCATCTCATCCTTTCCTTTGTTCACTGCTGCTTGTAAGCTATGCCGAAGAGATGGTGATTTCGAAAACAAGAAGGGAGACTTCAACCCAAGCGACTGCATAAACATATCGCCTACAGAAGAGACATCGAGAACAAGAAGGGAAAGTTATGCTTGTTTTTCCTTTTTTTCCAGCTACAGAGAAGATGGCGTTTGAGGAAGAGGTACAAACAATGGATAGTTGAAAAATTTAAAGCCCAACGTGCATCAACCCACCGTAGAAGCTACAAAAAAGGCTTCTCGCTAAACGTGCATTAAGGCCATTATATGCCAGATTCCCAAAACCAATCCAAACGGTTTTTGCTCTCGAACGTTCTAGCATCCTATCATCTTCTCAAACAAGCCCAAAGAGATGGAAGTGTGTGACTCTTTTTTTTTTTTTTTTTTTCCCCCTTTCTTTTTTGGGAAAATCCTTTTGAGGGCCTTTTTTGGCAAAAATAATTCAAAAAGGCCATAACTTTCTCGACAGAGAAAAAGGGCCGCCCTTGGGCCCTTTTTGGGATTGTCGAATCTTGGTGAGTTGTAAATGAGGCCGATATAGTTGTTAATCGGATCGATATTGTTGTAAATCGATGATTTAGTTGTAAAAACATTGTTGTAAATATGACCGATTTAGTTGTAAACGAGTAAAAAAAATTGTTGTAAATGAGACTGATTTAGTTGTTAAATTTTAATGCGTTTTTTTTTTTTAGAAAGGGCCCTAGGGCCCTTTCGAATTGGTAGAAAGTTAGGGTGCTTTTTGGATTCTTTTTGCCAAAAAGGGCCCCTATAAGGATTTTCCCTTCTTTTTTTCTCTTGAAATCATTTTTTAATTTTCATATAAATTATTTGATAATTTACCTAGTAAGAAAAAGGATAAAGGGGCAATTTTATCACGAAATGATAAAAAGACCAATTTTATCCTAATCATTATTCCAGTTAATTTTATCTGTTAGTTAAGAAAATATGATGAGATGACGTTCACTTGTCATCCACATTATTTTGTTAAGGTGAAAATTTGCCTCAAAAATTTTAAATCGACTTTGAAAAAAATGAAGTAGATGACACATGGACATCCGGGAAAATTTGCGCCTTAAAAAACAAAGATGTGGATGACATGTAGAGAACGAACTCAAGATATTTGATCAACAAATGATCAAAATTTACTTAGATAACGGTCAAAGCAAAATTATTCTCTTTTAACACTTAAAGTAGAATTGCCCTCAAAAAACTTCTAAGGCAAAATTGCCCATCGTGAAAACTTCTTGGACAAAATGGTGCTTAACCAAAAGAAAAAAAAAAAAAACAATGTAAAATGATAGTAACGTCTTAAGGGATCAATTTTATTACCCACCCAAGAGCTATTTAACCAATTTGGGGATTAAAAAAGTTAGATAAATTATTTAATCAACTATTAGAAGGAAGAATCCCATTTTGATTTATTTGAAATACCCAAATCTAAATTCAAGCCTGCACTGTTAACAAATTTCTAATTGGGCTAAGAGGCCTTATTAGGGATTTCTGAATATTGTTAAAAGACCATAATGCTCCTCTCATCATATCATGAATCATCCAAAAAAATTAAAACAAGGCAAACTAGGGTTTTTGAGCAATAAAATCAAAGAAGAGAAGAAATAGAATCAACAAAGAAAATCAAGGGGTAAGTTCTAGGAATTTCTTTTTAACCTTAGTATATAGAATCTAGTTAGTGCCGATGGAACGATTGAAAGTATCAACACAATAATAAATCTACAGCTATAGGAAAATCATCCTAAAAGCATTATAGAAATTGATTTTATTATAATAGTAAATAATGAAAAATTATAAAATTTTATACTTCCATTATATGTGATTGAAAAAATAATAATGAAAATGACAAGTTATTGAGATGGTTTTTTAACTCGGGCACAATATTAGAACTTTGAAGTTTATTGCTCTGTCAAAAGAATATAGAATCTTTAATTCCACATAGGACAAGCACATGGTTGGTGAATGAACCAAATAAATCACAAAGTTAGGAGAGGAGTGCGATTGAGATAGAGATTTTATCAATAGAAAAATAATGAGAGAGGAAAAAGAGACAAAGCAGAAAAAATAACAGGACATATTGATAAAATCAACTGATTTAGAAATCCCTAATGAGGTCTCTTGGCCTAATTAAGAATTTGATAAAAATGCAAACCTGAATCAGGATTTGAGCCTTTCAATGGATTTAAATGGAATTTTCCCTTATAACAAATATGATTTGATCTCCCTAACCATATTTAGATACTATTTTTCAACCTTTAATAGTTGTTTTCCCCATCCCAGAGACAGAATTCGAACTCCAACTTCAACCAGAAAGCTCCCAATTGAAGAAATAGACGATGAAAAGGGGCTTAGGTGGCTTACTTCTCTCAGATTCCAGCAATGCAAGCAACAACATATATATATATATATATATATATAGTTATATATATCTAACTATATATATATAGTTATAGAAGAGGCTAAGAAGCCAAAATTACAAGTAAAGAAATTGCACTAAAGGGGAAATTAATCCCAGACCCTCATGGTTCACCCAGGTCCATAAACTAGCTTGACTTGATTCTAAAATGACAGATTGGGTACCCTGTTTAGCTAAGGCATCAACCACCCTATTAAGTGCTCTAAGAATTTGATGAAAACTAACTTGCCAATCTTTATTTTTCATAGCATTAATTCTCAGTTTTAGCAAACTTCCATAGCTGAAGATTTCGTTTTTAATGCTGTTGATGACTTCCACTACGTTTGATTCAACAATGATTTTCCTTAGCCCCTTGTCCCAAGCTAGCTCCAAGCCTAATAATACAGCCCATTCCTTAGATATTAATGGCTAACAAATTCCAAGCTTTTCAGTGAAGCAAACTAACCATTCACCTCTACATCCTCGCAAAAGGGCCCCACAACTCGCATGAGAAGTGAATTGGGACATAGCACCATCAACGTTAAGTTTGGCCCAACCTTCTAGGGAAGGTTCCATCTAGAGATGGAAATAGGCCAGTGCCAAATGAAACTTTAAAAAATGTAGGCCTAAGCGCATAATAATAGGAGTAAAAGGCGAGCGCGGGCACGAGCTCCGAATCTGACCTTTTTTTTTACGCTCAAGCCTGAGCCTTCATAAGGTCTAGTCGGGCCTGAAGCCTTTTTAAAGGCCTACTTATAATAGAGGCCTTTAAAAAGGCCTTATATTTCAAGCCTTAAAGGCCATAATTAACTAATATAAAATAGGGTTAGTATTATAATTAACTAATTATACTTAAAATTATAATATAAGAATGAAAAAAATTAAATATTTTGTTATTTACATGATATAAATATTATTATATTTATTAAATGTATAAATAGGCCAGACCTAAAGGCTTACAGGCCAGCCCTTAACAAAAAAAGCCTAGCCTATTTACACATTCAGGCCTTTAAATAGGCCTTGGCCGGACCTTTTTAACAAACAGGCTAGGCCATACCAGGCCCTAAACAGGCCAGGCTATAGGCCCCCTGATAGGGGCCTGGCTTATTCCCACCCCTAGTTCCATCGTAATGGTAAACCAAGATCATCAGAATTAGAGTCCAAACCAAAATCATCTATTGGAACAAAGGTCCTCCAGGATTGGGAAATAAACATAGTGGGATTGGGAGGTTTAATAAAAAGTTAGCTTCGAAGAGAAAACTGTTATGCCAATTCCATAATTTCTATATTATGACTCCAAAAACCAAATTCCATACAGGTCCCCGTTCGCATCCTAAGTTGTCTTTTAGATTCATGAACAACCATTCTCTAAGATTAGCAGAGAAGAAAGAAAAAGATACTTGGTATGAAGGAGTTTAATCTACATGTTCTTCGCATATCGACAGTCTCTTTAGATATACAGGGAATCATTAGTTTCTGCATTGCACCAAGCACATAGAGGTGACACTGGGGACCAAGAGCTATGCCACAGATTAGTTGGGAGTTTATTTAGTGCCACTTTCCACATGAATACTCTAATTCATTCTACTCCTTGCCAATTGCAAATGACCTCGAATAGGGTATCTGTTGGTCGATTTCCTTGATAATAAGTGAACCAGTTGAACAAGTAATAAAGAGTAAGTAGAGTATCGTCCCACAAAGACCGAGATACCTACGATGCTACTAATTACAAAGACAATTGTGTTTAAAAAGAAAAGAAAATTATAATTGGTTTGAGTGTTTTTTTTAATTATAACTATCAAACAAAGAAATAAATAAATGATCGTAGTCACAAGAAGATATCAGTTTAAAGATAGGTTGGGCTCAGATTCATCCCAAGCATATTACTCCCCCAGTCTGCCTTAGCATATTGCTATAGCAACTATGCTGCACAGCTTCCACAATACTACAACATAGTTGCCTTCACAATGTTATTCAGTTGACCCACCACTCTTCTATACAGAAGCTTCCGTATCCTGTACGTACAATCCTAGCTTTACTTCTCCCATATTCCTATAGCGATTTTCTAGTTCGAATTATCATTCCTAATCAAGGCGTATGGTTATGAGCGGTAGACCCATTCTTGTAGCCTACAATGATAGGTCAAACTTTGCATCAGCTTGCCCAGCAAACATTGTCTATCAGATGTCTAACTCCAACTCCCTTCCAGTAAGCTGAGGCCACTGATCTAGCCCTTAGCTTCCGCTAACCGACAAGAAATTAAAATACTGATAAACAAACTGAATTTATTTAATTAAAGAACAAGCAAACTGGGTTCATTCTACACTCAAGAATTTATCCTCACTCAGCCAAAGGAGTTTTAGTTCATGACTGATGAGGAATTCACAAAACAAATCACAGCAGAATAGCCCATAAAAAAAGATACACTAAAAAGCAACAAATCAAAAGAGAAAGTTTGCCGGAGAGGTGGACGGCGTGGGAGACGTCGGTCACGTAACGTCTCCACATCTTCTAATCTCCGTCTCACTACAAGGAAGGATTTTGGGTTTCTTCTAGAGCTTTTATGCCTCGCAGATTCTCTCGCTCTTCTTTCGAGTCTAGCCGAATAAGAATTTTCTTTGGCTCTCCAACGACTCAATGATATTTAGGGTTGGATGTCTTTTCCTTTTATAGTCAGGTTTCCTTGCGGTGTAAGTTTTGTGAGCTGGGCCTTTCCAAATCTGTCAGGTCCAACCGGTCTACTTTCCAAATTTGGTTGATTGATTTTACTGATACTGCAAGCTTCTCCAAATCTTAACTTCGATCCTCCGTATCTTCTGATTTAGTCGTCAGCAATCTAACCGCCGTCTAACATCCGTCTAATAACTTGCACTTAATTTTGTGAAACAACCTCGAGGAAAAGTCAAAACATATGGCTCATAGCATTGTTTCACTTATGCTGCTATAGCATTAGGTTTACTTGGTATTGCGGCTTGTTTATAGCTGACTCGATGCTATAGTATTGTATGGGCTATGCTATATGCTTTTCACATTAAACCTCAAACTTGTTCTTTTTGTATGCACATGTGTGGGATGCTTATACAATTACGATAATTCATGAGACTTATCCTACATTTCCCTATATGCGTGCATTATAACATATTTACTCAAATCGATGCATTTAAGCTCATATTCACCATACAAAATAGGCATACATCATACGTAAAAAACATGGCATAAATTGTACTCATCGGTATCCCTCCGGAAAGGGACCATTTTTCCAGGAGGAAATATACACTTTTAATGAAAAAATACCATTAGCAGTAGTGCCCCAAACCAGGGAATCATTTCATGTATGAGATAAAGGCGTCATAGTGCCTTCCTGTATGAGATAAAAGTAGCATTTTGCCTCTAAGTCATTGAATCCCTTTAGGAGTCAACAAATTCTCCGTTCTACCAAAATCCCAAGAGTTCCCTTGCACCCCATTAGCCACTATCGTATTTTCTTCCTTAGCCAGCAATGATCGAGAACAAAAATTCCTCAGACATAAATCAGATCCTAGCCATGGGTCATTGAAGAAGTTAATCAAAAGGCCATTCCTAAGTTTCCATTTGACACCCAAATCAACTACAACCTGTTGATCACAAATGAATTTCTAAAGCTTTGAATCACCCGACCAATAAGAAAATAGAAATTCGCCCTCTCTTAACAAGTATCTATGCTGAAGAACCTTTGCCTATAGTCCTTTAGAGCCAACCAACAAGTTTCGCTCCAAAGCATTATTGAAAGGAATAAGTTTTCTGAAACCCAGACCTCTGAACTCCTTAGGTGCTATAAGCCGATCCCAACTAATAGGGTGAAAGTTCCTGGTAAAGTTGTCATGACCCCAAATGAAATTTCTTTGCAACCTCTTAATCTCATAATAGATACTAGAAGGGAGTCTTGCAACTTGCATAGGATAAATCGGGATGGAACTTAACACATATTTAGCCAAACAAATTTTGCCCGCATTGATAGACAATTGGCCTTCCACGCAACTAATTTAAAGCGAACTCGATCCACTATGTACCGAAAGTTTCTTTAGTTTTCCTACTATGAGCAAGAGGAACCCCAAGGTAGCGTCTGATTTCACTGGAAATTTGCATTAGAGTCTTATTCTGAATGCTTAACTTGGTATGAAGAGGTACTTTTGAGGAGAATAAAATAGAAGATTTTGACCTATTAACCTTTCCCATTGAAGCAACCAATTCCACACATTTCATCATACAATCGGCTTGCATTTACGTAGTAATCCCGAATAGGAGAAGGACGTCGGCAATATTTAATGAGATATCTTAGGGTAAAATTTGGAGGTATGAATAGGCTTCCAAAGATCATTATCCACAACATCACAAATCAGATGGGAAAGTTTGTCCATGCATAAAACAAACAAAAGAGGGGAAATAGGCAAGGTTATTAAAATCGGACCGGTCCAAACCGAACGGTTGTCTTGGGTTAAGGGTCGATTAGGTCGACCGAGTCAAATCGAGGTCAAACCGGGGCCAAACCGGTGAGAAAATAAAAAATTCATAATTATTAATTGAAATTATAAAAAAAATAATTCTCTTTAATAATTTTGACTGAAATATTAGTATTAACAATTTATGTTAAATTTTACTTTTTAATTTTAGATATTTTTTTCCCACCATTTTGTTATCTCCAAGATTGTGCGCATTCCAAAGTCTGTGTGATTGCACTCCTACTACCCTATAATCATAGTCTCAGATGGTGGAGTACACTGGACACCAAAGTAAATTTAATTAGAATTCATTCGTGAAAACTGATCCATCGCCACTTTCTTCATCCTTTTTCTATATCCCTTTCTCTTCCTTCTCTAGACCCATCGCCATTTTCTCTTTCTCTCTTCCTCTTTTTTTTTCTTTCTCTCTTTCTTTTGGGCCATCACTACTTTCCATTGCTTCCTGCTCTTCTCCGTCGTGTCCAGCGCCCCCAAGCACCCTTCCACAACATCGTTGATGTCTGTGAAGTTACACACAATCTTCAAATCGTTTCCTTGCTTCTCAGTTTCTCACCGTCTCTCTACTCTTTCGGTGTTATCTTAGCCCACCGGATCTACTCACACTTGTCTGTTTTCGCTAGATCTAATGTTATCACCAGATCTGTCTATGTTTCTTTCATCTCTTTTCTCAATAATCATCTTCACTCTTCGATCAACGTTTTCGGGAAAAAAAAGAAGACTCTGACCCCGGTTTCTATGGTAGACCGGACCGGTTCCATGGCCGGTTCGACGGTTTCCGGTCCGAACCGGCCAGTCCGGTCCGGGTTTGATAACCATGGAAATAGGTCCCCTTGTCTGAGACCATGGCGTGGGCAGAAAAACTCAGTTTGAGAACCATTCCATAGCACATTGTAAGAAACTGATGAGACACAATTAATAATAAGATTAATAAAAGAATTGTCAAAATTGATTTCAGAAAGTACCTGGGCTAAGAAACTCCAGCTGATTTGGTCAAAAGCTTTTTCAAGGTCTATCTTCATTACCATAAAACCTCGTTTGCTTCTGTTTTTACTTATAAGGTGAAGGATCTCCCGCCCAATAACAATATTGTCTTGAATGTGACGGCCCTTGATGAAGCTAGCTTGAAACGGCGAGACTAACTTATTCATCACCCATTTGAGCCTAGTGTTGATCAATTTCGTGATGCATTTGTAGTGGATTGTACAAATCAAAATTGTTCTAAAATGGAACACCAATTCAATGTTGTCTAGTTTAGGAATCAGGAAATCAAGGTCCCGTTTGCTTTAGCAAGAAATCCATTGCCTTCAAATATCTTTTTCACAAATCGACGGAGGAAGGGCCGATAGTGTTCTAGTTGGATTTATAGAAAATGGGGGAATCCGTCAACCCCAGGGACTTTGTGACAACCCACAGAGAAAAGGGAATTTCGAATCTTAGTGTCATCAGGGTTGGTAGATAATTCACTTAACTTTAGTGGATCAATGAGAGGGAATTTCAACGTCGTACTGAAGTTCATAGAGTCTAGGGGTTTTGAGCAATGTAAATTCTTGAAGTGGTTCAGATGCAAGTTCTTTAGATCAACAAGATCCTCAACCCATTCACCATTTGCATTTTTAAGCATGGAGATTTTATTTCTTCTTTTGTGAATCTTTGTTTTCAAACGGTAGAAACGGGTATTTCAATCACCCTTAGTTGTAACATTCTAATTTTTATATTACGATTTAATTACATGTAAGAAAGAATTAATCATGATACATGAATTTGTCATGTAATTATCAAGATAAAAGTTTTTTTATTTAAGATATGATTTATTATAAAGAAATTAGTTGAGATAAGAGAGAAGAGAAGGGAAAAAAATGTTGGGTCTTTTATGGTAATTTTTTTTCCAATAATAATAATAATAATAAAATTTAAAAAAAGAAAAGAAAGAAATGGTAGACATGCTGCCACTTTACTTGGGGGAGAGGGGAAGTAATTCCACCGCCTTTCCTTTATATATATATATATATATATATATAGGTGTGTGTTGTGTGTAGAGTGGTGTGTGTGTGTGTGTGATTGAGGAAGTGAGACAAGAGAGAGAGAGAGGATGAGACGGAGAGTGAGTGAAAGAGAGTGAGGAAAGAAGGAAAAGAGGAAGAAACGAAGAGTCTAGAGGATATTTTAAGGTATATTATTATTTTATAAAATTATTTAGGTAACTAAACTAATTTCCTTTCAACAAACTTTTTTTATGAAAGTTATTCTATATATTTTTCTCTTTCTAATGAGGGTAATATAGTACTGATTAGTAAAAATTGTGGGGTTAGAACCTTGGCAAAGTTTTGAGTTTTGATGATAGATGACTGTATATTTGTAGAGCATGATTAATAGATAATTTTAGTCAGTTTAGATGTATTAGTTGGTAGTTGTGGGAATTTAAATTTGATTTTCTATCTAAAAAGATTTAGGATTTATGTCTTATAGGATATTCTTACTGATTAAATAAGGTTCAAGGCAATTATTTGGATTACTAGAAGTACTATTGTAGGTTGAACTAGTTTAGTTTTGTCAATCTTGAACCGCATGAAATTATGAGTTGGAATTTGAAATTTAAATTAAAGTTTGATATGATTTTGGTTATGTGGAGGTTTGAAGATTTTATTAAATGAATTGGGTTATGCTTATATAAGTTAGTATTAGGTTGAGAAATTGAGATTTGTAATATTAGGTCTTTTATATCTAAGTTATAATTTATTGGAGGTTATATCGAGGATTAAATGGATTGAATTTGATGTTTATAATGAATATGAATGTTTAGGTGAAACTTATATTCTAGGAAACTAGGTATTTTGGTTAAACTGATGATGTGACGATATTTTGATGATCATAATTAGTGAGAAAAAATTTATGAAGGAAGGAAATGAGATTGTAACGATGATTTGAGGAATAAATAAAATTGTCAAATCTTTTAAGAAAATTAAATGAGACAATTATAGTTCAATTAATTACTTAATATTGTATTTTTGTTCGGGGTTAAGGTCCAATTTTGCCCTTAAAGTATGCACCCAGGAGCAATGTTGCCCCTGAAGTTTTCGGCGTAACAATGTTGCCCCTGAAGTTTAAAAACGTAGCAATGTTGCCCCTCCGTTAAAAACCCTAACGGTCAATTAACGTTGACCGTTAGGGTTTTTAACGAGGGGCAACATTGCTACGTTTTTAAACTTCGGGGTAAAATTGCTACTTTTTTTGGAGCAATGTTGCCCCTAAAGTTTAAAAACGTAGCAATGTTTCCTCTCAGATTAAAAACCCTAACATTGACTCGTTAGGGTTTTTAACAGAGGGCAACATTGCTACGTAAAAACTTCAGGAGCAAAATTGCTCCTAGGCGCATACTTTAAGGGCAAAATTGGACCTTAACCCTTTTGTTAATTCTTTTTTTTTTGGTTGCCCACCCGGTTCACCGGGGCTTCGCCCCAACTAATCCGGATCCGATCCGGGTCGCGCACCTAGTCATGGTGGGTGAGTCTCCCAAATGGGATTTTTTGCATTCACAAGGCTCGAACCTGAGACCTTGCTTAAGCGACACAAGCCGCTTACCACTTGTACCAACCCCCGTTGGTAACCCTTTTGTTAATTCTATTAACGTATAACTATATATTTATTTTTAGAGTGGACTTGATCTCTCACAAGTTTAGTTCTTGTGTCAAGAATTTGAGGTAACTACTTTCCACTTGTTATATATGTCCATATGTTGTTTGCGAGTATTTTGTGAAATGATTATGAGAATGAAAATATATGGATATTAATTTAGTATATCAATGAGTACTTTGAAATGGTTATTGAGACGATGTATTATTTTTATAAATTTCGTATATACATGCCAAGATTATGATTGTTTATCATTGTTGCTTATGGTTGGATATGAAGCGGTGATGGATGTGGAGTGATTATGGGATTTATTGAGTATATAATACCACGTGGTATGCTACCACTCGGTGCATAGTAGATGTCTTTGATATTTTCAGGGCCCTTGATATCACCCTTTTCCTTTGGCCAGGTTAAGGGTAAGCCCTTGGGACAATGACACCTTTCTATATTCGAAAGAAAGGGAACCCATAGTTCGATATGAGTTCTATAACCTTTGGTCGGGCTATATATTGGAGAGCTTGGTGCAGTCTTGTAATAGAGACTAAACCTATTATGTTACAACCCATGGGTTCTGGTAGTGGAATAAGGGTGGGGTGATAAGGATTGTTAGGGTATTGACATGTTGTTTGGCATGTTATATATGTGATTCATGATATGAAATTTGATATAGAATTTTATTACGAATTGTTGATTTGGAAATTTATAAATTATATATCTAGTACTTTGTTATACAAAATATTTTACTTGGCACCTCATAAGCACATATTAACGTTTATAATGAGCTGCATTGTTGGTTACAAACATTTTTCAAGTGATAGTTCTTGCGTTGATCTATCGTGGAAGGCTTCAGAAGCTTAAGCAACTTTTGCTAACAATAGTACTTCTAACTTTTGGGTACATGTTGGATTATTGTATATTGCCACAAGTAAGTCTCATTTGGCATACTTTAGTATATTAAGGTTACTTTGATAATTGATTTGACAAAAACCTTAGTCGTCTCGTGGTCAAATCACAATTTACCACAAATTAAAATGCAATATAGTGCAAACAACTCAGGATCGTTCTCTTATCAAGGAGCCTTTTATTTTGAATTCCCTAGATTAAACTAAGTGCTAAAAACATGGTTAGAAAAGGGATTTTGAAATTGATTTTCTCTAAACTAAAATTCATAAAAATATAAAGAAACTAATTCTATTCTTTTTGGTATTTTTGGAAAATAGTGAAGAATGCTTTGGATTAAAAGAGATTTGTAAATGGAGCTATATACCCAAGAGGGGGGTGAATTGGGTATTTTAAAAACTTTTCCGAAAGTGCTCTGTTTTGACCAAGTAAAAACAGATTATAACAGAGGAGGAAGGGAAGGAAAGCTTGCACAAGAGAAATTATCCTGGTTCAGTCTTATCCTTGACCTACATCCAAATCCCAAGCCACACTTGGGATTTTCAATCCACTATACTCACAAACCGATTACAAACTCGTACTCAAGAGTAGTTCTCTCTCTAGAACTCACTCCTCCTTACAAGTTGTAATCAATACACCCAACCACCAAGTCCCCCGACTTGTGGTTATCTCAATCGATAAATGATTTACGATAGAACTCTCTCTCGAGTAGATGATAATAAACACTCAAGCTTATAATGTCAAAAGACGAATACAAGTGAAAAACCGAAAGGTAGTTAAGAAACTTGAATGCTTGTGCGTTTTCAGTTGTTGTGGTTGTTGAGAGGACTTGAATGCAGTCCTATTTATACTCGAGATCATTAGATGACCGTTGCTACTTCAACAGATCCGTTGGAGAGATTCGCGCCAAGGTTAGGAAGTGAGTTTTGGCTTCTTCTCTCACTAAACTCGGCTTAATCCAGCCGGCCAAGTAGACTGTGTTGACCTTCTCGCAAATCAATCCGTTTGAAACACGGTTGCTTGTTGTAGAAAACATTCTTTAATGTTTTGCAGCCGTGTGCGAGATGGAATAGCTAAAGTAGTGCAACTCTCTCGTACGAGCATTTAATGTTCGAACCACTTTTTTGCTTTTTGCTCTATCACTTCAAAATCATTCTTTAAATCACCGAGACTTCACTAATCAGATCATTAAACATAGCGGGGCATAGAGAGAATATTCCTGGGAAGTATTAGGATCAAACAAGGGCACTTTGCAAAATCGTAGAAATCGAATTTCAAAATCAGCGTTAGAAACTCGAGTTTGTGTATCAAAACTCGAGTTTTCAATCCGTGCACTTAAGACAAAACTCGAGTTTCTAAACTTAAACTCGAGTTTTCATCTTCCGAGAGCAAACTCGTGTTTCGAGCTTTTGGACCAAAGTTTAAATGAATCTCAAAACTCGAGTTACCAAAACCAAACTCGAGTTTTGGATTGTTAGTGAAAATAGTATGTTGTAGTCCAAAACACCAAAACTTGAGTTTCAGAACAAAACTTGAGTTTTCAAAGATCCAGTTAAGTGAGTTGTTCTCTTCTTGAACAAAACTCGAGTTTTGGAATCAAGACTCGAGTTTTCATATTATCATGAAAACTTTGAAAACTTGTAATGCTCTCGGGTTGGCCAAAACTCGAGTTTTAAAATCAAAACTCGAGTTTTCATTTTATCATGAAAACTTTGAAAACTTGTAATGCTCTCGGGTTGGCCAAAACTCGAGTTTTGAAATCAAAACTCGAGTTTTCACTTCTACTAAGTGAAAACAAAAACTTCAAATTTCGATGACAAGGCGCGAGACCGAGTTTGAAAATTTAAAAGTCCTTGTTCTGTCAAAACTCGAGTTTCGCATGCTAAACTTGAGTTTTGAGTTGAGTGGACGACTAGGAGCTCTCTCAGTAGGTCTCAAAACTTGAGTTTTCTACTCAAAACTCAAGTTTTACTCGGATCATTGAAATTGACCATTTCTCCGCCAAGACCAAAACTCGAGTTTTAAAAACAAAACTCGAGTTTTGTCTTGTTAGTAAGTTTTTCAACTTCCTAAGACAAAACTCCTAGTGGTTTACAATTGTCACTCATCATCAAAACACATAGAGAACTAACAAGATTAATGATGGATGCCCTGGGTAATAAAGAAGATGGCTATCATTGCTAAAAAATATATGGCGCTAAACTTTCATTAAGTCTAAAGAACAACCTCAAGATAACATTGAGTCCAATAATTTCAATTAATAGTAGGTCCTACAAACATAGCAAACTACTACCTCTTGAGATATTGTTAAAATCCACTTAATGTGTAATTAAAATTGGGATGATGTAAATTGTTCTTCTCAATTAGAATGTTCTAACGAACCATTCAAAAACTAAAATCAACTATGATTACTAATCACAAACATGACAGCAAACATAATTTCATCAAGCATTATAAAGAAATTTGGAAATTTGAACATCAAAATAATCATTCAATTAAAACTACAATAATCAATCCACATGGATAATAACAGCAATCCAAGTCTCACAACTAAATAATGATAAACCTAAACAAGGAAATCAAGTATATAGTCTAAGCAAAAGATTAAATTAAAGAACTCCCCTATTGAAGCACAATTGCTCGAACCACAAGTCTCCATCACCAAGAAGCAAAAATTTTAGCCACACATAGCCATGGGATAAACTCTAATACAATCTAGAATCAAACAAGCCATGAAAACAAGTCTCGCTGGGATTTGGAATTAGCTCACCGGAATCTGGAATTATGTCGTCGGAAATAATGGAAGATGAAGGTGGTGTGACGATGGAGGGGTGGTGAAGCGACGGATGAAGAAGATTATGACATTGAGGGTGAAGGAATCGTTCTCGTTCGTAACTCGCGGTGTTGATATTCTTTTCTCCAATCGATGATCTTATGGAGTTGGCTCTTGCGTTCTTTATATCCTCTTCTTTTTCAATTCCAGCCGCCTAAAACAATATCCTCTTTTTGCATCTCGGGCTCTCCCAAGTAGATCCAAATTGTTGACCTAAAATTTGGTGCAAAAACGCGGTTTTGCACTTTGGTCCCTCTCTCGACGATAATTCCATTTTAGGTTCTTCTCTCGACGTAATTTAGGTCCTTCTCTCGATATGCTTTCAATTTTAGGTCATTCTCTCGATAATTCGGTCCTCCTTAGTTAACATTTTTCAAATTTATTCTAAAATTCCTACAATGCAAAATTAAGCACAAGGTAGCATCAAAAGTCCAAAGAATCATTTGTATGAATAGTTAATAAATTATGATAATTTTGCCCCTAATTTTACTTAATTCAATACAAATGTCCATACTACAAATTAGTACTTAATCATGCAATAATATCCCGAAAATGCATTAAGAATCCCAATTTTATTATTAAAAATCATATAAAAATATGGTACAATCAATAATCTTGAATTAAGACTCAATTAAAAAGTCTGGGCCTAGTAATATTCAAAGCTCGGATGTGTGAGTAAAACATTTTAATGAATGTTTTAATCAAGTTAATAATTAATAATTGTCATTTGAAATGAAGGATGTTACATATGTAATCCAATCAAACCTAGAATTTTGGAACCATTTTATCTCCTTGAGTCCGAGTAAACGCTCTAAAATCTTTTGCAGATCAAATTCAAGATGGCATAAAAACTTAGAGTAAGGATAGGCGTTGGAACATTGAATACCAAACTAACCCGTTCATGAGCTTTTGTTTCTATTTCTCAACAAAGCTGAAAACGTCTTTATTCCACGAATGAACCGAACCTTGAAAGTCCACCAATGACCTCTCCAGATCCACCCTCGGTAGGCACTAAAACCACCTCAATTGGGTTTATTTAGATTAAGTTCTAAGTTTTCAAAGTTAGATCAGGGAAACTATATAGTCCTTGTTTCCAGATTTGGGTTCCTGTTTTTGTGTGAGCTTCTAACCAAGCAAATGACCTTGTTTTCTTGTGAAACTTAGTAAGAGGATAGTAGACCTCATAGGCTTTAAAACTAGTCCTAGAACATGTTAATTAGAGGTCATCTAGAACCCAAATTATGAATTTTCTAAGTTTGGTCATGAAAACTAGAAAATTATGTGCTTAGAACCAAGTATTAACCATCGTCCGTAAATGTGTATTTATAGGACTCAACATTTTCCCTTGACGATCAGAGAATTAAGAGTCGATTTGAGAATTGGTAAAGCGTCCATTTAGTAACTCTACTCTCACATATTATGTGCAACATTATATGCATGTTAAACCATGTTTGAGAAAAGTCCAGCACTACTTGTAAGCCGATTGGCTGGAAGAGCCATCCATGGGGTATCTTCCCGGTGGTTCGGCGGTAGGGCCTAGTAGACTAGTAAACCTTGGGTTGCGAAACCTAGTTGCATTCAGATGATATGGGTTGGTGCCCAGCACTGTGGTAAGGGATCAGTTGGATCCATTGTTTGTAGTTGATGCTGCATGTTATGTGATTTGTGATATATGAATGTCAAATATGTTGTTTGTGGGCTGTGTGTAGTTGACAACCATGTACTATTTATACATTTAATGTGAGACTAATTATTACTCTGGAATTCGTTTGAATACCAGGATGGTTGATGAGTACTATTTATGCCATGTTTTTCCCTATAATGTATAATGTGTGACTGTTTTGTGTATTGAATATGAGCTTAAAAGCATTTAATCTGAGCAAATATTTCATAATTCATGCATTTAAGGAAATGTAGGATATATCTTATAAATCGTGATAAATTCATAATTATCCTATACATATGCATAAGAAGAAGGGAAGTTCAAGGGTTTATTATTTTCTGAACGCACATAGCACAACCGCTACAATGCTATAGCATCAGGTTAGCCATATGAAGATGCAATACAATGCAACCCATATGCTATAGCAGTGTAAGTGAAGCAATGCTATGCACCATATGTTCTGACTTTTCCTTGAGGCTTTTGCAAGAAATAAGTGCAGGTTAATGGACGGACGATAGTTCACAGTTAGATTGCTGATGTATTGGATTAGAAGATGTGGAGGATCAAAGAGTAAGATTTGGAGAATCCCACAGTATCAGCAAAATCAGTCTACCAAATTGGAAAGTTGGACCAGTTGGACTTGACAGATTTGGAAAGGCCCACCACTCGAACTTACATCATAAGTAAACCTGAATATAAAAGGAAAAGACGGCCAACCCTAAAGGGGATCAAGTCATTGAGAGTCAAAGAAATTCCTATTCGGCTAGGCTCGAAAGAAGAGTGAGAGAAGTTACGAAGCACGAAAACTCCAGAAGGACCTAGCATTCCTTCCTTGTAGTGAGACGGAGACGAGAAGACGTGGAGTTGTCACGTGTGACAGGCTCCTCCCACGTCGTTGAACCCTCCGACAAACTTTCTGTTTACTTTTGTTGATTTTTTGTTTATCTTTTGTCATGAGCTATTTTGCGGTGATTTGTTTTGTGGCTCCCTCATCAGTCATGAACTAAATTTCCTTTGGCTGAGTGATGATGGATTCTTAAGTGTAGAATGAACCCAGTTTGCTAGTTCTTTAATTTAATAAATTCAGTTTGTTTATCAGTATTTTTATCTCCTATTAGTTAGCGGAAGCTAAGGGCTAGATCAATGGCCTCGGCTTACTAGAAGGGAGTCGGGGTTAGATATCTGATAGGCAGTGTTTGCTAGGCAGGCTGGTGCAAGGCTTGACCTATCATTGTAGGCTTCAGGAGTGGGTCTACCACTCATAACCATAACACCTTGGTTTGGAAAGATAATCTGAACTAGAAAATCGTCATAAGTATATGAGAGAAGTATAGTTGAGGTTGTACATATAGGACGCGGAAGCTTCGATAATATAATGGTGGGTTAACTAAATAACATTGTGAAAGGCAGCTATGTTGTAGCATTATGGAAGATGTGCAATATAATTGCTATAGCAATGCGTTAAGACAAACTGGGGGATTGATATGCTTAGGATGAAATCTAATGCTCAGCCTATGTTTTAACTGATATCTTCTTGTGACTACGATCATTTGTTTGTTTTCTTCCTTATTAATTGTAACCACACAAAAATCCCAAACCAATCATATTTTTCTTCTAATTTTGTACCCAACTGTTTTCATAAATCGGTATCATCATCTGTATCTTAGTCTATGTGGGATGATACTCTACTTACTCTTTATTACTTGTTCGATTAGTTCACTTATCATTAAAGAAATCGACTAACAATGCTAAGATGAATAATATATGGGACGCGGCTCCCAGGGCAAGACGACGGATACTGCGCATAAGGATTCTGGTTTGGGCCGAGAGACGATATTGGCTATTTGTACTTGAATACCAAAACCATATAATAATAATTTATTGTTGTTGTAAGTATTATGTTCGTACCCTGTGGAAATTCATGTTATATAATCAAGAACTTTTGTTAGTGTATTATGCTATTTCTATTCTCTCACTGTGCCTTGCGATAATGCTCTGGTAAATGTTGGTATATACTATGGGGTATGACAAAGCGTATATAAGTCGTTTATAAATAAAAGTAACCTAAATAATTGCGTATCGAAGTTGCTTATAAGTAAAAGTGACCTAAATATAGAGTAAGTTTGGTTTGAGGGAAGGAGAGGGGAGGGGAGAGAAAAAAAAAAATGAGGAGGAGAGAAAATTCTAAAAAAATCAGTCTAGTGGGGTCCACAATTTTCTCCTCCCCTACCCTCTTTTTCCCTCCTCTCCCCTTCCCTCCCCTCAAACTAAACTTACCCATAATGAGTATGCATAAAAGTTGCGTATATAGAAATTGTGAGAGAATTGTATTTCTCAGTTTTTACTATCATTAGGCGCATGATTGTGTGTTTCTGCAGCTATCTTGATTTAACGGCAGTTGGTGCTCTTATGCCTATTTTCTCAGATAACAGGTCCTATTTAACACCTATTATTTTTTAAAATTTATAACTGCTTATAATATGCATGTCATCTTCCTTTTTTTTTTTTTCATAAGTGGACAAATATACCCTTGTCATTTTATTTAAATTTATTTTCTATTCTTTTAACCTTATAATTTTTGCCAAGTTCTTATTTTGGATCCCAATGTTTTTTTCTTCCATTTATTATATGTAGATTTATGAACTTTGGTGATGACGTCGTTAGTAATTAGTAAATAATTTAAATAAGAAATGATAAATCCCTTGTGAAAAAATAATGATGATTAATCCTGTCTTTTTTTTTTTAATAAAATAAAAAACTTCAAAAGTTAAAAGATTTATATCTCAAAACATTGTAGTTTATATTGCCAGTTTGCCCGGCATCAGTTGTCTTGGTAATAGCTATTTTTTTTAACCTAAAATAAGTGAGTCATTCTCAAGTGTCTTATTGAAATGTTTAGATACTGTCACCGAGAAGAGATATGGTTAGTGGCGGTGTTTATAGAAGTCGTTTATTAAGAAGAGCGACCTAAATCTTTGGTTAATGTGAAATCCCTATATTTTAATCTCATTAAATTTTTCCCCAGCAGTTGGCTTATTTAGGACAGTATTCCATATGGTTATTGCAAGGGAATGGAAAATCATATCACAATAGTGAGCTCCATTTTAGTGATGAGTATTGAAACTAGTAAAAGCTTTGGGTGATTGCATATAATAAGAATCATTATTGGAAATTTGTAAAATGACATAGAGAGAGATCTAAAACTTTATTATATAGCTAAAACTCTCAACATCAATGAATCAATGAATCAAAGAATTCAAAAATTCAATCGTTATTGTGTAGACCTGTAAAGATTGAGCTAATAAGAACTAAGGACCAATAATAATCCCCTAATGTAAAAGTCCTTATTATTTTGTCGCTAAATTTGAAGAGAATACCAATAATCATTCTAAGAGATCAAGAAACCCCATCATTGGATTGAAGAAGAAGAAGATGATGATGACGATGACTCAGAAATTTTCTGATCCAAATTGCAGCCTCAAGCACTCAGAAACTCCACCGTAGGTATAAAGAGAAGCTGAGAATTTCCGTTCATATTTCATCCTAAAACTTTCTGTTAGAAATGATGCTTCATCATGATTTTCATATACTTCATCTTTCTGATCCATTATTATTGGCCCCATCATCTCTTCTGCTACCTCAAATGGAGAAGAATCACAAAGTGATCCCAAGTTATCCAAAAACTGAAAATCCATGAACCCCATATCAGAATATTCCTCCTCAAAAATTTCTTTTGCCCTCCCACTTTCAATCTTTTCCTCATCCATCTTCTTCTCCTTCCCATGATTTTCTTCATTAAACCCTACTTCATCATCCAACAAGTTAGTTTTGTTTCCTGATCTAAAACTGACTACATCTGTGAGAAAACTATTGTCTGACTCTTCTAGAAAGCTGTTCAACTGGTAGGGTTCTTCTAAACCTGTTTGGCTGTTACTGGGAAAATCACAAGAAAAATCACTACTACAAAATTCCTCATCATCAAACCCATCAAGAAAATGATCAAGCTCGGTCTTTGGCTTTTCTTCTTCTTCTTCATCTTCTTCTTCTTCTTCTCTTGTTTGGTTACTGGGAAAATGATGACAAGAAGAAGCAAGGTTTCGAGCTTTGAGCCGAAGAAGAATGAGATTAGCAATCTTTCTGGGAAGAACTGGATTATTTGCTAGGGAGTTAGAATTATAGTGAGAAGGCCAGAAGTTTCTGCGAGTGTTGGCTCCACGAAGCAAGCAAGCAGCTTCATCATAAGCTCTTGCAGCTTCTTCTGCGGTATCATAAGTCCCCAGCCAAACTCTTATGTTCTGAATTGTGTCTTTTATTTCAGCTACCCATCTCCCTGAAGGTCTCTGACGAACCCCTATGAATCTCTTTTTTCCTGTTCTTCGAGCTTTTAGAAGACTTGCTGCCATGGCTGCTGCTTCTTGCCACTTAATATTATTCTCTCCTTCTTCACTGTGTTTCTTCATTTCTTCTTCACTGTGTATTGTCCTCAGTTTGACCATTATACTTTTTTTTGGTGAATTGGGGTTTGTGTCGTGGGAGATTCATGTTTGTCTATTTATGGAGTTGTAAGTTGGAACTATTTAGTATGAGTAAGATTTTTGAGGGAGTGTGATGATTTTGGTGCCATATTATTGTCTTTAATATGGTTCGGCCTTTTTCTAGATTGTTTTTGTTTTTTAATTTTTGGGATTCAGAAGATGACACAAGTTTCATTTTCATTCCAGATTGGAGAGTTCGTAGATGTTTAAGTATATGACTCAGTACAACTGACTTCCGAAACAAAACGCGTATGCTCACCTTAATGGAGTTAGTTAATTAGTTGATTAGGGTTAACAAGAAAAAGAATCAATTAAATTTATTTTCCATGCTCGCAAATAATTAAGTCTGATTATTCATTATTTTTATATAATTACCCGGGTTTATATTTTTTAAATTTAACAAATATTTTCTTATATTTAAATGAAATAAAAAAAAAGAGTAATAATATGTGTTATCCAAATTCATCCGTAGGAAAAAAATTGTGTTAGAACTAACTAACACCTAAGAGGAGGAGGGTGAATTGGAAGTAAAATAAAAACTTTAAAAGCATCTTATTGAAAACAAGAAGTATGAAGATATTAAGCCATAAGTCAAAAGTTAATTATTCAAATAATATATGTTGAAAATTTAAGAGATAAGAAAAGAGAGTATGCAAACTATGATTTATCCCGATTCGGTCAAATCATCAATGACCTACGCCTAGTCTCCACCATTTTATATATATGTGGGTCCCATCATTTTATGTGTGTGTAGGAATTTTCTTCTTCTTATGCAACATGAGAAGTTTAAACCCCAATGTTAAATCAATCAATTATAACCTTTCTCACTAAGATAAATGCTCCACGATCAATGCTCTAGGGTAGTAAATCTGTTGCATTTGATGCTCATGAAATGAGAATAATTATCATTGTCACTTGAAAAATGATAGACTATGATAATTAAATATTGGGGTTAATGCATAAAAATAAACAAGAACGCATCCAAGACTATATACTTTTTAGGGTTACAAAAATAACCATGAACATTCAAAATTAAAGTAAAAATGCCAACACCATTAAATATAACTGAACACTTATACATATGCAAAAAGAGTGTAGCTCTACTACAAAAAGTAACAGTGCTGTGTTAAATTTAATGGTACTAACATTTTGCTCCCATTTTGAATATTTAAGAGTATTTTTTTTTTTTTTTACCTCCGAAAGGTTTATGATGCTGGACATACTTTTGATAAAAGCTTATGAATATTTTTGCACCTTCACTTTTAAGTTGTGGCGTGTATATAGTTCACCTTTAATAAATACCTATAACAAATCAAATTTTACATTTTAAAGTAAATTAGAACTATAAATAGAGTCGTTAGTATTTTCCTCCATGATAAGAAAATTAAGATAAGTTATTTTTATGATCATTTTTAAGTAGAAATAATTTTTTTAGTATTTTTTATGAAAATATTTTATTTTTATAAGTTTTTTTCATTTTCCATTTTATTTTATTTCATTCAAATTTTGTGCAGGTGATTGAGCTCTTGTTCCCGGAATATTCTCTAATGATTGGGACCTGTGTTGTAACGTAATGGTCAATTTTTATGTAATGATTCAAAAATAAAATTAAAATACATTCATAATTGTATTTTTCTTCTTAACTTTCGGCAGGTAAGAATTTTGTGTCAATATCAGTTATCAACTTCCTTGTAGAAATCACTTTCTTTATCACTTGCAGAAGTAATGAATTCTGCTTGTTGTCTATTTTCGTTAATATCAACTCTCAAGAATAAGTCAATAATAATTAATAATTCACAAGTTTTATTATTTATGAATAAAATAATTCTTTAAATTATATATATATATATATATATATATATATAGATATAGAGAGAGAGAGAGAGAGAGATTTATCAAAGAAAAAAATATAAATGTTGGTATCTACTTGCTTCACTGGCTTCTTTCCTTATTTGCTGCTTGCTGTTATGGTAATTGAAGGATTTTATTATTTTCAGATGATATTTTATTGTTATAAAAATATGGGAGGATTAAATTGGAGGACCTATCGAGAATAATATTTATTGGGAAGAACCGTAAAATTGTAATTATTTAGAAGGACCAATTATTAAAATATAAATTTAGAAATACTAAATTGTCCTTGAAAGTGATTTAATTTTTTTCCCACCAAATTACTACCGCAAAATCATCATTTTTTAATTTTAACCAATATCTACATAATCATATCATTTAATTATTACTCGTGAGTTGTAAGGTAGATATTGGCCCTTTAACCCTTTTGTATAATTTTTTTTTCTTGATTTACATAATTTTATATAAATCAGGAAAAAAGCTCTATCAAAGGAACTTTATCAACCAAAATAAAAAAATTTTATAATTTAAAGATGTTTGTGTTATTTTTTCTATAAATATCTACTTGGAGAGAAATTGGGTTTAATTTCATTAAATTTATAAATTCATATTAATTTTAAACAGAATGTGAGAAAAAATGTAGGAGGTTTGATTAGGGGCAATTTAGTATTTTTGAATTTTTATTTTATTAAGTGGTCCTTTTAAATAATTATAACTTTTACGATTCTTCTCAATAAATATTATTTACTATAGGTCCTTGATTTTAATTTTTCCTAAAAATATAGTTATAATATCTATTTATTTGAAGATAATTATTTTCATTATTTATTTGTATGTACCATTCACATCTACTCCATCTGGCTCATAATTTCTGTTTTATATGAAATTTTATAATCTATATATCTATATTTTATATATATAATATATATATATATATATATATATATATATATATATAAACTCTCTTAATTATACATTATAAATAAGACACTCACTTTACATTCCATGCAAAAGCATATATTTACAATTTAGTTTTTTTATTTTTTATTTTTACTTTAGTTCTTAAAGTATAATTTTTTCCTAATTTTATTTCTGAAAATGCTGCTAATATTCCTTCTTTTTTCTTTGACTAGTTTTCAGAACAATCTTTTGAGATTGGAGCAAAATTTTGTTGAACTCATAATGATATGCTGGTTTACTGTATCCTAGAAGTTTCAGAAAAAGGGTATCTGGTAATCTCTTATGTGATAACCAGAGAAAACACCATAAGAGACAAAGACAACCTAAGAATCTACAATATTCCAAGTTTTGGCATTATCACTGGTTTTGTCTTGTTTAACCTTTGAAATTTTGAGCATGCCCTTACCACAGAGTTAATTCACCTCTTCCATTTTTACCCCTGTTGATTACATGTCGAATACATCTTTTAACCATCTGTGCTCTCTCTTTTGATAGTCTCTCTGATTTCTTTTTTTCCACTCATTGTTTTCACAAATAAGGGTATATTTGAAAAAAAGAATATATTTCTTACATATTTATTGTCTTTAACCAACTTTTTATGTAATTCAGTTATTTGTATCTTAAACATAGAATCAAAGGGAGTAAAATGTAAAATCCATAGTTAGCTACATTAGTCACAAATCATAACACTACAACTTATTCTCCAAATTTCGTGTAGTGCACAAACTCACCCTTATTGAAGATAAAATCCAGAAAACCTTCCAAGGTTGTTTCCAAAAACCTTGTCACTAAAACTTACACAGGGCTTTCTTAAAGAAAAAGAAAGGTCTGGGCTTGATCTGGCCCAAAAGCCTGAATTCTGTGGGCTCCTCAAATTTGAGGCCCATATAAGTTTGCCCAGGCTAGGTAGGAATCAAAACCGAGAGTTAGGTTTTGAGAGTTGGCATAGATGGTAAGGAATCCGGAATGGGCCGGGTCGTGGGTTTGATCCTCTCGGGTCGCCGACTCCTTTGGTAGGCGATCTCGTAAGTCCCGCAGTAGTGCTCATGTAACCCGGCCGTGCCCTGCCTTGGTGGGGGACGACGTCGAACCCATCCAAAACTTTTTTTACCAAAAAAAAAAAAAAAAAAAAAAAAAAAAAAAAAAAAAAAAAAAAAAAACCGAGAGTTAGGCCTAGATGAGGTGGTTAAGCATCCTCTTCAGCTAGGTTACTCTGAATATGCACATTTAGAGCAGAGGAAAAGAACAGAACTTGTGTGTGGATATTTTAAAACAAACTTAAATTAAGAAACAGAAGGGGGAAAAATGGACAGCATATGGATTCGGAAGAATCAGCAAGCATGAAGCTTATTAAGGTACGAAAACTATATATCCAGAATCAATAATTTTCTCCACTGTTAGAATCTAGCACTAAAGAAGCTAATTGAGTTGCCCTTTTAGTACAGTATTCTTTTGGCTTCAGCCTTCAGACCAGTATTTTTTGACTAACCAATCCACACTACTTTTCTTTCACTGCCAAAAAAAACCTATTTTACAACCACATACAGGAAAACAGCAAAAACAAATAAAAAAATACAATTAAAAAAACAATAAGAAAAACTTCTTAGGCATGGTCAAAAAAGCGCCTCATATAAACTCAAGAAGATATAAGGGGGGTCCGAAGAGTGGTGGTGTTTGATGGTGACTGAATTGGCCGCAAAGCAGGGTCCTTATAAGCAATGACTAATTTGTCATAAAACTCATCCATTGTAGCCTCATTTGGGTCTTCTCTGTCCTTCTTGATCAGACTCTGGAAACACAAACCCAAGTCAAGATCACAGCTGAATATTTGCATGCAACATGCATGCAGCTATACTCTCTTGTTCTTTCAGAGATTTCTCGTTGTGGATTGAAAAACATACCTCTGCAGAGTATGCAACAAACATTGGGAGAAACCGTTTTCGACAGTACTCGTTAAAGAGAAGAGTAATGACAGGCAAAGGAACCATCAAGGTGGATGCTATAGAGAGTTTTTTCAGCGCAAAAATTCCCACTGCAATGATGTGCATTAGTACAAGAGAAAAGATCATGGAATTGTGCACAATAGGCCAGAACTTCCCTGCTGTTTCATACTTGGGTGCATATACATTTATGTACTGCAATATACATAGGCAGAGAACATCAGTATAACCCATATCAAAGTCAATTTCTGAGTCTCAATCTCATGATTAAAATGACTGACACAAACAGAGACTACATAATCAAATAAAAATTGATCAATTCCTATACCAGGAATATGGTACTTCATTGCACTTGATAGATGAGGCTTAGGGCTTTTACATGTTAAATTAATATTACCTCATCTCCCTAATATAAGAGATGGTTGGGGGTTAGATTTAGTCCAAAATATAAAATCTCAATCCATTTTATTCCCCATATTTATCATTTTCTCCAAACTAATTTACCTAACTTATAAATTGACACATAATTTGATGTTACATAAGGATATTTTAGGGAGATGATATCACATTTGTTCAAATTAACCAATTCATTTTATTTCTTCAATCTGCTCAAATTATTGAAGTAGCTCTTATATTAGGGACCGGAAGGAGCACTAATCACCACCACAAATTCTTTCATGGAAAAAACAACACTATCAATAAATTCAAAACATCTAAAACATCTCCCAAACATAGTATTTCTAGTTTAATATAGTTAATTGGGCCAATCATAATAAGCAAAAAGGACCTAGTCAGATTTCTTAGGCTCTGCATGGTTTTGGGGGGAGGGGAGGGAAAAGGGAGGGAAAGAAAAGTTATTTGTGGTGGGGCCCACATGAGTTTTCCTTCCCTTTGAATTTTTTCCCTCCATTTTCCCTCCTCTCCCCTCCCCTCCCTCACCCTCAAACCAAACAGAGCCTTAGTTATTATCTCAGTGGAAGAATCAGACAAGGTGGTCTCTTCCATTTCTTTTGGGAATGAGTCAGGGACAAGTACGACTAATTAAATCAGCTCAGACAAATAAAGATCCTGTCTTTTAGAAATAGATAGACTTCAAAACCAAAATCTTAAGAAATGCTGACCTGATTTCGATAAACTATGTATGCAAGGCAGAGGTAGATCAAGAGGAATGGTAGAATTACTGGGGCTAAGAAGAAATATGTAATTCCAAGAAGTCCAAACAGAAGTACTCTTGGAATATCTTTGTGGTAAGCAAACGATGGAACTTCAAACTCGTCATCCTTACATGTGAAAGGCTTTCTAATCAAACTACAAATTAAAGGAAAAATCCGGAAAAGTTCCGATGATGTGCTTGTCCATCCTGATGTCACGACATAAGCAATGAAAAATGATGCCTGCGGTCAAAATTTATGGCATTAGAAGGATGATATAGAAATATCAAACGTATTTTAAACAGCATTATAGTTTTACACATACAATGGTTATATGAATCCTCAAACTGATAAATACTCCTTCGGTCCTAAACATAGGACATAATTTGTAGTATTGCACTACAATTTAGGACCGGAGGTAGTAGTACGTAAGCAATGAGAACAGAGTCAAAACTATTTTTAACTATCATAGAAACTGATGCCAAGGACTACTGAAATTAACCCAGGATTCTAGTTCTACTAAGGTTTAACTAACAATTTGAGAATTCGGGATTTAAATGACAGTGCAGAGCTGTCATTTTCATCTTTAGTTGCTAATGAAATCACTGAATATTTTAAACATTATTTTCCAAGCTCTCCAATACACCCTCTGCTGGAAAACACGGAAGCTCAAAACATTTTTACATGAAAGATTTGGTTAATCCATTAGGAAGACTAGAAAATTATAATTTACACTTAGGTAAAAGGATGGGTTACAAACTTACAATAGATCAGGTTTCAAGAAGCAAGGTAGCCTGATCCACTTGAGCAAAAAGCGAAGACAGTAGAATTGTCAATTATAGCAAATAATGTTTGAAAGTTTTTTACCACTGATGTTGTGATGGGCCCTTAACAAATACTCCATCCGGTCCTAATTATAGGACATATTTAATCGATTTTGTAGAGATTAAGGAAAGAAGTTAAATTAGTTAATTTTACTCATTTTCCTAAAGTGCCCTTATATAAATTTAAAATGACATAAGTAAAAGTGAATCAATAGTTCTTGCCACATATTTTTCCAACATAAAATTTTCCTTCTCACACACTACCTAATTGAAACAATGATCTTACTATATATATGTGTGTGTGTGTGTATGAATACATACATATATATATATATATATATATATATATAAAATTATGTGTGGGGTGTGTACATAAATCCACACACATATAAACACACACAGACACACACACACAGATATACATATACACACAGAAACACACATATATGTATACAACAGGTGTGTGTGTCTATATATATTTGTGTGTAGACACACAAATATATACATATATAGACACACACACACACATACATACATATATGTATGTATGTATACACACAAATGTACACACACATATATACATATATAGAAACACACACACACACACACACACACACACACACACACACATATATATAGCTTTAAACGTTTCATTGATTGGAAAAGTCTACGCATCCACATACATATACTAACTAAAAACCAAACACACTTGAGAGAATAAAATAGGGGTATTTTAGGAAGAAATTGATAAAAATTAGAATGTTGTCTTATAATTAGGACCAAAATCAACCTCCAAATGTCGTCTTATAATTAGGACCGGAGGGAGTAATAACAATCCCTTCAAATGGTCAGGCACCTAAACATATGCTGAAATCAGATGATATAGTTGCACAAAACATTTATTAACTTCCAAAGCACTTGAAAATAATTTGAACAGAAGTTAAAGAAAAATTTACCATGAGAGAAGCATTGGCTAACCTGTGCTGGAACTGCAATAGCCAGTTTTTGAGGAATGGCCTTGGGTTCAAGGAAAATGGAAACTTGATTTAGAGCTGATCCAGAAAACACAGTCGCAAAAAACACATTCCATACTGAGAACCACAGTACTTTGTTACATGCACTCTTTTCTATATTACTGTGTGAGATGTACCCTTGAATGGAGGAAAGAAACACCATGACAGGAGGCACCATTTGCAGAAACAATTGAAGAATAAGACTGGGAAGGTATCCTGTTATTACTTGACTGACAACTGTTCTGCAAGAAGATCCATAGGCGTTTTTGAGTCAACAGAGTGACCAGCAACGCAAAGGTAATATTTGCAGATTGTAGGTCACATATTCGATAAACCACAAGTCAACGCAAGCATGGTCAGAAAGAATTGACAAGACAGAAAGTGCACAAGCATAGATTTTTAAACAAGATGAAAATGAAATAATAGGAGGGAATCCAAATTGCATAAACATACAACATCTACTCTTGCTGGGAAAGAGACCTCCAACAATTTGTAGATGAATATTCAAGAAACTATAATCCCTTATCCATTATGAAAAGCCATTTTTATGTGTACTCAAAGTATCATGGGAGGCAGATTGCAAGCAACAAGATCAAAAACCTCATAACCATGGACATTCTTGAAACATTTGTTTTTTTCAACTTGGAGATGGCAATTTGATACATTAATTTTCCTTTTGCATTAAGGTCCATTTTGAACGCTTGGTTAAAGCCCTTTCTAGATCTAATCTGTAATGAATTGCCCAGGCCAACACGACGGCATAAAATCCATGATCTCCAACTTTTAGTTGATGGCTAGAAGTATATACTGAAGAAACAATCAACTATCTCTTCAATCATGCTTTATATAACGCTGAGAATAATTCCTTTAAGCAATCAATCTGTTGAGAGGTCATGCTTAAAGGGGAAACACAAGGTAAAAAAACACAAGAGAGTGGTTACACAGTAGCAAAAGAAAAATCGGTCACAAGACTTACATGGTAAGAATACTTTTCAAGAAGGGAAACAAAACTTCCAACTGGCTCAGGTTGGTAAGGCCTTGCACAATTACGACAGGTATAAGGAACAATATTGAGAAAACGATCCAGACAACTATAACCACCAACTTAGAAATCCATCTTTGCATAAATGATTCAGAGAAAAAAGGCCAGTAAACATCATCAGGTTCAGGAGCTTGCTCTGTAGTCCATTCAATGGGGTTGACTGCTGGATGCAGATGGAAAGCAGTTGCAGCAGCATAACGGGACTTGAAGGACACAAAGGCAGCTTGAGTCTCCTTTAATATTAAAGAAAAACACAGATAAATAGTGTGAACTTTGTGGTTTAGCCAACCCATATAAGAGAGAAACAACTAAGTTAAAAGAAGACTAATAATGATATATATATATATATATATATTTTTTTTTTTGAAGATCATAAAGATTACCACATACTTCTGCTGCCAATGAAGCCTCTGATTGCTTCAATCTTACATTCTCTTCAATGTCCTCCAACTTCTTCTCATAATGATCTTTAAGATTAATTTTGCGTCCAAAAAGTCCAAAACAACAACCATGCCTCTGATTTTGCTGAGAGGGATCTAATTGTAGTTGACTAATTCTTTTACTCAATTTTTTTGCTTCATTCTAGATAAAAAGAAGCAGATGAATTTTACAATAAGAAAATTTGAAATAGCAAATTCAGTACATCAAAGAACCTGTTACCATCGACAATATAACACTCACCTCTTATGCATAATGGCAGAAATAGTTTGGTCACTAGCCAAACCACTTAATCAACAATAGAATAATGGTAAACAAGAATAGCAAGATATCTCAGAGGAAATGTCTTTTCCAGAACAAAGATTTTCCTATGGAAGATCTCATAAAAAACTTAATCACAATAATATGATGCTCAGATATGATAATGTGACAGACAGGGGGAAAAAAGGGAGAAATTAGTAAACAGTAGTTATGAAATGGTTTAATCAGAATGACCATAGCCAAAAGGTCTCCAGTCTTTAGATAATAACATATTACAAAATGATTAATGATCCACATAAAACCAAAGTAAGCTACTAAAAGACATTAAGAGTGAAAATTAAGGGTACAAACATTGAGAATAATGCACAAGGTTCTGAGACCTGAGTTTAGACCTGGCTTGTGTTAATAAGTATGAACGTGGAAATTGTATCATGACAGAACCTGAAGTATTCAAGATTTTTTTGTGTTTTATCTTGCTTGATATGAATATCTCTCACATGACGCACATGGACATCAAGGTACAACTCCTATTTTCAAGTTTTGTTCCCTTCATACTTATTATGTTGTTACCCAAATGAAGAAGAATATAATCGTGGTTTTTAGGAAGGTGTAAAGACGAAAGTAATGGACAGGAAAATAAGTTAAATCAGAGGCGGTGCTCACCAGGAGACTTTGAATTTTGCTTGTGCGACGAACAACCACATGCGATAAATATGTAGTAGGGTAAAGATCTTTGAAGAAGCTATCAACACTCTCACTGATACTACAACTGGATGAAATAGGAATACTGCGAACTACGATGGTGAATTGATGTGGTTGAGGTGGGGATGAATAAAAATAAGAAATCCTTCTTGCAGATATGTATTTATATTCCTGTAGAATAAAATAATATGGAGAGATGACTGATAAGTATCTTGTTCAAGTGTTGGTTGTGTTATTCATAATATGATTACTATTACACCTATATCGACACTTCAATTAACAAAGGGACACGCACACGCAGAGAGAGAGAGAGAGAGAGAGAGAGAGAGAGAGAGAGAGAGAGAGAGAGAGAGAGAGAGTTACTTATACTGTCAAACTCTGTACAATCAAGAAACAATTTTTTTCCTGATAATTAATAAACTATACATCCAAAAGATGTTTTGATGTTAAATACTTATCAGGCAGAACCATAATTTGTGCCTGATGTAAAGGTTCCTAGCTATCATGGTTGATGTTATAGTTGCACAAGTTATGAGTGCATGAACTTACTTTATAAAGCATGAAGCATATGAATCCAGTGACAAGATACACAGCAGAGAAGTGGAACCACAACCTGACATAAGGATAATATAGGATAAAGATATCATACAGATGTTAATTCCACAAGAAGCAAGATGATAAAAGGAAAATGACTCAGGAATAAAACAGGTAACCCAAGCACTGCTTGAGTAAAACCAAAATAAATCTTGAGGAAGTATTCACCAGTTAGAGCCATCTTTCACATTTGATATGGTGAAAATATCCAAGGAGCTACTGGTCACATTGGCAAAATCAATTTCTTCTAGAGCATCTCCTGCGCAGTTTATTGGAAGAAGCACAAGGATGCTGATAACCCCGCAAAAGAAAATATTTTCAAACTGCATTCAAGAAATCAAGTAACTCAATCTAAATAAGAACTATTTTTAATGTGTGAAGTAAAAAGCAGCAAGTTATGAAGTCCAACACAATTGCTTAATAGAAGATGTACTTGTTCACTTATCTCTGTTGTACAGTAACTTGAATTAAGTTTTAAATTTATATGGAAATAACTACTCTAACTGCAAACAATGTGGATCTAACAGGAAAAAGGGAAGAAGTAAGGACTACCCAAAACGTTCGCACATACAAGCTCCACCTTTGATTTAGCTAGTCAGCAATCTTAATATGTTCAGAAAAACACCAAATGAAGTGAATGAAATACCTGAAGGTTATAAGACGCATGTATACCATCCCGTCTAATCCTAATAATGACAATATTTCATCTTCAGAAAGCCTCCAGGCTTTTGCAACCCACCCAGCTGAAGGTACCAATCTTTCAAAGTTGAAATGACTTCTGCGCTTAGAGGTTCCTTCGGCTAGCAAGCGTGGCATATAAACTTCATAATTACCGGGTTGTTTTCTCAATACAGAGTACAATGTAAAGAATAACACACACAGAGCTGTGTTTATCCCAACAGAAGTTAGAAGAGCAGAGACAATCATATCTTCAAGGATATAAATGGGCCAACGATATTATGACCTAGATACCCACTGCAAGAAACATAATAGGAACAGAAGTTAAACATCATAGAAGTTTCATCTCATTCTGTATCCAATTTACAGGAAGACCAGAAACATGAACAACTTTTGAAACATACAAGGGTGACCCAAATACTACAATAAAAAACATGATGATTCCCTAAAGACAACTGTAACATAAGCATAAACTTCACAAATAAACATAACGGCGTCCTGAGGATTTTTACAAACAATGAACATGAAAAACTTCTGAAATAAACAAGTTGACCAAAGTCCCCAAAGATAATTATAAAAACCAAAACCAAGGTCCATTCTCTATTTAGATATTAAGTGGTCAATTGAAGCCACACCCATTTCTCCTCGACACAGAATTTATCACCAAAATGGGGGAAAAATGACCAACCCCTGAAATAAGAAACATCTTACTCAATTAAGAAAAATAGTAGCAGGAAGTGTTTTGAATTTCTCATGTCTCAGCCAAATGAGCATAAGTTTCAAAAAAGTCCCTAAGCCGAAGTAAAACGGCAAAACACACTGAAAAACAGATATGAAGTAAAACGGCAAAACACACTGAAAAAACAGATATAATCTAACCTTCCGAATTACGGCACAGCAAGAAGAAGGCAGAAGCAGCTCAGAAAAAAGGATGTGAGAATTACAAAGAGAGAATTCAGTCCCTGGTAGAATTCGGGCAAGGAGAGTCTCACTTACCAGTGATTTCAGAGGGCTCAAAACGATAGTGTGTGAACAGAGAGAGGGAAAAGAATAGGTAAGACGTGTGCTGAAGGTACCAGAATGATTCGTTGAATGACCATAATACCCTTGCTTTCTACATTTGTCCTTATTGAGAGGGTTTGGGATATTCGTCCTTTCTAACATTTTCCTCCGAAGATTTCAGTTTAGCTCGTTATTTTTGTTTTCATTTAATTTATTTAATTTTGAATAGTGGTATGGACTAAAAGTACTTATAAAATTTTACGAAAAGTACATCTAGTATCATATATATTAGAAGTGAAAAATGTATATAAACATTTAAAATGGGATCAAAATGTTAACGCCCTTAAATATAATCTAACAATGTGACATACGTGTATGTAAAAAAACGATATTATGATGGCAAAAATAATAATAATAATAATAACTGTGCAGTGCGACATTTTTTTCTCCTATTTTAAATATTTATGGTATTTTTGTACTACCAAAATATGCATATATTGTGCTAGACCTACTTTTAATAAAATTGTATGGGTATTTTTTCACTTGAATATATTTAATAATTATTTTATTGATTAGGAAAGGCAAATGAAGACAAGGAAAGAACGGTTGATGAGAGTTCAAAGGGCTCATCAAATGGTTTTCGCAACAGTGAGTTTTTGAATATATTTAATAAATATTTTATTGCTTAGGAAAGGCAAATGCTGACAAGTGACAAGGGAAGAACGGTTGATGGGAGGTCAAATGCTCATCAAATGGTTCCCAACTGTGGGTCAAACAATCACGAATTCACGACTGCGTAACGGACACGTTATTGGAATTTGAGGAATTTTAATTATGATAAAATACTATAAAAATACCCAAAAGAAAGTTCGCGTAAATTTAAATCGTACTAAATTGGATTAAAAAAACAAGTCGTATTATTTATTGTTTGTAAACAATATGACGTTGTTATAAATTTTTTTATCTTATATATTCTCCTCATCTTTATTACTATAAGACCAACTAACATTTCACATAAATCAATAAAAACAGTTAAAAATAAAAAGTTATCCTATAATTTAAGAAACTTCCAATATTACCTCCTACTAATTACACTAAATCATAATACTATATTAATTATTACTCTCACCCATTACCTTATTAATTAGGGGCATATATGAAAACAAATAATTAATACTTCTTGAGAACTATAAGTGCCTTATAAAAAGGATCAAATAAACTTATTAATTGGTCTTTATAATAAGGACTAGAAGGAGTAGATTCTTGTGACTTCAACCAAATATATATATATATATATATATATATATATATATATATATATATATATATTCGTGCGTATGGTATGTAATTTTTTTCTTAAGAAAAATATTTTCTGCTTACTCTCTCCCAATTTTTAATATAGAACTTATTTAGAAAGTTGATTTTAGTGTTAAATATATAAATTTTTTGTTAATTTATTCCTATTGTGCATCCCTCAACATTAATCAAGGAGAAGAGATGAAATGAGGGAATTAAGAAATATGGCTAGAGCTATTTAAAAAATACTCCAATTGGTCTTTATTATAAGGTAATTAACCGACAAGTTTATTTGATCCTTTTTATAAAGACTTACTTGTTCCCAAGGAGCATTAATTCTTTTTTTCATGCATGCCCATAATTAATGAGGGCCGTGAATGAGATTAATAATTAATACTACCTTCGGTCCTAATTATTGGAACACTTTTTGTACCGCAAATTGCACTACAAAAGTGTTCCTATAATTAAGACCAAGGGAGTATGATATTAGAGTTAAATACAATTAATAGGGGTAATATTGAAAATTATTTAGATTATATGACAACTTTATTAATTTTAACTGTTTTTATTAGTCTCGTGAGAATAGTTTGTTGGTACATTATAATAAGGACTAGAGAAAGTACATGTCATATTAACTAATTTAACTAAGTTATTTATGTTAGTTCAAGTCTTTCACCTAAGAGGAAGGTGAATTTGGTGATATTAAAAATTTTAAACTTAAAACAAAACTTAATGAAGAGATTAGAATTAGAGAGAATCAAACAAGAGATAGACACATAAGATTTATACTTGATTCGGTCTAACCAATTGACATGCATCCAAATCCCCATAAATCCTTCGAGTGTTTCACTATGCTTCCAAGATTCATCGGACTCTTGGTGTCTCAAGACAAGTTAGTTCCTTCTCAAAGAACACTTGCTCCCCCTTATACTTTATAATCAATGTCCACACTCAAGGTTCCATTACCTTGAGTTACAAAACCGTAATAAATAATTCAATGTAATATCTCTCTCAAAGGTAAATAACGAACACTAAAGTACATTATTTCTCACAAGAGAAGAGCACAAGATTTAGCAATAAATGAAACAATGAAAGCTTGCAAAGTTGGTGCTTCCGTCTTCAATGCTCGGCTATTTATAGTTTGAAGTGAATGAATGACTGTTGCTTGTTTAAATATAGTCGTTGGATGCAAGAGGTCGCTTTTTCAGTCTTTTAACATAATTGTTGGAGGATATAGAGAGAATTTCAATTAGTTGAGGAAGGAAGTGTTAAAATGCTTCTTAAAAAGTGCTTTTTGTTAATCCTTGTGTTAACCCATGATTAAGTACATGAAAAATATTCATACAATGAATTAGCAATGTGTAGCATCGAGTTAGAAGTAAACGGAACATGCTTAAGAGTGATTTGAATGAGTATAAAAAATTTTGATACGGTATTCTGTTACTATGACTACATCACTGAGTTATCGTCACTTTGTTGAAAAAGCCATTTTCAAAACATAGCATATCCCCCTTAAGATCACTGGAGCGATGTAAAAATGTGAAGTCACTTGGGTAATCGTACTATGAAAAAGAATGATCACTTAGGTGTAGTGGAAGTGATATCTATTTGACTTGGTCATTCTAGTGATATATTTTAAAAAGAATTTAATAAAAACTGATCACTTCATAGAAATTTGAGTTTAGTGAAAGTGATTGTTAAATTGGTGCACCACTTGAGTGCTTAAGTTGAACTTGGTTTTACAGAAAACACATCACTGCCTGATTCACTTGAGTTGAGTGAAGGTGATGTCAAAATAGTGGCTCATTCGAATGCTCCCTGAATGATCTTTTAAAAACCATATGGAAGAGAAATAGATATGGAAGAATCACTTCTTGTGTGATGTGAAAGTGTTGCAACTTTGATGATGGGTCACTTAAGTGCTCACTCTAGTGATCAACTTAGACACATTTTTATAAAATTTATATCAATTTCAGGATCACTACAGTAAGGTGGAAGTGATGACAAATTAATGCATCACTTGAATGTTCTTCAAAGAAAAAACAGTGAATTACTTCTAATAGCTTTTGTAGTGGAGAGTATTTCAAAAAGACATCACTCGAGTGATCATTCGAGTGATCAATAAGATTTTTCACAACTAGATCATTCACTTGCAGTGGACTAAGATTGACAAAATTTGAACACATCACTTGAGTGATAAAATGTTTCAATTTTTTTCACATCATTTGAGTACTCACTTGAGTAATTATCTGCTGCAGCTTTGAAAAACTATTTTCTTATGTTATAAAATGGTGATTCTCTTGCAAAACATTAATTTATAAGCTTTGTTATCATCAAAATATGAAACATAACATATTAATTTAATCAAATTAAGTAAATATGTCTTATACTAAGGATCAAAGAGAATACTAGCAAAATAACATGTCAAGCATTTTTTACAAAACAGAAAAAAAGATAGCTGTTAAGTGCAATGTTTTAGAAGTAAGACCGGATGTTAAGTCTGAAAAGTTACCGCGTCATATCTTAATAGTCAGGTGACATAATAGTTAAATTAAAGATAATATTATATGCATATATAATGATGTAAAAGTCAACAAATGAAATTATTATAGTTTTTCAAATTAAAGGATGGATTCGTTGAACTAAATTAAAAAACAAACCTTATATTTTCCCATTTTGTGTTCTCACTTCACACGCTCCAGATAGCACCCAAAAAAAAAAAAAAAAAAAAAAAAAAAAAAAAAAAAAAAAAAAAACTGATGGGTCCTCGTGGACCTCGGGGACCTCGTGGGCGCTTACTTGAATTATTTAACTGCATTTATAAAATCTATCTACCTAAGATTAAAGAAAAACTAGTTAACTAATATAATATATATTTAATCCATTATAATAATCTTCCTTAATTACTTCCATATCTCTTTCATTTGATTATAGTTGAAGGAACATCAATAGGAGTAAGTTAAAAAAAATTTAACAAATATAAGAAATACATGTTATATTTATGACCAAGATCAACTTCATAATTAGATCATATATTAAAAACCAAAGTGAGTATTTAAGAAAAGGAAATAAACTAAGAATAAAGAAGTACTGCTTTTGACCCTTAATATAAGATATAATTGACTTTTGAAGAAATTATAAAGTTAACTAATTTACTTTAAAGTATTTATATTTATCGTTTTTATCTAAACTAATTTCTCTGACTTATAAACTGATATATAATCAAGTATACAAAACATGTATTTTGATTAATTAATTGATTTACCTGTCTTAATCCCACTTTAAGAAAAGGTCAATTGGATCTTAAGTGGAAGGGAGCAAAAGAAAGAATAGCTGAGAAGGACGATTATATTCAGATGGAAGCTTGACGACGTGTCGACATGAATAAACACAGGAAGAGGTGGAAGTCAACTTGTTGGAGATCATCTCTCTGAAATTGGGGAATGAGATTTCCGTAAGGAGAGTGAGCAGTTCTTGAGTCTTCCGGCTCAAATGCCGGCTCACATCGGTTTGAAGCAGCTCAACAGATAGGACGAGTGAACTAGGTGAAGCGAGCCAAAGAGGGCTCCGGGCCGGACAGGTTTGACCGTGCAGTCCAGTTTTTTAAATAATTTGTTAAGAGAAGAAAAGAGGTGAGCCGATGGGGATGGGGAGGAAGCCATGTGAATTAAAAAGAAGGCAAAAGCCTTCCCACATATAATCTTTCAAAGAACGCAACGCTAGAGGAGGCAACGGGTTCCGTACTTCACTTTATTCAAGTCTTCCAAATTTAATTCATCAAAAACTATGTGGATGTGTGTGTAGATTAGTTTTTGGAGCATAGTAGTTATTAAGATTTACAAGGAAACATATGAGGGAAGTTTTATTTCGACTAGCGAAAATTAACTACTAAAACCGCTGTTTGGGCCTTCTAAATAGTCATTCTAGAGAAGTATAACCCTAGCATTTAGGTTATGTAGGAGGAGAGGGGAGGGAAATTTTTTTGAATTAGATTTTAAAAAATTGGAGAAGTGGGGTTATAAAATTTTAATAAAGATAAAATGTAAAATGAAAGAGTAAGAAAAATTAACTAAAAACTTTTAATCCCACTTTTCCAAAATTTTCAAATCCAAATCATAAAATTTTTCCTTCCGCGTCTTTCTCTTCCAAATCTCTTATACTACCTTTTCCTGGTTCTAATTATAAAAACCCTTTTATAGTGCAATTTGTACTACAAAAATGTTCCTATAATTAGGACTAGAGGAGTATCAAACAAGGCATTAGAGATAAGGCAAGGAAATCAAAGTTTGACGTCGACAGAAAAAACATAGCAAGGATAATAGAAATTATGGAATCGATTTTAATCAAGGAAGATCTTGAACAGCTGGATTTTGAAATAAGAGGATGCAAATTCAATTTTGTAGAGTGAAACTGAAATCCATTTTGATTTATAAGAAGAAAGCTTGAAATCAAGACAATTCGAATGTCAACTTCTAATAGACATAATTTTATCAACTGAAGTTCAAATTGAACAAATAATCTATTGTAAGTCTAGTTTCTAATGTAATAAAACCTGTTAAAAAAGGCTTTAATAGTTTAAAAGATATTATTGAAATAGTGAGAAAAAGTTAGAAACTTTTTCCTACAATATTTCAAATTGAAGCACCAAATTCCTAAAATCATATCTATTTTATATAAAAATCCTTTTGAAATGAAACTTATTTCATATGAAAATAAGTCACTAAGCTTTTTAATCAAATTATTCAATAAAAAAAGTGTTTCTCATATGAAATAGATAATGATTGTTGAAATATAGTGCTTCAATTTGATATACTACTGTACAAAAAGGTTTTTGAACTTTTCTCTATTATGATCATATCTTTCAAAGTATGTATTTTTTTTTTTTTAATGGATCTTGTTTTCTTAGAAATTAGATTTAAAGAGATTTCTAATGATAGCTCATTTACCTAATTTGAATTTAAATTACGAAAGTTACATCACTATGTTAGAAATTGACGACCTTCTAATTGTCGTATGTGAAAATCAATTTAATTTTCCACCACAAAATCGATTTCAAACTTTCTTCTTATGAACGA
This sequence comes from Acacia acuminata, assembly GCA_019022655.1. Classification (NCBI taxonomy): domain Eukaryota; kingdom Viridiplantae; phylum Streptophyta; class Magnoliopsida; order Fabales; family Fabaceae; genus Acacia; species Acacia acuminata. Next base: position 150,966 of record JAFJYI010000195.1, on the reverse strand, counting down.
AATCAATTTGTACCTTCTACCAAAAAAAGAAAGGGTTAAGTAGCAAATTTGCTTCGGAAGTATAGGCCTTAAACAATGTTACCCTAGAAGTTTTTTTTTTTTTTTTTGTCTCAATGTTTCCCCTGAAGTTTTAAAACATAACAATGTTGCCCTATTCCATTAAGAAACTAATGCTGACCGTTATAAAATTGATATTGACCGTTAACTTTTTAATGGAAATAAGCAACATTGTTATGTTCTAAAACTTCTGGGGCAATATTGAGATAAAAAAACTTCCAGGACAATATTGCTTCTCACTGAAAATTTCGGGGCAAATCTGTTGCTTAATTCAAAAAGAAAAAATCAATGGTGTATCCTCTTATTTAAAAATCTAGCTGTTCAAAATCGATTTCCATCGTCTCTGTGATGCTTTATTTTCAATTTTGATTTTTTTAGTCTTATCAGTAGTGTACGCCTTTAAGTTATACTTTTCTAAAATGATCATTTCGGAACATCTCCAAAGCATTGTATGTGGAATAATTGAACATAGTAAAATGTCTAAAGGAAAACCTATTTACTGATAGCTATACTTTTTGAAGCTCTCGGTACTTAAGAGAAGTGCCCAAGAAAAATGCGCTCTATTCGGTAAGCGATGTTTAGATATATAGGCATCAATCCTAGGTTTCAGCCAAATAAATCAGAAAATCTATCTAATGAAACATATATTTGATAATTCTATCTAATCAAATCCTATCTTACTTAAACACTAAAAAATTAAATCATAAATTATACTAAATAATAAATGTTATTAACTTCATAAGTTAAAGACTCGGTCTTGGGCCAAGGCCCATATTGACGGCAACACTCTCCTTCAAGTGGCGAATAGATGTCTATCATTCTTAACTTGCTTTTAAAACCTTGAAACGAGGTCTTGCTAAAGTTGCGGTGAAGATTTCTCCAACTTGACCATGCGAAGGGACATGGGTTATTTCTATGACCTCATTTTACTCTTTTTTCCTTGATAAAGTGTTTATCTATGTCAACATATTTGGTTCTTTCATGATGGATAGGATTTCTTACCATTGCAATAGTTGACATATTGTCACACCTTAATCTAATTGGTGCGATTGGTGTAAGTCTAAGATCTCTTAGTACCCTGATTATCAAGAGTCCTTCACATACCCTACCAACCAGCGCTCATAGTTCTTGTAACACCCCAAATTCCATATTACTTACTGTGTTCGGTGACACGTAGTTTTAGGAAAATCAACAAAGTTTGAGGTGCTATAGGTCAGAGTAATGTATGTTGGTCGATTTTCTTGATGGCAAGTGAACCAGTCGAACAAGTAATAAAGTGTAAGTAGGGTATCGTCCCACAGAGACTGAGATACCAAAGAGTGATGCTCGATTGCTATGATAGTTGTGCAAACAGAAAGTAAATATAATTGGTTTGAGAGGTTTTTGTGGTTATGCTAATAACAGAAATAAACAGAGTGAATTAAGTTTGAGAAGATATCAGTAAGAAGTTAGGCTGGACTCAGAATCACCCTTAAGTGCATTAATCCCCCAGTTGCTCTACCCACTACTATAGCATCTATACTGCACAGCTTCCGCAATGCTACAACATAGCCACTAATTACAAAGTTATTTGGTTAACCCACCACTATAATCTACCGAAACTTCCGCGTCCGATACATATGATGCTAACTATACTCCTTCCATATTCCTATGGCAACTTTCTAGTTAGATCTCGCTTTACGCACGGGGTGTCATGGTTATGAGAGGTAGACCCATTCCCGAAGCCTACAATAATAGGTCAAGCCGTGCACGGGCTGCCTAGCAAACACTGTTTCTCAGAGGTCTAACCTCAACTCCTTCCCAGTAAGCCGAGGCCACAAATCTAGCCCTTAGCTTCCGCTAACCGACTAGTAATTAATGCAATGATAAGCAAACCAAATTTATTAAATTAAGAACTTGCAACTGGGTTCATTTAACACTTAAGAAATCATCCTCATCCAAACATACGAAAATCGGTTCATGACCGACGAGGAAACACAAAACAGATAATAACGAATGACCCATGATCTAAATACTAAAATAAAAGAGGAAACAAAGCTTGACGAAGTTCCGACGGCGTGGACGAAGCCCTATCACGTCACCACTCCACGTCTTCTTCTCTCTGTCGTACTGCAAAGAAGGATGCTGGGTTGTCCTGGAAATATCGTGCTTTGTGAAATCTCTCACTCTTCTCTTAAGTCTGCCGAATGTGGGATCTTGTTCTAGGCTCTCCGACTCCCTTAGGGTTGGCTCTCGCTTTGTCTCTTTATATAATCGGGCTTTCTTACGGCTCAAGTTACAGTGAGTTGGGCCTTTCCTAATCTGTCGAGATCTATCGTATCTCTCGATCCGAGTAGATTGCTTCTGCTCATCCTGCGGGATTCTTCAAATCTTTTAGTTTCGATCCTCCATATCTTCTATTCCGTTATGTCAGCAATCTACCTGTCGTTATCGCCCTTTTCTTTTATTCCTGAAATTACTTAGATAAAAAGGTCAGAAAACATGCTGCATAGCATTGCGTCATCTACTTTGCTATAGCTTTCGTGATGCCTTGCATTGCACTTCGAGTTAGGATTGCTATAGCATCGTATCAGCTTTGCTATACGTTCTTCCTTAAAAAACCATGTAATTTGCTCCTTTCTTAGCACATGTTTAGGATGTAAATGATTTCTATCCTTCAGTCCCTATATCATGAATATATGCCTTTTTGCTTGGATTGTTCGCAGTTAAGCTTATATTTATCATACAATTCAGTCATGAAAATATAGGAAAACATGGCATAATTTGTGGTCATCAAATACCCCCACACTTAGCTTTTTGCACTCCTAGGCAAAATAAAATGAAGCGAACAAAGACTCATAGCCGTAGTACTCTTGTCTGTATAACCTTGCTTGCGTAATTGCTGTTAGTTCTCATCCCCTATTCGGCAATCCCATTGCCCAGTGCCAACGACTCAGAATGTGTGGTATTGCTTAGATGAAGAAGTCTCAAGAGGCTCTCAAGTTCAGTGTTTACGATCGCTTACCCAGGGGATTTTAGTTTCTCTCTTGTCAAACGGGCCCAGAAGATCCATAGTCTTGTCAAAGTTATAAAATTGCCTTCTAACATCTGAGTATTCGTTCATCCAAAGGACTTCTTGGGTTATAGTATGAGGATGGCCAAGTGTTTTTGAGATAGGAATTGATGGTGAATGCTATAGCAGATTAGGTAGACAATTCTTCTTGGCTTCGGCAGTGCTCCTTCTTGAACTTTGTATTCCTTGCTGCTTTCTACTCTAGGTCTTTTCCTTTCTTTCTCTTTTCTATTTTTTTTATAAGCTTTAAAATCAAAATAGCAGCTCTTTTGCAGTATTCTTGGGAGCACTCTGCCCTAGCAGTCTCTATAGCTTTCTTCTATCTTTTCTATCTAACTAGGCCTGTTATAGCACACTCGTGTGGCTTAATGGGGTAGCAAAAGTGAAGATGATGGTGAGTGGGTTGTGTATGGGAATGATGGGTATGACATGAATGCCTTCATCCTACAAACTTCAAACTCAGATGCCACATAGTTTATCAAAGAACTAAGACAAATCAAGGATCAAACATAGGCTAGCAGACATGCACACTAGAATAAAACAATTAGGCTCAATTCAATCCTTCCATTGGGTGTTCTTCCCTTTAAACTTCTTCATCGCCACTTTACCCCGCATCAGATTAGCTAGCACCGTGAATTTCCCAAGCCTAAAGGTTCAGTTTCCTTAGGCAATCATGCTATACTTCGTTATACAGACATTCATTCCATTGCTACAAAATTCTGTTCATGCTTCATCATGCAATTTGAAAATTTTTTGAGTTTCTGCAAAAACTACATGCAAGGGTGAATCAGATCACACACACACGGAAACATCAATAGCAAATTATATCACATATCTAATCAATGCCCCCACACTTGAACGATGCAATGCCCTCATTGTAGCAGCAGTAATTAGAGCCTTGGCACGCAACAAGGGGGTGGGAGGAAAATAAAGAGCAAGAGAAGCAAATTAACCACAGCAGCATTCACAAAATTGCCCTGGGGCAAACGCCCAAGGCATTAGCAGATTGTTAAAAAAGAAACAAATGAAAATAAAAGTAACAAAATAAAAGAAAACTACGAAGCAGGAGGAACGAGAGGGGCTGGGGCACTGCTGGCTGTATCTTCCTCAGCCGACGAGTCACCGAGGGTGTTGACTACAGGGATTTCTGAGTACGAGAGAGAGAGAGAGAGACGGCTACCGGTAGATGACGGCGGTGGGCCGCAAGTTTTGCCCAAGAGTCGCTCTAGAGTGTTTTGAGCTCCTTGCGCAGGCGACGGAGGCCCCGCGGAAATTTGTGCAAAGACTTCACATCGGTGGCCGAGTGCCAGTGAAGGGGGGCGTGAGTGAGGATGTAGGAACAATCAGACGAGTCGGTGGTGCCGAACACAGGAGAGGCTTTAGTGGATGCGGAGGAGACCTCGATGGCAATGGGTGGTGACGGCTTTACGGGCGGAGGGCGACGGGGTGGTTGACGAGCATTGGCCGGTAGGGACGCCTGGCCATGCCGTGTTGCACGTTTTACCCGGGGCATGGTGTGTCTGTGGGTGAGGGAAGGAAAAGGGAGTCGGTGGGGATGTGAAAAGATGCGGGAGGATGGGATGAAGAGAGTAGGCAGAGCAGAGGCAGAATTTTGAATATGAAGCATTACGACTCCTTCGACAGTGAGTTAAACTTAGTTGGCGTGTGGTGGGCCTACAAGAGTGGCCCACTAAGATAAACGCACGTACAATGTTTATTTTAGAGATGAGGAGCGTACCTGACTAACGTTGGCCTTTTGCCGTATTGTTGTTTGCATCGTGCCGTAGCATGGTTCGTGCTGGACTTGTTCCCTCCTGCTATGATGGTAAAGAGTCACGAACTTGGGCTGCCTCCCAATAGCGCTTGCTTTAAAGTCTTCAGCCAGATTTTGCTATAGCAAATTAATGCTGTGATAGTGCAGGAAGGCTTCCTGCCTCTCTAGTGCCTTTGTTGTCATCTTCAGAGGTTAGGTACTTCTCAGTTGGGTCTTCGAATCTCGCGGGCTTGAGAATTGAGAAGGTGATCTGATCATTATTCACACGCATAGTAAGTTCTCCTTTTTCCACATCAATCAGTGTACGCCTAGTTGCCATGAAAGTTCTTCCCAGAAGAATTGGGACATCGCGATCTGCTTCAAAATCCAGGATAATGAAATCCATAGGAAAGATGAACTTATGCACTTTTACTAGAACGTCTTTGATCTTTCCTTCAGGTAGTACTATGGAGCGATCGACCAGTTGCAATGTAACTGTTGTGGGCCTGGCCTCCTCTACTGCCAATTATTTAAAAATAGACATGGGCATGAGATTTATGCTAGCACCCAGATCGCACAATGCTTTTCCTGAATACTGAAGTCTGATTGCACAGGGGATTGTGAAACTGCCAGGATCTTTTAATTTCAGAGGTAACCGATTGGTTAGCATGGCACTGCGTCCTGGGTTAATGCCACTGTCTCAAACTCTTCCAGTTGTCTCTTTTTAGACAGAATTTCCTTCATAAAATTCACGTAGCTGGGCCTTTGTTCCGAGCTTCCACCACGGAATATTAATGTGCAATTGCCGTAGCATGTCAAGGGATTGCTTAAATTGTTTATCTTGCCTTGCTTCTTTAGCCTTTGTGGGAAAGGCGGGGATTGCCTTAGCATCTTTGAAGGACCGAGATCGCAATTGTGCTTTGGTGATGAAGCGGTGACATTCATTATTGGGTATTGTACGTGGTCATCCAGTGTTGCCCGTGGAGGCAATGTTACGGTGCTGAGATCCTGTTCCGATTGTGACAGTCTTGGTTGCCTCTACTCGTCTTCAAGAAGTTGTTCAATACTTCCTTGCCCTTCCTTCAGTTTCTCCTTTTTCGGATCAGTGACAACCATAGGTTGTTTGGTGGTCTTCATGGGTTTTAAGCTTTTACCACTCCTGAGCTCTATCAATTTGACTTCCTCTCTTCCTTGGATCCCAGGGCACTTCGGTGTCATTTGGGCGAGATCTGAGGGTCTCGTTGTTCGAGCGGTCACTAGTTGTCCCACTTGAGTTTCAAGATTTCTCAGGGTTACTTGCTGATTCTGAATGATTGCGTCGTTTTTTGCCATATAGTCCTTTAGAAGGGTAAACATAGAGTGTTGTGGGTCTGACTCACCGCCCTGCTATCGTGCTTGCTGGGTAAACCCTGGTGGGTTTGATGTTCGGTTTGAGTATGGTGGGCCCGAGGATTGTCTTGTTGCTTGTGATCCTTGAGAATTCCATGAGAAATTGGGATGCTGCATCCACCTAGGGTTGTATGTATTCGAGTATGGATTGTTGGTGTTACTGCCCCAGTTAAAGTTTTGATGAAGTTTACAGATTTAGGTTTGGCAGAGCACTGAGAGTAAGAGTGCTCTCCGTCGCAGTACACACAAACTACCTGATAATTGAATATTTCATACACTACTTTTTGTCTCTTGATTTATAATTTAGGACTCTAGCTAATAAATAATGGCTTTTATACTTATTTGGGTTTTGGGCCTTTTATTATATTTTAGCCATTATTTAATAAGAAATTCCAGTTTTACATTGCTTCACTATTTTTACCATAACTCTTGAACCAGACATCGGATTTGCCTCATTTTTGTCTCATATTTCAGATGATTCAGAGAGCTACAATTGTTATGAAGACATGAAGAGCAAATTCGGACAAGAAGGAGTCATATGTATTTTTGGGCTCGAATTTTGTAATTAAAGCCCTTTTTTTTATTCTTTTCCATTTTGGGCCTGAATTGTGGATTGGAGCCCCATTTCATTTTGCCATTTTAGGTTAAGTGAGGCAGCAGCCACAAACACATTCTCATTCATGTTTTTAGATTTTAGTGGATCAAAATAAGAGTTTTCAAATTCTCTGCAATGTTCTTCGCGTTCTTCACCAGTTCTTCGTCTTTCTTAATTATGTTCGGCTAAATTTCTGTGATTAGCCCAACGATGAGGATTCCATCCATTATCCGAGGGATTCGCGCTTAATCGATAACCGTCTAACTCGTTTCTGCATTCTTTAATCGGATTCAATTTTTGGATTTGGATTGGGTTTTTGATTAAAAACCCAGATCGATATTTCCCAAGGACGTAGTTCGAACTAGGTTAAAGTATTACTGTGCGATCGTATAGAGATATGCCACTGATTCAAATAAATTCTGGACGATTGTTCAGTTGAGGGAATTTCTGGACAAACACAGAGATTTCGGTTTATCCAGAGTCGATCACAAGTTCGGTTATAAATTTGTTTTCGTCCGAGGAAGGGAAGTGGTGGAATCCGAAATCCTGGGTTAATCCTTTAATCCTCTGTTTGTCTGTTCAATCTGTGTTATTTCGTTTTGTCTCTGTTATTTCGATTTAATTCTGTTTGAACCAAAGAAAACCCCCCATTTTACTGTTACTGTTTTATTGCTGTTCGAATTGAACCGACTGTGAATTCGTTGGGAAACGACCCAGGTTACATTATACTGCAAATCCTTTTCTAATCTGGTTATTTTGGGAGATTACGGCAAATCTCTGTCACTACCTGAGATGGTTGCAGCGATGTGTTGGTTGATGGAAGGGTCAGTCCTTTCACCATATTGGTCAGAGATGAAACTTGAGCTGTGAGAGCAGTCATAGCATCCAGTTCATGTATCCCTGCAACAACTCAGGAGGATGTAGCTCTGTCTGCTTGCCATTGATGACTATTCATGGCCATGCGCTCCAGTAAGTTGTAGGCCTCTTCATAAGAATTCATTAAGATGGATCCTCCAGAAGAGGCGTCTACAATTGATCGTGTTTGTCCATTGAAACCTCTGTAAAATGTTTCTAACTAGACCCATTCGCACAGTCCATGATGTGGGCATCTTTTGAGGAGGTCTTTAAATCTGTCCCAGGCTTTGTAGGTAGATTCACCAGATTTTTGTTGGAAGTTGGTGATGTCCCATCTAAGTTGAGCGTTCTTAGTAGGTGGAAAAAATTTGAGCAAGAACTTACTTCCCAGGTCATTCCATGTAGTGATGGAATTAGCAGGTAGGTTGTTAAGCCACGTTCGAGCTTTGTCCCTTAGTGAGAATGTGAATAATTTAATCCGGACGGCATCAGGCGGTATTCCTGAGATGACAAAAGAATCACACACCTCCATTAATTACAAAGCTATTTGGTTAACCCACCACTATAATCTACTGAAACTTCCGTGTCCGATACATATGATGCTAACCATACTCCTTCCATATTCCTATGGCAACTTTCTAGTTAGATCTGCTTTACACAAAGGGTGTCATGGTTATGAGAGGTAGACCCATTCCTGAAGCCTACAATAATAGGTCAAGCCGTGCACGGGCTGCCTAGCAAACACTGTTTCTCAGAGGTCTAACCTCAACTCCTTCCCAGTAAGTCGATGCCACAAATCTAGCCCTTAGCTTGCACTAACCGACTAGTAATTAATGCAATGATAAGCAAACCAAATTTATTAAATTAAGAACTTGCAACTGGGTTCATTTAACACTTAAGAAATCATCCTCATCCAGCCATATGAAAATCAGTTCATGACTGACGAGGGAAACACAAAACAGATAATAACAGAATGACCTATGATCTAAATACTAAAATAAAAGAGGAAACGAAAGCTTGACGAAGTTGCGACGACATGGACGAAGCCCTATCACGTCACCACTCCACATCGTCTTCTCTCCGTCGTACTGTAAAGAAGGATGCTGGGTTGTCCTGGAAATCTCGTGCTTTGTGAAATCTCTCACTCTTCTCTTGAGTTTGCCGAATGTGGGATCTCGTTCTGGGCTCTCTGACTCCCTTAGGGTTGGCTCTGCTGTCTCTTTATATAATCAGGCTTTCTTGTGGCTCAAGTTACAGCGAGTTGGGCCTTTCCTAATCTGTCGAGATCTATCGTATCTCTCGATCCGAGTAGATTGCTTCTGCTCATCCTGCGGGATTCTTCAAATCTTTTAGTTTCGATCCTCCGCATATTCTATTCCGTTATGTCAGCAATCTACCTGTCGTTATCACCCTTTTCTTTTATTCCTGAAATGACTTAGATAAAAAGGTCAGAAAACATGCCGCATAGCATTGCGTCGTCTACTTTGCTATAGCTTTCGTGATGCCTTGCATTGCACTTCGAGTTAGGATTGCTATAGCATCGTATCAGCTTTGCTATACGTTCTTCCTTAAAAAACCATGTAATTTTCTCCTTTCTTAGCATATGTTTAGGATGTAAATGATTTCTATCCTTCAGTCCCTATATCATGAATATATGCCTTTTTGCTTGGATTGCTCGCAGTTAAGTTTATATTTACCATATAATTCAGTCATGAAAATATAGGAAAACATGGCATAATTTGTGCTCATCAATGTGGAACGAAGAGCATGCACTAACGTTTAGACAATGAGTAACTGATATAAAATGCCTAGGCATAAGCTGATAAATTAAATATCCCGAAGGAATATTCATGTGATACAATTATCCGGAACTTGTATAATTAAAACTTTTGACATAATAATTATACAATCTTAAATAAAACCTTAACTAGACTTGTGGCTCGGAGCTGAATACAGTTGATCATACCTATTGGCCAGGCCGGTGTTAGTTTGGTGGGAGTCTCCTTGTCTTTCACGGTGATTAATTATTGAAACTACAATGATCAAACATTTCTTAGTTTAAGCACTAATAGTATGAACTAACTTTATTGAATTCATGCCAAAAACCATGCTATGACGAACCTCTTCCGGCATTCGCTCTAATCGGCGCCTCTTTACGTGCTCGTTCTTCAATGCCTCTTCACAGCTTTGTCCATCAGTGCCTCTTCATAGCTTCGTCCATCAATGCCTCTTCACAACTCCGTCTACCGATGCCTCTTCATGGCTCTGTCTACCGGTGCCTTCTCAGATCCAGGTTTCTTTCATGAACCTTTAGTCAGGGCTGAGATTCAATACTCATTGGATCTCAGGTAATAGTTAACCTCTATATTAGATATAAACAATATATGATAGATATTCATTACATATCAGCATCAATCATACATAGCATATAGCAGATGTAAGGTTACAACAATACATAACACCCAACACATAGCATATGTAATGTTCACAATGTTTGCACACGCCCTGCGCCACCAATCCACGTGTCCTCAGTGCCAGGAAAACAACTATATGGCATTATCATAACTATAACCCGTACAAAGTTGAATGTATATAAACATGTGACCTAAACCCCATAACTTAGTCACGGTGTATGGCCTAAGACCTAGTCTTGCCCATGACTTCATGAATCATTCAATCATATATAATCATACAAGATATAGGTGTTAAAGTTACCAGTACGTGAATGTACCTTTCACTGCATAGTTACCAAAACGCCCGTCCTTTGAATTTGACTCCAGACTTCCCGGATCCTTTAATGGTGCCTTTGGATTATTTCCTTTTCTATGATATTATCATTAATATCATATTTCCTATAATAATATCAAAAAGGATATTTTCACCTATTTTGACATTTATACCCTTGGTGGATTTGCTATTCCACTTTTACCCCTTAATTTTGCTTAAAAACGAAATGCTGGATTTTCTGGACAGATTTTGCAGCAACTTTGGAAAATCACAATTAATTCTACGAAAATAATTTTTGAGTGCTTCAAAATTTCTCATAACCCTTGACATGCCTATTTTCAAGGAAAAATATTCCCAAAAGCTAGATTATCAAGAATCATTCCCAGGTTTTAAGTTTTCAAACATTGTTCAGATTTAAATCCAATAAACAAGGCCTATCTTCAAAAATTCATATCTCCTTGTCCAGAGATCAAAACGTTTCATATATTTAGAAAACCCTACATGTATACTTTATCCTGTAAAATTTCTTGATTTTATGAATTTATTTGATACATAAAATAATAGCCTCAATGTTCATTTGCTAGCACAGGATTTAAAATTGGAAATTCTACAATTTTCACAAATCTTGTTCCATTAATATCTAAAATTATTTCCCAACATGTTCTTACCTCATTCAACATATTAAATTCAATGGAGGCCTAAAAACAAGTATAAGAATTTATTCCCTAATTTTCTAGATTAAACCACAATTTTGCTAAGAACTAGCTCAAGAACTCGACTTAAGTTCTTGAAATCCTTCTTCCTTTCATGAATTTCGATCAGCTCTCCCTCTCTCTAGGATCAGCTGAGTTTGTGATGTTGGTGTGAAGAATTTAGGAAGGATGATGCCTCTATTTATAGGCAATGCTCCAAGGTCACAATGGTAAATTCTAAGTATTCCAAAACTTCTTCCTTCTTCTTCCACCATTAGATTAAATTCACTTTACAACATCAAATCTCCATCCGTCCATGTGGCTGTCGACATGCTCCTTCTCTTAACCATTTAATGAATGTTTTTAATTAACAAAATAACTAATAGATCAATTACCTAATTGGCTAGTTGCCAAATTTGACTTTTCAACTCTAACTTATCATCTTAAATACTTGGTTCATAATTCTCCACACATGTTCAGCTGAAAATGTGGACTTTTGGGGCAGATGTATTAAGCTAATTATCATCCTAAATAAAAGCTTAATTGCCCCATTATTACATGTGTCAATATAGGATTTGTTGGTTAGCTTATCATGATCATTTGTGCTTTATTATTCAAGCTTAATTATTTATTTTTGGCCCTTATATATTTCAAAATAATCAGCCCCTTTTGATGATCTTAATTTGCCACTAATCATCTCAAAGAATTATGCAACTAATCTCAATTAGTGCATGCTTATTTTGTTAAGGATAATTGTTAATAGATAACAATTAAACTAAGTGTTTCCCTATTCCCTTTTCTTGTCTTATGAGCATTTAAAATAGCTATTATTTCATGTGATTTTATGTCACACTCTATAGCTCCTAATATGTTGTCTCATTAATCAACCATTGGTTAATTAATTCCAAAGTGAACTTTGGACAAAAATATAATCAATAGATTATATTTCTTTAAGACACATATTCACCTTTGTATTTTGCTAATTTATTTACTAAAATACAATATTTACATGAATTATGAAAATTACGGTATTACGGTTACGCTTCAAGCACTACCAATAGAAACCATTGCATTGCATGTTTCTTTTGTCTACAAGTAACAAGATTTCCCCATACCATATCACAATATCCTAATGTGGATCTCCTATCAGGTAAGGAGCCTGCATGGTTTGCATATATGTAGATGATAATTTCTTGTGAGGTGCCCTTTTCGAACAATAATCCACAGCGTAGGATCATCTTCAAGTAGTGTAGTATTCAATACACAACATTCATGTATTCTTCGTAGGGTTCATTTGTAAACCGACTAACTACACCAGCAACATAGCTTATGTCTGGGCGAGTATGAGAAAGATATAGGAGTTTTTCTGCCATGCTCTTATTATGCCTATATGCATCAACTGGTACTCACTTCTTTTTTTGGCTTCAACTTCTTCTTAACCTTCTTTTCATCTGAAGCGTCTTCCTCCTTTTCCTCTTTATTATCTAGTTTACACACAGGTTCTATAGGTGTATCTACTGGTTTGGCACCCAACATCCCGGTTTCTTTCAGAAGGTCCAAGGTGTATTTTCTTTGTGACATAGATTCCATCTTTATACCATGCTGCCTCCATGCCTGAAAAATATATGAGCCCTCCTAATTCTTTTACTTCAAACTTCATCTCAAGAGACTTTTTGAGCTTGGTTATTTCTAAGGCATCATCACATGTCAGAATAATATCATCAACACATACTATTAATATAGCCACTTTACCTTACGAATGTTTGACAAACAATGTGTGATATGCTTGAGTTTAAACAAACCCTACTTTCTTCATAGCTTTAGTGAATCTTTCAAACCATGCCCTAAATGATTGCTTCAAACAATGGAGAGATTTATAGTCTACATGCCATGGCAGGACCTCTTCTTCTAGATTACCATTAACAAAGGCGTTCTTCACATCGAGTTGATGGAGCAGCCGATCTAGTTTTTTTGCTAGAGATAATAGCATTCTTATGGCATTCAAAGCCCAAAGAAAATGTCTCTTGGTAGTCATTACCATAGGTTTGAGAGTAATCTTTTGCTACTAATCGTGCTTTCTATCTCATGATTGTTCCGTTTGGTAGTTTTGTAATTTTCCAAGTTAGATTCTTATGTAGTTCCCTAAGCTCTTCTACAATTGCTTCTCTCTAGTGTGAATCACCTAATGCTATTCCTCAAAGTTTTTTAGTAATCCATCATCATCTAGTTTTGTAACAAAGCTCTATATGGAGGATGACAATCTATCATATGATACAAAATGGCTTATAGGATATTGAGTGCACTTTCTCACCCTTTTGCTCAAGGCGATTGGCCGTCCAAAATCATCATAATATGAAGTTAGTGTTGAAGACTGATATTGCTCGGTATTGGTAGGCTCTTAGGGTGTTGAATTTGATTCACCTCATTCCTTGAGTTGAAATTCTCTCCCTCTGTATGTGAATTAGATCTATCATATCCAAGTTCTTCACCACTTTATCTTATTTTTTCACCACTTTGAGATTCTGACCCAACTTCTATTTATGTTTCCTATAAAGTGTCTTGGTTTGGTTCAAGTTAAGGTTTAGAAGTATGGATGTTTAATTCTGGAATGGTTGGGTTAGGTGTATGATTGTATTGTGTATTTCTCAAATTTGTTGAAAACTCCCATTTTGCACCTATCTATCCCTTAATGTGTGTTTTAAGGTAGAAGCTTTGCTATTCCAAGAAACTAATATTCATAGTGACAAAAAGCCTTTTTTAGAGAGGGAGAGTAACATTTATATATAAACCTTCTTTGTGCTTGAATATCCTAGGAAAATACACTTAAGAGCATGAGGATCATGCCACTAGCTAGTACATAGGCAATACAACCACATATCTTATTTAGACGGTGGTTGAGAATGTGTGAAGTAGGTTGTGCTTCATATAGTAGTTGAATTGGGGTTTTGGGATTTATTGTTTTGGAAGGTAATTGGTTCATAACATAGTTTGCTGTAAGAATTGCTTCCCCAAATAGAATGTGGTCACATTATGGGTTAGCATTATCGCTCTTGTAACTTCCAAAAGATGAAGGTTTTTTTCTTTCAGTATTGTCATTTTGCTAGGGTGTATTGATACAAATAGTTTGGTGGATAATACCTTGTTTCTTTAGGTAGTTGTGGAGAGCGGAGGTCATATATTCAATGTCATTGTCACTGCGTAGTACCTTGATGGAGGTATTAAATTGATTTTGAATCATTCTATGGAAAGTGAGGAAGGTTTGGGTTAATTCAAATTTAATTCCTCTACGAGAGAAATACCTGGGTTACACGTTTGTGATCATTAATGAATGTGACAAGCCACTTGGTGTGGTTGAGATTTAGAATTTTTCACAGACCCCCAGAGATAACTATGTATCAGTTTTAAGGGTTTTGAAGGTTGGTGATAGTGTGGTGGATAGACACGCTTGGGCTATGTTTGGTTTGAAGGGAGGAGAGGGAGGGGAGCTCCCCTCCCTAGGTGAGAAGTCAAATATAACCCTCATTTGCATTGTTTTTCGTACAAATATTTCACATCAAGGTCATATATGTCTTTTCACACTAAGGAGGAGAGCTCCCTCCCTCCCCTCCCTTCAAACCAAACATAGCCTTGGGGTGTCTTGCTAATTGGCATATTTCACATGGAATAAAAATAAAATTTTTGTTCATTAAGTTAGAAACAACTTCTTCAAATATTTTTTACCTCAAATTGACCAAATTGCCCATGAAAAACTTTCAATATTCCAAAAATACACTCTCAACCAAAAAAAAAAAAAAAAAAAACTCTCTCCCAGGTCCCTAATTATAAGACAACATTATTTTTTTTTGTTAATTTTTTCCTAAAATACCTCTATTGATATGAATGAGGGATTTTGTGAAATCAATAAGGTAATTGAAGTGTAAAATATATAATGGTATTTTAGGAAAATGAGTAAAATGAACTAATTTAACATCTATCCTTAATCCCTCAAAAATCGGTTAAATATGTCATATAATTAGGACTTGTTCTGGTGTAGAACATAGATGTCTAGCCAGTGGGCTAGTACTTTGATCTGGGATCGATGGGCTCTACCTGAATATCTATGGAGGAGATATCCGGGAGAGCATGGGATCACTGTGCACGAATCAGGCTCTCGCCAAAGGGGGTGGTGTGTGCGCACAGTGTGACTGAAAGTAAATAGTATTGAGTTAGAACGTGTGCACCTTAGGATTTGGTCTCTGTATTCATAGAGTCTACTATAGGCAGGATATCTCGGCCCTACGTGATCCTTGGTGCGAGTATCTGGGCGAGTATCTGATGGAGATATCGGTCTGGATACTCCTATATTGTTGCTGGATAAGACCTCCCTATAATGTAGGATCTCCTTCTATTATAGGTGAGCCCTGATATTCTGTATATCCTTAGTTGGGCCATCACGACGTTGGGCCTTAGTATAGATCCGTAACAGTTGCCCCCAACTCGGTAGGTTAGGCTTTTGAGCTGCCGAGATGTACTTTCCCCCAGTCGGCTTTACTAGCCGATCTTCGCGGGCCGGTGTGACTTACCTTAAAGATCCGGGGTCTTGTCTCAAAGACCCCGAGCAGTACCAAATTGTTTCGTTCACCGCGGTTTGCAATGTCTTCTGCCCAAAGATCCGAGGCAGAGCCTCAAGGATCCGAGGTAACATTTCAAGACTTGCGCGTCCGAGGTGGTATCATGGAACGTGAAGGTCCGAGGTGTTCCTTTGGCTGAACGCATCCAAGGAGATATGTGAGTGTTCGTCTGTCCGAGCTAATTGCTGATGGCTTCGCATTCTTTCGAGGTGAGGACCTCTCTGCATTCGCCATCATTACCCTTTTTACACCTGGCTTCCCAAGATTGGCGAGAAGCTATCACCGCCATGCCTAGCCCTACACTGAGATTCGTGTGCATTTAATGCTCCCACTACGCACAATATGCTTCTTCTATTGTCAGGGTGAAAAGACTCTTTTGCCCCCGACGTTTCGACATCTCCCGGCATATGAGATTACACTTTGCATATGATTCATATTTCCCTCCAATTCTCTTCTTCATTGCTCCTGCTCTTTCTCTCTGGTTTTCTGTTATCTTTGCCTTTCCCTGCAACAAACGTCCTTGCACTGCCTACAGATTTGTGGCTCCGTACTCCTTCAATCTTTATTAATCCAGGTATACACCTCATCTCCCACTATTCTTCTGGTGTAATTCTGAAGTTTGGCTGTTCTGTGTGATACTTGAATCATATTTTTGGGACTTTCTGGGTAGGTTTCATAAGAGTTTTATGGGTTAGTTCTTGAGTTCATGCCTCCCTTCTAGTGCATCCTTATACGCGGAAATACCTCTCTGAAATACCTTTATTTAGCCTTCCTGGCGATAATGGATAGGATTACCCGCTTACCCCCTTCGAACCAGCCACTAACTCCAGAAGAAGAAGAAGCCTTGCATGCCCGTTTCCCTCATGCTAGTTATTGGATCCTTGGTTCTCCACTCACGGAGGAGCAAAATTCGTCCGCTATGCTCCGGGGTGGGTCTGGTCGAAGGAGCACAACTGAGTCTAGATCTGCCGTCGTTAGGGCTCGTGTCAGGGTTCGGGCCGAGGCCAAGGTCTTCTCAGCATAGCCTCTTAACTTCTATGAGGCACCCCCTCATGCCCATTTGGAAACCCTTCCCAAAGGATACCTCGGCCCCTGTTGGGATTGTGTTGCTTCCAGCTCTTATCATATTGCGAACGGTGAAGATTCCATGGCTAACGCTATCCTAGGTTTCTGCCGTCATTGGCAATCCTCCATTCCTAGCCCGTATTTTGGAAGTCTATGTCCACCGAGTCCGCCTATTCCTCTATCTCCACGTGATAACATGCATGTGTCAGGTATTCCGACATTTGCTAATCTTTGTATTTTTTACTTTGTTTTTAGGTAAATGGCCTCGGAATCTTCTCCCCACATCATTCTGTTCGAAGCCGGGGAGTCAAATTCTTCTAGTCCTCCCGAGGCCTTGTGTAAGACATACAAATGGGTGGCTTAGGAGGTTTTAAAAACTCACTCATTGATGTCTGAAGTCGATATTGCTCGGATGGCAATATCAAACTTGGTTGGGTGCCGTATCAACCCTCCTGATGACGAAGAGCCTATTTGCTCTACTCGTGAAGAAGGGTGTACAAATTTCTTCTTCTTTTACCGTGACTGCATGACCCGGCTCGGTGTTCGCTTCCCATTCACCGAGTTCTAGATCTCCACCCTGAATCACCTTAATCTTGCACCCTCGCAGCTTCATCCTAACGGATGGGCTTACTTAGTAGCTTTCGAGCATTTGTGTACCTCCTTCCCCCAGCCTATTCCTTGCACATCCACCTTCTTTTTCTACTACTTTTGCCCCTTCACTCCCCGTTCTTCCAAAGAGGACGAGAAATTGAAAGGGTTGACTTCCCTTCGCGTTGATTCGGATAGGAAACTCATGACTGCGTTCTCAGACTCTTTCAAGCATTTCAAGAACACTTTCTTTAAAGTCGTTGCTAAGCCTGGAGAGCAACCTTGGTTTTTAAAGGGGGCCAAGGCTAAATGGATTTGGAGTGGAGGTTCCCCCTATACTGGACCGAGGATCATCACACCTTAGGTTCCTCCTCTTCGTACTAGGTCGCATCGGATGATTTCTGGTGGAGGAGGTCCCCTCCATCAATTGATTGACTACTTTTTTCAAGGCGCATGGCGTCAAAAGCGCGGCCTTTTTCATTACTGGGCCTGGTGCCAAGCCGGGGCCTGCGGATTGTATGGTCCCTCTGTTTATTGATTCTCCAGACTTGTGTATACTTTTATCTTGTTTCGCTTTATCCATGCTTTCAGCTAAGTAGCATAAGTTGTAGTTTGTCTCCTTTGTTTTTGTAGCTCAGGATATGTCGAAGCTACCCAAGTATTTCTCCCATGTGAACTCGGACGTGGCTGTGCCGAGTAGGCAGAGCAAGAGCGTGCTGCCTCGGATGCCGGGGTTGGTAAAACCAAGGCGGCTTCTGGTTCTGGGAGGACCAAGAAAACAAAGGCCTCAAAAGCCCAAGGAACTACTCGCTTTGCCCCAGCTGGGTCGTCACTAGGGCCCATCGTGCTTGGCTTGAAAGGGAAGGAAGTTGCTGCCTCTGGATCCTAGACAGCTCCTCCACCTCCGTCCCGGACTTCTGTTGCTCCTCCCCCAGTTCACAAGATTGCCCGCGGCCTCGCGTGGGAGAAAGGGGTGATGGAAGAGCTTGACGTCGCGTTCCTTCCTCCATGTCAGTTCATGAATTGCCTGCCTCTATCCTCCATAGACGAGACTTTGGTCCACGATGCCTAGAAGTATCTATGAAAATCAATTGGATTGCACCGTGGCATGGCCGCTTCACCCGAAGGGCAAATACATCGGGGCCGAGGGTGAGATCCGGCATCTAAAGCTGGCCCAAGAGGAGGCCGAGGTGAGGAAGAGGACGATGGAAGAGGAGCTCGAGATTGCCAAGGCCAGCGCTGGGAAATTGACCGAGGAGCTTCTGCTCAGCAAAGAGGCTTTGGAGAAGATGACCTCGAAGTGTGCCCGCCTGCAGGAGGCTCTTGCCAAGAGTCTGGATGCTGTTAAGGTCCTGCAAGAACAACACGCTGATCTTACCTCTGAGTTGAGCACGACCAAGGACGCCCTTGCCGTGGAGCAACAAACTCACTTGGACTGCGTTGAGTCGCTGAAAGAGGCTGCCGCGGATTGTTTCAAGATGGCCTTGGCGCAAATCCAATATCTGAATCCAACTGTGTCTTTGAACCTCGCTGGATATGACTACCGAGCCTATATTAAGGACGGTGTCCTGGTCCCACTTCCTCCCTCTCCCAAAGATGACTCCCTGTCCTTGGGGGGCAAAGAGCAAGAAAAGGAAGTCGGTGATGAGGATCAAGTCGGCAGCGAAGCACTGTTCGGGGTGATGATGCCGGGGTAGGAGCTTTCGACGCCATTCCCTCCATCGAGGTGGTTCCCTCGGGCAATGCTGTCCCTCCGAGCTGAGAGTCGGGGTTTTAGCTTTTTAGATTTCTTTTTTGTCGAGCGGTAATGCCCTTTAGACTTGCTTTCCCCGGTGTTTGTGCCGGTTGTATATTTTCCTTCTGACAATTTCTGATAATTTTATCAATTTTTTGCCATTTTTTATTGTTTTTGAATTCTAAGCTAAGTTAGATATTCTTAGACCGGGCCAGGGTCTTTGATTATGCAGATCTATGTTTTCTTGCAGGCTTGATGCCTAGGAATCAGTGGTAGGGTTTTCTTTTTACACCACAAAGGGTGTTAATTTAAACCGCGTAGGGTTTTCATTTTAACCGCACTACCGAGTTCCGGAGCCGTTGGCCGGGATGATAACCAGGATAAGGGCAAACTATCACATGTCCAGCCGTGGTGTTTGAAACTCAACGCTTAAATATTTTGACCTGATCAGGGTCGAGATGACAATTCATCTTCTTATCGAGGTCGAGCTTTGACGCATCGATTTCGTGAAGGTAATGGCAGTTTCACGGTGCTCTAAACCTAGGCTCGTAGGCCCTAGAGTAAGCCATCTAGATGAGTTATCTTTGGTACCAGGTTTAGGGACCTCGATGTAATGCTTAAGCTATCGATAGTCTGTACTGCGAACTTCCACTGAGGAATTCTTCATTAAAACGAGAATTGGCTCCCAAGAGCTAACAATGTCACATAATGAAATTTAAAATGGACAAAATTTTAAATAATTGAAATATAAATACTGAAATGAAGAGAATAATTGAGCTCAAACATGACGTGTTTTGAGGTGGTACGAGTGCCAAGCCGAGATCTAACTATAGTAGATTTTTAGCTTGTCGGCGTTCCAAGTTCTTTTGATTGGTTTCCTTCCTAGGGTTTCGAGTATATATGCACCATTGTCCAGCTTCTCTTTAACCCGGTAAGGATCCTCCCAATTTGCAGCCATTTTGCCATCTCTAGCGTTTTTATTTTCGATGTCTGCATGTCAAAGTACTAGGTTGCCCCGGTTGAAAGCACGGGGTCTGACCTTTCGATTATACTTGGCTGCGAGTAGCTGCTTGGCGGCTAGTTCTCGGCAGTGTGCTGCGACTCTGACCTCGTCGATCAGGTCCAACTCTGTTCTTAATGCGTCATCATTTGACCCCTCTCCCTCTTGGAGAGCTTTGATCTTCCTCCACGACGGCTATCCTATCTCGACCGGAATCATTGCCTCGCATCCATAAGTCAATCGGAAAGGGGTTTCCTGGGTTGAGGTCTGCATGCTTGTCCTATATCCCCACAGGACATTTAGAGTTGTTCGACCCAGTTAGATTCTGCGTCTTGCATCCGCTTCTTTAAGCCGTCGAGAATGATCTTGTTGGCTACCTCGGCCTAGCCATTAGACTGTGGATGCTCCACCGAGCAAAGTGCTTCTTAATGTTGAGGTCCGATATCATGTCCTGGAACCCTTTATCCATAAATTGCGTTCCATTGTCCGTGACTACCTCGCCTGGTATGCCAAAGCGGGAGACAATATTATGGCGAAAGAACCTGCGTATGTGTGCCGAGGTTATTGTTGTTAAAGGATCGGCTTTGATCCACTTCGTGAAGTAATCTACCGCTACGATGAGCCACTTAAATTTCCTGGGGGCTGCCTTAAAGGGCCCGAGGAGGTCCATCCCCCATTTGTAAAGGGCCAAGGGGCCGAGATGCCTTTCAGCTCCGTTGGCGGTGACCAGATAATTTTGGCATGTTTCTGACAGCTCTCACATCTTCTGACGGCTTCCTTTGAGTCTGCTATCATGGTTGGCCAGAAGTAGCCGGCACGCAGAACTTTCCTGGCTAGAGCTTTACCCCCCATGTGGCGGCCGTTGATGCCTTCATGCACCTCGACCAACACATATTTGGCTTCGGATGGACCTAAGCATCACATCATTGGAGAGTGTAAGCCTTTTCGGTATAGTTGATCATCAACCATTGTGTAGATGGCGGCCTCTCGGATCAATTTTTTGGCTTCGATGGAATCAGTTGGAATAATGCCTCTCTCTAGATAGTCCTCGATTTGTTTTCTCCAATCTGTGGAGGCTGAGATGGTCATGATGCAGCTCGGCTCTGTGAGGTTTTACTGGATCACGCCCTATTGTTGCTCGGCCCTTTCGTACTTTCCAGGTTCGAGAGGATGTCAGCTCTAGTGTTTTCTTCCCTTGGAATATGAGTCACTGTCACCTCTTCGAAATCGGCCATGGCCTCCTTAGCTTTGTTCAGATATTTAGCCAAAAGTGGACCTTTAGTCTGGTAGGAACCTTCAACCTGTACTGATACGAGTTGTGAGTTGGTGAAAACTTTTACTTTTTCGGCTCCATGTTCCCTGGCCTGTAACAGTCCAGCTAGTAACGCTTTGTACTCGGCTGGTTGTTCGAGGTTGGGAATTTTAGTTGAAGGGAATGCTCAATTGCAATCCCCTCTGGGCTCTCGACTATGATTCCTGCCCCGCTTTCTTTTGCGTTTGACGAACCGTCGACGTAACCTTCCAAACTTCATCTTCTCCTGTATCTCTTTTATCTGCCGAGGTGAGCTCTCTCACAAAATCTGCTAATGCCTAAGATTTGATGGCACGTCGAGCTTTGAAAGTGATGTCGAACTCGGATAGTTCTATTGCCCAACTGGTCATTCTTCCGGCTAGATCCATCTTGTGCAATACTTGGCGGATGGGTTGACTAGTGTACCACTATCCGGTGTCCCTGGAAGTACGGCCGAAGTCTCCTCGCCGTTGTTAGTAAAGCGAACGCCAATTTTTCAAGCTTCTGGTATCGTAGTTCCGAGCTCTATAACGCCTTACTTACAAAATAGATTGGGGCCTGCCCGGCCTCGGTCTCTCTAACCAAGGTCACGCTCACCGCCTCTTCTCCTATTGACAGGTAAAGAAACAGAGACTCACCAGGCTCCGGTTTTGATAGAACTGGGGGAGTTCCTAAACACTGCTTGATTTTTTCAAATGCTACCTCACAATCCGTATTCCATCCTCCCCCGTTTTCCTTTTTTTAACAACAAGAAAGGGAGCGCATTCTCGCTCTCGGTAAAAATCTAGTGAGGGCGGCCCGGCCGACCCGCTTAGTTGTTGGACTTCCTTCTTGGTCCTCAGGACTTGCATGTCCAAGACTGCCTTACATTTATCAGGATTCGCCTCGATTCCGTGGTTGGTCAACATAAAACCTAGGAACTTCCCGGCTGGAACTCCAAAAGCACATTTAGCCGGGTTTAACCTGATCCGGTATCTTCTTAACTTCTCAAAACTTTGTTCCAAGTCCCGGATATGGTCTTCCAGGTCTCTTAACTTCACAATCATGTCATCGATGTATACTTCTATGTTTCGCCTGATCTGGTCTTCAAAGACTTTGTTCATCATTCGCTGATAGGTAGCCCCGGCGTTCTTTAATCCGAAAGGCATAACGTCATAATAGTAGTTGGCCTTGTCGGTTATGAAGGCCATCTTCTCCTGATCGTCGGGGTGCATGGCTATTTGATTGTAACCAGAGTAGGCGTCCATGAAGGACAGCAACTGAAAGCCGGCGGAGTTGTCCACCAACTGGTCTATGTTAGGCATTGGGTAGGAATATTTCGGGCAAGCCTTGTTCAAGCTGGTGTAGTCCATACATACCCTCCATTTCCCATTTGGCTTTAAAACCATAACCACGTTAGAGAGCCGCGTGGTGTATTATATTTCTCTGATGAACCAGGCTTCCAATAATTCCTTAACGTGCTTTTCAAGAGCTTTCTGTCTATCGGCTCCGATGTTTCTCTTCTTCTGCGCCATTGGTGTTGACCCCGGCCGAATGGCTAATTTGTGACAACAGAAGTCAGGGTCAATCCCAGGTATCTCGGATGATGTCCAGGCGAAGACATCTTGGTCATTTCTCAAGAACTCCATCAATCGGGCTTTCAGGTTCAGATTCATTGCTCCTCCAATTTTGGTAGTTTTCGAGGGATCCCTCCCTAGGACCAACTCTTCTAACTCGCCTTCTGGTTCTGGACGTGGGACCTAGGGCTCGTCTTTGAGGTCGAGCTCTATCATGCTTAATGGGCGTCGGGACGTGCTATCCTTTTCAAGTTCCTCTGATCGTTTGCCCCTTCGGATCTGAGGTGGCGATGACGGTCTGCCTTCGCCCTCCCGCACAATCTCGAAATAACACTGCCGAGATTCCTTCTGGTCCCCGGTAACAACTACCACTTGGTTCTTGTTGTTCACCATCTTTAGCTTTTGATGCTTCGTCGACACTAACATGTCCCAATTATGTATGCTCGGTCTTCCCAGGATGATATTATAGGAAGAAGGGAAATCGACGACTATGAATCTTACCTGTTCTGATTTGAACGCTTCTTTTGTTCCTAATGTTAACCTGAGGTCAATATAACCTTTGGGAGGTGAATGCTCTCCGGTGAATCCTATAAGGGTTGTTTTGCAAGGCTTCAAATCCTCCACGTCCATGCTCATCCTCTTGTATGCATCCCAGCTAATGATGTCGACTGAGCTCCCTGCATCTACAAAAATCCTCTTAACCCAGCAATGTACCAGGGTTCCTGTGATTACTAAACCATCCTGATGCCTCGGAACTACATCGTTCAACTCTTCATTAGTAAAGACTAAGGGTGGAGGTGTCGGTTTTGTTGGGTCATCCTTGAATTTTGGGAGATCTTTTACAGAGAGGATTTCTCTCGGGTACTTCTTGCACTGGCTTACTGTATCTCCTCCCCCATCGAAGCCTCCGCTAACTA
The DNA here is from genome assembly GCA_019022655.1 of Acacia acuminata. Classification (NCBI taxonomy): domain Eukaryota; kingdom Viridiplantae; phylum Streptophyta; class Magnoliopsida; order Fabales; family Fabaceae; genus Acacia; species Acacia acuminata. Next base: position 127,084 of record JAFJYI010000195.1, on the reverse strand, counting down.
CATCGCAGTGGAAATCGGCTTCTGGGAACTCGGCATCCTCACTAGTTGGCCTTCATGTTTTCTCACCTTTCGTTGGGTTTGTGGCCAGACTCCTACTTCAGCTGCCTTGTTTGTGCTTGCCATTTTTCTTCCCTTGAGTTTTTATGACGTATTGGCGTAATCTTCCTTCTCTAACGAACTTCTCAATGGCGTTGCGGAGTTCATAGCATTGATCCGTAGTGTGTCCTGGTTCGTCATGAAACGCACAAAACTTGAATTGGTCTGTAGTGGGTCAGTTTCGGAGAGGCCGAGGTCTCTCAACCCTTTTCATCTCGATCTGAGCTACCTCTTTCCAAATCTGTGAGCGAGAGACGTTCAAAGGGGCGTAGCTGTCATACCTAGTCTTTCCTTCAGACCTATCCCCCTGAGCTCGAGTATCCCTGTTGCACCTGCGGGAGTCTTCTTTTTGCTTGTTGGTCTTATCTTTCTCGTCCGATGACGTATTTCTCCGCTTCTCGGTTCCAACATCGTTGGCTATCTCCATCTGTTCCACGTCCAAGTACTGCTTCGCTCTGGTATGGAATTCCGTGAGTGTATAGACTCGGTTCTTACAAACATTCTTTGTCAATCGAGACAAGGGATCCAGTCCATCTATGAGGCAGTGCACATGGACCTCTTCCGGGAGTGAGCGTACTTGCAATGCCACCTCCTTGAATCGATCCAAATATTTTTGGAGCGTCTCTCCTTTCTTCTGCTTAATTTTACTCAGAGTAAACTAAGACTTCGGCTGCTTCTTATTCGTAGTGAAGTTCAACTCGAACTTTCATCCGAGGTCTTCAAAGTTATACACAGAGTCTGTTGGTAGGGTATGGAGCCATTTTTGGGCAGGTCCAGTTAACGTTGCTGTGAAGAGCCTTGAGATGACCGGGCTCTTAATTAGCCACACAAACATGAGCAGCTCGAACGTATCAAGGTGACTGCGGGGTCCTGGGTCCCGTCATACTTCGGGAGGTCGGCCAAATCAAAATTCTTTGGGTATGGCGCACTAGCGATTTCCTCGAAGAAGGGGCTTTTGTTGAGTTCCGTTAAATACTTCATTCTATATTCTTTGGGAGAACTTTGAGGCTGGGCTGTTCTCCGAGTATCTTGGTCTTCATCGTTTGAGATCTTTTCCAGGCGTAGTTTCTTTAATGTCGAGGACGATTGCCGAGCTTGTCTCTAACCTGTCCCTTGAATAATTCTATAAGCCTCCCGCCGTAATGACCTCGGTTCTTCACTGTGAGATGGATCACTGACGTCGAGTGTCGTTTTTTCTTTCTTGCCACGTGAGCAATCGCAACCTTTTGAGTGTGCTAATGGTTCGACTTGTCTGAATCGGTCTTCCATCATCTGCTGTATTACTCTGAGATCTTCCTGACGCTGGAGGTTATTGCGCTTTTCATTGGTCTCCATCTCGCCTCGATTGACTCCCGTGTTTTTTTTTTTGTAGGAGGGCAACATCTGGATTTGGAGCCGAGGTCCCTTTCGCTGCCACGTCATGCGTTTCGGCGACAACAGGAGGGGAGGATGCTGTGTCAGAAACGTTACCCTCCGAGATGTCCTCGTGCTGCGGCTGCTCCATAGCTTGATGGTGTTGACTTGCCTCGGCTTGTTGTGGATTTCCAGGCTAAGGGTTCCGACTGCTGCTTCTGGTGCGAGCCATCGTGGTCACGGGGATCGAAATTTAACGTCCCCACGGTCGGGCTAATGTTCTGGTGTTGAACACAGATGTCTAGCTAGTGGGCTAGTACTTTGATCTGGGATCGATGGGCTCTGCCTGAATATCTATGGAGGAGATATCCGGGAGAGCGTGAGATCACTGTGCACGAATCAGGCTCTCACCAAAGGGAGTGGTGTATGTGCACAGTGTGACTGAAAGTGAATAGTATTGAGTTAGAATGTGTGCACCTTAGGATTTGGTCTCTGTATTTATAGAGTCTACCGTAGGCAGGATATCTCAGCCCTACGTGATCCTTGGTGCGAGTATCTAGGCTAGTATCTGATGGAGATATCGGTCTGGATACTCCTATTTGTTGCTGGATAAGACCTGCCTATAATGTAGGATCTCCCTCTATTATAGGTGAGCCCTGATATTCAGTATATCCTTAGTTGGGCCATCTCGACGTTGGGCCTTAGTATAGATCCGTAACAAGATTGAAGGAAGTATTCTTCCAATTAATGGTAATCTAATCAATATCCTTCCTTCCCTCCCATCCCCTTCCCTCAAACCAAACCCTCTACTTGTGTGTGGGTTAGGGTGGGAGACCATTGTAGTCCAAATAACAATATTAGGTGCAATATGGTTCAAATCTTAGGTCTTGACAAATTTGAGGTCCATTTAATTAATGCAGAAAAATTACATAAATATACCGGACTTTATTTACAAATTATTCTAGTAAATTTACAAAAATATAGCCATGTCTTTTAGAGTAGCGCTAATTTCTCATGAATGTGAGAAGACCACTTCGTCCTCTTCAACTTCAAAGTAAATTACCAAATTCCAGTTGTAAAAATATGTGATGTGAAATTTCTTATTTTTTGTCGGATTTCATACTTATGGAAGGTCTGTAGGTATTTTAAATTTAATTTGAACATCTTGTAAGATTCATTCCCTTCTAGAATTGAGTCCACGTACCACTACACGTTCATTTCTCCCCCACCATACGTTATTTATTCCATTTCAGATCTCATACTAGCTATCTCCAGTTTTTAATATAAGAGTTAATTGATTAATTTTAATAGATTAAGGTAGTTATATTAGTTATTAATGTCATTTTTCATCATAACTACACTTAACTCCTTAATATGTGTAATTAATATACATATTTTGGAAAAATTATAAATTTAGCAAACAAATTTGATTGAGATTTTATACTACCTCTGATCCTAATTCTATGACATATTTAATCGATTTTGAAGAGATTAAAGATATGAGTTAAATTAGTTCATTTTACTCATTTTCCTAAATTTTGCTTATATAAATTTTACACTTCAATTACCTTATTGATTTAATATAATCCCTCATTTATATCAATATAAGTATTTTAGGAAGAAATTGACAAACATTAGAATGTTGTCCTATAATTAGGACTAAAACAAACTCTCAAATATTATTTTATAATTAAGACCAAAATAAACTCTTAAATATTATCTTATAATTAGGATCAAAAGAAGCATTTAATTTCAAATTCAGTTTCCAACTAACTTTATTTTATACTAATAATATCTGGGAGGAGTATTTTGTTAGGTGGGATTCCGATACTTTTGATGGGTTATTCACGGGGAGTTTGTGAGTTGCGCTTGTGCCTTCAAACCAACAAGGCCTTTTGGTATTGTCACATGTGGACAACACTTTCCGGTGAAATTTTATATATGATGGCCCTCCATTCAGGTTCAACATGTCCACCAGGTGATTATTATTGTTATATATGATTGGATGTTTTCTTTTCCCTAATAATGGATTGGGGCTAGGGAAAAAGACAGATTTTTTAAATAAAAAAAAATTCAACCAGCTTTAACACATTATTCTGAGGCTGTTTGGGCCACTTGGGATATGCCAATCTCTAGAATGCCGTTTTGGGCTAAGCAAAATTATCATACAAAAAACAAAGATTTTATCATAAAAAAAAAAAAAAAAAACATTTTAAGGATATATTATGAGTATATATAGTCTTCCATTATTTGTTATCTCTGGTATGATTTTTTTTTTTTTTTTTTTTTGGTTGGGCGGGCCGGGGGGGGGGTATCGTTATGTTCTTTGGTTTGATCATTGCTTCTCTTTCTTTTTACCCAATTATGACTTTTTTTTCTCAGTGCTACTTGTATTGTGAAAATTATTATAAATAAACTAGAAAACTTTTTTCACTTCACATGCTAAAACCTATTACTACTTGTGTAACAAACTATAACTTCCTCTTTCTTCCTTCTTAGCCTAACTTATGTAACTATCTCATTATTTCATTCTCTTCTAAGATTTTTTTTTTTTTTTGGGGCCATCTTAAACAACAATAGTTTTAGGGTTAAGTATGAATTTTGTCCTTGAAGTACACGTCCGGGAGCAATATTGCCCCGAAAGTTTTTTTAGAAGTAATGTTGCTCTGGAAGTCTAAAAACATAGCAATGTTGCCCCTCTATTAATAACCCTAACGGTCAAACGTTAGCTGATTGCATTATGCTGGCATGGATTCTCTATGTGGCATTTTTGTCACTTTTTAAGTAGCAATTTTACCCTAGAAGTAAACTCTCAGGATCAATTTTGCCCTGACGTTTTTTTTTGAGTAAATACTATTTTTGGTCCCTGATAAAAAACACGGACCCCATTTTGGTCATTTACAAAAAAATCGACCATTATTCGTCCTTTTTAAGGGACTGAAAATCAACTTTTGGAAATTTGTGAGGGATTAAAATGTCCATCAATCGACCCTTATTCGTCCTTTTTATGGACTAAACATGACCTTTTTTTTGTAAGGGACCAAAATGGGGATCGCGTTTTTTGTCAGGGACCAGAAAGGGTATTTACTCTTTTTTTTGGGTCTCAATGTTGCCCTTAAAGTCTAAAAACGCATGATATAATTAAATAACTTATTTAGCTTTCTTAATCTCTATAAAAAATGTCAATCCGGTCATATAATTAGGACTAGAGGTAGTATAATTAAGTAACTTATTTAGTTTTCTTAATTTCTTTTAAAAAAAAAAGTCAACTCAGTCTTATAATTATAATCATGACAGAGGGAGTACGAGTGGCAATTATTATTATTATTATTATTTTAAAAAGTAAACATGGCCTACTCCTTCCCCTATAGTGTCCTTCATTGCGTGGCATTTCCCAATCAAACAATAATCACTCGCCTGCGGAATTTGTCCAGAAAAAATGTTTCGAACAAATCAAACAAAAAAAAGAACGAATTTGTCCGAACAGAAGATCAAACGAGTACGTCGCAGGCAGTTTAAATGAATTTTTCCAAACAATAATCACTCGCTTGTGGAATTATCTATGCAAACAATTAACAAACCTCTCATGCATTGTAAGTAGAGATGACTGAGAGAATAAAACTTACTAAAAGTGTCAAATACAATTAATTATGGCATTAATGGAGGGACAATATTGGTACGTTTTTAGATTTTCGTGGCAACATTGAGACAAAAATAAACTGTTAGGGCAAAATTGCTCCTAGGTATGTAATTCCAAGGCAAAATTGTTACTTAATCCAAAAAATGAGAAAGAAGCCACGTAGACAATCCACGTCAGTATAATGCGGTCAACTAATATTTGACCGTTATGGCTGTTAACCGAGGGGCAATATTGCTATGTTTTTATACTTTTGGGGCAACATTGCTCCTAACAAAACTTCTAAGGTAACATTACTCCTAGACGTGTACTTTAAAGGTAAAATTGATACTTAGCCTAATTTTAAGGCAAAGTAATTTATACTTGCCATATTTACGAGGAAGTAACCAAATTGTTTTTTTTCCACCCAATACTTAAATGCTAATGAACTGATCCATCTAGTTATGTTTTATTAAAACCAACTCTATCTGATATGAGACCCTCTTTTTTTTTTTTTTTTTTAAATCGCAACCAGGTCCCAAGCAAAGCAACTTATTACAGCTAAGTCTTTTGAAATTACCAAATTATTAGGAATTTCTTTGGAACATCAGGATAAGAGATTCTAATTATAAAAAGATGATATTGTGCCCTTACCCTCATTTAGTTGTCATTGACAACATCATAAAATGTAGACATGCGTATACATTTTGTTTTCATGCGTGTGTGCATGACTGAATCTTTTTGCCTGAAAGTTTTCTTAAATAAGTACTGGACACTTGATTATTATTATTATTTGGAGCAATATCATCTCAGTAGAAGCAAAATAATAGCAATGTTGACCCAAATGGATGGAAATGTCATGTGCTCCAACTTAAAAAACATAACACGCCACCTCAACATACCATTTGGAAATGTTAAAATAAGTCAACATTGATTCGATTTTGCTACTTTCAAGGGACATTGTTTGAAAAAATACTTCCAAGTTCCAAGTGTCCAGCGAGAAAACTTTTAGGAAAAAACTTTCTTGTAACCCTTTTTTATATCAACATGGTCATATATCTGAATTAGTCTAAATAAACCTTATAATTTTTCTTTAATTTTTGTCATCTTTCTTTTTTTTAGTGCGAAGGCAATGTAATGATGAACAATTTTGCCATGAACACCTATAATAATTAACTATTTTCAGGTGTAAAGGTGAACATAAACAATTTATTTAAGAGCATATATAGCAACACCGTTAAAGAGACTTAATTTTCATTACTTTTTGCAATATGGGTCTCATAAGTCTACTCTCTATTATTTTAATGAAAAAAATATCACTTAAACTACATGGAAAAAACTTTATTATAGTTAACTCCTAAGAAATTCTGAAATTTCACCACACCCTTTAAGTTAAAATAAAATTAAGTTTATGGAAAAAAAAGGTATTACTATCTTTTTGAAGTCTCTTTAGAGAGCGAAGTCTCGCCAAGATCCTCAAAGTTAGGGTTTGTTGTTAATCACCCTTAAATGATAGATACTCATTGTTAAACCCAAATTATTGTTTGTATCTTGTAAACATCCATTCTTTATCCATAAAGTTTCCTCTTGCTTTTATTAATTTTTTTTTAATAAAGTAAACTTAAAAGACCTAATAAAAAGAGGGGGAAAAAAGGATTTGGGACTAATTTTCCCTAATAAAACCATCCTAACATGGTCCATTTAGCGTAGTAGATACGTTGTCATCACTTGTCATAATGCAATTGTTTATCAAATTTTATGAGAAAAAGTGACATGTGGGCGTGCTTATGAGAAGAATGAAATTATAAATTAAGACAGATTATATTATAAATCGATCATAATTTATAACTCCATCGATTTCTTTAGCTTTGTGTGTCCGGCCGTTCCATTTTAGTGGCTGTACTTTATAATTTTATGCATAACAAGTTTATTTTGATTCGGGTGAGGCACTCCTTGTGCCGCCTAGATAGGCAGAGAAACCAATAATGCTGTATTAATAAAATGCTATGACCCTTAGCTAAGTTATTGGTTTACAAACTTCCTTTGCTTTGTCCGAGTCAGTACAATATGACTAATAACAACCCTATAATATTTCACAAAAACCATGTGTTAACTGGAAGAAAAACCTTGAAAGATATATACGTATAAATATGCGTATTACCTGTTGGGAAAATTCCAGAATTTACTACAATAGATTAGGTATTAATTATATTTTATTCGCAATTCATAATTCATTTTAATAGAAAATCACAAGATTAAGATTTTCAAAATTTGAAGATATTTTTCTAAAATTTTTTATTCTCTGTTTATGAGCTTCCCTGCTCGACGACCAGGAGGTGCTTGTCCCCTTTTTGGGGCAGATCTGGCCGTTAGATTTCATTTGACGGTCCAGATCTTTTTTTTTAGCATCCTAGTCAATATCTTGAAGTATCTTTTTAGTATCAATCAGTACCCTAAAATATTCCTAATTATTTTTTCAAGATGATTAAGTATTTTTCAATACCCTGACATATCTTTTTAATCCCAGTCAATAGAAATTTTTTTTAGGGAACTGACTAGGATTAAAAAGATACTTTAAAGTACTTACTGGTACTAAAAAATACTTTATGATCTTGAAAATAATTTTTAGGATCTTAAAAAATTATTTTATGGTACTGACTGGTACTAAAATGATACTCGATTGAAACTACTGAATTTTTTTTTTTATTAAAAAATAAATGAGATCTGATGGCCAGATCTGCCTCAAAAAGGAGACGAGCGTCATTTTGAACGAGCAGGGAAACTTGTTCTCTCAATTACTACTCATATTCCCATTCACATTTGCATTTGCATTTGCATGCTGCCCAAGAAATCTTTATTGATTATTTCCATCCATTGATAGAGAACGGACATTTGGCTTCTTTCAATTTTTCGAAACAGTTGACCCTGATGAGCTGATATATATTTTATTTGTTCCATATATAATGATATATCTTGTGTCTCTTGGTGAAGTCTTTCCTCTTAACCAAGACATTTCTTTATTAAGTACATACTTTCAATATGAGACACAAAAAATATAAAATGTAGAATATCATCATTCATGTAAGGATGTGACTTGGCGATCATTAATTATGTTCAAAACTCCTGTTCAAGTTTGCACATGTTCTTGACCAAGACATGTAATTATTTAGAAAAAATAATTTAAAATACCATCCCCACCACCACAACTTGTGGAGTTCATATGAATATTACCAAATCTTATTTCACATTCATTCAGGATTTAAGTGGGACTAACAAATACAAGTTTGATTGGATCCACTTAGTTCAAAGGGTTCTCTCAAAGTAGCCTTGTGCTTCTCATTCAAATGAAGCCTTCATATGTCATGTTACTTTCCTCCTTCTCAATATGCCTTCACTTGTTTCTTCTCTTTACTTTGATTTTTCCTCCTTGCAAAGCCAACTCTGCATTGGGAAACGACACTGACCACTTGTCGTTGCTCAAATTCAAGGAATCAATATCTGAAGATCCACACAATATCTTAGACTCTTGGAATACTTCTACGGACTTCTGCAATTGGCATGGAATCACTTGTGGCCACAAGCATCGCAGAGTTACACAATTGGTGTTAGAAAGATATCAATTGCGTGGATCTATAACTCCACATATTGGCAATCTCTCCTTCCTAAGAGTCATAGTTCTTGACAACAATAAGTTGCACGGAGAAATCCCACAGGCTTTGGGTCATTTGTTTCGGCTCCAGGTACTTGATCTCTCCAATAATACATTGACTGGGAAATTTCCTCTTAATATCACAAGTTGTTCTAAGATCAGACATTTATCATTTGGTGGAAATAATCTTACTGGAAAAATACCCATGGAGATTGGCGATCTCCATAACCTTGAACAATTACTTCTTCTATATAACGATTTTAGTGGGAAAATCCCAATGTCCATTTGGAATCTTTCTTCCCTTACTTATCTTTTGTTGGGGGGAAATAAATTGGAGGGGAGTATACCTGAAGAAATAGGTCGTCTTGAAAAATTGGAATTATTTTTCGTAGGCACTAACTGTTAGTTTTCAATATGTTTTGATGATTAACAACAAATGTAAAACATGTTTTGAAGTTTGCAAAGTTGTTTAAAAACCTTCGATAGTTGCAAACCGCGAAGATAGGTTTGCAAACTCGAGTATTGAACAGTCAATACCGCAATTTGCTTGGCCAAACTCGAGTAAAGGTCATCCGAGAAAGCAACCAAGTTTTCCAACCTTAGTCAATACCGCAGTTGCATAGCTAAACTCGAGTATTGAACTTCCAGAAGAGCTAAAGTTTTTCAAGTTAAGTCAATACTGCAGTTTGCGTAGCCAAACTCGAGTATTGAACTTCCAGAGAGCTAAAGATTTTTCAAGTTAAATCAATACCGCAGTTTGCATAGCCAAACTCGAGTATTGAATAGTCAATACTGCAGTTTGGGTAGCCAAACTCGAGTATTGACTTTCGAGAGCAAAAGGATTTTTCACGTTAAGTCAATATCGCGGTTTGCGTTGCCAAACTCGAGTATTGGACTTACGAGAGCAAATGGATTTTTCAAGTTAAACCAATACGCGGTTTGCATAGGCAAACTCGAGTATAGGTTTTGTCTTTCAAATACAAGTCACGATGGTTTGCCTCTCGAAAGGTGCAAACTCGAGTATCCAATTGATACTTGCAGTTTGGACACTTGTGAACAGTGCCATACTCGAGTTTACATGAACATACTGCAGTTTACAATGCTAGAAACTGATTTTGAATTATACGAATCTACAAATCATTGTTGTTTGATCTCATTGCTTCCATAATTCATTCAATCACATTCCTAGCTATGTTTAACAAGTTTGTTGAGTGAATTTCAGTTAGCACAGATGAAGATTATTAAAGGTCAAAGCCATAAAGCAAAAAGTGTACAGTGCATTTAATGCACTTCGGCAAATCAACCTTCTTTTGGATAATCCGCCTGAGCACGCATTCTCAACGGTCAAGAATGCTTTCTTCATCAAGTAAACTCTTCTCCAACGGGCAAATCCTCGAGTACCACATCGATCATATTAGCACCTGGATTAGTTGGAGTTTAGAGAGAGATGACCGGACTTAATGCTAATCACCTACAACGGTTGGATTCATCATTCAACGGTCATTTAATGTTCTCTACCTATAAATAGAGTGCATTAACTTCTTCCCAAGTTGATACACCTACGAGAGCGAAAATTCATTGATAGCCATTTATTGTGTTCACTTTCATCTATATTGTATCAATCGATACTTGCACTTCAAGTGTTCATTTTATCTCGCTTCTGTGAGAGAGTTCTATCTCGTAAATCATTTATTGATTAAGATAACCACAAGTCGGGGACTTGGTGGTTGGGTGTATTGATTACAACTTGTAAGGGGGAGTGAGTTCTAGAGAGAGAACTACTCTTGAGTACGAGTTTGTAATCGGTTTGTGAGTATAGTGGATTGAAAATCCCAAGAGTGACTTGGGACTGGATGTAGGTCAAGGATAAGACCGAACCAGGATAATTTCTCTTGTGCAAGCTTTCCTTCTCTTCTTCCTTCGTTATAATCTGTTTTTACTTAGTCAAAACAGCACTTTCGTAAAAGTTTTTAAAATACCCAATTCACCCCCTCTTGGGTATATAGCTCCATTTACATTTGGTATCGAGCTAAGTCTTCTCAAAAGAGCTTAATATCTCGAGAAGGATCAATATGGAAGGTATCTTACCCGATGGAGCTTCTATCAACAGCCACCCGGTTTCAATGGAGAGCATTACTCCTTCGGAAAGCAAAGTTCAATGTCTTTGTGAATGCTACGAGTATGGGTCTGTGGAGAGTATTTGAAAGAGGAAATTATGAGCCATCAACCGTTGAAGATGGAGTTAGAGTTCCTAAGCTTGAAGAAGAATATGATGAGAATGACAAGAAGAAGTGTCACACTCAACAAAAGGCCGTCCCCGCTTCTTCAAAGTGCTCTTAGTCAACAAGAATACTTTCGTATTTGCAATCTACCTTCTGCAAAACATATGTGGGATGCTCTGGAGATAGCTCATGAAGGAACAGCTGGAGTTAAGCAAAACAGAGTCAATACTCTTATGACTGAATATGATCTTTTACGAATGAAGCATGGCGAATCCATTGGTGAGTTCCAGCTGAGGTTCACCCATCTCATCAATCAACTTGCTGCCTTAGGAAAAGAATATGACCAACCGGTCCAAGTAAGGAAGATCTTGAATATTCTTAACAAGGAATGGGAAGCAAAGGTCACAAATATTGAAGAGGCTCGAGGAGAGTCAATGACGTCGAGAAATGCCTATTCTTCTAGCGGTCTCCGAATATGAGGCTAAACTCAAATTCAAAAAGGGACTTGATGAAGTTCATGGCAAGAACAAAGGAATTGCCCTCAAGGCTGCAAGAGAAGTTAAAGATTCAGATGAGGAAAATGAGAATGAAGACGAAGATGAAGAAATTGGCATGCCGGTCCGAAGATTCAAGAAGTTCTACAAGAAGGACCAAGGCTTTAAGAAGTTTCACAAGGGTAGCTCCAGCATGAGGCAAAGAAGCCAATCATCTGCTACGAATGTCAAAAGCCTGGCCACATCAAGTCCGAATGCCCTCACCGAACAACAAAGACAAAGAAAAGAAGAAGTTCAGCAAATACAAGAAGAAAGCTTATGTCTCCGATCTCGGGGTGATAGCTCATCGATGAAGATGATGAGGATGAGGAAGAGAAAGCCAATATATGCCTAGTTGCTTTGAAGAAGAAGAGCAACGTGATAAACTTGAAGAGGTATATGATTGCAAACCTCCTTATGATGATCTATTTGATGAGTATATGATCGTGCAATTTGAATTTGAAAAACTTGCTGAAAAATATTTCAAATTGAAAAACGAAATATCACTCTTGAATTGCAAAATGAAAAACTCTCTTCTTTAGAAAATCCTCGCTTGTGAAGAGTGTCCCGATTTGAAGAAAAAGAATTTACATCTTACAAAGGCACTCGAAAAATTCACTAAAGGAAGTGAAATGCTTGATGTGATTTTGAAACAACAACGATTTATAAATGATAGATCGCATTGGCTACGTAATCGGATTTTGATAAAAAGAAAGGCAAGAAGAAGAGTGGTCAAAAAACGTACATGAACTATTTCACAAAATCAGTTCATTCTTCAAATCCCTTTGCACATTGTAATTATTGCAATAAGAAGGGTCATTCTACTTCATCTTGCTTTCATAGAAATGAAAGAAAAATTAAGCCTCGTGGGAAATTATCAATGGGTACCGAAAGGAACTTATGTTCCTAAGGTCAAAACTAACTTCAAAGGACCCAAGAAAAGATGGGTACCTAAGGCTTGATCCTTTGTGAATTGCAGGTTTGTCTTAGAGCATCAAGACCCAACAAGTGGTACATTGATAGTGGGTGCTCAAGACACATGACCGGAGATGAATCCAAATTCCTTTCAATCAAACCAAAGGATGGTGGTAGAGTCACATTTGGAGGAGACCAATCAGAAAAAATCGCCGGGATTGGTGAGATAGGAAACAATGAAGGTCCTCTCATCAAAGATGTCTACCTAGTAGAAGGATTGTGTCACAACCTCCTAAGTGTGAGTCAAAGCCCCGACAAGGGTAACCTAGTTATCTTTGATTCAAATGAATGCTTGATTGTTAGAAAGGATTTAGTCTCCATTGATGATTTGAAAAATAAAGCCTTATTTAGAGCACCTAGAGATGGAAATTGTTATACTCTTAACTTCTCTAGCAATGCTTCAGCTTTCTGAAAATTGTTTTGTTAGTAACTTGAATGAGAGTTGGTTATGGCATAAACGATTAGCTCATGTTAATATGTTTCAACTTGACAAGTTACTGAAAAAGGATTTGGTCATTGGTGTTCCTAAATTGAATTTCAAAAATGATATAGTCTCAGATGCTTGTCAAAAAGGAAAACAAACCAAATCTTCTTTTAAAGCAAAAAATGAGATCTCAACTAGTAGACCTCTTCAATTACTTCATATGGATCTAGTTGGACCAAAGAGTAAAAAGTCTTGGTGGAAATCTTTACACCTTGGTCATAGTCTTGATGATTACTCTAGATTTTCTTGGACAATATTTTTATCATCTAAAGATGAAACGTTTGATCAGTTTGTTACTTTTGCCAAAAAGGTCCAAACGAGAAAGGTTTCGCAATTTCGTATAAGGACCGATCATGGTGGCGAATTTGAGAACAACGCCTTGGGCCGAGTTCTCGTGACAATGTGGGGATTGATCACAATTTCTCAGCTCCAAGGACTCCTCAACAAAACGGTGTTGTTGAGAGGAAGAATAGAGTCCTCACCGAGTTGGCAAGGGCAATGTTAAATGAGAACAACACTTCTCAAGTGTTTTGGGCTGACGCGATGAGTACGGCTTGCTACATCTCCAACCGAGCCTATTTGAGGAAGAAGCTGAACAAGACCCCATACGAACTCTACAAGGGAAGGAAGCCAAATCTCAGCCACCTACACGTCTTTGGATGCAAGTGCTATGTGCACAATAATGGTAAAGAGAATCTTGGTAAATTCGATTCCAAAGCTGACATAGGTATCTTCATTGGTTATTCAAATAGGAGTAGAGCTTATAGAATCTTTAATACTCGCACTCGTGTTGTTGAAGAGTCAATACATGTTGTTTTCTGTGAATCCAAATCTGATAAAGCCTTGGATAATGAAGAAGAAAATGTTTTCAAAAATCAATTCTTTTCGAAAACTACTCCCGCTTCTATTGAAAATCCTGAAAATTTTTTTGAGGCTGATCCCCAAAACGATATTGAAAATCCCGATCGACTCAACCTAGAGCTTGGAAATTTATTAGAAATCATCCTTTAGACCAAGTTATAGGTGATATTAATCGTGTGTAAGAACCGAAATAGTACTTTGAATGAAGTAACCTTCTCTCGCATTTATATCTCATATAGAACCCTCTAAGATTGATGAAGCCCTTTCGGATAATGATTGGGTGATAGCAATGTAAGAGGAGTTACATCAATTTGATAGAAATCAAGTTTGGGATTTGGTACCTAGGCCCAAAGACCATCCGGTCATTGGCACCAAATGGGTATTCAAGAACAAACGTGATGAGTCTCTGCAATCATTGTCCGCAACAAGGCGAGATTGGTTGCCAAAGGCTATAATCAAGAAGAAGGAATTGATTATGAAGAAACTTATGCTCCAAAGGCAAGATTGGAAGCCATAAGAGTACTTCTAGCCTTTGCATGTGTAAAAGGTTTTAAACTACATCAAATGGATGTGAAAAGTGCTTTTCTCAATGGTTTTATACAAGAGGAAGTTTATGTAGAACAACCTCCCTAGTTTTGAAAATGAGCATTGTCCAGATCATGTGTATCATCTTAAGAAGGCTCTATATGGCCTCGAAACAAGCTCCTAGAGCTTGGTATGAGCGATTAAGCAAATTCCTTCTTGATCAAGGCTTTGTTAGAGGAAAAGCAGATACAACTCTCTTCATAAAGAGTAATAAGCTTAATGAAATTTTAATGGTTCAAATATATGTGGATGATATTATATTTGGTGCTTCTAATGATGCTTTGTGTGAAGAATTTTCAAAGACTATGCAGGAGAGTTTGAGATGTCCATGATGGGAGAGCTCAACTACTTTCTTGACCGCAAATCAAGCAAAGAAAAGATGGGATATTTATTTCCCAAACCAAATATCTCGAATGATTTGTCAAGAAATTTGGGATGGACCAATGCAATGGAGCCGACACTCCTATGAGCTCAACCGCTTCATTGGATGCCGATGAGAAGGGCAAAGATTTCAACATCACAAAGTATAGAGGAATGATTGGATCACTACTCTATCTCACAACAGTCGCCCGACATCCAATTCAAGGTGTTGGGATGTGTGCAAGGTTCCAATCCGCTCCAAAAGAGTCCCATGCTGAACATGTGAAGAGGATATTCGATATCTCTCGACACGAAGACTCTTGGACTATGGTTTCCCAAAGGTCAACCGGAACACTTGGTGGCATACTCGATTCGGATCATGCCGGCTACAAGACAGATAGAAAGAGCACAAGTGGCCAATGCGAATTCTTTGGCAACTCACTTGTCTCTTGGTTCAGCAAGAAGCAAACATCTGTGGCCGTGTCCTCTACCGAAGCTGAATATGTGGCTGCTTCAAGTTGTTGTGCTCAAGTGCTATGGTTGTAGCAACAACTTGTAGACTTGGGAGTTTACTTGAAGGAGATTCCAATTTTGTGTGACAACACAAGCACAATAAGCTTGGCCAAGAATCCGGTGCAACATACAAGAACCAAGCATATTGATGTGAGGCATCACTTCATTCGGATCATGTCCGTAAAAGAGATGTCAAAGTGATGTTCATCCCAACTCATCTTCAACTTGCCGACATCTTCACAAAGCCTCTAGCCAAAGAACCTTTCAACTTCATAAGGAGAGAATTGGGAATGGTAAATCCCAATGAATTGTAAGCATTTCTCATCCAATTTAATGTTAGTTATGCTTTTGATGATTAATCTTTAACTAACTTTGGCATCGGAGTGTTGAGTCATACTTTTGCAGGGTACTTTGATGGTTCAGAAGTTGCATACTGCAGTATAGGATGGCTTACTCGAGTTTAGGACCAGACAGAGGCCAAACTTGAAATCTTGCAATAGGCAAACTGCAGTTTATAAGTGAACGTATGCTAAACTCGAGTAAGGAAAAGCTAAACTCGAGTATGTTCATCGTGGGTTCAAAAATTCACGCTACATTTTTGAAGTCCAAAGTTAGTATACTTTCACCCTTACCACATGTAAATGAAAGTTTTCCAAACTCGAGTAAGGAAGAGCTAAACTCGAGTATGGTCATCGTGGATTCAAAACTTCCACCTTTACTCGAGTTTGTAAGTGAAAGTTTGCTAAACTCGAGTAAGCAATAGCTAAACTCGAGTATAAAGGTCTGCCATCTATATATACTGAATAGTCGTGTTCTTCCAAACTCGCGTCTTTACTCCAGTAAACCCTAAAGTTACGACTTTCTCTCTTCTTCTCCTTCTGTAACTATCACAATCCCTCATCAATCCCCTTAAATCTTCACCAAACCTTGTCTAATTCTTCCTAATCTCTCTTTCGCGGAAACCCTAAGCGTTCAAATGTCTAAGGAAGTCTCTCAATCCTCTCAACCGGTTCCTCCACGAGCTCCAAGGACCAAATCGATTCCAAAGAAATTGCAGAGAGGCATTGATACAAGGATTCCTGGCGTAGGCTCTACGATTCCGGAGGCACAATCTCCAAACCCCAAGAAAGGGGATTCGTCGTCAAAGGATCCGGTTCCTTCATCAGCCACAAAAAGGAAGAGGACGGCCGAGTCAAGCAAAGCAAAAGGGAAAAGAACCGTTGTTCACAGAAAGACAAGGACCAAGAGGGCCACCCCGCCCGGCTCTCCTCCACCGCCGAGGTTACCGGCTCCATGTCGATTATGAGACCGAAGAAGATGAGCACGAAGGAGTCTCCCCATTCATCGACAATGCAAAGGGAGGAGATTAAACTTCACAAGACTGCGCCTACGGGATTCAAAGTCACCCCGTTCCCACTTCCTCCCGGCCTCAATGCCAAGTTCAAGGACCAAGATTCAACTCGTGGCTTCGCGCGCGGTTGTTTCAGCTTGACTTGGAACAAATCTATCGAGAGTGCAATGTGGATCTCTCACCATGGTTCGGGCCATATCAATCATTCGTCTCCATCGATGCCGCTTACTACCCGAGTTGGTCAAGATGTTCTACTTCAATATGGCGACCAATCACCTCTTGGACATAGAAGGCAAATGGCGATTGAGGAGAGAATCACCACATGTGTTAGGGGGGTCCAATTCACTGTGTCTGCCGCCATCATCAACAAGATCCTCAAGGTTACTCATCCTCCACCGGCGTCCACACCACAATACACCAATGCTGAGGTGTATAGGACTCTAATGCGTACTCAGGACGTACCGGATGATCAGATTGCTCATCTGTCTATCAAGCCCGCAGACATGTCATCCCTGCACCGAGTCATTTGGTATATCTACACTCGGAATTTTGTGCAGAAAGGAGGGAGCTATACTCACTTTGCACAGAAGGATTACAGATTCTTCACAAAGATTCATCAAGAAGCATCCCCTCAACATTGGGCGGGCTCTTCAAAGAGATCGCCGCATTCAAGTTTTCATCCCGAAAGGGATCATATATGCCCTTTGCCTCACTGGCGTCTCTCATTATGTTCTATCACAAAATATAGTATGTGGGACCACATGAGCAGATGAAGTTCATCCCATCCTTCGGCAAGACTCAATTGAACTTTATGAAGATTTCATTCGAGCCTAAGGATCAGCCGCCGAGGGCTCCTCCGAGGTCACAAGCCCGTGCATCACACCATATGTGCACGAGGCTCGCCGCATCCTCCTCCATCATTGGACCTCGAAGAACGGTTGAGAGAAATGATTGATGCTGCCCTCTCATCTCATAGACCGATTATGAAGGCCGAGTTGGACATGCTCGCGAGCGAGTTCAAGATGGGTCTCATGGATGTGAAGACCGACTTGGAGAAGTCGAAGGATGCCACTGACCAAAAGCAGAGCGAAATTTTTGATCAGGGGATTGATCTAGACTCCCGGCTATCCATGACATATGAGCTTGCATCGAAGCCCTAATAAGATTGATCGTCTCGATCGACCATTTTGGTGTCGGGTGCTTCTTCATCCTCCACGTTTGGGTTCACGACCGGTCCATCCTCATCGTCTCCTGTACCCGAGACCCAGCCACCGAGACACACATTTCCCCACCTTCCTCACCTCCCTTCTCCTTTCCCAGTCCACCTCACACCACTTCCCCAGCCTCCACTTCCACTCCTACCCCTGTGATTCCATCGTCTCCTATCACTCCTTCCACAGAGATTCTCCTTGGCCGACCTCCATCTCCATCTACCCCGTCTACTGAGAAATTCCCTACACCTTCTCCTTATGTAGCTCACCATGACCCTACCTTTGATCCATCCACTGCCATGGTCCTCTATTCCCCTCCTTTTGTTGTCCTTGATCCCGAGTATGTTGATGATGACAAAGGGGGAGAAGGAGAGAAAGATGTAGATGTATAGGGTCTATTGGTTCTAGGTAGTTTGTTGTTCTAGCTGTTTTGATTTTGTCATTTGTACTTTGCTATTTCTGAACTTGTTGTGATTATCAGAATGATATCAGTAGTTATCAGAGTATCTATCTTTTCTGATATTGTTCATTGATTGTGTAAAGAATGCTCAATTGAAAATAGTTCAGCGTGTTTACATTTATGAATTCCACTTCGCTGCAATTCTCTGAACTTCAAGTGTTGAAATGCAAAATTGGATGGTTTTCTGATAACTCAACTTTGAACTTTGAAAACTTCATTTCGAAACAAGTTACATCTTTCAAATTCTTTGCAAAAATAGTTTACAAGTGTTGCCATCATCAAAAAGGGGGAGAATGTTAGTTCTCAATATGTTTTGATGATTAACAACAAATGTAAAACATGTTTTGAAGTTTGCAAAGTTGTTTAAAAACCTTCGATAGTTGCAAACCGCAGATAGGTTTGCAAACTCGAGTATTGAACAGTCAATACTGCAGTTTGCTTGGCCAAACTCGAGTAAAGGCCATCCAGAAAGCAACCAAGTTTTCCAACCTAAGTCAATACCGCAGTTTGTATAGCCAAACTCGAGTATTGAACTTCCAGAAGAGCTAAAGTTTTTCAAGTTAAGTCAATACTGCAGTTTGCGTAGCCAAACTCGAGTATTGAACTTCCAGAGCTAAAGATTTTTCAAGTTAAATCAATACCGCAGTTTGCATAGCCAAACTCGAGTATTGAATAGTCAATACTGCAGTTTGCGTAGCCAAACTCGAGTATTGGACTTCCAGAGAGCAAAAGGATTTTTCACGTTAAGTCAATACTCGCAGCTTGCGTTGCCAAACTCGAGTATTGGACTTACAGAAAGCAAATGGATTTTTCAAGTTAAACCAATACTCGCAGCTTTGCATAGGCAAACTCGAGTATAGGTTTTGTCTTTCAAATACAAGTCACGATGGTTTGCCTCACGAAAGGTGCAAACTCGAGTATCCAATTGGATATCGGCTTTGGACACTTGTGAACAAGGCCATACTCGAGTTTACATGAACATACCGCAGCTTTACAATGCTAGAAACTGATTTTGAATTATACAAATCTGCAAATCATTGTTGTTTGATCTCATTGCTTCCATAATTCATTCAATCACATTCCTAGCTATGTTTAACAAGTTTGTTGAGTGAATTTCAGTTAGCACATGAAGATTATTAAAGGTCAAAGCCATAAAGCAAAAGTGTACAAAGGCATTTAATGCACTTCGGCAAATCAACCTTCTTTTGGATAATCCGCTCGAGCACGCATTCTCAACGGTCAAGAATGCTTTCTTCATCAAGTAAACTCTTCTCCAACGGGCAAATCCTCGAGTACCACATCGATCATATTAGCACCGGATTAGTTGGAGTTTAGAGAGAGAAGATGACCGACTTAATGCTAATCACCTACAACGGTTGGATTCATCATTCAACGGTCATTTAATGTTCTCTACCTATAAATAGAGTGCATTAACTTCTTCCCAAGTTGATACACCTACTGAGAGCGAAAATTCATTGATAGCCATTTATTGTGTTCAAATTTTCATCTATATTGTATCAATCGATACTTGCACTTCAGTGTTCATTTTATCTCGCTTCTGTGAGAGAGTTCTATCTCGTAAATCATTTATTGATTAAGATAACCACAAGTCGGGGACTTGGTGGTTGTGTATTGATTACAACTTGTAAGGGGGAGTGAGTTCTAGAGAGAGAACTACTCTTGAGTACGAGTTTGTAATCGGTTGTGAGTATAGTGGATTGAAAATCCCAAGAGTGACTTGGGACCGGATGTAGGTCAAGGATAAGACCGAACCAGGATAATTTCTCTTGTGCAAGCTTTCCTTCTCTTCTTCCTCTGTTATAATCTGTTTTTACTTAGTCAAAACAGAGCACTTTCAGAAAAGTTTTTAAAATACCCAATTCACCCCCCCCCCTCTTGGGTATATAGCTCCATTTACACTAACAAGCTTTCTAGCAAAATTCCTTCTTCTCTTTACAATTTGTCTCACCTCGTTCACATTTCGCGATAAGAATCAAATTAATTGCTCTCTCCCGCCAACATGTTCTTGAATTTCCATAATCTCAAAATCCTTGAACTTGGAGAAAATCAATTCTCAGTCATATCCCACCATCCATCGCAAACGCGACTATGGTTCATGTGATCTCTATGGGAGAAAATAACTTTATAGGGAAAATTCCAAATCTTGGACAGGTTGCATGACCTCTCGCTTCTAGAGTTTACTTATAATAGTCTTGGAACTAATTCTTCAAAAGACTCGGGATTTTCTATATTATTTAAGCAACTAGTAAGCTAACACGGCTAAACATGGACCAAAATAATTTTGGGGGCCATTTGCCAAATGCCCTAGGAAGTTTGTCCCCCTAGCTCAGAATACTTACATTTGGAAACAATCAAATACATGGTAGAGTTCCTATGGCATTAGGAAACCTCATTAACCTCATGTTACTAGATATGGAGATGAATTATCTCACTGGCATCATCCCAATTACTTTTGAGAACTTTCAAAAGATGCGAGAGTTATATTTGTTGGGAAACAAATTGTCAGGAGAAATAACACATTTCATAGGCAATCTCACTCATTTAATTCTCCTAGATTTGTCAAATAACATGTTAGAAGGAAAAGTCCCTTCAAATATTGAGAATTGTAAGAGTTTACAATATCTTGATTTGTCACAAAACAATTTTATTGGAGTCATACCAGTCCAACTCATGACTCTTTCATCTCTATCAATTTTATTGAACTTATCTCACAACTCTTGCCAGGGGTATCTCTAGTGAGGTTGGAAACTTAAAAAATATTGGAAAATTGGATATCTCTTATAATCATTTGTCCGGAAGCATTCCTCAAACCATTGGGGAGTGCCAAAGCTTAGAGTATCTCTTTCTCATAAGGGAACTTCTTTCAAGAAAACATCCCCATATCTTTGGCTTCATTGAAAGGTCTAAGATACCTAGACTTGTCACAAAATAACTTGTCTGGATCAATTCCAAAAGGCCTACAAGATATTGCTTTGGAGTACCTGAATGTTTCCTTTAACATGCTTGATGGAGAGGTACCAAGCAAAGGTGTCTTTGGTAACACAAGTGCAATATCGCTTATAGGGAATAAAAAGTTTTGTGGAGGCATATCGAAGTTGGAGCTACCACCATGCCACATCAAATTTACTGGACAAAGAAAACATCAAAACTTTAAGACGATCGTATCAATATGTTGTGTGATTGCTTTTCTTCTTCTGGCGTCCGTTGTTGCTATTTATCATGGGAGGAAGAGAAGCAGTAAATCTTCTTCATGTTCACCAACAATTGATATGATTTCCAGAGTATCATATCAAAGTTTACACAATGCTACAGATGGATTCTTTGTCAACAACTTAATAGGATCTGGGAGTTTTGGCTCTGTATACAAGGGAAGTTTTGAATCTAATCAAGTTGTTGCGATAAAGGTCATTAACCTTCAAACGAGGGGAGCTAACAAGAGTTTTGTTTCTGAATGTAATGCTCTTCGACATACAAGGCATCGAAATTTGGTAAAAATTATATCATGTTGTTCTAGCATAGATTATAAGGGTTGTGAGTTCAAAGCTTTAGTTTATGAGTACATGGTGAATGGAAGCTTGGAAAATTAATTATATCCTAGAACAGAGAATCCATATAATCTTCCAAGAGTTTTGCTCCTTGATCGAGTAATAAATATTCTTATCGATGTTGCATTTGCATTACGTTATCTTCATGATGAATGTGAGCAACCACTTGTACATTGTGATTTGAAGCCAAGCAATGTCCTTCTTGATGGTGACATGGTTGCTCATTTGAGTGATTTTGGATTGGCAAGACTACCCACAACTGTTAAAGTTATCTCTAATGAACAAAGCAGCACAATTGGTGTAAAAGGTACCATTGGCTATGTTCCTCCAGGTACCATTCAATCCTTTTTTTGGGCTACAAAGTCATGCAATTCATTGCTTTCAAATTCTTACCATTATTTTTTTGTATGCTTTTTAATTATAAAAGAGAACTAACTAGCTTACAACATTTCAGAATATGGAATGGGTTTTGAGGTGTCAATACAAGGCGACATGTATAGCTTTGGCATTCTTATTTTAGAGATGCTAACAAAGAAAAGACCTACGGATGACATGTTTAAGGATGGTCACAATCTTCACAAATATGTGGAAAGTACTTTTCCAAATAATCTTTTGCAAGTTGTAAACCCAACCATTCTACCTGTTGAAACGGAACATGTGGCGGCATCAAGAGACTTACAAGAGAACATGGTAGGGGTCCATCCTAATGTGGAGAAATGCTTATGTTGTTTGTTTAGGGTTGGACTTGCTTGCTCTACGGAATCTCCACAATAAAGAATGAGTGCAGCAGATGCTATTAAGGAGCTAATCCCTATCAAAAGGTTTTTTCCTTTATGGTGAGTTCAAAATTTTCTTGTTACATCACTTGCATGTTTTTTTTTTTTTTCACTGATATATTTTCAGTGTGTGTAACGCTCATATTTAAATCTAATTAGAAGTTTAACGTAGGCCTTTTAATTCTACGAGTACGTTATTGTATTATTCCATTTTTCTTTTAGGCTTTGAAGTAATTCTAAAATGTTTTCAACAAAGCTTTTTGTTTGTTTTGAATATTTTCTATATATGTTGTTATCTTACTATTCTTTAAAGTATATTGTTGTATAAAATAAAAATTTTGTGGTTGATTGTGTTTTTAGTTGTTTTTTTTTTCTTATTCCTTAATTTATTTTGCAGGTAATTACCTGAGATTTAAGAGATCGTGTTGGCAAATAAAAAATAGAGATTCGTAGAAGGTCTAACAAATTATGGTGGTAAAAGTGACTTTTTTCTATATGGGCTCTTATTTGATGCCTTGTCCATCACCGTTTGATGCCTTGTCAAGCGGATTTTTCCCCCATGTTTTCATTGTCATTGGGTTTTTTCAACATCTATTGGACTTTTAGTCACTTTTAATGTTATCCCAAACATACTCTTTATATAAAATGGCCTATTTAATTACGTACATTAAAACTATCTTTTGATGGAAGCACCCTTAACATGTGTCATAGAGATAATTTAGTGTAAACAAAAGAAAATTAAACGAGCCGATAAGCCCATTCAAATTGACTTGTTATCTAGTTTGAGATACCTTGTCTTTCTATGAGAATAGTTTGAGGGAAATAATTTTCTTTAACCCATTAATTTATATCATTCATTCATATATTGAAATAAAAATAATATATTCTGGAAAAAAATATGTATAACATATTTGTTTATGAAATATTTTAGTATTCTATACTTTTAATTATATTTTAAAAATATCATGGTCAAGAAATTATTTGTAAAAAATAGTCAAACTTTATTGATCTATTTCCCGCCATTAAATGAGAAACTGAGAGGTGAGCACGGACTTTTTTTTTTTTTTTTTTTTCATTTTTCAAAAGACTCATACTGAACTGACATTTTAATTTTAATTTTAACACATATATTACTTCATCAAATCCTTATGATAAGCATTTAATACTAATATTATTTAAATTAATAAATTTATTCAAAACTTTTTGTTTCTTATAAAATATTACAATTACCCTCAACAAAAGTCATTAGTTAGAGGAGTTTAATTTGATTAAAAATTAGGAAGTTATATATTTAGTTAGAAATACTAAGTGAAAAAACAAATCATTAGAAGGACTTTAAATAAGACATGTTAGGTAATGAAATACGTTTGAAGGTGCTGGTAACAAGAACAAGAGAAAGTACTGTAAATACCTTTTGTGTTGTGCATGTTAAACACGTATAGGCTGCCTTAATTAAGAGAAGGGTTAATGTGTAAAAATACACATATGATTTTTTTTAAAAAATGATATCTAACATCAAGTACTTTTTTCGGGTGTAAAAGTAACTATGTGGTTACAAAAGTGGAGCAAAAATACCTATGACCGTTTGTTTGATATTTTGTGTGTGTGGTATTTTTATGGTTGACATGAACGATGACTCGGTAAATTTCATCTCAACTAGCAAAAGTAGAAAACCGGAGAAAATTGCATAAAAGAGCTCAAATAGTTTTGAAAATTACATAAAGGCGGCAACAGTCGAGGAGGTGGAGATAGGCGGCCTGATGGGTGAGATTGAGATTGAGAGAAAGAAGGAGAATCAGAGAAAGAAGGAATGAACTGTAATTTCCAAAATATCTATGCCATTTTTTATAATTTTCTCCAGTTCTTTATTGCCAGCTGGGATGCAATTTAGTTGAGTCATCATCTATGTCGATTTAAAAATACAAAAAAGTTAAACTAACGGTTAATGGGTATTTTTGCTCCACTTTTTTTTAACCATATAGTCACTTTTGCACCCAAAAAAAAGCATTTAGTGTTAGATGTACTTTTAAAAAAATTCACACATATATTTTTATACCTTAGCCAAAGAAAGTAATTTACTTCATGTAAAGATTTTCCAAGAAGACAGCGATGATAAAGAGTAAGGCCTCACCACCCACCAATTATTGCCCTTAATATATTTGGCTTCTTCCAACTTTTCCCATTCTGTTCCTTACAATAATTTGTAAAAGTTCAAAAACTTGAGATTAAATTAAGAGAGACCACTAGAGATTTCCTACCTTGAAATATTCGGTGGTGTATCTAATAACTTAAAATATTTTTTTAATGCAATTTTACACTTAACAATTTAAATAATTTAAAGTGTTGACTACACTTAAGAAAATATTTTAGGGTGTTATATGCAATAAAAAATAATTTAGGGTGCTAAATCCATATACAAAAGTATTTTAAGGTGGTACACGCACTCAAAAAAAAAAAATACTTCAATGTGCTAGATGCAATATAAAATATTTTAAGGCACTCAGTGCAACTGAAAAAATACTTTAGAATGTTAGATGCACCTTAACCCTTTTTTAAATGTAACTAAAATGATATTTATATTTAAAGATAGATAAATTTAAGACCCTTGTTTAAATAGTATAAGAAATACTTTATCAGCTTTTGAGAAGTGGGAAACTTCTGATTGTTTTTTTTTTAAAAAAAGTTAAATGATTAAAAAATAAATAAAGTTAAGATCGAGTTAAGGTACATCCAAAGATTCTCAAGTATGTTTTCATGTGTATCCAAAACTAAAGTATTTTGTTGTGCACCATCACGTAGAAGTATTTTTTTTTTTTTAGGGGCGTACATTATCCTAAAGTACTTTTCTGTGCAAGTTTAAATTTAGCAATTTAGATAATTTAGGGTATTGGATACACCTAAAGAAATACTTTAAGGTATTAGATGCGCCAAAAATAGTTTATGGTACTAGGCACACCTGAAAAAATACTTTATGGTGGCAGCACTACAAAAAACTGTAATTTCGTAGCGGTTAAATTGTTGTGGTTGGAAAAAAAAAACCGCTACAAATATCAATATTTATATCGATTTTAAAGAAAATCGCTAAAAATGTGAGTCGTTTGGCTAGAAGGGCCGACCATAGGTCCAACTTCCCGGTGGCTAGCAGGGCCTAATGCATTCAGCTATTTTTGAGTTGTTAATTCACCAAATAATATTTTTCTAGCACTGTGGTAATAGATCGTGTGTTGATTTTTGTAGTACATGCTGCATATGAATTGTGATACATGTTGTATGATCCCTGAATGCTTTATATGTGGTGTGGACTGTTCTGTTCTGCTTGATTATCATATATTGTATATGCTTGAACTTGAGATTAAACTGTTACTCTGGGATCCTTCAGGATTCCAGCTACTGTTACTACCTATGAATTGGATAGTGTATTAGATGTGGCTCCAAGGGCAAGCAACGGATACCGGTAGTTGGTGATTTTGGACTGAGCCAATATTTTATGTTGCATAATTGTATTTATATAAATGAGTATTTTTAGAATTTGTAATCATTATGTATCGATTTTATAGGTGGTGATTATTGTATTATAATCAAGAGTTTTATATCAATATATTGTATTATTTCTATTTTGCTTAATGAACTGCGTATGAACACTATGAGGAATGTGGATATACCGAGGGGGTATTACACTCTCGATTCTCCAGCTTCTACATTATTTACCTTAGAGAGAGAGAGAGAGATTATTTGTGTTGCGCTTTAGTGTTCATCTCAATCCACTTCTAATTGAGAAGACTTATTGTCATTTTTTATCATCAAAATTGTATCCTTACAGTGTGTAAAGGGGAGTAACACAGTGATATAATTATAGTGGCTTCACAAGTGTCTAGATTAAACTTGTAGGTTTTAGTGGTTCTCATGTACCCAATTTAAATTTGAGGGAGATAATAGATTGAAAATCTTAGGAAGAGCCTCAAGACTAGGTGTAGGTCATCAAGGAATCGATCGTACCAATATAAATCATAGTTTATATATTATTTTCCCTTGACTCTTACATCTCCAACATGAACAATTTATTTATTTGATCATGTAATTCTGGATTTTTACCTTTATACTAGTTATCTCTTATTGCCTCCCAGAAAAAAAAAAAAAAAAAAAAAAAGTTTTTATCTTACACCAATTGACCGATTGATATGCAAAAATAAATAAATAAATAATTTAAATTTAAGTTTTTATCTTACACCAATTCACCGACTATCTTGGGTGTTGGCCGCTTCTAGCAATTGATATCAAAGTAGAGCTCTTTTATAAAGGAATTAACAATCTCAAGAGTTTACAATGGTTGATTTTGGATGTTACATATTTTCTCGATGATTTTGATTATATAGTTCCTCCACTTTTAAAAGATATCATTTTTTGGTTTTGAAAAACTAGAACGATTTATTTTATTAAAGCATCTGATTTTGATATGTGGGATTTTTTTACAAATGCTTTTGATTTTAAACATAGAAGATATTGGAGTGAAAAAGAAAAGAAAATGTTTAGTTTGAACATTAGAGCAATAAAAAATTTTTATAGTGCTTTAACCTAAAATTATTTTGAGAAAATCATATTTTCTCTTGTGCTAAAGGTATCTGGGATACTTTTGGTTCTGTTTATGCTTCTATTGATTGTGTTAAAGTTAAGTGTTAACAATTCATCGTAAACTATAAGCTACATATCTATGATTGATGAACAATTGAAAGTTGAGAATGAAGAAGAAAAAATTACATAAACCTCCATGATCCAACCAACACAGAAGGAGAAGAAGAAGATGATTCCCAAAAATGCACAACACAAACGAATCTAATGAATCCTTTTCATAGGCTCAAGATACACTTACGGTAAAAAGTTCTAATTCTTCTGGGTGCAATTAAAAAAATGATTTTGAAAGTTTACATAATTTTTTTTTTCAACCAAATCATTGATTCTATTTTAAGAAAAATATATATATATTTTTGTTTACTTATCTCCTCTGAGTCCAAAACAATGATCATCTCTTGCCCAAATCATAGATAAAAAACTCGTAGTTAAATATATTGTTAGATGTATATCGTTTCAAATTGGGTGAAGGAGCATCCAACACAATGAACAATTGGTCCAGGATCACCCACCACAATAAACTAATATGTGGACTTTAAATACAAATGAACTTTTGAAAACCTTAAATTGGCACAAAAAACGTTAACCACTGTTCATACTCCGTCTGATCCAAATAGAATGAGGGAAAAAATTGCTAGCTAATACTTGCTCGATTTAACTCTTCGAATTATCCACACATTTTTCCTCTATCTCCATGTGGAACCTCACCGCTTCTTCCACAAAAGGTTTGAGAAATCTTGTCGATTTAGCTCACTCATCTTTTTCCATGCATCACTGCTTTTGAATTTTCATTGATCTGTGTGTGTTGAAAGATCCTTCAAGAACTCGCTAGGGTTAGGGTTCGAAGATTGGGGGTTGACCCTGTAATTGTGTTGCTGTGGTTGAAATTTTTGGATCGATTCAATTGATTGGACTTTTGTAATCTCTCTTGTCCTTTTCAAGTCGTTTAGAGAGACAAGAGATTATTTCTGGGTTCATTTCTCGAGTTTCAAAGAATGTTAGTGACAGAGAGAAACAAGTTTTGGTTGGTTGTGTTATTGCTTCTTAGAGCTCTTGTTGGAGAAGCTCGTGCCGTGTTGAAGACAGCCACGTCGGATTCTTCTCGATACAGATGTTGATACTGATGATTTCTTTAGCCTTCTCTATCTTCTCAAGCTCAACAGATCAGAATTTGAATTGGAGGTAAAAACCAGAGTCATCTTCGAACTTGGGTATTTGAAAATTGAAAACTTTATAACCATCCTCTATTGTTCACTTCCTCTGTTTAGTTCAATCTTCTGATTCTAATTTTTTTCGATTTAAGAAATTGGAAAAAAAAAATAGAATTTAGGGTTTAAGATTTATCTCTCGTTTAGTAAACTCGCATGCAATCAAGACGGCGTCAAGATCATATTACCGTATCTCCAACATCGTGGGCTCAGCACCGACTTGAACTGGGTTCTCACTCAGACCGAAGAACTCGCCAGGATAGGTTGGATCGGGAGATCGAACGTGAGAGGAACTTGAATCCTCATAAGATCGATGAGCTGCGAAGTGTTGAATCCTCACCACCACAATTTTTTCCCTCATTCTATTTGGATCAGACGGAGTATGAACAGTGGTTAACGTTTTTGTGCCAATTTAAGGTTTTCAAAAGTTCATTTGTACTTAAGGTCCACATATTAGTTTATTGTGGTGGGTGATTCTCGGACCAATTGTTCATTGTGTTGGGTGTTCCTTAACCCTTTCAAATTTTAGATAATAAAATAAAAGACAAATCAAATTAATAAAATAGGAGAAAAATCAAATTATATAGGCCACATTCAGGTCTAAAAATAATTATATAAGTCACAACACTCTTTATTTTATGGTTTTACACATCAAGTAATTGTGACTACGCATAATATTACTTTTATCACATAAAATATTGATAGCCAAATATAACTATTTAAAATATTGAAGGGCCAACAACACCATATTTGCCTCTAACATTTCCTCAAGTTGAACCTCCACCATCGACACCACCTCTTACGTCCCTTTTTTCGCCTCTACTTGCACCATTGCCACCTCTTGTACTTGTATCCCCTCTTGCACCAAAACTCGATCTTGCACCACCGCTTGCTCCCACACGTCTACTTACACCAAGACCGCCTCCCGCACCAACACCCCTCCTACACCAATACCACCTCCCGCACCTACACCTCCACCCGCACCAACGCCTCCTCCCCGCACCTACACCACCTCCAACACCAACTCCTCCCCCTACACCAATACTACCTCCTGCTCCAACACCTCCTCCCGCACCTCCACCCCCTCCAACACCGCCACCACCTCCTCCTCCTACACCTCCGCCTCCACCGCACCCGCACCAAAGACCAAAGACCAAAGACCTCCTCCCCGCACCTACACCACCTCCAACACCAACTCCTCCCCCTACACCAACACCACCTCCCGCTCCAACACCACCTCCCGCACCTCCACCTCCTCCTACACGGCCTCCTCCACCTCCACCTGCACACCGCACCCGCCGCCTCCTCCCCGCACCCGCACCCGCACCACCTCCAACACCAACTCCTCCCCCGCACTAATACCACCTCCCGCTCCAACACCTCCTCCCCGCACCTCCACCTCCTCCTACACCGCCACCACCTCCTCCTCCTACACTGCCGCCTCCGCCTCCGCCTCCACCTGCACCAGCCCCTCCTCCTGCACCTGCACCACCTCCAACACCAACTCCTCCCCCTGCACCAATACCACCTCCTACTCCAACACCTCCTCCTCCTCCACGGCCGCCTCCACCTCCGCGCACCTCCTCCCCGCACCACCACCACCTCGCGCGACTCCCTCCTCCCCGCACCGCCACCACCTCCTCCTCCTCCACGGCCCCCTCCACCTCCGCCAACGCCTCCTCCTGCACCGCCACCACCTCCTCCTCCTCCACGACCGCCTCCACCTCCGCCAACGCCTCCTCCCCGCACCCGCACCACCTCCAACACCAACTCCTCCCCCGCACCAATACTACCTCCCGCTCCAACACCTCCTCCTACACCGCCACCACCTCCTCCTCCTACACCGCCGCCTCCACCTCCGCCTCCACCTCGCACCCGCCCTCCTCCCCGCACCCGCACCACCTCCAACACCAACTCCTCCCCCCGCACCAATACCACCTCCTACTCCAACACCTCCTCCCCGCACCTCCACCTCCTCCTACACCGCCACCGCCTCCACCTCCGCCTCCACCTGCACCAGCGCCTCCTCCTGCACCTACACCACCTCCAACACCAACCCCTCCTCCTGCTCCAACCCCTCCTCCCGCACCTCCACCTCCTCCTACACCGCCGCCGCCTCCACCTCCTACACTTCCACCTCCACCTCCACCTCCGCTTCCTCCAAAACCTCCTCCTACACTACCACCAGCACCACCTCCACCTCCGCCACATCTAAATGCTGGATGTTTCTCTTCAAAACCTCCTACATTATTATGAATTGCCCGACGAACTTTAAATCCTTCTCTATTAGCCACATCACCTCCTCCACTTCTCTCACCGACACCGCTATTTACTTTCCATATTAGTATAAGGACTAATAACAAAATAAGCGATCTAACGTTTAGTGAGAATCTTTCCATAGTTGGATAAAACTAAATGTAATAATATAAAGAGTGCGACGATCAATATACTTTGACAAAGGCTTAGAGTGCAAGTTGTATGTGGCATTAGGTTTGGCAAAGCACCCTTTTTATAGGAGTCTGTAAGGTACAAGGCCAGCTAACAATTCTATAGTCGCTAGAAATGTCTACAAGCCTTTAACATGCTTCTTGTTGACCTCTCGAGTGCTACCTGTACTTGCACTAATACTCTCAACCAGATATAGTGCTCCTGCCGGCATGAAGTTATTTTCATTACCAAAAACGTACGTGTCAGTATTCCATATCGAGTATGTATTTTTGGCTGTCGTTATGCTTCTTCGAAGTCTTTAATTATTTATACCACTATCTAACGCCATTATGAGCTCCTACAAATGACTAAATAAAACGTAATCCACTACTGTCTCAGTCGAAGCCATTAGGTGTAGAGACTTCACCATTTCATCGACCTTAATGCTAGGGTTTTGCTAAATGCTGGTTTACAAGTGGCATTCCCCGTGGCCTAGTTTAAATACAGAGCAGAAACAAAAAAGTATGAAACCTTATTTAATTATTTAATATATAGTACTTTTCGACATATGTACGTATTTGGGTCTTTTGACTTTAAGCGTATTATTATGCTTAACAGTTGGGCCATCTATTTGATATCATCTTTACTGTTTAAAAGTCAATATAATTTTCATATAAATTTAATTGATGCAAATTACAAAACACTTCATTAAACTCTCAACTGAAATAAAAACATAATTATTTGAAGCTATATTTTGAAAATTAGATAAGAATATTATGTAAGTCCAGAGTTTAAGAACATTTTGTTATTTTTAAAGATTTATATGGTCATAATTTTGCACTAAACCGTTTTTAATTTAGGAGATAATTGATTTTTCCTAATTTAAATCTCGATATTGTTAGCTTCTTAGATCTCTTAGCTTTTCAGAATTAGGGAAGTTCTTATTTTAGTGATATAAAGATGTGGAAGGTTTTGATATGATAATCCGAATGCTTCTTCTACGGTTACCAATCTATCATTGGCTTACTATTGAAAATTTGAAATCATGATCCATATTATTATCTTATGGTATTGTGTATTTTACTACTTAACAAGAAATCAAGAATACATATTTTTTTATTCATAGTAATAATCATGACTAATCATTTTATTATTTTTGTTACTAAGAATATTCTAGTTATTTAGGTATCTTTATTTTATTTCATAAAAACAAAAAAATTTAATTCATCAGTTCTTAAAATTTCATCTACTTTTTAATCAGGTTCCTATAGTTCTACATTTTTATTAAATTCTTATAGTTCCCTTAATTATCATTAGTTAGTTTCTTTGTTCATAATCTATTAATTAAGTCTTATGTGCGGACTAAACCACATCTAAGGTGCTAAAAAATAAAAATAAATAAATATTTTTTTAAAAAATAACATGATTGAATGAAATTTATTAACTATTAAATCATTATGCGTATAATTATCTCCTAACACACACACACAGATATATATATATATATATATATATATATATATATATATATATATATATATATATATATAATTTTGTTGATTTTGATTTCATATTTATCTATGTCATAAAATTAGTCTAGACATATAATGCGACAAGTCATGCCATCAACCATTTACGTCATTTCTCTTACCCAATTAGGTGTACTGGTGTAGAGACTAGAGACTTCCCATTTCATTGACCTAAATGCTAGGCTTTAGAAGTGGCACGACCCGTGGCCTAGTTTAAATATTGAGTAAAGACTGGAAGGCTCAAACATACTCAAGTCCTTTCCTCTTAACTTTATAAAGTAAAGTTTTACTCTTACAATTTTAACAATATTAATGTTGCTAATAGAAAATGCTAACACAGCAAACTTAAACAATGGTTGAATAGTTGACAAAGCATATTCAAATTTTTATTATTTAATAAAAATTATACTAAAACAATTTACAACAACTTTATTAAAGAAAGTAAAATTTAAAAATACTCTAGCAGCTACTCAGTGATCCCTTAAGTTTGCAACGCCGTATTTTTTGTTAACAACATTAACAATGTTAAAAATTATGGAATTAAAACTATACTTTATAAAGTTAAAGGACTATAAAGATGTTCCTTATATAAATTAAATTATTATAATTATAATTTGGTCAAACTAGAAAATGTTAAGCCATTAGTTATATAAATATATAGTACTTCTCAATATATGTACTGGGATCATTTGACCTTAAGCCGTACGAAGTTTTATATGTTTAATAGTTAGGATATGGCAATTTGATGGCAATATATCTTTATTATTTAAAAGTCAATAAACTTAAGTTTTAGTTATATTCTCCATTTGAATTTATTCATGAAAATTACAAAACACTCCCTTAAACTTTCAACTAATTAAATTAAAAACGTAATTTTCAAATTCTAATATTTGAAACTATATTTTGAAGTCCCTGAGTTTAAGAATGTTTTGTTATGATTATAAATTTATATGCTAATAATTTTGCGGTAAAACGTTAATTTAGGAGATAATTGGTTTTTTTTTTTATAATTTAAAGTTCGATATTACTAGCTACTAACTACTTAATTAAATTTGTTAGCTTTACAGAAGAATTACGTAAATTCTTATTTTAATGATATAACTGGATGGGAAAGCCAATGGAAGAAATTGATATGATAATGCGAATGCTTCTGTTGATGTTACCAATCTGTATCATCGAGCGGCTTACAATTGAATTAATAATTTCTATTATCTTTAGAATTGTATTCTATTAATAGTTAATAAGAATTAAGAATACATATTTTATTTAAAGTATTGATCATGACTAATCCTTTTATTTTTCTTTTTATAAAATAATCATTTAATTTTTTCTTACCAAGCATATTGTAGTTATTTAAGTATATTTCTTTAATTTTTAAATAATAACAATGTTATATTTCTTTAATTTTTAAATAATAACAATGTTTGTCCCTATCACCTCATAATTTTAATCCAACGTTAATCTTAAATATCAAATAATCTTCCTTTTTATGGCACACATACGTATGGCACTTTTTTTTTCCCTTACTTTTAAATTTTAATCTTCTAATTTTCTCAAATTTCAATTTTGAAATTATATTCTGTGGATCGACTAAACCCTAAAGTTAACTGCACATTAAATAGTTTTATCATTTGGGGCTTTTGTTTTATACAATGAAACAAACGCTCTTATAGGGAGGTAATTTGTCGGCCTGCTTCTCGAGTTAGTCCTACATCGAGATTATAGAAATAGAAGAGCCCAAAGAGTGTATGTTGGTCTTCCTATAACTGCAAAAAGGTTGTAGACACAAAATAAGAATATAGTTTTTTTTTTAAAAAAAAAAAAAAAAGATGACTATTTTTTGAGAACACTCGTTGAAGTCTCACTTACAACGACTATTTTACTAAAGCAATAGTTGATTTACGAATATAGTTTTTTTAAAATACACACACACGATTGTTTTTAAGAAAATAGCCGTTCTAAATATCACGTACAACTACTATTTTATTAAAACATTTGTTGCAAGGGAGATTTATGAATATAGGCTTTTTTAAAAACCATATACACAACTGTTTTGAATAAAGCAGTCTTTGTAAGTCGCATGTCACACTTACAACAACTATTTTAGTAAAATAGTCGTTGTAAGTGTGACTTACAAATATAGTTTTTTTAAAAAATAAAAATAAAAATCTTACATGACTATTTTAAAAAAAATAGTTGTTGCAAGTCTCACTCACAACAAGTGTTTTTTCCTAGAACAGTCATTGTAAGTGAGACCTACAACGACTATTCAAGAACCATATACTATTTTAAAATTTTTTAATAACACTCATATACACTAATTTTGAAATCAGACGTCTTATGGTCCTAAAAAGAAACGTTAAAAGTACCCTTTTTAATTTTGTGCGTGCGTGCGTTCATGGGTATGAGAGAGAATATTGATCACTCTCCCAATTAATAGGAAAACAAACTAAAAGTGTGCGCGTGTATGTGTGTGAGAGAGACGATATTGATCACTCTCCCAATTTATAGCAAAACAAACTTAATTCAATTCCGGAAAACTATACATACCAGATGACAATCTGCACGCCATAGTTTATGACCAGTACACACACACACACAACATTAGCTGATCTATCTTTGTCCTCGAACTTGAGTATATTTATCCATATCCTTAATCATACTGCTTTCCATGTTTTAAAGCCACAATTCTTTTTAATTTCCCCAACAATTCTCTGTTTTTTTAATTTTTTTTTTTTTTTTAAAAAAACACACATTTAAAGTTAACTAAGCTTCATCCCATCAATGACAAAAGTAACGGTACAGCATCTTTTTTTAAAACATTCTACTTAAGAAATATTCAACAATATAATTGAATAATTATGTTAATGTATATCACCCATAGCACGAATAATTTATAATAACCACTTAAATCTTCATTGACCTACTACATTTCTATTTTCTTTCTTTTAAAACATTCTACTTAAGAAATATTCAACAATATAATTGAATAATTATGTTAATGTATATCACCCATAGCACGAATAATTTATAATAACCACTTAAAT
The DNA here is from genome assembly GCA_019022655.1 of Acacia acuminata. Classification (NCBI taxonomy): domain Eukaryota; kingdom Viridiplantae; phylum Streptophyta; class Magnoliopsida; order Fabales; family Fabaceae; genus Acacia; species Acacia acuminata. The sequence goes on along the minus strand of JAFJYI010000195.1, from coordinate 91,636 downwards.
CTTCATTGACCTACTACATTTCTATTTTCTTTCTTCTTTTTCACTTTAAATCCTTTTCTATTAGCCACATCACCTCCTCCACTTCTAGCTCTCACCAACACCACTATTTACTTTCCATATTAGTATAATGACTAATAACAAAATAAGCGATCTAACATTGAGTGAGAATCTTTCCACATAGTTGTATAAAACTAAATGTAATAATATAAAGAGTATGACGATCAATATACTTTGACAAAGGCTTAGAGTGCAAGTTGCATTGTACGTGGCATGCATTAGGTTTGGCAAAGCACCCTTTTTATAGGAATAGGAGTCTGTAAGCTATAAGGCTAGCTAACAGTTCCATGGTTGCTAGAAATGTCTACCTTTAACATGCTTCTTGTTGAGTGTTGAGCTCGAGTGCTGCCTGTAATTGCACTAACACTCTCAACCAGATATAGTGCTCCTGCATGCCCGCATGAAGTTATTTTCATTACCAAAAACGTTGACGGCTTTACGTGTCAGCATTCCATGGATCGAGTATGTATGTATTTTTGGCTATCGTTATGCTTCTTCGAAGTCTCTAATTGTTTATAGCACTATCTAACTCCATTATGAGCTCCTACGAATGACTAAATAAAACGTAACCCATTACTGTCTCAGTCGAAGCTATTAGGTGTAGAGACTTCACCATTTCATCGACCTTAATGCTAGGGTTTTGCTAAATGCTGGTTTACAAGTGGCACTCTGATGAGGAGAAACTAGAAAGTATGAAGCCTTAATTAATTATATAATGTATAGTACTTTTAAACATATGTACGTATTGGGATCTGTTGACTCTAAGCGTAATATTATGCTTAATAGTTGGCAGGGATATTTGACAAGATATCATCTTTACTGTTTAAAAGTTAATAAATTTAAGTTTTCATTATATTTCATATAAATTTAATTAATGCAAATTACAAAACACTTCATTAAACTCTCAACTAAAATGAAAACATAATTAATTTAAGGATTTATATTATGTAGGTCCAGAGTTTAAAAACATTTTGTTAATTTTTAAAGATTTATGTGCTCATAAGTTTGCACTAAAACCTTATTAATTTAGGAGATACGGAGTAATTTGTTTTTGTTAATTTAAATCTCGATATTGCTAGCTTCTTAGATCTCTTATTTTAGTGATATAAAGACGTAGAAGGTTTTGATTGATAATCCGAATGCTTCTTCTACTGTTACCAATCTATCATTGGCTTACTATTGAAATCATGATCATTATTATCTTTCTTTTATTTTTATTATTCATAGTAATAGTCATGACTAATCATTTTATTATTTTTTGTACTAAGAAAAGTATAGTCATTTAGGTATCTTTCTTTTATTTTTATTTTATTTCATGAAAAAAATAATTCATCAGTCCTTAAAGTTTCATCAACTTTTTAATCAGGTTCCTATAGTTCTCATTTTTATTAAATCCATATAGTTTCCTTAATCATCGTTAATTAGTTTCTTTGTTCATAATCTATTAATTAAGGCTGATGTGCGGACTAAACCACATGTAAGAAGCAAAAAAGAAAAAGAAAAAAAAAATACAAAAAAAATATTTTTAAAAAACAACATGATGGAATGAAATGTATTTACTATTAACATAAAAAAAATCATTTTGTATTTAATTATCTTCTAAGATATATATATATATATATATATATTGTTGATTTTGATTTTATATTTATCTGTGTGAGAAAATGAGTCTAGACGTATATGCGACAAAGTCATGTCATCAACCATTAACGTCATTTCTCTTACCAAATTAGGTATACAGACTTCCCCATTTCATTGGACCTGGCTTTGGTCCTTTTTTAGCTCCTGTCCGCTCTGCATCGTTTTGATGTAAAGGGGGAAAAAATATTTTAAGATACTGATTAGTATTAAAAAAAATACTTTAAAATATTGAACAATACAGAAAAAATAATGAATGATCTTAAAAAATTATTTTAAGATCCTGAAAAAATATTTTAGGGTATTGACTGGTACTAAAAAAGATACTTGAGAATACTAACTATTACTGAAAAAATACTTCTTGATCTAAAAAAATTATTTTAGAATTATGAAAAAATATTTTCAAGATACTAAATGGTATTAAAAGAATACTTCAACATATTGAATGGTACTGAAAAAATACTTCATGATATTGAAAAATTATTTTAAGATCTTGAAAAAACATTTTAAGATATTGACTGGTACTAAAAAGATAGTTGAAGATATGAAAAAATATTTTATGGTATTGAATGATACTAAAAGAATACTTCAAGATGTTGACTCCAGATCAAAAAATACTTCATGATCTTGAAAATTTATTTTAGGATCTTGAAAAAATATTTCGCGATATTGACTAACACTAAAATGATACTTGAGGATACTAACTGATACTAAAAAAATAATTTTAGGATTTTAAAAAAATATTTCAGGGTAACTAGTACTAAAAGGATACTTTAAGATACTTGGCGACCAGAATGAAAAAATATTTCATGATCTTGAAAAAATATTTATGGATATTAATTGGTACTAAAAATATATTTCAGGATTTTTTTTTAGATCCTAAAATAATTTTATCCTAGAGTATTTTTTGATAACTTAGTATCTGAAATATTTTTTTCAAAAAAATAATAATAATAAAACGGGTGGGCCAAAACCTGGTCCCATTTCATTGGCCTAAGTGCTAGGCTTTTGCGGAATAATGCTAGTTTACAAGTGTCACTGCCCGTGGGCTGTGGCCTAGTTTAAACACTGAGTAAATATTATGAGGCTAAAATATATTTAAGTCTTTTAAGTTTTATATAAGATCTATTTTTTATCTCTTAACTTTATAAAATATTATTTAGTTTTTATAATTTTAACACCATTAATATTGTTAATAGAAAAGGCTAATACAGCAAACTCAAATAATGGATGAGCAGCTGACAAAGCATATACTTACACATTATATTAAAAAAAAAATACTTAAATATACTTTGCAGCTAGTCAATAATTCTTTGTGTTTGTTTTCGTTAACGTTTATTAACGGTGCTAAAAATTATGGAACCAAAACTATGGTTTATAAAATTAAGAGACTATAAAAGTATATCTTATATAAATTTAAAAGGCTAAAAATATATTTAGCAAAAATATTTTATAGAAATATATAGTACTTCTCAATATATGTACGTAGTGGGATCATTTGACTTTAAGCCGTATAAAGTGTTATATGTTTAATCGGTAGGATATGGCTATTTGATGACAAGATATCTTTATTATTTAAAAGTCAATAAACTTAAGTTTTAGTTATATTCTCCATTTAAATTTATTCATGAAAATTACAAAACACTGCCTTAAAATTTCAATGAATTAAAATAAAAATTTAATTTTCAAATTCTAATATTTGAAGCTATATTTTGAAGTCCCAGAGTTTAAGAATGTTTTGTTATTACTAAATATTTATAGGCTAATAATTTTGCTGTAAAACGTTAATTTAGGAGATAATTGGTTTTTTCATAATTTATAATTCGATACCACAAGCTACTAACTACTGAATTAAATCTCTTAGGTTTACAGAAGAATTACATAAATTCTTATTTTAATGATATTGTTCTGGTGTAGAACACATATGTCCAACCCTGGGCTGGTGTTTTGATCTTGGATCGATGGGCTCTGCCTGAGTATCTATGGAGTACATATCCAGGAGAGCGTGGGATTACAGTGCACAAACTAGGCTCTCGCCAAATGGGGTGGTGTGTGTGCACAGTGTGACGTGTGTAGATAGTTTAGAGTTAGAACGTGTGCACCTTAGGATTTGGCCTTTGTATTTATAGAGTATACCTTAGGTTGGATATTGTAGCCCCTGTGATCCGAGACCCCAGCATCGTAACTGCCAGATATAAATTTAGATATACCTGGATTGTCTCGATAAGATAGGATCTCCCTCCATTATAGGAAGATCCTGATATGAAATATATCTATTCCTCGTTGGGCCGTCCAGGCATTAGGCCTAACGTAGGTCCGTAACAGTTGCCCCCTAGCCCAGTAGTTCAAGCTCTTGAGCTGCCATCAGTTTCGCCGGGTTATGCTTACAGGCCAAGCTTTGCTGTCGTGGACCTCTTATAACCGATTTGAACTATATGAACTTCTGCCATCAAGGCAGCCTATCCCAGGATCCGAGGTCATGACCCAAGACTTGCAGATATGGCCGAGGTGATTTGCTAATATTTGACTTCGGGGATCAACTTCTCACGGATCCGAGGTCCTATCTCAAAGATCCGAGGTTGCGCGAAGTGATTGGAGGTTCCGAGGGATGTTTGGGAATCCGTGGTAGTGCTAGGTGGTTCACTTGACTTCGAGGCCAGATTCCTCCTGTATTTTCCATCATTGCCCCCGACACCCGTCTCCCCGTATTGGCGAGGGCGAAGTAACCGCCATTTTTAGCACGTTTCGATTTTCGTGAGCATTTAATGCTTCTATCATGCGTCGTACATCACCCTTGCTTTTTGCAGTGAATAGTCTCTTTTACCCCTGATGTTTTGGCATCGCGGCCTCCAAAGGAGTGTATTTGTTCATAATTCGTATTTCCCCCTCTTACACTCTCTTCTATTGCTACCTCTTCGTTCTCCAGAGAAACTCTGTTCTTTCTGCATCCTACCGATCCTAGCCGCTTCGAACATCTTCACCTCTCGCTAAATCAGGTATATTTATCACCTTTCATCCTTTTTCCGGTTTACTTCATGACGTTTGTTTGTTCTGTAACTTTTGTAATTTCCACTCTTCGGGTTTTTCTGGGTAAACTTTAGTAGGAACGTCTAGGTACCATTTGAGTTCTGGTCTCTCGTTCAGCAGGAACATCTTTGCACCTGGGCGCGTCCCTAGTCCACTCCATCCTTATTAAACCCTTTGTTCCTTTCTAGGTTCCGTTTTCTGCTGGTAATGGATAGGTTTAACCATCTGCCTTCTTCGGGTCAAAACACAACTCCGGAAGAGGAGGAAGCCTTGCGTGCGTGCTATCCTAGAGCCAGTTTTTGGTTATTTGGTTCTCCCCTTTCTGAGGAACAAAGTGCTTCGTGGTGGGTCTGATGGGATGAGAGTTGAAGAGTCACCGTCGGTTGTTGCTCGTCCTTCTAATGCGGTTTCTGCTGGCGGCTATCCTCGCATTGAGGGCCGATACCGTTCAGATGCCCTCTCGGCTATTCCTATCAACTTTTACCAGATTCCTCCTCGGGTGAGGTCGGATTCCCACCTAGAAGGATATCTCGGCCCTTGTTGGGATTGCATTGCTTCCAGCTCCCACTACATCGCGCTTGGTCAAGATTCTCTTGCCAATGAAATTCTAGGTTCTTGCCGACATAGGTCTCCATCGGTCCCCACCTCGACCACTAGAACCGAATCTCATCATTCTTCTATCAATAACATGCATGTGTCAAGTATAGCTTTCACTTACTGATCTTTACCTATTTTCTGTTTGCTTTAGGTCTAAATGGAGTCGTCTCCATCATCCGATAGGACCCCTTTTGTTACTGGGGAATCAGATTCTGCCATTCCTCCTAAGGTCCTCCTAACGAAGTACCCATGGGTTGCTCCTGGGGTATTAATGACACAATCTCTGATGACGGCTTCCGACATTGCCAGGCTCAACTTTGGGGAAGCTTCATGTTGCACCTTACGTCCTCCTTCAGATGAGGAGCCCGTATGTGCCACTAGAGAAGGAACGAATCCCTCCTCTTCCTCCTTCTTCTACATAGATTATGCCACCCAACTTGGTATTCGCTTCCCGTTTACCGAGTTCCAAATAGCTGTTTTAAATTATCCCCACCTAGCTCCTTCTTAGCTCCACCCTAACCCCGGGGGGGAGGGAGTTTCCTTTTAGCTTTCGAGCGCTTTTGAAAATCCTTAGTGGAACCTATTCCCTGCAAACTTTCCATATTTTTTTTATTTCTTCTGTCCCTTCACACCTCGGTCCGACAAGAATGATGAAGAATTAAGAGGTTTGACGTCCATCCGTGGCATTCCTGGTCGAAACTTTTCCATGCCTTTTCTGATTCATTCAAGCACTTTAAGACCAGCTTCTTCAAAGTTGTTGCTATTTCTGGGCAACAACCTTCGTTCCTCCATGGCCCTAAGTCCAAAGATGTGGAATGGAAATTCCCATTGTACTGGACTAAGGACCATCATAACAAGCCCTCCACTAGTTACCAGGTTGATGGGGACGATCTTCTAGCCGAGGACGTCGTAGCGGTGTCTCGTCTGGTAGCTTATGTCAAGGAGCACGGTGTAAACACCGTTGCTTCGATACTTTCTCAACCTCATGTTGGGGCCAACCGGACCCCTGTATGCCTTGTTATTTTTTTGTTTCTATTTATATGCTTTATGTTGATTCTTTGGCTATCTGAGCTTTGTTTCTGATCATTAATGCGGTTTGTTTATGCAGCCCAAAACATGCAAGGATTGCCCGACTACCTGTCCTACATGAACCCAAGCGCGGGAGCTCCTCTGAGGAGAGAAAATGGGAAACGCGCCGCTCCCGAACCTGGGCCAGCTATTTCGGGCAACAACGATTGCCCGGGCCACATCCTAAATGAACCCAGGCGCAGGAGCTCCTCCGAGGAGAGAAAATTGGAAACGCGCCGCTCCTGAACCCAGTAGGGGGAGGGTTGAGGCTGTGTCCCAAGCCCCGGCGTCCAAGAGGACTCGGTCCCGGCCCGGCCCGATCCCTCCTCATCTCCTTCGGCTAGGCAAATTCAACAAAGACCGGACAAAGAAACCATGGTTGAAGGGTTCAAGCCCATCCTCGACCAGCCTGGCTCCTCCTTCTCCTCTTCCTCCCTCGCCCTTCAAGTTGCCTCGCAGTTTTGTTTGGGAAAAGGGGGTAACCGACGAGCTTAGTGTCGCTTACTTCCCCCCTCGTCATTTCCTAGATGTTGTCGTCCCCCTAACTGAGGCTGATGAGCGTTTAGTTCATTCGGTGTAGGACCATCTATTGAAGGGGGTTGGTTTGGCGCAAACTATGCTTCATTTGAAGAAGAAGGTGGTTGGGGTCTTGGCGGAGAAAAGGCATTTGGAGACGGAGAGAGATGTCGTCGTAGCAGCGAAAAAGAGGATGGAGGAAGAGTTAAGTACCGTCCAAGCTGCAGCTGGAAAAACAAACGAGGAGCTGCAGTCAACGAAGGACGTTTTGGCCAAAACAAGCTCTGAGTTCCTCTCTGCGCAGACCGCTCATTCCTAGAGTATGGAGGCTTTGAAGGCGGTGCAGACGCGCGGGGTAAGTTGGCGAAAGAGCTGGGATCGACGAAGGCCGAGCTCAACAACACTAAGAAGGCCCTTGCCAACTGCTCGGATACTGTGAGGGCGATCGCCAAGGATGCTTTCGATATGGCCTTAGCGCAAATCCAGCATCTGAACCCTGACTGAATCTGAACCTTGTCGGGTTCGACTATCGGTCTTACATCCGTGATGGCCGGTGATCCCACCTCCTCCGTCCCCGACGGTGCCTCGCTTCCGAACTTGGTAGTGGAGAGCAGGCCGGGATGGTGAGGAGGAGGAGATCTCGCCTAACATAGCTCCGGAAGATGGCCAAGGCTCTTCGAAGCCGACTGCACCTCCAAGCTAAGCAACCAGGGCTTTTTTCGGGCGCTGGTGCCCTTTTTGATTGTGTATAATTGCCGGTTTTGTACTCCATTTTTTGTAAACATTTGAACACCTTTTTATTTTTAAGCACTCAGTTCTCTTCTGGTCAGATGCTTCTTTGACTTTGTTTATTGCGATTTTTATACGCTTATACATCCCAATCCACGTTGGGAGTCTATGACCGGACCAAGGTCTTATGTATGCAGTATCTACTTTTATTCTTCCAGTTCGAAAAACTAGGTATCAGGGGTAGGGTTTTCATTTTAACCACACTACCGAGTTCCGGTTCCATTGTCCGGGATCATAACCAGGATAAGGGCAAACCGTCACATGTCCAAATAGTGGGGTTTGTAACGCAATGCTTAAACATTTTGACCTGACCAAGGTCGGAATGGCAATTCACCTTCTTATCTAGGAGTGAGTTTTTTATGCATCAAATTTTGCGAAATTATGTAATAGCGACTTCACATAACTCATAACCTGGGCTTGTTAGCCCTGGTGTCAACCATTAAGACGGGTTCTATTTTTTATTGGGTTTAAGGACCTCGGTGTAATAATTACGTTGTAGATAGCGCGTAATTTGGCTCTCCACTAAGGAGTTCTTCATTGAATAAAAAATCCGCTCTAAAGAGCTAATAATGTCAAACAAGGAAATTGAATGAACGGAAACATAAAATTGAAATCAAAATACTGAAATCAAGAAATAAACGAACTCAGGCACATCGTGTCCGGTATTTTGTGGATGTGGGGTCGTTGTTTAGCTATAGTAGATTCTCATATTGTCAGCCTTCCAAGTCCTTTTGATTGGCTTCCTTCCCAAGGTTTCAGGTATATAAGCTCCTTTGTCGAGCTTCTCCTTGACCCGGTAAGGACCTTCCCAGTTTGCGGCTAACTTGCCATCTTTGGCGTTTTGTTTCCGACATCCGCACGTCGGAGTACCGGGTTCCCCCTGTTGAAAGAACGGGGTCTGACCTTCCGATTGTATCTTGCTGCAATGAGTTGCTTGGTGGCTAGGTCTCGGTAGTGTGCCGCAATTCTGACCTCGTCGATCAAGTGCAACTCTGTCCTCAACGCGTCATTATTCGACTCCTCTCCATCTTGGAGAGCTTTCAGTTTCCTCCAAGAAGGTTGACCTATCTCGACCGGGATCATTGCCTCACATCTATAGGTCAACCGAAAGGGGGTTTCCTGGGTTGAGGTCTCCACGCTGGTCCTGTAGCCCCAAAGAACACTATGGAGCTGTTCGACCCAATTTGATTCCGCATCCTGCATCCGCTTCTTTAAGCCATCGAGAACGATCTTGTTGGCTGCTTTAGCTTGTCCATTAAATTGTGGGTGTTCAACAGAGGCGAAGTGCTGCCTAATGTCGAGGTCAGACATCATATCCTGGAATCCCCTATTCACAAATTGGGTCCCGTTATCGATGACTACCTCGGTTGGGATTCCAAAGCGGGAGACAATATTATGACGAAAGAACCTCCGTATGCACGCCGAGGTGATTGTTGTCAAGGGCTCGGCTTCGATCCACTTAGTAAAGTAATCTAACGCAACAATGAGCCATCTAAACTGCCCGGGGGCTGCCTTGAATGGCCCGAGGAGATCCATCCCTCACTTGTAAAAAGGCCAAGGGGCCGAGATGCCTTTCAATTTCATGGGCGCGGGCCAAATGATTTTGGTGTGTTTCTGACAACTATCACATCTCTTTACCACCTCCTTTGAGTCTGCCATCATGGTTGGCCAATAGTAGCTGGCACGCAGAGCTTTCCTGGGTAGAGCTTTTCCTCCCATGTGTTGGCCGTTGATTCCTTCATGTATCTCGACCAACACATATCTGGCTTCTGAAGGATCCAAGCATCTCATCATCGGAGAGTGCAGGCCTTTTCGGTATAATTAATCCTCGACCATTGTGTAAATGGAGGCCTCTCGGATCAGCTTCTTCGCGTTGGTTGGGTCGATCGGTATAATGCCTCTTTCTAGATAATCCTTAATCGGCTTCCTCCAATCTGTCGATGCCGATATAGTCATGATGCAGCTTGGTTCTGCTAGATTTTACTAGATCACGGTCCTGTGGCTGCCTGGGCCTTTCGTACTAGCAAGTTTGGAGATAATGTCGGCTCTAGTATTTTCTTCCCTCGGAATATGAGTCACAATTACCTCTTCAAAGTCGGAGATGGCCTCCTTTGCCTTGTTCAGATATTTGGTCAAAAGTGTACCCTTGGTCTGATAAGTGCCCTCGATTTGTGCCGCTACGAGCTTTGAGTCGGTAAAAACCTTCACCCTCTGAGCTCCATGTTCTCTAGACTGCATTAGTTCGGCAAGCAGAGCTTCATATTCGGTCTAGTTATTTGAGGTTGGGAATTTTAGCTAAGGGAATGCTCAATTGCGATACCCTCCGGGCTTTCGACTATGATCCCTGCTCCGCTTCCCTTTGCGTTCGACGAACCATCGACGTAAACCTTCCATGTTTTGTCTTCGTCAATGTCTTTCTTATTAGCTTTTCTGAGTTCCCTCACAAAATCTGCCAACACTTGTGATTTGATGGCATGTCAGGCTTCGTAAGTGATATCAAACTCCGACAACTCTATTGCCCAGCTGGTCATTCTTCTGGCTAGGTCTGGCTTGTGCAGTACTTGACGGATCGGTTGATTAGTTTAGACGACTATTTGATGTCCCTGGAAGTAAGGCCGAAGTCTTCTTGCCGAGATAAGTAGGGAAAACGCCAATTTTTCAAGCTTTTGGTATCGTAATTCCGAGCTCTGTAATGCCTTACTTATGAAATAGATTGGTGCCTGGCTAGAGCCAATTTCTCTAACCAGGATCGCACTTACTGCCTCTTCTTGGAAGCCAATGAAGTCTATGTGGTTGAAACTCAATTTGAAAAGCATAATGAAGGTGAGGCCGAGGGCCCCAGGTAAGTATTCCTTACCCCGTTTTACTTATTTATTTATCTTGTTTAATGATTATTGCATCTTGGAATTGTAGAGGAGCCGGTGGCCGGACTTTCCATTTAACTGTCAAAGATATTGTCAATAAATATTGCGTTAACATTTTCTGTCTTATTGAGCCTCGTATTAGTGGTACCAGAGCCGATAGAGTCTGTCGGAAATTGGGATTTAATCATTGGACCCGGGGCAACCTAAAAAAAAAAATTTTGTGTGTGTGTGTGTGGGTATATATATGAAGTCTGGTTATTCCGCTTGTTAAACAAACATTAAGAGAAAAATATCCTTAATAAAAGGAGTTATTTTATTTTTGTGAAGAATTCTTGCAAGAAAATTTTAGATAAAATTAAAGGAAAAAAGAAAAATTTTAAATAAAGGGAATTAAAATTATATAGATAATAGATATTAATTTGAACATTTTAAATAGGGGTTAATGTGCTAAAACAACTATTAACTTATACTAAAAGTGCAAGAATAATTATTAGCTTTTTTATGCAAAAATAACTATAAAATTTATAAAAGAATAAAAAGGTGACGCATCCATTAAAATAAGGTAATGTTGTCCGTTACTTAAAAATAGAAAAAGTGAAAAAATAACCACAAAATTTTATACAAAATGCACCAAATATCATATGTTTTTTCGGAGGTGAAAAAGTACCAACAAACATCAAAATACAGATGAAACTAACAATATACCCCTAACTGAAAAAAAACATATATTTACATAGTAAAATAATTGTAAATCCTTATATACTTCACAGAAATAACTCTTGTATAAGCTCCTATTCCCATGGTCCTATTCATGAGGTTGAGAGAATGATTTTTTGGGGTCCTAAATTAAAATTTTCATATGAATACAATGTACTCTTGTATATTAACTAGAGATAAAATTAGAAAGTAATTAATATACACTCCACATATTTTATAAGGATAAAATTAATATAACTGAAAAAAAATCTAATTCATTTCACGCATAAACTTAAATATCTCTTAATACAAGAACATAAAGTGACCAGATGACCAGTTTAAAAGTGTATCCAATGCATCATGATAAGATAAGAAATAAGTCTTTGCTGAATTATAAGTAAATGATAACTAAGATAATATTTCTTAATTATTTCACTAGCATGAAAATCTGATCAGTTAATCTTGAGTAACTATAAATAATTCAATTTATTCAGCCAAACCTATTTTAGTTCTTATAGGTCCCTAAAATTTAAACAGGTAGTTATGGTCCTTAAGTTTTCTCCATTCGGTTTAGCCCGTTTGGATGAGCTTTTTTTTTTGATGTGTTTAGATGATAACTTTTTATTTTTTTAAAAAAGAAAAAGTCACAAAAAAAAGAGAGGCTAAAACTCTCTCCATCTTTTTCTTTTTTTAAGCTTCAATTTGAAGCTTTTTTTAAAACAAAAAAGTAATAAAAAAATTTTTTAAAAAAAACTCATTCAAACGGATTCTTAAAATAGTCAGTCTTATAGTTTTAAAAGCACTTAGATATGAAACTAACAGCATTTATAATTTTACTTATGTGTCACTTATTCCATTAATTTTGCTGAGATAGTTCAATAAGTAGACAAAATGCATGGCAAAAAAAAAAAAAAAAAAAAAAAAAAAAAAAAAAAAGACTGGACAAAATGACATGGAAATAAGGCTGATGTATCAATAAACCTCACCGCATACTCCACCATGAAGCTTTCAGTGAAGGATATTGCAGAGGGAGGGGCGAGAGAGGTAGAAGAAGCTGCCGCATTGCCATGAATCTCAAAAAGCTCTTCCCCACCTCCTCCACCTTCTACATGAAAGACCACCAATCTCAAACAAATAAATGTGGAGAACCCACTATCAATCGAATTATTGCGTGTTCATGTTCTGAATCAGAACCACACTCAGATTTCAAACAAAAATCACAATAACAAATTAGAATCATCATTCAACATTACCAGATTTAACAAATAGAAAAAACCAAACCAGTTTTGAATCAACCATCCTGGAGAACCCATTGAAGATAAAAATTGTCAATGAGTGACAGTTAGAAGTCATCACTCGTCGTCTCAGATCTCGCCGTTGTTGCCGTCAATCTCATCGTCTCAGATCTCAAATCTCGCCACCGTGCCATTTTGTTTCTCGTCACAAATCTAAGGAGAAGATAAAGAAGCTCTTCGTCGCCGTCGTCATAAAAAACAAGATCAAAGGGTAAGCATAGTCCTCCGCCAGAAATTGGCCTCCGATTGTGGAGGTGATATTGGGTAGATAGAATATCTTGGTAAAATATTTTCAAATCCCCTATGGCTTTGCGATTTGGGTTCAAGTTCTGTCTCTCTTTTATAATTTGTAAATCATTTATCTAGCTCTATCGGTGAGGTCGCAAGGGAAATTTAGTAAAATAATGTTTTTTTTTTAAAAATTATCAAATTGTAGTAGTTGGGAAACAAATTAGCAAAGTAATACAATCAAAGCGTCGGTTGACTGACGACGCCACACGTAAGATCGTCTCGACACCACACGTGGCATCGCCTACGACACCACTAAAAATGACATGAATTAATTCCCGCCATTGGGGCGTGAATTAATTCATGAGCGTGGGTGTCAATTTTTGACTCTTGGCTTTAAATTTTTTTTAAATATAATTTTATTTAAAATTATAAATAATAATTATACATAATTAAAAATAATTAATTAGAGAATAATTAATTAATCAATCAGTTGGAGAATAAATTTATAGGATAAGCTTAGTTAGAGAATAATTAATTAATTAATCAGTTAGAGAATTAATGAAGGGTAAAATAATTATTCTCTAACCGATTAACTAATTAAGCTTAGTTAGAGAATAAGTTTAATAAGCTTATAGGATAAGCTTAGTTAGAGAATAATTTAATAAGCTTATAGGATAAACTTAGTTAGAGAATAATTAATTAATTAATCGCTTAGAGAATAATTATTTTACCCTTCATTAATTCTCTAACCGATTAATTAATTAATTATTCTCTAACTAAACTTATCCTATAAGCTTATTCTCTAACCGATTAATTAATTAATTATTCTCTAATTAATTATGTATAATTATTATTTATAATTTTAAATAAAATTATATTTAAAAAAATTGACGCCAGCGTCAAAAATTGACACCTGTGCCGTCAATTGGCGTGATAATTCACGCCACCGGTGGCGGGAATTAATTCATGCCATTGCCGGTGGCGTCGATCAATCAGACGCCTTTGACTGCATTATTTTACTAATTTGTTTCCCAACTGCTCCAATCTAATAATTTTTTTTAAAAAAAAACATTATTTTGCTAAATTTCCTGAGGTCGCAAACAACAAGAAAAAAAATATTAAAAAGGTTCCAACCCAAATACCTCATAAAAATAAAAATAAAAAAGCACTGTTTTGATATCAATTATGAAATTCCAATATTAAAAAAGTCTTATTGTCAAAATAGATTTTCATATTGTTAAAATGGTTTTTCTGTTGTTAAAATTTCCTTATGAAAATATTGTTATCAAAATGGCTTTTCTTGTTGTAAAAAATTTTCTAGATTTCTAAAATTCTAAACGTTGGAAAGAAAACTCGCAAAATTTTTGACAACGGGAAAAAATCATTTTGACAACAAGATTTTCATAAAGAAATTTTAACAACAGAAAGGCCATTTTAAGAACATGAAAAGTCATTTTGACAACGAGACTTTTTATATATTAGAATTTTATAATTAATATTAAAAAACTGACCTTAAGGGATTTGGGGTGGAGCCTTTTTTGATCTTTTTGGGACTGACTGATATTTTCCCCCATATTAATGCCATATTTACATGTCATCTTGTGCAGTCATCAAGCCATATCAGCAAAATTAACGAGTCAGTAACACATTAGCAAAATTATCACTGTTAGTTCGAATTTAAGCCCTTTTAAAATTAGGGTTAAGGTGTGATTTGACCAATAAACTATTGGCTCAGGAAAGCATCCAACACAATCAACTATTAAGTGGATTAAAAATATCAATAAATTTTTAAAAAGGAGCGCCCGATGATGCCATTAGCAAAAAGTTAACGTCCGTTATCTAAGGTACATTAGCCAACAAACTTCTACTCTAGGAGCGCCTAGCACAAAATTTTAAATTTTACTAAATTAAATAATTTTTGTTTCTCAATTGTCATTATTCAAAACTACTCGTATAGATATCTATGGACAAAAATTACTTATTCTTCAATTTTGTCAAAATTATAATTTGCTAAAATAAACAAATTTTTTAATAAAAAATATAATTTTATGATTTAAATAAAACTCAATGTGTTTTATAGTTTATTATATATGTTAACCAAAAAAAAAATTATATAATTTATTTTTATTTTAGAAGAAATTTATGTGAGTTAAAAAATTCATTTAATGTTAATAAAATTTAAAAAACCTAAAAAATCTATTATATCCTCAAAGAAATGAAATGAGTTTAATTTTTATTTTTATAAAAAAAAAAACTTAATAGATATCAATGTTGATACTTAATAATATAAATCCGAACTTGATGATATATTTGTTAATTAAATGATCTATTGCTTATATAGATATAGGACTTTCGTAGGCTAAATTTTCTTTAACCCATTATAATCGCACCTTAACCCTTAAAATTATGGGGGACTAATTATTTTAGACAGAGAAAAACTCGAGGGATATGATCACAACCACCCAACTTACCGTAGTATTATTATACTTCATTAATGACAACGCAGAGGACTTGATTCATAAGAATTGGAGAAAGAATAAATCAAAGTTAGAAAGAAAGTGTAGATGCATATATACTGTATTATTCTGCTTTTGTGATATCAGAAGAACATCGTGGAGGCGGAGGTGTATGAGAATTTGATTAGGGCTGTAGAGAGACATCAAGAAGAGTAGCAATAACGCATATAGCTTGTGATATAGGGAGTGAAATGGGCATATAGTCATATAGATGAATGGATACTCTGTTTATCTCAGTTCTATGGATTCAAAACAGAGGCATACATATATGAAGGAAGGTTTGGATATTCATTAACCATGTTGCTTCTTAATTTTGAACCCACAAGTTACATTCGTTGTCTCTGTTTCTTTGCATGTTTCGCACTGACTGGCGTTTCATAACCTGTGCTTGGTTTAAATTAAAGGAACTTTAAGTAAGGGTTCAAACCCAATAGTGAGCTAAGCCTAATATGAGATCATGTTTGGAATCATGAACTATGGCAAGTTAGTGTGGAAACAAAATCATGAGCTTCCAACAATAAAGATGCTTCCTAGGCTTAGACAAGAGAGACCATAGCCGTGCATATGTAGATGACACCAAATTATTACTAATCTTTAGCTTAAGAATTATGAATAAATTTATAAAAAAATATTTTGAAATATGATTTGGGTCTTGTAAATAGCTGAGGACACCAAACTCCTTCCTTCAAATTTTCTTAGACGCAAAGGGTAAGAGTTCGTATTGGTATAATGAGCTGGGGAGAGTTACTGCATCATGTTCTAAATATAAAATCTAATTGATTTTTTTTAAGAAATTAACAAAGCTAATTAAATAATTTTAAAGTATTTATATTTATCGTTTTTCGCTAAACTAATTTGTTTAACTTATATATAATATATATAACATATAATATGATTGAATAATTTATTTAGCTTTCCTAATGTTTTTTAAAAAAGTTCAACTGATTCTTATATTAATGACCGGAGCTTATAAAAAAACTATATGATTGTCTTATTGAGTTTACTTTATCCTAACAACTAATTATTGTATTATCATATAGAACTTACTTGCATGAAGCTATTCTCTAAAGCATGTATGAGAATCATTTTATATAGTTCTCTCTCACTACTAGTCTTTCATAAATTATTTATAATAAGTGGAGAAAATAATTTACTCCTAATCAACTTTGTTGAATGATAGAAGCATCAAATATTCTTGTGCTCTCATGTAGTCCAAAACAAGGCTATATACATATAGATACTTCATTCTGGGAGGGGCGTCATCTCATAAGAACATGATAAAGTTGGCGGGTATTAGAAAGGGTATTGCGAGAAAATGTAGAGGAGCTCCGCTTGTCATAAGAACTATAGGTAGCCGCCTATTATTGTTCACAAAGAAGCTGGCTGTGAGTGAATGGTCATATTTTAGGCAGGGACAATGACCTTGCAAATCTAGGTTTCAAAATTTTTCACACCCTTAAACTTTATCACCATCTTCCCTCCCATTTGAAAAGTTTTATGTTTTTCATTTTAGTTTCTATTTACTGAAGATTATAAGATTGAGAGAAGAACACTTATTCGGATGTGGATAGTTAGTCTCACATCGGGACCGTAAAAATAGAAGAGCCTATAAATAAATAATAGGAAGATCAATATACAAAGTCATCTCATTTTACGTGTTTGGGTTTCAATTATAGAGCACATGTAGAGTGTTCATCACTCGAGTGATTAACTCTAGAGGTGCCACTCGAGTGATCACTTAAGAGGAGTTGGTATAACTTTCATATAAGGTATCTTAATTTTTTCTTGAGTAATTCCAACATCTATTTGACTATAGAGGCCTCCATAATATCAAATCTAAGGATTTGAATCTTGATATTCTCATTATATCTTGCAAGTTTTTCTTTCTTTAATGATTATTCTCCACAATCCTTTTGATAACTCCTTGATTTTTTTGGCTTAGACGTTCTTCTTTTTTCTTTTAATCATTTTTCATAATCCAACGTCATAGTTTCTTTTTTTCTTTGACTAATATGATGAATGTTCTTCTTTCTTCACTATTTCTTTTTCTTTTTCTCTTGATGATCATTTTCCACAATCTAGCTCAATAACTTTTTTATTTTCTTTATTCCTTGTCCCCGTAGTTGATAACTTCATTATCCAATATCATCTTACTTTTCCTCTTGATAAGTCTCCAAATTCAACGTGATATTTTCTTTCTTACCTTGATTAATCTGCATTAGTATAATAGTTAGTCAATATAGAGGATAAATATATTATACAAACTTTTTTTCTCTTAAGATTTGACATCTATATTTGACATTATTATAATTAATCATATTTAACAAATATGTGGCCGCCTAAAAAAAATAAAAAATAGAAAAAAATATTTAGAAACACCTAAAAACTATTTTAGTTTTTAAAAACAACTTTTCGTTTTTTCTTCATGAACACCCAAGCCTTAACCCAAGATTATTTTAAAAACACAAAAACAAAATTCTGACAAAAGACAACTTTAGAAACAAACGCAGGAATGCCTCAAGCATTATTAGTGAATGACCTGAGTCAGAAGCCAACCAAACTATATACATGACAGCTTCAGCCTTCAGAAGACGAACATACGGATATTGCAAAGACTGCTGTAAACCCGTACACATCAACTAACATCAACTTGATATGCACTTATATGTGATTTAGAACTAGAGATAGGAGGGGCCGAGCGAACACAGGCCCCCACTCCCAAAATTATGACGTAGGTTCTCCTTCTTAAGGAGCCCTTAGGCGGGCACCCCTCCCAAGTGCAATGGAGGTCACCAACCTAGGCCATGGGCATTCTTGATCACCCATTGACCCCATCCATTTCTGTGTCCGATGTGCTGTAATTATTGGCTCTTGTTCCGTTTTATAAGCATCATGGCCTCTTCTATCTTGTAATCTTGTCTATGTGGGACTACAGTGTTCTACTCTTCTCCTCAACTTCATTCTCCATCAGTGTTTCTCTCTCTCCTCCTCTTCTTTTGAAACTTGTACAGAATAATGAATAAACTCATGAATGTTAATTATTTCAGAGAACAGTTCATCGAATCCTACAATGTAATTAAGTTGGAACGTCACATCAGCCAAAGGAAAAACAAAAGGGAAAATTATGCACAGGTCCCAAGGAACAAAGATAATTACATTTAGGTCCATTTAAATGACAAAATTACACAAAAGTCCCTAGGGAGGGACTTACGTAATTATTTCAAACGTAAAATTACCATTTTGGACTTCTATGTAATTATTTTCATCTCTCACTTCCAGAAGCTATTTACAACAACAAATGCTATATTAACAACAATTTTTGAAAATCAGGATTTTCCCATCTCTCACTTCCGAAAGCTATTTATGTGTTCATACCTCTAACCTCTATTAGAGGTATTGGCATATTATTGTTTATTTTTTATATATATTGTATTTCTTTATATTTAAATTATATATTGTTTTTTGAGATGTTTTTTGCATCCAGATCTTAAATTAATTAGTTTCCATGATACGGTGTTACGGACAAATATTTCAACGCAGAAATAGAAACTAATTAATTTGAAATATTGGGTGCAAAAAACATCTCGAAAAGTAGCATATAATTTAAATCTAAATAAATATAATATATATATATATATATATATATATATATAATACTCATATCTCTATTATAGATAATAGAGGTATATACATCAGGTATTTGCACTCAATCTTATTTGGGATCTAATACATGAACAGCTTCAGAAGATGAACAAAAGGGGATCGCAGAGATTGCTGTAAACATTTACAATGGTCCTCCATAGTCATCATTGTGAAACCCAAAAACACGAAAAAGTTTATGAAAAGAGTAAAACTCAGAGACTAGTGCAAAATACATAAACAATAACGAACATTAAGTTAACACAGAGAGATTACTCAAAAACCAGAAATAAGAGCTTTGGCTACATGAGATACAGTAATAATGATTGTCCAGAACCATTAAACAATCAACACCGACACATGATCTCAGGTTCAAATCTGTGAAACTGAAAATGCACTTCACGAAAGCCAAATGTTAAGGGGATTATTGATTTAAGTATATAACCAATTTCATATCGTAAAGAAAACTTGGTAAAGATCCAAAGTCAGACCAGAGCATATCGTTTGAACTGATCGATGCTGTTGAGTGAAATGAATCAAGTCCCAACTTGACAGTTATAGCTCTTGAATTAAAGGATACAAATAGATAGAAGTACGATGAAAAATCAGTGCATTAAAATATCATTCTCCATGTGGGACTAAGTTCACTCCTCTACACTTCAACTTCATTCCCATGAGTTAAATGTATCTCTCCTCTTCTTTTAATTTCGAACTTTTATATGATGTTTGGAACAATGAATAATCCGTGAATGTTAATTATATCAGAGCAAAGTTCATCAATTCCTACATTGTAATTTGGAACTTTAAATCAACCGAAAGAAAAGAGTCTTGACCCCACATATTTCCTGTATTGGAATGTGCCTATATATATATATATATATATATATATATATATATATATAATAGACGACTGAGATAGTGGAAAGCCCTCCGTGAACAAAGAGAACTAATCATTATAAGCAGAACCAGAGGAGTAAGGTAATTCATATGGCATTAAAATATGACAATGAAGCCATCACTCTTTTTTTTGGTCTTGATGTGGTTATTGATTTTAATATTCGAAGGGTGTATATATCTCTCTCACAGAAAATAAACAACAAAATCCTGAGATCAATGCTGGATTAGATGATGCAAGGAACAAAGAAATGGATACATTTTCTTCTAATTATGGAAATTGAGACGTGGTGGGTAATTTGAAGTCTAAAGCATCAATTCACTCTTTTAATTTTCATCTAAGCGCACCAGGGCTCAATTAGAAAGTTATGTGTTTTGGATAAGCAAATAACTAAAAGTTTTTTACTTGCCTTCTTTTTTCTTTTCTTTTTTCTTTTCTTTTTTTTTTTTTTTTAAAAATGTGTGGCTTTGCCGTAGGTTTATCATTATTTGCCTGTGTTGATGTACAACATTCTCTGTCACATAGCATATAAGGGCCCTTGGGATAGTGGTGGTAAAAGTGGTTTTTGTTTCTGATAGACTTTTCTTGATGTGATTTATATTTGAGATAGTGGTAATAGAAGTGATTTAATGGCATGAATCAAATTCTCTCTCTCTCTCTCTCTCTAGTGACACACACACACACACACACACACACTCTCTCTCTCTCTCTCTCATCTCCAATGACCTCTAAAACTATGTCGTTTTGGATTAATAAAGAGTGTTTCTGTAATTTTGCACCATTTATTAATTCACCTAAAATTACAAACACACTCTTTATTAATTCAAAACGACGTAGTTTTAGGGGTCACTGGAGATAAGTTATCTCCAGTGACTGGAGAAATATTTTTCCCTATATATATATATATTGTATTGATTATTGATGACGGCTGATGATAATCACTCTACAAAACTGGAAATTTAAATATTATCTTACTACATTAAACCTCTTAACAAGAAATATCAGAGATTCATAATTTAGAAGCATAGTCAATGTTGCCCCGTAGAGGAGAGGCAAGTCTTGCGTAAATGAGGAGAGAAGTAGAGGGGGCGGGCAACGGTCCATAGAGGAGACAAGCAGACTTGCAAAAATTGACAAAGAGGAGTGAAGCTGTTGTGATGGGATTAAAAGCATAGAGGATGGCTTCACAAAAAAGTAGCTTTAGATGTTGAAGCCCAACAGATAATGAAGCTATTTCAAAGACCCAATAATTGAACTTTCGCTGTCATTGGGCTGCAGATGGACTTTTTTGAGCTTTTGAAGCTATCTTAAACAGACTCGGCCCATAAGCTGCTAAAAATTATTATTAATTTGTTTTTAGAAGGGTAAAGGCTAGCAATTGTAAGACTAATTTACTTTGGTTTAATTATGAGTTCTTAAAAGTACTTGTTCTTTATGATAATTTGATTCAGCTCAGTTCAACTTGGGACATAAATCTAGTCATTGGTCCATCGTTGGATTGTGAGACTATTAGAAGTTAGTTATTTTTGACTGGTCACAAATAAAATAAAAATAGGACAAATATTGGTAAAATATGTTTAATATGGGAAATGGGCATCTGCACTTCTCTCATGCCTACTTCCCTCGACTTCTTTATTCTAACCTTTAGATCAATTTTAAACAGTTGAGATTTAATATCTTATAAAAAGAAAAAGAGAGAGTTATATATAATACTCTAATAAAAGAATAGAGATATGAACTTTTTTGATCAAATTTTGATGGTTTAAATTTATTTATATAAATTTTTGGGAGAATTCCAAATAAATACCAAATGAATTTGTAAAACCCCTAGAAGCCCGTCGAATTTGAAAAAAGACTGAGAGGTGATAAGGACTTTTGAGGGATATGCAAATTCATGGCAAATGACTACAATGCCCTTCTATATTCTCTCTTTCCTCTCTCCCTGTCCGTACCAGATCGC
This sequence comes from Acacia acuminata, assembly GCA_019022655.1. Classification (NCBI taxonomy): domain Eukaryota; kingdom Viridiplantae; phylum Streptophyta; class Magnoliopsida; order Fabales; family Fabaceae; genus Acacia; species Acacia acuminata. The sequence goes on along the minus strand of JAFJYI010000195.1, from coordinate 69,848 downwards.
CGTGACTACGACGCCATCTACCTCCACCATGGACGTCGATGCCAACGCCGCACCCACCGCCACCTACGCCGCACCCACCGACAGTGAAAAAGAAAAGAAAAACGAAACACACACGAACGAGAACGAGAACGAATGAACAAGTAAATTTTTTTTGGTCGATCCAGATGAAATTAGAAGAAGAAGACATGAGTGAAGGAAGGAAGGAAGGAGGAAGAAGAGAGAAAAAGAGAAGAAGAAAAAAATTTGTAAATGAAAGTAAATTTTGTAAATGGGTTGAAAAGTGTGAAGTTGTAAATTGCGTTATGAGATTTTTAAATTGCGTTATGAGATTTGTAAATCGCGTTATGAGATTTGTAAATGGTTTTTTGATTCGAGGTTGAAAAGTGTGAACCTAAAAAAGTTGTAAATTGCGTTATGAGATTTATAAATTGCGTTATAAGATTTGTAAATCACGTTCAATTTTGTAAATGGTTTTTTGATTCGGGGTTGAAAAGTGTGAACTTGAAAAAAAGTTGTAAATTGCGTTATGAGATTTGTAAGTCGCGTTATGAGTTTTGTAAATGGGTTGTTCGCCTTTGACCGGAGTGCACTTTCGGCACTCGAGTGGTTCACTCGAGTGCACTCATTTGAGTGTGAATCAACCATTTACAAAACTCATAACGCGATTTACAAAACTCAACGCAATTTACAAATCTCATAACGCAATTTATAACTTTGTTTTTTAGGTTCACACTTTTCAACCCTGAATCAAAAAACCATTTACAAAATTCATAACGTGATTTACAAATCTCATAACGCAATTTACAAATCTCATAACGCAATTTACAACTTTTTTTTTAGGTTCACATTTTTCAACCTGAAAGAAAAAACATTTACAAAACTCATAACGCGATTTACAAATCTCATAACGCAATTTACAAATCTCATAACGCAATTTACAAATCTCATAACGCAATTTACAACTTCACACTTTTCAACCCATTTACAAAATTTAATTTCATTTACAAAACTTTTTCTTCTTCTCTTTTTCTCTCTTCTTCCTTCTTCCTCCTTCCTTCCTTCCTTTTCTTCTTCCTTCCTTCCTTCCTTCACTCATGTCTTCTTATTCTAATTTCTTCGGACGACCAAAAAAAATTTACTATTCGTTGTTCGTTCGTTCTCGTTCTCGTTCGTGTGTGTTTCATTTTTCTTTTCTTTTTCACCGTCGGTGGTCGCGGCGTAGGTGGCGGTGGCGCGGCGTTGGCGTCGACGTCCATGGTGGAGGTAGATGGCGGCGCGATCCACGACGATCCGTACGGATCTGGTTGGAGAGAGGAAAGATAGAAGATATAAGGGCATTGTAGTCATTTGCCATGAATTTGCATATCCCTCAAAAGTCTTTGTCACCTCTCAGTCTTTTTTCAAATTCGACGGGCTTCTGGGGGTTTTACAAATTCATTTGGTATTTATTTGGAATTCTCCCTAAATTTTTTGTTATTTGATTTATAATATTTTTATAGGATAATAATTCTCAACAGTTAAGAATTTATCTAACAGTAAGAATAAATAAGTAGATAGAAGTAGACGGTAAGAGAAACAGAGAGGTTTCTATCTTATAAACTCTCTTCGAACAATTTTCTCCTCTCTTCTTCGGTGTACATAACTCTGGTGTGGTATAAACTAAGTCTGTATAGTGATTTGGATGCAGGTGGGTAATAGGTTCCTTCATCCCCAGCTTCCAGGTTTAACCTAAATCCTTCATCCATGAACGAATATGCCACAATCAAATAAAAGTCCGGACTTGAAATCATCCAAATGAAAAGAAGTGTGTTGACCCCATATATTTTATTTCCTACTCGATCCGTTACATTTTACAACATTTAATCAAATAACAATGCAGATAAAAAAAAAGTTAGTTGAAAGTAATAAATATGTAAAAACTAGGAAAATTATAATAAATGACCTAAAAAAATAATATTTATTAATAAGGACCATAAAATTGCTAATTATTTTGAAGAACCAAAAACTAAAACATTTAAATAAAAAGACTAAATTACCTTTAGCCGATTTCTTATATTCTCTCTAATAAAGCTATATGTGCAAATCCTTGTTCATCATGTTATCGAACAAGGTGGTGTTTTTGGTTTTCTAAAAACAAACACTCAACACTATAACATGACGTGGGAAGCGAAGGAGAACCTCAATGCATTCTGTAATGAGTGTTTTGCTCAATTACAGGCTTCTGACTGCAATCCCCCATCAATCTGGGACTAAATCCCCAAATTAAAATTATTGAGGGATCCTCACCATCCACAATAACCATTGCAACTCCATGACAAACTGTGATGCTGCCACCCGACGAACTGCACCTAGCTTGACAACTTATGGCTTTCGTACCACTATTATGTGGGACCCCAATGTCAGTCCACAATGAAGAGCCATCAATAGCTCTCGATTCAGAAACTTTGATCCAAATAGAGAAATAGATGGCGGACATGATTTTGATAGGTGCTTGGATATTTCGGGATGATCCTCATGTTTAACCTTTCTCTTGCTCTTACCCAAATGTTGTTCCCGGAAGAGGGTAGGAGACATGATCGGCAGCAGGGGCGGAGGCACACTAGTACCTATGTGGGCAAGTGAACCCATAAAAATTTAAAAAATATATATTTTGTAAAGGACTTTTGTTGCAACTTAGCTGATTGGAGTAATTGATTAAAACATTCCACATCCATGTACAAGATCCGAGGGTTCGAACTAAGACATCTATCCTTTTGTTTTTTTTTTTTTTTCGCTTATAGTTCTCACTGGATCGACTTTTCTCACTCGACCAAGATTGTGCATGGGCGTGAGGCAACTCGTCTTCCTCTCTTTTCCGTGAATCAACCTCCTCTCTTTCTCTCGTGAATCAACTTGTCTTCCTCTCTTTCTCCGTGAATCGCATCGGCCACCATCCCAATTCGCCATTGCTTGTCGTCGATTGCGCCTTGGGTCGTGTTTCTCTTGCTTGTCGCCAATTGCGCCTTGGGTCATGTTAACCTCCATCGTCGGCGTCTTCTAGCTCCACCGAGGTAATTTTGATTCTGTCTTAGGTGTCATTGTTGTCAGTTCTCACTCACCGAGCCAACATTCTGATTCAATTCTGATTTCATTTTTCAATTAGGGTTTATCTTCTATTTGAATCTCCTACTTGTCGCCGATTGTGCCTTGGGTCGTGTTAACCTCTGTCATCGACGTCTTCTAGCTCCTCCGAAGTAATTTTGATTCTGTCTTAGGCGTTATTGTTGTCAGTTGTCACTCACCGAGCCAACATTCTAATTCTGATTTCATTTTTCAATTAGGGTTTATCTTCTATTTGAATAAGGATTATCTTATCTTTATCTTCAAGAATTTGAGTAGTTTTGAAGAACTAGAATTAAAGGACTAGGTCTCTATAAATAGCCCTAGGGCTAAAGACTTGTAGTTTGCTTGTTAGGTAGCAAACTTGTTTACTCATTCTGATTCAATTATGTTGTTTACTTGTTTCTTTTTCTGGATCTCCTTCTGTAAGATTCACTTTCTGAATGTTTGTTGCTTTGTATTGGTCAAACTTTTATGTGAATAGATTTTATACTTGTAGTTATGTTATTTACTGAATTTCTGAATGAGTGATATGGCTAAAAGTGCCAATCAATACATCAAGCGACTACACAATCAACAACTCGAACTCCCATGTCCTAATGAATGAGTGATATGGCTACAAATTTTCTAAGGACTTCGATTTCTAAAATTGATGGTTCAGTTTACTCTATTTCCTGATCAGCTTATCTCCACATGGCTTACCTTTTCTTGTTAAAAAAATGTATTAACTTTGGTGCTTATTTGAAATATATTCTGTTTATTTTTTCATTGCTCCTTTGAAATCTTGCTCTCTGATTTGTGTTCTTGGTATGCGTCTCCATTGCAAAAGTGATGCTCATATTTGTTATCCCATTTGTAGATAACCTGCTCTGCTTTTCATAACTTCAAAGACACGTGTTCTTGTCGATTACAGTGGAATGAAATATGATACATAGTTCGTATGGTTGCTGCCGCTTCCTTTAATTGATTAACTATTGCCATATTGGGTTCGAAAAATATGAATAATATAATTCTAAGTTTTGCTAAGATAGCTATACTTTGTTAGAAAATCCCTTGATTCTAAGATCTTTTTGGAGGTTGATCTGCAAAGACTCAAGGCTAAGCGAGATGAAGGCCGATGTAAATGAATATCGAAGGTAATACCCCACCTTGTGATTTTCTTTATGATGAATTGAAGACGAAGCTAGCATTTTGGTTTGCTTGCCCACCTTCTAATTATTATAATTCTTCATTCTTTGATTTCTTATAGGTTGCAACATGTTCTTTAATCTTGTCAAACTTTTTTCTTTCCAGAAAATGTCAACAATACAATCTTAATGCATTTAAAACTTTCCTTAAAAAAAATTTCCGGGGGCACTACCCCGAACCCTTACACTAATTGTGCACCCATAAACTCTAAATCCGCTCACCGGTCTGATGGAGGATGTGACATAGGTTGATTATGTTTGGAGATGCGACAGCAATCGGGTGCTTGGAACAAGGCTGAAGAGGAAGCGAAAATCTGGATGAATGGAATAAAGCTAACTATTTGGTGCAGTAGAGATGCTAACAGAGGAAGCGACAATCTGGGTAAATGGAATAAAGATCGCCAAAGAGGATGAAGGTTGCCAGTGTTAATGGTGGAGTTGGTAGAGGTGATGCGAAGTGAAAAGCGTCATTGTTCCATTCTAAAAGTGTCGATGGCTACATTTAAGTGGAGAAAATATAGGATTAAGGGTAATTTAGTCTTTCTATTTTAATTTTTTGTCCTTCAAAATAATTACCATTTTCATGGTTCTTTTTAATAAAAATTATTTTTCTTAGGTCCTTGATTATAATTTTCCCTAAAAATTACAACATTTTTCTTAAAAAAATACCCTTATTTGTGGGAGATATAGGGAATAAGAGAGAAAATAAGGAAATTATTATTATTTTTTGGTTGACCACTCGATATCTAGAGCTTCGCCCAGACTAATCCAGATCCGAATAGCGTCACACACCTGGCTTTGGTGGGAGAGCCTCCCAACGGACTTTTCTACATTTGCAAGGCTTAAACTCGAGACCTTGTTTAAGCGACACAAGCCACTTACCACTTGTGCCAACCCCCGTTGATAAATAAGGAAATTATTTTAATAAAGAGGATTATGGGAGAGAGAATAAGAAAATTATTACTCCCTCCAAATCTAATTGTAGGACACATTTACTAGATTTTAGAGAGATTAAGCATAGTAGTCAAATTAGTTAATTATATTTATTTTCCTAAAATGCCCTTGTTTGACTAAGCTTTATGGTTTTACAAGTTGATGAAACAACGGAGAAAGCTTCCCGAAGAATCAAGCAACCCTTAGGCAATGCGCAATGGTCGAGTCTAGGAGATTAGTTTTGATCATCATCATTCACCGTAGTTCTTTTGGGTTTAATATAGATTAAAAAAAAAAGACAAAATTTCTAAGTTTACTTTTTTTTTTCTCATTCCAGTCATATTTTAAGTTTATTTTGAAAAAACAGAACATTGAGGTGTATGTGACATTAATGAGTTGCAAACATTACTTACTTTATAAAATATATAAATGCATTATTAAATTATCATTGTGTTTAATTATTATTGAGAAAGTATTAATAAGGGTTATTTATGAAGAAATTTACAAAAAATAGAACTTTATTCTATAATTAGGACTAGAGAGAATATTAAAAAGATGATTGATAATTTGGGATTTTGATAATATAAATGTATTGATATTAAAATGTTTAAATGAATGGGGGAAATGGGAAAAATAAAGAAAAATTTAAATATTCTTTAAATGTTTCTTATAAATAGAAAGAGAGGTTTAAACTTCTCATGTTGCATGAGAAGAAGAAGATTCCTACACACACATGAAATAGTGGGACCATATATATATATAATGCTCATTATATATATATATAATGCTCATTATATATATATATGGGTCCCACCATTTCATGTGTGTGTGACTTGAGAATACACTTCTCCTACAACATGAGAAGTGTTTTTCCCATAAAAATAAGGTATATATATTATGTGATAGTTGTTTTTTTTTTTTAGAAAAAAAAACAAAAATTGGAGGGAGAATATTAGAATGTGACTAATTAAAGATATTTATCGAAGACAACTGACTGTTGGTGAAATGAAATAAAATAATCTAAAAATAATATTGGCGCAAATGAGGAGAATGATGACGATGCTAGGATTCATCAAACAATGTTGTAGATGTACCACAATTGGAAGTACTAACGAGTCCGGATTCCTTCAGTAAAAAATCTTCAGTTGCCACTAGTCAAAAAGGGTGGAACCGGGTTGGATTTCTCTCCTCTTCATTTTCTCATCATCCCTCATAATCTCTAAATCACATCTGTCCAATCAATACAATTCTACTTTTACTTTTCTCTCACTTTCTAAATCAACGGTGCAGATTTAGCAAATGAGAGAAAATGAGAAGGCAGATTAGGAGAGGATCTCATTCCGGGTGGAACCTAGGAGAAGGTGTGGAGATTTGTTGAAATGAATAATGATGCTTATGTTTTTACCTTCTCGAATCTCAAAGACAAACATAGAGGGGTCAGAGTCAGACAAACATAGAGGGGTCGGTCATGGTCAGTACAGGGGTCCTTAATGAGTATTCAAGAGTGGTCAGACGATGGTTTTTAGTGAAGTTTGACGATGGTTTTTAGTGAAGTTTGCTTTGATAAAATTCAAGGTTTTGAAATCCACATCAGAATTTTTGGTTCGGATCAAAAACTAGCTTGAAAACCAGACCGAGTTAAGGGAAAACCCAAGTTCCCGAGTTGACCCAGTCAAGTTGACCGAATACAAGTGAGAGAGACACAGAACGAGGAGGGGGGGATTTGAAATGCTTCTTAATGTCGAGGCTCTCCACCGGTGGGGAAGATGTCGGTGATGGTGCTGTGGAGGCTAAATGAGGAGTAATAATCTGTGGAGGTCGTAGGCTCTCTAAGTTCTCTGTAGCCGAGACACAGAACGAGAAGGAGGGGAGAGAGAGAGAGATCTAAAGTGTTTCCCAATGTCGAGGCTCTCCACCAGTGGGGAAGACGTCGACGATGGTGTTGTGGAGGCTGAAGGAGGAGCAGCGATCTTGGAGGCTTAAGGCTCTCCTCTCCACCTTCTCTGTAGCTGAGAGTCTCGACATTGAAAGTCTCCAAACTTCTAAAGTGAAGAGAAGGAGGAAGGACATAATAAGAACGAGAACATGGAGACACAGAACGAGAACAAGGGGAGGGGGAGAGAGATTTGAATTATAAAGTGAAGAGTTGGTTACAGAGGTGTATTTGTGAACTGGAATCTCTTTTTAAGTTTTTTTTTTTAAATCAATATAATATTACACATCATCTCATGCTGTCCATCTTTACATCATATCCTCCTATGTTTTGACCACAAATTTTATTATTATTAAAACATTAATATTTTTACCTATTTTAATTAAATTATATTTTTAATTCATATTGACTCCCCTTTCACCCATTAACCTTTAACTAGCACCTCCACCTCAATGGCCGATCCATAGAATCCCCTGCGGGGTTCAATTTCATAATATGCCTTTGGGTATCTTGGAAATAGAAAATATATGTTCGAGTGGGAAATCTTGTGGGGGAAGTAGTTTGGCATGAGAAACCCAAAGTTGAAAGCAAGTTCTTCCGCATATTTGGGCGTGCTCCAATGCTAGTGGATGTTAATTCATAAACCCTTGGTTTACGGTTTCTGGGTTAACAGACCAGACAATCCAGAGTTCTGCGGCTCTGTGAACTATGAACGGCTGCAATCTTTTTGCTACTACTGTGGTTAGATTGGTCATGATGGTCGCTCTTGTAAAAATGAGGTGGTTGTTGATGAGGAAGGGGATGAAGTTTACGGACCATAGTTGTCAACAGGGGCTGAGAGGGACAGGGAAAAAGTACTGGTTCCATACTCGTCTTCATGGCATGACTGCATGAGGAGGATAGTGGGAAGAGAACGATGACGCATGATGAGACTACACCTAAAGCGCGTAACATAATTCCTGTTCCTAATTAATCGGTAAGGTTACCGTAACGAGCGACAATCAGAATCAAGAGTGAAAAAACTGTTGGGATGGGGAGTAGCGACGCCACCACCTGCCATTACTGTACCTGATGATGAGAGTTGACAAAAAGACAAACCTCAGAATGATTCTAGAGAGAGGGAAGTGTATGAGGTTAATGGACCTAATGTAGAAAAGAGAGCCCAATATTCAGATTATAGAATCCATCCTACAAGCCAACAAAGTGTAAAAGTATTGGGCCAACTCTAGCGTAGCCCAAGAACAAGGGCCCATAGATCCCAAATGGATCGAAAATTCAGAAAATGAGGGGTCTGAGGAAAATCTAAGTCAGGCCATTGTTCCAATGGGCATCTTATCTCCCATTTCTGAAATTGCTCAAAAAAAAAAAAAAAAAAAAAAAAAAAAAAAAAAAAAAAAAAAAATTTGCTCAACGCTTAGATAATGTTAAGTTGAAGAGAAAGACTAGTGAAATAGAATCCCCGAGCGATTGTAAGAAAATAAGATTATTTGATGATCCTGATAGAGTGCCGAATGTGACAGATGATACAAAATCTCCACTCCAAGCATTTAGAAGAAAAAGCGTAAGGAAAATTAAACAAGGGCTGAGAGGGCAGAACAGCGGTACTAACCTCAACCTTGTGGATGTTCCTTTATCTTAAGAAATTGATTTTTGAGTAGGCTGGTTAGTTCCCACTGATCACAAAAATGCTCGTGAAAAAGATTTTTTGACTGAAGGTTCCGGTGGCTGTCCTACGTGCTTTGAGTGGAGATTTTGTATCACCTGTCACATTCAGCACTTTATCAGCCATCCAAGGGCCACAAGTATCATTTCTTGGAACTGTCAAGGGTTAGAGGTACCCTTGACAGTTAAAACCTCAAGGAAGAGGTAAGAAAGAATAAGCCACAAGTTGTCTTCTTAATGGAGACAAGGAAAATTATTTGGAAAGAATCCGTAGATCTTGTAAGTTTGAGGAAACTTGTTGGAAGAGCTGGCGGTTTAGCAATATGGTTGAAGGACTTTGTGACTATTAATGTCAGAAGCAGCTCAAAGAATATCATTCATACACTGGTAAATTAGAAGTGTGTGAATTTCCAGAATATATGTCCTTTATTTATGGCCCCCAAAAGAAAGTGACCGCATGAAGATTGGGGACCAAATTCGAAAAATAGTTAGCAACACTACTACTTCATGGACATGTGTTGGAGACTATGTGAAAAACTAGGAGATAATCCCCACACCCTTCAAAGAGTTCTAAATTTACAAAGTTTTGTTTCAGATTGTGAACTAATGGAAATTGAATCGAAATGTGCCAGATTCACATGGTGTAATCAAAGAATATGGGATGAGCACATTAAATAGAAGATAGATAGAGCAAAGGGGAACCTCACATTTAAAGAAGCCTTTCCAAAAGCCCTTGTTTTCAGTTAGAAACAGTTGCTTCAGATCATCATATGCTCCTAATTGTTTTATGCTATCGTGAATCATAAGACCCCACGAACTTTTAAGTTTGAAGCCCTCTGGATAACACATATCCCGACTTCACCTAAAGTTATAAGGGATTATTGGGTGCAAAATGAAGCTGAAACTGTGAATGAAGTTATTGCTTTTATTGATTGTCTCAATAGGTGCAGAACAGTGTGCTAATCAAATGTAGTCGAGTACACTTCCCCAATAATAAAAGGATCATTGCTGTGTCAATGGAAAAAGATTGAGACTTTGAAAGCTGATATATATACCGATGCATCGAAATAAACCATAGATGTGCTAAAATATGAACTAGAAGAAGTCTACTGGTGGCAAAGATCAAAAGCTAACTGGTTAAAATCTGGAGATTTGAATACACAGTTCTTTCACAGAACAACCATGATCGCAACCTCATCGTTAAGCTAAGAAATCAAGTTATGAATTGGGTGGAGCATGAAGAGAGGGTGACAATTTGGTTACAAACTTTCATACTTCACTGTTTAGTGGCAATACTTATGGCCATCTTGACGAAACGCTCTACTACTTAAGTCGTAAAATTTCTGACCAGAAAAATACTCTACTCACAGTACCAGTGACTGAAGCAGAAGCTAAGAAAGTCACCTTCCAACTAGGGGCCTTTAAAACACCAGGTGACTTTAATGGACAATTTTTATCAATTCTCTTGGAATGAGGTACGGCTTTCTATTCTAAGAATGGTTCGTAGTTTTCTTTACGATGGTGACTTAATTGACTCCTTAAATGAAACAAACCTCACTTTGATTCCTAAGGTTGATACACCTGAAATTGTCTCTCAATTCCGCCCATGTAGCTTGTGTAACTTTGCATACAAAATTGTGGCTAAAATACTTGTTAATAGATTTAGACTAGTGCTTGATGATTGTGTCTCGGAGCATCAAAGGGCTTTTATTCCCAATTGGCTTATTCAAGATAATAGTGCATGAGGCCTTCCACTACTTAAAAAGAAGACTTCTAGTCCTAAATATGAACTTGCCATGAAAATGGATATGAACAAGGCCTAGGCCTATGACCTGTTGGTGTGGAACTTCCTAGAGGGAGTTATGCTTAAGATGAATTTTTGCCCAAAGTAGGTTTCTTGGATAATGAAATGTGTTAGTAGAGTGCCTTTTAATGTGCAACAATATGGAAGGAAGTTTCCTACCATAGTAACACAAAGAGGCCTTCATCAAGGGGACCCCTCTTCCCTTTCCTCTTCATTATTGCCTATAAAGCTTCAGCCATGATTTCATTCCATGCTATTCATAGGAATTTTAAGGGTATTTGTTTAAACAGAGGAGGGCCAATGTTAACCCACTGTTTATTTGCATATGACACTATTATTTTCATGAATGCAAAAATGGATAATTGCGGTCTTTTTATGAAGATCCTACAAGATTACTGCAATATTTTAGGGCAATGAGTAAACTATGACAAATCAAGCCTTCTTTTCTCTTCAAACACTCCTTATAGGGTAAGAAATGAGATTGTGGAGTGTCTAAATATTGCTACTATTGAAGACGCAAGCATAGAACTAAGAATGCAGGCTACCACGGGCTGTATGGTGCGAGCATGTGCGGCTCGCACTTTCACAGGTTGACAAAACGCCAATCCTAACTTATATGTGCGAGTTGACAGACCAGCCTGCCAGCCGCACATTATTAATTTTTTTTTTTCTTTGGTTGAAAAAATGGACTAGGCCTTTTTCCTAAAAGAAAAACCAAAGAGGGACCCAGCTCATTACACTCCTTTGGTTCCTTTTTTCTTTGGTGATATAAAGGGGTTGGGTCCATTACACTTCCTCAATCCCCTTTTTTTCATTAATACAAAGGATTAGGCCTATTACACTCCCTGGGTCCCTTTTGTTTTGACACTCCATTTTCTTTAAAAAGGGATTTGCGGGTTAGCCTGCATTGGCCCACGAGCTTGTGCAAAACCTCCAACCCTAACCCTGCCCCAATTTGCGGACCAACGGGTTGAGCCCATTTTACCGGTTCCACCCGGACAGATATCTAGGACTTCCAATATCCAAGGAAGATCCAAGAATGCAGCACCGTATGTTTGTAATAGAATGGGAAAGAAGGTTCAGGGGTGGAAAAAGAAAAGCCTACCTTTGCTGGTAGAAAGCTCATGATCAAGGCTGTGGTAAGTGCAATCCCCATATACCCTGTGTCCTACTTTAAATTCCCAGCCAGCACATGTAGGGACCTGGACAATTTGGTATCTAAATTTTTCTTGAGTAACCCTGAAAATTTTGGAAAAATCCGTTAGGTTTCATGGAAATCTTTGTTAGAATCTAAGAAAGATGGTGGCATGGGGTTCAAAGATTTTATGGGTTTTAATTATGCACTTTTAGCTAAGACAGCTTGGAGAATTATCATTAACACAAATAGTCTATGGGTTAAGGTCATCAAAAGTATCTATTTCCCCTCTACTTCTTTTATTATGAAGGCCACAAAAGGTTCAAAATCGTCATGGGTATGGCATATTGGCATAACATTTTAGTAGGAAGGGATTTCTTGAGCAAAAATTTGTGCTAGAATGTAGTGTCGATGTGGAAATAACTCCGCTCCTCTCCTCTCCTCTTCAACTTCATTGATGCGGGTCACTATTTCGCAATCTAACATGCTTTTGATTCCATTAATGTTGATTATATCATATAAAAGCTAAGGGTCTCAGGGACGTACGTTTTAAGATTCGAGCCTAAATTTTATATATATATATATATATATATATATTTATCAAATATGACGGAGACAGTGGGTAGGACTTTGTACTAGGAGAAATCAAAACCAGTGGATCATAAAAGAAAGAGCACCGGATTAAAGAGAAAACAGTGAATGACAATGAATCCAACACTCTTTTTGAAGCCTTGATCTCCAAAGAGATGTGGTTATTAATTTCATATTAGGTAGTTTATGTCTCTTTTGGTCTCTGTTTCATCATTCAATATGAACGATAACGCTATCTGCAAAATCTGGATCAATGGAAATGGCTTCTCTACGTTAAGGAAAGATTATTGAGACAAATAAAGAAAATGAAGAATTTAAGTTCTACTTATGAAGTTGATTTAGTAAGAGACTCCATTTCTCTTCAAAGGCTGAAAATAAAATGCAAAGAAGGAACCATATAGCTGGAATAATGAAGTGCCTGATGTAACATTCTTGATTTTTGGGACTTAGAGACTCAGCTGAGGTTTAGTAGATAAAATAAAATAATAATAATAATAAATATAATTAAAAATTAATTAATTAAAAATGAGAAATGATCCTGATAAAAATAATAAGGAAGAGAAAATATGTAGGAGAAATATATTCATGAAATAATTTAATTTATATAAGAAAGAGATGAGAGAGAAAGAATAAATAAATATTATTTATGAAAAAAAATAATAATAATATTTTTATAAGAGGGTTAAAACCCAATTCTCTCCCAAATAAATATCATATCTTCTCACCCCTTAACATCCCAATCGCCAGCGGCCCCACCCTCAGTTAACCCTCTCCTTTCTTTCTCTTGTTCAACGCCCTTCCCTTTTGCATCAGTCTTGTCGCAACTATTTACCATTCTATCTCTCTTATTTCCTTCTCTTTTACTTATCAAACATAGTGAATTTTAGAAAAGGAGTTTGAAACCAACTTAGATTAGATAATGATGAGATTTGATAGATTTAGTTTGATGAAGTGGGAGGTTTGTGTTGTTTAGTAATGATGTTGATACAAAAAAGGGAATTGGAGGACAAGTGGAAATTTTATAGGATCTTAAATAGGAAAAGTAGTAAATTATCTGTGTATATGTATTAATTTTTTTAATTTTTAATTTTTAAACTTTTTTGCTTGAAATTTTTAAAAACTATTTGACAAGAGATTTGGATGGTAGAAGGTGTGATGAAATTATTTGATAATTTGTGCACAAGGCTTTTGTTAAAAGGCTGATTAGTGATGGAAAATTAAAGGAAAGTCTGCCTCTCGAGTAATTTTATAAAAGAATGTGGCTTACATGAACCAAGAGTACATAAGAGTATCGCACAGTATCTTTGTCAAAGGGATGTTGATTGTGCCTTTTAGTTTTTTTTGCAAAATCAACGGATAACTCTTCAACTGCCACTTTTCTGTCTCTGCAACTATTCACCATTCTATCTCTCTTCTTTCCTTCTCTTTTATTTATCAAACATGGCTTGTCATGTCAGCTTTACATTCAATTCTCGACTTATTTTTACTAAGCATGAGATGCATATATATATTTTTGTATTTCTCCATACCTCTCATTTTCTTTCAACAAGTGGCTGTGTGTGTGTATTTTAAAAACCTTCCCCAAAATCATTTCTCCACATATTAGTGCGAGCGTGTTGTCACAGTCTTACACAAAACCTCCCAAAATCGTGCCAGTGTTAGCTTGATTACTCCTCTTTTATCTTGGCTAAGTCAGCTGATCCCTCACAAGTAGTCAAAGAAAACAAAGGACTAAGACTGAAGAGAGAATATCACCTAGAGGGGGTGAATAGGGGATTTCAAAAATCTTTTCCGGAAGGTTAAGAGGAACAGTAAAACAGAGATAGAGACAAAGAGAATGGACAAAGGGAATTTATACTGATTTGGTCTAATTCCTCGACCTACGTCCAGTCTCCAAACACTTTGGGATATACAATTCCACACTTTGTACTCGAGAAGATCATATCACACTAGGACTCACTCCCCTTTACAAATTGTAATCGTACACCCACACTTAAGGTTCAACAACCTTAAGATTTAAACAAAATCAAGAAATCAAATAAGTGTTTAACTCCTCACGAGTAAATAAAAGATAATCACTGAAGTACAAGAATATCCGAAGATATTGAATGAAATGAATGAAACAGTAAGTTGAAATAAGTTCAAATTAATTGCACAGAGTTTCGATAGTTAGCAGAATTGAATGTGATGAGCTTTTATGGGGCTATTTGGTAAACCATCTGATGGACTTATAAGTCCATCAGATGGGATAATAAGTCCATCAAAAAATAAATGAGTGTTTGGGTCAGCTTTTTATTTGATGGACTTCATGCTTTGATGTGGGTTTTTTTTTTTTTTTTTGAAGCTACATGATGGAACGTATTATCCCATCAGCTATCCATCAATTTCATAGGTGGGCCCCATTTGTTAAATGACCGTCCCACCCCTCCCCAATTCGTGCCTCTCTCCTCTCCTCTCCTCTTTTTTGTCTTTCTCGTTCGCTTCGCCTTTCATCTCCATCAGCTTCTTCTTCATCAATTTCACATGTGGTTAATTGCTCTGCTTTGCTCTCGTTCTGGTTTATCCGATTTACTTTTCCATTGCATTTTGTTTCCTTTTTGCACTTACTGTTCGTCTCGTCCGATTTATGCTTTGCTTTGCCCTCATTCTGGTTTTAATTCTCTTCTTTTTTTTCACTTTATTTTGCTAATTTCTGGTGATTGGTGTACACGAATTAAGATCCTTCCCTAGGAGTCAATTATCTTTTTTGGGGTTGTATAAAAAATTTAGAGTTTAGGTTCTTTTCCGTTTCTGACGATGAAATTCCAGAAATGAAAAGAAGTAGATGACCCAGAAATGAAATCTGTAGGGATAGATGTTGAAGGTAGCAGTGTAAATTGTTAGCGGTTGGGTAGGTTGTTCTTTTTGGCTTTTTGATGATGATAATGAGGAGAGAATGTTGCATCCAATTTTCAATGGTAAAGTACTTCTGTGTTTTGTTGAGAAGCCCGTGATTTGGGAATTAAAGAAGTACTGGATGGATACTGCTATTATGCTTTATTTGATTGAAGGACTTCTTTTTATATCATATATCATAGCAAGCATTATGGTTTTCGATTTGGTGGATTTAACTTTAACCAGTTGATGATTGATTATGCTTCTGGAACAGAGTTTGAAAAGAAAAAAATTGAGTTGAAGAATCAAAGAGATGGAAAAGAAAGAAAGAAATTAAAGGAAAAGGACCTGAGAGGTGAGGTGGGCAAAAAGGAAAGAAGAGAAGGAGTGAACAAAGAAGAGGGATTTACATTGCCTCCCATGCTCTTTGCTGGTTGATTGGCTTGTACTGGTTAGAAAATACTGGAGTATTGGTTTCGGTTTATTACCCACTACTTCCAAATCTTGTGCTGGTTGAATGAATCATCATCGTGATCAAATCGAAAATGAACTTGACTAGGTTTATTTAAGCACTTCATTGTGTTGTAATTTTTTTAATGGTAATTTTACTATTTTATTTAGCAAATTTATATTTATATTTAATTTTTTATCCCAAATTATCACATTTTATACAACACACACATGTGTGTGTGTGTGTGAATTTGATTCATGCCCTTTTTGAAAGTGGAGCTTAATACCCAAGAGGGGGGTGAATTGGGTATTCTAAAATTTTCGAAAAACACTATGTTTTCAAGTGATAAAAACAGGTGAGCGAGCAAAGAGAAGAGCAGCATTGGACACAATGATTTATCTTGGTTCGGTCCTAACAACTTGACCTCCATCCAAATCCCAGACTCTCGGGATTTTCCACTATCTCAAAGATTACACACTCTCGCACTTAAGAAGTAGTTCTCTCTCTAGAACTCACTCCCCTTACAAGTTGTAATCAATGAACCCAACCACCAAGTCCCCGACCTGTGGTTCTTTACAATAAATGATTTACATATAAAAACTCTCACACAGAGTAGATAAAGATAAACACTGAAGCTTTTGTATCAAGTGATACTACACAGATGAAAAACTAAATAAATGTGAGACTTGAATGATTTTCGTTTTCAGCAGATGTAGTTGTTGGGAAGACTTGAATGCAGCTCTATTTATACTCAGAGATCATTAAATGACCGTTGCTATCCCAATAGATCCGTTGGAGAAATTCAGCCAAGGTTAGGAAGTGGTTTAGGCATCTTCTCTCGTAATCTCGAAAAATCCAAATGTCCAAGTGTTCGAGTTGACTTCCTCTGAATTAATCCGTTGGAGAAGCGTTTCTTGTTGTAGTAATCATTCATTAATGCTCTGCAATCGTGTGCAGATGGATTACCCAAAAGTATGACACTTTACGGAAATAGCATTTAATGAGCTGAACTACTTTTTGCCTTTTCCTTTAACCCTTCAAAAACATTCTCTAAACCATCGAGATTCACTAATAAAGTCATTAAACATAGTTAGGAATATTAGAGAATAACATTGCAGAGTATTAAGATCAAACAAGAATTTTTTCCAAATTCGTCAGATTTGAATTTCTGGATCAGCGTCACGAACTCGAGTTCGGTTCATGCGGACTCGAGTTTGAAGCTTCAAAGTGTAAAAGCGTTTTAAGTTCAAAACTTTTAAACTGGAGGTTTGCAAAACGAACCCGAGGTTTTCAAGGCATTAAAACTTCTTTGCTCTCGGGTTGGTTTAAACTCGAGTTTGGACATAGTGAACTCGAGTTTCCTCCATCCAGAGAGGAAGTCGCGATTTTGGCTTTTTGAAAAACTTTGAGTAAAAGCATGAACTCGAGTCTATTAGTAGGTAGGCTCAAGTTTGACACTGATTAAACTAAAACTTAGTTTTTGCTTTCAAGGGCAAACCTGAGATTCTCAATGCAAACTCTAGAGTTTTTCTTAAGTTAGAAGGCCATTGCTCTCTGTAAGGTTTAAACTCGGGTTCACGAGTCTTAGGCTCGAGTTCGTTCAACTTTGAGAAATTCTGAATGCTCTCGGCCTGAAATAAACCTGAGGTTTAAGGAGCCAGACTCGAGTTTACTTGGTTGAAAACTTTTTAAGAGTTCTCTGCCTGAGGTAAACCTGAGGTTTAAGAAAGATAGGCTCGAGTTTAGTTTGATTAGAAGTCCTTAAGAACTTTTCAATTTGGAAAATCTTTACTTGCAATGAAACAAAGTGCGAGTTTGTGAAAGACTCATAAAATTTGAAAAAACCTTCCTGCCAGAGGTAAACTTGAGTTTGTCATAACAGGCTCGAGTTTAATGGTTATGTAAACTAACGAAGATTTTCTCTGGAGGTTCAAACCTGAGGTTTAAGACTAATAGGCTCGAGCTTAAAGGTGTTTTAAGATCAGAATGCTCTCTGCCTCTCGCAAACCGGAGGTTTCCAAGTGTAAGCTCGAGTTTACACAAAATATGAAAAGACTTAGAACGACACTCAAAAGCAAACCTCTGGTTTGGTGTCAAGTTCAAAGTGCCAATTGGCAAGTTTGGCCCTTGGTTAGTGGTGAACCTCGGGTTTGAAAAGCCAGGCTCGAGTTTGGCGAAGTCAGAGTATTTTAGATTGAAATCAACAAGTTCCAACTATATTTAATCTTGTTTACAATTGTCAGTTATCATCAAAACACTTAGAGAACTAACACTTTTCAGTCATTTTCCATCTCATCTATCTTTTTAAAAGCTATGCCAAACAAGTTCCCATCACAAACAAAAGCCACTTCTGCTACTGTTATCCCAAACACAAATCACATAAAAAAAGTCCATCAGGAACAAAAGTCACTTCTCCCACCGCTATCCCAAACGAGCCCTATATCAATCTTCCATTAATGCCATTGTGAAGCTTTGAAAGTAACCGTTGTGTCTCTTCGAACTTCTGTTAGGCACATATGGTTTCCATTAGGTACACGACCGTTACTTCATTAACTCGTTCGTTCGCCATCGACGTACTTGTGCACGAAGTTTGACTTAGAATGATTACCATAATTGGTATGCCTTGAAGGAATGATTTCGCCTACTACAAGGTTGTATTCTAATTGTAGGTTCTGTTTACGACGAGCATTAAATGCTTCTGATACGTCGAATGGCTTTTCGACTAATCACAACTTAAGCATATATTAATATACTGAAATCCACTCAAAAAGGTAATTAGATATGATATAAATTAATTTGAGAGAGATTAAATAGAAATAGATAATGACCCAAAATAGTTAAGATCAAGATTAATGTTACAAAGGAGGAGTCTGACATTTTGAAGATCATTACTTGAGTAACATTCTTAGATTACTTGAGTAATATCAAATGTTTCAATTTAAAGAGTCACTGCAACCACATTACTCTAGTAACACATCTTGTTACTTGAGTAATGTCTCATGCTTTAATTTTTGAAGAGTTGCTGAAACCATATTACTCAAGTAACACTCTTCTTACTCGAGTAACATAATGTCTCTGCAAGCTATTTTTCTGTAATCACTTCGTTAGATTGAATTTGCTTGAGTAAACGAAAGGGCTTACTCGAGTATCCTCTAAACTTAAGCAATATTCAAGAATTTCAAAACCTTAACCATTTTCAAAATAAAACTTTAATTACTTAAGTCTTGTTATCATCAAAACTTCGAAAACTAACAAAGACAACTTAGAGAGAGAATGAGAATTCTAGATAGAGAAGCACTTGAAAGAAAATGACTTGTATTGCCTTTTTTGTGGTTACAAATAATGGTGACACGTCCTATTTATAGGCAAACCACCTCTTTAATTAACAACTAAGATTGAAAAGATCCTACGGTGGAGAACGGTTCTCCAGAACCTTCCCTAGAAATATCTAGATATTTATCTCTTCCATGAGAGTTCTAGAGATTCCCATACATTCTATTTTTATGTACAAGTATCTAGAATAATGTGGAACTTTTTAAAAACCTCCATCAGAGTGTTTAAGCACAAAATATCTGGCGTTCTTTATGGTGCGTGACACTCTCCCCCACCTAATCTGGTGACGTCCTCGTCATGGACTTATCTTTGTACTGGTGTAGATGGTCTTCGAATTACGAAAGATCTTCCTGAGGTTCTTATGTGGCTTCGCTCTCTGGCAATCCTTTCCATTTGATTAAGTATTGGGTACTTGGTGGTACCCCTTATCGCCATATCACTCGATCAGCTAGCACCTCTTCTACCTCTGAATCAAATGACTTTGTCATGGTTGGAGATGCTAGCGTCGAGATGGCTCGATTAGGATCACCCACGTCTTCATAGAACAACTTGAGCATACTAACATGGAAGATAGGATGAATCTTCAAATTTGGGGGTAGGTCTAGCTTGTAAGAAACCTTTCCCACGATCTTATATGGGCCTTCATACTTGCGGATGAGGCCTTTATGTACCTTTCGAAACACTTTGAATTGTTAAAGAATAAGCTTCACCAAAACCATGTCTCCTACCTGGTATTCATAGGCTCACCTCTTCCTATCTATAAACTTTTTCATCCTCTTGGCCGCTGTAACATCCTGAATTCTGGGTAGTGAAACTTAAGAATAAGCCTAAATTAGGCGGGCGTCTAAGCCTGTTTCAAGAGGTGGGACATTCCTAAATAAGGTCATATCTTCGGTCAAGGGACAGAAAGGGAAAAAATCATGAAATAATATTTTAAGGATATAGAATTATTATAATGGAATTAATTATGGGGAAATTTGGCCTTAATTATTTAAAAGTTAATATTTGGAATTAAAGGCATATTTTCCCATAAACTAAGGATAAATAATTTAATGGGATTAATATGGTGTGGAACTGCCAAACTATTTTCTCAATATATATTTTTCCATTGGGCCTAATATTTACACTCCACATAGCTCATATTTTTCATTATTCATATGCTGCATGTATAAGCCACGCACAACTCTACCACATGTAACATCAATTAATTATTTTCGTTATAATCAATTCGGACCAGCGTCCATATACATCCTTAATTTATTTATAACTCAAGCCCAAACCTTTTAGGATCACACACACATCAGCCTACACCATTTGTCCCAAACCATATACTTAACATAATCTATCCAGTGCCTTATTTCCTCTAATATCCATTCAATCAAATCACAACAAACACCCTAGCAAAACAAAAAGCAGCGTGAGAGAGGGAGCACTGTAACACACAAGTGCAGACTATGCTTATGCGTCTCGAGCCCAACACCACTCCCTCCCTCAATATAACCTCTCCAGCCTAGGGAAAGAGAAACAAAACCATGGTGAAAGGGGAAGATAGAAACAGAGAGTGAAACCTGTTAGTTCTCAAATATATTTTGATGATAACAATGACTAAAAAGTTTTTAAGTTTTGAATTAATGATCTAAGAGAAGCTTTCAAGATACAATTCTTGAGAATGAAATATGGGTTCTCGAGAATGAAACATCAAATACTGACATATCTTCACGTCACTAAGATTCTCGAGAATACACTTGTGATTCTCGAGAATGGAAATCATCTTGAAGAAGTTATGTCATTTTCCACTATGCTGAGTCAATTCTCGAGAATGGTAACTTGGTTCTCGAGAATGAATCATATGATTTCATATTTATCTATCACTTTGCATCTAAGTAATTCTCGAGAATGAGAATCAATTCTCGAGAATTAGCGGTGGTTTCTCAGATCTCATTTCTCCTCTGTAGTCTGTATTTAAGTAATTCTCGAGTATGATAGATGTATTCTCAAGAATGCCTTGTCACTAACACTTGTGAAAATACTTTCAACGTATCATTCTCGAGTATTAAGATATGATTCTTGAGTATATGTGAGACATGGTTTCTAGGAAAACTTCTCTTCATTGATTCTCGAGAACCATAAGAACAATTCTCGAGAATATATATTGCATTTTCAAATCTTAGTTCTCGTATCTTGAAAATCTCGATTATGACTTGGGTGATTGATGTTATTGATTTATACTTTATCTAACCAAGCTTAATCAGTTTGCTAGTATTTTTCAGATATGATTAACATATTTTAAATCTTTAAATTCGCATAAAGCAAAAATGTGTTAGACACATTAAATGATGAAACAGAGACGAAGCACGAAAGGGGAAACTAAGCTTCTGAACAGTCGTAAAGCATTCAGGCCATTTCCGATCAACTTTTTGAACTGAGTCTCAACAGACAATTCGGACAAAGAATGTCAACGGAGCATTTTGACCAATGTCGGAATGTTACGAAGAGACAAAACAAAGGAAACATTTATCACTTCAACGGCTCATTACTATTTCTTCAACGCTCATTAATTGCTATCATCTATAAAAGCCAGAAGAATTCAAATCTTTAACTACCAAAAAATACTGTGCATTCAATTTGAACTTATTGCAATTTGCTATGTCAACTGATTCATTATTATCACCCGAGAGACGGAGGAAGTGAGAGCTCTCATTCTCATTTCTTTCAGCCTTTTCTCAGAAGCTAAGGGAGGACGAGAACCAGAAAGAAAACTGAAATGAGAAACAGTGCAAGCATCAGAGAATAACGTGGAAACCAAAGAAAGGAACTAGAAATGGAGAGAACGACGTGGAACTTGCATGAAGGCCTGAGAAACCAACCAAGGTGAGTCATTAGAGCCTTCCCCTTCCAGTTTCTGCGCGTGGGTTCTGAGTTTAAAGCTTCCAAGTTCGTGGTTGTTCTACTGCACATAAACACCTCTGTTTTTCAGACTAAAAATAGAGTGTCTTGTGAGCTTCTGTTTCTATGGAAAACCTTTGAGTTTATGCACGAAATTTTTATGGAAAATAGTAGACATGTTAACCTTAAAACGAGTCAAAACCCGGCCAAAAACCTGGAACATTTTTTGCACTTTCGGTGAACAGTAATTTTTTGGCTTAATTTTGAAATGGAAAAAATATGATTTTTTTCCTTGACATTCTTACAGTAAATAGTAGACATCTCAAGCTTTCCAAAAAGCCAAAGAACACCTAAAACAGATGTATAGAAATGGAGATATGATTTTCCAAAATTTAGCCAAAATCTGGAACGTTTTCTGCACTTCCGGTGAACAGTAATTTTTGGGCTTAATTTTGAAATGGCAAAAATTTGAGTTTTTCCTTGAAATTTTCACAGTAAATAGTAGATAGTGCAAGCTTTCCAAAAAACCAAAGAACACCTAAAACGGATCTGTTGAAAGGGATATATGATTTTACGAAGTTTAACCAAAAATCTGGACAAATTCTATGTTCTAGAAATAGTGATCAGTTTTGGGTTCCATTTTGGAATGGTAAACCTTAAATTTTTTCCATGAAATTTTGAACACATAATAATCTTTAAAACGAGCTTTGGATCACCATAAGCAGGTCGTAGCTCAAGATATAATTTTTGGAAGTTGAGTCATAATTTTGGAAAGTTATCTGGACAATGGTCACGTTTTTGAAATCTGGGAATGATATAGTGTGTTATGGCTATAGGTATTATTTTTCTGTGAAATTACACATGCTAAGGAACACGTAGTTTTTGGAAGCATCTCATTTAGACTTTTTTAGAATTCATTACGAATTTTCAAAGTTTAATCAGAAAATTGTGGATATTGTTTGTGTTTTTCGAAAGTTGGGAATTTTTTTGGCCATAAATCAACTTAGTGACCTTAATTTATGAAAATAGACTTATCAAGGTTTAAGTAGAAATTGGAATCACTCCATTTGAAGTTGTATCGGTCCGAGTTATGAATTTTCTAAATTCTCAAAAAAGTTAAAGGTTGAAATTTTTATAAGTCTTAAAATAGTCACGCAATTTCTTAATTATACATAACCTTCAAAGTAAAAGTTTTTCTTTTGGATAACTTGTCTATTAACGGTTATAAAGACTCTAAAGTGATAAGGACAACGCTTCTTAAAATTTTTTAAAGGACATGGCTCTTAATAAAATAGATAAATAAATAATAATATATAATATTATTATTTATTGAGAAGGGTATTATTAGTAAAGGAATTTTTTTGAGATTAATAACCATTTTTAATCCTCTAAAAAATAATTCGCGTAGTTAGGTACTTTGCGACGTCGAAGTGACTAACGAAAATGATAAACGATTATAGGCCTACTTTGACACCTCTACCAATCCCAACAACTCCAGAACAAAGTAAGGATTCAAGTTTGAGGTGGGTAAGCATTATCTTATTAGCTTTGTATGTATGTAATCATGTATGATTGATCATGGTTGCTAGATAATTTGCGTATGTGTATCCTAGCTATGGATTGAGGCTGCGTGTCCTAAAGGGCTGCGATCCTTGGCCTATAATTGCGGTTACGGTGCAACTTGTTTAATGTGAATTATTCTATACTTATACATGTGTTATATTGTGATTTACACTTCATAATTGCATATAAGATTAACTGTTATTTCGGGGTTCATTCATTTGAACTTCGGACCGCATGAAAGAGACAAGTAGTGGTTCGGGATCAAGAGGCAAGATGTAGCTGTAATGGTTACATCAGATGGAACGTGTCAGAAAAATATGAGTAGTTAGACCGTTCTTTAACATTTGTCATCTGTCTATTTTGGATTACTGTATTAACGTCCCACTATGGTATAGATTCGAATCGCGAAAAATTTATCCTCATATTTTCAAACTAAGTTATTTTATGAAAGTTTTATTCCGCAATTAAGTCGTCCAAATTATTTCGATGCCTGTGCGCTACAACTTTGATAAATAAAGG
This sequence comes from Acacia acuminata, assembly GCA_019022655.1. Taxonomy (NCBI): domain Eukaryota; kingdom Viridiplantae; phylum Streptophyta; class Magnoliopsida; order Fabales; family Fabaceae; genus Acacia; species Acacia acuminata. The sequence continues at coordinate 45,878 of JAFJYI010000195.1, read as the reverse complement.
CACATTTAGGACGGGCGTTACATCGGCCTTGACAAGAAAGTATCTTGTTACCTCAGGTTGTTCTTGCCAAGATTTGGCCATGTGGTAAGCTCCTGGACTCTTGCCCCTCGTAGGTGGTGGCAAGGGCATGAGGAATGAGTAGTTGTTGTCCCATCACCACTTCAAACAGACTCCTTCTTGTTCCCTCACTCTTTTGTAAGTTGTAAAAGAATTGAGCCACATCGAGAAGCTTGGCCTGATCTTTTTGGTCGGCACTAACAAAGTATCGTAAGTAGGATTCCAACAAAGAATTCACCCTTTCTATTTGTCCATCAATTTGTAGGTGAAAACTTGAGGAAAAGTGTAGCTCAGTGCCTAGGAGATTGAATAATTTAGTCCACAGTTTGCCAGTAAAACGAGGGTCCTTGTCACTGATGATTGTCTTAGGTAACTGTTGGTCGATTTCCTTGATGGCAAGTGAATCAGTCGAATAAGTAATAAAGTGTAAGTAGAGTATCATCCCACGTAGACGAGATACGAGGAGTGACGCGCAAATGCTATGACAATTGTGAAAGCGAGAAAGTAAATATAATCGGTTAAGGGATTTTGCAATTATGCTACTAGCAAACGTAAACAAAATAACTTTAAACGAGAGAAGATATCAGTAAGAGGTTAGGGCTGGACTCGAATCATCCTTAAGTGCATCAATCCCCCAGTTGCTCTACCCAATGCTATAGCATCTATCTTTTGTCTGACTTCCACAATTGCTACAGCATAGCTACCAACTATAAAGCTATTTGGTTAACCCACCTCTATTATCTACCGAAACTTCCGCGTCTGATACATATGATACTAACTATACTCCTTCCATATTCCTATGGCAACTTTCTAGTCAGATCTGCTTTACACTCAGGGTGTTATGGTTATGAGAGGTAGACCCATTCCTGAAGCTTACAATAATAGGTCAAGCTGTGCACGGGCTACCTAGCAAACACTGTTTTTCAGAGGTCTAACCCCAACTCCTTGCCAGTAAGCTGAGGCCACAAATCTAGCCCTTAACTTCTGTTAACCGACTAGTAATTAAAACACCGATACGCAAACCAAATTTATTGAATTAAGAACTTGCAACTGGGTTCATTCAACACTTAAAGACTCATCCTCGTCCAGCCATATAAAGTTTAGTTCATGACTTGACGAGGACACACTAAACAGAGACACTAACGAGAATGACCCATGATCGAGAAAACAAAACTAAAAAGAAAGGAAAACAGAAAGCTTGATGGAATTTCCGACGGCGTGGTCGAGGTCCTGTCACGTCACCACTCCACGTCTTCTTCGTTCCGTCGTATTGCAGGGAAGGATGCTGGGTTGTCTGGAAGTCTCGTGCTCTTGTGAAATCTCTCACTCTTCTCTTGAGTCTGCCGAAAGTTAGAATCTGGTTCTAGGGCTCTTCGACTCTGTTAGGGTTGACGCTGCTGTTTCCTTTTATAATCAGGCTTTTCTTGCGGCGTAAATTACGTAGAGCCTGGGCCTTTCTTAAACCGTCGGGATCTCTCATATCTTCTAATCTGAGTAGATTGCTTCTGTTGATTCCGTGAGATTCTTCAAATCTTTTAGTTCCGATCCTCCGCATCTTCTATTCCGTTACATTAGCAACCTATCTGTCAATATCGCCCTTTATTTTATTCCTGAAATCATCTGGGTAAAAAGTTAGAAAATATGTCACATAGCATTGCGTCCTCTACTTTGCTATAGCATTCGGGATTCCTTGTATTGCACTTCAAATCGCTATCGGAATGCTATAGCATCGTATCAGCTCTGCTACACGATTTCCCTCAAAATCAAAGTAAATTGTTCCATTCTTAGCACATGCAAATGATTTCTACTCTTCAATCCCTATATCATGAATGTATGTAGTTAAGCTTGTTTTTAACATTCAATTAGTTAGTAAATACAGGGAAATCTTGGTACTATTTGTGCTCATCAAATACCCCCACACTTAGCTTTTTGCACTCCTGGGCAAAATAAGATGAAGTGAAAAAGACTCATAGCTGCAGTACTCTTGTTCGTATAACTTTGCTTGCACGCCTGCTTTCAGTTTTCATCCCCTATTTGGCAATCCCATTGCCCAGTGCCAATCGCCCATAAAGCGTGGTATTGTTTAGATGAAGAAGTCTCCAGGGGCTCTCAAGTTCAGTGTTTACACTCGCTCACCCAGGGATTTTTGTTTCTCTCTTGTCAAACGGGCCCAGTAGATCCATAGTTTTGTCAAAGTTATAAGATTACTTCCTAGCATTCTGAGTATTCGTTCATCCAAAGGGCTTCTTGGGTTGTAATGCGAGGATGGCCTAGTGTTGCGAGATGGGAAATGAAGGTGGATGCTATAGCAGATCTGGGAGATAATTCTTTTGGCTTCAAATAGAGTGCTTTTCCTTGAACCTTGTACTTCATGTTGTTCTTTACTCCAAGTCTTTTCTTGGCTTCTTCCTTCTTTCTTTTTCTTTTCTCTCTCTCTCTCTCTCTCTCTCTCTCTCTTTTCAAACCAACTCTCTTTTTCAAACCAACAGCGCTTTTCTCGGGAGCACTTTTTTCTGTCGTAGCATTTTTCATAGTCTTCTTCAGTTCTCTTATCTCACCTGTTCTGCTATAGCATACTTGTGTGGCTCAAGGGGGTGACAATATGGAGATGATGATCAATGGGTTATGTATGGGGATAATGGGTATGACATGAATGCCTTTTTCCTATGAACTTCAAACTCAGATGCCAGATAGTCTATCGAAGAACTAAGACAAATCAAGGATCAAACATAGGCTAGCGACATGCACACGAGAATAAAACAATTAGGCTCAATTCAATCCTTCCATTGGGGTTCTTCCCTTTGAACTTCCTCATTGCCACTCTACCTTGTATCGAGATTGGCTAGCACATCGATTTCCCAAGTCTAAAGGTTCGGTTCCCTAGGAAATTGTCTTTGTGTTCGAGTTATACGATACATTCATTCCATTGCTACAAGATTCTATTCATGCTTCATGCAATTTGGAAAAAAAATTTCAGTATGTGCAAAAAATAAATGCAGAGTGAAAATAGCGGCAAATTATAAAACTAAATGCAGGGTGAAAATAGCGGCAGATTATATCACATATCCAATCAATCCCCCCACACTTAAACGATGCAATACCCCCATTGCAACGGCGAAGTGAGCCGGGAGATAGACGAGATAATAGCGGGGGAGGAAAAGAAACAACACTATCAAAATATTATTTTTTTTAGGGATTAAAAACCTAAAAATAAATAATAAAATAAACGAGAAAGAGTCTAATACCGAGAAGTTAACAAAAAAGATACAACTCATCCGAGCTTAACCATTTCTGTGGAAGGTCCGGCCGGCGAGGTCCAGAGTTTGACACTTCTTCATCATCGGTGTCAACCGAGTGTCTTCAGTGGGCTCGCCTTCCAATGGCTTTTGCTCCGGTGCCGCTTGCGCGAGCTTGTGCGTTCTGTTGTGATGGCCCATTGTACATATCAAAAGTTGTCTCGAGGTAAAGCCGGCAGTGGAGTGTATTTTGGGGCATTTTCCACGAGATTTGCTGCCAGGCTATGATCCCTTTCGGCTACATATTGCCACCACATCTGCTGCTGGAGGAGCAGGGTGCTTACTGAATGTTGCAAGGTGGTAACTTGGGCAACCAAAGCGTGAAACGCTGCTGCAGAAATCAGTGTGGTGTCGGCTAGGGGTTCGACCGAGGAACTGGTCACGTTGGTCTGGTTGACCCGCGACTGACATTTTTGCAGAATACGCTGCACAGCTACCACGGTAAGAGGTTGCAGAAGTCCTGTTCTCTCTTCACTAGCATCAAAGATTACCCCTGCATTTCGACATAGCTCGGTAATAAGTGCAGGGAACCATAGGTTTCCTGTAGTGGTCTTCAGGGATTCGAATAGCTCTCGGTAGATGAGTGCGTCGACATCAATGTGTTTGCCCTCAAGATGCGTAGAGAAGGAATGCGCGCTCTCGTGAAATGGTCTCAGGTGTGTAGTGTGGGCATTAGTACGTAGGCGGAGGAAGTGGAACCGGATACGTGCTTCCCGGTCATCAGCGGCTACACTTTAAGTTGTATGATCCTTCCTTGGAAATTTGCCACTCAGTGTTTGGCAAACAAAGCTGAGCGACTACGTTAGCAAGGGTCTCAGGGTTTTTCGCTTGCTGGAGAAGCTCATTGTACTCATCGTCCGTAGGCTCTAGGTCGTAAACCTTGCGGATGGCACTTGGCTGCATTGTACATTCTTCCCTTGCACTATAAAAATATGATATTAAAATTACTCTAGCATATTTAAAATCATAACTACTTCTAACTATGAACTTAAGAACTAGAACTTAAAGAACTTAAAAGCTAGAGCTAGAGAACTTACCAAGAACTTTGCTCCTCCTTCTCCAAGACTCTTCACTCTCACTTTTACTCTCTATATCGATTTCTAAGCTTGTTTTGGTGTGAAAATAGATTAAGCCCAATGCCCCTATTTATAGTAAAATGTAGTGGCATTTTGGTAGTTAAATGGAACTTGCCTCTTCTTGTTTTTGAGCCATTAGATCTAGGTCATTGTTTGAAGCTCACATCCCCACCTTTCCTCGCTCCAAACCGTCCCCCTTCATCTTTTCTATCCTCTTCCATTTCTCTTTAATACTCCTATCCTAAGTACAACTCTCTCTCTCCAATTTGTTCCCCTCATCACTGTTTAATTGCATGTGTTTATAAGTTTAATATAAACAATTCTTGCCTCCTTCTTCAAACCAAAAAAAAACACCACCTCTCATCATCTTTTTTCCAATTTTGTGTTTTAAATTCCTAGTTACTCTAAGTGTGTTTGTAACTAAATGAAATTGATAATTGGTTATCAACTAAGCAAAAATGCTTTTAGGGTTTAATTTGAAGTTTATTCAAGTCTCTTTAATTAGCTTCTTGACTTTGAGCCTTATGGCTTAGTTAGAAGTCTCTAATTTCCTTTGTATCATTTTAAATTTAATTTCCAAAAATTGAGGAAAAGATTTTGGTGATAACCTATTCTAAGCTTAAAATATGCTTGTTCATAATAACTCCTTATATTTGATCTATGATTAACGTATCTCAAGATACAATTTATTTTGTATAGATTCTCATTTACTTGTGTCTTGAATTAATTCCAATGGTTCTTAACTCACAACTCAATTAATTAGACACCTTTCTCTCTCCTATACTAGGCACACAACACTCACAACTCTTGTGCGCGCGCTCACGCACGCACGCGCGTGCGCGCACACACACACACACGCACGCACGCACGCACACACGCGCGCGCGCGCGCGCACACACACACACACACACGTCCCCTCCTCCCTCTCACCTCCATCAAAGCTTTAGCCAAAGTACCTTATCACCTTCCATGCATTAATGGCCAATTCATCCCCCTTATCCCATGTGCTTTATTTTTATATTAAACAATCATCCACCTTCATCTACAAGCCATATGAACCGTGACTTGCTTCTTTGTTTTGCCTCTTGGATTTGTGTTTTAATCCTCTCATATTATCTAGAAGGAAGACTCTCATTGGATGATTTTAACTTACAAGGATTACACTTTATGAAGTTAATTTAAAGCCTTAGGATTTAACTTTACTAGATTTAATCCAAACCTTTAATTTGTTTTAGAAATATCCTATTGATGATATTTTGCTCATATTTTATGTGCTAATAGGATTTTACTAATTGTGCAATTATCTTGGCTAATTAGGAAGGAATTTTCGCCATTTTAATTAAACTAGGGGGGATTAGCTTAATCTTGGGAAAATCCCTAATTGATGACTTCTAATTGACACTAGATTTATTATGAAGATTTATAAAATTACCTTAATTAGTGAAATTTGATTGCCCACTAATTGTTGTTAACTTCCCCTATTTTGTCAAAGTGTTTTTACAACATTTTATTTGCTCCTCTTGATTAAATAAGAACTAAGTTTTAATATGAAACTTTTATGGTATTTTATGATCCATAATGTAAATTAGAAAGTTAGATTTTGCCCTATTTAAATTACAGAGAAAATTTGCCCAAGAAATAAAATAAATAAACTACGAAATTAGAGGCAATATATTCTCCTATTTTAAATAGGCATTACTTGCCAAAATATTGTATTTAAGATAAATAATGATTTTTCGGGTATTACAATCTCTACCTCAACATACATGACGTTTATTAACTATAACTGTTATGTATTAAGTGTTACAAACGCCGAATCTGTAATAATGAATTTAAGTTTAACTTAAGAAGTTGATTTAGTAATATGATACTCGAATTCTCTTCGAGAACTAAAAATGTAAAGCGTCCATAATCAATGTAAAATTGAGTTCTCTACTTATCCACCCATTAAAGGGGAAAATAAAAATACAATTTAAATTGTGTAACTTCTCTTCTTCGGGTTATTAGTTAACAAATTAAAAATAAAAGATGAAATTGTCTTAAACTCTCTTGAACCTCCGTGTACAAATAACCTTTAAAATCATTTTAAAATTTTAAGTATGTGCAGATAAACTCCAACTGTCAATTGTACACCGGCTTAACTATCTTTGCTGTGTATATAACTTCACAAACTGAGTTATATGTACATGGTCTCCTTAAATTTAAGTTATTTACAAATAAATAATGAACAAAACTTATATGATAAGAGTTATTATCTATATAAATACAAGAGTTTGAGGAGTTTACTGTAATGTTTTAAAAATGAGGGAGGTTCTCTATGTATAATATTCTCCTCTGGTGCTTAATATAAGATTTAGTTCACTAATTTAATTAAACTGAAGAAGTTAGGTAGGTTTGTTAATTATAATAAATATGTCATCTTTTTCTTCAAACACTTTAATCCTCTTCCATAAATTCTCTCACTTGCCTTCTATTTGAAAGAGTATCAATATGGATAATTTTGGACACAATTGATAAATATGATAAATAGGTCTTACATTTAAAATTAAAATCAACTTTCTAATTAGACCCAATATTTAAGACCATAAGACTATAATATAGGGAAGATACCAATGAAGTCCCAAGGTAGACAAAAAAATATCAAAAAAGTCTAAACCAAAAATCCCCTCTCAAAAGTTCATAAAGACTTTTTATATATATTAATTATGGAATTCCTTTCACAAAATGTCTCATTGTCAAAATGACATTTTTTGTTGTTAAAATGGCTTTATTAGTTGTTAAAATATCCTTATGAAAATCTTGTTGTCAAAATGGCTTTTCATGTTGTCAAAATGGTTTTTCCCTCTTGTCAAAAATTCTCTCTAAGTTCTTCTTCCTACGTGTAAAATTTTAGAAACCTGGACAATTTTTTGCAATGAAAAGTCATTTTGACAACATGAAAAGCCATTTTGACAACGAGATTTTTATAAAGACATTTTAACAACTAATAAAGCCATTTTGACAACAAAAAAGCCATTTTAACAACGAGACTTTTTTATAGATAAATTCCGTAATTAATATATAAAAAATCTCTACAGACTTTTTTTTAGAGAGGATTTTAGGTTAGGACTTTTTTAATATTTTTTGTCTACCTTGGTACTTCATTGATATCTTCCCTATAATATAATCATGTACTCATATTGGTGGGGAAAGTGGTGTACAATTAAGTCAAAATAAAAATCAAAGCATATTCTTTATTATTATTTTTCTAGCTCGAATAACATGAGCTTAATCTAAAACCACAAAAGGCTCGTGATGACCTAAGAAATTATATTATCCTGATCTCATAGGCCATGGCCCATGGTTTTATGAGGGAGTTGTTTAATTTTTGACCTAGAGAGAGACTGATCAGTCCAATTTGTGCATCATCAAAAATAGTAATTAATCTTTTTCCTTTTAAAATGACATAACCAATTATATCATATGAAAAAAGAGAGTTGCAAAGAGATAAGCATACGTGAGGCAATAGCACACATGAGATGACATAACTGTTGGCTGCAAGTGTTTTGATGATAACAACAATTGATTATTTGAATGGTTTTAAGATTTTTGAAATAATATGAAATAGTGCATATTGGTAAATTTACAATTCTCGAATACTGATCTAGCATTCTCGAGTATAATAGACATACAGAGATTGGTGAACTCATAAGAACTAAAACTCGATTCTCAAGTATAAGTGTATAGTTCTCGAGAATCCCTCTGGTCAGAATTAATGAAGATTTCACAACTCATGTAACTCTCGAGAACTAGGATATGTTCTATGAGTTAATTCTCGAGTATAACAAGATGACTCTCGAGTATTGTAAAGATCAAAGAGTTTAGACACTTCACACAATTCTCGAGAATGTTCAACATATCTCGCGAGAATTCAGGCTTGCTGTTTCATTAAAACCTTGTGTGATGATTCTCGAGAATCTCAACTCAATTCTCGAGAATTCCCTTCAGACAGATATAATTCTCAAGTTCTCGAGTATGGTCAGGAGATTCTCGAGTATTGCCATGATCAATATTTCTGGTCTTCACGGAATGAAGCTCTCGAGAGTATCTTCAATAATTCTCGAGAATGAGTCAATTGCACTTGATAATTCTCGAGAATGCCTTGACTAATTCTCGAGAATGTTGAACCAAATACAAAGACTCTGTTTCTCAAATCTCCGACTCCGAAAATCATGATTCATGTTATATCATTTTACCACTCTTGATTATTATTCAATACAAATTCCAAAATGCTTTTAACTTGTGTGCTCATAAGTTTCAGGTTACTTAAGTATGGTATAACGGCATATTTGAATAAAGCTATCGTCTGTCAAGAATCTGGGGAGATGACTCCTCAGGAGAAGAGAGCGAAGAAGAGAAAGAGACTGCCAACATCTGTTTGGTGGCCAAAGAAGAAGAGCCAACCAAAAACGACAACAGAGGTACATGATATACAACCAACCTATGATGAATTATTTGATGAATATAATGAAATCCATTCTGAATACATAGAAGTTTGTAATGAATGTATAGATTTGAAAAGGAAAAACTTAACTCTTAAAATACAAGTTGAAAATCTCACGAGTAGTGATCTTATCTGTGATAATTGCCCGGATTTGGAGAAAAGGAATGTGTATCTTACAAAAACACTTGAGAAGTTCACTAGAGGTAGTGAAATGCTCAATGTGATTTTGAAAGCACAAAGGTTTACAAACGATCGTTCAGGAATAGGATATAATCCTATTTTTGATAATAAAAAAGGCAAGAAGAAAACCGGTGGAAAATCCTATTTAAATTATTTTCAAAAAACAGTCCACTCTTCAAACCCATTCGCACGTTGTAATTACTGCAACCGAAAGGGACATAGTACCTCATCGTGTTTTCATAAAAAGGATAGAAGGGATAAGCCGGTTGGTAATTATCAGTGGGTGCCTAAGGGAACCTATGTTCCTAAGGCGCAGACTAACCTCAAAGGACCCAAGAAAAGGTGGGTACCTAAAGCTTGATCTCCTCTATTTCTGCAACTGTGCTTGAAAGCATCAAGAATCAACAAGTGGTATATCGACAGTGGATGCTCCAGACACATGACGGGAGATGCAAAAAAATTTGTTGCTATAAGATCTAAAGATGGAGGCAGAGTCACTTTTGGAGGAAATCAATCCGGAAAAATTACTGGCATTGGTGAAATTGGTGCAAAAGACGGGCCTCAGATCAAGGATGTCTATCTTGTGGAAGGTCTCGATTACAATCTTCTCGAGTGTGAGTCAAAGTGCCGATAAGAACAACTAGATCATCTTTGATTCCGAAGAATGTCTCATTGTCAACAAAGACGATCTCCCAATCGATAAAGGTAAACTGAAGGTATTATTCAAAGCTCCACGTGAGGGAAATTGTTATACCTTGAATCTACCAAAACTAAACTCGAAAAATGTTTTGTTAGCAACTTAGATGAAAGTTGGTCATATAAGTGTTTGGCTCATGTCAACATGCATCAACTAGACAAGTTGCTAAGAAAAGATTTAGTGATCGGTTTACCTAAACTTCGTTTTAAAAATGATATGATTTGTGATTCATGTCAACGAGGTAAACAAACTAAATCGTCTTTTAAAAACAAACCTGAAATCTCGACAAACCGCCCTCTTCAATTACTTCACATGGATCTAATTGGACCTGCAAGAGTTAGAAGTCTTGGTGGAAACCTATATACTCTGGTGATTGTCGATGATTTCTCGCGTTTTACTTGGACTATTTTCTTATCCTCTAAGGATGAAACCTTTGACCTCTTCGTTGTGTTTGCCAATAAGGTGCAAAACGAGAAAGGTATTTGTATTACAGCTATTCAAACGGATCATGGAGGTGAATTCGAAAATCAAGCATTCGGAGAATTCTGTGATGCTCGCGGGATCAATCACAATTTCTCGGCTCCTAGGACACCACAACAGAATGGTGTGGTCGAAAGGAAGAACCGTGTACTAACTGAGATGGCTCGTGCAATGTTGAATGAGAATCAGACATCACAAGTCTTCTGGGCAGACACGATGAGCACAGCCAGCTACATATCAAACCGAGCCTATCTCAGGAAGAAACTTAACAAGACTCCATATGAGCTCTATAAAGGGAGGAAACCAAACCTGGCTCATCTTCATATCTTTGGCTGTAAGTGCTTTGTTCATAACAATGGTAAGGACAATTTGGGGAAATTTGATCCCAAATCCGATGAAGGTATATTTCTTGGTTACTCTAATAAGAGTAAGGCATACAGAGTTTTTAACAAACGTACTCGTGTAGTTGAAGAGTCAATACACGTTGTGTTCTGTGAATCTAAATTAGATGGATCTCTGGATGATGATGAAGAAAATACTTTCAAAAACCAATTCTTTTCAAAATCTACTCCTGCCTCTATTGAAAACTATGAAGATGTGTTTGAGACTGATCCTCAAAACAATTTAGAAAATCCTAATCAATCTCAAGCTAAGGCTTGGAAGTTCATAAGGAATCACCCTTTGGACCAAGTGATTGGTGATGTTAGTCAAGGGGTGAGGACCAGAAAAAGCACTTTAAATAAAGTAATGTTTTCAGCTTTTATTTCTCACATTGAACCTTCAAAGATTGACGAAGCCCTATCAGATAATGATTGGGTGTTAGCAATGCAAGAAGAATTACATCAATTTGATAGAAATCAAGTTTGGAATTTGGTACCTAGGCCTAAAGACCATCCGGTCATTGGCACCAAATGGGTATTCAAAAACAAACGGAATGAATCCGCAATTATAGTCCGTAACAAGGCTAGATTGGTCGCCAAAGGCTACAATCAAGAAGAAGGTATTGATTATGAGGAAACGTTTGCTCCAGTGGCTAGGTTGGAAGCAATACGTGTACTCTTAGCCTTTGCGTGTATCAAAGGATTCAAATTGTATCAAATGGACATAAAAGTGCTTTCTTAAATGGTTTTATTCAAGAGGAAGTGTATCTTGAACAACCTCCTAGTTTTGAAAATGAACATTATCCAGACCATGTTTATCGTCTTAAGAAAGCCTTGTATGATCTCAAGCAAGCTCCCAGAGCTTGGTATGAACGTCTAAGCAAATTTCTTCTAGATCAAGGTTTTGTTAGAGGAAAAGCAGACACAACACTTTTCGTTAAAACTAATAAGCTCAATGAACATCTAATTGTGCAAATACATGTAGACGATATAATTTTTGGTGCTACTAATAACTCTCTTTGTGAGGAATTTTCCAAGAAAATGCAGGGTGAATTCAAAATGTCAATGATGGGAGAGCTTAATTACTTTCTCAGATTACAAATCAAGCAACGAAAGGACGGAATATTTATTTCACAAGCGAAGTATCTCCGAGATATGCTCAAAAAGTTTGGCTTGGAGCACCGTAATGGGGCGAGTACACTCCAATGAGCTTGACCTCACTTGGATGCGGATGAAGAAAAAGGCAAAGACTTCAATATAACAAAGTATAGAGGGATGATCGGGTCTTTGCTATACTTGACTGCGAGTCGGCCAGATATTCAATTTAGTGTGGGAATGTGCGCGAGATTCCAATCAGCTCCTAAAGAATCACACGCCAAGCACGTCAAGAGAATTTTTCGATATCTCTCAGACACAAAGGAATTGGGTCTCTGGTTTCCAAAAGGGCAACAAGAGTTCTTGGTTGCATACTCGAACGCTGACCACGCTGGATACAAAACTGACAGAAAGAGCACCAGTGGTCAATGCGAGTTCTTCGGTGGCTCACTGGTATCTTGGTTCAGTAAGAAGCAGACAACTGTAGCTGTGTCATCAATTGAAGTGGAGTATGTGGCTGTCTCAAGCTGCTGTGCACAAGTCTCGTGGTTGAAACAACAGTTGTCTGACTTGGGAGTCCACTTGAGAGAAATTCCGATTCTGTGTGATAACACAAGTACGATTAGCTTGGCGAAAAATCCAGTTCAACATACAAGGACCAAGCATATCGATGTAAGGCATCACTTTATTTGTGATCACGTACAAAAGAAAGATATCAAAGTGATCTTCATTCCCACGCACCTTTAATCGGCGATATCTTTACCAAACCATTGGCCAAGGAACAATTTATGTTCATCGAAGAGAATTGGGATGGTAAACCCCAATGAACTGTAAGTAATCTCAGTTAAATGCTGTTAGTTGTGTTTTGATGATTGACAGAGACTAACTTAAGCATCGAGTGTTTAAATCATGTTTTGCAGGTTCCCCTGTTTGATGTGCGAAAAACAGAGGCTTTCAGAGCATAGCTATTCTCAAGAATGAGTATTAGCATTCTCGAGAATTAATGGGATGCCAGTTCTGAAATAGCTGAGTATTCTCGAGAATTGTCTATAAACTCTCGAGAACTATTGGAGTTTAACATATTTTAAGAACTATAAAATCCTACTATTCATGTTTAAATTATAATTCCCGAGAATCATCAAGAGATTCTCGAGTATTGAAGGAGAAAAGAACTCATGGTAGTTCGCTTTACAAGATCATTCTCAAGAATTCTTTGTGAATTCTCGAGAATCGCGAGACAACGATGGCTTAAAACTCGCGTTCTCGAGAATTGAGTGAAACTCTCGAGAATATTGGTTATCCGGAAAAACCTCTCACACTCTTCTCAACGATTTCTCTGGACTCTCGAGCACCTCTTCAAAGCTCTTGAGAATTAACCTTTTGCCAAATATTTAAAGTTCCATGTTCTCGAGAATCAATTCTAAATTCTCGAGAATCAATATATCGAGAATCAATTCTAAATTCACGAGAATCAATATATCTTCAAAACCAATCTCACATGCTCGAGAATTATTGATGGGCTCTCGAGAATTATGACTTGTTCTCAACAAAATTATTCCACCCTCATATTATTCCCGAGAATCATGGGTTTCCACCCTCGAGAATTAATCTTTAACTCTCGAGAATCAGCAAACTGCTAGTATATTCCATTCTCGCGTTCTCGAGAATTCATTTCAAATTCTCGAGAATTTCCTGAAAGCAATTTGTTTCTGTCTCAGCTGCCTAACATAAGAAGCAAATTCTCGAGAATCACCATAGGATTCTCGAGAATAGGCGAGTCAATTCACTTGTTTTCATTCTCTCGCATTCTCAAAAATTATTCCTCAAATTCTCGAGAATAGCCGTGAGGAAATCATTCCTATTCCGTGGATGCTTAGCTCTCGAGAATCATTTCCAAACTCTCGAGAATCATTTTGAGTTTTTTCAACTGGGAATGACTATGGGCGCTGGAGTTCTGTTTTAATTCTCTAGAATCATTCCAAGATTCTCGAGAATGGGCTGGACAAACTTAGTAAATCAAATTCTCGTAAGTCTCGTAGGGTGCTGCATTCATGGGTCAAGAGCACTCTCGAGAATCACCTCTGGATTCTTGAGAATGGTCTGTCAGAAAAGTTTTTTTTCCTCTTTGTATACCCGAGAACCCAAGGACTCTCTCAAGAGCGGTCGTTTCAAAACTCGTCCTTCAAAAATAAATATTCCCGAGAATTAAAAACAATTCTCGTGAATACCGGGACATTCAAGTTGCAAAAAATTAATTAAAAATTAAAAAAATTAAAAAATTAAATTTTTTAAAATTTCTCTGCGCTTCGTCGTCCGTACTGTCATAAACTCCTTGTCTTTCCTATTCTTCTTTCTTTTCGATTACCCACTATTCTAAAGCCCTATTTTCCCATTTGAAACCTCAGAGCGTCTGTTTCACCAAACCTTTCAGGCCTCTGAATCCCTCATTTTTTTTTCATTCATCCCCTTCGTCGAGCACTGAAGTTCGACCTTTCAATACTCGAAATCGTCGACCGCTCTCTCTCATTAATACTCGTCGACGATCTATCACGGATAGTGGGGCTATGGAACAATCTCCTCCAGAATCTCCTCCAAAACCTCTCAAAAAGAAGCCTCGCACAAAATTTCGCCCCAAGACTAGATTTTCTGGACCTCCTGAGTCGCCATCCAAAGGCATTGCAGTTGAAGGAGCTTCTCAGTCGAAACCTTCCGGGTCAAAATCTAAAGGCATTGTCATTACCGACTCTTCTCGACCACTCACTCGTACTTAGACACATTCTCTGCCAATTGACAAAGGGAAAAGTCTCCTCACCCAGTCTACTAAGACCACTGATTTGTATCAAGATGATCATCCGCAATTTCACAAACTGAGGTCAAAGAGCGAAGAAATTAGGGGTCAGAAGCCTCCTCACAAACATCCTAGTCGTCTGAGGCACACACAAGGGACACTCAGAAGTCATTTGCCTCCAAACTCTTTGGACGTAAGAGTGCTCGCATTGTCCTCCCGGCTTCTACGAAGATGAACTGGAAAGAAGAAGAAAGACAAAAGTTTCCATCTGAAGCCATCCTCTACTAAGCAACCTGAAGAGGGTCAATCTTCACAGGCTGGTACACCCTTTTCCCCTGCTCCCTCATTCACTCAAGCTGCCATCCAGAATAGCATTGAGCAGGCTATTGCAAAAGGGTTAACCAAAGGTCTTTTTGATGCCATCACTCCATTGTATGATAACGCTAGCCAAGTGACTGATCTGGCTAATAGTCTTAAAAAGGTTACTTCTTCCATTCTGCAGGGCCTTAGAACTAAATTTGAGAAGTTGGGCACAAAGCTTGTGACTAGCTTTCAAATTTACCTCAAGGCTCAGGAAGAATCTTCAGCTAAATTGACCAAGGAAATTCAGAATCTTCAGGGTCACGCTCATCAGTTGGATACGTCTCTTGAAGGATTGGCTCTCAAGAAATACTCTCAGCCTGCTGCTCCAGCCTCTACCTCTGCTGTTCCACTTTCATCTGCTCCTCCTTCCCTTTTAGATGATGTCAAAGGGGGAGAGATCATTGAAGACGAGAATGAGGTTGAAGAAGATTGGAAATACTTCTAGATTTCATTATTAGGAGACATACTGTTGATTTCACTGTTAGTAATTGTCTCTAATGTTATTAGAGATACTGTTGACATTAGATTAGTTGTTCCTGCTCTGATAATAGTTGGGTCTTCAGGTTCTATTATCATCTTGATTTACTAATGTTATTAGAACCCCTGACTAACTTTTTGATTGACTTTGCATTTACCATCTAATATCTGATTTTTTTTGTTTCCTTTTCAAAAATCAAAATCATTCAAAAACACCTCTTCCCATAAAGGTTGTCATCATCAAAAAGGGGAGAATGTTGGCTGCAAGTGTTTTGATGATAACAACAATTGATTATTTGAATGGTTTTAAGATTTTTGAAATAATATGAAATAGTGCATATTGGTAAATTTACAATTCTTGAATATTGATCTAGCATTCTCGAGTATAATAGACATACAGGAGATTGGTGAACTCATAAGAACTAAAACTCTGATTCTCGAGTATAAGTGTATAGTTCTCGAGAATCCCTCTGGTCAGAATTAATGAAGATTTCACAACTCATGTAACTCTCGAGAACTAGGATATGTTCTATGAGTTAATTCTCGAGTATAACAAGATGGCTCTCGAGTATTGTAAAGATCAAAGAGTTCAGATACTTCACACAATTCTCAAGAATGTTCAATATATCTCTCGAGAATTCGGAAGCTTGTCGTTTCATTAAAACCTTGTGTGATGATTCTCGAGAATCTCAACTCAATTCTTGAGAATTCCCTTTAGACTATGGATATAATTCTCAAGTTCTCGAGTATGGTTAGGAGATTCTCGAGTATTGCCATGATCAATATTTCTGGTCTTCACAGAATGAAGGTCTCGAGAGTGTCTTCAATAATTCTCGAGAATGAGTCAATTGCACTTGATAATTCTTGAGAATGCCTTGACTAATTCTCAAGAATGTTGAACCAAATACAAAGACTCTGTTTCTCAAATCTCCGACTCCAAAAATCATGATTCATGTTATATCATTTTACCACTCTTGATTATTATTCAATACAAATTCCAAAATGCTTTTAACTTGTGTGCTCATAAGTTTCAGGTTACTTAAGTATGGTATAACGGCAGATTTGAATAAAGCTATCGTCTGTCAGAAGCATTAAATGCCGCTACCTAAACCGTGATATTCTCGGACACCGATATTCTGAACAAAGTAAAGCCAACTCTGATATTCTTTGTTCTCGCATTAAATACCATCTCACAATGGAAAAATAAATATGAAAAACAAAAGGAATAAAAGAGAATGTCGGGCTGAAAAATTCCAGCTGTACTATTCAAACCAGTGAAACTCTCAACGAACGGTTCATCTGTCTAACGGACTTATTCAGGAGTCTCAACGGCTAATTTATGAAGCTTCAACAACGGTCATTAATGGAAACGAATATAAATACATGAAGCATTCAATTCATCACCTACCGAAACGTTGAGCAATCAATTCGAGTTTAATATCATTCGCTGTTTCATTTGTATCATTAATTGCACTTCGGTGTTCATTCTTTTATCAACTCGTGGGAGTATTTAAACACTTATTTCATTGTTAAATTTCTATCTTAAGGTTGAGGAACCTTAAGTGAGGGTGCATTAATTACAACTTGTAAGGGGGAGTGTAGTCCGAGAGTGAGAGGACAATCCTTCGTTTACAGAGTTTGTAATCGTTCTTGAGGAATAGTAAAATCTCAGGTGTTCTGGGGACTGGACGTAGGTCAGAGTATTAGACCGAACCAGTATAAATTGTCTTGTGTTCTTTTATCTTATTGGTCTCTATTTTGTTTATTCAAGAAAGAAGTTTTAAAATTTTAAAGATCACCTATTCACCTCCCCTCTAGGTGATATTCCACCTTCAATAACAATTATTGAAACCACTATTTCAATAACCCAAATTTATAGTCAAGTTAAAACCTCCATCAAACTAAAGAATAAAAGGATATTAATATCAGCCTCTAACAAAATGAGTAAGACTGAGGCTGCAATTTGGGGCAAATAAGTGTATTGTAGGTGCCAACTTCAAGGAGGACAATGATCAGAATCTGTTGAATAACTTTTGCTTGACTGATACAGTTTATTACAGAATAAAAACAACACCCTGAAGAAGACAAATGCATAGCTAAATTTCACTTGTGATATCCTATTACTCGACGATCCATGAGCTTAATAAAATGCACTCATGTTACTATAATGGAACCAATAGAAAAACTTGGAAAAGCCACAAATCAACAACATTTGAAATAACTATGGGTGATTCTTCAATTATTGGGGTTGCCATTGTATCATCCCAAACTATAGTGACCCTTCTTAGTAGGTTTTCTTATAAAGTAACCCATTAAAAGCAAAGATCTATCACACTCCATAAATCTTAACCCAGCTAAAGATACTAATATCATCTCTCACCAAGTATTAGTACATCTACATATTATTAAGAAAATCAAAAGTATTACCACCCTTACAAGTGTCCTCATCAAGCTTTGTTAACTCCCTTGAGAATTCAGGAATAGTAACTAATAACTTTATAACTTATTCTAATTTGTGTTATATATGCACTTATATTTACTAGACTTTGGCTGAAAAACAAAAACTAGACTTCAATTTAACTCGCAATATGGGGGAATATAGTATGAGCAAAAGCTTGACGTCGGCTCTATTTTACTTTCCTTTGGGTTTACGGGACCTGGCTTCTCTCTGCTACCATTCTGGTCCGCTCCCCTCCTTTTATCAAAACAACGTTGTTTTGGCACAAAACTGGTGCCCTCTATTTTTTTTTTTGAAAAAATATTTCAAGAATTTGAATGATATTAAAAAGATACTTCATGATACTAATTGATACTCGAAAAAAATACTTCGTGATCTTGAATTATTTTAGGATCTTGAAAAGGTATTTCGTGTAATCTTACTCGGTATTAAAATGATACTTCATGATACTGAAAAATACCTTATGATCTTGAAAATTATTTTATGATCTTGAAAAAAATCATGAAGTATATTTTTAGTAATAGTCGATAGCTGAAATATTTGTTCAAGATCCTAAAATAATTTTTCAAGATCATCAAGTATTTTTTCAATACCAGTCATTATCCTGAAGTATCTTTTTAACACCAAGATCCTCCAAATATTTTTTCAAGATCCTAAAGTATTTTTTCAGGATCATGAAGTATTATTTTTAGTACGAGTCAATATCTTTTTAATATCAATCAGTGCCCTAAAATATATATTTTTTAAAAAAAAAAAGACACCAACTTTGCCTCAAAATAACACCGTTTTGAGAAAGGGGGAGAAGCGGACTTGGAATGGTGGAGAGGATTCTCTCATTATCAACTCCCTCATCATCTCTCACGATCGGATCGTGGCAGTCAAAATCTTGATCCAAGGGTTCGAACATTTTAAAAAAAACCACGTGGGAAAAATGTTCTGCACTTTGATCAAGATTTCGGCATCGAGATTAAGAGATGATGATGGATGGATAGAGAAGTGATAAGGAGAGAAACCGGATCCCTGGAATGGTAGTGGTGAGAAGCTAGGTCCGTCCGGGTTTACCTGTTGACTTTTCTTGGTTCGTAATGATGAGGTATATCCATGATTAATTTAAACTGAAATATTATTTAAATACAAATGTAAATAGTTCTCCCATTGCAATTTTTTATACACAATATTTAAACCATTGATCTTATTTAAAGGATAGTTAGTTTTGAGTTTTTATTTATGTCATGTATATATAAATTCATGTAATTTTTAGTGTATTTATCAAATTAAAATGTTAATATCCATTTTTTTATTTTTCATTCATACAACTTTCATTTTGAATATAGGATAATTATAACTAAAAAAATAACCAAAAAAAATAGTTTGATGGTTGGAATTTTGATTATGTTCAAGTTTATCTTTTTTTTTTTTTTAATATTACCATTACGCAGGACAGTAAGAGGTAAGTAATTTTAATATAATCTTAAAAATGAAAAAAAAAATTATTAGTTATTTTCAAAATTCTGTAAAATAAAGTTATACATTGAAATATAGTATTTTTCAAAACATGCCTAGTATATGTGAAGAAATGGAGAGGAGTAATGAACTTTTATATTTCACTTAATCACTTAACAAGACACACCAAGAATTTAAATTGCTCCTCTCTCTTTGACCCAAATACAAGAATATTTTTATTACTCTTTATATCCTATTTATAAGGCACCTATTGCATGTTTCACAACTACAAAAAATTTAAGCTTCATTAATTTTTTATTATATAAAATTTCACAAACTTTTCAACTTTGCCTTTAATTAATATACATTATATCCTATGAGAATCAAGTAATACAATACTTTATTAAGGGTAAAATCGGACATTTAAATAAAAATTTCTTTCTTTGTTCTATAAATAGGAACAATTTTTTTCCTCTTTCTACCTTATTAATAGGAAGAGAGGAGGATGATTTTTCCTCAAAACACAAAAAGATTTTGACTTTAAAATTGATTTTTTTATATACATAATTTTTAGAAAAAGAGTGGGATTCACAGGATCCAAAAAATTTTACAGCAAGAAAAACATTGACTTTGGGATTTAATGATTTATACATATCGGTCCAAAAATCCAGCAGAAGAACGGTTATGTGTTTTTTACATACTTGTCCCTTTAATTAAAGGAATGATGCATTTATATATATATATATATATATATATATATATTTTTTATTTATTTATTTAGATTAAATTATATGCCACTTTCTGAAATTTTTTGCATCATTATCTTAAGTTAATTAGTTTCCAAATTTTGCATTCAAATATTTATCATATAACACCACTATCTTAAAATTAATTAATTTGAGATACTAGATGTCAAAAAAATTTGAGAAAAACAGTAAAGAATTTAATCTAAATAAATAAATAAAACAAATACTCCTTCCGATCCTAATTGTAGGAACACATTTTAAAGTTCATTTTGATCCTAATTATAAGACCAAGTTTTAACTTTTGTCAATTTTTTTTTTAAATATCCCTATTGCTACTTTCTCAATAATAATTAAAGACAATAGTAATTTAATGATACATCTATATATTCTATAAAGTAAATAATGTTTGTAAGTCATTAATGTCATATACACCTCAATTATACTTTTTTTTAAAAAAATAAAATTGAGCAACTTTTTGTCATATTTCTTTCATATCACCCTACTAATACTTTCTTCACAATAAATAATTTAACAACATACTTATATTCTATCAAGTGAGAGATTCTACTTTATTTTTAATTTTTAAATAAGATAATTTTAATATTCCTTTAAAAATATTTTTTGTAACTGTGATTAATTATTTCCCCTAAAATAACCTAATGAAAAATTAATTTCATTATCATTTTTCCAACAATAAAAAAAAAATCTTGCATTTATATTATGCCCAATTAAATAGATATTTCCCTTGATAGAAAATTTTAATAATATAACTGAAAAAATGCACCCTCTACGCTTATACAGGGCCAGAGGGGTGGTTTTCAATAATAGGGGAATGAGAATAGGCGTCCTAATTTTGATGTTGTTTTTTTAAAAAAAACAATTATTCAGGAGGGGTATTTTCAAAAAATAATTATAATTAACTAATTTAATTTTTTTCCTTATTTTCTTTAAGTAGTTCCTATATAATTAAGACTAGATAAAAGAGAAAGGAGAAGCGCTAATGTGAACCCCAAATTTAACAGTCCAAACTGCGCGCAATGTTTCCCTGCGTTTGATGAATTCATTACAGTTCGTTCAGTGAAGTACCTGATCACTCCCTTCGTTTATCGTCTTGCCCCCAAAACTCTTGTCCGAGCACCAGAAAACTCGAGGAGTCTTGTGCAGATCTTTCAGTTTCTGAGCACTAATTTCGCGCTAGATCAAGGTTGTAATCATACATCCATGGCTTCCATAGTCGATATATAAACCATATATTATCGACTATCTGATTTCTTCTCCGATCTTTTGTCTTTCCATTTTCGTCTGTTCATTCTCTGAAGAACGGTGCCTGCAACATGAGTGAGGTCTTCGAGGGGTACGAGCGCCAATAGTGTGATCTCTCTGCTAATCTTTCTCGTAAATGTGGCTCGGCGTCTCTTCTTTCTGACCAAGGTAGAAAAGATCCGAACATTCCTCTGATTGAGTTTGAAGGAATTTAGTTACAGAAAGATCTACTTCAATATTTACAGCTCCGTGCTTCTTGTTAGTAATAGCATGCGGACCTTTGTTGGAAGTACAACTGCTAAATTGGTTGACATTTGACCTTTTTCCAAATCTTAGTTTTAGATGTTCCTTAGTATGTGGCTCAGGGCGCTTCTGTCTGAGATTTGTTGTGATAGATGTCCTTAGAATCTAAGGACTCAGGAAAAGAAACTCGTTGTTGTTGCATGAAATTGCTTGTATGCAATTTGCATGATCCTTGAAGACGAGTGCTAGACAAATTTTCAAAGAGTACTGAGCTGGGTGGAGAATGTTTCTTTGAACATGCTTTCATTAAAATTTATAATAATTTAATGTGACATTAAATGTATTATTGTTTTTTATTCAAAAATTTCAGATCAGAAGCAGCAAAAAATTGCTGAGATCAAAGCTGGATTAAATGATGCAGAAGTTCTGGTACCAAGTTTCAGATAACTCAATTCTATGCTTCAAATTCTTTCACTGCATGATCTTCCCCTTGTGTTTGACCATTCCCTCTCTTTCTCACTTAAGATTCAAAAAATGGATCTTGAGGCAAGAAGTTTGCAGGCAAGTGTGAAAGCAACGCTGCTTGCTAAGCTGAGGGAATACAGGTCTGATCTGAACAAACTGAAGAAGGAATTTAAAAGGTTAACATCTCCTGATGCTGACCATGCCCGCTCATATGGTATTTTTCTAAAACCATAGATTATACCACTTGATGATTTTCCAGATTTACAATGTACAAACTTTTCTTTGTAAATAAAAGAAGATAGGTTGGGGCTTTATTTGTTAGAAAGCTTGAATTCAGAACCAGAGTACGTCATCTGCTTATGGACTTGCTTCTTTATTGTGTTTTACCTTGAATGAGATCATGGATGAAAATATCCTGATTTTGCAAACTAAAAGTAATTTTTCCTGAGTACTATCATCTATGGCTCTCTTAAGGCATAATGTAACGTGAAAACAGTTTTTTTAAGTAATTTTTCTTAATTTTTTTCTTCTTGTCATCATTGTTAATATTATTTATCTTAGGGTCAATGTGCAAATTTGTCAACCAACTATTACCCAAGGAGCGCCCGACATAAATAACTATTGAGGGAAAAAATGGCCAATCAACAATTAAAAAGTGAAAAAAAACAACAATTTGGAGCAGATTCGCCAACGAACTATTACCCTGCGTCATTTGTCTTGGTGTCTCCGTCTTCCATTGATCATTACTGATGTCGCGACGTCCCGGCATTTCCAAAGCTTCTATTGTTGCTAGGTGTTCCACTCACCCTCTTGAACTCATCCAAAGTAGTTCACAATGTTCGACCGGGCACGTACCTTGCACCACGTTCCACCCTCCGATGCCACAAGAACAACGTTTCGCCAATAATGCTCCTATGGGTCCCATCTCTCGTTAGTGTTTTTTTTTCCAACAAGAAGGCTTAACCGCTCTTTTCTTTCCGCCACCGTCTATGCCAGTGCCTCATTTTTAACTTAATTATTTGGTGTTTTTAAAAAAAAAAATAGTTATTTGGTGTTTTTTTTTTCACTTTTAATTATTGATTGGTCATTTTGGTCACTCCAATAGTTATTTGTGCCAGTGTTCTCTCGGGTAATAGTTGGTTGACAAATCTGCACCTTCACCCTTTATCTTATTATCTGTTGTCTATTTGTCTCTCCTGAGGCTACGTGTGGTATACTTGCCTGAGCACTTGCTGCCTTATCATCTTGATAGAACGAGATTGTCTGATGGAATTGGTTTGGAGTTATTTGGATTTGCATACTTGCAACTTGTATGACCTCGCCCCTTTTTTCACTGCTTTTAATGAAATTTGTAATTAGTGGTTTTCTTAAAAATAATGTGTTTCTAGGGAAGCTAGTGCAGTAGAAGTGACACTGTTAGACTTAGAACTGACACTGTAAGTCATTAATTGGTGATAAGAGTCTTTTTCTTATGTATGGATGATAATGCAGGCCTCTGCTGATCAAAGGGAAAGGCTAACTATGTCAATAGATGAATCAAGCGACCGAATTAGGGAGAGTCAATGAGTCATGCTGGAGAGGTGTTTCAATACTCGAAGATTTGCATCAGCAAGTGAGACTCTTCTAAGCATTGTTGTCAAAAACTATTGTAAAAATATATGTTTTTACTAGAGTGATACATGTTAAGGCACACGTAAAAAATGTCATGAGTAAAAATTAGTAAAAACTACGTTTAAAAAATTATAAACGGTAAAAACTTATGTTGCTACCATTTTCTTGTTTTTACTTAAAATGAAAAAACAAAAACCCTATTTTCATTTCCCTAAAATCAAAAGACTATGAATGATATTGTTTTTGTGATGGCCAATTCAAGATTGGGCAAGAAAAAGAAAGCTTGAAACTCTCATGCACATAATTTTGATGATCTTTCATCCATTGATGATTGGATAGTGGAAAATGAAGAAGATTGGAAAGATGTATACAACTTAGATGTTAATGCCCATGATGAGAAAAGCTTGATTGAAGTTAAAATGAGGGAACTTATGAATGGTCATAATTTGAACATTCCAAGTTTTACAAATGAACTTATTCTAAGAGCAAGAGAATAGCACATTGAAGACATGCAAATTGATGTGTTTGATTTGAATCAACCGATATAATTTAGAAATTGTTAAATTTTATTCTTTTGATGTTTTTAAATTTGATTATAGGAGTTGTTAAACTCTTCGTGTTTTTAGATTTATATGTTATATAATTATATGACTTATATCATTCAAATATGAAGTCGTTTCATTAAATTTTGAGTAGTGAGTTATATTTTTTACATACATACATACAAATATATATATATATATATATATATAATATTTTGTATCTTGACTTTAAGTAGTAAAAACTTTACATTTCATGTCGTTTGTAATGATTTACGTCTCTACCACCCTCTTCCATTTCTATGTAGAAACTCGATTTTGACAACATTGCTCCTAAGTTTCCATCAAAAGGTATGTTTGATAAACCCATATGCAAATTAACTCCATAAAAATTTAATTTATCATCGCGAAACTTGTAAATACTATTGATGAATTGGTAATTCTTATTATAAGATTTATTATAATTGACCCTTGTTTGTTGTTTCATGAGAGATACTTATGAAAAACTTGAAAAGTAAATTGGTAATTACCATTGTGGAACTTGTAAATACCATTAATGAATTGATAATTCTCATTACAAGATTTGTTCTGAATTGACCCTTGTTTGTTGTTTCATGAGAGACATTTATGAAAAACCCGATGAAAGTCTTGGTAATTACCATTCTTGAACTTGTAAATACCATTAACAAATTGGTAATTCACATTACAATATTTGTTATAAATCATTTACTTTTTGTTAATACCACACCTTCATTGACATAACATTTGATTTACAAACACACATTGTTAGGTCTTATAAATCCTATATATGTGTGTATCAATATATATTTATATATTTAGATATTATATATTATATAATACACACACTATTATATAAATATTATACAATAAATATATATTTATATATTATATATAATGTCTATGAAATTAATTAGTCTGTCATATAAATTATATATAATATATAAATATATATTTATATATATATAATGAGATTCATAAGATTGAATAATATGTGTTTGTAAATCGAAATGTTATTGTAATTTTTCTTTTCTTTTTTTTTTTTAATTTATTTAAGAATTAAGGGTAAAAGGGTAAATTCACCTAATTAAACTAATATGATCCTTGATATCTTTAAATCTTTTAACAAATTTAACAGAGACATTTGAGGGTTTTACAAATTTAAATGGTATTTAAATGTAATTTTCACTTAAATTTTAAGGAGTTAATTTGTATATGGGTTTATCCAAATCTCTTACAAATTTAGGACTGATGTGTTATCCGTATAACCATACTGCCGTTTGAGTTTTTATTTCTTTATAATATCAATTTGAATTCAATGTCTTAAAATTATTAGTTCAGTGTGATGCACTTTTTGTAGATTAACTAAACAAGTTTAAAATACCTGATTTCATTGGCTGAAAGATTGGTCCTTTTATTTGTTTTTTATAGCAACAGAGTTGGACCAACAAGATAAATTAAAGGTGGAGTTCAGTAGACATTGAAACATTCAAAATACCATCATTAAAATATTTTTGGGAAAATTACATTTAAATGCTATTTAAATCGTAAAACCCTAAAATGTCTGTTAAATTTGTTAAAGAACTTAAAAGTACCAAGAAACATCAAATTCGGGTAAATTTACCCTTTTTCCCATACTTTTTAGATATACATATATTTAAAAAAAAAAAAAAAAAAGACCATCGCCGGATGGCCCATATTAACTGCACCCGGAGGACCGCTAGACGGCACGCAACCACCGTGTCTTAGCTCCTACGGCGACTTGAGATAGGAAGATGGTTTTTTTTTTTTTTTTTTTTTTTTGGTGGGGGGGGGGTGTGGGTTTTTCAAAACAAAATTCAATGAAAGTAAGGAAGATGGGGTTCAAACCCACCCCACCTTCATGAGGGCCAAGTGGCCCAGCGCCACTTGGTTCCTTTGATATATATATATATATATATATATGTATTAAATATATATATATATATATATATATCTTAACATTTTTTCCATCAACAAACACTCTTGTAAATCCCATTACTAAACTTGTAAATACTATTAACGAATTGGTAATTCCTTATAAGATTTGTTATAATTGACTCTTGTTTGTTGTTTCTAGACACTTGTAAAAAACTTGCAACAAGACTGGTGATTACCATTGTGAAACTTGTAAATACAGTTAACGAATTGATAATTCCCATTACAAGATTTGTTATAATTCACCATTCTTTGTTGTTTCATAAAATATACTTATGGAAAACTGTCAAGAGCACCGGGTAATTACCATTGTGAAACTTGTAAATGCCATTAACAAATTGGTTCATAATTCCCATTAAAAGATTTATTATAAATAAATTACTTTTTGTTAATATCACAGCTTTATTGATAATAAAATTCACGATTTACAAACACAGATTGTTCACTATTGTGAATCCTAAATATGTGTGTATAAATATATATATTATAATATATATTTATATATTTAGATATTATATATTATATAATACACACACATAGTCTTGTGAATCCCATTATATAAATATTATATAATAAATATATATTTATATATTATATATAATATCTATGAAATTAATTACTCTGTATTTGTAAATATATATAACATATAAACATATGTTTATACATACATGCATGCATGTGTGTGTGTAATGAGATTTAAAGACCGAACAATGTGTGTTTCTAAATCAGGAATGTTATTGTCAATGAAGGGTGTGGTGTTAAGAAAAAGTAAATGATTTATAACAAATCTTGTCATGAAAATTACCAATTCGTTAATGGTATTTACAAGTTCCGCAATGATAATTACCAATCCTTTCGTCGATTTTTTCATAAGTGACTTTGATGAAACAACAAACAAGGGTCAATTATAACAAATCTTGTAATGAGAATTACTAATTTGTTAATGGTATTTACAAGTTCAGTGATAGAATTTACAATAGTGTTTGTTGATGAAAAATGTTAAGAAGAATATATATAATTGTTAATGCATACATATATATATATATATATATATATATATATATATATATATTAAAGGAACCAAGTGGCCCGTGGTTGGGTAACTTGACCCCATGAAGATGGGGTGGGTTCGAACTAGGGGTGGAAATAGGCGAGGTCCCTATCGGGTGGCCTAAGATGCAGCTTGCTCGGGGCACAGTGGGGCGGGCTTATTTATTAAAAAGGACAAGCCAAGGCCTATTTAAAAGCCTAAATATATAAATAGGCCGGCCTATTTTGTTAAGGCTTAACCGTAAGCCTTACGGGCTGTGCCCATTGTTTAAAAAATATATATATAATTTTATTTTTATCATATATATAAATACACAATATTTAATTTATATATTTTTTAGGGATAGGATATTGTTACTACCATTTTTTGTTACTACCAATGTT
The DNA here is from genome assembly GCA_019022655.1 of Acacia acuminata. Taxonomy (NCBI): domain Eukaryota; kingdom Viridiplantae; phylum Streptophyta; class Magnoliopsida; order Fabales; family Fabaceae; genus Acacia; species Acacia acuminata. The sequence goes on along the minus strand of JAFJYI010000195.1, from coordinate 18,330 downwards.
ACTACCACTTTTCTACCGTTAAATCGGAATCTCATCTACCTTTATAATTTCTCTCTCCTATTAAGATTCGGATCTAACGGTAGAAAAGTGGTAGTAACAATAAAAATGGTAGTAACAATATCCTATCCCTATTTTTTATACTCATATTTCCCATATTCCTAATCTGCCGATTGCTATTCCTCTTTTTGAGGAAAAAAAAAAGATCGCTATTCGGCCTATTCCTCTCCCTCGTTCAATATATCTATCGCTCGTTATTCCTCTTGGCCGAGGCTCTCGTTCACCGTTCAACTGCATGCTACTACCCACTCCAAAACCTCTCGACTCTCGCTCTCCTTTGTGCCTCGCTTCGGTCTGTAAACTTGCAACCATTTTTTTGTTGCCACGGTTAGCATCAGAATCTCTTTTCCTTCAATTTTTCCTTGAATATTTTGTTTAAAGTAATCTCTCGCCAATATAGAAACTATGTTTCCTTTAGGTTTTTCGCCTTATTTTTTGGCAACCATTATTTTGTAATCTCGTGCAACCATTATTAGGTTTGATTACGTAACAACTCGAAACCATTATTGTTGGACCGTTGTTTTAAAATTTCTTGTTGCTAAATGTGTGATAATGCTTTGACTGAGACTACTAGTCGATAAATTAAGTAAAATGGATGTTATGACTTTTTTCTTATTTCCTTCTTTTTATGACCAAGCAAAAATCAGTATTTAATAATAATGGCTTTAATTGGATATGAAGAGAGTAGCAGTTGGGCATTGAAACATGTTGGCTCTCTGATGACTGTTGTTCTACTATGTTAGATGACTGTTGTTCTACTATGTTATGGTTTCTGTTATCTATTTTTTTGCATTTTCTCAGGTTTTAGTTTTCCTTTCCTTCTTGTCTCGGATTGTTGTTCTTTTGGGTTGTATTATCGCCCTCTTTGTTATATCTGTTTACTGTTGCTAGACTTTAGTCTCCTGTGTAATTGTTTTCCCTTTGCAGTAGCAATATATGGTACCTTTCTGAGCGAAAAAAAAAACATATTGACTTTGAAACATACCAAAAACCTACATCATTTAGGTTTCTAAGTGTCTAAAGCCTCTTATAGTCCTCATGTCAGAATATAAGGCTTTTTAAAAGGCCTACATTATAAGTAGACTTATAAAAAGGCTTCAAGCTTGCATAGGCCTCATGTAGGTTCAAGCGTGAAAAAAAAGCTCGCATGTAGGCTCGTGCTTCGCATTCTTATTGGGCTCAAGCTATTTAGCCAAAGTCTGACCTATTTCCATGCCTAGTTCGAACCCCATCTTCCTCATTTTCATAGAATTTTTTTTTTTTTTAAAAGATGAGATTCAACCCCACCCCCACCAAAAAAAAAAAAAAAAAAAAAAAAAAAGTCACCTGGATCTCGGGAAGCTTAGGTGGGGTCGAAGCCAGCGCGCCGCGATTGCGTGTGCTATCCGGTGGTTAGTCCTCCCGCGTCGGTCCACGTTGGCCTCCTAAGATGGGTCATTTTCTTTTTTGTTTGATTTATTTAAAAACTATGGGCAAAAGGGTAAATTCACTTGAATTTAAAAATCCCAATATGGCCCTTAGTATGTTTAAATGCTTTTAACAAATTTAACAAACATTTAAGGGTATTACAAATTTAAATGGTATTTAAATATAGAGTAAAATACTCTAACCACCCACTGCTTTTGCTTTAATTACCTGAGACCTCCCTCCCATTTTGAAAACCCATATAGACCTCCCTTATATTTTGAGATTCTATTTCCATCCACACAAAACCGTTAGTTGACCGTCAGTTTGACTTTTGAACTTTTGTTTTACCAAAATACCCTATTTTAACATTAGAATTATTTAATATATATATATGTATGTGGGCCCAAAAAAAAAAAAAATACCACCAAATTATTATCCTATATTTTTATTTTAACTTTCTAATATGTTAAAAATTTATGAATTTTGAGATTATAAAATTTATAATTGTAATTTTTTATCATATTTATTAAAAATTTATTTATTTTTAGTTTCTTAAATGACTAAAAATATGTATCAAATATATTATTTTCTATCAAATATAATAAACTATATATGTTTCGTTGCATTAAGTCATTTAAATTTAAATTTTGATATTTTTTCTACAAACATTTAAAAAACTTACTTAAATTTTTAAAAGTTTGTGATATTTACAAGTTGTCAATTAAAATTTAGGGTTTAGCATTAAGGGTAAATTAGTAAATAAATTTTATAAATTTAATTAAAAATATATTTTTAGAATCTTTTTACAATATTCGTGGGAAGTTAATGGTTTGGACTTAAGTGTATGTTACAAAATAGAAGGAGATCTGTGTAATTAAGATAAAACAAAAGGGTGATTAGAGTATTTTACTCTAAATTTTAATTGACAACTTGTAAATATCACAAACTTTTAAAATTTAAGCAAGTTTTTCAAATGTTTGTTGAAAAAATATCAAAATTTAAATTTAAATGACATAATACAATCTCTCACACATATATAGTTTATTATATTTGATAGAAAATAATATATTTGATATATATTTTTAGTCATTTAAGAAACTAAAAATAAATAAATTTGTAATAAATATGGTAATAATTACAATTATAAATTTTATAATCTCAAAATTCATAAATTTTTAACATATTAGAAAGTTAAAAAAATATATATTACGATAAAAATTTTGTGTGGTATAATTTTTTTTTTTTGCCTACATACATATATATATTTTATATAATTATAATGTTAAAGTAGGGTATTTTGGTAAAAACAAAAGTTCAAAAATCAAACTTAATGGTCAACTAACGGTTTGGGTGGATGGAAATAAAATCTCAAAATATAAGGGAGGTTTGTGTAACATAATTTTACTTTTATATGGAGGTCTATATGAGTTTTCAAAATAGAAGGAGGTATGTGTAATTAAAGTAAAAACGGATGGGTGGTTAGAATATTTTACTCTTAAATATAATTTTCCCTTAAATTTTTAAGGAGTAAATTTGTATATGGCTTTATCTAAATCTCTTAAAAATCTAGGACTGATGTGTTTATCAGTATAACGCGTATAACCGTACAGCCCTTTGTTTGTTTATTTCTTTATAATATCAATTTGAATTCAATGTCTTAAAATTATTAGTTTAGTGTGATGCATTTTTTTTTTTAAGATTAACTAAACAACTTTAAAATACGTGATTTCATTGACAGGAAGATTGGTCCTTTTATTTGTATTTTATAGCAACAGAGTTGGACTAATAAGATAAATTAAAGGTTGATGAGTTTAGGAGACATTGAAACATTCAAAATACCATCATTAAAATACTTTGGAGAAAATTACATTTAAATACCATTTGAATTTCTAAAACCCTAAAATGTCTTTTAAATTTGTCAACGGATTTAAAGGTGCCAAGGACCATATTGAGATTTTTAAATTTGGATGACTTACCCTCTTACTCTTAGTTTTTAAGTAAATTAAAAAAAGAAAAAAATGACCCTAGCAGGAGGGGCCACCATTGTGCCGATCGCCAGAAGGACCTATAGCTGGATAGCAAATTCGCAACTTTTTTAAAACAAGATTCAATGAAAGTTAAAAAAGTGGGGTTTGAACCCACCCCACCTTGTAAGGGCCAAGTGGCATAATCATTGGGCCACTTGGTTCTTTTAATATATATATATGTATTAACAAGTATATATATTCTTTTTAATATTTTTTCATCAACAAACACTCTTAAAAGTTTCATTACTTTGAACTTGTAAATACCATTAACGTATTGGTAATTCCCATTATAAGATTTATTATAATTGACCCTTGCTTGTTGTTTAAAGGAGAGACACTTGTAAAAACCCGACTAAAGCACGGTAATTACTATTTTGGAACTTGTAAATACCATTAACGAATTGGTAATTCTAATTACAAGATTTGTTATAATTGACCTTGTTTGTTGTTTCATGAGAGAAATTATGAAAAACTTGACGAAAGCACTAGTAATTACCATTGCGAACTTGTAAATACCATTAAAGAATTGGTGATTCCCATTACAAGATTTGTTGTAAATCATTTACTATTTGTTAGCACCACACCCTTCATTGATAATAGGGATAAGTGGTCTTAAATGCCATAGAAGTTTTCACTTCAGAGCAATCGTAAGACGGAAGTGTTTTTTGGACCAAAATGCCACGGGAAGTTTTTCGTTGAGGAGCAATTTTGCCCGGTTTTCACTTCAAGGAGCAATTTTGTTCTTTCGTCAAATATTAAATTTGACTATCAAATAATCAAAGACCACACATGTTATGCCTTGAAAAAGTCAAACTTGGAGCGAGAAGGAGATCCTCGAGATGTTGAGCTGAAGGCGCCCGAATTTGTGAAGCGGAACCGTCAAAGGACCGAAAGGTCGACTTGTCACAAAACCCAAAGGAAGCATCACTTATGATCTAAGCAAATGATCAATCTATACAAACGTAAATATTATCACTATTGATTTGTTTTACTTGAACCAATTTTTGGAACAATTCATTTCTTGTTTTGTGTTTCATTTGCGTTTTTGTGACAAACCTTTCGGTTCCTTTGACCGGTTCGGCTTCACAAATTCCGGGGTCGCCTTGATTTCAACATATGAAGGATCTCCTTCTCGACTCCAAGTTCGACCTTTTCAAGGCATGACATGTGTGGTCTTTGACCATTTAATAGTCAAATTTAATATTTGGGGATGTAAGGGAAAATTGCTACGTTTTGTAAACTTCAGGCAAATTGCTCTCCAACTAAACTTTGGCAAAATTGCTCCTCAAATAAAACTTCGAGGCAAATTGCTCCTCAAATAAAACTTCCGTGGTAAAAATAATACTTTCGGGGCAAAATTGCTACGTCTTGTGAACTTCCGTGGCATTTTTTGTCCAAAAAAACTTCCATCTTACCAAAGGCTCTTGAGTGAAAACTTCCATGGCATTCAAGACCCTTATCCCTGATAATAACATTCGATTTACAAACACATATTGTTCAGTCTTGCATGAAGGTGGAATATCATCTAGATGGGGGTGAATAGGTGATCTTTGAAATTTAAAATCTTTTCTTGTATATAAAAACGAAATAGAGACCAATAAGATAAAAGAACACAAGACAATTTATACTTGGTTGGTCCAATACACCATCTACGTCCGAGTCCCTTAAACACTCCGGGATTCCACTAAGTTTTAGAAGCAATTACAGACTCGTAAAACGAAGGATAGTCCTCTCACTCTCAACTCCACTCCCCTTACAAGTTGTAATTGATACACCCTCTCTTAAAGTTCCTCAACCTTAAGATACAAACTTAACAATGAAATAAGTGTTTAAGTACTTGATAATTTGATATTTCATACACTTCTTTTTATCTCTTGATTAATAATTTAGGACTCTTTAGTTAATAAATAATGGCTTTTATACTTATTTGGACTTTGGGCCTTTTATTATGTTTTAGCCATTTTTAACAATAAAATTTCAGTTTTACATTGCTTCACTATTTTCACCATAACTCTTGAACCAAACATCGGATTTGCCTCATTTTTATTTCATATTTCAGATGATTCAGAGAGCTACAATTGTTATGAAGACATGAAGATCAAATTCGGATAAGAGGGCGGTCGATTTTGGAGCCGAATTCAGATGAATATTTCTGGATTTTATTTGGGCTCGAATTTTGTAACTAAAACCCACTTTTATTTTATTTTCATTTTGGGCTGAACCATCAACCCATTTCCATTTTAGGTTAACTTTAAGTTAGATGGCAGCCACAAACATTCATTCATTCACGTTTTAGATTTTGGTAGATCAAAATAGGAGTTTTTAAATTCTCTTCAAATGTTCTTCGCGTTCTTCGTGTTCTTCAGTTCTGTTTCTTCGGTTTTCCCAGCCATATTCGGCTAAACTTCGTGATTAACCCGACGATGAGGATTCCATGATTCCATCCGAGAGCTCTTGCTTAATCGGTAACGTTACTCATTTCTTTTTTTATCTTATCGGATTCACCTTAAAATAGTTCGAATATTAGATTTAATAGTCGGTTTGATTCATCCTGGACTCAGTTCGGTCTAGGTTTAAATTTTTTTGTGCGATTGCATAGTGGGACGCCATTATTCTACTTCTCACGAGTTGATAAATAAATGAACACTAAAGCACAGCTTAATACAACATATGAAACAAAAATGAATTTAAACTTGAATTGATTGCAAAAAGATTTCTGTAGTTGGCCATTTAATGCTCGTGCTATTTATAGATATTGTATTTAGTGACCATTGATAAAGCTTCATGTAATAGCCGTTGTGACTTTGAATATGTTCGTTAGATAGATAGATGCAGAGTTTCACCTTTTGATTATACAGCTGGATTTGCAGAATCTATATTCTCTTTCATTCCTTTTGTTTTACCTTTGTGAAACGGTATTTAATAGTTAGGAGAGATATCAGAGGCTTTACTTCGATCAGAGTTGCCTTCATATGTTTAGCAAGTTTTAGGTAAGCGCATTTAATGCTTCTGACATCAGCTACTCCATTCAAAAATTTGAGATGACCTCGTGTTCTAATTTGTTTGAAACTTACTAACAAACTTATCAAATTATGTTAAACATATCAATATGTAATGGTATGATGAATTCATGGTTTCAGTTTAGAGAACCAAGGATTTCAGATAGGCATTCGCTAAAGCAGAGGTAACTTAGACTCGAGTTACCATTCTTATTGACTCGAGTTGAAACAAGAAAGAAATAGAAGAAGATTATTTGAAAATTGATTTTGACTCGAGTCACAAAATTCGGATGATCGCTGAAGAACGTTCTCCGGACTTGACTTGAACTCGAGTCACTCAATTTCTAGGCTCGAGTTGATGAACTTGTGAAAGCCTTAGATCATTTCAAAAAACTCATTCTTGACTCGAGGTAGGCTATTCCTTGACTCGAGTCTTGACCATAACTTGACTTTCCCAATTCTAGGCTCGAGTCATTCATATAAATGTACGAGATGGAATTGAAGCAAGAAGACTCGAGTGATATGAGAGACTTGAGTCAGCAATAAGACTCGAGTCACAAGGATAGGCTCGAGTCGGATAACTTAAGGAATTTTATTAATATTATGCTTTGACTCGAGTGTGAGTTCTGGTTGGCTCGAGTCTTGGACCTGACTCGAGGCAATCTTCTGGTAGGCTTGAGTCAGAGAGAAATTTTGGTGATAAAGACTTGTGTATTTGACTCGAGTCTCCAAAGATTGACTCGAGCCAAAATGACAAAAAATATGTCTTCTCGTTTAAACAACATTTTGGCTGCTTTAAGTTGTTTTCTTATTCTTTGTTCTTTTCAACATTTAATCATCATCAAAACATTAAACTAGAGAACTAACATTCTCCCCCTTTTGATGATGACAAAAAGATAGAAAATAAAACAACTTTGATTTTTCAAAAATTTCACAGATACTAAGTTAACTAAATAGGTTCATTTGAAATAGCTAACTTAAACGAATATCATGCAAATGAACCAAGTCCAAGATTCAAGAAGTAAAACAAAATATCCAAAAGATAGCAACCAAAAGCCAAGAACAATGATTATACAAACTAGAGCAGATTTCACAACAAAATATAAGTATTGAATCAACAATTAGGCCTCAAACTTCACCGCTTCATACTTCTTGGCTTCAAACTTCACTGCTTCATCTATATTACTTCTCCCCCTTTGGCATCAACAAAAAGAGGGGAGGCTGCTGCTCTTTACAGAGGAGGCTTCTAAAATAGAGACAAGAATGGATGAGTGGAGCCAGGAAAGGGCAAGGGTGAGTATGGAACAATGGAAAGGATGGGAGAGGGTTGAGTAGATAATATAGGTTGAGTGGAGATGAGAGTGTCTATATCATCATCCCCAAACAGCTCAGCTATGGAGGACCCAGAGTATGTGATTTTCACAAGGTAAGATGATGGTTGATTAGTCACAGGGGCTGGTGCAGAGACAGGGTGAGATGAGATGATAGGCGTGGTCAGAGGTGGAGAAGAGGTGAAGGAAAATGATAGGGAAGAAGATGGAGGAGGAGATGGTTGGACAATGGGTGAGGGAATGCTTGGACCTGTCTGAGATCGAGATAAAAGCTTGTCAAGCTTGTTAGAGACTAGCCAACCGTGTCATGCAAAAAGCTGGTGATTGATTGTTTATGATCTTCCAGATGTCCATGGAGATTCATAATCTCTTCCTGCAGATCTTCTTGAGTCTCTTTCATTTCATTGACCTCCTTTGCCAATTTTCCAATCTCATACTCCAATTTTACAGACAAGGAATTCTGAGTAGCCATGGATATGTGCAAGGGATCCAGACTATCTGAAATGGCTTTTTCAACAATGGCTTTGATGTGAGCTCCCATAGAGAATGGGCTTGGCTAAGAATTCAGTTCTGGACCAGGCTCAGGTTGCTCATGCTGACCAGACACAAGAGCTCTTGGCTTGGAGGTTCTGGATCTAGAAGGTGCACGAGATTGACCAGAGCCCTCTTGAAAGTTGATCTTCATCAAATTAAGGATATGTTGTCCAAATTCATTAGGCTTCTTGGCTATCTCATCCTTTTCCAAGTACCATATCTTCTCATGGAATAGGATGACAGACACTAGACTAGGAAATGGAGTTGTGGAGTTTTTCTTAGAATGGGTGGCATACTTCTTCATTTCCATAAAGATCCAGTGACCTAGATTATGAGGAATTTGGTCCACAATGGAAGAGAACATGGTATAGTCTTTTAGGGTGAAATGAGTAAAGTTTTTACCTTTCTGAACAAAGTTCCGTGAGTAAATATACCATAAGGCTCTATTTCTGGGAGACATTTGACTAGGATTAAAGTTGAGGGCACCTACAGGTTCATTCAAGAGCTCATCTGGACAAAGGAGACGGGCTATTTGTTCATTATCATAATGAACCTGAGGGACAGGAGGAGGATTTGGAATTTGCAAAAGGTCATTGAAATACTCAGGAGTAATGGTAATCCTTTTTCCTCTCACAATGGTAAAAATTCTTTCCTCAGCAACATGATTATGTTTATCTAGCAAAGTATTGACTGACATGCTGAAATAAAAAAGTCTAACTAGAGTTGGACTGTAAGAGCATTGAATGCCCAAAATGAAGCATAGTCCTTAAACCACGGATAGAGATCAAGGTTACATTCAGACTTTAGTTTTTCTAAATCTACAGACACAACAAGGCAAAAGTTTCTCTAAGCATAGTCTTTACTAAATTTCTTTCCATCCTCTGAGGAGAATAGAATAGGTCCGCAAGAAAAATCTACTGGGGCGTGAGCAGTAGGAGCATGGTATATGGCTACTATGGAAGGTATTTCGAATACCTTTGATCCGGATTGATGGACGACTCTTTAGATGTTGAGGCCGATGTTTTGAGGCGTATGCGCCGGTCTTTAAAGCTCTTGATGCGAGATAGAGGCTGCTTGACTCCTGGAAGTTCCTCGAAACTCAGATGATGCAATAGCGAACTTCTTCTTCGGTTGCTTGGAGGTGATCACTGGTTCCTTTTGTTTTTGGGTCAAGGCCTCCTTATCGACGGGTTTCTTCTGAGGAATTTCTGGAGGTTCTTCAATCTTCGCTTTCTTGGGTTTTTCTGTTTTTCCCTCTTCGAATGAAACCTTAGGCCGATAGCGTTTAGTTGGCATCTTCAATCTCTTGGGTCTTTCAGACTGAGGAGAAGAACGAGACTCAGAAACTACAAAATCGGTGTCTTGATCCTTGGATTTCACCGTAGACATGAGGTTTTTTGTTTTAGGAGGCATCGGAGAGATTAGGGTTAGGGTTCTTGGTGAGAGACAAGAGAAATGCGAAATGAAAATGAAGTGTCGTACGAGGGATTGAGAGAAATGAAAAGACGCAGGAGAGGACGAAGAGACAGAGCATCATTTAATCAAAAATTTGAAAATTTTAACTCGAGGTAAGCATGAGTGACTCGAGGTGTCTAACTCGAGGTTATACTTATCAACTCGAGGCCACGAAGAGCATGTACTAACCGCGAAGAGACAGATCAACATTTATTCAGAAATTTGAAATTTAACTCGAGGTAAGCAAGTGTGACTCGAGGTGTCTAACTCGAGGTTATACTTACCAACTCGAGGCAACAAAGAACAAATACTAACCTAGAAGTGCCAAGACGATTTCACTCGAGGTGATCATTTTCAACTCGAGGTAAAAAGTGTTCTGCATTCTTCAAACTCTCGGGTTGCCATTTAACTCGAGGCGACATCCGTGGCTCGAGGCAAAAAGTCCTCCCAAAATGGCTATCTCTCAGCCTCCATTTAGACTCGAGGTATCTCCTTATACTCAAGTCAGATTGCCTTGTTTTGACTGCTTAGAGTATTTGGATTGATTAGAGCCTCGAGGTTTCTTCATGGTTGGCTCGAGGCAAGATTTCTCTCGATTTACTCTGCATTTTCTTCTCACAACAGAGTCTTGCAAAGACATTAACTAGATACTCCGATGCTAAAATTAGTTCCTATCAATCATCAAAACACAATTAACAACATTAAGCTAGGATTACTTACAGTTCATTGGGATTTACCATTCCCAATTCTCGTCGGATAAAGTTGAATTGTTCTTTGCCCAGGTGATTTGGTGAAAATATCAACAGTTGCAAGTGCGTGGGGATGAACATAACTTTGACATCTTTCTTCCGCACGTGATCACAAATAAAGTGATGCCTCACATCGATATGCTTGGTTCTTGTGTGTTGGACTGGATTTTTCGCCAAACTTATCGTGCTTGTGTTGTCACACATAATTGGAATTTCTTTCAGGTGGACTCCCAAGTAGATAATTGTTGCTTTAACCATAAGACTTGAGCACAACAACTCGAAGCAGCGACATACTCAGCCTCCATAGAGGATACGGCCACAGTTGTTTGTTTCTTGCTAAACCATGAAACGAGTGATCCTCCAAGAAACTCACATTGTCCACTCGTGCTTTTTCTATCAGTCTTGTAGCTAGCATGATCTGCATCTGAGTATGGAACTAAAAATTCTTGCTTCCCTTTTGGAAACCAGAGTCCCAATTCCTTCGTATCAGAGAGATATCGAAAGATCCTTTTAACGTGCTCGGCATGTGATTCTTTTGGTGTTGATTGAATCTTGCACACATTCCCACGCTAAACTAGATGTCTGGCCGACTCGCAGTCAAGTAGAGCAAAGACCCGATCATTCATCTATACTTAGTTATATTGAAGTCTTTGCCTTTTTGTTGATCGGCATCCAGCGAGGCTGTTGAGCTCATTGGAGTGTCTGCACCATTACATTGCTCCAACCCGAACTTTTTAAGAGAGTCATGGAGATACTTTGTCTGTGAGATGAATATTCCATCCTTTCGTTGCTTGATTTGTAATCTGAGGAAGTAATTAAGCTCTCCTATCATTGACATTTCGAATTCTCCCTGCATTTTCTTGGAAAATTCCTCACAGAGAGAATCATTAGTAGCACCAAAAATTATGTCGTCTACGTAAATTTGTACAACCAGAGTTCATTAAGTCTATTAGTTTTAATAAAAAGAGTTGTGTCCGCTTTCCCCTAACAAATCCTTGATCTAACAAAAACTTACTTAAACGTTCATACCAAGCTCTAGGAGCTTGTTTGAGACCATACAAGGCTTTCTTAAGGCGATAGACGTAGTCTGGATGATGTTCACTTTCAAAATCAGGAGGTTATTCTACATATACTTCCTCCTATATAAAACCATTTAAGAAGGCACTCTTTACATCCATTTGATATAGTTTGAAACCTTTGATACACGCAAAGGCTAAGAGTACACGTATTGCTCCAATCCGGCCACTTTGGAGCAAACGTTTCCTCATAATCAATACCTTCTTCCTGATTATAGCTTTTGGCGACCAATCTAGCCTTGTTTCGGACTATAATTGCAGATTCATCTTGTTTGTTTTTGAATACCCATTTGGTGCCAATAACTGAATGATCTTTAGGCCTAGGTACCAAATCTCAAACTTGATTTCTATCAAATTGGTGTAATTCCTCTTGCATCGCTATCACCCAGTCATTGTCTGATAGGGCTTCATTGATCTTAGAGGGTTCTATTTGAGATATAAAAGCAGAAAATGTTACTTCATTGAAAGTACTTTTTCTGGTCCTCACTCCTTGATTAACATCACCAATCACTTGGTCCAGAGGATGATTCCTTATGAACTTCCAAGCTTTAGGTTGAGATTGTCAGGATTTTCTAAATTATTCTGAGGATCAGTTTTAAAAACATCTTCTCGAGTTTTCAATAGAGTCGAGTAGATTTTGAAAAGAATTGGTTTTTGAAAGTATTTTCTTCATCATCATCCAGAGATTAATTTAATTTAGACTCACAGAACACAACATGTATTGACTCTCCAACTACACGAGTACGTTTGTTAAAAACTCTATATGTCTTACTCCTATTAGAGTAACTAAGAAATATACCTTCATCGGATTTGGGATCAAACTTGCCCAAATTGTCCTTACCATTATTGTGAACGAAGCACTTACAGCCAAAGATGTGAAGGTGAGCCAAGTTCGGTTTCCTCCCTTTATAGAGCTCATACGGAGTCTTGTCAAGCTTGTTCCAGAGATAGGCTCGATTTGATATGTAGCTGGCCGTGCTCATAGCACCTGCCCAAATGACTTGTGATGTCTGATTTTCATTCAACATTGTACGAGCCATCTCAGTTAGTACATGGTTCTTCCTTTCGACTACACCATTCTGTTGTGGTGTCCTTGGGGCTGAGAAAGTATGATCGATCCCGTGAGCATCACAGAATTCTCCGAATGCTTGATTTTCGAATTCACCTCCATGATCCGTTCGAATAGCTGTAATACAAATACCTTTCTCATTTTGCACCTTATTGGCAAACACAACAAACAGATCAAAAGTTTCATTCTTAGAAGATAAGAAAATAGTCCAAGTAAAACGCGAGAAATCATCGACAATCACTAGAGTATATAGATTTCCACTAAGACTTCTAACTCTTGCTGGTCCAATTAAATCCATATGAAGTAATTGAAGAGGGCGGTTTGTCGAGATTTCAGGTTTGTTTTTAAAAGATCATTTAGTTTGTTTACCTCGTTGACACAAATCGCAAATTCATTTTTAAAACGAAGTTTGGGTAAACCAATCACTAAATCTTTTATGAGCAACTTGTTTAGTTGATGCATGTTGACATGAGCCGACGTTTATGCCACAACCAACTTTCATCTAAGTTGCTAACAAAACATTTTTTAGAATTTATTTTTGGTAAATCCAGGGTATAACAATTTCCCTCACGTGGAGCTTTGAACAATACCTTTAGTTTACCTTTATCGATTGGGAGATCGTCTTTGTTGACAATGAGACATTCCTCCGAATCAAAGATAATCCAGTTGTTCTTATCGGTGCTTTGGCTCACACTCGACGACAGTGACAGAGACCTTCTACAAGATACACATCCTTAACTGAGGCCTGCTTTTGCACCGATTTCACCAATACCGGTACTGATCTTCCCGCATTGATTTCCTCCAAAGGTGACTTTACCGCCATCCTTTGATCTCATTGCAACAAATTTGTTTGCGTCTTCTTCCCTCGTCATGTGTCCGAGCATCCACTATCAATATACCACTTGTTGATTCTTGATGCTCTCAAACACACCTCATTGCCGCGTTTCGCTTTGCTCTTCTTCTTCGCCACTAGACGTACATTGGCAATTTCTTTCTCTTCTTCGCTCTCTTCTCCCGAGGAGTCGTCACCCTGCATTCTTGACATACGCCTTCTTCTTAAACTAATAAGACTTCTTCTTCTTTTCTTTCTCACTATCATTCAGTTGAGGGCATTCTGACTTGTAATGGCCAGGCTTCTCACACTCGTAACAAATAATTTGATCTTTGTCTCTGAAATCACGTTTGTTACTTGAATTCCCTCTTTGAAATTATTTATGAAACCACGATCCTTTCTACAGAAATTTTTAAATCTTTGTACAAACATGGCCATCTCGTCATCGTCTTCATCATCCTCGTCCTTTTCTTCTTTCTCCTTCAAGGCATTAAGAGCAATTCCCTTATTTCGGCTAGTGTTGACATCATCCAGGTCCTTTTTGAATCTCAATTTGCTTTCATATTCAAACAGACTTCCGAATAAGGCAGCAACCGAGGCCATTGATTCTCCACGAGCCTCCTCTATTGCAATTACCTTAGCTTCCCAGTCTTTTGTCAGGACATTGAGAATCTTCCTGACTTGAGGACCTTGTTCATATATTTTACCCAAGGCCACCAACTGATTTGTTAAATGAGTGTATCCGAGCCGAACTCCTGCAATGGTTTCTCCTGACTTCATCCGCAGTAAGTCATACTCGGTAATCAGAGTGTTAATACGATTCTCCTTGATGCCGGAAGTACCTTCATATGCAATCTCTAAAGCCTTCCACATTTCTTTCGCGGTTGACATATTACATATTCGAAAATACTCCTTCTGACTGAGAGCACTTTGAAGCATCAGAATAGCCTTACTGTTGAGAGTGATATTCTTCTTATCATTCTCGTCGAATTCAACCTCTGTCTTCGGAACAGAAATTCCTCCTTCAGTCTTCACAGGTACATAGTCTCCAGTTTCTATTACTCTCCAGAGACCGTATTCAGTAGCCATCACAAACACTCTAAATTTCGCTTTCCAAAAGGAATAGTGTTCACCGTTGAATCCTGGGGATCGATTGATTGAAGCACCATCAGGTAATATTCCTTCCATGATCTTTCTCAGGATGTTAAGCCCAACTGAGACACCAACGCTCTGATACCAAATGAAGGTGGAATATCACCTAGAGGGGGTGAATAGTTGATCTTTGAAATTTAAAATCTTTTCTTGTGTAAAAACAAAATAGAGACCAATAAGATAAAAGAACACAAGACAATTTATACTGGTTCGGTCCAATACACCGACCTACGTCCAAATTCCTTAAACACTCCGGATTCCACTAAGTTTCAAGCAATTATAGACTCTGTAAACGAAGGATGGTCCTCTCACTCTCAGACTCCACTCCCCCTTATAAGTTGTAATTGATACACCCTCTCTTAAGGTTCCTCAACCTTAAGATACAAACTTAACAAAGAAATAATTGTTTAAGTACTCCTCACGAGTTGATAAATAAATGAACACTAAAGCACAGTTAATACAACAGATGAAACAGCGAATGAATTTAAACTCGAATTGATTGCGCAGCATTTCGGTAGTTGGTCATTTAATGCTCCGGCTATTTATAGATATTGTATTTAGTGACCGTTGATGAAGCTTCATGTAATAGCCGTTGTGACTTTGAATATGTTCGTTAGATAGATAGATGCAGAGTTTCACCTTTTGATTATACAGCTGGATTTGCAGAATCTATATTCTCTTTCATTCCTTTTGTTTTACCTTTGTGAAACGGTATTTAATAGTTAGGAGAGATATCAGAGGCTTTACTTCGATCAGAGTTGCCTTCATGTGTTTAGGAATTTTTAGGTAAGCGCATTTAATGCTTCTAACATCAGCTACTCCATTCAAAAATTTGAGATGACATGTGTTCTAATTTGCTGAAACTTACTAACAAACTTATCAAATTATGTTAAACATATCAATATGTAATGGTATGATGAATTCATGATTTCAGTTAGAGAACCAAGGATTTCATATAGGCATTCGCTAAAACAGAGGTAACTTAGACTAGAGTTACCATTCTTATTGACTCGAGTTGAAACAGCAAGAAATAGAAGATTATTTGAAAATTGATTTTGACTCGAGGCATATGATCGCACAAAACCGCTCGAGTCTTGACTTGAACTCGAGTCGTCAATTTCTAGGCTCGAGTTGATGAACTTGTGAAAGCATTAGATCATTTCGAAAAACTCATTCTTGACTCGAGGTAGGCTATTCCTTGACTCGAGTCTTGACCATAACTCCAGCTTACTCAATTTCTAGGCTCGAGTCATTCATATAAATGTGACAGATGGAATTGAAGCAAGAAGACTCTTTGTGATATGAGAGACTTGAGTCATCAATAAGACTCGAGTCATAAGGATAGGCTCGAGCCTGATAACTTAAGGAATTTTATTAATATTATGCTTTGACTCGAGTGTGAGTTCTAGTTGGCTCGAGTCTTGACCCGACTCGAGGCAATCTTCTAGCAGCTTGAGTCGAGAGAAATTTTGGTGATAAAGACTTGTGTATTTTGCTCGAGTCTCCAGCATTGACACGAGCCAAAATGACAAAGAAATATCTCTTCGTTTAAACAACAATTTGGTCGCTTTAAGTTGTTTTTCTTATTCTTTGTTCTTTTCAACATTTAATCATCATCAAAACATTAAACGAAGAACTAACAAATTTCATAGATATTATATATAATATATAAATATATATTTATTATATAATATTTATATAATGAGATTCACAAGACGAACAATGTGTGTTTGTAAATCGGGAATGTTATTGTCAATGAAGGTGTGGTATTAACAAATAGTAAATGATTTATAACAAATCTTGTAATGGGAATTACCAATTATTTAATGGTATTTAAAGTTACGCAATGGTAATTACCGATTACTTTTACGAGGTATTTCACAAGTTTCTCTCATGAAACAACAAACAAGGGTCGGTATAACAAATCTTGTAATGAGAATTACCAATTCGTTAATGGTATTTACAAGTTCGCAATGGTAATTAGGTCTTTCACAGATTTTTCACAAGTGTCTATCATAAACAACAAACAAGGGTCAATTATAACAAATCTTTGTCATGAGAATTACCAATTCGTTAATGGTATTTACAAGTTACTGCAGTGGGTAATTACCAATGCTTTCGCCAGGTTATTCACAAGTGTCTCTCTATGAAACAACAAACAAGGGTCAATTATAACAAATATTGTAATGGAAATTACCAATTCATTAATGGTATTTACAAGTTGATAAGAATGAGGATTTATAAGAGTGTTTGTTGATGGAAAAAATGTTAAGAAGAATATATATATATATATATATATATATATATATATTTAAAAGGAACCAAGTAGAAGGGTTGGGTCACTTGGCCCTTATAAAGGTTTGGGTTCGAACCCCACGTTTCCTCACTTTCATTGAATCTTTTTTAAAAGAGATTCAACCCCCACCTTCAAAAAAAGAAAAAGAAAAAACATCGTTGGGTCTCGGTCAGCGGCGAGTGGCAAGAGCCAGCGCGTGTTCGATGATTACAGGTGACGTTCGGCCACGATCCTCCAAATGAGTCATTTTTTTTTCTTTTTTTTAAATCTTTTTAAAATTAAAGGCAAAAGTGTAAATTCACTTGAATTTGAGAATCCCAATATAGTTCTTGGTACCTTTAAGTCCTTTAACAAATTTAACAAACATTTGAGGATTTTACAAATTAAATGGTATTTAAATGTAATTTTCCCTTAAATTTTTAAGGAGTTAATTTGTATATGGGTTTATCCAAATCTCTTACAAATTTAGACTCATGTGTTACATTATAACGCGTATAACCGTACTGCCCTTTAATTTTTTATTTCTTTATAATATCAATTTGAATTCAATGTCTTAAAATTATTAGTTTAGTGTGATGCATTTTTATTACATTAACTAAACAAGTTTAAAATACCTAATTTCATTGACTGAAAGATTGGCCTTTTATTTGTTTTTTTATAGCAACAGAGTTGGACCAACGAGAGTAAATTAAAGGTTGAGTTCAGTAGATATTGAAACATTCAAAATACCATCATTAAAATACTTTTGGAAAAAGTACATTTAAATACCATTTAAATTTGTAAAACTCTCAAATGTATGCGTTAAATTTGTTAAAGGATTTAAAAGTATCAAGAACCATATTGGATTTTTAAATTCGGGTGAATATCAAGTTTTCTTAATTTTTAAATAAATTAAAATAAAAATGAAAAATGACCCGCCCGAGGGCCAATGACGCTGGGCGCTGTAGACCGATCACGGACGGTTACAACCACTGGGCACATTGGTACTGTAGCTTGAGATCCTCGCGATAGTTTTTTTTTTTTGGTGGGGGTGGGGTTATCTTTTTTTTTTTTTTACAAAAAAAAAAAAAAGATTCAATAAAAGTGGGGAAGGTTGGGTTCAAACTCACCTCACCTTCATAAGGGTCAAGTTGTCCTTGGTTCCTTTAATATATATATATATATATATACACACACACATTAACAAATATATATATTCTTCTTAACATTTTTCTATCAACAAACACTCTTGTAAATCCCATTATTGAACTTGTAAGTATCATTAATGAATTGGTAATTACAAGATTTGTTATAATTGACCCTTGTTTGTTATTTCATGGGAGACACTTGTGAAAACCTAACAAAAG